>CM057464.1:153286628-154536628 GCA_030035585.1 Dugong dugon
TGGAAATATTTATTTAGCAAATAATTTTAGAGTACCTATAGTATGCAAAAGCACTGTTAGATGTGGGGGAGGGGGCAACACTGTGTTTTAACAGGCCTTCCAGGTGATTCTGATGCAACCTAAATTTTGGGATACACTGGCGTAAACCAATAGTTCTCAGCCTTGGCTACAGAGGAGAAATATTTTAAGGAGTTTTAAAAAATACCATACCCAGGCCCTGCCCCAGAGGTTCTGATTTATTTGATCTGGTGTGGGGGCCCAATCATTGGTGTTTTAAAAACCTCTCCAGGAAATTTTTATATGCAGGCATAGTTGGGACCCACTGGCTTAAACACTAGAAACGTGCTTTCTAGTTCCTGATAAATGTTTATCGCCCTGAAAGGAAGAAAATCCATTACCCACATATACGTATCTGTGGCTCCCATCATGCACAGTGGCACAAGGCCAGGAGCTTTAAAAGCGTTCAGAATGAAGGGGCAGCCCTGACTTTGGGGGCTATGTTCTAACCACCACCCCACCCCCATACCCACCACTAATTTACTGCTCAAGAGCAGAAGTCTCAGATCCCACTCTCTAGTTAATTAATGAACATTAATTTCTCTTTTAGAGGTTTTTTAAAATGAAAATTACAAAATGTAATTTCTGAATGGTTTGTATGAAACCAGAGAATCAGAAATCCATTCTTGGGGTGGAGGCTTTAAACTTCCAATTGCGTCCTTAGTGACAAATAGATCAATTTTTGTTACTGATCAGCTGCTCTGCTAACAGTTTCTGAAAGACTCATCTATTTCACAACCAATGGAGAAATCTTTGCTTTGCAGAGTTTCGAGGCTTCAATTCACACGAGAAGCAATGTTTTGCAAGTCACTGCCCTCTGAAATATTTTCATGGGATCACTCAAGTTAGATAGAAGACACTGCCTGGCCCAATAGAGTGATTTTTATTAAATTAACTAAATATATGTCTGTTATTTAAAAAAGAATAATAATAGTCAGCATTTTATGGAGCATTTATTATAGCCGGTCACTGTTTGGACGTATTACACGCATTAGTAAATATATACTTCACAAAACCACTCAAATTTGTAATTATTATCCGCACTTTACAGTGGATTGTCCAAGGTCGCATACCTAGGATTCATACCTAAAACTTTCTGATTCCAGCATCTATGGACTTTTCACCATATTACACTATTTCTGTCTTATTATGACACATAGAATCCTAATATTCATATCATGCTTCCATAAATTACAAGGAGAAAGGCTCATACCATAGAACTGCAAACTCCTCTTGCAACTGAACATTTAAAATGTTTGAGAAACTAGCTGCAAAGAGCTCCTCATCAACCTGTCTCTAGCTCCTATGAAAGCTGCCTCTGCCTCTCTTTTAAGTAGGTAAAATGCTCTCATCCAATATTGGATTTATATGGCAGTTGTATGAGAGCCTGTAGAATGGGCTAACTCATCCATACTATCATTTACTACTGTATTCAAGTAACATAGAGTAAAATACTGATCTAAGAGTTATTTGCTTTCTTTGGTAAGTTGAAGGAAAGTTCGCCAAATGTTTAGGCATAAGGTATCCATTTAGGGCCTGATTAATATGATATGTCTTTGTATTAATAAGAATAAAAAGACATTTGCCAAATCTTCACTTTGCTCAGTGATATGAACCTGACATGACAATGGCCTGTGGAAAGAGTTTTAGGATAAACAGAATTCTGGCACCCATGTGTTACTTAACAATACCAGGAGTCTTCAAGTATTACACATTTATAAGGGCTTATTTGATTTCTAAGGAGACCTCGTGGTGCAGTGGTTAAAGCACTCAGCTGCTAACCAAAAGGTCGGTGGTTTGAACCCACCAGCCACTCCATGGGAGAAAGATGTGTCAGTCTGCTTCTGGCTGTAAAGATCTGCAGCCTTGGAAACCCTGTGGGGCAGTTCTACTCTGTCCTATAGGGTCACTATGAGTTAGAATCAACTCGATGGCAGTAGATTTGGTTTGGTTTGGGTTATTTGGCTTATAATGAAATGGTCATACTGTGTTCCCTAGGCCTAAGGAATAGATGTAAAGCCTTTATTCTAAAGAGCTTCCGTATCTATCCACTTATTCTCTTAGAAGCCTGAAGAAGTACTTTACAAGCTGCTAATGAAGACATAAAAGTTCTTTGACCCTACATGGTTAATTGGCTTGTTCAGGTTCACATGTGATAAACACACAACTATACAGTTATACATTCTATTTATAATCCTGTTGTACCTCATCACATTGAAATTTGATTTATGAATGGTAATTTTCTTTATCTGTCATAACATATAGCTGACATTATTTGCCTAAACACTGAATTCTTCTTTTTGTAAACTGTCTGCTTTATCCTGGTAGATTATAGAAATGCATTTTATCACAAGAAAAAAATTAAGTGACCAGTTTAGGGAAAAGGAAAAAATTTTAAGGAAAAACAGTATAATAATTTTGGTCCATGTTGTTGTTTTCTCACCATATCCATGCCCTCTAAGTGTTGGGTTTATGCTTCATGCTATTTGTGGAAGTGACAGGATGTTTAAGAAAGAGGTTATATTACTTGTTAAAAATACTGCTTTCTCCACCCACAAATAAAGGTTGATTTGTTATAACCAGGTACCTTTGAAGAAAATTAAGAGTTTGTAATCCATACAATATTTATTCATTCTAGAATCTAAGTTCTTGGTAAAAATAAAAAGAGAGATCCTTGAATTCAGCAGCTGTTATATCAAATGTCACTGACATTCATTTGCATACTGTTTGTGCAGTTCTGGAAAATCAGATGTTGAAATAACTTTTATCGTCTAACAGTATTTTTAATAAGAGTAAAGAGTGAAACAATCTAAATATTCATCATTCAAATTAATTATGGTACTATCACTTGATAAAATACTGATATCTCTTTAGAAACTTTTTAAAAGAATTTTTATAATATGGGAAATGTTCACAAAAAATTCTAAGAGAAAAAGCAAGAAAAATATTGTATATGCAGTATCACTCCAATGCATAAAATATGTAAATACCAAAAATAGTAGAAAGTAACATAGCAGAGTATTAGCAGTATTTATGTATGGAAGGTAGGGTTCTGAGTAATGTTCATTATCTTCTTTATCTTTTTCAATATTCTTAAAATTTTACAATGGACATGTCCAGTTTTTAATAAGAAGAAAATACTATTTAGGTCTATCAATAGGAAGAAAAAGAAAAATTATAAAGAACTTGACAAATCATCCAACGAATAACCAAATGTTGACTAATTAAAATGATATATGTCCCCAGTCACCCTCATTGGAGATATTCATACCTGATGTAAAATTTCTGTGAAAGTATGTCTGTTCTATAAAACACCACAGGGTTCCTAACATCTTCTTTTGGTGTTTGGTGTAATAAGCTATTGGTTTTTATATATCCATTGTCTTTTATGCTGGAAATAGAGTAGAAGATGCTTGGTGCAAACTGTATACTCAATAAATATGTGTTGAATGAGTGGAGATTATTCCCCGAGTTGTAATGAGTAAAGAGGTCACCACTTGCCCACTTTCTTTTACCCTTGTAATCTTAGAATCCTTTAAAAAGAAAAAAAAAACAACCAGCCAGTACACTGATAAGCACCTACTATATAAATGTTTTAAGTATAATTTTCCCTAAGCCTTCTCTAGGAGGATTAGCTTTAATAAGCTTATAACAGCATTTAACTAATACTAAAACTACATACGTCTTACTTAGTGGGGCTTACTGATTTCTGTCAATACAGAAAAGTATGCATCAGAACTTGGACTTGCATACAATTGTCTAAAAACATTGAAGACCGTAGACATTCTTCCCAATAGCATAAGCCTTTCTTGGTGTAAGAGTTTGATAGCAAAGTCCATGGACATTACGCAGTAGATACTGTTCACAGCACTGTTTCCAACTTCCTTGTTGGCCAAAAATTTGAAACTCTGGAAGAACCATGCTCAGAAGCAAGACCTCAGTGGAAAAGCAAAGCAGTGGTGAGCAATGGACACTCTTATATCTGAAAAGAGTACTGACCAGATCCATGCACTTGAGAAACAACTTATCCTTAACGGAAGTTGTATTTTTATACCCTTGGAGCTTTGTGGCTATTCCCTAGTCTCTATTTTCTGCAAACTCTCATGAAAAATTCAGGATCTCTTTTTTTCAACAGATGTAAATACATCAGCCTACAGTATTTCAAGATAAAAAATGTACTAAAACACTTTAAATTTACTCTTTAATTGCTTATTTATTTTTTGCCGTGCGAGGACCAGATAAAATTAAAATGGAGTATATACACAGACACAGACACAGACACACACAGACACACACACACACACACACAAATATACCCCACACGCACATAAACACACACACTGCCCCTACAAATACTCAGGCAAGACCATCCCACATTTAGCTACAGGTGGGACACAAATTTGGCTGAGTTTCCTGGAAACCACAGCCCAAAAGAAACAGTCAGGTACATAGTATTCACTGTTCTAAAGAAGAAAATTTAAGAGTTTCTCAAGCAAAGGTTTTATAGCACTCAATTCTGAAAGAAATTATTCAATGGATTTTATATAAAAACCTGTTGCTGTCTAGTTGATTCTGACTCATACCGACCCTATAGGACAGGGTTGAACTGCCCCATAGCGTTTCCAAGAGGTGGCTGGTGGATTCTAACTGCCAACGTTTTTTTGGTTAGCAGCCGAGTTCTTAACCACTACACCACCAGGGCTGCATATAGGGAACACTTAAAGTATACAAGGACCTCAGTAAAATCTCCAGGAAAACATAGATATAGATTTCACCAGGCTGCCTCTTGTTATGTCTTTCAAAAAGGTCAACTTCATAATGCTAAAAAGCAACCCAGGGAGATCAGTCTGCAGTGATTCAAACCAATCCTGGCTAAGGATGTCACTTTCAACACCCATGGAAGCAGCAGTCAAGAAATCAAAAGACGCACTGCACTGGGCAAATCTGCTGCAAAAGACCTCTTTAAAGTGTTGAAAAGCAAAGATGTCACTTTGAGGACTGAGATGTGCCTAACCCAAGCCATGGTATTTCAATCACCTCATACGAATGGGAAAGCTGGACAATGAATAAGGAAGATGGAAGAAGAATTGATGCCTTTGAATTGTGGTGTTGGTGAAGAATATTGAATATACCATGAACTGCCAAAACAATGAACAAATCTGTCTTGGGAGAGGTACAGCCAGAACGCTCCTTAGAAGCCAGGTTGGTGAGATGACATGCTTTGGACATGTTATCAGAAGGGATCAGTCCCTGGAGAAGGACCTCATGCTTGGTAAAGTAGTAGGTCAGCAAAAAAGTAGACCCTGAAGAAGATGGATTGATACAGTGGCTGCAACAATGGGCTCAAGCATAACAACGATTGTGAGGATGGCACAGGACTGGGCAGTGTTTCGTTCTGTTGTACACAGGGTCACTATGAGTCAGAACCAACTCGACAGCACCTAACAACTACAGTTAACTTGATAGCTTGATCCAATCTGAGACAATCTGAACAACAAAATAAATAATGATGGTAATAAATTATAACTCATAGAGTAAAAAAATACCCATGAATCCATGGTGAGATAAATAAGTGAATAAATAAATAAGTGAGAAGTTCTTCCTTACAGTAGAATTCCGACTAACACATGTAAAAAAATGATAGACAATCACCATTTGGCAAACACCACATAACAATTGTTTTAGTCAAGAATCATCAATGGATGATAAACTCAGTGGGTCAAAGTATGATGAGAAACAGAATAATTACGTAATATTAAAGTATCTACCCACAAAAAAATTTGATTAATTACAAAGAAAAACAGTGACTTTACAGTGGAGAAACCTGGCAGATAATATTTTAACTAAGTGATTAAAATTAACATCACCGGTGATGGCACAAATCAGTATCACATGCCTCTAATGTGATAGACTTAGATGTGCACAGTATTAGTTTTGTAGCATTCTTGTGAAAATGCCATGTATGAATTTAATCAAAGGAAATATCATACAAGTCTAAATTGAAAGACTCTTTAAAAGTCTCGAGGTCATGAAAGACAAACTGAGGAACTGCACCAGATAAGAGAAGCCCTGGTGACGCAGTGGTTAATCACTTGGCTGCAAACTGAAAGGTTGGTGGTTCGAACTCACCAGCTGCTCTGTGGGAGAAACGTGGCAGTCTGCTTCCATAAAGATTTACAGCCTTGGAAACCCTACGGGGCAGTTCTGCTCTGTCCTACAGGGTCACTATGAGTCAAAATCGACTCCACGGTAGTGGATTTTGGGTACCAAATTAAAAGGAGATTAAGAGAACACAACAAGTATATGCAATCTGTGATCTCACATAGCAAAGAGCATAAAAGTAAGCATTTAATCTAATGGTTATTTAGTAAATACTTATTGCTTATTTACTAAGGAATCTAGATGAGTAGAATAGGTATGTTCCAGACCACCCATACAGTAGAGGTGTGCACTTAAGTACATCAGAAGAGCTCTGTTTTTCACCCACAGATTTACCGTACATAGGCTAAAAAATGTTGAATAGCTGCCTTGGAAGTGCTAGACTGTGCCAAGTGAAGATATTTCATGGTATCAGAAGTGACTCTGATTCATTTTTCTTGACTCTGGAGATTAGAGCGCCAGGCCTCCTTGGTGATGTGTCCTCAGCCCATATATCTTCAGATGGTCTACACGTAGAGTAGTTATCTTGTCAACTTCTTCTTCTGGGAAATGTGTCACTGGAAAGATGATAAATTAAACTTCTCTCTGTATTTTACCTGGGAATTTAAAAAATTGATAAAAGATACTAATTCACAGATTGAAGAAGCCTAACAAATCCAAGGCTAAATAGAAACCCACACCTAGATACATCACATCCGAAGTACAGAAATCCAAAATCAAAGAATCTTAAAAACACCTAGACAAAAATCCACTTTCCTCCAGAAATGCCTTAATGAAACTTTTGATGAATTAGTTTCCAAAGCATGAGCGAAGATATTTATTTTACAAAGAAAACCACCATATCTCACATTAATACATTTCTGGTTTCCTTTAACAGCTACAGTTAATACCTAGTAACAATTAATATATAGATACACTAAAAATCCTAAGTAAAAAAATAAAATTCCCTTTTAAATTCACTTTAATTTTCCAGATAAGTTGGACTTTGAGGACATCCATTATTTAACAGACAAACGAAAAGAAATAAAGCACTGAAAAATGAAACATAAACTTGGTTTGACTTTCTGGGTTTGGGTAGAGAGCATCGTTAATTTTCTGCAGATTCTTTGATAGTTTTTGGTTTGAGTGTATGGTTCACCACTCACCAGGTTTAGTTTCTGAAAGACTGAAAATCCGTTTCTTTTAAAAGCTAAAGGCTGACAAGAATGGAGAAGTTTCCTGGCTTAAAGAAGTGGCATGAGGAAGTAGGAATAGCATTAGAGGGATCCAGGAAATGTGGATTCCATTTCCAGTTCTGGCCAAAGCTAGCCGTAGGACTTAGACAAGCCACTGTACCCTGAGGGCCATACACCTATAATCTTATATCCAGGCCACATTTACCTTGGAATATAATGGCCATATATGGTATTTCTCTGGCTCCTACCCTCACCCACCAGTGTAAGATATTAAGCCCCCACAACTACTTCTAGGAATACCCAGAGGTAACTCATATTTTCTTAGGAACCTACACTGTGATTTACATAGTTTTATTTCTCCCCTATTTTTAGACTTTTCTTTGGTGGTCTGTAGCTGCAGTCTCCAAAATGAGCCTTAAGTATCTTACCCCGACACCAAGTTCAGGGTTCTGCTGGGCACTGAGTGATCTCTTTACAGTCCTCAGGGCACCAAAGTGGATGGAGCTCCCCTTTTGAGGTTACTTTTTGTCACCTGGTCCCAGAGTAGCACTGCCTAATGCTCCCTATGTTCACAGAGAGATCAATGACTCTGCTCTTTGACACTTTGTTTCTTACAGCTTCCACACTCAAAGTAGGTAAAGAGAGAGGTGGGAAAGCAGGAGGAGAGGGCCACAAAAGTAGAGCTGGAAAACGACATGAGCCACACACTCAGAGTGAACCTTCTTTCTGCAGTGGCCCACTCTATGGAGTTAGGGGAATTCCTACCTTGACATATGACTAGATAACACACTCGGGGATCTTTCCAGCTTGAATATTTCCATAAATTCACAGAGTCCTAGGAACAGCCTATCTTTACTAATCAAACAAAAATGGTTCCCTCAACACAAGGTGGAGTAAGGATATTCTTGATGTGCTGTGAGATTGTTAACCATTGTCATAGGGCAACATGTGTAGTAACTGTTAAATGAAAAACTATTTTGTTCTGTAAGCCTTCATCTTAAGTGAGAATAACAGCACAGTTGGAAGAGCGTAGTCAATGTCACTGAACTGTGAATGTAGAAATTTTTGAAACGGTGTATCTTTGGCCATCTGTAATTTTCATCAAAAAAAAAGGTTGAGAATTTAGAGGCTTAATACATTGTGGGGTTGTTAACCAATGTCATAGAACAACATGTGTACTACTATTTCATGAGAAACTATTTGCGCTGTAAGCTTTCACCTGAAGTACAATAAAATATATAAAAATAAAAAAAAAAATGGTTCCCTCAAATCACTCCATTAGAGATTTAGTCTTTTGGGTTTTGTGTATTTTTAAGTCATCTATAAAAGTGCTAAAAATCCTGGGTTTCATCTGAAAAGAGTCTTGTCTGCCAGCTGGCTGATAAAAAGTTACTGCACAAATGGGCACAGTCTGGAGCCTTAGAGAGGGAAACACACCATTTTGTGGTCCTTCTCATCAAGGAACATTTATTCTTGTTATTATCTTAAAAACATTAATTATGTGGCATATCTCATTCTAGAACTTCAGATTAAAGTCAAATAAGATGTCCCAGTGCCAGGGAAATGACCAGATAGGATAGGAAAAAAAAAAAAGGTAAGAAGTGTGTATAGTTAAGAGAAAGACTTTAAAAAGTTCAGTATATGTTTTCTAAAATAAAGAATTGAGCTTGAAAAAGTGGAGTTTTGACCTTTCCTAGGTAGGATGACATAAGTAAGGTACTTACTATTCTCTTTCTTTAGAAGTTCTGAGATGACAGTTTCGGAGATTGAAAAGATTACATCAAAAAGGAAACAGCTAAAACTAGAGTAAGTATGAGAGTAGGACTTGTTAGGTTCACCCCATCACCTTTGACAGGGGTGTTGGACCGGTTGATGACAAAAGTTGGCAAAGGGTAGCTAGATTTTATTGAGACACCTGAAAAATTTCCTTATAAACAAGATAGAGTAGTTAAGTTGGAAATTGTTTCAACAGCTATACCTGGAGGCTGATGATTAATTAATGGACTTAAGCCAATCTTGATTGACGTTTCTGGTGGAATGTCAAGGAGCTCTTACATAAGTGCTGTCCTTGTTCAACATTTTTATCAGTGAATTGGAAAAGTCAAGCATTACCAGATTTGTATTTGATGGGCCAGATGGCTCTGTCTACATCTGGAGGTATGCATTTGGTTCTGGATGGACTACTCAACAAGGGCATAGGCAAACTGGAAGATACTTTGAAGAGAGTGACAAGGATAGTAACCTAAAAGAGTTGTTGTTAGCTTCTGCTAAGTCGGCTATGACTCATGGTGACCTTACGTACAACAGAAGGGAATGTGGCCTGGTTCTGCACCACTGTCATAATCGTTGGCATGCTCAAGTCCATTGTGGCAGTCACTGTGTATTTGAATGCCTTCCAACCTAGGGTACTCATCTTCCAGCACTATATTGGACAATATTCTGTTGTGATTCATAGGGTTTTCATTGGATAATTTTTAGAAATAGATCACCAGTTCTTTCTTTCTAGTTTTTCTTTTGTCTGGAAGCTTTGTTGAAACCTGTCCACCATGGGTGACTCTGCTGGTATTTGAAATACTGGTGGCATAGCTTCTAACATCATAGCAATATGCAAGGCACCACAGTATGACAAACTGACATATGGTGCTGGTGAAGGAGAGTAGTGATCATGTAATACAGGAAACTGGTGAAGTACTTGGGGATAGTCAGGCTAAATAATATAGGACTTGAGAAAACATGACAGCCAATAACCAGACCCAGTTGCCCTCAAGAGTCGATTCCAACTCATGGCAACCCTATGTGTTTCAGAGGAGAACTGCACTCCATAGGGTTTTCAGTGGCTATGATCTTTCAGAAGTAGATTGCCAGATCTTTCTTCTGAGGCACCTCTGAATGTATTTAAACAGTCAACCTTTTGGTTAGTAGCCGAGTGCTTAACCATTTGTGCCACCCAGGGATTCCTTGACAGCCAAGATGTTAGTGTGCTTTATTTGGATCTGAGGGTTGTGACCAATGGGTCAAATGACAGGAAGGCAAACTAAGCTTGGTATAGAAAGAACTTTAAGGATGTTAGACTTTTTTGAAGGAAAAAAATGGCAAATCTTTATAGATTAATCTATAAATTTAGTAAAGATTATAGCAGGATTATTTTTATTTTAGGAATTCAACAACTTATTCCAAAATATATACAGAAAAAAAAATGAATAGGTAAATCAATTTTGAAAAAGAATAAAAAATATTACTCTTGTCCAAACAATGATGAGATATGCCATAAAGTCATAATAATAAAACAGGGTGGCCCTGATACAGCCACAGGTAAATAAGCCAATGGAACAAAAGAGAGAGCTCATCAACAGACCCATGTAAGTAGGGAAACTTGATATATGATAGTGGTAGCATCTCAAATGGAGTCCCTGGGTGGCGCAAACAGTTAAGCCCTCGACTACTAGCTGAAAGGTTGGCAATTCGAACACACCCAGAGGCACCTCAGAAGACAGGCCTGGCAGTCTGCTTCCAAAAAAATCACAGCCTTGAAAACCCGGTTGCGCAGTTCTACTCTGCACACATGGGGTCACTATGAGTGGGAATTAACTTGACGGCAACTAATAACAATAGCACTCAAATACACGTTGAGATGAATGAAATGCTCGAGGGATGCTGTTGAACCAACTATTGACCATAGAGCAAAAACTAAAGTTGGGAAACTTACACAACACACAAAGATGAGCTAGAGATGGGTTAAAGACCTAAATGTTAAAAGATAAACCCTAAAACATATAGAATAAAATGTAGAAATACATATTTGTGATTTGAAGGTGAGGAAGGACTTAAATGAAACTTTCTAAAGCACAAAGCATAAGGGGAGAATTAATTATTCCATTGTCTATTTTAAAAGTAAGGATTTTGAATGATAACATATACAAAGTTACCAAATTGTTGACAGTTTGGGAGAAGATATTTGCAGTGTGAACACCTTAAGAGGCTAATATCTAGGATATACAAGTAATACCACGAGTAAATATGTAGGCTATACAAAATCAAAAAGTAAAAGATAGGAAGCCTGTCTGGAAAACGGGCCTAAGAAATGTACCTGTGAGACCTTGGTTTCCTCATTCATTCATTCAGTAAATACTTATTGAGGGCCGTCCATACCTGAGGCACTGTTTAGGCTCTAGGGATACAGCAGACAAAATTCTCTGCCCGTATGGAATTTATAGGCTCCACAGTGTTCTCTCCCATTGATAGGAAGAAGAAATCAGTTTCTACTAAGTGAATTTTCCTTTTTAATTACAATCATATAATTTTAAAGTTGGAAAGATCTTTAGGTTGCATTTCTTCTAAATCCATACTTTTGCAAGATGATAAACAACCTTCAAGGGCACACAGTTAATAGCTGATGCCTCACGGGTGTTTAGACTGTAAAGCACAGTGACTAGATGAATCCAGAATATCTAAGACTAAATCACCCATGTGACCTACATCCTGTGTGTGAAACTGTAACAACCTCTCTGAGCTTCAGCTTCCTCATTAGTAAAACGGCACTAATAATGAGACTTATCGTAAGATTGGCACAAGGACTAAATGAGGCAATAAACATAAAACAGAACAGCATCTGGCATGTGATGAAAACTCCATGCCAGCTATTTTTATTTCTATACCTTGATGATAATTCCAAGAACTGGTGTTTCCCTGCACACCATATTTCAAAATTGGCATGGCAACACATCTGGGTTATTAATTAGGAAATTAATTTTTTTTCTCCCAGTAATAATAAGAAGAGGAAGTCATATCCTTTCTATAAGACTCCACCCTGCTGGTGTATAAAATCTCTCCATGGATTGAACTTTTATCCTGGTATATGAAAACTTCACTCTGGGCTAGGACCAGAAGGGAGCCAAGAAACCATCTTGCCAGTCCCAGGTCTTATTTTATACAGGAGGACTCAGAGGCCTTGAGAGGCTTTGTGCCCTGCCCCAGTGCCCTGCCCCATGGTTGCACAGAATCATTGTATTTCTTATGAATCAGCATATATTGTTAATGGCCTAAAAAGATTAATGTCGCCCGGCTGGTTTTGACAAGGGTGTGAAATGGCAAATGGCATAATAGTGACTTAGAGGAATCACAATTATTTCATGTATGAGCACATTTACAAGGTTTTCTGTTCACTTGGGTCATTCTTCAGTAGGTGGAGCCAGCTGCCCTCATTAGAATAAAGGTAAACAGATTCTACCCAATTATAAATGGGAAAAAAGCGTGTGCCTTCTGTCACTGAAGGCTGCAGAGGCTGATGACTGGAGAACTTGGGCTCAGTGAAGAGACGTGCCGGAGCATGAGTTCCAAGTCAAAATCCATAGGGATCATTGGAGCTCCTTTCTCAAAGGGACAGGTGAGTAAAAAGTCAGGCTCTTGATAACTGGGACTTATTTGAAAAGTTTGAACTTTAAAATTACTAAGATGTTATTGTCTTGTTACTTTAGTTCCCTGATACAATTTGGTCCCGGAAAGAAAAAGTATACATATACATATTTAAAGTCTTTTTTTTTAACATTTTGCAACATTGTATAATTATGTCACAAATCCACTTATTCATCTGGCCCCTAATCACAACCAAAACCAATTTTATTTGAATCTTACAAATTTTTGCTTATGTTTCTTAAGAGAAAGCATTTTTATTTGAATCGGAATGGACTAGTTCCACATTAGTAGTCATTTAGATTTTGTTGCTCTTGTTCTTTTGATGTTACTGTGTGTGTGTAGAGGGAGAGACAATTTTAAGAAAACATGTTTAGCTATGTAATTCATGCCTGGAAAAGTTTCATGCAATTGGAAGTAACTTTCAGATTTCTTTTAACTTGGATAACCTAGATATTATTTCTTCCTACAACTTTTAAATGATTCAGATTATTTTAAGGTTTTAATGATTCTATAAAACTGGTAGTTTATGGACTTGGTAGAATCCTTTATGTACCTCTCTTTAAGGGAAAAAAAGGAATAAAAAGAAAATCCTATTGCAAGTTGGTAACATTGAAAGGATTAATGGGTTTATGAAACTCACAGATTCACCCAGCTGTGAATCAAAACTATGCCAATGACATTTAAATATACAGTCTTGGAAACCCTATGGGGCAGTTGTCTACCCTGTCCTATAGGGTCGCTATGAGTCGGAATCAACTCCACGGCAATGGGTTTGGGTTGGCAATAAATAAATAAATATACAGTCTTTTTTTTCCCCCTGCCTGGACAAACTCACTCGGTAAATGTGAAGAGATTTCAGAAAACCTTAAATATTAATATGGGTCTGTGCTAAAAATGAAAAATAGACAAATAAACAAAAAGAAGACAAAGTGTGAGTTGAAACCCCTAAAATGGATTTTTGTTGTTGTTTTAGTGGGACTCTCAGACTCTCTCCCACCTGGGCAGCGTTTTACCCCTCTTAGTTTTGAATTCTTGCTTTGCACTCTGGCTTTTTATTGCAAAACAAATTGGCAGAGATCAGAGGTTAGAGACCCAAACTGCATTTGGACTCAGTAAATAGTACTTCATTCCTTTGAAAATCTCTCTCAGAGCACAAAGACATTTTCTGACATAGAAGTGTTTCTTCCAATGCCGGAGTTAACTGTGAAAACCACATTAATCTCACGTATTCTTGGAATAAGTTATAACAAACATAGAATTGAAATAATTGTCAAAAAACAAGATAAGGAAAAATTGACAAAAGGAAGAAAAGAAGTGAGGGAATAGACTAAACATGCTCTGGCCCGTGTATCTCAGCACAAGGCCTAATGCTGATGATAACAGCCACTGTTGTCTTTGTTGGCTGCTGTTGAGTCAGTCCCCCAACTCACGGCGACCCTACGCACGGCAGGATAAAATGCTGCCCATAATCGGTTTTGGATTAGATCACTGTAATGGTCTCATCTCAGGGTTTTCATTGACCTATTTTTTAGAAGTAGATCGCCAGGCTTTTCTTCCTAGTCCATCTTAGTCTGGACGGTCCGCTGAAACCCATAGCAACACACAAGACTCCACTGACGGATGGTGGCTGTGCATGAGGTGCAGTGGCCGGGAATTGAACCTAGGTCTCCCACAAGGAAGGTGAGAATTCTACCACTGAACCACCACCACCCCCTAACATCCACTGTAAACCAGTTCCTGTAGAGTCAATTCCGACTCATGGCGACCCCATGTGTTTCAGAGTAGAACTGTACTTCACAGGGTTTTCAATGGCTGTGCTCCTTCAGAAGTATATAGCCAGGACTTTCTTCCAAAGCACCTCTGGGTAGATTTGAACTCCCAACCTTGCAGTTAGTAGCTGAGCATTTAACCATTTGCGCCATCCAGGGACTCCTAACAGTCACTGTAGTGGATTAAAAAAAAAACCATTGCTGTCCGAGTCTACTCCAACTCATAGCAAACCTATAGGACAGAGTAGAACTGCCCCATAGGGTTTCCAAGGAGCTCTTGGTGGATTCAAACTGCCAACCTTTTGGTTAGCAGCTGAACTTTTAACCACTATGCCACCAGGGTTTCCTGTTGGGGATAGTATTTGGAAATATATCCTGGTGTGCATTTTCCATTCTCAGTGGTTTTTTTTTTTAACCTACAGCTCTTCCCCCATTAAAACATGGCCATTAGAATGAAGCTTGTCATCCCAGAATAGCAAAGACTGAGAGAAATTTTTCTGCACTAAGCCATTGTTGTTGTTAGGTGCCATTGAGTCAATTTTTGACTCACAGCGATCCCATATGACAGGGCAGAACTGCCCCACAGGATTTTCTAGGCTGTAATCTTTACAGGAGCAGACCTCCAGGTCTCTGTCCTGCGGAGCTGCTGGGTGGGTTTGAATTGCCAACCTTTTAGTTAGCAGCTGAGCACTTAACCATTGAACCGCCACAGGATTTTCTAGGCTGTAATCTTTACAGGAGCAGACCTCCAGGTCTCTGTCCTGCGGAGCTGCTGGGTGGGTTTGAATTGCCAACCTTTTAGTTAGCAGCTGAGCACTTAACCATTGAACCGCCAAGGCTCCTTACACTAAGCCATAGGGTAGGAAAAAAATTGCTAACATGTAAGCAGTTCTCCCCACCTAAAATGAGATAAGTGAGTAGGGGTTGGGGGGATAAGGGGACAGATGGCCAGAAGGTTGACCCTAGTGGTTTCCTGAAAAAGGACTCCATCCCCTGCCTCACCCTCTTGTAAGGCAGTTGGGGTGGGAAAAGGTGGTGGCAGCAAACACTGAGGTAGGTATTTTTATTTTATAGTTAACTAAAGTTCAGAGAGACTTCATAATTTGCTCAAGGTCACACAGCCAGTAGCAGAGCCAGGACTATCTGATTCCAAAGCCTGTGCTCCTTATCAACTCTGATGCTTCTTCAGAGGACCTGACTCCATAGTGGACCTTACACTTGTGGCCAGGCAGGCAGAGTTAGGGTTTGGGAACCAGTTTAGAATGCCAGTTGAGCTGACAAAGCACTTTCCAAAGAAAGCAGATAAACCAAGCAATGAGAGAAGACCATCAGGAGAACTAGTTTGAATGAATTAAAAAAAGAAAATTGTAGAAAATGTCACTGTGGGAAATTCAAGGACTATGTTAGAGCAAATACAGTGTCAACAAGGGATCATTAAGATTTGTTCTAAAGTTTGAAAGGGAGAGGAGGGAAAGGTCAAGAAATTTTATCAAACTGGCAATTTTAGAACATCTACGAAATGTTAGCCTTACACTACAAAAAAAAATAGTGCTTCAAAGAGGTGGCAGTGGTGGTTCAGTGGTAGAATTCTCACCTTCTATTCAGGAGACCTGGGTTTGATTCCAGGCCAATGCACCTCATGCATAGCCACCACCTGTCAGTAGAGGCTTTCAAGTAGCTATGATGCTGAACAGGTTTCAGAGGATTTTCCAGATTAAGATGGACTAGGAAGAAAGGCCTGGTGATCTACTGAAAATCAGTAACGAAATCTTACAAATCACAACAGTCCAATCTGCAACTGATCATGAGAATGGCATAGGGCCAGGCAGTGTTTCATTTCATTGTGCATGGGGCTGTCATGAGTCGGGGGCTGACACAAGGGCAGTTAACAACAATCAAACACTTGAAGAACTTTGGGATGTAATCTAATAACGGAAAACAAAAACAAAACCAAAGGCAGAATATGAGCCAAAGTAGCACCCTACTGGGGCTTAAAGAAGATGTTCTATCTACTTAGGAAAGGGGAGCGTTCATGGCAAAAAGGAATAAGTAAAGGAGCAAAATGTGTCAGGGAGAGTACATGGGGGTCTGTAACTGCCAGGGATGGAAATGTGATATCAAGGATTTGCCTGGCACCTGGGGCAAATTATCTGGTCATTGGAATTGAGAAGAAAGATCTTCTTAGTTGGGTACAGCAGCCTCAATCTTAGGGAGACTTGCATGTATCTTCTGGCACATCTTCTCATCTGACAACAGCAAGTAACCTTCTGTATCTAAAAGCCTTGTCAGAAATTAGAATCAGAAAGATACATAAAAGAACGGCTTCTTTAGACCTCCAGTCAGCCAGGAGACTGGAGAAGACTTCCTGCCAGGGTAGACATTTCTCTCCACTGTGATAAGCAACTCAAAACTTGAATTTACTGGGTTGGTCTTTGGTTATAGTTTCGCAGGTGGTGATTTTCTCTTTTGCCCATTTTTCCCCAGGAGCCTGAACTTAACTGCCCTGCTGACCTGCACACAGGCCCTTCTTGTGCCATGCGCTTTCTCATCTTATGCCTTTGCCCAAGCTGTTCCTTGGCAATTTTTTTTCCGTCACCCATACCTGTTTCCCTGGTGAACACGTACTCATGTTGCAAGACTCAGCTTACACACCACCTACTCCTTGTAGCCTTCCTTGACACACTCCTGCCCTGAAAAAGTGGGAAGCATCCTGCTTTTGTTGCCATGGCATCTTGTAACTGTACTGAAACAATTATCAATGTACTCTAATTTAGTTTAAATGCCCAAATACCCTATTAGCTTATGCATTAATCAAAGACAGAAGCCCACTCCTTTTCATTTTTATATCTGCATTTATCATAGTGCTTTTGCACAAAATATTTGTTCACAATGTTAATAATGAGCCCTGGTGATGCAATGGTTAAGCGCTTGGCTGCTAACCGATAAGCTGGTAGTTCTAACCCACCCAGCGACTCTGTGGGAGAAAGACATAGTGACCGGCTTCCATAAAGATTGTTGTTGTTAGGTGCCATCGACTCATTTCTGACTCATAGCGACCCTACGTACAACAGAACGAAACACTGCCCAGTCCTGTGTCATCCTCACAATTGTTGCTAATGCTTGAGCCCATTGTTGCAGCCACTGTATCAATCCATCTCGTTGAGGGTCTTCCTCTTTTTTCTGACATGTCCTCTTTTTTGCTGCATGATGTCCTTCTCCAGGGACTGATCCCTCCTGATAACATGTCCAAAGTATGTGAAACACAGTCTCACCATCCTTGCTTATAAGGAGCATTCTTGTTGTACTTCTTCCAAGACAGATTTGTTTGTTCTTTTGGTAGTCCATGGTATAATCAATATTCTTCACCAACACCACAATTCAAAGGTATCAATTCTTCTTTGGTCTTCCTTATTCATCGTCCAGCTTTCACATGCATATGAGGCAATTGAAAGCACCATGGCTTGGGTCAGGCACACCCTCGTCTTCAAAGTGATTATCTTTGTTTTCAACACTAAAGAAGTCTTTTGCAGCAGATTTGCCCAATGCAATGCGTCTTTTGATTTCTTGACTACTGCTTCCACAGGTGTTGACTGTCGATCCAAGTAAAACGAAATCCTTGACAACTTCAATCTTTTCTCCGTTTATCATGATGTTGCTTACTGGTCCAGTTGTGAGGATTTTTGTTTTCTTTATGTTGAGGTGTAATCCATACTGAAGGCTGTGGTCTTTGATCTTCATCAGTAAGTGCTTCAAAACCTCTTCACTTTCATCAAGCAAGGTTGGGTCATTTGCATAATGCAGGTTGTTAATGAGTCTTCCTCCAATCCTGATGCCCCTTCTTCTTCATATAGTCCAGCTTCTCAGATTAGTTACTCAGCATACAGATTAAGTATGGTGAAAGGATACAACACTGATGCACACCCTTCCTGACTTTAAACCACGCAGTATCCCCTTGTTCTGTTTGAATGACTGCCTCTTGATCTGTGTACAGATTCCTCACGAGCACAGTTAAGTGTTCTGGAATTCCCATTTTTCGCAATGTTATCCATAATTTGTCATGAACCACACAGTCGAATACCTTTGTATAGTCAATAAAACACAGGTCAACATCTTTCTGGTATTTTCTGCTTTCAGCCATCATTCATCTGACATCAGTAATGATATCCCTGCTTCCACGTCTTCTTCTGAATCCAGCTTGAATTTTTGGCAGTTCCCTGTCAATATACTGCTGCAGCCCATATACCCTGTAAAGATTACAGCCTAGAAAACCCTATGGGGAAGTTCTTCTCTGTCACATGGGGTCACTATGAGTCAAAATTGACTAGACTGTACCTAACACAACAACATGCTGATAACATGGTGTGACCGAAGAGGCAAGGCAGGCTTTGGAATCTGCACGGTCCTGGATGTGCACTTAGGCTCTGCCACTTCTTAGCTGTGTGCCTTTAGAAAAATTACATAACCTGTCTGATTCTAGTTCTTCATGTTTGACATAGGAATAATTCAATCTACCTTGCTGTAAAGATTAAGTGAGATAATGTAAATTCCTGGCACTGTAGGAGCTCAAAAAATGATAGTGACTATTCATCTGATTAAATAATGAAAAGATTTCTTTTGTGAACATGATAGTCATGATAATGTCTGGATTTTTCTTTTTTTTTTTTTAAATTTTACAGCCACGAGGAGGGGTGGAAGAAGGCCCTACTGTATTGAGAAAGGCTCGTCTCCTCGAGAAACTTAAAGAACAAGGTAATTTTTGAGTTTAAAGAATCAGCTTGATTTCCTCCCCACTCTGGAGGAAGGAGCAGGAGCTTGCTAAACTGGGGTGGGCCTGGAGTGACATTTATACCACAGAACTGCAGCACTGGTTGTAATCTTAGAAACATATAAAATTAGTAACATATGCGAAAAATGCTCGGAAAATATTTTTGGATGAATATTCCTTGGGATGAGAACAAATATCCTCACTCAGATATTTTGTCTTTCCAGACAGACAAACTATTGTATAAGAGAATCTCTGTGTGTGGTGCTGGGGCTGAGGACTGGGAAGTTGAGGGGAAGTTGGGGGGGTTGAAAACAAAAGGAAGGGACAACAGGAAGTATACTACTAGCAAGTTGTTATTTGCTGTCAAGTTGATTCTGACTCATGGCCTGGGGCGGATTACCCAATAAGCAAGGTAAGCATGGGCTTCCCTTATATCAAATGTGGTGAAAACATGTTAAACTGTTCAGTACAGATAAGCAAGTAAACAGAACTATGCCTGTGTTTACCTTGCTTACTGGGTGTTCCATTCCTGTCAGGGATTGTAAATTTGAAATGAGGCTTTGATTCTGTACGACAGTGATGTGGGGTTGGGAGAGAGACAGATGCCAGCCATACCTAGAAGCAGAATCTGTGATATGGTGAAAATATGTGAAATTGTTCAGTACGAGTAGTAAGTAAGCACAAGCAAGCCCATACTTACCTTGCTTACTGGGTAATCAACACTGCTCATGGCCACCCCATACGTGCAGAGTGAAAACCATAAGGTCTTCAAGACTGTGACCTTTCAGAAGCAGATCGCCAGGCCTGTCTTCTGAGATGCCTCTGGGTGGCTTTGAACAGCCAAACTTTTGGCTGGTACTCGAGTGCTTACTCATTTGTGCCACCCAGGACCTCCTACTACTAGTAGGGGGACCCTTATTTGTGAAACTAAATAAAGAATTACAGTAATAATAATAGTAACAATGCCAAGTATTTGTGTAGTGCATATGTGTTTATACACCCACACACAAAAATTTGCAAATGAAAAAGTATAAATATTTTAAAAGTATAGATTTAAGTATATGTTATCTTTATATATAAAGCCCTCTGAAGTGTTGGTGAAGATGTGGAACAACTGGAACCTTCATATATTGATGGTGGAAATGCAAAATGTTACAGCCACTTTGGAAAACAGTTTGGCAGTTTCTTAAATAATTACACATGCATTTACCTTTTGAACCAGCAATTCTACTCCTAGGTATTTACTCAAGAGAAGTGAAAACATATGTCCACACAAAGACTTGTACTTGGATGTTTGTAGCAATATTATTTAAAATAGTTAAAAAACAAAAACAACAAAATATTCAGCAACTGGTGAATAGATAAACAAAACATGGTACATTCTTATGATGGGATCGTACTCAACAATCAAAAGGGACAGACGCTATGTGAAAAGAGGTCAGACACAAGAGACTATATACTGTGTGATTCCATTTGTATGAAGCTCTAGAAAAGACAAAAGTATAGCAACAGAAAGCAAATAAGTGGTTGCCTGGGGCTGAGGGTAGGTATGGGATTGATTGCAAAGGGACAGTAGGAAACTCTGGGGTTAATGGAGGTGCTCTAAAACTCAATTGTGGTGGTGGTTGCAAGATTGTAGCTACTTGCAAAAGCTCAATGACCTGTACTTTTAAAATGGGTGAATTTTAATGAATAAAAATTATATCTAAATAAAACAAACAAAACAAAACACCCATTAGAGAACAGAAAGCTTGGCTGGATAAGCTGACCAATTCCCTCAGTTACCAAACATAACTGGTAACATTTTATATCAGGTTAAGCCTCCTGAAAGTGTTACTGAATCATGGACACATAAATAAATATAATACACAATAGTCAGTTACCTATAGAACCTTGACCTGAGCCCATGTCACAGTTTTACATGAAGCTCTGTACTTTTGAAGTCAAATGGAGTGCTTTCTAGGAAGCACACTAGCGTCCATAGGAACTTTGGGTTACCTGCATTTTTTTTTCCCTTATTGAAAAAAAGCCTTCATATCCTGAGCTCTCTTAAGTGTTAGGCTCAGCGCTAAGCCCATATTCTTATTTAATTCTCACAACAACACTATGAGGAAGGTACAATGGACAGAGGGAGGAAGCTGAGCTGCTTCAGCAGGTGACAGACTGGATTAAAACCAAGGACTATTACTACAGAGCTGGAAAACTTAGAAAATACCGGTGTATTTTCTTCTGGGTATAAGCATATATTCTTTTCTTAGCTATATATTATTACAAAAACAAAACACCACTTATCATAGAAAATTAGAAGGCATATAAGGAGAGAGAGAAAATGAAGGGGGGAGATAAAGAGAGACAGATCATTTAACAGGTCCAAATCAGAAGGTCATCGCTGTTACCTTAGTTGTCTAGCTAACTGAATCGATTCAAGAAGTACTAGGCACCGCGTGAGACATGGGTGGGATGATGGCAGGTAAACACAGACACGGTTTCTACCTTCGTGATGTTCACAGTCCTTCCAGACTTTTCCTTTGCTTACACCTTTGAAAATATATTTATTTTGTGAATTTGGAATCATCCTACATATACTGTTTTGTAATCTGCATTTTTTAAACTTAGTATCCTGAAACTTTTAATTTTAGAGTGTGATGTGAAAGATTATGGGGACCTGACCTTTGCTGATGTCCCTAATGACATTCCCTTTCACATTGTGAAGAACCCAAGGTCGGTGGGACAAGCTAACGAGCAGCTGGCTAGTGTGGTGGCAGAAGTCAAGAAGAATGGGCGAACCAGCTTGGTACTCGGTGGAGATCACAGGTCTTGTTAATGGTTGTCTATGGGGATCTGGTACAAACGATATAAAGGAAGCACAGCAAGACCATGAGAAGAGAGAAAATATAGAAGGAAAGGCACTGATCAATATTTTCCATCTTCCATTTACATTAGTCCCAAAGGACATGATTTTTTTTACTGAATTTTCTGCATTTGTCCTTTTAATTTTATTGGATACTTCATTATGGAAGCATATACTTAGTTCAGTTTGAAGTCTTGCAATATCTTTATTTTAATCTATTACAGCAGAAAATAAAAGAAATATGGATGGATTTCAGTAAAATATTCGGCAGTCTTAATTTCTAAATAAACACCAAGGAAATTCACAATTTATTACACTTGATTACTGATAATATAAACAACTTATTTAGGTCAACAGTTTAAAAGTATGTTTTCCATTATAAAATTAATAATTATAACATTTTCGAAATGCATATATTTTCAAATCAGAAGATTACCACCGTTATATCTTAGTATATAGCCTAACTCAATTGATTCAAGAAGTATTTGGCACTGGTGTGAGGATATATACGTATAATATCACTATCTCTATCTATGTAAATTGTACTTCTCTAACATCTTTTACAAGCATTTTGACTCTGGCATATTTCCTTTCTGGCAGGTCTTTTGTCCTGTTATATGAATTTGTTTAAAATGACTGCGTGTATGTGTGTGTTTTATATCCTATGTTTTGCTCTTAATCTACAGTACAAATTTCCTTATGTTACTTCATGGTATGCGTAAGGATCATAAGCATTATTTTTTATTGCTGTATAATTTTCAAATGAACTAGATCCAGAGAATTGAACAGCGTCTTGTGCAAGGCAATTTCTGCCATGGCTAATGTTTTTACACACATTTATTCATTTATTATTATTATTTTACTTTGGTTAAGAAATATTTTGCCACTTTATTTAGAAGGTATATTTTGAAAAAAAAAATTTTTAGTAATTATATCAATTAAATATAACTTGCTAGTAAGTATTAAGTGTAATAAGCTATACTTGGTTGTTAAAATTGTTTAACTGGCATCTCCATTTTCAAATCTATCAGAAATAGCAGCCACTTTGACTTAAAGGAAAACTGAGCAGCAGGGGCATTGGATGAGTTAATATATTTTATGATGAGTGTAGAGACATTGCAAACTCAATGTTCACACAAACTTTTCTTCCTCCTTAGTTTAGCGATTGGAAGCATCTCTGGCCATGCCAAGGTCCACCCTGACCTCTGTGTCATTTGGGTGGATGCTCACACCGATATTAACACTCCAGTGACAACCCCAAGTGGGAACATGCATGGACAGCCTGTGTCTTTTCTCCTGAAGGAATTGAAGGGAAAGGTAAAAGGCTAGTTGATATTTTATTACAAGAGTAACCTTTAGCAGAAGTTTGGTGGTGGAAGGGAAATAAGAACCCCTATGCCATCTTATTCTTGCAGCAACCTCAAACCGTTTTCTCTTCAGCCAACAAGGAAAAGATTGGCTGATAAAAATCGGTGAAGGTCTTCTGCCTTTACCTTACTTGGTAGTTTGCAAACTGACTTTGTATACATCTTCTCTTTTGATTCTTAGAACTACCCTTTTTAGTAAGTAAAGTACTACTACCAGTACCGGTTGCTGTCAAGTCAACTCTGACTCATGGCAAGCTCATGTGTCAGAGTAGAACTGTGCTCCGTAGGGTTTTCAGAGGCTGACTTTTTTTGGAAGTAGATGGCAGCCTGTCCTCTGAGATGCCTCTGGGTGGACTCATACCTCCAACCTTTTGGTTAGCAGCCAAGCACATCAACTGTTTGCAGCACACAGGGCTCCAGTGAGAATACTCCTTCATAAACAAATTATCCACTTAGAGCTTAAGTACTTCGTTGGGATCATATGCTAAACATATAGCAAGGGAAGGCCCAGAACCAGGTCTCCTAACTCCTACCTCTTTACAACATACCACACAGCCTCTTATCCTTACAAATTTACTAAAAATAAATACAGATTACATATTACAGGGATTTTTCAAAAATGGAGTTTTTAAATGCAGGAATATAATGATTTATATTAACATTCTTACTATGAAAAGTGCGTATCTAAATCATAAGAGGAAGAACTATCTCCTTGATCCCTAGGAACTTCTATTCTAAAACATGTAAGATGAAATTCCAGATTAAACTTTAACATCATAGTTCCAAACTTTTATTGTTATATGTAGCAGCTGCAGTATATTAGTCCTTATGATGATACTTGAGGATTCAAACCTCCTTATGTTAAATGCTCAGGAGTAATACTTTCTGCAATGAGCACCAAGTGATGCATTTATAAACTTGGAAAATGTCTACCTAGCACATGAGACCAACCAAACTCAGCTCCAGGACAAAGCAGATATCACACTATGGTGTGAGGAATAGCCAAAGGTTTTTCTGGTCAAAAATTTCCCTTAGTCACCCTAGACCACCCTTTGGATCAAGTCCCTTATTGAGAAAGAGAAGTAAAGAAGGCAGCTATCAAAGCAATGGAAGCACACTGATTTGTTATAGAAGAGTCCTGGGATAGCAGGGCTCAGTGGGACACAGAGTAGGTAAATGGTTCAGGTCAGGTCTGGGCCCCTGGGTCAGGCTGTGTAAGGCCACGGCAATAAAGGTACCACGAGGAAAAGCAAGCATCCCCTTCTTAATTTTGTGATTTTTTAAATGATTTCCTCTACATGTAAGATATATGTACATTCTTATATTCTAAATGTAAGATATATGCAACCCAACCTGTCTTCCTAATTTTAAAAGTAAGATTTACTTCTGTTGTTGTGGTTGGTTGCTTTTGAGTCAACTGCAACTCATGGCGACCCCATGTGTGCAGAGTAGAACTGTTCCAGAAAGTATTCAAGGAAGCAGATTGCCAGGCCTGTCTTCCAAGGCACCTTTGGGTGTGTTCCAATCATCAACCTTTCAGCTGGTAGTTGAGTGCTTAACCGTTTGTGCCATTCAGGGACTCCTGAAGATTTACTATAGAAGAGCATATATAACCAAATGGAAACATTGCAATTTTAGATCCCTGATGTACCAGGATTCTCCTGGGTGACTCCCTGCATATCTGCTAAAGACATTGTATATATTGGCTTGAGAGATGTGGACCCTGGTGAACAGTAAGTTTATTCCTTGATGTGATTTATTTTCATGTTTTTCCTTCTATGTGCTAGGTATGCTTTACTGTCAAACCTACCAGAACAGCAATATATATACAGGATTCACAAAACCTAAATATTTTATATATTTACCACATTGACCTTTTTTTTTAAAAGAAACAAGATCAAAAGTTTATTGGTGCTTACAAGGGGTTAGGGAGAAGCGGGAATAGGGAGTTATTGCTGAAGGGGTACTGAGTTTTTGTTTGGGGTGATGGAAACTTTTGGAAATGGATGGTGGTGATGGTAGCACAACATGATGAATATAATTAGTGTCCCTAATTTGCATTCTTAAAAATGATTAAAATGGCCTACAACAACCAAAAGACGAACAACCCAATCAAAACATGGGCAAAGGACTTGAATAGACATTTCTCCCAAAGAAGATATACAAATGGCTAATAAGCACATGAAAAGATGTCCAATGCCATTAGTTATTAGGGCAACGCGAATCAAAACCACAATGCAATACCACTTCACTCTCACTAGGATGGCTATTATCAGAAAACAGAAAATAACAAGTGTTGGTGAGGATGTTGAGAAATTAGAACCTCATCCATTGTTGGTGGGACTGTAAAATGGTGCAGCTACTATGGAAAAGTTTGGCAGTTCCTTAAAAAGTTGAACATAGAATGACTATATGACCCAGAAATTCCACACCTAGGTATATACCCAAAAGAAATGAAAACAGGAACACAAACAGAAACTTGCACTGCAGCACTATTTACAATAACCAAAAGGTGGAAACAGCCTAAATGCCCATCAACAGATGAACGGATAAAAAAAAATGTGGTATATACATACAACAGAATAGTACTCAGTCATAAAAAGGAATGATGCCCTGATACATGCTACAACATGGATGAACCTTGAAAACATTATGCTAAGTAAAATAAGTCAGGTACAAAAGGACACATACTTTGCGACCTCAGTTATATGAAATATCTAGAATTGGCAAATGCAGAGACAAAAGTTTATTAGTGGTTACCAGCGGTGGGTGAGAGGTGGAAATGGGGAGTTATTGCTAAAGGGGTACTGAGTTTCTGTTAAGGGTGATGAAAAAATTTGGGAACAGTGATAATGGTTGCATAGCATAGTGAAAGTAATTAATGCCACTGAACAGTACAAGTGAAAATGGCTGAAATGACAATTTTTTTGTTGTATTTTACCACAATAAAAAATAATTAAAATGGCAAACTTTTTGTTATATATATATCTTACCACCATAAAAAAAACAAAAAACTACTGAGGATATAGAGTCAGTCTTACTAATTGTATATTACCTTAATGTCTCTTCTTTCATAGCTACATTGTGAAAACCTTGGGTATTAAATACTTTTCAATGACTGAAGTGGATAAACTGGGAATTGGCAAGGTGATGGAAGAAACACTCAGCTATCTACTAGGAAGGTACAATGTTTTTATGTGTGTGTAGCTTAAGCATTATTGAGGACTTGCTACTGACACTAATCAATATAAATTATTAATAAAGCCTTTAAGTAAAACCATGGCACTTCACTGGGTAGTTACATTTTATAAAGTAGGGTAAGAACTACACTTACCTATTAAACATTAAATCATCACCTTAAACTGAATTCCTTTCCTACCACTTAAAAGAAAGAAAAGGCCAATTCATCTGAGTTTTGATGTTGATGGACTAGACCCATCTTTGACACCAGCTACTGGCACACCAGTCACAGGAGGTCTGTCTTACAGAGAAGGTCTCTACATTACAGAAGAAATTTGCAAAACAGGTAAGTAAAATTCTGGGAGAATGAAGCAGCAAGTTTATACCTGACCATATATATTTCTATCTTCCTGATTTGAAAACCAAGCATCTAACGACACTTCAAAAGCACCCATCACATGATACAGTAACTATAAAGTGTTTTCAGTTGGTTACCACCTCTTTCCATTCCTGGGTTATCTTTCAAGTCAATCTGTACTGAATTTAAAATGTCAACTATTTTATAAACTACATTATTACCATTTGTTGTTATAGGGCTACTCTCAGGATTAGACATAATGGAAGTGAATCCATCTCTGGGGAAGACACCAGAAGAAGCGACTCGAACAGTGAACACAGCAGTAGCAATAACCTTGGCTTGTTTTGGAGTTGCTCGGGAGGGCAATCATAAAGATATTAACTACCTTAGCCCACCTAAGTAAATCTGGAAACATCATATAAAAATCTTATAGCTAATGACATGATTAGTCAATCTAATAATTAAGCCTACAGTTATCCTCCCAAAGACTGTTCTTTTCAGAAAAATGCTTTGTCTTAGGAAATATTACACAATTAGTATAAACTGTATAAACTGACTTGCCACTTGGTGTGAAATTCAAGATTTGGAAATTCTAACTTTTGTAAAATTAAAAGGTTTATAGTCCCCATTCTGGCAAAAGATTTATTTTTGGAAATAAAAGTATACATTGATTTCTCATTGAGAATTTGCTGACACATATATACACACATGCATCTGTACATCCTACTTAAACTACTACAAAGATTTAAAAAGTTGCAGTGAAATTATTCCCAAAACACTGCAAGATCTTGAAGAGTATGGGCTGTGAAGCTCTGCTCGAGTGTGGAACTGCTTCCTGGTCCGTGCTGCCATGCTGGTGGGATCCCGGGGCTTTTGTTTGTTTGCTTTCTTTTTCTTTTCTTTGAGTTGGCAGCCCATTCTGGCCGGGCAGTGCCGCATGGCTTGGGACCCACCCCCTCAGCTTCTGCAGATGCGCAGAGGGATCCCAGAAGGTGTTTCTTTTCTCATGGGTTTTTTTTTTTTCCTGTTTTTTTGGGGGGTTTTTCTTGTTCTTTTTTTTTTTTAAATGTTTTGTTTCATTTTCCCTCTTTTTCCCTTTTTGTCTTTCTTCATTACTCAGTTTCTCGTCTCTCTATACCTTCCTTCTCTTCCTTTCCGCTGAATACCTGGCACTGAGTGATACCCCTATGCCTCCTAGCCAGGCAGTACTTCAACACCTGAGAACAACTTACCCAGACCTCGTAGCCGCACTGGTGGGATCCCTGGGAGCTTTGCTGTTCTTTCTTCTTTCTAATTTTTAGTTATTCATTCTTTTCTTTTTTTTTTCTTCCTCTTCCCCTTTTTGTTTTTCTCCATTTCATAGTCTCTCATCTCTCTACTCCAATGGCAAGCTCCCCTAGCACTCTTTTTTGTTTGTTTGCATGTTTTTGGCTCCTGTTCCTTTCTCCTCTCTCCCATATCCATCTTAGCTCCACACATCACAATCTCCCCCCTCTATCCTGCCTACCTGCACCGTGCACTTAACTTCACACCACCAAGCAGCACAGGCAGAGCCTACCAGAACCTGCCCTGCACTGATTACCAACCCACCCTGGTGGCTGTAGTGCCACAAACAACCCATCCCAGCAACTCCTCTTCAGCTAGACCTGCCCTGCTGTACCATATCTGAGCAACTGACCCTGCCGATTGGAGAAGGAGGTGAAAAGTATCGTTCCAACAGACAAGCAAACAACAAAGAACACACAGCCTGCCTGCTCAGACATAGCCAAATTAAAAAAAAAAAAAAAAAAAAAAAAACAGGAAGAAACAAATCTACAATCAATAAACGAGAAAAATAACTACTGAATGCCCCGAAGATGGCAGACAATATCAAAACATTTACAAAAACAGGACAGGATGGTTCCAGTAGGTTTCCAAAATAAAAGGCCAGATGACTTTCCAGTAGAAGAAAAGGCACTAGAACTACCTGATAGGGAATTCAAATTTCTAATACTCAGAATTATCCAAGAGTTGAAGCAAAAAGCAGACAAAAATGTGGAAAAAATAGACAAATTCATGGAAAATACAGACCAAAAAGGAAAAAAAAAAAGGAAGAATTCAGGAAAATAATGCAGGAACAAAATGCCAAAATAAATTCACAACTAGAAATTATACAAAAACAACAATTAGAAATCCAAATGATAAACAACAATATTTCAGAAATGGACAGTGTCATAGAAGGGCTGAGGAGCAGATCTGAAACGGTGGAAGACAGGATCAGTGGAATTGAAGACAAACACCTGGATACAACTCTGTTGGAGGAAAACTCAGAAAAAACAAAGAAAAATGAAGAGACCCTGAAAATTATGTGGGATACAATCAAAAGCAAAAATTTGCGAGTGATCAGAGTTCCAGAACAGGGGGATAAAACAGAAAACACAGAGAGGGTCATTGAAGAACTGCTGACAGAAAACTTTCCCAATATCATGAAAGATGAAAAGCTGGCTATCCAAGAAGCTCAAAGAACCCCTTACAGGACAGACCCCAAAAATACAAGATGTAAACAGGACTGGTGCATATTCGGTTGTATGTGTATTCGTTGTATCCTGTTAGGCACAAGCATGAGTTAATAATTGTCTTTATCCAAAGATAATGTATGGTTTAAGGAGATGTGTACAGGTGCCATGTTGACAAAGGGTGGTCTGTGATGGTTAAGGTTGTGTGTCAACTTGGCTGGGCCATGATTCTCAGTGGTTTGGTAGTCATATGATGTTGTGATCACATCCATGATGAGATTTGATATAGTGTGACTGCCTCCATGATGAGATCTGCTGTGAGTAACTATCAGTTTAAAGGGAGTTTCCATGGGCATGTGGCCTGCATCGAATATAAGTGGACATTCTGGCAAGGCTTTTGCTCGCTCTAGATTCTGCAGCTGGCTCTTGTTCATCTGACTTCTGGTTTCGAGACTTAAGCTAGCAGTTTACCTGCAGTCATGCCTACTGATTTTGGGATTTGTCAAAGTCTTTAAGCAAGAGCTCTGCTCTCTGACCTACCAATCGTAGGTTCCCCAGCCCCTGAGGCTATGTGAATCAGGAGATGCCCCTATTCTGACCCATGGACTTGGGATATTCCAGCCTCTACAACCGTGTGAGCCACTGCCTTGATATAAATCTCTCTCTGTATATATTTATATGCTTTACTGGTTTTGATTCCCTAGAGAACCCATCCTAAGACAAAATGCTCAGCATTTCTCAAGCTGAAATAACTGAAGAAAAAAATTCAAGCCTTGAGTTACAATATTGAAGGATTCTATGGGAAAATATTAAACGATGCAGGAAGCATCAAAAGAAGATGGAAGGAGTACAGAGATTCACTGTACAAAAAAGAACTGGTCAACGTACAACCATTTATGGAGGTAGCATATGATCAAGAACTGATGGTACTGAAGGAAGAGGTCCAAGCTGCACTGAAGGCACCGGTGAAGAACAAGCCTCCAGGAATTGATGGAATTCCAGTTTGAGATGTTTCAACAAATGGATGCAGGACTGAAGATGCTCACTTGTCTATGCCAAGAAATTTCGAAGGCAGCTACCTGGCCAACCAACTGGAAGAGGTCCGTATTTGTGCCCATTCCGAAGAAAGGTGATCCAACAGAATGTGGAGATTATCGAAGAATATCCTTAATATCACACACAAGTAAAATTTTGCTGAAGATCATTCAAAAGAGGTTGCAGCAGTACATTGACAGAGAACTGACAGAAATTCAAGGCCTATTCAGAAGAGGACATGGAACAAGGGATAACATTGTTGATGTCAGATTGATCATGGCTGAAAGCAGAGAACACCAGAAAGATAAACTGTATTTTACTGACTATGCAAAGGCATTAGACTGTGCGGATCATAACAAATTATGGATAATATGGTGAAGAATGGGAATTCCAAAACACTTAATTGTGCTCGTGAGGAACCTGTATATAGACCAACAGGCAGTTGTTTGAACAGGACAAAGGGCTACTACTTGGTTTAAAGTCAGGAAAGGTGTGCGTCAGGGTCGTATCCTTTAACCACACTTATTCAATCAGTATGCTGAGCAAATAATCCAAGAAGCTGGACTATATGAAGAAGAACATGGCATCAAGATTGGAGGAAGACTCATGGGCGACACAACCTTGTTTGTTGAAAGGGAAGAGGAATTGAAGCACTTACTGATGAAGATCAAAGACTACAGCCTTCAGTATGGATTACACGTCAACATAAAGAAAACAAAAATCCTCACAACTGGACCAATAAAGAACATCATGATAAACGGAGAAAATATTAAAGTTGTCAAGGATTTCATTTTACTTGGATCCACAATCAACATCCATGGAAGCAGCAGTCAAGAAATCAAAAGATGCATTGCATTGGGCAAATCTGTTGCAAAAGACCTCTTTAAAGTGTTGAAAAGCAAAGATGTCATCTTGAGGACTAAGGTGTGCCTGGCCCAAGCCATGGTGTTTTTAATTGTCTCATATGCATGTGAAAGCTGGACGATGAAACAGGAAGACAGAATTGACACCTTTGAATTATGGTGTTGGCAAAGCATACTGAAAATACCATGGACTGCCAGAAGAACGAACAAATCTGTCTTGGGAGAATTACAGCCAGAATACTCCTTAGAAGCAAGATGGTGAGACTTCATCTCACATACTTTGGACATGTTATCAGGAGGGATCAGTCCCTGGAGAAGGACATTGTGCCTGGTAAAGTAGAGGGTCAGTGAAGAAGAGGAAGACCCTCAATGAGATGGACTGACACAGTGGCTGCAACGATAGGCTCAAGCATGACAACTGTTTTGAGGATGGCGCATGTTTAGTTCTGTAGTACATAGGGTCGCTATGAGTCGGAACTAGCCAGACAGTACCTAACAACAACAAATTACCAGTGTCATAATTATTCCCATTCTAGGACCTCAAAGCAATATATTCCCCTTGAGACACAAGAATATATTGAGACTATGTTGAGAATAATACTTGAAATCATTTGTAGCATAAAACTTCTGGAGAATTCCGAGAATATTATTAGTCTGAAAAAATTACTTATGACATTATATACATTTCAAGCAGGGCTTATGTGGCAAATAAAGATCTAGCTTAAGTGATTGCAATAATATGACCTAAGAAGAAAATAAAGGTCTAGAAGGAATACGGAGCCCTAATGGTGCAGTGTTTAAAGAACTACGGCTGCTGACCTTTTGGTTAGTTCGAATCCACCAGAAGCTCCTTGGAAACCCTAAGAGGCAGTTCTACACTGTCTTACAGCGTCGCTATGAGTCAGAATTGACCTGACAGCAATGGGTACAGGTTTTTGAGAGGAATATATTTGGAAGTAAGAATCTGTAGTTAGTTAAACTTAACTAGTTAAAAAAAAAAGTAACTGCTAGGTCTAGTCATCAGCTGTGGTGTGTTTGACCCATGGATGTAGCACAGTTCTATGTTGTAATCCAGCCAGCAGACACTCATTCAAATTAAGTATTAAAGAAAGTTTATTCTTTCAACAGATTTTTACTATTTTCCAGTCTTTTACAATCTTAATGCCATTTATTTCTTCTCTAAATTGACTGTATGTCTCTTAAAATCTAATAAGCCCTAAAGAACTAGAATGAGCATTATATTTAAACATACATTTAAAAGTTTTAAGATTATAAATATTCAAAGAATCACATTATTTGACAAGTGAGAGTGTCAACCTAGAAGAGCAATTAATTTATTTTTAAAAACAGAGATTGAAAATCAATCATTTAAGTGTGATTTTATTTAAATTTATACATTTCCAGAGATGTTATTTTCTTTCATGGCCTCCAACTCATTTCATACAGTAAGTTCAAGTCCACAGCAAATTCAAATAATTGCCAATCTACTGTGACAGAAACATTAGACCATTTACTTGGAGGCTACAACAAAAATTTTAAGCCATTTAAGAAAGAATATGAAACCACGTTTGCTCCTGCAATGCAATGAAATCTAGAGTCTTTTATCTGGTAAGCATCCCAGGCACACCAAAAAAGATTTATATATAAAAGGATTTGTAATAACTAACTGTTGTACATGTTGTGGTGCTTTTAAAAAACATATTTAAATGCTAAATCTGTCATTAATAATAAAAAAAATTAAAACAAAAACAATGACTAAAATAGGAAAGATTGAGAATGCCTAGTAAAAGTGATTTGATCACGGATACCGTTAAGTAGGTCTAATAAATTGTTATGGATATGAACAGAGTGTAGCTGACTTGATCTCTTAGAGACAAAAATATAGCTAGGGAGTTATAAGGTTTCAATAGATTCACCAGCTGAATCGAAATAAAATAATCTGAACATCAATGCTTTTTCTGCTATGTCACTATGCAGTGTGATCATGTTCAGATTTAATAGATCTATTTAATAGATTTAATACACTTTCAAAGACGAGTATATTTCCATTTTCACCACATTAAGCCCCAGCTTCACTGAGTTACAGGTAAAGACACTGGCACCTGATTAGGCTGTGGGGCTGGAGACCCACTATTCATGGCTTGTGGAGGCACTGCAGCTGGTTCCATCTTGCTAATATGTGTGATGAATCGAAGACGAAGCTTTAAAGCTGGTTTTAAATTACAGATAATCTTCTCTACCTAAGAAATGAAAACACATTAAAAAGTATTTTAACCAGAGAATTTCAACTTCCCATCTTTAAAGAAGTGATTTACATATATATCCTGAGACATTAACCAGGGAGTGGAGTAGGGCGGACCAGAAGTTTCTCTACATGTTTTTTGTCTTAACAAAAGAAGATACAATTATTTCTCTCTCTACATATATCTAGGCATACACACACACACACACACACACACACATATATATTTGTAATATGTGTGCATATATATATATTACATATGCATACTATTACAAAAACATATACTTTTTCATCTAGCTAATTGGTCATCCCATTACCAAAACTAACACGTCAAAAATTTTACACATCCAACAAGTTAACCATCCTTTTAAAATGCTATCTTCACAGAGGCATGAAGCATGACTACATTTTAAAGTTCTTTAAATAACTCACGCCAGCGACATTTAACTACTAAGCTAATTTTTTTGTTTTGATTTTATACTTGAAATTAAAGCAAAATAATATTAGATCTAGTCTTATTTAAAGTACTTTAAGGGAATAAATACATCAACCAGTTTCAGAGTTTTCTTAGTTTTACTAAAATACTCTTTGACCTTACCAGGAGAGATCAGTCCATTAACAGTTTTTCCTTTCTGTTTACCTTTGGGTCAAAGTTTCTTAAGCCCAAATACAAAGAATATGCTAAATAAATCATTTCTTTACTGGTTCCCACTCAACTCTCCTTGACAATTTTGTTGAAGCATAAAGGAGTCAACATCTTCTCCATTTGATCTCCCCAGCTCCAAGGAAAGAACCCACTAGACTAGGACTGATACAACAAGTTACCTCCCTTTCCTATTACAGAAAGAAGTAACATAAAATATGAATGAAAGGGGACACTAAACTTCATCTATCTACCCTACCCTCTGTAACAGCCCAGATTCTGTTTCCTACAGTTAGAAAGCTTAGTTATGATTCAAGGAGATCCTTTTTACTTTCAGACAGCTTTATTAGGGAGTGTCTCTTTATATGCTGAGTGAGTGTGTGCCTCCCCTTAAACTTCACCAGAATTCATATGCCCTGTGAGGTGACACACAGTAAATCTAGTATCTATTCCATATAGCAACCCTTCAAATAGTAAGGACATGAACAATTCCCTAAAACTTTTCTTCTTCAGAGTAAGCATTCCCTGATTCTTCAAATGTTCTTCATGAGTTACTGTCTTGACCATCCTGGTTTCTGTCCTCCAGTCATGCTGCAATTTGTTCAGTGTGCCCATAGTGTATCCTAACCACTGAGGGAAAAAGAAGGATCTCCTTCACTCATAACCCAACACCTCACTGGTTTTTTTAGTGGCCACACCTAACTGTTTCTTCCTAATGAGATCACTGTCAATTAACTCTGTAGATCTTTTTCACATCTTGTTACAAATATCAAGAGAGAAAATTGTAAGAAGTTATAACATGTATTTACTTTAATACTATATCCAGAACAATACGTCCACGTAGCTAAAAGAGTCTGATATCAACCACTTTCCCTTGCCAGAAAAAAGAAAAGAAAAAAAAACCCAAACGGAAAAACTCACTCATAAACAAAAAAGTCCATCATTGTGTGTTCAAATTTTCTAAATTAAATAACATTTACAAATAATCAAATAAATTGAACTTACCTGCTCTTTTACACTGTCACCAGTAAACATATACTTCATATGATACAAGAAGTCACAGATGGGATCCATGTAATTTAAATGGGCGCTACATTGGTCTACATTCAGCAGCATGTCATAAAATGCCACACCAATCTGTTTAACAAATAATGTAAAAAACTATTTAAATGGTCAAAAATCATTTAATAATTCAGTGTGATGCAGCTAGACTTTGTTATAACACTAGCACAGGGGGACAACATGTTTGTTGAAGGAATTATCACAGATCCTACATATCTTTACGTACATGGAAGATATGATATGCCCTGCATTTATAATGGAATCCACAGTGCTACACAGTGCTTCCTAATAGGGCTAAAATGGAATTTCTCTTCATAATTTAGTAATTTCTCTTAAAATTAAAAGCTACATAATCCCCCTTCCAGAAACCATGGGTATCTGCACTCTCAAGGATCCTTTGGATTGCACCTTAGTTCCATTTGATAGCTCGTGCTTTGAGGTTCTATTTCTGGCTCAGTTTCTTTTTCTCTACAACCTTGTTATGAATGACTGACTTCATCCATTCCCATGATTTTAATGAATTATTCTGCACTGTAGGCTCCCAAATGCACTTCTCCATCCTCCAACCTCGATGACAGATATTTTCCCCTGTATCTTCAATTCAAAACATCCCACACCAAACTCACTATACATCCTCTAAAATTTCTCTTAGATCTTACTACACTGACTTCACTACTAATGCTTGTGAGCTGTAGTTTGAAAAACACTGGGATGGAAACCTAAATAGATCCTTTAGAAGTTAATCTTATCACAAAAGACCCAGATTATATTTTACCTCTATCATACACCGAGTTCTCTCTTGCTGAAATCTTTGTAAAAATGGTCCTACAAGATGGTATACATAAAGCAACTGGAATTCAGTCTTCACTATAGGAAGAAGCACTTCGGTGAGAAATCTAAAATTTGAATATATTTAAAAAAAATCTCTTGTGACTTGAAATCAGTTGAATTATTTGAATTTTGTTAATATAGTCTGCCTAAGTATTTGTAAAACTTGTAATAATTTCTCTAAAGTTCATTTTAATTTTAGTAACAGTTCTTACATCTTTCACTGGCTCTACTTTCATTTAATTGATTATTGAAATAAATTTCTTCAGATTTAGAAGTCATTCTTATCAGTAACTACTAAATGACACGAAGTGCATTATCTGAAGTAAAAAGAAAATAACCAATATAATATAAATGTCATTCTCAGGAAATTTCAATCTAATTAATACCAATTCTGTGGTCAAGAAAAATAATCAGAAAATAGGTTAATATCAGTTATTCAAAGTAACTTTTGGGATACATTCTGAAAAAAGCATGCATATGACTAAGCATCTTGAAACTGTAACAGAAAACTAGATACCAAGTTATTACTTCCACATACAAAGAAATCTTTTTTCAAATACTTCTGAAACACAAGAGGCTTTCTGATTAACCAGAAAATCTACTAAAACATTCTTACTTTGAGAACTGTTCTAACGAATTGGGACATATTACTTCACATGTAAACGAGATTAAAAAATGGAAACAAAAAGTCAAATTTCTTAAAGAAGTCATAATACTTACTTTGGAATGAGAGACAGCTGCCCAATGCTAGAATGGTGCCACACAGCATGTGCTAGAGCTAGTGTATAGCTACAGCTCATCTCAGAGTAGGACTGATGACAAGCAGTGAAATCAAAGAGGCGGAAAGGATAGCCAACCCATTCTGTCTCAGACGTCAAGCTGGGACTGCTGATAACACGCACAATTCGATCATGAAGGACAATCCAATACGGCTCCTTTAAAACAAGAGGAAAGCCTGCTGAAAAATATCACTCATCAAGTATTCAACCCAAAACCCCAGCGATTTCCCTGTCTTTCAAGTTTTCTACTTATCCAGTTTGTGTCTCTGTGAGCATGGAGATTTTGAAATATAGCTGGGTAGCTTCATAAGTGGTCAAACTAAGTCAATAATAACCTGGAGAGAAGTGTCTATGAGTTAGAGCTCCATACTTGCATCTGTCCAGCTCATTTAGTACCTGATATTTACTATACAATAGACTTTACCAATATTTTCTATACAGATGGTACTGTACACATATAATTTAGAAACATATTTTTTAGAGGTGTGTAAGAAAAAAATTATTCACAGAACTGCATAATCAAACAAAGTTGGAGAACACGGAGTTAGACGGCAATATTGAAATTTAAAGACATCACAAAGATAAAACAAGTTAAATTTCATCTTTTAGACTGGAATAAAACCTGCTTGTTGTCTGCAGAACTGACTTTAACTAGGGAGACAGAATTATCACCCACCAACACCCACCAAACCACAGGTGATAACAAATTTATTAAGCTGTGTGGTGCAGACTATATACAGGAAGAGAGGTCACAGGAGGGAGACTTCATATGTGTCAGAGAAGTCAGGCCCTATGCTGGCAAAGAATGAGTAGGATTTAGAGAAGTTGATGAAAGAAAGAAGGGTTCTGGCATGGTGTCCTCTTCCCTAACATATCAGAAGTGTCCTGAACATGTCTCAATAAGCACTTGATGAGCACAGGCTCTAAGTACCCAAAAGTATATCAGATTATGATGTAAAAACTAAGGTTGGATAGGTAAGGTGGGACCAGAGGATGCAGGAACTTGTAAATAAGACATGTATATATATTTAGATTTAATGCAGAAAGGCAAGAAAATAGGCATTGTAGATCTTGATGCAATAGTATCATGACACGTAAAAACCCGTTGCTGTCGAGTTGATTCCGACTCACTGCAACCCTGTAAGGACAGAGTAGAACTGCCAACCTTTCTGTTGGCAGCCAAGCTCTCAACCACTACGCCACCAGGGCTCCAATATTATAACAGACTTTAAAAATATGAAACACTCATTAATGTGTATGATGTCTTATAGAAAGGCACTCTATATGCATCTTATTCTTTCTGCCAACAGGACACATCTGTATTCCATTCATAAGTACAAATTACAATTATTAACTCACTGGTAGGGCAGTGATGATCAATCCAATTGCATTCATCCATGCCGTAATGTTCTCTCTTGGCACTAAAGGCTGACTACAAGTGAGGAAAAAAGAAAGAAAATGTCAGATCATGAAAATATTTTATATGGTTCAAAATGAATCTTATTTTGAGAACATATATAATTCAGGGGATGACAACTGATCTACTTCAATAAAATTGAAATGGGTTCTTATTAAATAAAAGGTCAATACACAAAAGTTCAGTAAAGTATGTTTGTGTGACTATACAGATACATACACACACACACACGCAAATGTGTGTGTGTGTGTGTGTGTGTGTGTGTGTGTGTGTGTGTGTGTGTGTGTGTGTGTGTGTGTGTGTGTGTGTGTGTGTGTGTGTGTGTGTGTGTGTGTGTGTGTGTGTGTGTGTGTGTGTGTGTGTGTGTGTGTGTGTGTGTGTGTGTGTGTGTGTGTGTGTGTGTGTGTGTGTGTGTGTGTGTGTAGACCTGAAACCTGCTGCTGTTGAGTTGATTCTGACTCATAGTGACCCTACAGGACAGAGTAGAACTGCCCCATAGGGTTTCCTAGGAGTGGCTGGTGTATTCGAACTGCCGACCTTTCTTAATCACTGCGATAGACATGTGTTGTTGTTATAACAGTGCCATCGAGTTGGTTTTCGACTCATAGTGACTCCATGTGACAGAGAAGAACTGCCTCATTGGGTTTCCTAGGCTGTACTCTTCATGGAAGCAGATCACTGGCCTTTCTCTCACAGAGCCACTGGTTGGGTTCAAACCACCAACCTTTCAGTTAGCAGCCGAGTATTTAACCATTGAATCACCAGGGCTCCTATATATAGATGTATATGTACATATTATATATTTGGTTGCATTCTTTAACAATAGTTTCTGAGCTTAAAAGACTATTTCCACTTATTTATACTTCCCCAATCATTATCCCCTACTTCATGCTGATCTTTACAAGAGGAATCTTGAAACACTGTCTTTAGTGACAAGTTAACATTATTTCTAAATTAAATGTCAGACATCTAATAAAGAGTAGAAACGGGAAAAAACTTAAGTCTTTTGACTCTGCCAGGGCTCACCCCTTTACACCTAAATTACCAAGACCAAGTCTAGAACCAGAGAACAGTTACTATGCAATGCGCATCAGTCTAGTAGTGCCCCCCTCCAAAAAAACTCATTCTCTTTATAAATAATCAGTGAGTCTTATTTCATGAAACAGGATACATACCTTTTCAGGACGACATTTAGAAGGGCATTTCCAACATCTTTGCCTGAAACAGCCAAGGCCATGAGCTCCACACAAGTAACATGCAGAGCATGGGCAGCCGGGTTGGGAAACTCGTTGAATCTCCAGTCACAGTTTGGGAATGGGCCAGGAGATTTGCCAGCCATAGGTGCACAGGATTAAAGCAATAACTAATTATTTTGAGATTAATGACTCACATTTGTATAGTGCTTTATAGTTCTCAAAATATTTCACATGTAAGCATCTGATTTGATTATCACTTTATCTGATTATGAGCCCCAAAGAAGTGATCTGCCCAAGGTCAGACAGATTAAGAGGCAAATCATGTAAATCAAATATAAATAAGCTTGACATGACTGAAATGTATAGATGGCAACCATTTGAAGAACCACAGGTTATAAATGGTTGGTGTCATAGGTGGACTCTTATAACTGTGACGTTATAATACCTACAGATACAATCAAGGTATCCCCAGTCTTCATCAGACTGTTTCTCTTAATAGTTACAGGAAGTTAATAAGGAAACTACTTCATAATGAGCAAATCTTATATTTCAGGAAATAAATTTCTTTATCTTGTAAACAGTGGTATGGTGTACAGATATATTAAGTATAGTGTGCTGACAACATAAAACATGAAATCAGAAATAAAGAAAAGAAAAATATTAGTGTAGCAGTGTTTTTCACTGAGACAAAAATTAAGATTTTTAATTGTCTATTAATATTTTTAAAAATATTCAAGAATTTATTTAAAACAAAAGGATCCTATTTTCCGTAGTAGCAAACAAATGCACGTGCTACAAATCTCCACGAAGTTCATTTTTAAATATAAATTTTAATGGAGTGAATTTCAGCCTATCTGGCATGATGTTGCTAATCTGAGGTTTCAAAACCTTTAGAGAAGTAAACGGCATTAACAGGATACAAACCATAACTAACAATATGCAAACATCAGAAGATAAGCTAGATAACTGGGCTCTTCTAAAAATTAAATACTTATACTCATCAAAAGAGTAAAAAGAGAAACTAGACTGGGAAAAAAATTTTGGCTATGATGAATCTGACGAAGGTTTAATCTCTAAAATCTACAGGAAAATCTAACACCTCTACAACCAAAAGACGAATAATCCAATTAAAAATTAGGCAAAGGATATGAACAGACACTACACCAAAGAAGACATTCAAGTGGCTAACAGATTATGAGGAAATGTTTGAGACCACTAGCCATTAGAGAAATGCAAATCAAAACCACAATAAGATACTATCTCACCCCAACATTACCGGCACAAATAAAAAAAACAGAAAATAACAAATGTTGGAGAAGCTGCAGGGAGACTGGAACTCTTACACACTGCTGGTGGGAATGCAAAACAGTACAACCATTTTGGAAAATGGTAATTGTGCTTCCTTAAAAAGCTAGGACTAGACGTACTATATAATCCAGTAATCTCACTCCTAGGAATACATCCTAGAGAAATAATTGCCATCACACGAATAGACATACACACACCATGTTCACTGGAGCATTGTTCACAATAGCAAAAAGATGGAAACAACCTAGATGCCCATCAACAGATGAGTGGATAAACAAACTATGGTACATACACACAACAGAATACTACGCAATGATAAAGAACAATGATGAATCTGCGAAGCATCTCACAACATGGATGAATCCAGAAGGCATTATACTGAGTGAAATAAGTCAATCACAAAAGGACAAATATCGTGTGAGATCACTACTATAAAAATTCATGAAAAGGTTTAGACACAAAAAGAAACAACCTTTGATGGTTACGAGGGGGGGAGGAGTGGGAGGAAAAAACACTAAATAGACAATAGATAAGTGGTAACTTTGGTAAAGGGCAAGACAGTATACCATACTGGGGAAGCCAGCATAACTTGTCCAAGGCAAGGGCATGGAAGCTCCACAGACACTTTCAAACTCTCGGAGGGACCAAATTACTGGGTTGAGGGCTGTGAGGACCTGGTCTCAGGGAACATCTAGCTCAACTGGCATAACATAGTTTATGAACAAAATATTCTACATTCTACTTTGGTGAGCAGCATCTGAGGTCTTAAAAGCTTGTAAGCAGCCACCTAAGATACTTCACTGGTCTCACCCCGTCGGGAGCAAGGGAGAATGAAGAAAATCAAAGAGCCAAGGGAAAGATTAGTCCAAAGGACTAATGGACCACAACTACCACGGCCTCCAACAGACTGAGTCCAGGACAACTAGATGGTGCCAGGCTACCACCACCAATTGCTCTGACAGGGACCATAATAGAGGGTCCCAGACAGAGCTGGAGAAAAATGCAAACAAATTTCTAACTCACACACACATTAAAAATAGACAAGACTTGCTGGCCTAGCAGAGACTGAAAAAACCCCGAGAGTATGGCCACTGGACACCCTTATAGCTCTGTAATGAAGTCACTCCTGAGGTGCACCCTTCAGCCAAAGATTGGACAGGCCCATAAAACAAAACGAGACTAAATGGGCACACCAGTCCAGGGGCAAGGATGAGAAAAGAAGGAGGGGACAGGAAAACTGGTAATGGGGAACCAAGGTTGAGAAGGGGAGAATGTTGACGTGTCGTGTGGTTGGCAACCAATGCCACAAAACAATATGTGTATTAATTGTTTAATGAGAAACTAGTTTGCTCTGTTAACCTTCATCTAAAGTATAATGAACTTTCTAAAAAAGCAGACCCTAATGTATACAAGAATGAAGATACGATTAAGTTGAGAACTCAAATGAGTGAAAAATGGCAAGTGTATTCAATAAATGCCACCAGAGAAATAATATAGTGTATGGTAAAATGTACAGGCTTTGGTATCAGACACATCTAAGCTTTTGTTCAACCATTTATTAGCTTTCTGACCTTGCCATAAAAACAACTAACTCACTGACGAATGTAAAGTGCTTCACATAATACCTTATACAAAACAAGTACTCAACAAATATAAGCTATCACTATTATTATGAGTTCCTGGGTGGTGCAAATGGTTAAAGTGCTCAGTTGCTAACCAAAAGGTTGGAGGTTTGAGTCCACCCAGAGGTGCCCTGAAAGAAAGGCCGGAGTTCCTTTTCTGAAAAATCAGCATTGAAAACCCTATGGAGCACAGTTCTACTCTGACACACTTGGGGCTGTCACGAGCCAGAATTGCCTGGATGGCAACTGATTACCATTATCACTGCAGTAGAGGGAATAAAGCTAGATTCTCAATCCCTTATACCATGAAAAACAAAATTTCCAGTTTCTGAAATTTGAAAATAGGGTAAGTCTATCTAACCTGAGAATGATTAGATAGACCTACCATATTTTTCCAGGAATGAGGAAAGACTCTTCCAGTTATAAAAAGAGTGGAAAAAAATCTTAAAACACTGATAGTTGTACAACAATAAAAACCAAACATCCATGTCTTAATCATGAAACTAAAAAGTAAACAAGAAATTGGAGGAATAAATACTTACTACAAACAACAAAGGATTAATATCCTTAATACATAAAAAACTCAGATGAATAGGTAAGGAAGTCACTAATACCCACAGGAAAAAACAAAACAAAAAACACGCAGAGATTAAGAACATCCAGTTCACAGAAGAAATTTTAAAAAGGTCAATAAATACTCAAAGAATTCAACTTCTCAAGTTAGCAAAGAAACAGACACTTAACGAGCATTTTTTGCCTACCAATTTGGCAAAGTTGAGAAGAGAAAAAAAACCTTCACAGCAGTAAAACCAAAAATAACCTTTAAAAAAATTAACGTCTTGGAATGTATAAAAAATATTACCTTGAAAAGAAAATATGTTTTCAAAAATCAAAATACTGATATTTCTGGTGAGTATCTGCAGTGTGATGGATCACTTTTGTGGCCTTTCTGCCATGGTCTTATAACTTCCACCCAAGTGACTGGGCAGGACTGTGCAGATATGATATCTCTGGCCCACCAAAGGGACTGGTCAGTTTTGCCATTCCTCTGGGCTTGAAATGAGCCACCCCACAGGCAGGAAAGAGAAGAGACCACCACCAGAAGGAAGGAGAGACCCACAGGAGACAGCGCAGTGGGCTTCCCTGCTCACACAGCAAGGAAGTTGAGTGCCTTAGGGCAGAGTCTGAGGGGATACCTGCAAACACGGCATCACATTTCAAAAGGATGTTCTATCAGGCTGTCCTGATGGAAGAACTGCATCCTTGAGTGTTTCCGAGCCTGAATTGTAACCTGTTACTTCCCTAATAAGCCCCATAATCGTGAGTATGGTCTGTGAGTTCTGTGTGGCCATTGCAATAAGTTATTGAACCCAGTAGCGAGTGCCGTGGGAGGGACAGCTGGTGTCAAGAGTTGGTAAGGATGGCCAAGAGACAAGGCATGTTTGACCTCTGCCTCACAGGAATCAGCCTATGATCTTGGTTCTCCTTCCCCTTTGGGAAGTTAAAGGAGGTCAGACACTGCCCCCACGCTGTTTTTACAGTATGGAAAATAACAATTAAAGGATATTATCTACTAGTCTGCCAATCAATCTGCAATAGTAGGAGTCATCCGGGATCCAAGGATTGTCTTCTCGTGCGTTCATAGCACTCTTCAGGTAAGTGTCACTTAGACACCAGCCCTGTGGTCGATTATCCTTGAGTGAGCCAATGATCGCATGGACAAGTTTACGTTTGAGAGTTGGGCGCTCTCTCAGATGCATTTCATAATAGTGCAGCGTATTATACAAATAAGTCACTGGACGATCTGCCAAGAAGAAAATACATCACTACAATGGTTATCTGAATATTGACAATTATGAAAAACTAATCCTCCATTTTCAAGATTACCAAAGAACAACTCAGAAGATTATGAAACTATTTCACGTGCTAGGTAACTGCATACAATGAATATTTTTATCTTAGGACAAGGCATAAGGCTTCTAATAATGTATTTCACATTTCAAAAGGATGTTCATCATATTCTTTAAACTAGCAATTCCACTTCTGGAAAGTTATCTTACAAAAATGTTGTATGTGCAAGGAATATTGCTGCAGCCTTGTTTACAGTAGCAAAAGATTAGAAAAGACCTAAATGGTCAAAACCAGAAATGGTTAAGTAAATTATGGTATGTACGAGGCAGCTCTTTATGCACTGATATGAAATGGTCAACTCTAACACATTATTCAAGTGGAAAACACAAGGTACAAAATATAATGTGAGTATCTTATTTGTTAAAAAACAAAGAATATCTAAGGAAGGATACATGAGAAACTGGTAACACTGGCCGTTTACAGAGGAAGAACTGGCTAGCCAGAGGACAGGGATTGGACTTACTTTTCACAGTACATCTTTCTGCACTGGGTACATATATTACCTAATCCAAAAGGGAAATGTTTATAGGAATGCTCACTTGAACTTCGTATCTGTTCTACCATATCAAAACCCAATTCATAGCACTCCTAGGTATTTACCAAATAAGTTGAAAACTTATGTCCACACAAAAACCTACACAAGAATGTTTACAGAATCTTTATTCATAATTGCCCCAAACTGGAAGCAACCAAGATGTTCTTCAGTGGGTGAATGGATAAACAAAACTGTGGTACATCTATACAACGGAATGCTGAGTATTATTTAGGGATAAAAAGAAATCAGCTATCCAGCTATAGAAAGACATGGAGGAACCATAAATGAATACTGCTATGTGAAAGAAGGCAGTCTGAAAAGGCTACATACTGTATGATTCCAACTATATGATATTTTGGAAAAGGCAGAACTATAGATAGAAAAAAATATCAGTCATGAGAGGGGTTTGAGGAAAAGACAAGACAGGTGATGAATAGGTGGAGTATGGTATTTTTACGGCAGTGAAACTATTTTGTATGACAGTGTATTTGTGGATACTTGACATTATGCTTTTGTTAATACCCACAGAACTGTACAACACAAAGAATGCACCCTCATGTAAACTACAGACTTTAGTTAATAATAATTTCTCAGTATTGGTTCATCAAATGTAACAAACGTACCACACTAATGCAAGATGTTAATGATAGGTGAAACTGCATGCAGTGGGGAGAGGAGGTATATGCGACCTCTACTTCCTGTACAACTTTCCTGTAAACCTAAAACTTCTCTAAAAAATAAAGCCTATTAAAAAAGAAAATACAGAACAGCCAATTTACACTTAGGAAAGAGACACTGCAGATTAAGGACTGAGAATAAGAACTGCCCACCAGACAAATACATTAATTTTGTCCCTGTACTGGCTGTTCCAGGACTTTCACAGTTTTTCACTGACTCCATCATTCTCCCAGTTCCCATGCTTAAAACTTAAAATTGTGCTTGACTTCTTTCTTTCATCATTCTCCCCACAGCCAATCAAGTCTTATCCCTTCTTCCTTGACCATTTGTCCCTTCTTTCTCATTTCCAATGCCACCATGACCTTACTCAATAACTTCCAGTTGACTCCCCATTATCCACAGATTATAAAATAAAATCATCTCAGCCCAGCCTTCCAGGTGATCTACAGTCAAGTACAATATCCCTTTCCAGCCTTATTTCTAAACTCCCTGTTATGAATTCTCAACTGAGGCCACCAAGGCCACTGCTCTTCAAATATGCCTTGTTTTTTCCTATCTCCATGATTTTCTCAAATGATCCAGTCTGCCTACTATGAGCTATTCTCCTTTCTGCTTAAATAAATCATATGCATCACAATTCAATCTACCCCTCCAAGAAGCCTGCTCAGACCCACGTGGTTCACAGTAACATCACTCTGTTCTGAACTCATACTTTCCTCCTTCTATACAGGCAGACCCCAGGTTATGAATGCCTGGCTTATGGACAACTCCTACTTGCCCTTTAATGTTATGTAAATTAGCCCTCACTTTGAAATTATTGAACCAAACTCTACTCACAACAAATTCTTCAACACAATCACCTTCACTTGCTGCACATGCAGCTTTTAAATCCCTGACAAGGCTTCAAGCCTTTTCTTGCACTAAAGTAAGGCTAAATAAGAACCATATGCACCTGTTCCAACTCACCTACAAATCTGACTTATAGAACAGTTAGGAATGGATCTTTTTTGTAACCTGGAGACTGCCTGTACTCATTCGGAATTAATCACACATAAAGTAAATTAAAGGAGGCCTGGTGGCACAACAATTAAGCACATAGTTGTTAACCAAAAGGCTGAAGGCTCTAACCCACCCAGTGGCTCTGTGGGAGTAAAACCTGGTGCTCCAATCCCATAAACATTGTTGTTTTTGTTGTTAGGGGCCGTCAAGTTGGCTCCAACTCATAGCGACCCCATGTACAACAAAACTAAACACTGTCATCCTTGTGATCGTTGTTATGCTTGAGCCCATTGCTGCAGTCACTGCGTCAATCCCTCTTGTTGATGGTCTTCCATTTTTTCGCTATGGAGCCCTGGTGGCACAGTGGTTAAGAGCTTGGCTGCTAACCAAAAAGTTGGCAGTTCAAATCCACCAGCAGCTCCTTGGAAACCCTGTGGGGCAGTTCTACTCTGTCCTGTAGGGTCGCTATGAGTTGGAATCAACTCAACGGCAGTGGGTTTGGTTTTCTACCTTACCAAGCATGATGTCCTTCTCCAGGGACTGGTATCTCCCGACAAGTCCAAAGTATGTAAGATGAAGTCTTACCATCCTTGCTTCTAAGGAGCATCCTGGCTGTACTTCTTCCAAGACAGATTTGTCCATTCTTTTAGTAGTCCATGGTATATTCATAATTCAAAGGCATCAATTCTTTGGTCTTTCTTAGTCATTCTCCAACTTTCCCATGCATGTTAGGCAACTGAAAATACCATGGCTTGGGTCAAGAGCACCTTAGTCCTCAAAGTGACATCTTTGGCTTTTAATACTTTAAAGAGGTCTTCTGCAGCAAATTTGCCCAATGCCATATGTCATTTGATTTCTTGACTGCCGCTTCCATGAGCGTTGATTGTGGATCCAAGTAAAATGAAATCCTTGACAATTCAATACTTTGTCCGTTTATCATGATGTTGCTTATTAGTCCAGTTGTGAAGATTTTAGTTTTCTTTATGTTGAGGTACAATCTATACTGAAGGCTTTGTAGTCTTTGATCTTCATCAGTAAGTGCTTCAAGCCCTCTTAACTTTGAGCAAGCAACATTATGTCATCTGCATATTGCAGGTTGTTAATAAGTCTTCCTCCAATCCTGACACCCCTTTCTTCTTCACGTAGTCCAGCTTCTTGCATTATTTGCTCAGCATACTGACTGAATAAATACGGCAAAATGATACAACCCTGACGCACACCTTTCCTGACTTTAAACCACGCAGTATCCCTTTGTCCTGTTTGAACAACTGCCTCTTGGTCTAAGTACAGGCTTCTCATGAGTACAATTAAATGTTCTGGAATTCCCATTCTTTGCAATGTTATCCATGATTTTTTATGATCCACACATGTAGAATCCTTCAATACTGCAACTCAAGGCTTTAATTTTTCTTCAGTTATTTCAGCTTGAGAAATGTTGAGTGTGTTCTTCCCTTTTGGTTTTCTAACTCCAAGTCTTTGCACATTTCATCATAATACTTTACTTTGTCTTTCTGAGCCGCCCTTTGAAACCTTTTGTTCAGCTCTTCATCATTTCTTCTTCTCACTTTAGCTACTCAATGTTCAAGGGCAAGTTTGAGTCTCTTCTGACATCCATTTTGGTCTTTTCTTTCTTTTTTGTCTTTTCAACGACCTCTTGCTTTCTTCACGTATGATTTACTTGATGTCATTCAACAAATTGTTCTTTGGTCTTAGTGTTCAATGGGGTCAAATCTATTCTTGAGATGATCTCTAAATTCAGGTGGGATATACTCATGGTCGTACTTTGGCTCTTGTGGACTTGCTTTAATTTTCTTTAGCTTCAACTTGAACTTGCATATGAGCAACTGATGGTCTGTTCTGCAGTCAGTCCCTGGCCTTGTTCTGACTGCTGATATTGTGCTTCTCCATCGTCTCTTTCCACAGATGTAGTGGATTTGATTCCTGTGTATTCTGTCTGGTGAGGTCCATGTGTATATACAATTACCATTTATGTTGTTGAAAAAAAGATATCTGCAATGAAGACGTCATTGGTCTTGCAAAATTCTATCATATGCGAACTCTGGCACCATTTCTATCACCAAGGCCATATTTCCAACTACTGATCCTTCTCTGTTTCCAATTTTCACATTCCAATCACCACTGATTATCAACGCATCTTGATAATTACTTGATTATAGCCTAGAAAACTCTATGAGGCAGTTCTACTTTGTCACATGGGGTTGCTATGAGTTGAACTCGACTTGTTGGCACCTAACAACAACAGCATGTAAATTAAGGCATCTCTTGCGTATCACTTACTTTTACTATTGAGCAGCTTTGCTGTGCTTTATCTATTTATATGTTTATGTTGTGAATTTTATACTTCGCCATGAGTCGGAATCAACTCGACAGCAACATACAATAATTTATATTCTTCATGGCATCATCCCAACAGTGCTTACCTTCAAAACACTTTTATTTAAAAAACAAATAAATAAAGACTTTAGAACCACTCCCACCACATAGTTATGCCCAGCCTACTTTTGTTTATGAAGTTACTAACTTAAAATTCAAAAAAAGCTCACCATGGAATTTATACAAGCCGCCAAGGTGATCCAGTAGAGTTTCCAGTGATTTGGATACTGGAAGCAACTCTAAAAATCTGTGGATTACTATATCAAATACTGGAAGGAATCGGAGACACACATTTCCAAAATAGATGGGCAGATAGGGGGACTGGATCTGTACAGGAGGATCAACCTGTTCCGCGAGGCCCTCAAAATACAGCTTCTCTGGATATTTCTGTGGAAGTGAGGAGATGACAAATGTTTAAGGCATCTTTTTCCTTCTCTTAAATAAGAAATGATAAACTTGAAAATATTGTTTACAAATTTATTTTTTATAAGAAAATATTTTAAATTATACCTTGTTATACTCCAATTCTGCATTACATGTATTATACTGCATTACACGTACCCATGTCTACTGAAACTGCAGTTTCAACATATTCTTAACATCAGGGAAACACTGGAACTTTCAGAAAGTTTAGTGAGCTAATTCACTTCTATATGGACCAGAGAGAAAACAGCAGAACCACAAGAAAACATGCCAATCAATTAGCCAAATACCTAAGTATGGCTTAAAAAGGATCATTTGGAGCAGTAACTAGAACGTACCTTGTGATAATTCATGTGCTTGGTGTGCCAGTCATTCTGTAGCCAGTGCTCTGGGGAATTTTCCTTCACAAAGTCACTTACTCGATTTCTGAAATCATTTGGCTTGAGTAACAGCAACTGAATTATGAAATAACAAACCTGGGCTTCATTTCCTTCATGACTACGCATGGCCTTCGAAGAACAGAAAAATCATATGAAAATGCCTAAACTGCAAAAGCATGGCTCAGACTGTTCTTTGCCACTTCATAGTCTAAATTTTAGTATAGTAAAATCTCACTATTATTATCATTTCCTTATATGTCTAGTCTATTCCAAACCAACTGTTCAGCATCCTCAATCATATCCGGCCCTTTCTTGTCTTTTTCTGGCCCTCACTATTCCTTCTGCCTGGAATATGTATCTTTATTTTTTTTGAAATTTAATCCATTCTTCAAGATCCATCACCAAGATGGATGTGATCTCTTATTGATGTCTGGCAATATTTTCCCTACACTCCTATCTTATTGTTTTATTTTTTTTAATTATAGACTTACTTTATTTCCCCTACTAGATTATAATCACCTTTATATTTGTGTTGTACAGCTAAGACATTAACCAACTAAGTCTCCCAAATATCACCACCATAGTATTAAAAAATATGCAGCACTTTCTAGACTAGTTTAGTGTCTTAAAATTTTGCCTGAAACAGACATCAAAGTTAGGAGAAAAAACATTTTAGGGGATATTGGGAGGCTATGAGAAAAATTCAGTTTATGACTATGGCTACCAAAGTGAACGAAAATGGTTATGTTGGCACTCAAAAAAGAAACACAGTGGCATTTTACTACTGCCTGACAGAAGCCTTTGAGCATCATCTCAGAGGGTCTAACTGCTTATACTTTTTAAGTCTGTCTTATTTACCTCTGTGACTTCTGTGCACAGAACATAGTAGATATTTAATATTTACTGAATAAATGCGTGAAGAAATGGAGAAATATCTAGTTTCTTAGGGAAGTGACAGGAATGCTTATAGTATAAATCCACTAAATCCTCAGAAGCAATATAGCACAAGGTCTATCAGTCACACGCCTTGATCCAAGAGAATGACAAAACTTAAAAATTTATTTATTCTTACCAGGCAGAGAATTAATCTGTCCAGTGTAACAATGTTGTACTTCCACACCATGTCATTAAGAATCTCAATGCATTTGTTGAGTTGCTGACCCCCAGCTGAGGTAGAGAACTCATATACCAAGAAATCTGCAAATGTTCTTACATGGGCTACCAAGGCTCTGGCTCCAATTCTCTCTAATACTCTGGATAGCAGAAAGAAAAAAATAAACTCTATTGCTGTATGAAATTAACAGTTTACCAGAAAGAATGCAGATTTAGGTTTTTTGGCTTACCTATAGCCAATCTGATTAATATGATCTGTTTCCAAGAGCATTTTCCAGAGGAGACAAAGGAAGAGAGGAGAGGAGCCTTGCTTAGAAAAGTGGGTAATGATGTCATTTTCATTGCTCATGGACTTCCACTTCCTGTACTCCTCCTCCACATTCTTTTTCAGATTAAAACGGCTTTCTTGAGGTACATTATTCTGTTTGAAGAATGCCTAAAAGGAAAACCAGAATTTTATTTCAATGGTTTAATAAAAAGGGCACTGGATATGGAGTTAAGAAACCAGTTCTAGACTTGGCTCTGACACTAATGAACACTAGGTGACCATGAACAGTTAACTCAGCAATCAAAGCCTAAATTTCCTCATTTGGAAAACACATTGTTTTGACTAAATCATCTCTAAGATTCCTTTTCCTAGATTACCTAAAAGGAAATTCGAAGTAAGCATAAATACAGTTTATTCAATAAACTGTTGGTACTTTTGCTAATGTTAAAGAAAAAAAGTATGTTCCTTTTGGTTAAATGTTTTAGTATCTCTATGAGGAAAATTCATTACCCTAATCCAGTGTGGTCGAAGACGAGCAAGCAGTGCCTGGGACTTGTTAGAAGTGCGAATTATCACTCTACCCCAGATCGACTGAATAAGAAGCTCTGGGACTTGGGCCCAGCAATCTATATTTTAACAAACCCTCTAGGTGATTCTGATGTGTGTAAGTTTTTAATATTTTTTAAAGAAGAATAGTATTTACAGTAATAACAGTAGAAGTAAAACAGGAAGCTTCCCCTCCTTTTGCTGAGAGATCACTTCTCTTTTTTCATCTAAATTTTATTTTTTGTTGTTGAGAATATACACAGCAAAACATACACCAATTCAACAGTTTCTACACGTACAATTTAGTGACACTGATTACAGTCTTCTAATTGTGCAACCATTCTCACCCATTTTCTGAATTTCCTCCCTCATTAACATATTCTTTCGAGTTGCTGTTGTCAGTTTGATCCCATACAGAAAGTTGTTAGAAGAGCACAATGCTCAAGGCAGACAGACATTTTACACTAGTTACACTAAACTATTATTTGGCTTTAAGAAGACTTCAGGGGATATTTTTGGTCTAAGGTTTAAAGATAATTTCAGGGCAATAGTTTCCGAGGTTCATCCACCCTCCATATCTCCAGAATGTCCAGAGTCCATAAGAATCTGAAGTTCTTTTCTGCATTTTCCTCCTTTTCATCAGGATTCTTCTATGGAATTTTTGATCAAAATGTTCAGTAATGGTGGAGTGGCACCATCTAGTTCTTCTAGTCTCATGGCAAAGGAGGTAGTTGTTCACGGAGGCAGTAAACCACACCTTCCATATTCTCCTATTCCTGATTCTCCTCCTTTCTCTGTTCCCCTAGGTGAATAGAGACCAACTGTTGTGCCTTAGATGGCTGCATGTAAGCTTTTAAAACCTGAGGCACTACAGAAGCATTAAGCACATTATTAGACCAATTGACTGGGATGTTCCATGAAACCATGACCCTAAACCTCCAAACTGAGGAATCAAATCCCATAAGGTGTTTGGTTGTACATAAGCAGCCTCAGTAGTTTTTTTTTTTTGTCATTGTTGTAAACATATCTATCACACAACTTTTGCCAATTTGACTTTTTACAGGTATACAACTTAGAGACAGCAATTATGATAATTGGCTGTGCAACTGTACCCTTAATCAATGAGATTTTTCCATCACAGTTAACTCCTCTTCCCCCCCTCCCTTCCATCCCTTGTAATCACCAATAAATTTTGATCTCTATACATTTGCCTTTTCTTCTCTTTTTATATAAGTGAGATCATACAGTATTTGTCCTTTTGTGATTGACTTATTTCACTCAGCATGTCTTCAAGCTCCATCCATATTGTAGCATATATCAAGACTTCATTTCTCCTACTGGTTGAGTAGAATTCCACTGTATATATGTACCACATTTTGTTTATCCATTTATCTGTTGATGGGCATTTAGGTTGTTTCCACTCTTTGACTATTGTGAATAGTGCTGCAACGAACACTGGTGTATAAGTCTTTGTTTGAGTCTCTGCTTCTAAGTCTTTTGGGTATTCACCTAGGAATGGAATTGCTGGGCCATATGGCAGTTCTATTTTTATAGTTTTTTGAGGAACCATCACACTGTTTTCCACAATGGCTATACCATTTCGCATTCCCAACAGCGTGGATAAGGTTCCAATTTCCCCACATCCTCACCAATATTTGTTATTTTCTGGTTTGATTTTTTTTAAATCTTAGCCACCCTAGTGGGAGTGAAATGGTATCCCTTTGAGTTGCATCTCTCTAATGGCTAACAACGAAGAGAACTTTTTCATATGTGTGGTGGCCATGTGAACGTCCTCTTTGGTGAAACGTCTGTTCAAATCCTTTGACCATTTTATGATTGGGTTATTTGTCCTTTTGTTGTTAAGTTGTTTAAGTTTTGTATACATTTTGGTTATTAGATTCTTATTGGATACATGGTTTCCAAAGATATTCTCCCAGTCAGTAACTTGTTTTTTCAATTTTTTGGTAAATCTTTTGATGGACAAAGTTTTCAATTTTTATGAGGTCCCATTTGTGATGTGTGTAAGTCTGATAACCACTGCTCTAGGTAGCCCTATTAGAAGTTATGGAAAACAGAGGCTCATGAGGTCTTACATTTTCTCTGAAAAGTAGAATGAGTAAAGAAATGGTGAAATCTCCGGTTTCTTTAGGGAAGTGACATCATTTCTTAGCAAAAAAGACAAACTCGATTTTCTTTCCTCCATATTATAAAAGCGAAGTTTATATTCTCTCTGTATAATTTTTTTTCTTTAAATATTCAGTTAAGTGTAGCATATATGTACTCTGTGAAGCCACATTACCATATTTTTATGCAAACAGTGCACACATTATGCTAGAACTGTTTCACTTCATCATTTCTGTGCATTATGTGTATGGGCACATTATTTACACGGGTATGTTATTTACAAAAAAAATGTGACAAATTAGATTTCTCCCCATTTCAGTTCTATTACAGAACAAGAGCTTTCCAGGTAATGTGTTAATGCTCCCAAGAATCTAATACTGTTAACGATTAAGATGAAACCACAATAATTAAAGATTTAGAAACATATACAGCCCTAGAGTAGAGCAAGGAACAACTCAAAAGATTTCAGAAGTAATTACAGAGATTAAGGAAAAAAAAAGAAAGAAAGAAATCAATGCTAATTTTGTTTCAGATGTCACCAAAACTAATTCTTTACGATAACTGCCACTGTAAATGGAAAGAAGGATTTCATATGTATTCAATATATAATTCAAGACCAAATTACCTGTAGTGGGCCTGGAAAACAGCTAAGGGTGTGTGAAGCCCAGTTATGAGGAGTAAAACTCATGATGGTCTGAAGTATGTCTTTACACCAAGTCCCCTGAATTGAATCAGAGCCTGTAAAAAAATCTAAACAGAAACAAACAGATGTACTTTAGATACAAATAATCACACTGACAATTCAAAAAAGATATCACAGCAAAATCACAATTATGTATACTCAAGGGACTCTCACTGTGATGCGTTCACGGCTTAACAGTTTTATTCAGTTTGGGACCTAAATTTTCTTAGTTTAGGGGTGATTTGCATTATCACATTAGTAAATACATATAACCACAATTAGTGAAAAGAAGATAAAAGACATTTGGAATTTCTCTTTTTTTCTTAAGGTTACAGAGTACTAATGATATAACAGTGATCCAGGTCCACCACTACTGCTCATTAAGTCTGCTCTAAAAATGATCTACTAGGACTGTATTAACCCAAGGGAATAGAATTAACAAAGCAGATGTCTTTTCTGGGGTTTGAAAGTACCATATCATCACACAACTGTAGACTACAAGTATAAATCTAAATCTCTAAACTAAAAAGGCTTATTTATTTAGGTAAAGTTTATTTAGGTGAAACAAGATAGTTTACACAAGTGTATCTGAGATTACTAAACTCAACTATTTCTTTAAAAGAGAGCTCTCAAAGTGTGGTCTGTGGACCTTTGGGGGTCCCCAGGATCCTCTCAAGGGGTCAGTGAGGTCATAGCTATTTAAATAATAATACTAAGATGTCACTGGCTTTTTTACTGTGTTGGTATGTGCAGTGATGATTCAAGAACAATGGTGAGTTAAACTGCTGGCCCTCAGCACAAATCAAACAGTGGCACCGAACTATACAAACAGTCACTGTACCCTTCACTGTCTCACTCTCTTGGGGTGGGGGGTGGTAGAGGAAGAGGGGGGTGTCAATTTTGCTTAAGAATGCTCTTGATGAAGTAGTAAAAATTATTAGATCTCAACCCTTGAGCACATTTCTTTTTAATATTCTGTTTGACAAAATGAAAAGCAAGCATGAAACATTTCAGCTACACACTGAAGTATGTGTCTCAACGTAAGACATCTGTGCAATTGTTTAAGTTGTGAGCTGAATTAGCTGCTTTTTTCATGGAATTCCAATTTTACTTGAAAGAATGTGTGACAGAAATCTACAGTTATTTAGACTTGGGTAGTTAGTAAATATTTTTTGAAAATTAACATAGTGCCTGTCACTTCAAAGAAAACACAAATGATGGTATCTGTTACCAATGATAAAATTTGAGCTTTCATGTGCAAATTAGAAGTTGGAAAACTGGTATTCACTATAAACTTGACACCTTTCCAAAACTTAAAGGTTTTCCAAATGAAACTTGTAGTGATATTAAAAAATTCAATTCTCTGGTACTGTATAATGAAGTATGTGAACATTTACAAGAGCTACGTAACTCAGTGAACAAATATTTTCCAAATGACAAACTCATGACATTATAAAAATCACACATGGATGAAAAATCCATTAAATGTACAAAACAGACTGACGGATTTTAATGTAACAGTACCAAAAGTTCATTGATGGGCTTTCAGATTCCACATTGCAACTAACCTTTAAAAAACTACAACTTGTCTAATTTCGGTGCAATATCAAAAACTATTCACAATTATCTGGAAAGACTATTAAAATATCCCTCCTTTTTCCAACCTCATATCTGTGTAAAGCCATATTTTCTTTATTTACTTCAACTAAAAGAACATATTGCAACAGATTAAATGCAGATACAGATATGAGAATTCAACCGTCTTCTACTAAGACAGACATTAAAGAGAGAGAGAAACACGTAAAACAATGGCACCTTTTCTCACTAATGTTTTGTTTTGGAAAATAGTTTTTTTCATAACAATATTTATTTATGTTAACATGTAATGTTTTCATTGTTATTTTTAAATAAATATTTCAAAAACATTTCTTTTTTATAATTTCTGGTAAACATTGATAGATATAACCAATATAAATAGAAACTTTTTGGCAATATCAAATATATTTCTTTTAAGAATGTAAAGCAATACACAAACAGCAGAAGAGAAACTAGATAACTGGGAGCTCCTAAAAATCAAACACTTAAGCTCATCAAAACACTTCACCAAAAGAGTAAAAAGATAACCTATAGACTGGGAAAAAATTTTGGCTAAGACAAATCCAATCAGTGTCTAATCTCTAAAATCTACAATATACTGCAAAACCTCAACAATAAAAAGACAAATAACTCTGTTAAAAAAAAGGGCAAAGGATATGAATAGGCACTTCACCAAAGAGGACATTCAGGCGGCTACCAGATACATGAGGAAATGCTCACGATCATTAGCCATTAGAACAATGCAAATCAAAACTACAATGAGATATCATCTCACCCCAACAAGGCTAGCATTAATCCAAAGAGTACAAAATAATAAATGTCGGAGAGGTTGTAGAGAGACTGAAACACTTATACACTGCTGGTGGGAATGTAAAATGGTACAACCACTTTAGAAATCAATCTGGCGCTTCCTTAAAAAGCTAGAAAGAGAAGTACCATACTATCCAGCAACCTCACTTCTTGGAATATATCCTAGAGAAGTAAGAGCCGTCACACAAACAGACATATGCACACCCACGTTCACTGTAGCACTGTTCACAAAAGTAAAAAGATGGAAACAACCTAGGTGCCCATCAACGGACGGATGGATAAATTCACCAAATGGCATACTATGAAACGATAAAGAACAATCAATCTGCAAAACATCTCATAATATGGATGAATAACGAAGGCATTACGCTGAGTGAAATCGGCCATGAAAGGACAAATATTGTATGAGACCACTACTATAAGAACTCAAGAAAAGGTTTAAACACAGAAGAAAACATTCTTTGATGGTTATTAAGGGTGTTAAGGGTGGAGACAGAGGGAGGGGTATTCACTAACTAGAGAGTAGATAAGAATTATCTTAGGTGAAGGGAAGGACAACACACAATACAAGGGAAGTCAGCACAACTGGACTAAATGAAAAGATAAGAAGTTTCCTGAATACAACCAAACACTTCGAGGGACAGAGTAGCAGGGGCGGGGGTCTGGGGACCATGGTTTCACGGGACATCTACATAAACTGGCATAACAAAGTTTATAAAGAAAATGTTCTGCGTTCCACTTTGGTGACTGGCCAGTGAGCAGCCACCTAAGATGCATCAATTGGTTCCAACCCACCTGAAGCAAAGGAGAATGAAGAACACCAAAGACACAAAGAAAATATTGGCCCAAGAGACAGAAAAGGCCACATTAACCAGAGACTCCTTCAGTCTGAGACCAGAAGAACTAGATGGTGCCTGGCTACCACCAGTGACCACCCTGACAGGGAACACAACAGAGATTCCATGAAAGACCAGGAGAAAAAGGGGGTGCAGAACTCAAATTCTAGTCAAAAGACCAGACTTAATGGTCTGACTGTGACTGGAGGGACCCCAGAAGACATGGCCCCCTATTCTCTGTTAGCCCAGCACTGAAACCATTCCTGAAGACAACTCTTCACACAAAGATTAGCCTGGACTCTAAGACATAAAACGATACTCGTGAAGAGAGTGCTTCTTAACTCAAGTAGATACATGAGACTAAATGGGTAGCTCCTGTCCGGAGACAAGATAAGAAGGCAAAAAGGAACAAGAGCTGGTTTAATGGACATGGGAAATTTGGGGTGGAAAGGAGGAGTGTGCTGTCACATTATAGGGAGAGCAACTAGGATCATATAACAATGTGTGTACAAATTTTTGTATGAGAAACTAACTTGGACTATAAACTTTCACTTGAAGCACAATTTAAAAAAAAAAAAAAAGAGAATTTAAAGCAGTCCTGAGACCAAAGGTTTGAGAACCACTACTCTAAAATTATGTAAGATGGCTGAAAACTGATGCTCACATTTAGTCTCCCAGGAGAACCCACGTTAACGACTGAAATGGTGAAGGTATCAAAACAATAACTGGCTGTTTTAGAACAAATGAAAAGTATCTTTTCAGTATGTTATCACTTTAGTAATCAGTAGAATTGTAGCAAACTTTAATTCATCTTTATTTGTTGTTGTGGGCCACATATTCACATACCTGTTACATGAGTTGCTCTAGCTAAGGTCAGTATCAAGGCTCGGTTCAGTTCTTCAGATTCCGCTGACAGCACCGTTTTGGGATCGCTAAGGAAGCGTGTAAACTGTGGCTGTACCTCCGAGCTACCTAATGCTGTTATAAGCCTGAGTGCAGTACTCTCAACACTGAAAGGTGGAAGAACAAAAGAAATGTGAAAAAGTTAAACTGCAAATAAAATTTCAGCATTATAGAACTCAATTCCAGATTAACTACAATGTAAAAAAATGCAAACTACAAATTCCACCTTCATCAATTTTAAAAAAAAGAAAATTCTTCTTTTGTATGACAATGAAATTTGGAGACTTGCTTTAAAAACCTGAGGTGTCAAATATTATATTGAGAGCTGACATTTTTATACATTTGAAAAAGATAACTTGTAGCCTGCAGGACTCAAAATTTTCACCTGGATATACAGCATTTCAAAAATTTAATTTTTCTATTTGAAATATATTTTTACTTAGAGTATAATTAAAATGAGAGGATACTTAATCATAATCTGAAGTATACTAAAATCTAGCAGCATTGTAAAGGGCAAAATTAGAATATAATGACAAAGGCCTTGGAAGTACTAATTCTCAGCCCAAAGATCTTGAGGCAAGGACTCAACTATCTTAATAAGTTTCTATTTAAAAAACTGGACTCTATTTCTTCTTTACTAGGAAAAAAAAAAAAAGAATAACTCCATAAACAAGAGTTTATATGACAAATCAAGAAGAAAATTATGAGGTAAAAGATTAAGGTCCCCAATGCCAACAAAGTTTCTAACAAATCTTAAGGAGAGACAGTTTCCAATGGACTTACCAAAGATGAAGCTGGTTCTGGTTGGTTTGTGCAACTGCAGCCAAAGTATGAAGATGACTCAGGAGCTGAACTCTGTAATGAGGCTGAATGTGGTGCATCCGGTAGCTAAACATCTCAAGAAGTGTGTGTAAGATCCCCCATGCATGAGACTTGAAAACAGTTGGCAAAAGCTGACCTTGAGGAACAAGACAATTTAAAATTTAAAAGCTCTGCATTAAAAGACATTTGAAGAAAAGTCACACTGAGTAAAATGTATGCAGAGATTTAACCGTGAAATATACTCTCCATAATTTCTACTTTACATATAAGAAAAACATACAGATCCTAATTATAATACCAAGTTTGCTTTTTGTTTTTTCCTGAAATTTGACAATACTCAAGTTCATCTGGAGAAATAAAACAAGAGGCGAGATACAAAAAAAAAATTGCTCTACCTTTCCTCACTTCTCAGTTATCTTTTAAATTATTGTTATAAAGTGAATGTTCCCAAATGTCCGAAGCATGCAGATCCCTTTTTAACATAAAAAAGTTGCATCACACCTGCCCTTGTTCTGTCCTCCCTTCCCAGAAAGTTATATGCAACTCTGAATTATCTGGGAGAAAGAGTAACTGTGGTTAAAGTTAACATTATACTGTACTGGTGAAAAGTTAGAGTTACCATGAATCAGAAAAACACTTGCATGTCAGAAATTATCCATTGTTTAAAACTGCATAATACCCAGCAGACACTATAATGTGTCTTCTGCAATGCAGACATACTCCTTCCCTACTGCCAGTCCCAGCAGAGGAGAGCACTACTGCCCTGGGGTGAACCAGTAGCAGACACATAGCAGAGGAGGCAAATGGGATTGTGGACTCTTACATGAGGACAGGGACCATGTCTATTCTGCTCACTGCATCCTCAGAACCTAGCACCGTGCCCTTTTCTTACCACTCAAGAAACTCACTCCCTTGACTCTCACACTTCCTATTGCTCCTTTTTGCTTTATTTTTTCTATAACACTTACCACCTTCTGAATGGTACATATTTCACTTATTTACTTTGTTTATTGCCTGTCCTCCTCATTAGCATGTAAGCTCCATGATGGCAGTGATTAGACAAGTATATGTTGAACTAACGAACAGGTTAACAGTTATAAGCACCAGAAAATTTGTCTTACTGATAAATCCTTTGATGCCCAAAGATTCTATTTCCATATAGACCAATAAACGACTGTAAGTTTCTACTAGGGCTGGAGCCAAGGCCACACTGGACTTTGCATGAGCAAGTTTTATCACCCTGGTTGCAATGCTGTGAATAAGGCTGAGAAATAAAAGGGGAGAAAATAAAAATTTATATTTTTGGCATAAATACAGGGGTTACTCTACTTATGGGTAACTTATTCAGTATAAATCTAAACTTAAATGGTTAAAATGAAGCTGATGCACTTAATGTATTTAAATTGTGCAGTAAACTTGCTAGCGATGCACTGTACAACCTGAGACTACCATATTTTTTCACAAATAGCGTGCCCATGTAAATAATGCACCCACACATATAACGCACACAGTGTCTAGGAAAATAATGTGCAAGGGGGTTGTGAGGTTGGCAAAACACATATAACGCACACGTTATTTCTGTAAAAATACGATAACTCTGGTTTTTATGGGACTTTAAATGTGCACCAGGATCTGTCTGCTCATGGAAGAACAAAATGTGAGTACAACTCATACACATACTTGAGTGATTTAGTCTGTTTTTCTTTTTCATATATGGAACTAAAATCATCTGCAATACTAAAAAACTTAAGTCACAGAATTACTTAAATCATTGCAAAGACCTAAATGTTAGGTTCCAACATGGCTTTCCTCAGATCTGTCATGCATGCAAGTAACACACATCTAATTCTATCTGTGTTTAATTTACTATTTGAAAAGGAGTGTGGCTCTTCTAGAACTGATGTCCCACCTGGAGGCCCACAGATGCAGTCTTTTTGTCCCACATGGTGTTTTTAAGTTTGAGCCATACTTAAAAGCTGAAAGATTACAAATAAATTTGGATTTCCAGCCCTTCTTGAAAAAAGTTAGAAAATCTAGCTATACTAGTCCACATTCCTATATTACAGAAATAAGCTAAAGTGGCAGCATCAGAATATGAGCTCTGCATGCCCCAGCTGACCTCAGTTCTCTCCATACACACGTACTTCTGTGGGCACATACACCTGGACCCTCAGTCAGCACCAGGCTTTGTTAATTTACATCACTAGCCTGGTCCCTGTAGGCACCTGAGGTTCTAGAATCACTCAACAGAGCCTTTTCTGTCTTTTAGAAACCATAACATTCAAATCTAAAAGCCTTCCATGTGTAAGCAATACAGTATTGCAGTGTAAGTCCATGTTTGTTAAAAAAAAAATCAAAACATATTTATAGACTTACTCAAAGGAAAAGACGTTCAGAATATACACAAAAATTTTATAGTCTGTCTTTCCCGTGGAGGGATTATGGCAATTATCATTTTCTTGGGGTTTATTTGTATATTCTAGAATTCCTACAACAAACAATATTCATTTTTATAACAAAATAAATGTAACTATTTCAAAAATGCACCTAGCCATAAAATATACACACAAAGTCATGAAATCAAGGTCTATACTAATAGCAATTTCTTGACATGAGACCAAATAAATAAAAAGGACATACCTCATTTTGGCATGAACTGTCAGTGAATCCAGAAGATTCATTGGTAAGGGAGTAATAGATCCTGAAGCCACACAGCTCGTTCCAGGGAGAGGTATCCTCATAATTCCATTTCCATAAATAGTTTCTACCAGAGCTCCCATGGGTAATGTAAAACATTCTGAATTTGTAGAATATGCATTACACAACAGGGCAATCTTATAGTCATTCATCTGTAAACTTTTATTTCTCAGACTCTGTTGTAGGAACCTAAAAATTCCAGATCATTAAACAGAAAAAATACAAATTATTTCCATCAAGCTAACCTGCATTTTTTTTTTAAAAAGTATAAATTTATGCTAATACTATCTTTATTCTTATAGGCATTATAGTTTCTGCCCAAAATGTAGAGCGGAAACACATATACAAATTTGGGTAGCATTTCAGAAGAAAGTTAATACAAGTTAACAGTAATGAGTATTTGGTAAGTATGTACTATACAGGCAGCATTGTATTAGGCTACTGTTCAGAGAATGAAGAAATAATTCACAAATTCATGAACTAGGTTTTTGTTTATCTATGTACTTAAGCACAACAATATGCCTTGATTACAGATGTCACTATGAAAAGATAATCATAAGTGGGTGTCTCATATAATGAAGGCCAAATGAAATGTGAAGTTATCATTTTCCTTGGGTTTATCTGAATATTCTAGAATGCCTAAAATAAATACTATTCATTTTTGTGAAAAAATAAATGTAATTATTTAAAAAATGTACCTAGCCATAAAATATATTCTACAATCTCCTATAAATAGATCTGGCAGTCCTTTATAGAAGTCTAGGTGGGAAGTTCAGCTATTTCCAGCACCTCTGACTGAAGCACAGGTCTACCTGAGAAGGACATCTTCTCTGAGTAGTCACAACTTCGTTATTGTTCTTAGGTGCCATCAAGTCAGTTCAAACTCACAGCCACCCTCTGTACAACAGAACGAAACACTGCCCGGTCCTGAGCCATCCTCACAATTGTTGTTATGCTTGAGCCCACTGCTGTAGACACTGTGTCAATCCACCTCATCGAACGTCTTCCTCTTTTTCGCTTACCATATACTTTACCAAGCATGATGTCCTTCTCCAGGGACTGGTGCCTCCTGATAACATGTCCAAAGACGTGAGATGAAGTCTCATCATCCTCACTTCTAAGGAGTATTCTGGCTTTACTTCTTCTAAGACAGATTTGTTTATTCTTTGACTGTCCATGGAATATTCAATATTCTTCGTCAACACCATAATTCAAAGGTATCAATTCTTCTTCGTTCTTCCTTATTCGTTGTCCAGCTTTCACATGCATATGAGGCGACTGAGAACACCATAGCTTGGGTCAGGCACACCTTAGTCCTCAAAGTGACATCTTTGCTTTTTAACACTTTAAAAGGTCTTTTGCACTAGATTTGTCCACTGCAATATGTTATCTGATTTCTTCACTACTACTGAAGGCTGTAGTCTTTGATCTTCATCAGTAAGTGCTTCAAGTCCCCTTCACTTTCAGCAAGCAAGGTTGTGTGATCTGCATAACGCAGGCTGTTAATGAGCCTTCCTCCAATCCTGATGCCCCGTTCCTCCAAAGTCACAACTTTGGAGAAGATGAAAAGGAATATGCCAGCCAGATCAGCTCAATCAATCCTGGCAGCCCATGGAGTGAAAAATATCTCGGTAAAATCATGTCAAATCTCAAACACTTAAGAAATTTTGAAACATTTTCACATACTCTTGGAAATTAATAACTTTAATTGAAGTACAACATGTAAAGATTAGCCTTGAAAATAAAAAAAATAAACACACACACAGATTTACCTTCCAGATGTTTTCTGATGCATGCATTAGTTGCTCAGTTTTCTCTTGTTACAGTATACACATTAAATGTTTAGCCTCTTCCCCAGTGGGGGTAGGGGTATTCCCAAACTTTACGCTAATACTGTGATCAATATTAGATTACAATTCCTATCTATTGAACAAGAAAATAAGCTGTCAAGCTACAAATAACTTACTCATGGTGAAGCTTTAGGGAATGAGGTATTGGAATCTGTAGCTTGGAGTTGTCATTTTGGGCTTTTCTATTCAGATGAATCCAAATGCAAGTCATTGCAAAGGCATGAGTTGACTGGGGTTTGTTAATATCAGGAACTGGGATACACTGAAAAATAACAACTTGCATTTTATAAAAATATAGAAGAATTAATCTATTTCTGATATACATATCTTCTAAAAAATCCTATATTAATTTAACTCCAATAGTTGACTATTTAACAATACATATCAGAAGGTCTAATACCATAAAATATTGATACAATTATAAGACCATGTTTTTACCTGCAGAAACTAAAAGAAATTCACAGGTGCTTAGTCAAGCTTTTCCTGCTATCACAGAGCATTTGCTAACAAAAATGATTTTTAAATGGCAAGTTTTTCCAAAATCATCAACAATACATTTTGAAAAAGACATCAACTTTTATAAAAAATAATAAAGCAATACAGATTTTCAAACATTCATCATACTGAGGGATGCCATGACTTATTTTTCAGAGAAATGCTAAGGTTAAGTAAGAATTTTTTATATAAATTATTCCAGATCAATGATTTATTCTTTTAAATATCTTGGAAAAAACTAGCAACACTTATTTCAAATTCCTTAATTCAACACCTTCAAAAAATTACCTACCCATCTCTTTTCTACTGATTAGTATTTAAGAATCTAAAGCGAACTGGATTGGGTTTGGGAAAAAAAAAAAAGTTCCTAATATACGAATTCTGCCATAACTCTTTCATCAAAAAAAAAGACAAAGTGTTTAACTTCCTTCATATTTATTTGTTATTGTTTTATAATTAAATACATTGTTGGAAAATCTTACTGAATGTGAAAGATATACTATAAACATGGAATTTCTAAAAGCCTCATATATGCTTTTAGAGACTATATAAAAATTGAAGAAATATATAATCTAAGTAACTTTCGTTAAGCATACTGAATATTGATGGGTGATATGACGTGGTATCTAGAATTTGCATTAAAATTGTCCATCATTAATAAAAAGATGGGGACGAAAGAGACAAGAAGAATATTTCTTGGTGATGGGTACATGGGGTTTACTATTCTAGTCACTCTACTTTTTATTATGTTTAAAAATTTCCATAATAAAATGTTTCTTAAAAGATATCAATTATCAAAATATATCACATTTTACTCAAACATCTTATATAATGAGACACTGGGGGGACATGCTGAGACTCAGCTGGTAGACTAACAAAATATATATGAACAGACACTGTTGTTACTTGGCATTCAGTGCCATGTATAGATTAAAACAGCTCTCATGCTTTTTGAAATTATAGATCTACTTAGAATATAGAGAAAGAGCTTGTATACAATGTCCAATTGTAACCTAGGATAAACTTTAGAAAGAACCTAGTTCAATTTCTTCATCTTCCATGAAAGGAAACAAATGTCAAGAAAGACTGAATGTCCGTCCCATGATGATGGTTAGTTACAAAACTGGGGAAAAGAACTTAAGTTTCAAGCCTCCAAATCCAGTGGTCTTTTCACAAAATCACACAAAAACCCTTCAACATAAATTAGACATAATTCACTCATCTCACTTTTCAACTATTCAATAAAACTTACTTCTTTCTCTGGGTACAGAAGGTCAAAAAGCTTCATAACAGGAAGAAAATCTGCTAGTGCATTTTTCTGAATACTTCCAGAAATGAATTGCAGAAGAACCCACATCAGATGATCTCTGCCTTTAATAAGTCCTCGCCCTGCTAACTGTAAAAGATGTTTAAATACACATCTATATATGGCTAGTCAAAAGACAGGAATGTAGGAAAGTTTAAAAAAAAAAAAAAGAGAGAGAAATCCTCGTTTCTGCTCTCACAAAGTCAACATCTAATTACGACATTTAGTTATTACATAATTTCAATGAAAGGCGTATCAAGCAGAGCTTTTTAATTATTTTTTATATCATATGTACATACGGATTTCCTCCCTGCCTCAAAAAACAGCTATACATATAAAAAGTTCAGTATTTTAGAACATCATTAAATGGACATAATTATTATGTATGAGAATCAAGTTTGATACAGTATCATTCTGACTAAAAATATCTCATCACAACATGGAATATTTTATTATTCCAGAAGGGTTTATTTTATTTTATTCTAAATTCTTAAGCATTGCTTATTATATCGTCCACTTGTATTTCCTTTTTTGGACTCATCTATCCATTCGCTGCCAAAGCAGAAAACCGTGAGTCACTTCTTCTATTATCTGTCAGTTATCAAGGCCTATATTAACATCTTTGGCATAACTGGTATCTGGATCTTCCTCTCAGCCCTTGTTCAGGTCTTTAGCATTTTTGACCTGGACCACTGCAGTATCTCCTTTACTAATATCCTTAATATCCTCTGGTTTTGCCTCTATCCATCTCCACACCACCATCTTCCCACACCTGACCATTTGCAGTGATTTTTCCAACTTACATATAATGATGTCAGCTCTCTCCTCAAGGCCTCCAAAGGAAAATCTAAGCTCCCTGAAACAAACACCTGACAGTAGAAAGTTCTCTCTGTCTCTTCCCGCCTTCCTTACCTCACCAAGACTTTTCCCTTCATATTTTTTATGCTAGTTGTCACAGATCTCTGTTCTTTTCCACATGATCTTACTGCTAGGGAAACACGTTCCTATTATTCCCCCTTGGCAAACTTCTATTTGTCCTTCAAGTATTAGCTTAAAGATCTCTTTGATAAAACCATGCCTGACTTCTTTGTTGTTAGCTGCCATCAAGTTGATTCCAACTCATGGTGACCCCATGTGTTCAGAGTAGAACCACTCCATAGGGTTTTGAAAGTTGTGGCCTTTTGGAAGCAGATCACCAGGTCTGTCTTCTGAGCGGCTTCTGAGTGGCTTTGAACTGCCAAACTTTCGTTACTGTCAATCACTTAACCATCTGCATCACCCACTGATTCCCCAGATTTCTGTAATGGAAATTATTCCCCTCCATTTCTACTGCAGGGAAACATACTGCTAGTATGGCAAGGGTTTTATTTTAATCGAATTGTTTATACATATATCTTCCCCTCTTGTAGAGGGCTCCTTGAGGGTACATATAGTGCCTTTTCATCTTGTATCCTCTGGTTTTTGCACTATGAGTATGCAGGATGAATGAATGAATCCTGTTTTTACAGTGACAAGAGGGTGAAAAAATAAGAAAGTATAAAAGCACTGAACAGGACAGAAATAAAGGATCAGAACCTCTGGCACTGTCAAAATGAAATCAGCAGGCAATGCCCATACCAGTCTAAAACATACTAATCAACAAGGGAAGTGGCCCTGACTGAAAGAAAGAGTTAGTACATACCTTCTGATGAAGAGAAAGAACCATATGTGGAAAACTTGCAAACTGGAAAAGTACAAAGAAAATGAGCTGACTCGAGAGATGCTGCCACAGGAGTTGGCTTGTTCCCCCATCGTCGAACTTCTCCTCGGTTTCGGATCGCTCCATGGCATAAACCACCAGATCCACCAGCTGGTCCTCCAGCACAGGGCAGCGCTGCTTGTGCTGTAGGGCAGAGATTAAATACAGTATTCCAAAAGCCTCCAGGTTAGTTTCAGAAGTTACCAGTTAATGAGTACTAATTGTAACAAGAGGCTGGGAAGCATGGAATGAAGTTGAACTTAAGAAGTTAAAGTTAGGCTTAGTCCATTAAAGCTGCATCATGTTAAATTATCATAGAGGATAAGTTTCATTAAAAAATTATTTTTTCAGCTCTCTCACAAAACAGACTTTCCATTAACTTTTGACTTCCACTCCAGGTATTATTGTGTCAATTTGACAAAGGGCCATGCACATTAGAAAATTTTGCTATTTATCCTTTGAAAAAATATAACATTTTTAAAAGGTATGGAAAACAAATGTGGCAGTATTATTCTGCAATCTCACTCAAAATATGAAAATCTTGGATTTTTAGGGATCAAATATTGTGAGAGGAGAGCAAATAAAGGAGTGTGTGAATCTATTTATTTTAAAGTAAACACAACAAGTTTACACTAACTTTATATACAAGGTATTCCTAAATAGCTGCCAGATTATTCAGTGTCTGTTTTTCCATCTGTGGTATTGATCATAATACCCCCAACACTGAAATGGAAACATCCTCTGAACAAAAAAAAACAAAAAAAACAAAAACAAAAAAAAAAAACTGATCTCAAAGTTAATCTCTACTCTTCCCTCTTGGAAGCCAAACATAATGCAGCTTTAATTTAAAATTAGACTATTTTCAAATCTAAAACAAGAAAAAGAATTGAGTTTAAACACTAAAAATGAAAATGCAACTTCCCTTTCTAGAGGCAAAAAGATCTGTGCTTTTTAAAGTGATTTTAAAAAGTGTATTTTTGACGAAAGAAATATGTTAAGCCATATTTTAAGCCATTTTCATATTTCCTTTATAAATATGCTATATGACTTAGTAGCCAGGCAGTTGAAAGCCTTTCTAGTGAATACAATTACTAATATAGATGCTTTCCCCCTAAACTTTAGATGTGATTATTTAGTCTTTTGCCATGAAAAAGGGATATGATTTCTCCAAATTTAGGGAAAAAATGCAAAATGGGGACGAATTTGGAAAAAATAAAACATAATGAATAGCATCCCCTCTTTTGCATGCTCTTTGCCAGCTTCAAACTTGTAAAGCTTCAGTACAGCTGCACTTCCTTAAAGCATGCAAATAAAACAAACATCTAACCAAAACAGGAAGCATCAATGGTTATTTCATATTTTTTCCATAAACACAATGCCATGATCACAGTTCAATCACATTACAGGTTTACAGATAGCAATATTAACACCACCAGTTGAGACTACAGTTGTTTTTCCTCCAAATGTAATTATCATTATGAAGCAGAGCAAAGTGCAACAGACAACACTACAGACTATTTCTTAAATTAGCATGCAAAACTACTTTGTACAGGGCTTGAAATTCACTAGTTCTGCCAACCACCAACAACCTAAGAAATGCGTCAGACAACACAAATTTAGAGTGAGATCAAAGTATACAAGAGTCAGAAAAATTTGTGAAAAGAAGTAAAGCCAGGATTTCCAGTAGGAATTTGTCACTAGTGATGGGTATTTGCTTCTAGTTTGGAAACTAACTAATTTGCCATCTATTCCTCCATCCATGATGGTCTTCTACCAATCTGCTTCAGGAAAAAAGAGCAAACTAAATAAAATTGCTTTTTAGCCCCTGAGTCATTTTGAGGTTTCCCTTTTTAGTATTAGTTATTTATTTTTTAAAAAATGGATTTTCACCCACATATTTTCAGAGGTGTAGTGATGAAGGGGTAACCCAAAATATATTGAGATTTTTACAAAGCAAGCATCAGGAAATTTACAGTTAAAGCTGATGAACTTTCAATATATGCAATGACTCAAAATTACTCCCAAATTTTCTGCAAAGTATTAAATCATCCAGGAATCTCTATGGTGCCTAACACCTTCATGTCTGAGGGTAGCAGAACATTTTTCAATGTGATTTTGATTAAAGCCAAGGAAAGGTCTCAAACTAAATTTGGAGATAGCTTAAATATGTTGCTTTGTTTGCCAATTATCAAGTACCAAGAGAGAAAGAAAAGTCTTAAATATAAAATGATCTGTGCTGCTATTTTACTACAAGTTTTGCTTTAGTTTTTAATTTCTAAAAGACAGGGACATTACAATTTAGACTCTCCTCCACATAAGATTATTTTACGAAGCGGAACAAATGAAAATTTGTGAAGCAATTTAGTGATCTACAAATAAAGGTTAATAAATAAGCAATCACTAGGCTAAGATAACTCCATAAGCCAATGGATACTATATCTGCAGCTATTCACATTTTGCTTTCTGAGAGATTTAGCAAATTTAAGGCTACAAAACACAGGCATACACAGTCAAATTTGTCAGTTTACATCATACATAGATGTATCTTTCATTAAAACTTGTTTTAACAATAAAAATATCTAAATTTGATATTTTAATAATTCAATTCCTACATAACAGCATAAACTGCATTGGAATCTTATCTTAAATTTTCAGCTTTGATAAAAGCTAAAAATCAGGTCCAAGTCATTAATAGAAATGTTAGCATTAACCCCATGCACACCCCTGATTTCTTTCCCACCACTATTTCAAATGGCAAATGGTAATGCTTTTCATTCTTAGTAACCCATATCCTATATTAAGTGATATCTGATACTTTTCCTATATCTGTTCTGGTACTGCTTTTGCCATGACATTTTAGCACACTGTACTTAAACCCAAAAAACCGAACCTACTGCCGTCAAGTCAATTCCAACTCACAGTGAGTGACCCCGTAGGACAGAGCAGAACTGCTCCATAGGGTTTCCAAGGCTATAAAATCTTTATAGAAGCGACTGCCACATCTTTCTCCCATGGAGCAGCTGGTGGGTTTGAACCACTGACCTTGTGGTTAGCAGCCAAGCACTTAACCACTTCGCCACCAGGGCTCCTTATACTGTTCTTCCAAATTAATTGTTGAGTTGGTTCCAACTCACAGCAACCCTAGGGGACAGAGGAGAACTGCCCCATAGGATTTCCAAGGAGTGGCTGGTGGATTTGAACTGCTGACCTTTTAATTAGCAGCCAAGCTCTTAATCACTTCTCCCACCAGGGCTCCATACTATACTTATGTGGGCTTAAATTAATTTATATTTTTTATTTCAGTGCTAGAAATCAATATTAAAGCAATACCCTACTTACGACACACTGGGAAGAAAAATCCCTTTCTACGTCATTTATTCTATTTTCTGCTTTAACCAAGAAGGCCGCCGATTAGAACTGAAGCACTAAGCCAGTTAATATCACCTTCAAAGATGCCTTTCAATGATAAACCTAGTAATTAGCCTAGTACGTTATTGTCTCAGGGTAACCAGAGTTCATCTACCACCATAAGAGTTTAAGGAGTGTATCTGTTCTGTAATACTTTTATGCAGGAGCAAGAACACAAAATCTGTGTAACCAAATCAGATTTTTTCCACTGTGTCTTTAAGTCCAACACTCCACCTTGCTGGTCACAGAACTGGGCTATTTATGACCTTCTGAAAATGACCAATTCTAGGATAAATTATAGCCCAATTCCTACTGGAAAATGCAATGTGCACAGCTCTTAAAAGGTTTCAAGCTTTAAGTAAATTATTGCATTGCTACAGAAAGGACAAGAAAGTATAGTGCAAGATATAGTTCTGTAATGATAAAAGATGTAATAAGATGACTTAGTTATTTTGAATCATATGCTTCTTGTACTGTGTGTTCTCATTTTCTACTCTACGTTCCAGGAAATAAAAATAACATATCAAGTCAATTCAGCATATTATATTCCAACTACAAGTCCCCTCACTACAGACTTTTTGTCAAAACAATTACTGATGGATTGTGAATTTTTGACAATGTTTACACTACAGTGGGACCAATACTAATAATGTTCTGTCAGCATTTCCATTATAAACTTTATTTTTTATGGAATTATGTCTTAGTCATAAACTTTTTTTAGGTTGAAACTTGTTATTGAAATGATCAGATCAGAAATACTCTGTTTTGAATTGTTTTGTCTGTTTGAGTTTGAGTAAAGCTGCCCCACAAAACAAAAAAGCTAAGGATATCTGGGGGAAGGTACATGCAGGTCAAATGACTATGAGTACAATTAGCCATCAAACTATAAGAACACTGAGTCAAGTATGACTTAAAGTTTATAGCTTATTGCAAAAACTACTTTTAGGACAGTGTAAAGGATTTTTTCCAAACTGAATACTTACCTCTAACTCAAGTGAAAGTTGATCAGAATTAAATGACTTGGTGTTTAAGATGTTAAATTGACAGATTGTATGAGGTAACTGTCAGATACTGTATGTAGCATGAAGCAGTTTCAATTTCACATGTACAGAGGCTTGTCCAAACGAGGAAACTTGGTAAATTTTTCAGAAGAAAAAACTTAAAATAAGAGATACTGCTACTAGGGTGAGGTTTGGCATGCAAAGTTTCAACACTGAGCAAGTTTTATGGCCAAGCTATATGTCCTTAAAAATAGGGCTTTATAAATGGAAGCACTGGCACAACCTTCACTATAGTATTGCAAACAGTAACGCTATTTTATATAACCTAGACAAGAACGTCTTTTTAAAAAAGAAACGCTGGTCTATTTTAATATGTTGGGCTCAAAAATTTTTAACAAAAATAATTGGAACCACTATTTTGCTTAAAAGCTCAAAGGTGAAAAGTCCTAGAAAGAGACTTGGGACTGTATAAGAGTTTGGTTTACAAAGTGTGGCCACAGTGTTCTTCTCCCACCATAGGTGACCTTCCACTGAGAGGAGCTCACTCTAGAGGAGAGCACTTCTGGCAAAGACTGACAAAGAAGGGTGTTTATCAAATAGGTGTGGGGCCACCTAAGAGTGTGACATTTCTTAGTCAATCCCCATGTTTCCAAAAAAGCATTCCCTGGATAACGTTTACCACTCCAACTTTTAAAAGCAGCATATCTCTATTAAAGTGGTTTTTTTCCTCTTTTTCTTTTTTTAAATTTTTTCTGTTTTAAGGCAAAGCAACATAACTATTTGTTGTTGTTGTTGATTTATTTGTTTTAATAGTCTGGAAAGATAAAGGCCACCACAAATCTTTCCATCTCTGAAAATTCCACCAGGCTAGCTTTAGCCCTAAAGTATGAAAAACAGAAAATGGAGTGGGGAGGAAAAACAACCCATCAAAAAATGACAGGCTTTATTGAGTGCCAGGTGTTGTCTCTCTGTTTAAAAAAAAAAAAAAAATTAAAAAAATTTTTAAAAAAGATAAAAAAAAAACATCAAAAAAATAAAAACAAAACAATCCAGCAAAAATAACTCTCACATCCCAAGAAGAAATGTTTTAGTGGCCTTGGTCTCAGCATGGTCCTGCCAATTTCAAGCCCCGACCATACACGTATTCTCTAAATGGAATCAGTGGCTACAAAGCGGCCAGCGTATCGTTAGTCACAATACAACAGTAAGGTTGTGAACATACCTGAGCAATGTTCAAGGTCTAGAGCATTGGAGGATGGGCAGGACAAGACAGGACAGAACAAAAATAAAGGAAGAAAAAAAGAAAAGACAAAACAGTGACTATGAGGCCAGCCTCAAGGAACCCAGAGTCAGCACAAACCCTCCCACATGTTAAACCACTAAAAACAAAAATCAGCAATGAGGCCACACTGAAGATACCAGGGGTTACAAAAACAGACATCCAAACATACAAAGGAAAAAGAGTCAAAAATTACGGTTAAGTCATGTGTAGGTTTCTCTGGCAAAAGGTATTCTTGAAACTGGCCTTATAGAAAAAAAAGCAATGCAAAATAAACCAACTTTTAAAATACTTCCTTTTCAATTTAAACATTTTAAAGCAATATATAAATTATAGGAATGATAGAGTTTATAAACCATATATTTTAAAAAAATCACCCAGTAGTTCTTAACTGTTTTGCTCAGTTAGCCACAGCAAAGAAAGGAGAAAAGAACAGTGCAGATTCTATACAGAATTTACTAGGTTTCCAGCACAGTACAGTACCTGCTTATTTAAACCTAGCATATTGCAGACCATATCCCTGGAATAAGGCTGCTCCAATACATATCTCAACAAAGCAGTCTGTGGTTCAAACAGATCCTTTAAAGAAAATAAAGAAAATTATTGCTTCAAGATCAAGGTAAATGTTAATTCAAATTATTTGAAATTGGGATTAAAAAATCCTCTAAAGGCACCTGTTACCTTCACACAGTAGGCAGTTTATCTAGTGGGGAAAAAAAATCATAGGATTTTAGCGCTTTTCCAATTTGTTCAAATCCCACATTTGATAAGTGATGAAACTGAGATGAAGGGGCTTGCCCAACGTGACACAAAGGATGCCAGTGAAGATGAAGCTACAGATCTTCCAACCCCCTCACCTGCAGTGTACTCTGCACCCTACTATCCTGAAAATACAAAAGGTTTAAATTTTTTAAATTGTAGAGCATCATGATGTCAACTTATATAGATTTTGTCTTCTGTGATACTGTTTCTTAGACATAAAGAAGCATCATTAAGATCTTTGCTTCCTTTCTGTTACAACTTGACAGTAAACTTTCCAGAAATGTTTCTAGGCATCTAAGTGTATAATTTCTAGCAAGAAAGTTAAGTTTATAATAAACAATACTAGAAAGCTATACTGAAAACCAAAATCTTTTTCAGAGTTTGCAGCCCTTTTCCAAATGACAGCCTGAAAGGTTATCGAATACATCCAACAGAAGAGCTACTATAAACAATTTTAAGTCAGATTGATCCCCTTTCCCTAGTAAGATTTTCAAAAAGAGCTTTTTGGCTTTAAATATATAAATTTTTAGAGAAGCAGATGAAATCATCACATGCCTGTTTATATTTGTTAATTTAGCTCATCCATATTTAAAATATATTAGTTTTAAAATTTATATCTAAATACATACTAAAATATATTTAGAAAGAATTCATTCTAGTTCATTCTAACTCTTACGTGCATGCTAAGCAGCTTTTGATTCATCTGAAGTTTTCCGGGGCACATCATTCACTTCCATCTATGCTGCTGAAGACACAGCATGTTGATATAGTCAACGGAAAGTTTATCTCAAGTACCATTTGCATAATACTAGATTTTTTTTTTTTTAAATTGTCTCTTAGATAGTGGGAAAAAAATCATAGGATTTTAGTGCTCACATTAATTTGTTCACACCCCTGAATTACTAAGGGATGAAAGTGAAGTGAAGGATCTTGCCCAAGGTCACACAAAGGTTAATAGTGAAGATGAATCTAGAATCTAGATCTTCCAACCCCCGCATATCTCCAGTGCACCTTCCATAGATATATACACGCATACATACAAGCATACACACACATATATGTATTCCATATGTATATATGCATATAAAATCAGAATATATATAATCACTTAATGTACTGATTTTTAAAATTATCTGTAAAAGACTATACAACCACAATTGTGAGGTAAAAGCTTTAGAAATAATTACTAATTGTGCTAAATTTCTTTACTGTAAAAACAAAAAAAACTACTTGATTCCTATCAGGCTGTATCAAAACCCCAATGCCACTGAGTCAGTTCAGACTCATAGCAACCTTGCAGGACAGAGAATTGCCCCATAGGGTTTCCAAGGCTGAAATTTTTATGAAAGCAGACTGCCCCATCTTTCTCCAGCACAGTGGGCTGGTGGGTTTGCACTGCCGACCTTTCCATTAGCATTCAAGTGCTTAACCACTGCACCACCAGTCTCTCTCAATTCATCCCAGTTACCAGAATGTCTGTACTAGTTTTAAAGGACTCCTTGGGGACATTTTAAAACATAGCAACCAAAGTGCATGCTTTATGTAGAAATTTTTACAGGTAGAGTTGACTTAATGGGCAGCTGAAATAAGAGCAACTATGTCAAAACAAGTATCAGTCAAATCAGCAAGACTAATACAACAATTTGGAAGGAGTGGTGTCCCTTAAAACGCATATCAGAATTTCAGTAATCTGAAAAAGCAAGCCCTCCTCCCTTTAGAATTAACTTAGAAATGATGTCAGTTACAGTCACATTAAAGTCTTCAGCATCACTGTAAGAAAAGAAAAGAATTTCCTGCTCAGAATTCTAATCAAAGAGGAATGCAGGTAGTTTCCAATCACTCTCATACAGTGTAAACATAAAACATAAACACTATCTCCAAATTTGGACAGGACAGATGACAAGGGTTAAGAGTATAGATTCTGGAGTTCAAATCCTGGCCCCACCACTTCCTAAATGTGGGACCTCAGTCAAGTTACTACATGACTCTGTGTCTCAGTTTCATCAATTATGTTATGGAGATAATAGACTGTAGTTAGGAATTACTGCAAAATAATTGGAATAGTGTCTGGCAGATAGTAAGTGAACAATAAGTTAAGTTGTTTTCATTATTGCTGCTATCATGGCAATTGTAAATTCCATTCAGTTTACAAATTTTTCACATTCTAAAGTTTTGCTGACTAGCACCATAAAGTCCAGAACTGTCACTTCAGTTTCACTATTTCACCCTTCTCATTTTTGGATGAGTTAATCATTCTGTACATTTTTGACACACAAAAAAAATTTACATGAAAAATATCTAGCACACCCCATGCCTGCTCACTAGCCCACTCCCAAGAGAATATAATGTAGCTATCAATTGTCTTTATAGGTTTATATCACGTGTTTCATTTTACTGATATTTGAAGATTTTTTCTTTGAGAATTTTCTATCCCACTTTTTAATTTCTCCCCCCTTGTTTTAATCTAAAAAGTGGGAGGCCCACTCTTTCTTCAAATTTTAAGGATACTATATATACATTTTCAGTCCTCACATGTAAACAAAGCACGAAAACAAGGAATTAATTTAAAAATTCAGTTTTCTATCACCAAGTGCTTTGCCAGAGGTGAACTACTGGAGCATAAACACCTGCCATATCACAAATCACTAGGTATACTTGAATACTGGAATAACATGATAAACCATAAACTACCACTCATTAAATATAAAATAGTTATAGCCAATTATTGTAACTGATGTCAATAAGTTGTATACCTATAAAAAGTTGAAATGACAGAAGTTGTATAATAGATATATTTACAACAATGACAAAAAAAGGAGGAGTAGTTGCTGAGACTGCTTAGTACAAACAAAAACTCCATGGGATTTGGCTTCTTGGTTTGGAGGTTTCATGGGACATCCCAATTAATCGGCCTAAAACACTTTTAGTGCCTCTGTTCTACCTCCTAGCTCCTTGTAAACTGCCTGGGGTCTTAAAAGCTTGTAAGTGGCCACCCAAGGCATGACAACTGGTCTCTCTGCCTGGAGCAACAGAGGAGGAAGGAGACTCAAGAATAGGAGGAGGATGTGGAATGTGCGGCTAACTGCCTCCATGAACTGCCTCCTTTGCTATGAGATCAGAAGAAATGGATGGTGCCTGGCTACCATTACTGAACATTTTGACCAAACATTCCATAGAAAAATTCTGATCAAAATGGGGAAAACATAGAAGCGAATTTCAAATTCTCAGGGACTCCAGGCTTTCTGGAGACATGGGGCTGGATGATCCCCTGAAATTATTGTCCGGAGATGATCTGCAAAAATTAAACCAAAAATATCCCCTGGAAGTCTTCTTAAAACCAAGTAACAGTTCTGCTAAACTAGTAAAAAACATCTGCCTTGAGCATTATGCTCTTTTGAGAGCTATCTATATGGGATCAAAGTGACAATAGCAACTTGAAAGATAAGATAGGAACCTCAGTGGGCAGGGAGTCTATGTTAATGGGGGAGAACAACTCTAGAAAGGGAGGTGAGAACAGTTGCACAACTTGAAGAATGTAATCAATGTCACTGAATTGTACACGTAAAAATGGTTGAACTGGCGTATGTTTTGCTGTGTATAGTCTCAACACCAATAACAGAATAAATTTTTTAAAAAACTCAAAATGGATTAAGGACTTAAAAAAATTTACTTCCTGAGACTATGAAGATACATTCTGGCATCACACATCTTAGAATCCAGGATGAATACTGTCAGATGAAGTAAAAGTCTCATTATATTTAGTAATATACCTTATCATATGGCAAAAGGCCTTTCAAAGGAAAACGAAGAGTTGCAGGATCCAGTTTCCATGAGTTACAAATGGCGCCTGAGTTATTTACAACGGGCAGAAGACTACAGCGACCTGTAATTATTAAAAAATAAATAAAATGTCTTTAAATAAATGTGAACACAGCATGCCAGGTTCAGCATAGATAGTCTTTAAATATTTGTAGAGTGAATGAAGGATCAGGTAGACACAAGACGGAAGTTTGGGAGTTTTCCTTGATTATTTTTAGTCCAGATGGTTGGGGACCAGTTTATATAGGCCTTTCAAACTCAAAAATGTTTCCATTTTGTCCAAGTGTCTAGGGCAGGGGTCAGCAAATTACAATCCATGGGCCAAATCCAGCCAACCACCTGTTTTCGTAAAGTTTTACTGGAACACAGTTGTTTCTGCACTAAATGGCAGAGCTGAGTAGCTGCAAAAGACTGTATACCCACAAAGTTGAAAATATTTATTATATGGCCCTTTATAGAAAAAGTATGCAGACCCCTTGTATAGAGTCAAGATGATTAACTATAGGCAGGATACCCCAGAGGCCTTAGATGTAGCATATGAGGATCAGCTCCTATACCCAATTGCCTAACAAATACTGCTACTTAGGTGTCCCACAGGCATCTCAAACTGAACATGCCTCAAATTGAACTCATCATCTTTCTTCTCAAACCCGTTTCCCTTCAATAATCCATTACATGACATCATATCTACTCAGTTACAGAGGCTAGGAGCCTGCGAATTCTCCGTCTAGTTTATTTCTGTACTTCCAGTATCTAGAACAGCACCTGGTTCATAAGGCATTCAATATTTGATCAATTAATAAATAGTGGTCTATATTATAAGACAGTTTGAGGCTACCATGACTTTTAGAAATAATTCATGAACACATGTGGGCATTGTAAAAACTGCCAAATCACGTGCTTACTTTTTTTTTTTATAATAGCTAAAAATCAGATACCGTTTAGTATATTTTAAATTACAATCCTACCACAAATGGAGTTTATTCTTGCTGTGGGCCTGAAGGTATCCACAAAGTCTGATACCAGGTTTCCAAGTAACTAAAAAAAAAACAACAAATAAACATAAAAATAAAATCAAGATTTCCATAAATAATCATTTACATAAAATGAGATAATATATGTAAAGATTTTAGTACAATATCTGGCACCTGGTAACTACTCAAAGATTAGTTCCCTGCTGCTTACTTCCAAACAATTACTACCAGTTCAGCTACTCCTGATTAAGCCAAGCTACACCACTATATCCTCTAGCTATTTGATGAAGTTATGTGTATTTTATTATATGCTATATAAACTGTCTCAGTGGGACAGCAGAGAAATTAAAGAAATACATCATAATGATTTAAAAATATATACTATTTAAGGAAAATAGTGACTTCTTAAAAATCACACAAAACGAAATTACTATAACTATTTTTGATTAAATTTCAATTAAAAATTTTAGAAAATATAAAATTTACCCAGTGTGGAAGCTTTCCTTCAGGATATAGTTTCCTGATCTCAGTGACTGCAAAATAAGCTGGTAATAAACAGGCATTTCTTTCCAAGATATATGCTATAACCTATGAAAAATTAAAGGGCAATGTTATTACTCTTGACTACTCCTGTATATGGAGCCCTGGTGGTGCAGTGGTTAAGAGTTCAGTTTGGCTACTAACCAAAGGGTTGGCAGTTTGAATCCACCAGTCACTCCACGGAAACCCTATTGAGCAGTTCTACTCTGTCCCATAGGGTCACTAGGAGTCGGAATCAACTTAACAGCAACAAGTTTTGTTTTGTTTTGTTCTAGTCCTGTATATAAGCTCTTTAAATACAACAATATCAAGAACAAAAAGACTACTAAAAAGTACAGATATTTCATGGATGCATTGATCTTAAAAAGTATTTCATTCATATGTAAAGAATCTTCAAAAATTAAGAGCAACAATGAAATGGATTACTCAGGGTTAGTAAACAGCCTTGAAATATGCTTTAAAAATTGGTAGACTTGGGAGTAGAGGAACAGATCAGAGTAACTATACTTGCAACATGAACTACAAAGCATGGAGATCTTTTATGTGGTCCACTGGCTGGTGTCTTGTAATGGTTTAAAATACTTCAATACCTATACTACTGTTTTCATAAATACAAACCATAAATTAATTAGCTTAAAATTCTCTACTGAAATATAATAAAAGTGATTTTTGTAGAAATAAACAAATAGAACATTCTACAAACTACCAAAAGTTTAAACACAGAACTAAACAAAATTAGACCTTTTCGAGGTTGAGATCAATGAATTTCAAAAGTGTTTAAATTACCTCTCTTGCTGCCAGAAGCTGCTGTACAACAGCTGAGCTCACTGTATTAGGAATTGTCAAGATTTTCTCCAAAATCACCTTTAAGAGATCTCGAACACCCTGATATATGAAGAAAGACATAGATTAAAACCAAGTAACATCCCCTGTACTAGTTCTAACATCAAGATATGCCCTAATACTGAAAATATGATTTATTTTCTCTGGCTGTTGTCAGGTGCTGTCAAGTCAGCCCAATCATGATGACCCCATGCACAACAAGATGAAACACTTCTCAATCCTATGCCATCCCCGTGATCAGTTGCAGACCAGACTGTTGTGATCTACAGGGTTTTCATTGGCTGATTTTAGGAAGCAGATTGCCAGGCCTTTCTTCTTAGTCCATCTTAGTCTGGAAACTCTGCTGAAACTTGTTCAGCATCACAGCAACATGCAATCCAACAATGACAGATGGGTGGTGGCTACACATGAGGTGGGCCAGGAATCAACCCTGGGTCTCCCACATGGAAGGTAAGAATTCTACTGCTGAATACCAATGCCATTTACTTCCTAGCTGTGCTTAATTCAAAGGTTTCAGGATTATGCACTTAGGAAAAAAAGTTACCTTCAAGATCATACCTTTCATTTTTTCTAAATCAGAGTTAACATTTAAGTCTCTAACATCAACCTAAGAGCCATGTTCCAAAACAGAATTCTAAAGAATGTTATATAATATGGATGAATAAAGTCACTTAAAAATGAAAATTAAACTCTCTACACCCTTTGTTACTTTTCTTATGTTACAAGGGTCAAGAAAAACTTAATTTGTGCTTAAGGACAGAAATACATTTGAACAGAACTTGAAAATACTCTGGAAACATGGATAATAAAAAAAATTTTCTGGCAGATGATCCTTTCTGCTCACTCTCTTTGGCATATTTTAACCTTATTCCCCCTTCTCAGCATCACATACCTTAATCCCTCAAGCTTATTCAATAAGGCTATTCTGTTAGTGGAATATCTCTACGTATCTACTACCAGTTGCATTACTTCAGAGCAGAATCTGATATACACAGAGAAAATTTCATTCAACATGCATATACTGACTATAAACTGTGTGCTCAGTTTTGTAAAAAAGACAGACAAAACATATACATGAATTATAAATCGTCACACAAGTAAATGAAAAGTTAAAGGCCACATAGTAAACTGCTAAGAAATTAAAAGTATGATAAAGAGAAACAATTAGAAAAAGCCTCTTAGGATTTTGTGTTAAATCATGACTCAAATCAATAATTAACTATTAGTTCATTATCTGTTAAGTCATTTCAGATTAGAGAGAATGTGGAAGACATAAAGCACAGAGGCTTTGCAGCTACTGAGTTGAGCTGTTTTATGAGAGACTAGTGGAGGGTGTATGTTGGAATGCAGTGCAGAAGACACTAGTTAAGGCAGGCACAGTCCAAGGAAGATCAAGGTAGGTGTGAAGCAGGACCCTGCTCCCTTCATCAATTGATGCCTACGGCCCTTCTCAGTTTCCACATACCCCTGGCTCTTGCGCTCTTTCAAGTGTCATATAAAAGGGATCCCAAAATCATAACACCTGTGGCATGAAGGAAGACAGATTCTGCTTTGTGACCTCCCTACTCATCATTAAAATACATTAGCCACCTGCATTTTTAAGAAAGAGGGAGGGGAAGAGAAGTTGTGAGAACCACTTTTAAGTCCCCTTAAGAAATATACAACAAAAAAAGATAGATTTCTAAAACTCTTCCACTTCATTTCTCTTACCTGAAAATGAGACATATTCAATGAAATACTAATCATGTCTGAAAGAGATCACTTTTTATAATTAGAGAAAAATACCTTGTAATCCACTCCCCCGATTATTTTCCGAACAAGTTTAAATGTTAATGCCCAAAGCTGTGTCCTTTCCCATTCAAGAGTATCAGAGTTTATCAGGGATTCACAAACCATCCTACAAAAAAAGGTATACCCAGTCCAGTTACAAACAGAATTTTAATACTCTGCATACTATATTTGTCACAGCAAGTATTTTTCATGAAAGTGCATTATTACTCAAAGTTAATTTTAAAACTCTATGCATAGCATTTTACATTTTCTAGCTATATGAAAGATTAAACACAAAGCAGAACTATGTAATATTTATGTTACGTTTTCACTAGGAGGAAACCTACCAAAGGCTATTGGTTAAATGTTTACCAGGAATATCAACCTGTGGCAGATTGTGTATTTCCAAGACAGTGACAACAAGATTTTCCTTCCCACAGGCTCTTCTGAAATGTGACACTGGCACTTTTCCCACAGGGGTAGGGGTGATGTCAATGTTCTTCCCTCTTAAATCTGGGCAAGCCTAAGACTATGGCAAAAGTAATGCTGTAGGACTTCGAAGGCAAGGTAATAAAAGGTGATTCTCCTTCTGCCTAGCCCTCTTTTTAATACTTCCTCTTAGAATTCACCATGCTGTGAAGAAGTCCAGGCCACATGGAGAGGCCACGTGTAGTTTCTAGTTGACAGCCCCAGCTGCGGTCCCAGATGACAGTGAGGCATCAACCACCAGACGTACGAGTGGGGAAGCCTTCATCACAACTCCAGCTACAGCCACGAATATTGCAATCAATAAGAAATCCCAACAAAAAACTGCCTAAGCCCAGTCAACCACCATAACCATTAAAGATAATAATAAACTGACTGTCACTGTTTAGAGCCAGGAAGTATTGGGGTAATTCATTATTCAGCTAAAGTAAATGGAACAAACTGATCAAAGTGAGTGATCTCAGCCCCTCAGCTGAAAGGTAGAGCCTGTCTGGTTTTCAGCTCATAAGAATGTAATTCTAAGAATACTGCATCCTAGAAACTAAAACCTAAACTATTATGAAGAATCATCTGATGAGTCTAATTTCCCTCCTCATTTCTTTATCCTTTCATAACTTCAACCTCAACAAATTTCTAAACATTCATATACCGGAAAACTCTTTGGATTGCTTGTATTCACCATTAAACATACCTGGGTGGAAGAAGACCAGTCTCAACCGCCATTGCTAAGCAGTCATACAGAAAAGAAATTCTTTTAGGACTATGCTGACCATGAACAAATTTAACAATCCACTGGATGCACTGTTCATGAGACTCCTGGAAAATTAGAAAATGATTATATTTGGGATCCAAATGTTATATTTGGTTTTAACAAATGGCTAATACTATACCTGAGAACACATAAAGACTATAAATTAAATGCTCCATCGTAAGCATCAGTGGGTGATAATAACTTTTAAAAAGGCAAAATAAAAAAATTCAGATTTGGTATTTCAGTTATATTAAGCTTACACTCTTACAGTTATATAGATTAAAACTGCACCATTTTTAGTATATGGGGCCTTGGGATGCCTTACAGGTAATAAGATTTTATTAACATATTCACAGACAAAAAAAAACTGTAACACAGATTGTATAAATAAGTTAAAAGAAAATGCAGTGAACTACTTTTTCAAAAGCTCCTTAATTTTTTTTTTTACTAGGAGGAGCAAACTATAACACAGATTGTATAAATAAGTTGAAAGAAAATGCAGTGAACTACTTTTTCTGAAGCTCCTTAATTTTTTTTTTTTTTTTAATATGCTGTTTTCTTGGATGGTACTGGAGTTCGTTAGAATATCTGAAGGACAGAACACACCCTGTGGAAAGTATATAGCAAACTAAAGTAAAGTGCTCTAGAATGGAAGGAAGATTGCCTTCCAAAAGTCAAAATTGGTAAAAAACCCACACAGTGGATGAGAGCACTGACCTGCAGATAGCACTTTTGGAAGGAGCTACCTGGAAATTAAATCAAGCTTTGAATGTGAAAGCAAAGTGGAACTTAATTAGTAGTACCAATAAAATCTCTATGAACCGAAAGCTGTGGTCTTCTGTGGAGAAGAATTTGACTGAATGATGGCAAGCAGGAGATGAATCAAGCAAGCAGGAGATGAATCAAATCACAGAAGATCCATTTTGCAGGAGGAAGGAAACTCAAAAGCATCTCATGCTTTTTGAGCTAGTCAACACTTTGGTTGTAAATTTGGTTTTCTAGATACTCTGAGATGAAAGAAGCTGTCTTAATGGCAGATATAAATATTCCTGTCACTGGGAGAAAATAACCCATCAGGGGTTAGTACATCAGCCTCATGAGGATTTAGAGTGAATCTAATCCCTAAGAGCCCAATCAATTATGAATCCAATGATGCATCAAATTTCTAGACTTGGGAAGCACTAAATCTACCCCAAAATGTTATCAGCCCATATCAACATTTGTCTCCTGGGACACTCCCAGGAAGCCTATACGAGCTGTTCCTCTGCACTACCACTGTCCCTCATACACGCTTGTACTACTGCATGTCTAACACTGATTTCAAAATATTTATCTACTTCTCAACCCCTTGTTTACAATGTAAATTTCTTGAAAACAGCCATACCTTAACTCAATAGAATGTCTGTGTGTGTGAGTGTGTGTGTTTTACACTTTTAACATAATTTTGTGTGTGTGTGTGTGTGCGCGCGCGCGCATGCGCTTTAGGCGAAAGTTTACAGAGCAAATTAGATTCTTATTCAACAATTTATACACTGATTTCTGAGACTGGTTGCAAGCCCTGTGATTTGTCAACACTCTCTCCTTCTCCACCCCAGGTTCTCCATTTCCATTCATCACATTTTCCTGTCTACTCCCGCCTTCTTGTCTTTGCTTTTGGGCAGCAGTTGCCCATTTGGTCTCATTTGCATGGCTGAGCAAAGTATGTTCCTCACGTGTGTTACTGTTTGTTTTATAGACCTGTGTAATCGTAAGCTGAAGGGTAAACTTCGGGAGTGACTTCAGTTCTGAGTTAAAAGGGTGTCTGGGGGCCATAGTCTTGGGGTTCCTTTAGTTTCTGTCAGACTAGTAAGTCTGGTCTTTTTTTGTGAATTTGAACTTTGTTCTATATTTTTTTCCCGCTCTGTCCGGGATCCTCACTGTAATCCCTATCAAAGCAGTTGGTGCTGGTAGCCTGGCACCATCTAGTTGTTCTTGGCTCCAGCTTGTGGACTCTGTGGTACTTGTGTGGTCCATGACTCCTTTGGACTAACATTTCCCATGTGTTTCTGGTATTCCTCATTCTCCTTTGCTCCGGGTTGGATGGGATGAGTAGATGTATCTTAGATGGCTGTTTGCAAGCTTTTAAGACACTACATGCTACTGACCAAAGTTGGATGTAGAACATTTTCTTTACGAACTATGTTACACCAGTTGACCTAGATGTCTCCTGAGACCATGGTCTCCAGCCCCAGCCCAGTAACTCACTCCCTCAGGATCATAGAACATTCAATGAATTAATTTAAAACGTTGAAAAGATGTCCAACTTCTCTCAGAGAAATGCAAAATAAGACTATACTGAGATAAAACTTGTCATTTTTTAAGATTGGCAAATATCAAGTTTATTAACACTCTATTACAACACTAAACGAAATAAACACGGTTATGGATTCAACTGTGTCCCCTCAAAATATGTGTTGGAATCCTAACCCAGACACCTGTGGATGTAATCTCATTTGGGAATTGGATTTTCCTTGTTACATTAATGAGGCCATATCAGTATACGTCTTAAATCTAATGACTGTTCAAGATGTAAAAAGCAGCACAGACACAGAGACAAGCAAGCAAAATGGAGAAAGACAGATGTCATGTGGAGATCTCCAAGGAAATGAAGAACATCAGGGCTAGGGAAGCTGACACAAGCATCTTCCCCCAGAGCACACAGAGAGCGTGCTTTCCCCTAGAGCCGACACCCTGCATCTGGACTTCTAGCCTCTTGAACCATGAGAAAATTAATTTCCGTTCTTTAAAGCCACCCATTTGTGGTATTTCTGTTACACCAGCACTAAGAAACTAAGACAGGCACTCTTATACATTGCTAAACTCGTTGCTGTCAAGTCCATTCCAACTCACAGCAACCCTACAGGAGAGTACAACTGCCTCATAGGGTTTCCAAGGCTGTAAATCTTTACGGAAGCAGACTGCCACATCTTTCTCCTGCAGAGTGGCTGGTGAGTTCAAAACACCAGGCCTTCCAGTTAGCAGCCAAGCACTTAGTAACCACTGCACCATCAAGGCTCCTCATACATTGCTAGTGGAGTATAAATTGGTTATTTGGCAATTTCTATAAAAATTATAAACAGACATAACCTTTAACCAGCAATACTACTTCCAGAAATGTATCCTATGTCCTATGCATACTATCATTCATTCTAGCATTGTGTAAAGAGGAAAAAGAAAGAATCGACCTAAATGGCAGTCAGTAGGGGATGAGTTAAATAAAGGTGCAGATATACAATGGAATATTAAGCTGCTGTAAGAAAAGAATTTACTATCATTACTATATATTATTTGTTAGTAACAATAAAGGATTATTAAATACCAATTTATTATTAATAAATATTAATTTCTTATTAAGGGGGAAAGCAAGGTGGTAATTAGCGGTGTATACAACACACGACCATTCTATAAAATAATTCTATATGCATAAAATACTAAACCGGGACAGGGACTGCAGAAAGGAAAAAGAACAGGTATTTAAGAGAGACGAGAAGAAACTATTCTTTGGATCTACCCTTTTGTACCTTTGTTATTTTGAACTACATGCATGTATTATTAAAAGATAACTTTAAAAAAAAAAATTAATGTACTGCCACCACGTGATCTATGTCTGAGTGGCATGTTTTACCACCAGCAGCTCAACTGCCAACAGTTCTCATTTCCCTACCTATAATGCACTACTCCAACCTGAGCTCTTTAAATATCATACGTTTTGTCTTTTTCATGGATACATTTTCTGGTGACTGTTACTAAGTCTTACTGTTCTTTTCCCCATTTTTTACTATAATATCTTTATATCTTATTACAACTTCTTTGTATCCATCTTGTAGTCTGTGTATCTTTACCATAGTATTATTGTATCTTTATTACACTGTCTTTCTTTCAGTACTGTGCCAGTTCCTTTTATCTGCAGAATAAATGAATGAAATTTTTAGTCTTTACAATGGCTAACAGAGCTGTTTGCAAGTGCACCAAATAAATCAGAAGAATAAGATGAAAATGTCTTATAATAATCTAACATACTTTTTTAAAAACATCAAATAAAGACATCCCAAACTGAGCTGTAATCAACATGATTTCGCAACTCAGATTTCCACCAAGAAGACACAAATTAAAACAAATGAAAACCAGAACAGACAAATAAGAGAAAAAAATGATGACAATTTTATTTCTGCCTTTCCAGGAAACACTTAAAGTAACATCAAAGTAAATGTAAAAAAAAGTGGGGGAGGGACTTAAATTATCAGTAAATATATTAAAAATGCAGTACTCACCTGAGAAAGACCAGCCCAAAACTGTCTGAAGGCCCCCAAACAGCTGATAAGTTTTGTTTTTTCATCTTCAGGGGTATCCATAAACATGCTAAAAACCAAAACAAACAAACTAAACTAAAATTATATTATTTGCCACTAGCTTTAAAAAGTCAATACAACATAACTTGAACAGTCGATTTTAAAGACCCCCAAGAAAAACCTAAGTCTTACAAAAATACTGTCACGTAAAAACATAAAAATCTGCCAGGCATTATACTCACCCAGGAAACGCCTCTTCTATAATTTCCGTTTTCTGTAAAATAATTTTAAAAAAACCCATGTAAATAAATTAAAAGTGGGGGAGGGCGTACCCCTAACGACGCAGAACAAGTCATCTCGATTAGCAACATGCAGAAACTAACACCACCTGCCTAGCCTGTCACAAGAGAGCTGTGGATTTCAAAGAAGTCCCTGAATTTGACAACGGCTTGAGAATCACCAAACCCCAGCACACAGACTCCGTGGCACAACAAAGAGGGAAGAGGGGGCTGCCCAGGCCGAGCTAACTGAGCCACTGCCTCCAATTCTCCCGCAGCATCGCCCTAGATCCAGAGTAGTTCCACTCACCACCACCTCCTCAAAAATGCTCTGCAGTTGTGTCTCCATCTGCACCATCGCCCCCACGTTCCTGGGGGTCCCGGCGCGCCTCGGGTCAGGCCCGAGCTTCGGCAATTGAGGACCAGAGGGGCGGAGCCGCCCGGAGGAAACCGCAGCTCACCCGGGAGGCTTTCCTCTCGCAAAGCACTGAACAAAAACACCTCCTCAGGACTTCAGCAAACAACTCCACGGAAGCCCGGAAAGCCTGCGTATGCGCAGATTACAGAACCCCCACTGAAACCAGGAGGCCCGCCAGATAGTTCCGCTTGTGGAAAAGGGCCGCTCGCGAGACGGACGAGCGCGCTCTCAAGCGGAAACTCGAGCCCAAGTCACTTGGAAGCGTCGTAGGCTGCAGGTCGCCGCATCCCGGCTGGAACGGGAGTTGCTTCCTCTTCAGGGCTAAAACTTACAGACTGGGAAGAAAAAGGCACAGAGCCTAGGGGATGCAGCCTGCGGGAACCACCTCCTGCCACAGCCTGGACCAACCAGCTCTGTGAGCAGCTGACCTTCTGGTGCAGCCTGGACCCATGAGTTGAAACTACGCTTCTCTTAACAACAGGTACCATGACTTTTTAACTATGGTAACCCAGGTGGCCTAGCATAGTGCCAGACACATAGAAGTCTTTCAACAAATATTGGGGGGAAAAAATGAATGCGTCACTATTAAATTTTAATTAGAACCATCGAATGATAAAATCTACCTTTTTAATTACAATCATCTAATAATAATAGTAATATTTACCGTTAACTGAGTACTGATACCACTATACCAAAAAGAATTGGTCGATGTTCAACCATTTTAGGAGGTAGCATGTAATCAGGAACCAATGGTATGAAGGAATTGGTCCAAGTTGCGCTGAAGGCACTGGGAAAAGACAAGGCTCCAGGAATTGACAGAATACCAACTGAGATGTTTCAACAAATGGATGCAGCCGTGGAAGCACTCACTTGCCTATTCCAAGAAATTTGGAAGACAGTTACCTGGCCAATTACCTGGAAGAGGTCCATATTTATGCGTATTCCAAAGAAAGGTAATCCAACGTGGAAGCACTCACTTGCCTATTCCAAGAAATTTGGAAGACAGTTACCTGGCCAATTACCTGGAAGAGGTCCATATTTATGCGTATTCCAAAGAAAGGTAATCCAACAGAATGTGGAAATTATGGAACAATATCATTAATATCATCCATAAAAAAAAAAAACCCATTGCCATAAAGTTGATTCCGACTTATAGTGACCCTGTAGGGCAGAGTAGAACTGCCCCATAGGGTTTCCAAGGAGCACCTGGTGGATTTGAACTACCAGCCTTTTGGTTAGCAGCCAAACTCTTAACCACTACACCACCAGGGTTTCCATTATATCACACAAGTAGAAGTTTGCTGAAGATCATTCAGAGGTGTCTGCAGTAGTACATCAACAGGGAACTGCCAGAAATTCAAGTCAGATTCTGAAGAGAATGTGGAACCAGTGATATCACTGCTTATTTCAGATGGATCCTGGCTGAAAGCAGAGAATACAAAAAAGATGTTCACCTGTGTTTTATTGACTATGCAAAGACATGCCACTGTGTGGATCGTAACAAATTATGGATAACATTGGGAATAATGGGAATTCCAGAGTACTTATTTGTGCTCACAAGGAACCTGTACATAGATCAAGAGGCCGTAGTTTGAACAGAACAAGGGGATACTGCATGGCTTAAAGTTAGGAAAGGTGTGTGTCAGGGTTGTAACCTTTCACCATACTTATTCAATCTGTATGCTGAGCAAATAATCTGAGAAGCAGGACTATATGAAGAAAGGGGCATCAGGATTGGAGGAGATTCATTAACAACCTGCAATATGCGGATGACACAACCTTGCTTTGCTGATAGTGGAGAGGACTTGAAGCACTTACTGATGAACATCAAAGACTACAGCCTTCAGTATGGGTTACACCTCAACATAAAGAAAACTAAAATCCTCACAACGGGACCAATAAGCAACATCATGATAAATGGAGAATATATTGAAGTTGTCAAGGATTTCATTTTACTTGGATCCACAATCAACACTCGTGGAAGCAGCAGTCAGGAAATCAAATGACGCGTTGCATTGGGCAAATCTGCTGCAAAAGACCTCTTTAAAGTGTTAAAAAGCAAAGATGTTACCCTGAAGACTAAGGTGCACCTGACTCAAGCCATGGTCTTTTCAGTCGCCTCATATGCATGCAAAAGCTGGGCAAGAAATAAGACCAAAGAAGAATAGATGCCTTTGAATTATGGTGTTGGCGAAGAATATTGAATATACCATGGACTGCCAAAAGAATGAACAAATCTGTCTTGGAAGAAGTACAGCCAGAATGCTTCTTGGAAGCCAGAATGGCAAGACTATGTCTCACGTAGTATCTTAGTTATCTAATGCTGCTATAACAGAAATACCACAAGTGGATGACTTTAACAAAGAGAAATTTATTCTCTTACAGTCTATGAGGCTAGAAGTCCAAATTCAGGGTCCCAACTCCAGGGGAAGGCTTTTTCTCTCTGTCGGCTCTGTAGGAAGGTCCTTATCATCAATCTTCCCCTTGTGTAGGAGCTTCTTTGCACAGGAACCTCTGATCCAAAAGATGCACTCTGCTCCCGGTGCTACTTTCCTGGAGGTAAGAGGTTCCTCCTCTCTTTTCACTTCCCTCTCCTTTTATCTATCGTAAGATGAAAGGTTGTGCAGTCAACACCACAGGGAAACTCCCCTTACATTGGATCAGGGATTCGACCTGAGCAAGGGTGTTACATCCCACCCTAATCCTCCTTAACGCAATCTAATTTTGCTTCATTAACCGCAGGCAGAGATTAGTATTTACAACACATAGGAAGATCACATTGGATGACAAAATGGTAGACATTCACACAATACTGGGAATCATGGCCTAGCCAGATTGATACACATGTTTTTGGGGGACACAATTCAATCCATGACACATACTTTGGACATGTTTTCAGGAGGGATCTGTCCCTGGAGAAGGACATCATGCTTAGTAAAGTAGAGGGCCAGCGAAGAAGAGGAAGAATCTCAACAAGGTGGACTGACACAGTGGTGCAACAGGGGCTCAAGCATAACAACAACTGTGAGGATGGTGCAGGACTGGGCAGTGTTTCGTTATATTGTACATAGGGTCAATGTGAGTTGGAATGAACTCAACAACACCTAACAACAACATACCTTGTTAGGAGCCTTGGTGGCACAGTGGTTAAGTGATCAGCTGCTAATCAAAATGTTGTCAGTTGGAATCTACCGGTGCTCCTTGGAAACCCTATGGGGCAGTTCTACTGTGTCCTATAGGGCCGCTATGAGTCGGAATCACTCAATGGCAACAGGTTTGGTTTATAACTTTTTAGGAGCCCTGGTGGCACAGTGGTTAAAGCACTCATCTGCTAAATGAAATGTTGGCTTTGGAACCCAACAGGCGCTATGTGGAAGAAAGATGCAGCAGTCTGCTTCCGTAAAGATTTACATAGCCTTGGGAACTCTCACTTCTACCCTGTCCTGTAGCAATACTATGCGTCTGGATCGACTTAATAACACGGATTTGGTTTGGTTTTGTACCTTTTTGGTTAGGGTAGGGGTGGAGAAGGATGGCAAAGAGACAGGTTGATCCACTGATGTGGGGGGAATAGATGGTAAGTATATTGAGTTGTTTGAGTTGTGTGCCCCTCACTGCTTTACTGCTTTATTCCTTCAACTATCAATTTGAACTTCACACATTTTTTTTTTTTCCAGTAAAGCACAATGAAAGGTTTTATTTGGCATATATTCAAGAAGCAAAAGTAGGAAAGGGACATGCATGTTTCTAGAGCCATGTCTGTCTGAGTCTGAGGGATGTTACAGAATCATCAGTATGTAGTAACATTACAAATGGGCAAAAACATTGAAAGCTTCACCTTTTCACAGATTGGCTAGAAACTGCTAAATCACTGTGATTCTACATTTTGAATTGTCTTTCTTAATAATCATTGATACAGGTTTCAGTAATGACAGTCAGAAGGATCTTCATTGGTCCAACAAATCTTAGTAGTCACTAAATGTTCATAGAAAAAAATAAAAGAGTGGAAAGTCTTTTGTGCTCTGTTTTATTAGTTTATTTGAAATGTTCTGTAAAAGATGTTTTCCAAGATTGTCCTCAGTATTGTCTTTATTTCTCAGGGCCCAGTTGATGTGTCTTTGTGAGTCCTTGTGGGTCCTTGTGAGTCCAGCTCCAACGGGGTCACATTCTTATGCTCAAGGGCCAGGAGTAATGGCTCCAGTATTGTCTCCTAAGTTATTCCCTCCTTTTAAATAGAGATTGGAGATAACTCATCGAAGATCAATATTTGAACTTTGTTGAGCTCCTAGATGGTGACCATGGCAGGCTCTACAAACTCACAGTGCTGGTTTTCCATTGGATACCATCCGGTTCTTCACCAGGATCTTAAGTAAGAGCAATTCAGTTGCATTACCAAAAAGAGAAGACTCAATGTACGTAAACATTTTAGCCCGAGGCCTTCTTTTGCGTTTTAAGTGTGTATCGCAGTAGAAGATAAGTTTTATTATGCCGAATACTATCATGATGCAGGCTAGGAATTCCTACAGTATTCCTTGCAATAGTGATCTAGCCCACGTACTTATTCCTGATTGTAACCAACCAAATAAATCTGGAGTTTGAAAGGGTGTTACAGTGTGTAATCAAGTAGCTTGCTGTCTAATTCTATGTATATCCTGTTTTACTCTTCCTGTGTTATTTATCCAAATGTGACAAGAGGTATTTGCTACAGCACAGACCACCTTCTTGGGCTAATAAAAATCTAAGGCTATTCTGTTATCTCATGTTGTCTTGGCTTAATGAGGTCAGAGGTCACTGTTGTGCTTCTGTCTGTCCCACCAGCAACTTCATCTGCTATTTGTCCCATAGTGACTGACAAATTTTTTAAAGATTTCTCTAATTCAATGATACCATAAGTAGGAATTAAAGCTCTTAGAAATGACCAACCCCATCCTGAGTGTTGGACCAATGGGCTTTCTTGTGAGTCTCATTTTACAATGTGTAACAAATTAACATTACCTTTCCAATATTTACAAGCATCATTTCTATGAATAACTAATCCTAAAGTTCCCAAAGTGCATTGCCCATGCATTCAGCAGGTATCTAAACAAGATTACCCATGTAAATTCAATATCAGTTGGAAAAACTGGTATAAACCAGTATAGTTGGATCCACCACACGAAAACATAAGGAGCACACAAAGTTTGTCTAGAGAAAACAGAAGGTATAGAAAAATTTACATGTGACAACCAAGTTTACATTAGAAAGTTCATGATTAGCAAGATAATACAGGATGGACCTCTCCTGTTGGAGGTCTGCAGTTAATGTATTAAAAACAAATTAAGTGTTCTTCCCGAGGACAAGCTGCCCCTCCCTGGTTTACCTGTTAACAGTCATGGGTCACTTTCTCAGAAGCTGAAGTGGAACCTAAGAGAAAATGAAATCTGGTCCATGAGGTCGATCTTCTCTGAACACCTGGTTTCTTGGAGATGCATAATTTTCTGCATAGCAAGGGGGTGACAGTTTGATTACAAACATTAGACAGGTATTTCATACAACACTATCTTGAAGACTAATTAATTACTTATTTACCCTAAACATAGCTCTCAGTCTGATCTTTGGAGTCAGTTTTCCACAACAGACTGAATTCTTCATAATAAGCACAATGCCCAGAGCAGAATGGTCTTACTAGTTTTTCTGGACCATTGTTTGACTCAAAAGTGGCTTCAGGAGGCAGTTTTTTTTCCTCCTCAAAACTCAAGGTTCAAAAGGATACCCAAAGGCGATAGCCTCTGTGAGTTACCCTAACCTTCATGAAAGCCAGAACTCTGGATTCCAGGAGAATTAAAACCATTTTGTCATTCCGTCCTTTGGATCATGATCTTGCTATAGAATCTTTGATCAAAAACATTCAATAATGGTAGGTGGGCACCAACTGGTATTTAAGATCCCAGGCACCGTTTAGTGAATTAGGAGGTTGACTAGAAACACTAACAACAATATTAGGCCAATTGTCTGAAATAATCAATGAAACCATGACCCTAAGATCTTTGAACCAAAGAAACAAATCTCATGAGGTGTTTGTTTATACATAAGCAGCCCTGGTAACTGTTTTTCACATGCCTCAACACCACCTACATTCTGGAAAATCTCAGATTGCGTATTAACATAGAACACACCAACATTTATCTATTAAGGCACAAAATATTCCTTGAGAGACTAATAGGAAATCTAATGCTATTGTGTTTTGTAAAATCATGGCTCAAATGCTTATCTGGTTATGATAGTTACAACTTTACTAAGTTTACCAATAGGAACTTCCAATTTGAGAGTTAAAATTACTCCCTCACAAAACCCACAGTAATGCTTTAGTTTACTCAGTCTTATGTAGTTAATTTTTGTTCCATGTGATTCTGGATCAGCCACAGTCTGTGAAACCATAAGCATCTACATAAAAGTTCTGGAAATCTTGATTCAGTCTAGTCACAGTCCTTTTCATAAGTTAAATACAGACTATCTTTTTGTTGAAATATTTTAGTCAAACATTTTCAGCAAATCAGCAAAGTAAAAACTTTGCAGATGACAAAACTTAATATGGCCATGATTGATTTATAAAAATAATACTCTTAAAACTAAAAGATGTGATAGAAATTAATTACAAGTGTAAAATAAAGTCAAATAAATTCAGTTAAAAAAACCTTTAGACAAAAGTATTTCTAAAAATAATGATTAACCTTATTTTCAAAGAACTTCAGATATAATACATAATAATCCTGAAACATAATACCAGATAGTCAGTATATACCAAGAATATACCAAGCTTATCAAGTCTCTAAATAACTGAATAGTAATTTAAAAAAAAAAAAAAAAAAAACACTACCCAAAGACTCCACGAGAAAACTACTGGAACTAGTAGAAAGACTCGGCAAAGTAGCAGGATACGAGGTAAATATAGAAAAATCAGTTGGATTCCTACACATCAATAAAGAGAATGACAAAAAGGAAATCAGTAAAGCAATACCATTTATAATAGCCCCTAAAAAAAGAATAAAATATTAAAAATAAAACTAACCAGGGATGTAAAAGACATATACAAAGAAAACTGCAAAACACTACTGTAAGAAAACAAAAGAGATCTACATAAATGGAAAAACATACCATGCTCAAGGATAGGTAGACGCAACAGTGTGAAAATGACAATTCTACTGAAAGCAATCTACAAATAAAATACAATCCTGATCCAGACACCAACAGCATTCTTTAAAGAGATGGAAAAACTAATCATTAACTTCATATGGAAAGGAAAGAGGCCCCGAATAAGTAAAGCACTACTGAAGAAGAAGAATAAAGTTGTAGGACTCACACTAACTGACTTCAGAACCTACTATACAGCTACAGTAGTCAAAACAGCCTGGTACTGGTACAATGACAGATACATTGACCAGTGGAACAGAATTGAGAACCCAGATGTAAATCCATCCACCTACGGTCACCTGATCTTCGACAAGGGCCCAAAGTCCATCAAATGGGGAAAAGACTGTCTTTTGTCTTTGGTGCTGGCAAAACCGGATGTCCTTCCGCAAAAAAATGAAATAGGACCCATACCTCATGCCGTATACAAAAACTGCTTCAAAATGGATCAAAGACCTGAATATAAAGCCTAAAACTATAAAGTTCATAGAATTAAAAATAGGACCAACACTTCAGGCCTTAATACATGGCAATAACAGGATACGAACCATAACCATAAATGCACAACCCCAAGAGATAAGCTAGATAACTGGGATCGTCTAAAAATCAAACACCTATGCTCTTCAAAAGACTTCACCAAAAGAGTAAAAAGAGAACCTACAGACTGGGAAAAAATTTTTGGACAGTACAAGTCAGACAAAGGTCTAATCTCCATAATCTACAAGAAAATCCAACACCTCTACAACAAAAAGACAAATAATCCTATTAAAAAATGGGCAAAGGAAATGAACAGACACTTCAGCAAAGAAGACATTCAAATGGCCAACAGACACATGAGGAAATACTCGCGATCACTAGCCATTAGAGAAATGCAAATTCAAACCACAAAGAGATACCATCTCACCCCGGCATTACTGGCACAGATCAAAAACACTGGAAATCACAAATGTTGGAGGGGCTGCGGGGAGATGGGAACTCTTATGCACTGCTGGTGGGAATGCAAAATGATACAACCATTTTGGAAAATGATCTGGTGCTTCCTTAGAAAGCTAGAAATAGACATACCATTCGATCCAGCAATCCCACTCCTAGGAATATATCCTAGAGAAATAAGAGTCATCACTTGAATAGACATATGTACACCTATGTTCATGACAGCATTATTCACAATAGCAAAATGATGGAAACAACCTAGATGCCCATCAACAGATGAATGGATAAACAAACTATGGTACATACACACAATGGAGTACTACGCAACGAGAAACAATGATGATGAATCTGTGAAGCATCTCATAACATGGATGAAACTGGAGGACATTATGCTGAGTGAAATAAGTCAATCACAAAAGGACAAATATTGTATGAGACCTCTATTGTAAAAACCCATGAAAAAGTTCACACACAAAATGTAACAATCTTTGTTGGTTACCAGGGATGGGAGGGGTGGGGGGAAATACTAAATAGACAATAGATAAGTTGTATCTTGGGTGAAGGGTGAGACAGTACACAATACAGGGCAAACCAGCACAACTTCTACAAGGAAAGGTCATGGAAACTCCATAGACACATCCAAACTCCCTGAGGGACTGAATTGCTGGGCGGAGGGCTGTGGGGACCATGGTCTCGGGGAACATCTAACTCAATTGGCATAACACAGTTTTTAGAGACAATGTTCTACATTCTACCTTGGTGAGTAGCATCTGAGGTCTTAAAAGCCTGTGAGCAGCCATCTAAGATACTCCACTGGTCTCATCCCTTCCGGAGCAAGGGAGAATGAAGAGAATAGAATACAAGGAAAAGATTAGTCTGAAGGACTAATAGAGCACAGCTACCAAGGCCTCCACCAGACTGAGTCTAGTACAGCTAGATGGTGCCCGGCTACCACCACTGACTTCTCTGATGAGGATCACAACAGAGGGTTCTGGACAGAGCTGGAGAAAGATGTAGAGCAAAATTCTAACTCACAAAATCAAGACCAGATTTACTGGCCTAAAGGAGACTGGAGAAACCCCAAGAGTATGGCCCCTAGACACCCTTTTAGCTCACTGGGAAGTCATTTCCGAGGTTCACCGTTCAGCCGGGGATTGGACAGCCCATAAAACCAAATGGGACTAATGAGGCACAGCAGTCCAGGGACAAGGGCCAGAAGGCAGAAGGGGACAGGAGAGCTAGGTGATAGGGAACCCAAGCTTGAGTAAGGATAGTGTTGATGTGTTGTGAGGTTGTTAACCATTGTCATAGGGCAACATGTGTACTAACTGTTAAATGAGAAACTATTTTGTTCTGTAAGCCTTCATCTAAAGTGAGAATAGCAGCAAAATTAGAAGAGCGTAGTCGATGTCACTGAACTGTGCACATAGAAATTTTTGAAATGGTGTATCTTCGGCTATGTATATTTTCACCAAAAATAAAAAGGTCGAGAAGGGAGAGGGTTGACATGTTGTGGGGTTGTTAACCAATGTCATAAAACAATATGTGTACTACTGTTTCATGAGAAACTATATGTTCTGTAAGCCTTCACCTGAAGTACAATAAAAATAAAAATAAAAAAAGAGATGGAAAAACTAATCATTAACTTTATATGGAAAGGAAAGAGGCCCTGAATAAGTAAAGCACTACTGAAGAAGAAGAATAAACTAGGAGGACTCTCACTACCTGACCTCAGAACCTACTATACAGCTATGGTAGTCAAAAAAGCGTGGTACTGGTACAACGACATATACATTAACCAGTGGAACAGAATTGAGAACCCAGATGTAAATCCATCCGCCTATGGTCAGCTGATCTTTGACAAGGGCCCAAAGTCCATCAAATGACGAAGAGTCATTCTTTTTAACAAATGGCCCTGGCAAAACCGGATGTCCTTCCACAAAAAATGAAACAGGACCCATACCTCATGCCATGCACAAAACTAATTCAAAATGGATCAGAGACATGAATATAAAACAGAAAAACTACAAAGATCATAGGAGAACATATAGGAATAATGCTAGAGGCCTTAATATATGGCATTAACAGGATACAAACCATAACTAACAACACACAAACTCCAGAAGATAAGCTAGGTAACTGGGATCTTCTAAAAATTAAACACTTAATGTTCATCAAAAGTCTTCACCAAAAGAGTAAAAAGAGAACCTATAGACTAGGAAAAAATTTTTGGCTATGAAAAACCTAACAAAGTTCTAATCTCTAAAATCTATAGGAAAATCCAACACTGCTACAACAAAAAGACGAATAATCCAATTAAAAAATGGGTAAAGGAAATGAACAGACACTTCACCAAAGAAGACATTCAAGACAACAGACACACAAGGAAATGCTTGCGATCACTGGAGCATTAGAGAAATGCAAATCAAAACCACCACGAGATACCATCTCACCTCCAGCATTACTGGCACGAATCAAAAAAACAGAAAATAACAAATGTTGGAGAGGCTGCAGGGAGATTGGAACTCTTATGCATTGCTGGTGGGAATGCAAAATGGTACAACCATTTTGGAAAATGGTACGGTGCTTTCTTAGAAAGCTAGAAGTAGAAATACCATATGATCCAGCAATCTCACTCCTAGGAATACATCCTAAAGAAATAAGAGGCGTCACATGAATAGACATGTTCATTGCAGCATTGTTCACAGTAGCAAAACAGATGGAAACAACCTAGATGCCCATCAATAGATGAATGGATAAACTGTGGCACATACACACAATGGAGTATTATGCAAAGATAAAGCATATTGATGAATCTGTGAATCATCTCATGACATGGATGAAACTGGAGGACATTATGCTAAGTGAAATAAGTCAATCACAAAAGGACAAATATTGTATGAGACCTCTACTGTAAAAACTGAAGAAAAAGTTTACATACAAAAAGAAATAATCTTTATTGATTACGAGGGATAGGGGTGGGGGAGAAACTGAATAGACAATAGATAAGTGGTAACTTTGGTGAAGGGTAAGACAGTACACAATACTGGGGAAATCAGCATAACTTGTACAAGGCAAGGTAATGTAAACTCCATAGACACATCCAAACTCCCTAGGGACTAAATTACTGTGATGAGGGCTATGGGGACCATGGTCTTGGGAACCATCTAGCTCAATTGGCATAACATAGTTTATAAAGAAAATGCTGCAAAAGATTTGATGGGAAGCCTAGGGGGCATTGAGTTGAAGATAATGGTGATGGAATAATTTGGAAAAGGATAGTTAGAATAGCAGCACAACTGGAAGAATGTAATTGATATCACTGAATTGTGTATGTAGAAACTTTTGAAGTGGTGTAACTTTGGCTATGTATATTTTCACAAAAAAAGGTCCTCCAAGGTCGAGAAGGGAGAGTGTTGACATGTTGTGGGCTTGTTAACCAATGTCATAAAACAATATGTTTACCGACTATTTAATGAGAAACTATTTGTTCTGTAAAACTTCATCTAAGGTACAATTAAAAAAAAAAAAGAAAATATTGTACATTCTACTTTAGTGAGTAGCGTCTGGGGTCTTAAAATTTGTGAGTGGCCATCTAAAATACTCCACTGGTCTCACCCCGTCGGGAGAAAGGGAGAATGAAGAAAGCTAAAGACACAGGGAAAGATTAGTCCAAAAGGCTAATGGACCACAACTACCACAGCCTCGACCAGACTGAGTCCAGTACGAGTAGATGATGCCTGGCTATGACCACTGACTGTTCTGACATGGATCACAATAGAGGGTCCCAGACAGAGCTGGAGAAAAATGTAGACCAAAATTCTAACTCACACAAAAAGACCAGATTTACTGGCCTGAACTGGAGAGTATGGCCCCCAGACACCCTTTCAGCCCAGTAATGAAGTCACTCCTGAGGTTCACCCTTCAGCCAAAGATTAGACAGGCCCATAAAACAAAAGGAGACTAAAGGGGCAAGCCAGCCCAGGGCAAGGACTAGAAAGCAGGAGGGGAGAGGAAAGCTGGTAATAGGGAACCCGAGGTTGAGAAGGGAGAGTGTTGACATGTCGTTGGGTTGGCAACCAATGTCACAAAACAATGTGTCTACTAACTGTTTAATGAGAAGCTAGTTTGTTCTGTAAACCTTCACCTAGAAGTACAATAATAAAAATAAAGTAATTAGAAACAACTTCATAGGTAAATGATGTGAATTCCCCAGTCAAAGCATTGGCTTTGATGATGCGAGATTCCAAAAAACAAAGTTGCTACCAAGTTAGAAGGAAATAATAAAATTACAACATATTATTATATGATTGTTGTTTAATATTATGCAAAAACATAAGAGGAAACGCTAACATATACATTTTAACCCAAAGAGAATCAAGCTCTTCTCTTGATTTTGACATGTTCCATGTAATTTATAACATACTAAATAAAACTTTTTAGCACTTTTCCTTTCTAAAAATCTTCGTGGCTTTCCATGAAGTTTCACAGTTGTCAGGAGTTGATCATACGTCACGGTGAAACAATACTTAGGTTATTTAACCAAAAATCTCAAAAGGTAAAAATCTTAGGTTAATTTTTTTAAAAGTCATGTGGCTTGGTTTTCCACTCAGAAATCTTTTTTTTTTTTTTTGTAATTTTTTATTGTACTTTAAGTGAAGGTTTACAGGACAAAATAGTTTCTCATTAAATTGTCAGTACCTATATTGATTTATGACATTGGTTAACAACCCCACAACATGTCAACCCTCTCCCTTCTTGACCTTTTTTTTTTTTCTTCTTGGTGAAAATGTACATAGCCAAAGATACACCATTTCAAAAATTTCTACATGCACAGTTCAGTGACATCAATTACATGCTTCCAGCTGTGCTGCTATTCTCACTTTAGATGAAGTTTTACAGAACAAAATAGTTTCTCATTAAACAGTTAGTGTACATGTTGCCCTATGACAATGATTAACAACCCCACTACATGTCAACACGGTCCTTACTCAACCTTGGGTTCCCTATCTCCAGCTTTCCTGTCCCCTTCTGCCTTCTAGACCTTTTTCCTGGACTTGTGACTCATTAGTCCCATTTTGTTTTATGGGGCTGTCCAATCCCTGGCTGAAAAGTAAACCTCGGAGGTGACTTCACCACTGAGCTAAAAGGGTGTCTGGGGGCCATACTCTGGGGATTTCTCCAGTCTCTTTCAGACCAGTAAATCTGGTCTTTTTTGTGTGAGAATTTTGTTCTACATCCTTCTCTAGTTCTGTCCAGAACCCTCTGTTGTGATCCCGGGCAGAGCAGTCAGTGGTGGTAGCCAGGCACCATCTAGCTGTACTGGACTCAGTCTGGTGGAGGCCTTGGTAGCTGTGGTCCATTAGTCCTTTGGACTAATCTTTTCCTTGTACCCTGTTCTCTTCATTCTCACTTGCTCCGGAAGTGGTGAGACCAGTTAAGTATCTCAGATGGCTGCTCACAGGCTTTTAAGACCCCAGAAGCTACTAACCAAGGTAGAATGTAGAATATTGTCTTTATAAACTGTGTTATGCCGACTGAGCTAGATGTTCCCCGAGACCATGGTCCCCACAGCTCTACGCCCAGCAATTCAGTCCCTCAGGGAGTTCGGACATGTCTATGGGGCTTCCAAGACCTTTCCTTGTACAGGTTGTGCTAGTTTCCCCAGTATTGTGTACCGTCTCACCCTTCACTCAAGATACCACTTATCTATTGCCTATTTAGTATTCCACCCCATCCCTCGTAGGCAACAAAGATTGTTACTTTTTGTGTGTAAACTTTTTCATGAGTTTTTACAATAGAGGTCTCATACAATATTTGTCCTTTTGTGATTGACTTATTTCACTCAGCATAATGTCCTCCAGTTTCATCCATGTTATGAGATGCTTCACAGATTCATCATTTTTCTTTATCATTGCATAGAACTCCATTGTGTGTATGTACCACAGTTTGTTTATCCATTCATCTATTGATGGGCACCTAGGTTGTTTCCATCATTTTGCTAATGTGAACAATGCTGCCATGAGCATAGGTGTGCATATGTCTATTCCTGTGACGGCTCTTATTTCTGTAGGATATATTCCTAGGAGTGGGATTGCTGGATCAAATGGTATGTCTATTTCTAGCTTTCTAAGGAAGTGCCATATCATTTTCCAAAATGGTTGTATCATTTTGCATTCCCACCGGCAGTGTATAAGAGTTCCAGTCTCCCCGCAGCCTCTCCAACATTTTTATTTCCAGTGTTTTTCATTCGTGCCAGTAATGTCGGGGTTAGATGGTATGTCATTGTGGTTTTAATTTGCATTTCTCTTATGGCTAGTGATCGCTAGCACTTCCTCATGTGTCTGTTGGCCGCTTGAATGTCTTCTTTGGTGAAGTGTCTGCTCATTTCCTTTCCCCATTTTTTAATTGGATTATTTGTCTTTTTGTTGTAGAGGTGTTGGATTTTCTTGTAGATTATGGGGATTATACCTTTGTCTGACTTGTAGTGTGCAAAAGTTTTTTCCCAGTCTGTAGGTTCTCTGTTTACTCTTTGTTGAAGTCTTTTGAAGAGCATAGGTGTTTGATTTTTAGAAGATACCAGTTATCTAGCTTATCTTCTGGAGTTTGTGTGTTGATGGTTATGGTTTGTATCCTGTTAATGCCGTGTAATAGGGCCTGTAGCGTTGGCCCTATTTTTTTGTCTATGAACTTTATAGTTTTTGGCTTTATATTTAGGTCTTTGATCCATTTTGAATTAGTTTTTTATATGGTGTGAGGTATGGGTCCTGTTTCTTTTTTTTGCAGATGCATATCCAGTTTTGCCAACACCATTTGTTAAAAAGACTGTCTTTTCCCCATTTTGATGGAATTTGGGCCCATGTCGAAGATCAAGTGACCATAGGTGGATGGATTTGTATCTGGATTCTCAATTCTGTTCCATTGGTCAATGTATCTGTGGTTGTACCAGTACCAGGCTGTTTTGACTACCACAGCTGTATAGTAGGTTCTGAGGTCAGGTAGTGTGAGTCCTCTTACTTTATTCTTCTTCTTCAATAGTGCTTTAATTATTCTGGGCTTCTTACCTTCCTATATAAAGTTAATGATTAGTTTTTCCATCTCTTTGAAGAATGCTGTTGGTATGTGGATCGGGATAGCACTGTATTTGCAAATTCCTTTCGGTACAATTGTCATTTTCACAATCTTGAGTCTACCTATCCATAAGCATGGTATGTTTTTCTGTTTATGTAGATCCCTTTGGGTTTCTTGCAGTAGTGCTTTGGAGTTTTCTTTGTATAGGTCTTTTACATCCCTGGTTAGATTTATTACTAAGTATTTTATTTTTTTAGGGGCTATTATAAATTCTGTTGTTTTCCTGATTACCTTTTCATCATTCTCTTTACTGGTGTATAGGAATCTAACTGATTTTTGTATGTTTATGTTGTATCCTGCTAGTCTGCTGAATCTTTCTATTAGCTCCAATAGATTTCTCATGGAGTCTTTAGGGTTTTCTATGTATAGTATCATATCATCCACAAACAGGGACAGTTTAACTTCTTCATTACCAATTTGGATGCCCTGTATTTTTTTTTCTTGCCTTACTGCTCCAGCTAGAACTTCCAGCACAATGTTAAATAGGAGTGTTGATAAAGGGCATCCCTGTCTTGTTCCTGTTCTCAAGGGGAATGTTTTCAGCCAGTCTTCATTAAGAATGAAGTTGGCTGTTAGTTTTGCATAGATGCCCTTTATTATGTTGAGAAATTTCCCTTCTATACCTATTTTATTGAGAGTTTTCATCAGGAATGGGTGTTGGACTTTGTCAAATGCCTTTTCTGCATCAATTGAGATGATCATGTGATTCTTTCCTTTTTTTTAGGTGGATTACATTGTTTGATTTTCTAACGTTGAGCCATCCTTGCATATCTGGTATGAATCCTACTTGGTCACGGTGTATTATTGTTTTTGATATGATGCTGAATTCTATTGGCTAGAATTTTGTTCAGAATTTTTGCATCTATATTCATGAGAGATATTGGTCTGTAATGTTCTTTTTTTGTGATATCTTTTCCTGGTTTTGGTATCAGTGTTATGCTGGCTTCATAGAATGAATTTGGAAGTCTGGCTTCCTCTTCTATGCTCCGAAATAGCTTGAGTAGTACTGGTACAAGCTCTTCTGTAAATGTTTTGTAGAATTCTCCAGTGAAGCCATCTGGGCCAGGGCTTTTTCTGGTTGAGAGTTTTTTTTTATTACCTTTTCAATCTCTTCTCTTGTTATGGGTCTGTTCAGATTTTCAACATCACTTTGTTGTAGTTTGGGTAGGCTGTGTGTTTCTAGAAATTTATCCATTTCCTCTAGGTGTTCAAATTTGTTATAGTTTTTCATGATATTCTGTTATAATCCTTTTTATTTCAGTTGGGTCTGTTGTAATGTCCCTCATTTCATTTCTTATTTGGGTTATTTGAGTCCTCTTCTGTTTTTCTTTTGTCAGTCTGGCCAGTGGTTTGTCGATTTTGTTGATTCTTTCAAAGAACCAACTTTTGGTTTTGTTGATTCTTTCTATTATTTCTCTATTCTCTCTTTCTTTAATTTCTGCTCTGATCTTTATTATTTCCTTTCTTCTGGTGGCTGTGGGCTTTTTTTTTTTTTTTTTTTTTTTTTGCCGTTCTCTTTCTATTTGTTTGAGTTGTGTACTTAATGTTTTGATTTTGTCCCTTTCTTCTTTTTTGATGTGTGTATCTATTGCTATAAATTGTCCTCTGAGGACTGCCTTTGCTGTGTCCTAAGGTTTTGGTATGATGTGTTTTCATTCTCATTTGATTCTAAGAATTTTTAGATTCCATCTCTGATTTCTTCTGTTACCCAGTGATGTGTAAGCAGGGTGTTATTCAGTTTCCAGGTAATTGTTGTTGTTTTTTTTTTTTTTTTGGTTTGTTTTCCTTACTCTTTCTGTTGTTAGTTCTACCTTGATGTCATTGTGGTCAGAGAAGATACTTTGAATTATCTCAGTGTTTTGCATCTTGTTGAGGACTGCTCTGTGGCCTAAAATGTGGTCTATTCTGGAGAACGTTCCATGTGCATTGGAAAAGAATGTGTACTTTGCAGCTGTTGGATGGGTGTTCTATATATGTCTATGAGGTCAAGTTGGCTGATTGTGCCCTTTAGGTCTTCTGTATCTTTGCTGATTTTCTTTTTAGTTGTTCTGTCCTTTACTGAGAGTGGTGTTTTGAAGTCTCCTTATTATTGTGGAACTGTCAATTTCTCTTTTCAGTGCTGTTAGAGTTTGTTTTATGTATTTGGGATCCCTGGCATTGGATGCATAGATGTTTATTATGGTTATGTCTTCATGATGGATCATCCCCTTAATCATTATATAGTGTCCTTCTTTGTCTTTTATGGTGGATTTTGTTTTAAAGTCTGTTTTATCTGAGATTAGTATTGCCACTCCTGCTCCTTTTTGGTAGTTGTTAGCTTGAGATATATATTTTCAATCTTTGATTTTTAATAAATTCGCATCTTTGTTTCTAAGATGTGTCTCTTGTAGACAGCATATTGTTGGATCTTGTTTTTTTTATCTGTTCTGTCACTCTCCATCTCTTTATGGGTGCATTTAGGCCATTTATATTCAGTGTAATTATTGATAGATGTGAATTTATTGCTGTCATTTTGTAGTTGTTTTTTTTTTTTTTTTTTTTTTTTTTTGTGGTGCTGACATTTTCTTTGTTCTTTTTACTCTCCTGTGCTGAATTCCTTTTGTTTGTGGATTTTTTTTCATTTCTTTTGTTTTTGTGGATTTTGTTTTTACTGAGACTTTATGTTTTTCCTCTTTATTTTTATGAGTATGTTTGTTAACTTTCTTTATGGTTACCATGAAGTTTACCCTTATCTTTCCAAGTTTGAAGCAGTCTACCATTACTTGGTATTGCCTTGCCCTCCTCTCCATTAGAAGGTTCTATACCTACACCGTTTATTCCCTCTTTTATTGTTCTGATGTTGTTGTCATTTACAGATTAACTGCTCTGATTCCCTATTGTATTTCTTTTGGTTTTGGATAGTCCTTGAGAGTACATTTCCTAGATTGGTATCTGGCTGGTATGATCCTGCGTCCTAGATTCAGCCTTTGAGCTGAAGTTGTTTGTTCTCAGATTGAAGGACTCCCTTTAATAATTCTTGTATGTTTGGTTTCATTTTTATATATTCCTTTAATTTCTGTTTATCTGGAAGTGTCCTAATTTCACCATCATATTTGAACCAGAGTATTGCAGGATATATTATTCTTGGCTGGCAATTTTTTTCTTTCAAGGTTTTATATATATCATCCCATTGCCTTCTTGTCTACATGGTTTCTGCCGAATAATCTGAGCTTGGTCATATAGTTTCTCCTCTGCATGTGACTTCTTGTTTTTCACGAGCTACTCTCAGATGTCTTTGTTTGTCTTTGGTTTTGGCGAGTGTGATTATGAAATGGCTTGGTGATTTTCTTTTGGGGTCTGTCCTATATGGGGTGCATTGAGCTTCTTAGATGGCCAGCTTTTCATCTTTCACGATATTGGCAGAATTTTTCTGTCAGCAGTTCTTCAATGATCCTCTCTGTGTTTTCTGTTTTCTCCCCCTGTTCTGGAACTCTGATCACTCGAACATTTTTGCTTTTGATTGTATCTCAAATAATTCTCAGGGTCTCTTTATTTTTCTTTGTTCTTTTTTTTGAATTTTCCTCAAACAGAGCTGTATCCAAGGGTTGGTCTTCAATTCCGCTGATCCTGTCTTCCACCTTTTCAAATTTGCTCCTCAGCCCTTCTGTGACACTGTCTATCTCTGAAATCTTGTTGTTTATCTTTTGGATTTCTAACTGCTGTTTTTGTGTAGTTTCTAGTTGTGAATTTATTTTGGCCCTTTGCTCCTGCATTATTTTCCTGAATTCTTCCGTTTTTTTTTTTTTTGTCTGTATTTTCCATGAATTTATCTGCCTTTTCCATGAATTTGTCTATTTTTTCCTCATTTTTGTCTGCTTTTTTGCTTCAACTCTTGGGTAATTCTGAGTATTAGAGATTTGAATTCCCTATCAGGTAGTTCTAGTGCCTTTTCTTCTAGTGGAAACTCATCTGGGGTTTTATTTTGGACGCCTACTGAAACTAGCCTGTCCTGTTTTTGTAAATGTGTTAACACTGTCTGCTGTTCGGGGCATTCAGTAGTTATTTTTCTCGCTTATTGATTGTAGATTTGTTTATTTCATCCTTTTTTTTTTTAATTTGGCTGTGTCTGAGCAGGCGGGCTATGTGTTCTTTTTTGTTTGCTTGTCTGTGGGCACGATACTTTTTGCCTCCTTCTCCAATTGGCAGGGTCAGTCACTCAGGTATGGTACAGCAGGGTAGGTCTAGCTGAAGAGGAGTGGCTGGGATGCGTTTTTTGTGGCACTTACTACAGCCACCAGGGTGGGTCGGTTCGGTGTGGGGTATGTTCTGGTAGGCTGTACCTCTGCTGCTTGGTAGTGTGATGTTAAGCACATGGTGCAGGTAGGGAAGATGGAGGGGCAAGATTGTGATGTGTGGAGCTAAGATGGGTATGGGAAAGAGGAGACAGGAACAGGAGCTAAAAACTTACAAAAAAAAAGAGTGCTAGGGGAGCTTGCCATTGGAGTGGAGAGATGAGAGACTATGAAATGGAGAAAAACCAAAAGGGGAAGAAGAAGAAAAAAAGAAAAGTATGAATAAATAAAAATTAGAAAAAAGAGCAGCAAAGCTCCCAGGGATCCAACCGGTGTGGCTGCAAGGTCTGGGGAAGTTGTTCCCAGGTGTTGAAGTACAGCCTGGCTAGGAGACGTAGAGGTATTCAGCACTATGTTTTCAGGGGACAAGAAGAGAAGGAAGTTATAGAGAGATGAGAAACTGTGTAATGAAGAAAGACAAAAAGGGAAAACAAAACAAAACAAGTTAAAAAAATAAAAGAACAAGAAAACACCCCCAAAAAACAGAAGAAAAAAAAAAAACCACTGGAAAAAAAAATGCTCTCAGGTATCCCTCTGTGCGTCTGCACAAGCTGAGGGGTTAGGTCCCAAGCCACGCAGCACTGCCCGGCCAGAGCGGGCTCCCAACTTGAGAAAAGAAGAAGAGAACACACAAAGAAATCAAAACAAACAAACAAACAAAAGCCCTGGGATCCCACCAGCGTGGCAGCACGGACTGGGATACAGTTCCATACTCGAATGGAGCTTCACAGACCCTCAGGAAGAAGAAAAGATGGCGCACGGAGCCAGGTATTTGAGCAAAAGGAGGGAGAGGTGGTGAGAGGTAAGGAAGAAATCAAAAGAAGTGGAAAAAAGCAACACCAGCAGCCAACAAATGGCACTCAGGGAGTTGGCCAGTGTGGGTGGATGGAATCCAAGCAGCCGGTGCTTCCCGACCTAGAGACTGTGGCGGTGGGAGGCAGAGGAGGCCAAGTGCGGGTGAAGAAGTGTGGGGGTTGGGAAAGCATATATCGCCAGTTACCGGTTGCTCTGTCTCCTGCTGGAAGCTCCGTGAAGCTGCTTTCTCGTATCCACTATTTGCTGGTCTCTGATAGGAGTCCAAGATGGTGGATCCATGCTGCGTTAGCTGATAGGGGACCTCTCCATGTATGTCTCCTCGCTCTCTGTTCTCTGTCAGTTTCTTATTCCATTTGGTGCTTGGCTGAGTTCTTTATCTCTTCATTTGGTGTTTAGGGTTTCAGGATTGCTGTTTTCACTGTTTGGCTTAGTTTTTCAGATCTTTGCTGTGGAGGGACGGCATGGTGCTTCTGCCTAGAGCACCATGTTGCCAGAAGTCCTCTTGAATTAATTTTTGTGGATGGTGTGAAGTAGGAGTTTCAATTCATTTTTTATCCATATGCTTATCAATTTGTTCCAGTACCATTTATTAAAACAAGTTTCCTTTCTCCATTGGATTACCTTGTATTAGTATGGGTCTATTTCTGGACTATTCGTTCTGTTTACCTATTTACCAAAAGGTCGATGGTTCAAATCCACCAAGTGCTCCTTGGAAACTCTATGGTGCAGTTCTTCTCTGCCCTATAGGGTCACTATGAGTCAGAATCAACTCGACAGCAATAGAGTTTCTTTTTTATGCCACTATTACACTGTATGACATACTATAGTTTATTAGTAAAGGCTGAAACAGGGTAATATAAGTTTTCCAACTTTTTTTGTCAAATATTTTTTGACTGTTCTAGATTTACATTTCCATATAAATTTTAGAATCAGCTTGTCCATTTTGATCAAAAAATACATACTGTGATTTGGATTGAGACTGGATTCAATTTACAGAGTATCTGTTATGCCTCTTGGATGATCCACTTTAAACTCATTAACTCATACAGAAAATTGCTGGTGGGAGTCATTGGCTTCCAAAGGCCTTTTAACTTCTTTGGGGACTGTGAAATACCATATGCTACTGGGCATGTGATACACCCTTCTAGCTTCTAGGTAATGAGATGAAGACTTTTCCAGTCCTGATTTTGTTATACACGTCTTTGACCTGGAAGAAACTTAGTTCCCTAAGTACTGCAATATGCACATACAACCACTGAATGTCTTTGTTACCACCCAATAGCTAATAAAAACTGAGAAGGAAGAATCCAAGTTCCCTACTGCAGAATATCTTCAAGAATTAAGCTTAGATATTCTATTCTGATATTTCCCTTAGTAAGGTCTTGATAATTTCTTAGAATTTAAGTTTAAAAGTGTTGTAATAGCTGGTGAGTTTAAAAGTGCTGTAAGAGCTGGTGGTGGTAGAATGCAACAGAACTGTTTTGTTTCAAATAAAATTGATTTAAATTTGTGGCTTGATTAATTTAAATTATTAAAATTAAAATACTTAAGTAATTTAAAATTAATTTAATTCTAAAACAAATGTTAGAAGACTACAGGAAATAATTAATTCTGGTCTTATTGAGGGAACCTATGGTAGGAATTACCCTATAAATTCACTTGTGAAATTCACCCTTAATGAAATAACACTGCTTTTCTGATAATGGTAAGTAAAGAGATTGTTTTTATATCTTTTCTTTCTAATTATATTTATTACCAATCAATCTTTAAGGCTACCAAAACTGTTATTCAGCCACAACTTTTCTTAATCTCTACAGCTTTCCCTGAATTGTTGCAACCGCTCATTCAATTATTCCATTTCAAATATAATTGCTGGGTGCATATGTGGTCAAGTAGTGTTGTGGTGGAAAAATAAATAACCTACTTCCTATTTTTAAAGAATTTATGTTCCTGTTGAGGAGGCAACACTTGAAATGATTAGAGAAAATGCAAAGCAGAGTATCATCAGGTATGAAAATGTGTGATGTAGGCCATCTGGACTGTGGAAAGTTTTCAGTGGTTGGGTCCTCTTGTGTGGATAAAAATTTAACTACGAAAAGAAGAGTCAGCAAAGGTATCCAATTCAAGGTGCAAAGCATATGCAAAGGCATGGAGGTAGAAATGAATATAGAATGTGCTATAAACAATGAGGAAAATGACTTGGTTGGAACTCAGCAAATATAAACACTCAGCAAATCAGAGCTAAGAAGTAAAGAGAAGATTGAACTCCAGTTGCCACTTTACGTGAAACATTCAAATTACATTTGAGCATATTATGTAACATAAAAGCCAACAGGAGTGAAGAGGGCTTCAACATGGGCAATTCGGCAGAAGTTATAGGTTCCTGAGTGGGATGAGGTGTGAATCTATGTTGGGATGGAGTGGTGGCAAGGATGGTAGGGGGAGGCTGCTTACATATAAGGGGGTTGATCACGTAAGTACATCAATCAGTTTAACAAGAGCCTGGTTGCTCACTGTTGGAGAAGGGAGATACAAATGTGGAAAGGGAGAAAACTAGAATGAACCTAGAATGCTTGGATTTAGAAGTATTTGGGTGAAATCATAGTTTTTGATAGCTAGGTAGATAGATAGACAGGTAGATGGTTTTAGAAATACCTACAGATGCAAAGTAGACACCTATACATGCAAATACACCCTTATACACATACTTTCTAGGTCTATCAATTAAAGGAATCAGGACTTTCTGAAATAATGCCTGATTCAGGGCTGGAACAGGGAAAGTACAGGATGAGCCCGAAGTATTTAGTTTCATCAGAAAGTAAGGAAATTCTCAAAGAATGATCGGAAGCTTGAAGGTGTTCCCATTAGTCAAATCAGGGACAATATGAGCACCAAAATAAATAATAATGGTAATAGATTTCAATCTATTGAATAAAATAGGAAACCATGAGTCCATAAACATGTAAGTAAATTGATGAATAAATTAAAATTTTGGTGAGAAATGATATATTTACATAGTTTCTAGGTAACTCCATATAGAATACTTATTCATAACAAAAGGACAAAGAATAACTTCACAGTGGAGAAACCTGGCAGACAGCACCCGGCAGACAGCATCTTAATTGAGTGATCAAAGTGAATATCACCAGTAATGGACAAATTGAAATCATTCACCACCCTGATGGGAGGTGATGAAAAGAGCACAGCCTCACTTCTGGTATTTTCCTGCCAAAGTTAGATAACCTGAATCTAATCATTATAAACTCACATGGAGGGACATTCTTCAAAACAACTTGCCTATGGTATTCAATAGTGTCAAAGTTAAGAAAGTCAGACAGTAACTGAGAAACTGTTTCAGTCTGAAGGGATTGTTCCATAACAGTTAAATGCAAAACATGATTTTGAACAAAATCCTTTTTGTTTTCAAGGACAACTGACAAAGCTTATATGGAGTCTGAGGATTAGAAATTGATCAGTGTTAATTTCCTAATTTTGATGACTATGTTGTGCTTGCCATCGAGTCAATTCCAACTCACAGGGGCCCTTTAGGAAAGTGTAGAACTGCCTGATAGGGTTTCCAAGGCTGTAATCTAGCAGATTGCCAGATCTTTCTCCTGTGGAGTGGCTGGTGAGTTTGAACCATGGAACTTTTGATTAGCAGGTGTAGCCATTAACCAACCACCACACTGCTCTGGTAGTCCAGTGGTTAAGAGCTATGCCTGTTAACCAAGAGGTAAGCAGTTTGAATCTACTAGCTGCTCCTCGGTAAACCCTATGGAGTGGCTCTGATATGAGTTGGAGTTGCAGTGTGGTTGTTTGTTTTCTTTTTTCTGGTATGTTGTGGTTATATAGGAGATGCTTGTTTATAGGATATGTACATGATAACGTACTTGGAGAAGATAGGAGACCGGGACAGCAACTTACTCTGAAATACTTCGGGTGGGGGGGGGGGGGAAGTATTCTTTGCAAGGGTACATTCAACTTTTCTGATGTTGTTTTTGTTGTTAGGTGCTGTGGAGTCGGTTCTGACTCATAGTGACCCTATATACAACACAACGAAACACTGCCTGGTCCTATGCCATCTTCAGAATCGTTGTTATGCTTGAACCCATTGTTGCAGCCACTGTGTCAATCCATCTCATTGAGGGTCTTCCTCTTTTTCACTGACCCTCTACTTTATCAAGCATGATGTCCTTCTCCAGGGACTTGTCCCTCCTGATAACATGTCCAAAGTATGTGAGACAAAGTCTTGCCATCTGTCTTAGTCATCTAGTGCTGCTATAACAGAAATACCACAAGTGGATGGTTTTAACAAAGAGAAGTTTATTTCCTCACAGTTAAAGTAGGCTAAAAGTCCAAATTCAGGGCATTAGCTCCAGGGGAAGGCTTTCTCTCTCTCAGCCTTCTCATCAGTGTTCCCCCAAACTAGGAACTTCTCTGCGCAGGGACCCTGGTCCAAAGGACGCGCTCTGCTCCCAGCACTGCTTTCTTGATGGTGTGAGGTCCCCAGTTCTCTGCTTGCTTCCCTTTCCTTTTATCTGTTGAGAGATAAAAGGTGGTGCAGGCCACACCCCAGGGAAACTCCCTCTACATTGGATCAAGGATGTGACCTGGGTAAAGGTGGTGTTAAAATCCGACCCTAATCCTCTTTAACATAAAATCACAACCACAAAATGGAGGCCAACCACACAATTCTGGGAATCATGGCCCAGCCAAATTGATACACACATTTTTTGGGGGGACATAATTCAAACCATGACACCATCCTTGCCTCTAAGGAGCATTCTGGTTGTACTTCTTCCAAGACAGATTTGTTCATTCTTCTAGCAGTTCATGGCATATTTAATGTTCTTCACTAACACTATCGTTCAAAGGCATTAATTCTTCTTCGATCTTCCTTATTCATTGTCCAACTTTTGCATGCATATGAGGTGATTGCAAACACCATGGCTTGAGTCAGGTGCACCTTAGTCCTTAAAGTGACATCTTTGCTTTTGAACACTTTAAAGAGGCCTTTTGCAGAAGATTTTCCCGATGCAATACATCCTTTGATTTCTTGACTGCTGCTTCCATTGATGTTGATTGTGGATCCAAGTAGAATGAAATCCTTGACAACTTCAGTCCAGCGCAACTAGATGGTGCCTGGCTACCACCACTGACTTCTCTGACAAGGATCACGATAGAGGGCTCCAGACAGAGCTGGAGAACAATGTGGAACAAAATTCAAATTCACAACAAAAGACCAGACTTACAGGTCTGATGGAGGCTGGAAAAACTCTGAGAGTATGGCCCCCAGACACCCTTTTAACTCAGTACTGAAGTCAGTCCTGAGGTTCACCCTTCAGCCAAAGATTAGACAGACCTATAAAACAAACAATAATACCCATAGCTCAAACATGTATATGAGACTAAATGATCATACCAGCCCAGGGGCAAGGATGAGAAGGCAGGAGGGGGGAAAGCTAGACCAATGGAAATGGGGAACCCAAGATCTAGAAAGGGAGAGTGTTGACATGTTGCAGGTTTGGCAACCAAATGTCACAAAACAATACGTGTATAAATTGTTTAATGAGAAACTAATTTGCTCTGTAAACCTTAACCTAAAACACAGGAAAAAAAAAAAAAAAGGCCTTTATAGCACAATAAACATATTACCTTGCCTGGCTACATTAAAAAAAAAAAAAAGAAGAAAGATAGAAAGACAAGACAAAACAACCTTGATTTAGAAAATATGCTGGCTTAGATTTGATGGTCAGGGAACATACCTACTTCCATAAGGAATAAGGTACCATGACTTTAATGGGAGGCTGAAAATCCTGTACGCTGAGGATGGAGATCAACCAGCTTAGGAGCCTTGGTGGCACAATGGTTCAGCTTTCGCTGCTAACCAAAAAGTTGGTAGTTTGAACATACCCAGTGGCTCTGTGGGAGAAAGACCTGGCAATCTGCTTCTATAAAGATTACAGCCAAGAAAACCCTATGGAACAGTTCTACTCTGTCACATTGAGTTGCTGTGGATGACACCTAACAACAACAACAACAACAACAACAGAGGATGAGAGTAGAGAGCCAGGAAGAACTCTACATATGCCATCAGCATGTGAGCAACTTAAGGGCATCTTCTGTATCATTATGTTTTCTATTCCAAACTCTAACACAATGCTTGATACATGGTTGTTGTTGATTGTTGCTGTCTAGTTGGCTCCAACTCATGGCAACCTCATGTACAACATAATGAACATTGCCCAGTCTTGTGCCATTTCCACTGTCACTGGATGCCCAAGTTCATTGTTGTGGCCAGTGTGTATTTTGAGTGCTTTTCAACGTAGAGGGCTCATCTTACAGCACTGTATGGGACACTATTCTGTTGTGATCCATAGGGTTTTCATTGGCTAATTTTTGGAAGCACATCACAACGTCTTTCTTCCTAGTCTGTCTTAGTAATTGCCACTGAAACATGTCCACCATGGGTTACCCGGCTGGTGTTTAAAATACTGGTGGCATAGCTTCTAGCATTATAGCAACAGCAAGCCACCACAGCATGACAAACTGATAGACCAATGGTGGTGACACCTGGTAGGAGCTTATAAGTATATTTGGAATGAACAGATAAATAAATAAATGAAAGATATTGACATTGAAAAAGGAAGCTGAGGAGAGTGGGCTGTGTTCCATGTTCCAAACAGATAATAAGTTAATTCCTGAAAATTCCATTGGCTAAAACCGTAAAAATCTCTTTTGCCAAGGGATCAGGGTTCAATGGTTTTGAGGAGTGCAACTTTGACCTTGGCTTGGCAAGTGAACCACTGCGCAGGCCTGGTTGGGGGTGGAAATGGTAGCTGGGAGGTAGGTCATGCTTCACCAGAGACCAGGAATGCTGGAAGCCAGTACTTCTTGGATTTTAGAATGGAAAGTAAGGTAAGATAACTTGAGAAAAATAAGCCCAAGGCTAAGGTTAGAGATGAGGTCAGTAAATGGAATGGAGATAATGCAAAGACCTGGGAGATTCTGACAAGCACCTGTGTCAAGCTTGCTGAATGACCTGTGTATGTAATTGTATTTCCACCTACACACACACACACACACATACTCTCACACACCAGGGCAGTGGTGGTTCAATGGTAGAAATCTGCAGGAGATCCTTGTTCAACTCCTGGCCAATGCACCTGAAGTGCAGCCTCTACCCCTCTGCTAAAGGACAGAGCAGCATTTCTTTCTGTTATGCATAGAGTCCCCAAGAGTCAGGGCCACTCCATGGCAGCTAAGGATAACACACCCACACACTAACAAATGAACTCCAGTGTTATAAATAGCCTAGATTCATATCCTCACACTACCATTTAACTAACATGCCAAGCTCCTTAACCTCTGTCTCTCTTTTAACCAATCAAAGTTATTTACTTACTGGTCATCACTTGATATAAGTAAAGGTGAGTAGGTGAGTTTATGGTCCAAACCAGTGCTGTCTGAGTTCCCCAATGCCTAGGTGTTGTCCAGGTTCTCTTTATTCATCTTCATAGACAGTTGGAAGCAGATTCATATTAGGGTTATGGAATACAGTATGGTTACCATCTCCCCAGAAATAGGGCTTAGACCTGGTGTAGTGATGGGAATAGGCAATGAATTCTGGTCTCTTGTGCTCTTGAGTTGCAAGTTCAGGAAGGAGTTCAGCATGCTCACTCCTACCATGGGGAGCACAAATAAGTAGGTGAAGAGAGATTCTTCCACTTGAGTGCTCCTCACCCAAGGAGCTGATCTGCATAGGCTGCCCCAGCTGTGGCAGAGATCAAAACAGCAGCCCAGAATCCTGGGATCCAGCTTCCACCACCATTTGTGATCTGGATCCCACCTTGATCTCTTGAAGCTTTATTTACCATCTGAAAAACAGCTAATTTCTGTGAGAAGGAAAAGTGAATGTGTTTAAAGATTTTCGTCTAATACCAGGCATAGATAAAGAGATCTTTAGCAGCTCCAGTTAACTTGTGTGCTTTTTATGGCTCCCTCCCCATCTAAGAAGACTGGGCCCTTCAGCAGTGTTCAGGTTATGCAGGAGAACTATAATATAAATAAAAGAGGGGGAAAATCCTTATCTGAGGGATAAATCTTCTGGAGAAGAAATTCAATCCTTTTTTTAATGTGCAGGTAGTAAATTATCCTGATAGTTGCCAGGATGGAAGGATATTATTGGGGAGCTTTTCTAGGAAATCCTGTAAAGGAAGCTCATCTAACCAGCTCAGTGTTTGTGCATGCAGGAGAGAGTAGGGGTAGGTTCAGGGAAGGTTGCCTAGTAATGAGTACTGTGTGACCTCCATATAGAAAAACTTTTAATCTCCCCTAAAAAGAGGGCTGGTTTTTGCCTTTGGTTTCTGGGAAGTAATCTCTAATACCTTGGAATGTCATGCTTGATAGGAGCATTTTCCTCTACCTAGGGGCCTAGTTTACAAAAGCCAAGCAACAAGCACAAACCTGTGTGTGTTATTCCTCAAGCATCCTCAGTTGCTCTAGCCTTAGGACATTTGCCTTAGGTCTTTTCTCGGGCCAGAATGTTCTTCCCTACTTGTCTGTAGAGCCCACTTCATCACTTTCTTCAGGTCTTCACCAAATGTCACCTTCTCTCTCTGTCCTTCCTTTATTTAAAATTACAAGTCCAATTCCATTCTTCCTATCTCACTTACCTGCTTTTAGTTCTCTACAGCATATATCATCTGACATTGACATACTTTATATTTGTATCTTACTTGCTGTTTATTGTCTCTGTTCCCCCACTAGAATATAAAATCTATGAAGGCAGGAATCTGGGTCTGTTTTGTTCACTCCTCTGACACACGGTAAGCTCTCATAAATAGTCATTGAATAAATGACCTAAAGGAAGCCCCCATCCCTGCAACTTTGATCTGCCCCTTCAGAAACTCCTATGTGGATATTCATCCACAGGTTTTCATGAACCAAGACATTACAACCAAAACCAAACCCATTGCCATAGAGTTGATTCCTACTCATGGCAGCACCATATGTTACAGAGTAGAATAGCTCCATAGGGTTTTCTTAGCTTTAATCTTTATGGACGCAGATCTCCAGGCCTTTCTTTCACTGCCACTGAGTGGGTTCGAACCACGTTACAAGACCTCCCCAAAAGGGTGAATGGGGTCTGAGCTACCTGGAAGGCCAGCATAATGTGGAATGGAAAGTTCCAGTGCCCATTTATGTGGGACTAGACAGTGATATTTAATCTATTCCCATAAAACTTTCTAAGTAAAAGCTATGTTTTTCACTTAAAAGATTTTTGGCTTGTGGGAGGAAGATTTTGATGAAGTTTGCCCCGTACTTCTGAACATCTCTCAAAACTATTAATTAGCCTCTCAGGGGAGTGCCAGCTTCTTTTTTATCTGGCTGCCACCCCAAATCAATCCTTCAAAAGAAGCAGTGGCTATGACATAAGAATTGGGTCCAGAGTATATGTGGTGGAGGATTAACAAGAGAGTCATTAAAGATTCCTTATGGGGGGGGGGGTAAAATTTGTGAATTTGCACTTCGTTCTACATATTTCTCCCACTCTGTCGGATACCCCATATTGTGATCCCTGTCAGAGTGGACAGTGGTGGCAACTGGGCACCATCTAGTTCTTTTGAGCTTACACTGGCGGAGGCTGCGGTTCATGTGGTCCATTAGTCCTTTGGACTAATATTTGGAATCAATTTGACAACAACAAATTTTTTCAAATTTTTAGTTCCATTTTTAGATTAAAAAACTCAAGGCTTAGAGTAATTAAGCTACTTGTTCATAATCACAAGGTTAGTATGAGGCAGATTATGAACTTAAATCCAAATCTCTCTACTCCAAATCCATTTTTCTTTCAACCATACCACATATATTTCATAGATGAAGAATTCTGATTTTTATAATCTATCCTGCCATATAAAAATCTCATTTTCCTGGATCATTTTATTTATACATAGAAGTTTTCATTCAAATGGTACTTTAACTCATACCAATAGTGTTCATTATGTTATTCAGAATTTAACTTTGTAGTTATGCATGCTATACATTGTGAAATTAATGGATAATACTATTAATATAATTATTAGTTCCTTTTTGTTATAATTTTTCTAAGTAGTGCATATAGATATTAAAAAGGTGACTACTTCTCCAAGGCTGAAAATAAAAAATAACAGTTCTCTGCTATACCCCTGGGTGGTGCAAATTGGTAACATGCTCAGCTGTTAACTTAAAGGTTGGTGGTTTGAATTTACCCAGGGGCTCCTGAGAAGAAAGGCCTGGCAATGTACCTCTGAAAAGTCAGCTATGGAAAACCCTGTGGAGCATAGTTCTACTCTAGCACACATGGGGTCACATGCCATGGGAATTGCTGCTTTTTACTATACCCTTCCCAACATTCAACTCCCACACCCCAGAAGTAACCACTATTAACTCTTTTTCTAAATAATATGCTTATTATATGGCTTGTGCTACTTGCCCTTGTAGAGCTTTCTGAGGTTCTCCTTCTCAGTCTGATGAATGACAGTGAGAACATGGCAAAGAATTTATGGACAACTTGGATCTTAGAGAGCTTGGACACCTGTCACTTTGGTGATGTGCAGCCAGGGCAGTCTTGCCCATGAAATACAGGCACTTCATTTCCACTTTCATGTCACCCAGGTGTTTCAGCAGTTCTTCCTTCTTGCCAAAGTGACAGGCGAATAAGCTCTCCAAAATGGAGACTAAGATGGGAGTGGTGCATTTACCAGCCAAGGAATGCCAAGGATTGCTGATGACCACCAGAAGCTAGGAGAGATTCATGGAACAGATTCTTCCTCAGAGCCTCCAAAAGGAAAAAACACCACCAGCGTCTTCATTTTGGACTTCTAGCCTCCAGAACTGTGAGATAATAAATTTTTGTTGTTTCAAGCCATCCAGTTTGTGACATTTTGTTATGGTAGGCTCAGGAACTCATACACTTGATAAAGACTGCTCTAAAGAAAACTGGCATGGGTGATGGAACACTTATGTTCCCCCTGCTCAAAAATTGTGCTTGAGTTAGTTTGAACTCACATAATGTCTATTTAGAAACTGTTACTTCTTTTTTTTTATTTTTTTATTTTACTGTACTTCAAGTGAAGGCTTATAGAACAAATAGTTTCTCATGAAACAGTAGTACACATGTTGTTTTATGACATTGGTTAACAACCCCACAACATATTAACCCTCTAAATTCTCAACCTTTTTTTTTTTTTTTTTTTGGTGAAAATACACATAGCCAAAGATACACCATTTCAAAAATTTCTGCATACACAGTTCAGTGACATTGACTACGCTCTTCCAACTGTACTGTTATTCTCACTTAAGATGAAGGCTTACAAAACAAAATAGTTTCTCATTTAACAGTTACTACAAATGTTGCCCTATGACAATGGTTAACAATCTCACAACACATCGACAGTATCCTTACTCAATCTTGGGTTCCCTATCACCAGCTCCCTTGTCCCCTTCTGCCTTCTGGTCCTTGTCACGGGACTCCTGTACCTCGTTAGTCTCATTTGGCTTTACGGGGCTGTCCACTCCCAGGCTGAACAGTGAACCTCGGAGGTAACTTCACCACTGAGCTAAAAGGGTGTCTGGGGCCATACTCTCGAGATTTCTCCAGTCTCCTTTAGGCCAGTAGATCTGGTCTTTTTGTGTGTGTGTGTGTTAGAATTATGCTCTACATCCTTCTCCAGCTCTGTCCAGAACCCTCTGTTGTGATCCTGGTCAGAGCAGTCAGTGGTGGTAGCCAGGCACCATCTAGCTGTACTGGACTCAGTCCGCTGGAGGCCTTGGTAGCTGTGGACAATTAGTCCTTCAGACTAATCTTTTCTTCGTATCCTGTTCTCTTCATTCTCCCTTGCTCCTGAAGGGATGAGACCAGTGGAGTATCTTAGATGGCCGCTCACAGGCTTTTAAGACCCCAGTCACTACTCACCAAGGTAGAATGTAGAGCATTGTCTTTATAAGCTGTGTCATGCCAATTGAGCTAGATGTTCCCCGAGACCATGGTCCCCACAGCCCTCCACCAAGCAATTCTGTCCCTCAGGGAGTTTGGATGTGTCTATGGGGCTTCCATGACCTTTCCTTGTACAGGTTGTGCTAGTTTCCCCTGTATTCCATACTGTCTCACCCTTCACCCAATATACCACTTATCTATTGCCTATTTAGTATTTGCCCCACCCCACCCCTCCCATCCCTGGTAACCAACAAAGATTGTTGCGTGTGAACTTTTTCATGGGTTTTTGCAACAGAGGTCTCATACAATATTTGTCCTTTTGTGATTGACTTATTTCACTCAGCATAATGTCCTCCAGTTTCATCCATGTTATGAGATGCTTCACAGATTCATTGTTGTTCTTTCTCGTTGCATAGTACTCCATTGTGTGTATGTACCATAGTTTGTTTATCCATTCATCTGTTGATGGGCACCTACGTTGTTTCCATCTTTTTGCTATTGTGAACAATGCTGCCATGAACATAGGTGTGCATATGTCTATTCGAGTGACGACTCTTATTTCTCTAGGATATATTCCTAGGAGTGGGATTGCTGGATCAAATGGTATGTCTATTTCTAGCTTTCTGAGGCAGCACCTTATCATTTTCCAAAATAGTTGTATCATTTTGCATTCCCACCAGCAGTGCATAAGAGTTCCCATCTCCCCGCAGCCCCTCCAACATTTGTGATTTCCAGTGTTTTTGATTCGTGCCAGTAATGCCGGGGTGAGATGGTATCTCGTTGTGGTTTGAATTTGCATTTCTCTAATGGCTAGTGATCGCGAGCATTTCCTCATGTGTCTGTTGGCCATTTGAATGTCTTCTTTGGTTAAGTGTCTGTTCATTTCCTTTGCCCATTTTTTAATAGGATTATTTGTCTTTTTGTTGTAGAGGTGTTGGATTTTCTTGTAGATTATGGAGATTAGACCTTTGTCTGACTTGTACTGTCCAAAATTTTTTTCCCAGTCTGTAGGTTCTCTTTTTACTCTTTTGGTGAAGTCTTTTGAAGAGCATAGGTGTTTGATTTTTAGAAGATCCCAGTTATCTAGCTTATCTGTTGGGTTTTGTGCATTGATGGTTATGGTTTGTATCCTGTTAATGCCCTGTATTAAGGCCTGAAGTGTTGGTCCTATTTTCTCTTCTATGAACTTTATAGTTTTAGGCTTTATATTCAGGTCTTTGATCCATTTTGAAGTAGTTTTTGTATACGGTGTAAGGTATGGGTCCTGTTTCATTTTTTTGCAGATGGATATCCAGTTTTGCAAGCACCATTTGTGAAAAAGACTGTCTTTTCCCCATTTGATGGACTTTGGGCCCTTGTCGAAGATCAGGTGACCGTAGGTGGATGGATTTACATCTGGGTTCTCAATTCTGTTCCATTGGTCAATGTATCTGTCGTTGTACCAGTACCAGGCTGTTATGACTACTGTAGCTGTATAGTAGGTTCTGAAGTCAGTTAGTGTGAGTCCTCCAACTTTATTCTTCTTCTTCAGTAGTGCTTTACTTATTCGGGGCTTCTTCCCTTTCCATATAAAGTTAATGATTAGTTTTTCCATCTCTTTGAAGAATGTTGGTGGTATTTGGATCAGGATTGCATTGTATTTGTAAATTGCTTTGGGTAGAATTTCCATTTTCACAATGTTGAGTCTGCCTATCCATGAGCATGGTATGTTTTTCCGTTTATGTAGATCCCTTTGGGGTTCATGCAGTAGTGTTTTATAGTTTTCTTTGTATAGGTCTTTTACATCCCTGGTCAGATTTATTCCTAAGTATTTTATCTTTTTCAGGGCTATTGAAAATGGTATTGATTTCCTGATTTCCTTTTCATCATTCTCCTTACTGGTGTATAGGAATCCAACTGATTTTTGAATGTTTATCTCGTATCCTGCTACTCTGCTGAATCTTTCTATTAGTTCCAGTAGATTTCTCGTGGAGTCTTTAGGGTTTTCTATGTATAGTGTCATATCATCTGCAAACAGGGACAGTTTCACTTCTTCATTACCAATTTGGATGCCCTTTATTTCTTTTTCTTGCCTTATTTCTCTAGCTAGAACTTCCAGCACAATGTTAAATAGGAGTGGTGATAAAGGGCATCCTTGTCTTGTTCCTGTTTTCAAGGGGAATGTTTTCAGTCTCTCTCCATTAAGAATGATGTTGGTCATTGTTTTTGCATAGATGCCCTTTATTATGTTGAGAAATTTCCCTTCTATCCCTATTTTATTGAGGGTTTTTATCAGGAATGGGTATTGGACTTTGTCAAATGCCGTTTCTGCGTCAATTGAGAGGATCGTGTGATTATTTTCTTTCCTTTTATTTATGTGGTGGATTATGTTGATTGATTTTCTAATGTTGAAGCATCCTTGCATACCTGGTATGAATCCTACTTGGTCATGGTGTAATATTTTTTTTGATATGATGCTGAATTCTATTGGCTAGAATTTTGTTCAGAATTTTTGCATCTATATTCATGAGAGATATTGCTCTGTAATTTTCTTTTTTTGTGACGTCTTTGCCTGGTTTTGGTATCAGCGTTATGCTGGCTTCATAGAATGAATTTGGAAGTCTGGCTTCCTCTTCTATGCTCTGAAATAGCTTGAGTAGAACTGGTACAAGCTTTTCTGTAAGTGTTTTGTAGAATTCTCCAGTGAAGCCATCTGGGCCAGGGCTTTTTTTGGTTGGGAGTTTTTTTTTATTACCTTTTCAATCTCTTCTCTTGTTATGGGTCTGTTCAGATTTTCAACATCACTTTGCTGTAGTTCGGGTAGGCCGTGTTTTTCTAGAAATTTATCCATTTCCTTTAGGTTTTCAAATTTGTTGGAGTATAGTTTTTCATAATATTCTGTTATAATCCTTTTTATTTTGGTTGGGTCTGTTGTAATGTCCCCCATTTCATTTCTTATTTGGGTTATTTGTGTCCTCTCCTGTTTTTCTTTTGTCAGTCTGGCCAGTGGTTTGTCGATTTTGTTGATTCTTTCAAAGAACCAACTTTTGGTTTTGTTGATTCTTTCTATTGTTTTTCTTTTCTCTATTTCATTTATTTCTGCTCTGATCTTTACTATTTCCTTTCTTCCGGTGGTTGTGGGCTTTTTTTGCTGTTCTCTTTCAATTTGTTTGAGTTCTGTAGTTAATGTTTTGATTTTGAACTTTCTTCTTTTTTGATATGTGCATCTGTTGCTATAAATTGTCCTCTGAGGACTGCCTTTGCTGTGTCCCAATGGTTTTGGTATGATGTGTTTTCATTCTCATTTGATTCTAGGAATTTTTTGATTCCATCTCTGATTTCTTCTATTACCCAGTGATGTGTAATCAGGGTATTATTCAGTTTCCATGTAGTTGATTTTTTTTCCTTGCTCTTTCTAGTGTTAATTTCTACCTTGATGGCATTGTGGTCAGAGAAGATACTTTGAATTATCTCAGCGTTTTGGATCTTGTTGAGGATTGCTCTGTGGCCTAAGATGTGGTCTATTCTGGAGAACGTTCCATGTGCATTGGAAAAGAATGTGTACTTTGCAGTGGTTGGATGGAGTGTTCTATGTATGTCTATGAGGTCAAGTTGGCTGATTGTGCCCTTTAGGTCTTCTGTGTCTTTGCTGAGTTTCTTCTTAGTTGTTCTGTCCTTTACTGAGAGTGGTGTGTTGAAGTCTCCTACTATTATTGTGGAACTGTCAATTTCTCTTTTCAGTGTTGTTAGAGTTTGTTGTATATATTTTGGAGCCCTGTCACTGGGTGTGTAGATGTTTGTTATGGTTATGTCTTCATGACGGATTGTCCCCTTAATCGTTATATAGTGTCCTTCTTTGTCTTTTATGGTAGATTTTGTTTTAAAGTCTATTTTATCTGAGATTAGAATTGCCACTCCTGCTCTTTTTTGGTAGTTGTTAGCTAGATATATTTTTTTCCAGCCTTTGACTTTTAATAAATTCACATCTTTGTTTCTAAGGTGTGTCTCTTGTAGACAGCATATTGATGGATCCTAAACTGTTACTTCTTAAGGGGTCTTTCTGAATCCCCTTAAAAAGTTTATTATTTAGTCCTTTATTGCCCTCAGATTTCATTAATACCACTAGTACAGCACACACCAGATTATATTATGCTTAACTATGTCTGTTTCTTCTACTAGACTGAACCTCATTAGGTAGATTCAGAAATTGAACCTTATTGCTTCCACTCACACTGAGAATAAAGTCTGGGTTTGGTCGTGCTCAGTTATTATTTGTTATTCTTGATTGAATAAGAGCATTCAAAGTACCTTTATTAGTACATGGGCAAGACCTACTTTGAGGTAACAGCTTTTTCTGGAATGCTGGATATATAGAAACATTTGGCTCACATATAAAGTTATACCTAGTAAGTTATCATTATTTTTTACAATTAGTTCACTAGACATTTGGGAGTGTAGACTTAACTTACCTAGGTTTTCTCTGAAACCATGAAGTAATTTTTCCAGCAGGTGTCCTTGAGTGTCTTCTAGGTGCTGGCCATTGTGCAAGGGACAAAACTGTAGGGAGAGCCAGAAGTGACCTAGTCCCTGTCCCCATGATGCTTACATGCTAGAGGAGTTTCAGGATTTTGGGAAATAACCCAGTTCATGCCAGAATTCAGGCAAGTAGGAGAGACCCATGGCCTGTACCTTCACAGACTGGCAGTGTTGTACGGTTGCTCTCCCAAGCCTCAGAGAACTCGGGCAACATGATGGCAGTCTGGTTTTAGGATGTAGCTTCTGGAGATGTCTCTAGAATGTGAATTATAAATGAGACCACATGAAGACTCTAAAAACAAGAAAAACCTTCTAAAGTCTGGAAATGTTTAGGAAGTCAAATTACTTTTGAGTTTTGAAATGAACAGGAGAGGGATACTAAAATTCTAATTCTACTATGGCAGATTTCTACACTTGAAACAAAAAAGAGAAGCAGGTCTCCAGGATTGAGACAGTACTTTAGAAATGTTGACCGTTCAATAAAAACCAATTGCAATGGTCCAGGAAACATCAGATCAGGTTTCTGACCTTCTGAGGTTGTGATTGATGGTTTAAGAGACAAGCCAATCGAGATTTCTCAGATTAAGCTGAAACTTAGAAGAATTAACAGCTACTTTCTGAAGACTGGGATAGAGCAGGGGTCAATACAGTTTTCCTGTAAAGGGCAATGTAGTGGGCTAAGGGATGACCCCCAAAAAGATATATCCATGCCTTGGAAACTGTGACTGTGACCTAACTCGGAAAAGAGTCTTTACAGATGTAATTAAATTAAAGATCTTGAGGTGAGATCATCCTGGATTATCCAAGTGGGCCCTAAATGCAACAAGTGTCCTTTTGAGAGAAAAGCAGAGGAGGATTTGGGAGAAATGAGAAGAAGGCAAAGTGAAGGTGGAGGCAGAGATTGGAGTTATAGAGCCAGAATTCAAGGCCACCAGAAGCTGGAAGAGGCCAGGAAGAATTCTCTCCTGGAGCCTTCAGAGGTAGCGTGGACCTTGCTGACACGCTGATTTTGGAATTTCGCCTCTAGAACTGTGAGAGAATAAATTATATTATTAGAAGCCACCAAGTTTGTGGTAGTTTGTTACAGCAGCCGTAGAAATCTACTATAGGCCATACAGTAAATATTTTAGACTCACTCCAATCAAGGGGTGAAGTTACCACTGAGGAAAAGTTTTAAAAACAAGGAAAAAGGTGAAAAGATGTTCAGAGTGGGACATGAAAGTAGGAGCACCATGAACCAGTGAAAGACAAAGTAGGTACATTGTCAAAGAGCAAAAAGGCAATTAGAACCCAGAAACTCATAAAACCTTAAGGCATAGGTCAGATGAATAGAGGAAAACTATTGGTCTTAGGGATCTGCTCTGTTGGACATGGATCATTCTTCAGGATAGACCATATGTTAAGTCACAAAACAAACCTCAATAAATTTAAAAAGATTGAAAACATACAAAGTTTCTTCTCTGACCATAGTGGAATGAAATTAGAAATTAATCAACTGGAAATTTCACAAAAATGGGGAAGTCAAATAGCACACTCTTAAAAAACCAATGGGTTAAAGAAGAAATCACATAGAAATTAGAGAGTAGTTAGAGATGAATGAAATGAAAGCATAACTTACCAAAACCTATGAAACGCAGTGAAAGCAGTGCTTAGAGGCAAATTTATAGCAACAAACACCTACATTAAAAAAGAAGAAAGATCTCACATCAATAGCATAACTCTACAACTTGAGGAACTAGAAAAAAAAAAAAAGAGCAAACTAAACTTAAAGCTACCAAAAGGAAAGAAATAACAAAGATCAGAGCAGAATTAAATGAAACAGAGAATAGAAAAACAATAGAGAGAATCAACAAAACCAGAAGTTGGATCTTTGAAAACATCAATGAAACTGACAAACTTTTAGCTAATTGATTACTCTTTAATCTCTTACTTTGTTATAGGTCTGTTGAGATTATGTATTTCTTCTTGAGTCAATTTTGGTAGTTTGTATGTTGCTAGAAATTTTTCAATTTCATTAGGCTATACAGTTTGTTGGCATACAATTGTTTATAATATTCTCCTATAATTCTTTTCATTTCTGTATGGTCAGTAGTGATGTCGTCATTTTCATTTCTGATTTTAGTTACTTGTGTCTTCTCTCTTTTTTTCTTTGTCAGGAAAGTCAGGAATAGGAGGAGGAAATGGAATGTGTGGTTGATTGCCTCCATGAACAACTGTCTCTTTTGCCATCAGACCAGTATGACTGGATGGTGCTCAGCTACCATTACTGAACATTTTGATCAAAGATTCTATAAAAGAATTCTGATCAAAAGAGGGAAAATGTAAGACAGTATTTCAAAGTCTCAGGGACTCCAGACTTTTTAGATCCATGAAGGCTGAGTAAACCCCTGAAACTACTGCCCTAAATAATCTTTAAACCTTAAACAAAAATATCCCCTGAAATATTCTTAAAACCAAGCAATACTTAAGCTTAATTAGTAAAAAATGTCTGCCTTGAGCATTGTGCTCTTTAAGATCTATCTATATAGGATTAAATTGACAACAGTAACTCAAAAGATTAGTTAGGAAACTTAGGGGACAGTGAGTTTATATTAATGGGGTAGGAACAATGCTGAAAAGGAAGATGAGAATGTTTGCACAATTTGAAGAATGTAATCAATGTCACTGAGTTGTACATGTAGAAACTGTTGAGTTGGTGTCTGTTCTGCTGTGTATATTCTCAACAACAAGAACACAAATCAAATAAATTATTAAAAAAAAACCAGAAAATGGTCAAAGGAGTTGCATGGACATTTCTCCAAGGAAGATATACAAACGGCCAATGACATGGATTGACTTGATGACAATTAACAACAGTGAAACAAGTCCAACACAAAAGAACAAATATTATATGATCTCACTTACATGAAATATCTAGACTAGGCAAATCCAAACTAGAAGATTAGAGTCTCAGAACAAGAAAAAAAGGTAACAATTTTTAAAAATCAAAATATTTGCCGTTATCTCTTTTAGGGCTGTCTTCAAGGACCCAAGGCTAGATATATATTTGTTGATGTTGTGTGCTGTTGAGTCAATTCCAACTCATAGTGACCCTATATGACAGAGTAGAACTGCCCCGTGCAGGATTTCCTAGTCTGTACTCTTTATGGGAGCAGATCGCCAGGTCTTTTTTTCCACAGAGCCTCTGGGTGGGTTTGAACCACTGACCTTTCAGTTAGCAGCTGACGGCCTAACTGGTGCACCACCAGGGCTCCTTAAATATGTATTAGGTCTTAAGAAACATCTTGAGGTAAATTTGTAGTATATTTTCGCTCCTCCCTACTTGTCCTGATGCTGAAGAAGAATCATTCTTCTCATTAGATTGTCAATAGGTTTAGCAATATGACCTGGTTTATCCCTTGAAATGTGAGTGGAATTTTGGTGTGCTTCTTCTATGCAGAAGCGATAAGGGGAATCATGTGGTTTTGATAATATTTTCCCTGCTACCATAAAACTGTCAATCTTGGTCCCAATCTGCTAAGAATGTGAAGCAGTGTTGCAGCTAGCTTGAAACAGATATAATCTTGAGTGTGGAATATTGCTGAAAGTAACTAAGATTGCAGGGTCATTTGGACTGCAGCATGGGTTAGGCTACACTGATTAATACAGCTTAAGATAATGAATTAAATAGTATTAAGAACCTCATATATTGTCTTTATTATGCTTTATTTATTTCATTATTTTACTCTGAAACCTGGATCTCTTTTTCTAGGTGTCAACATACTGTAATTCAGATTCCAGAATTTTTGCCAGATAACAGAGAATGATAAGTTATCTCAAAATCTTATTTCCAAATTCCTGAAAGAGATAATCTGACTGACTTAACCTGTGTTTGTTTTGTGTATATACCTGGTAAAACCCTGGTACAATCTGTTGACATCAGAAACCTGTAACCTTTTCTCAGCATGGAGTATACCTATGGGAAGCTCTAGTCTGTATAAATAAGAGTGACTTTAATTGATTAGTGAAAATTACCTTGAATGTGGGAAATTAGAAGACTTGAGTTTCAGCCCTAGTTCTGGCATCTAGTAAATACGTCTTTTTTTTGTACTTTAGATGAAGATCTACAGTGCAAATTATTTTCTCATTAAATAGTACACATATTGCTTTGTAACATTGCTTGCCAACCCCACAACATGTCTACACTCTCCCCTTCTCAGCCTTGGGTTTCCTGTTAACAGCTATCCCCTTCTGCCTTTTTGTCCTTGCCCCTTGGCTGGTGTCCTCATTTAGTCTCCTTTTGTTTCATGGGCCTGTCTAATCTTTGGCTGAAGGGTGAACCTCAAGAGTGACTCGGTACTGAGATAAAAGAGTGTCAAGGGATTATACTCTCGGGGTTTCTTCAGTCTCTCTCATACCAGTAAGTCTGGTCTTTTGTTGTAAGTTAGAATTTTGTTCTACATTTTTCTCCAGCTCTGTCCAGGACCCTCTATCGTGATCCCTGTCAGAGCAGTCAGTGGTGGTAGCTGGGCACTATCTAGTTGTGCTGGACTCAGTCTGGTGGAGGCTGTGGTAGTTGTGGTCCATTAATCCTTTGGGTAGATACGTGACTTTGAGTAAGTAAGTCACAAAACTTCTCAGACCCTTAATTTATTCATCTACAAAATAGGAATAAAATATTTTTAAGGATTATTGTTAATTCTCACATAAAATAATGGGTATGAAGACATAAGAGAGCTCTAGTGGTTGGTTAAGTGCCTGGCTGCTAAATGAAAGGTCGATGGTTTGAACCCGCTAGTAGCTCCACAGGAGAACCATGTGGCAGACTGTTTACAGCCTTGGAAATCCTATGGGACAGCTCTACTCTGTCCTATAAGGTCACTATGAGTTGAAATTGACTAGATGGGCATGGTTTCTTTTTTGTATGAAGGTATTATCTTAAATTGTGAACACTGCGAAATGCAAGATCTAGTTTTCACAGAATTAAGTACTTTACATTGGTTCAGTTTAGTATATTAGAATTTCCTACTACGGTCAAAGCACATTTTTAATATGTTGGTTTTTAACTTGTTACATGAATTATATGTAAATGTAGAAACTCCCTGGTATTACTATAAGAAGACTTTTTGTTTGGGGTTGTTTGAAAAGAAATGAAATGATTAGATTGTATTAATTTTGATTGTTGTATTATTCTCATTACATATGTTTTGATTAGAATTTAGTAAAAACTATAAAGAGAAAAGGAACTATTGTCTACAGTATACTTGAAATGGACTTCAGTCTTTTGACACTATTGTTATCGCAATCTTTTTTTAACCTTCTCCTGATTGCCCAATCACTAAACAGCTATAATCTTTGCAAACATTTAAAAGTCAGCTGCAGCAGCAAAGTTTCTTCTTTGCTGTACTACTGTCTTCTGGTAAAACAGGTTTATACAGCTAACAGAACAATGTCTTCTAAAATAGCTTTATCAATGGAAGAACCTGTTAAGAAGAGCACAGCTAAGAAATATAAAATAATTTGTATTGTAAGTACAGTATTTAATTTCAGCCTTTCTAGTTTTGTGACAAATGTTAACTGCATGACCCCCATTTATATTTGTTTTGGTTGCTATTTGAACGTAACATTTTAAGTGATTGTATTCAGTTTTATTCCTTATTACAATTCTGCTTCAAGTTAATATTTTTACTTATTTTACAAATAAGAAATTTAAGTAACAACAACCTAATATTTGATCAATCTAAAAAGTCAGAATCTATGACAGAACACTGTACAGCTCTGATCTTAGAATAATTTTAATAATCTGCCATGTCACCTCTTTATTGCATGAATATTTTAAGATCAGTGAGTGATAAATTAAAATCATTGTATTTTATATTCTTTGCTGTACTCTATTTTACTTTCTTCTCCTAGATATAATGTCTTTTGCCTATTGGTTCTTTAATCTGTTAAAATTTCCCCTATCCTAAAAAATAGCTTTCCTTGATTTTATTACTCTCTTTTTTCCTTTCACCATCAAACTTTTGGAAAAAGTCTCTATCTGCTGCCTCGGTTTTCTTACACCCAACCCTTCCTTGGAGCTCTGGTTGTGCAGTGGTTAAGTGATAGGCTGCTAACTAAAAGACCGGCAGTTCAAATCCACCAGCAGCTGCTTGGAAACCCTATGGGGGAGTTCTACTCTTTTCTCTAGGGTTACTATGGGTTGGAATCGACTCCATGGCAGCGAGTTTTTTTAACCCTTCCTTGTGCTCTGGCTTTGTTTTTAGTGCACAGAGGTCACTCCCTCAAAAGTCAGTCTTCTCCCACCCTTCTCCTGCTTGAGCCTCCATAACAACAGTTCATAGATATTGTTGATTACTTTCTCATTTTGAATTTTTCTCTCCCCTTATTTTCATGATGGCATAGAAGTTTCCATTTTTATGGCTTTTCTCCTTATCTGTATTCTTTGCTGATATATCTTCCTTCTCATTGCACATTATGCTAAGTGTTCCCCAAAGTCCTATCTGAAGACCTTTTCCCTTGGCAATCTTATCTTTTCTTATGGCTTTAAGAATCATGTCAATAATCAAAAGTTCCAGGTAAGCAAGCCACTGACTCCGACCTCTTGTTGAGTTCCTGTCACATGATTTCAAATGCCTGCTTGACTGTGCCTTGCCCATTTTCTCTTATATATCCTGCTGTGGAGCCCTGGTGGCACAATGGTTAAGAGCAATGGCAAGTTACGGCTTCTAAGCAAAAGGTTGGCAGTTCGAATCCACCAGCTGCTGCTTGGAAACCCTATGGGACTGTTCTTCTCTGTCCCATAGGGTCCTTATGAGTCGGAATAGACTTGACGGCAACGGGTTTTATATCCTGCTGCAGTTTTCTTCTGAATTACCTCCATTAGTTAATGATACTACCATTCTGTCAGTCACTCACACTAGGAAGCCATATGGGTTTCTTTTGAATTTTATTTTACATGGAATTGGTTGTTAAACTCTGGCTTTTGTTTATGTGATATATCTACCCCCTCCTTTCCTTTCTCGTAGCTACCTTACTAGTTTTCTCTGTCTCTTAAAATCTTTTGCATCTTTATGTATCCTGTTTTCCCTTCCCTTATATCTAGAAGAGGAGCCCCCATGACACGTGGTTAAGCATTTGGCTGCTAATGGAAAGGTCGATAGTTCGAATCCAGCAGCGGCTCCTTAGAAACCTATGGGGCAGTTCTACTCTGTCCTGTAGGGCCTCTGTGAGGAGGAAGTGACCTAAGACTAAAAGCCTATGTAAATTTTTAACTCTATTGATGAATTCTACTTTCATCTGTTTTTTGTCATTCATTGATTTAGTCATTCAACAAAGATTTATTGAGCACCTAATATTTACCAGGCACTTAATCTCTGGGGGTGCCCTGGTGGCACAGTGGTGAAGAGCTATGGCTGCTAATCAGAAGGTTGGCAGTTTGAATCCAACACCTGCTCCTTGGAAACACTATTAGGACAGTTCTACTCTGCCCTATAGGGTTGCTATGAGTCAGAACTGACTCGATGGCAGTGAGTTTTTTTTTTTTTTTGTTAGTCTCTGGGAATGGAAGAAAAGAGATAAAAATCCCTGCCCTCATTACAGTAGGCAAAAATTAAGATAAATAATTAAAATGTATCAATAAATATGCTTTAAAAATGTATATTTAATCACAAGAAGTGCTAAGGAGAAAAATATTAAGCAGGGAAGGAAAAGAAAGTTTCAGGCAGAGGAAAGAGCAGTTTCATACATACCTCTGTTCACAAACATACTCAAATCTCCCAATTTAAAAACAAGCTAGCAAACAGGGAAAAAACAAAGTATTTCCTTAACTAGCTATTCTGGTTCTTGGCTTCCTTTTTTCTGCCAAACCTTTCCAAAAGAATAATCTACACTCCGCCTCTATTTCTTTTTCTTAACTCCTTAATTTATTCCTATCTTATCTCCCCTCTCTCATAGATTTTGTTCTCTGGGAAGGTCAGCAACTTCCAGATTGGCAGATCTAAAGGCCTCTTCCCTCTCCTCAGTTCTCCTGCTCCCTCCTCTTTCTGTAATACTCCATTTCTCTGAAGTGTGGCCTCCTCCTTCACAAAGCTTCCTTCGGTTTTCAAGATTTGGACTTTTCTGTTTCCCCTGTTATTTTGATGATTGCTCCCTTGCCTCCACAAGTGCTTCTCCTTTTTCCTTCTGTCAATTTTAATGTGGATTTTCCTTAAAAACAAAAACAAAAACAAAAACTAATCTTTCTCTCCTTATTTCTGTACCTACTTATCTCAATCTCTATGGTGATCTTATCCTTTCTTGTGGCTGTAGTGTTCTCTGAGTGTGTCCAACAGATTTCTCTTTTTTGAGTTCCAAAATATCTCCACCTCGGTGTTCCATGTAATAAGGAAACTTCAAGAGGTCTGAAATTTTTATCTCCTCTTCAGATGCCGATTTATTCTTTCTGAGAGTGGCTTAGGTCTCAGTCATCTGGGCTCATAATAACCACTATTTACTTACTCTGTTCTAGTATTTTGTAAGTTATTTAACCCTAGATCCATTGCTGTCTAGTCAATTCCAACTCATAGTGACCCTATAAGACAGAGAAGAACTGCCCCATAGAGTTTCCAAGGAGCGACTGGTGGATCTGAACTGTTGACCTTTTGGTTAGCAGCCAAATGCTTAACCACTGTGCTACGAGGGCACCCACACAAATGCCATAATGTATGTATCATCCCTCTTAGATAGAAAATAAATTTAGAGAAGTTAATTAATTTTCCTAAGTTCTTGAGCTAGTAAGTGGCAGAATTCCCTGTTGCCTAGAATGAAGGCCACAAATTTGAAAGCTTGCATGATGTGGCCCAACTCTAAGGTATCCTGCTGGTAACTATAAGGACCCAAAAAAACCAAACCCGTTGTCATCAAGTGGATCCCGACTCATAGTGACTCTATAGGGTCCCTGTGAACTATAAAGGCACAGTAGACCTGAAATAGGGAGACCTGGTGGCATAGTGCATAAGAGCTAAGGTGTGCTACAGCTTCTAACCAGAAGGTTGGCAGTTCAAATCCACCAACTGCTCCTTGGAAACCCTATGGAGCAGTTCTACCCTGTCCTATAGGGTTGCTATCAGTCGGAATCGACTCCATGGCAATGGGTTTTTTTTGTTCTGTGACCTCTGACAAGTAATTTTTTGAAAACCTACCTGAGGGTCATGATTCTTGTTTCTAAAATAAGGCTATTAGACCAAGTCCTCTATTCCAAGATAATTTGAGTGGAAAGTATAGTTTTGTTTTGTTTTTTCCAGTGTGGAATAACTGGGTTAGAATTCAAGGTCAACATTCGTTTGACACTGGGCATAGTAACAGCCTGTGAGCCTCAGTTCAACTGTTAAATCATTTGAAGCATGTCTCCACAGGAGCATTGTTGCAAGAAGTAAATGAAACAATGTGTGTAAAACACTGAGTGCTGTGACTATAACCAAGTAAATCCTCTGTATTTTCTAATAATTCTTTTATTGTTCTGGGAACTTTGGAGTGCTCTTTGTAGCTCTTGTCCTATTTATTATATTTATCCTATCTTATCAATTCAGGAAATTATAAACTCCTTGGGAGCAAAACTTGTGTATCACTTATTTACTATCTTTATATTCTTTTAGTGATGTATTAGTATATATAATAGGTGCTCAGTATTTTAAAAGGATAATTTCAAAAGTACCCTCATCTTTCTAAAGTTTCACAAAAGTTTCATTTACAAATTATAAAGGTGTTATTGTCCCTCTTGCAGTCTTTGTTTGGCCAAGCTAAAGTCAAATGTTGGGTTTTCAGTGATTTGGGGAGTTCAGGATATTCTCCCACTTTGTAGATAGCATAAGATGGCTTAAGACACATGCGGACTCCAATATCAAGAAGCTATTCAGAATTACGTACTTACAGTAAGTAATTATAGGGGATTAAAAATGGAACCTTTCTTACTCTCAAGGAAATTACAGAATAATGCAGAGAATAAGCTATAAATATTTGGAAGAAGTAAAGACATGAAGACACGGGCACTGAGATTACCATTACAAAGTTATAAAGCATCCTAGGGACAACTAGATATTAATTTTACCATCCAGTTTGAATGTTGAAAGAAGCAAAGATAAGATATAAATAGAAATATACCAATTTGTAAATCTATAAGGCATAAAGTTTGCCAAAAGGAAAGTTTCCCAGTGTCGTTTTGTGGCTTTGTTGTAATCCTGGTCTCTCACCTATGGCTTTTGAGCACCATGACAAGGGGCTAACTGCTATTCACTTTTATTTAATAACTGTTTCTATTCACCTTCCCCACTCCATCCTCTCCACTAGGGGCGGATTAGCCAGTAAGCAAGGTAAGTGTGGGTTTACTTACTACACACATCTGTGGTGTAACCATGTGAAATTGTTGACTACAGATTAGTAAGTAAGCACAAGTAAACCCATTCTTACCTTGCTAACTGTATCATTTGCCCCTTTCAGGGATCATAAATTTGAAAAGAGGCTTTGATTCTGTAGGAAGGTGCTGCAGTGTTGGGAGAGAGGCAGATGTCAACCATACCTAGAAGCAGAATCTTTGTTGTGAAAAAATGTGAAATTGTTTGCTACAAATGATCTGCTAAGCAAGGTAAGCACTGTGCTTACTTTGCCAGTTGGATAATCTGCCCCTGCTCACCACTGAATAAATACTACCTGGAAGGTCGATAACCCTTGGGCAAACTTTAAGACTTAATAGTATTTTAACATATTTTCATAAGCACTGGGTTAATTTCTATCACAAAAGTTAAATGTGTTAATTTTCCAGTTGATTTCAGAATGAAAACTAAACAATCAATAGTTTATTATTTATGCAAATGTTGATGTTATGCTTTTCTTTCCTATCAAGAAAGTTTTTTTTTTAACTATAAAAATTGTCATTGTAAAAAACTTCCTGAAGTAGTTGATTGCATGTGTCTATTCCATTCCCATTCTTAATGGCAATGTACATTATTCAAATCCTATCATCTAGCATGCTTATCATTGGACTTAGTGGGCGGGGCAGTAAGAATTCTGTTTAATTATATCATAGTTTAATTCTAGTCATAGCATAAAGTCCACTGTACTGATGAGCTTTGTCAGCAGTAGTGATAATGAATGAAACAAATAATCTTTGGTTGAACTGTTTCCAAATTACCCTGAATCAAGTATTCTCATTATAGATCAAAGCAGATTAATTGTCAGGTAATTATTTGTATACTATATTCTTAATCCATTAAACCCATTGCCCTCAAGTCTATTCCAACTCATAGCGACCCTCTAGGACAGAGTAGAACTACCCCATAGGGTTTCCAAGGAGTAGCCGATGACCTTTTGGTTAGCAACTGACCTCTTTTTATATATGTTAAATATTCTCATTATCTTCTGATGGACAGAGTGAAAGCAAACTGCTCCCTAGGAATGAAGTAGCTAATGATGTCACAGTTCTAGAATGCTTTTAGATAAATGATCTCCAAACAGGTGCCTAGTTAAGAAAGAAAAATGGGCAAAGGTAAACGGCTCCAGTGGTTTTCTTCTTACTTTAACTCAATTTGAAGTTAAGCTCACTGGGACTAATGTATCTTAATTTGAAGATCTGTAATAAAGGGTATTTAAAAAGTCTTTTTAAAACCTTAATATCATGCATTAAATGAAATAATGTACCACTATCATTGTTGGATTTTGTATCCTGAATAACTGGTATCCTTTGAGTGCTTAGTATTTACTGATGGAGAGTGGTAATCTGCATCTGTATATATTTTAAAAAAAAAAAAAAAGTAAAGGTCACCTTTCCTTTTTTGTAACAGGTTCTTCTTGCTTTGTTGGTGATTATATCATTTGGATTAGGGCTAGGACTTGGACTCAGGAAACCAGAGTCACAAGGTATACCCCTTACCATTTTCTCAGAACATTCCCTTATTTCTTCTTTTTTTTCTGTCCTAACCGGTTAAAACCTAGCTCCCTGCCCAAAGCCTCCTTTCTGCTTTATGGAGTTCTCTTCTTCTAGGCTTTTCCTTCTCCCACACTCACTTATCAGGAGCCTAGATCTGTGATTATCATTATCCACTGCATTTCTGAATTTGACTCTTTCATCCTTTGACTCTTTGAGTCTTTTACAAAAACTCATATGAGATTCATATCATTACAGTGTTTCCTCCTTACCCTTCTTCACTTTTATAGAGGACTTTGATAACTGGATTCCAAAACCTTTCTTTCCCACCTCCTACTGCAATCATGAATATCTGATTACGTCTAGTGTCCAGCCACGTGGCCTTGAAAGTCTTTGTTGCTGTACTCCCATGAGCACCTCCTCCTGTCCCTACGCCTGCACCTTGATATCACTGTAGCATTGCTCCATCTGTGGTCTCAGATTTCAGTGCATAGCAATCTCTTACTACTTAATGCCAAATTCTTGAAAAGTAGTGCATAATAAAAGTTTTCAATTTTTTTTCAGAAGAAGCAAAGAAAAATAGATACATGTCTCAAAATATTAAAACACCTCATAGCCTTTTTGCCATATCCCATTAGTATGAACAGTAAATAAACCATTTACAAGTGACTATATAAAAAGTGAAGGAGCCCTGGTGGCTAAATGGTTAAGTGCCCAGCTGCTAACAAAAATGTAGGCAGTTCGAATTCACCAGTGGCTCTGTTGGAGAAAAGACCTGGCTATCTGCTCCCCTAAAGATTACAGCCTAGGAAACCTTATGGGGCAGTTCTACTTTGCCCTATATGGTTGCTCTGAGTCAGAATCAACTTGACAGCGCCCAATGACAACATAAAAAGCTCTGTCTGTAATCATCCTATGTATTGTTTTGATACTTTTAGTAAAGGGAAGTATGATGCTTCGTATTAAATAATTCATTCCTTTTTCAATTTGATTCATAAGGTCTAGTTTGACTCCAGTGTGGAAAGTCTTATCACTTCTTCATTAGGAAGACCCTTGGTGAAGTTAATTGACAATTTTCTAGTCATGTTTTCACTTCAGAATTAACCCTCAGTCATCCTAGTACAGCATGGAAACACAGTGGAGGTCAAAAGGTGACTATTAGGCTGGGAAATTGCTGTGTTCTCTTGGCTGGTCAGTTGGCCATTCTGTTTCTGAACTCTGGTGGCAGTTCCGGATCTAACAAACATTGGCAGGCTATTTTAGTAGTAGTATTCTGATGTTAGTGCACACAAGTGAACACCATTTCTTGGTTATTTTATCCCACAAATCACATAAATTCATTGCTAAAAGCATGTACTGAGTCTCTGAATGAACCTATTATTGCAGCTCTTTCCCTCTCTTCCTTACTTTAAATCGTTACTCTGACATTTTCCATCACTTTGTTTTACTTCCCCACCTTTATCTCATAAGCCCTTGTATTAGTTTTCTGTTGCTGCGTAACAAATTACTACAAATATAGCAGCTGTAAACAACACAAATAAATTATCTCACAGTTTTGGTAGATGAAAAGTCCGGCACAGTGTGGCTGGATTCTCTACCCAAAGTCTCACCGGGGTACAATCAAGGTTATTGGTCAAGCTTGTAGTTCTTATCTGAGACTTGGGGATCCTGTTCCAAGGTCACCATTTGTTGGCAGAATTGATTTCAGTCTCACACTGATTAGTAGTCTTAATTATATCTGCAAAAATCCCTTTGCCATGTAAAGCAGTGTATTACAATCCCAGGGACTAGGGTGTGGAATCTTCTTAGGATCCTAATTCTACATACCATACTTCTCTATTGTATTTTTTATTACTGCTCTCATATTTTCATTTCCCAGAGTACCCTAAATGTTATTTTTTAATTAGAGATTTCTATTTTGTTTCATAGGTATATCTTCTCTATTTTTTGAGAATCTCAGTTTGAGTAGCTTGTGTGTGTGTGTGTGTGTGTGTGTAACTCTTCTGCTCCCCTCATTGTTTCCTTTTCAACCAAGTTTCTTCTTCTTCATTATTTGCTTTGTTCTTTGTCTTCCATGTTGGCTGGTATTCTGTTATCCTGAAATGTCTGGTAACCATCTGTTCAAATTTGAGAGTAAAGCTTATTTATCTTTCCTCCTCATAGGGATCCTACTCTATGTCTGCTGTCTCAGGGATGAAAGCCACTCATCCTAAATTCTTCCAGATTATGAGCCTCCTATTCTTGGGTGAGAGGTGGATGGGTAATCATTGCTGCATATACAGACTTTCAATCAGTCCCCTATATTTAGTCTTGTGCCTGTTGTCCCTATCCTCACCTACTGGGACCTGGTGTCTACCTTCCTCTCTGGGGCTCTGGGGAGAAGGCACTTGTGTCTTCCTGAAGACATATAGTTGTTGCTTTCTTCATCCTGTTATTTCTCTCTTTCAAACATTTTTTTTTTCTGCTTCCATCTTTTATTCTTTGATTTTGAGTGTTTTTTTTTTTTAAACTATTTTTCTCTTCTATTCTTTTTATAACTCTTTTGTGGGATTTGGGGAGATTGAGGAAATAAATGAGAATTATCAATCAGCCATGTTTAATGAGATGACAGAACTATGTACTATTTTGTAGTTTGCTGTTTTTCAAATAATGGCATAAGAATTTCTCCAAGTCCTTAAAATCATGAACAATAATGTTTTATAACAACTTCTACTGTCATATGGAAATGCTTATGATGTTCTATGCAGGTATAATTTGATATCTCTCAATGTACATTGAGATTAAATTTTTTAAAATATTTTTATAATTATAGATAACATTGTTGAGAAAATTTCCACACATAGATTGTTATATATTTCTTTAGGATAGATTCTAGACATGGAATTATTGAAATCAAAGGATAGGAACATTTAGAAAAATAATGAAAAAATTTAAATACGTACAAAAGTAGAAAGACTAATATAATAAACCCCCATGCATCTATCACTCAACTCTGTCAGTTACTAATTCATGGTCAATCTTATTTTGTTTATACCCTGATTCACTACCTTCCCACCCCACCATTATTTTGAAGTAAATGACTGACATCTTTTCATTTCCGTAAATATTTCAGTATGTATTTCTAAAAGAAATGTACTCGTTTTTAAAGTACAGCCATGATATTAAATATAAACATTTAAAAGAAAATGCCCACCACTTTGTAGACAGACTTTCCAAATAATTATTACTTTAAAATAGGTAATACAATCCTGTTATTCACTCACAAGATTTCCTTCCGCTACTTTAGCATAGCCACCATATTCCCCTCCTCAGAGGCAACCAAGGTTATCACATTATTTTATATTTTTCCAGGGATTTTAGGCATATAATCCAAACCAAAAAACCTACTGCAATGAAGTCAATTCTCACTCATAGCAACCCCATAGGGTTTCCGAGGCTGTAAGGAAGTGAACTGCCATACCTTTCTCCCACAGAGCCCTTGATGGTTTCGGACTGCGGTTAGCAGTCAATTGCTTTATCCACTGCACCAGCAGGGCTCCTTTTAGGTGAATAATAGCAATATTATATTTTCATTTCACTCTTCCTCCTTTTTCTTTCTTTCTTCCTTTCTCTTTCTTTCTCTCTCTCTCCTTTCTTGCCTTCCTTCCTTTCTTTCTCTCTCTTCTTTTTCTTTTTATAAATTCACATTTTAATATTCTAGACTTTTGTTTCATATTGCAAAATAACCCTCCTGAAAGATTTTACAAATTTACACTACTAACAACAGTATCTTTCATTTGATCGCTAATGAACAACCTCGATGTTTTTCGTATGTTTATTAACCTTTTTTTTTTTATATATTTTATTGTACTTCAGCTGAAGGCTTACAGAACAAATAGTTTCTCATGGAACAGTAGTGCACATGTTGTTTTATGGCATTGGTTAACAACGCCACAACATATTAACCCTCTAAATTCTCAACCATTTTTTTGGTGAAAATACACATAGCCAAAGATACACCATTTCAAAAATTTCTACATGCACAGTTCAGTGACATTGACTACGCTCTTCCAATTGTGCTGTTAAACTCACTTAAGATGAAGCATTACAGAACAAAATAGTTTCTCATTTAACAGTTACTACAAATGTTGCCCTGTGACAATGGTTAACAATCTCACAACACATCAACAATATCCTTACTCAACCTTGGGTTCCCTATCACCAGCTTCCTTGTCCCCTTCTGCCTTCTGGCCCTTGACACTGGACTCCTGTACCTCGTTAGTCTCATTTGGTTTTACGGGGCTGTCCACTCCCAGGCTGAACAGTGAACCTCGGAGGTAGCTTCATCACTGAGCTAAAAGGGTGTCTGGGGGCCATACTCTTGAGGTTTCTCCAGTCTCCTTTAGGCCAGTAAATCTGGTCTTTTTTTTGTGAGTTGGAATTATGCTCTACATCCTTCTCCAGCTCTGTCCAGAACCCTCTGTTGTGATCCTGGTCAGAGCAGTCAGTGGTGGTAGCCGGGCACCATCTAGCTGTACTGGACTCAGTCCGCTGGAGGCCTTGGTAGCTGTGGACAATTAGTCCTTCAGACTAATCTTTTCTTCGTATCCTGTTCTCTTCATTCTCCCTTGCTCCTGAAGGGATGAGACCAGTGGAGTATCTTAGATGGCTGCTCACAGGCTTTTAAGACCCCAGTCACTACTCACCAAGGTAGAATGTAGAGCATTGTCTTTATAAGTTGTGTCATGCCAATTAAGCTAGATGTTCCCCGAGACCATGGTCCCCACAGCCGTCCACTAAGCAATTCTGTCCCTCAGGGAGTTTAGATGTGTCTATGGAGTTTCCATGACCTTTCCTTGTAGAAGTTGTGCTGGTTTGCCCTGTATTGTGTACTGTCTCACCCTTCACCCAAGATACAACTTATCTATTGTCTATTTAATATTTCCCCCCACCCCTCCCATCCCTGGTAACCAACAAAGATTGTTACATTTTGTGTATGAACTTTTTCATGGGTTTTTACAATAGAGGTCTCATACAATATTTGTCCTTTTGTGATTGACTTATTTCACTCAGCATAATGTCCTCCAGTTTCATCCATGTTATGAGATGCTTCACAGATTCATCATCGTTGTTTCTCGTTGCGTAGTACTCCAATGTGTGTATGTACCATAGTTTGTTTATCGATTCATCTGTTGATGGGCATCTAGGTTGTTTCCATCATTTTGCTATTGTGAATAATGCTGTCATGAACATAGGTGTACATATATCTATTCAAGTGATGACTCTTATTTCTCTAGGATATATTCCTAGGAGTGGGATTGCTGGATCGAATGCTATGTCTATTTCTAGCTTTCTAAGGAAGCACCAGATCATTTTCCAAAATGGTTGTATCATTTTGCATTCCCACCAGCAGTGCATAAGAGTTCCCATCTCCCCGCAGCCCCTCCAACATTTGTGATCTCCAGTGTTTTTGATCTGTGCCAGTAATGCCGGGGTGAGATGGTATCTCATTGTGGTTTGAATTTGCATTTCTCTAATGGCTAGTGATCGTGAGCATTTCCTCATGTGTCTGTTGGCCATTTGAATGTCTTCTTTGGTGAAGTGTCTGTTCATTTCCTTTGCCCATTTTTTAATAGGATTATTTGTCTTTTTGTTGTAGAGGTGTTGGCTTTTCTTGTAGATTATGGAGATTAGACATTTGTCTGACTTGTACTGTCCAAAAATTTTTCCCCAGTCTGTAGGTTCTCTTTTTACTCCATTGGTGAAGTCTTTTGAAGAGCATAGGTGTTTGATTTTTAGACGATCCCAGTTATCTAGCTTATCCGTTGGGGTTTGTGCATTGATGGTTATGGTTTGTATCCTGTTAATGCCATGTGTTAAGGCCTGAAGTGTTGGTCCTATTTTTTCTTCTATGACCTTTATAGTTTTTGGCTTTATATTCAGGTCTTTGATCCATTTTGAAGTAGTTTTTGTATACGGTGTAAAGTATGGGTCCTGTTTCATTTTTTTGCAGATGGATATCCAGTTTTGCAAGCACCATTTGTGAAAAAGACTGTCTTTTCCCCATTTGATGGACTTTGGGCCCTTGTTGAAGATAAGGTGACCGTAGGTGGATGGATTTACATCTGGGTTCTCAATTCTGTTCCATTGGTCAATGTATCTGTCGTTGTGCCAGTACCGTGCTGTTTTGACTACTGTAGCTGTATAGTAGGTTCTGAAGTCAGTTAGTGTGAGTCCTCCAACTTTATTCTTCTTCTTCAGTAGTGCTTTACTTATTCGGGGCTTCTTCCCTTTCCATATAAAGTTAATGATTAGTTTTTCCATCTCTTTGAAGAATGTTGGTGGTATTTGGATCAGGATTGCATTGTATTTGTAAATTGCTTTGGGTAGAATTTCCATTTTCACAATGTTGAGTCTGCCTATCCATGAGCATGGTATGTTTTTCCGTTTATGTAGATCCCTTTGGGGTTCATGCAGTAGTGTTTTATAGTTTTCTTTGTATAGGTCTTTTACATCCCTGGTCAGATTTATTCCTAAGTATTTTATCTTTTTCAGGGCTATTGAAAATGGTATTGATTTCCTGATTTCCTTTTCATCATTCTCCTTACTGGTGTATAGGAATCCAACTGATTTTTGAATGTTTATCTCGTATCCTGCTACTCTGCTGAATCTTTCTATTAGTTCCGGTAGATTTCTCTTGGAGTCTTTAGAGTTTTCTATGTATAGTGTCATATCATCTGCAAACAGGGACAGTTTCACTTCTTCATTACCAATTTGGATGCCCTTTATTTCTTTTTCTTGCCTTATAGCTCTAGCTAGAACTTCCAGCACAATGTTAAATAGGAGTGGTGATAAAGGGCATCCTTATCTTGTTCCTGTTTTCAAGGGGAATGTTTTCAGCCTCTCTCCATTAAGAATGATGTTGGCCATTGGTTTTGCATAGATGCCCTTTATTATGTTGAGAGATTTCCCTTCTATACCTATTTAATTGAGACTTTTTATCTGGAATGGGTGTTGGACTTTGTCAAATGCCATTTCTGCGTCAATTGAGATGATCATGTGATTCTTCTCTTTCCTTTTATTTATGTGGTGGATTACGTTGATTGATTTTCTAATGTTGAAGCATCCTTGCATACCTTGTATGAATCCTACTTGGTCGTGGTGTAATATTTTTTTTTGATATGATGCTGAATTCTATTGGCTAGAATTTTGTTCAGAATTTTTGCATCTATATTCATGAGAGATATTGCTCTGTAATTTTCTTTTTTTGTGACGTCTTTGTCTGGTTTTGGTATCAGCGTTATGCTGGCTTCATAGAATGAATTTGGAAGTCTGGCTTCCTCTTCTATGCTCTGAAATAGCTTGGGTAGAACTGGTACAAGCTCTTCTGTGAATGTTTTGTAGAATTCTCCAGTGAAGCCATCTAGGCCAGGGCTTTTTTTGGTTGGGAGTTTTTTTTATTACCTTTTCAATCTCTTCTCTTGTTATGGGTCTGTTCAGATTTTCAACATCACTTTGTTGTAGTTTGGGTAGGCCGTGTGTTTCTAGAAATTTATCCATTTCCTCTAGGTTTTCAAATTTGTTGGAGTATAGTTTTTCATAATATTCTGTTATAATCCTTTTTATTTTGGTTGGGTCTGTTGTAATGTCCCCCATTTCATTTCTTATTTGGGTTATTTGTGTCCTCTCCTGTTTTTCTTTTGTCAGTCTGGCCAGTGGTTTGTCGATTTTGTTGATTCTTTCAAAGAACCAACTTTTGGTTTTGTTGATTCTTTCTATTGTTTTTCTGTTCTCTATTTCATTTATTTCTGCTCTGATCTTTACTATTTCCTTTCTTCCGGTGGTTGTGGGCTTTTTTTGGTGTTCTCTTTCAATTTGTTTGAGTTCTGTAGTTAATGTTTTGATTTTGTCCTTTCTTCTTTTTTGATATGTGCATCTATTGCTATAACTTGTCCTCTGAGGACTGCCTTTGCTGTGTCCCACCGGTTTTGGTATGATGTGTTTTCATTCTCATTTGATTCTAGGAATTTTTTGATTCCATCTCTGATTTCTTCTATTATCCAGTAATGTGTAAGCAGGGTATTATTCAGTTTGAATGTAGTTAATTTTTTTTCCTTGCTCTTTCTAGTGTTAATTTCTACCTTGATGGCATTGTGGTCAGAGAGGATACTTTGAATTATCTCAACGTTTTGGATCTTGTTGAGGATTGCATTGTGGCCTAAGATGTGGTCTATTCTGGAGAACGTTCCATGTGCATTGGAAAATAATATGTACTTTGCAGCCGTTGAATGGAGTGTTCTATATATGTCTATGAGGTCAAGTTGGCTGATTGTGCCCTTTAGGTCTTCTGTATCTTGGTTGAGTTTCTTCTTAGTTGTTCTGTTCTTTACTGAGAGTGGTGTGTCGAAGTCTCCTGCTATTGTGGAACTGTAAATTTCTCTTTTCAGTGTTGTTAGAGTTTGTTTTGTGTATTTTGGAGCCCTGTTATTGGGAGCGTAGATGTTTATTATGGTTATGTCTTCATGATGGATCATCCCCTTAATCATTATATAGTGTCCTTCTTTGTCTTTTATGGTAGATTTTGTTTTAAAGTCTATTTTATCTGAGATTAGAATTGCCACTCCTGCTCTTTTTTGGTACTTGTTAGCTTGGTATATTTTTTTCCAACCTTTGATTTTAATAAATTCACATCTTTGTTTCTAAGGTGTGTCTCTTGTAGACAGCATATTGATAGATCCTGTTTTCTTATCTATTGTGTCACTCTCCATCTCTTTATGGGTGCATTGAGTCATTTACATTCAGTGTAATTATTGATAGATGTGAGTTTGTTGCTGTCACTTTGTAGTGCTTTTTTTTGTGGTGCTGAAGTTTTCTTTGTTCTTCTTACTCTCTTGTGCTGAGTTACTTTTGTTTGTGGATTTTTTTTTTCATTTCTTTTGTTTTTGTAGGTTTTGTTTTTGCCGACACTTTATGTTTTTCGTCTTTATTTTTATGAGTTGGTTTGTTTACTTTCTTTGTGGTTACCATGAATTTTACGCTTATCTTTCTAAGTTTGAAGCAGTCTACCATTACTTGGTATCGCCTTGCTTTCCTTTTCATTAGAAGGTTCTAAACCTGTGCCGTTTATTCCCTCTTTTATTGTTTTGATGTTGTTGTCATTTACTGATTAACTGCTCTGATTCCCTGTTGTATTTCTTTTGGTTTTGGATAGTCCTTGAGAGTTCATTTCCTAGATTGGTATCTGGCTGGTACGATCCTGCGTCCTAGGTTCTGCCTGTGAGCTGGAGCTGTTTGTCCTCAGATTGAAGAACTCCCTTTAATAATTCTTGTAAGTTTGGTTTGACTTTTACATATTCCCTTAATTTCTGTTTATCTGGAAATGACCTAATCTCACCATCAAATTTGACCTAGAGTTTTGCAGGATATATTATTCTTGGTTGACAATTTTTTACTTTCAAGACTTTATATATGTCATCCTATTGCCTTCTTGCCTGCATGGTTTCTGCCGAATCATCTGAGCTTAGTCTTATTGTTTCTCCTCTGTATGTGACTTCTTGGTTTTCACGAGCTGCTCTCAGGATTCTTTGTTTGTCTTTGGTTTTGTTGAGTGTGAATATGATATTCCTTGGTGATTTTCTTTTGGGGACTCTTCTATATGGGGTTCATTGAGCTTCTTGGATGGCCAGCTTTTCATCTTTCATGATATTGGGGAAGTTTTCTGTCAGTAGTTCCTTAAAGATCCTCTCTGTGTTTTCTGTTTTCTCCCCCTGTTCTGGAATGCCAATCACTCGTAAATTTTTGCTTTTAATTGTGTCCCACATAACTCTCAGGGTCTCTTTATTTTTCTTTGTTCTTGTTTCTGAGTTTTCCTGAAACAGAGTTGTATCCAAGTGTTTGTCTTCTATTCCACTGATCCTGTCTCCCACCATTTCAAATCTGTTTCTCAGCCCTTCTATGACATCATCAATTTCTGAAAGCTTGTTGTTTATCTTTTGGATTTCTGATTGTTGTCTTTGTATAATTTCTAGTTGTGAGTTTATTTTGGCATTTTGTTCCTGCATTATTTTCCTGAATTATTCCAATTTTTTGTCTGTATTTTCCATGAATTTGTCTATTTTTTCCTCATGTTTGTCAGCTTTTTGCCTCGGTTTTTGGAGAATCCCAAGTATTAGAGATTTGAATTCCCTATGAGATAGTTCTAGTGCATTTTCTTCCAGAGGATAGTCATCTGGTGTTTTATTTTGGACGCCTACTGAAACCATCCTGTCCTGTTTTTGTAAACGTTTAGATATTGTCCGCTGTTTTGGGGGCATTCAGTAGTTATTTTTCTCATTTATTGATTGTAGATTTGTTTGTTTTGTCCCTTTTTAAAAAAAAAAAATTTGACTATGTCTGAGCAGGCGGACTGTGTGTTCTTTGTTGTTTGCTCATCTGTGCGCTCAATACTTTTCACCTCCTTTCCAACTGGCAGGGTCAGTCACTCAGATATGGTACAGGAGGGCAAGTCTAGCTGAAGAGGAGTTACTGGGATGGGTTGTTTGGGGCACTTACTACAGCCACCAGAGCAGGTTGGTAATCAGTGCAAGGCAGGTTCCAGTAGGCTGTGCCCGTGCTGTTTGGTGGTGTGATGTCAAGTGCCCGGTGCAGGTAGGTAGGATGCAGCAGGGAGATTGTTATGTGTGGAGCTAAGATGGATATGGGAGAGAGGAGAGACGAACAGGAGCCAAAAACATACAAAGAGAAAAGAATGCTAGGGGAGCTTGCCATTGGAATAGAGAGATGAGAGACTATGAAATGGAGAGAAACAGAAAGGAGAAGAAGAAGAAAAGAAAAGGATGAATAAATAAAAATCAGAAAGGTTAAAGAACCGCAAAGTTCCCAGGGATCCCGCCAGTGCAGCTATGAGGTCTGGGGAAGTCGCTCTCAGGTGTTGCAATACAGCCTGGCTAGAAGGCATAGCAGTATACAACACCTGGTATTCAGGGATCAGAGAGAGAAGGAAGATATAGAGGGATGAGAAACTGATCAATGAAGAAAGACAAAAAGGGAAAAAAAGGGAAAAGAAAACAAACAAACAAAAAAAAAAAGAACGAGAAAGGCCCCCCAAAAAAAACAGGAAAAAAAAATGGAAAAAGAAATGCTCTCAGGGATCCCTCTGCACGTCTGTGGAAGCTAAAGGGGAGTTCCTTGCCACGCAGCTCCACCTGGCCAGAAAGGGCTGTCAACTCAAGAAAAGGAAAAGAAAACAAACAAACAATTCAAAACAAACAAACAAAGAAAAGCCCTGGGATCCCACCAGCGCGGTAGCCTAGACCAGGAAGCAGCTCCACACTCGAACGGAGCTTCGCAGCCCCTCAGGAAGAAGCAAAGATGGCGCACGGAGCCAGGCACTCAAGCGAAAGGATGGGGAGGTGGCGAGAGGCAAGCAAAAAATCAAAAGAAGCAGAAAGAAAAAGAAAAAGCTACACCAGCAGCCAACAAATGGCACTCGGAGAACTAGCCAGTGAGAGCTGGTGTTTCTGGACAAGAGACTGTGTCTGCGGGAAGCGGAGGGGGCCGAGCCAGGGCGAAGAGGGGTGGGGGGTGGGAAAGCGCACACCACAAATTACCGGTTGTTTTGTCTCCCACTGGATGCTCTGTGAGGCTGCTTTCTTGTACCCCCGTTTGCTGGTCTCCGATAGGAGTTCAAGATGGTGGATCCACACTGCGTTAGCTGGTAGGGGACCTCTGCATGAATCTCTCCTCGCTCTCCATTCTCTGTCAGTTTTCTCACTCCATTTGGTGCTTGGCTGAGTTCTTTATCTCTTCATTTGATGTTTTAGGGTTTCAGGATTGTTGTATTCTCTATTCGGCTTAGTTTTTCAGATCTTTGCTGTGGAGGGACGGCGTAGTGCTTCTGCCTAGAGTGCCATTTTTCCAGAACTCTGTTTATTAACCTTTTGTGGTAGTACTTTTGAAAATCATTTGAGTCTTCTGTTTTATGCCCTTTGGGGTCAAATTAGAGTAGGATGAGTTAGAAAGATCTGTCATTTTGAGAACTACTGCTGTCTGTGCCTTTTATATTAGACTTCATCTTCTATAACCTTTTATGTGCCTTTTGAATATTGTTTTTGTTAGTCACCCTCAAGTTGATTCCAACTCATGGCAACCCCTAAAGTACTTTCCTTATCCACTTGACTCCTGGGGCATTTATATTCTGCTGAGCCCCTAAAACTTAAGCCTCTAAACTTTGTGTAATGTTGTGAAGCAAGAATATAAAGAGACTCCTCGTCTCCCTGTATAGCTAGTCAATTGTCCCAATACCATGTGTAGTATTCACTACTGTTTTATACTTACTATTACATTTATCATATTATTAATATATTAATATAAAATGCTTCATAACCATATCTTCATTATCTTATCCCCAATGCCTAGGACATAATGATGCTAAAATATATATTTGTGGAATAAAATAGTTTAAAACCAAGTGATTTTCAAGGGGATGGAGACAGGGTATGCGTAGTTGAATTTTCCCATTATATCCTCCCTACCTTCAAGGAACTCGTTTGGAATATGAAGCAGAAAGAAAGTATCATAAGGGAATTACAGACAACATTCAGTGGGAATACATAGTAAGGAGAAATCACATATAGCTGGGTGCACACTCCTGGAACCATCAGATCAATGGTATTCCCATTGCTTGTTACCACTAATATGCAGATGACTCCAAAATTGGTATCATTAGTTTATTTCTCTTTATCCTGAGCTTCAGACTCAATATGCAGATGCCCTTGTTTACAATATATATAGCTTTGTTTGGATAGCCAATAAAACTGAACTTTCAGGCCCCTGCCCTACGTACACCTTGAAAGTCATTCTGGACTCATTCCTTTACTTCACTCTTCATGTAAAATCATCGCCCTATTAATTGCCCTTTAATTTCTCTTAGCTCTGTATCTTCCTTTTGTCTACTTGTACTACCTTTCTTTAGGCCCTTATCATTTGTGGTTTTGGTTAAAATCTCCTACTTGATCCAAGAGTTTCCATCTCCCTTGCACCCCACCACCTATTTTCCAGAGAGGACTTTAGAAACACAAATCCAATTGCTTATCATCTGCCTACTCGTTAATGGCTTCCCATTAACAAAGATTAGGCTTCACACTTCTTAGTGTGTGTCTTAGTCATCCAGTGCTGCTATAACAGAAACACCACAAGTGGATGGTTTTAATGAAGAGAAGTTTATTTCCTCATAGTCAAAGTAGGCTAAAAGTCATCAGCTCCAGGGGAAGGCTTTTTCCCTCTCTCTGCCTTCTCATCAGTGTTCCCCTGGACTGAGACCTTCTCAGCACAGGGACCCCGGTCCAAAGGACATGCTCTGCTCCTGGCACTGCTTTCTTGATGGTATGAGGTCCCCCTGTCTCTCTGCTCACGTCTGTCTTTTATATCTCAAGAGATTGCCTCAGAACACAATCCAGTCTTGTAGATCAGGTCCTGCCTTACTAACACAAATCTCACCCATCCTCCCTCATTAACATCATAGAGGCAGGTTTACAACATACAGGAAAATCACACAGTACCAGGAATCGTGGCCTAGCCAAATTGATACACACATTTTTTGGGGGACATAATTCAAACCATGACAGTGTGGCATAGGCACCTTTCTGCTACTAATCTACCCCTTAGCCACCATGACCTAGCTGCTCTTCTCCAAATTTGCCTTCCTTAGTTTTAATGATTTTAAAAACCCTGATGCCTCTCTCACGACTCAAGGGTGTCCTCCACACCTTCTTGCTGCTTTAGGTCCCACCCAACCCCCATGTGCTCCCATGTACCCTTGTACATATCAGTATCTTATTATTTATCACATTGCACTGACAGATCACACCGCAGCATAAAAACCATCTATTTGTCTGTCCTAGTCTGTGCTAAGTTTCTCTGTGTGCTTTTACCATGTAAGTATGAGATATTGGATAACTTCTAAGCTTTGGTGTCCTTATTGCCTTCACTCTACAGGCAGCTGCAGGAGGAAATGCTTTGACTCATCATTTAGAGGACTGGAAGGCTGCCGATGCGACCTGGGATGTAAAGACCGAGGCAACTGCTGCTGGGATTTTGAAGACACCTGTGTGGAATCAAGTATGAATTCTGAGAAGTTCGTTAGCATATTGGTTGTGCTATTATAATGCATATCCAAATGTTCACCCAGACACCTTGCAGACACAATCTATTATCATTTCCCTCTTCACAGTGCTAAACACAGAGTTCTCACTTTATTTAGTTGAGGTTGAAGGATAACTGTCTACAGCACATGGAATGTGTGACTACATACATTTCAATGGAGTTTTATTATGGCTTAAAGTTAAATATCTTTTTTAGTTTCATTTCCAGTGGTTCTTAAACTCCAGGGTGCTTAAGACTGACTTGTAAAGCTGGTTATTCTCAGTGATTCTGATGCCAGTGTTCTACAGGCCACAATTTGAGGAACACTGTTCTCTAGGTGGAACAGATAGTTTGCAATATTTAATTCTCTAGGAAATCAGGGAAGAGGGGTCTAGTGGTTGGAGCAGAATGAAGATTAGAAAAGTAGAGCTCCTAACATTATGCTTTTTGAAAAGGGCAGAGGTAAGTGACAACCTAGTGTCTTGGATTGAATTGTGTACCCCCAGAATATCTGTCAGCTTGGCTAGTCCATGATTTCCAGTATTGTGTGATTGTCCACCATTTTGTCATCTGTTGTGATTTTCCTATGTGTTGTAAATCCTATCTCTATGACGTTAATGATCAGCAGCTTTGTTGATGAGGCAGGACTCAATCTACCAGATTAGATTGTGTCTTGAGCAAATCTCTTTTGAGATATAAAAGACATCAGCAGAGAGACATGGGGACCTCATACCACCAAGAATGTATAGCCAGGAGTGTGCATCCTTTGGACCCAAGGTCCCTGCACCGAGAACTCAGTCCAGGGGAAGACTGATGACAAGGACTTTCCTCCAGAGTCGACAGAGAGACAAAGCCTTCCCCTGAAGGTGATGCCCTGAATTTGGACTGCTAGCCTACAAGACTGTGAGAGAATACACTTCTGTTTGTTGAAGCCATCCACTTGTGGTATTTCTGTTATAGGAGCACGAGAAAACTGAGACACCTAGTATAGATAAAGATTTGCATTTCCTTTATTTAGTCTCTAAAAATCGTTTCTTCCTTAGTGGATAAAAAACAATGTGCAAAATACAGAACTGTACACGCAATTGCAGCACACAGCAGTGGCCTATTTGACATATCGTCTAGGCACAGGGCTGCTGTTGATTTTAGTCACTGATTCCTACCAGGTGGCAGTAGGAAGCAGCCTCTTGCATTTTTTTTAAGGAGTGAGATTTATTTAAACTAATCTCCTACCAAGTATATCGCCTGGGAGAAGACTGGAGGCATGGTTGAGAGCTGATCTACCACTTCTGTCACTGTCATCGGGGAGGCACCTGGCCTGCCTACATTCTTGCAGACCTGATGGTGCACCTGTTACTTCTGTTGTCACTGTCTCTTCCTTGCTACCTGTCCTTAGATCAGGGTGGGTTAAACTGCCCCTGGGTGCCAATAATCAATCAGGGCTAGTGGTTCTTCACCACTCGGAGCTCTTGCCCTTGGGTGGGAATAGGATCGGTATTCAGAGTTTCTCCAAACTCAGAGATATACCTGCTAGTAGAACAGAGCTGCAGTTAACAAAGCTGCATTTCTGCCATTCATGCTAAATGAAGAAAAGTGGTGAATTGCTCCTCATTTTGTATTATGTATTTTCCTTCATTAATGCAGACAAACCAAGCATTTGACAGTTTGACAATAATATGGGGGAAAATGCATGAGAATTTCTATTTTCTGTATTGAATACTTAAACTTAATTAAATACTCAGAACCGAATTGTGCAATTTTACAGCTAAAATATGGACCTGTGATAAATTTCGTTGTGGGGAGACTAGACTAGAATCTAGCCTTTGCTCTTGCTCGGATGACTGTTTGCAGAGGAAAGACTGCTGTACTGATTATCAGAGTGTTTGCCAAGGTAAGCAGATGGATGTTGACAACCCATTGGTCACTTTGAGTTCAGTGATCCTAGGGCTGGTCTAGGCTGCAGAAATTAAAAGAGAGAATCTTAAGCTACTTCGTACAGAAGAAAAGATGAAATTTGTTTTCTGTGGAAAGAAATGTGGCTTGTGTACTATAGAGGAAGGGAGTATACTACAGAGGAAGGGAGCTTGGAACATAAATATCATAGAGAAAAAGATAGAGCTTAAAACCCCCTATTTGTAGGTAAGACAAGATCTTTTTCAATCCAGTGACCATGGCAGAGACATACTTGTGGTTTGAGACACTGGGTGGCAAACCTTAAAGTTAAAACACTATGAAAGAGGTTATGTGGCCCAAATATTAGTCCATTATACCAGTGTTGTTACTGTTGAAACAACTGTGTCCTGAATCTTCAAATGACCGATGAAGGATCTTCAGAGTGTTAATGCAGAGCCACGATTAAAATCCTGATTCCCCTTGCTTGGGCCACTTTGTAAGTGCTGTGGAAATGTTAAAGTCACCGATCCTCCAGGATATCTGATGAAATTTATGGGAAATGCACATATACACATAGCAACAAAACTGCTTGGAGCTATCACTCCCTTTTTCATAACACCACACCCAACTGCGCTTACACTTTTTCAAAATTTTTAGACAAAAGAGAGTAAGTTGAATTTTGAGTTTTGAAATAGGAGGAAAATGTTATAGTAGAAACATTATAAGCTATAATCTATTAGTAGAAAGTGTTTTGCACTAATAGACAAGTCCGTTTTTATACAAACCGTTTAACTGAAAATCAGCTGAAAATGGATGCCAAAGAGGGAAATATGTAAAGACCTAAAATTATAACTTCTTCCTTTTCTTAATAACTGTTCAATATTTAATAGTGAATGTTGTAGCATTAAAAAATTTCTCTGAATCCACAAAGGCAAGTGTAGTTTCCAGTTTGCTTCTTTCTCTGAGTTCATTGATCATACTGCCCCTTACCTGTCTTTGCCTCCCACCACAATTTTATCACTTAACTTTTTATCTCAAAACTGATCCTCAGTTCATGTGATAAGTATTCCCGTTGAATGCATTGCACAATATTGCTTGAATTTAACAGAAAGAAAAGTAATTGTTAAAAAACAGCGTTGGGGTTTACCATTAACACTAATTGGTTATTTTAATGGAGTTAATTTAACCATTTCCGTTCATTTTTTAAATAAATGTAAAAGTTTTCTCACTCTAAAGATTCAACACTTTATAGTTATATTGTCCAATTACCTAAGTAATTAGATAACCTGTAGGTGGGCCTTTTAGACAATTCCCAGCATGACATTAAAATGAAGTTCAGTGTTTTGTCATCCTTTTTTCTATTTCCAAGTTTTTGAGTTTTCTTCTTTAAACAACATGTATCCTTCATTCTCCCAACCTCTTTTCCCCTCCAATTTTGTATTATTTTGAAGTCCCTCCTGGAGTTAATACCATGTTATCTGTAATGTAATGTTCATGTGCAATAGCACTTAATGTGTTCTGAAAGCATTTTGTTGCTGGAGTCACATGAACTAAGTGGTTTGAGGAGATCACATCCATTGAACACTTGCTTCTCTTTTCTTATCTGTGGTGTAGCAGTCTAAAGATTTTGATCTTATGCATTTCAGGAGAAACAGAATGGATGAAAGAAGAATGTAGTACAGCCGACCAGTCTCAGTGTCCGGAAGGGTGAGACCGACATGGGGATTTTTACCCTCCTCTAACAGTTGGCACATGGGAATGTGGTTGAAAGGCAGGGTGGAATTTTCTCAAATCTATTCACATTTCAAAACAGAAAAGTCATCAAAGGGTTAGGCTCCTTGTAGCTTCTAAGTCAGGCTTTATTTGTTTAATTGTTCGCAAAGTACTTTTATATTAATTTATTATATTCATGCCATACAATAATGACTTAAAAAATTGATTGAAGCATTAAATACTAACATTTCTAAGGTCCTACGTTCAGGACTGGAGTTTAGATAGAACTTAATCCCGCCACAACTGTTTTCTATTAACATCCGAGCGCCTTGAATTTATTCTTTCTGAGGGGAAAAGAAACTTGTCCCTGCGAGTTCTCAGAATGAAAGGTAGACTTTGAAGGATGAATGAGTAGGACTTTGTCAGATGGGCCTAGGTGATGAGCACAGGAGGTAACATGCCCGGCCACATGCTCCTCCTCCACATGCTCCTCCTCCACATGTTTATAATGGCTGCTCTCTGGACTTTGCCCAGACCTGGAAAGGTGCCCCCACATCACCTCAGAGGCGTTTGGATCTTCCCTTTCTTCCAGTTGCCCCTCTGGTCTTGAGCTACTTTATTCATCTGGCCCAAGCAGTAGGAGAATGACAGTGAGGTAAAAGAGAGGGAAAGGAATACCTGGCTTTAGGAGGATTTGGTGTTGACAATTTGGTAGGTGTCCTTGATGATGCAAGATAAGACCAGAAAGGAAATTGGTGAAGAAATGGAGGGGGGGGAGGGAGGTGGTAAACGGCAAACCAACTGTCTCCTATTGTGTCTTCCATTATTCCATTTACTCAACTGGAGTCATTCCTCCCCTCAAGCCTCCTGACCCCCCGCCCTGCTTAGAGTCATACATGGCTCTGTATTTATACATACAGTATAACATACAATGATAATTCTACTCACTATTAATAATATTTACCAGTAACAATTTTAGTGGCTGGAGACATTCCATTAAATGAAGCCTTCTTGCTGTACATTCAAACTAGTATTTCTGTTTGCTTGTTTCTTTGTTTTACTATTTTGCTAGTCATTGTAGTGTAATAAGGAGTGTGGGCTCTTAAATCAGACAAGTGTGGGCTCTTAAATCAGACAAATGTGGGTTGAGAGCCTAGCTCTGTCCCAGCTGGCAATGGGACACCTTGGGTAAGTTATCTGATCCTCTCTACCCGTCTCATTTATAAGCTGGAGATAATACTGGTATCTGGCTTGCAGGTTGTCCTTAAATTTTTTTGGTTAATGATGAAATAATTCTTGGCATACAGTGAGCCCTTACATAAGCCTCATCATATGGAATAAAAATAATATTAATGAGATGTTCATCTGTATCAGCAATCAGAGAAATAAAAATGAAAAGAAGATACATTTTTTTATACAATAAAAATCAAACACTATGATTCGAACAAAGTAGCAGCCATCTGTTGTGCTTAGGGAAGTATAAATTTATTTAGATTACCACAAGAAAATCGTGACAAAATATTTTAATCTCCTTTGAAAGTGCTTATCCTTTGACCAGGAAATTTCATGTTTAGGAATGTATCTTAAGGAAATAATTACAGGTGTTTTACCTGCAACGGTGTTCATGATAGCATTGTTTTATAATCTTGCTTTTGAAATATACTGGGGTAGCTAGCTTGGAGGGGCAGGGAGGCCATTAAGAAAGAGGTGTACTGAAAATTTGAATTTTACTCTATTTAGACTAAAACAATTTTACTGTGGTAAAAATATATGTAACAAAATATTTGCCATTTCAACATTTTTTACATGTTCAGTTGAATGACATTAATTAACTTCATGTTATGCAACCATCATCATTATCCATTTCCAGATTTTTCCATTACCCTTAACAGAAACTTGGTGCCCTCTCAGAAATGACTCTCCCTATTCTCCTCCCCCACCTCCACCCCCTGATAACCTCTAATGAGCTTTGGTCTCTATATATTTGCATATTCTAGATATTTCCTGTAAGTGGGATCATACGATATTTGTCCTTTTGTGACTAACTTATTTCACACAGTACAATGTTTTCAAGGTTCATTGGATCCCACTCTTCATCTCATAGATGTTTTGATCCTGTCTTTAAGCTGGAAGGTTATTTAGATGGGGTATTTATGAAAGTAAACATTTTCATCAGAATTATGCCAATGTTAATTAGTTTTTTGGGAAAAAAAAGATTTTCCAATGCAAACGGTACTGCAAAAAAAAAAAAAAAAACCCACTGCCATTGAGTCAATTCCAGCTCATAGTGACCCCATAGGGTTTCCAAGGCTGTAAATCTCTATGGAAGCACACTGCCACATCTGTCTTCACAGAGCTTCTGGTGGTTTCGAACCACCAACATTTCGGTTGGCAGTCTATCACTTTAACCACTGTGCCACTGTCAGTATGAGTCTAAATTGACTTGAAGGCAATGGGCAAACTCTACTAGGCCAGTTTAATTTTTTGATCAGTTTTCCACAAGTTAGAATTAAAGCATTTCTAATTTTCCATTTTTTTTTTGGATCGAGATAGAGTTTACATTCTTTTAAATGCATACATCTTAAGTGTTCAGTTTAAGCTTTAGGAAATGCATACACCTGTGTAACCCACACCACTATCAAGCTATAGGATATTTACACCACCTTAAAAAGATATTTCATGTCCTTCCCACCCACCCCCATAGACTCAGTTTTGATTTCTATCGCCATGGATTCCTGTTGTAGAAATCTCATACAAATGAAATCATACCATATGTTCTCTTGTGTGTAACCTCTTCACCCAGTGTTTTGAAGTTCATTAATATTCCTCTGTGGGCTTTTGCTTAGGGTATTTTCCTTGGTTGACACATTAGTCCAATTCTCCTTTAATATTATTTCTATTTGTCCTTTAGGGCTCCATTCACATGTCACATCCCCTGGACAGCCTGTTATGTTCTTCTGAGAACTTGAATAGCACCCTGTACTCAAATTTAGTCCTGAACAAATCTAGTTTACTTCTCAATTTCTTTCCTCACAGGGGCTCTTACTCCTCCATAACTTTGTTCTCAGCATCTAGCACAATGCCTGACTCAAATATTTACTAAATGAATGAATAAATAAATGCTTCTTCTGGGAATATTACAATAAATACTGCTTTGGGGAAGCCCAATAGACTTGTTTTCTAGACTCTCCTCACACTTATACAGTGTGTAATTAGATGGCACACTGTTATTTTTTCTAAATTTACTCAAACACCCTGAAAAATGATTGAATTTATTTTCTTATTTTTAGCTGGCATCAGCGTTCAGAATTTTCTTTATAATCATATTGTATAGCTTGGCAGAATTTTTGATGACTTGTTCTAACCAAATTATTTAGATTGCTTTGTTTTTGTGCAAAAAATCCAGATGTGAAATTGTTTGAGCAGAGTTGAAAATGATTTCTTTATATATTTGCATGCACCCTATTTGGAATTTAAAATAAATTTACTGTGTTTAGAGCTGCTATTCATAATGCCTCTAACCTGTAAAGTACCCAAATGCGCATCAACAGAAGGAATAAATTGTGGCTTACTCATTCACTATAATGCTAGACAGTTACAAGAATAAGCACAACTTGATGCAAAAATTTGGATGAAATCTCCCAAACATACTGTTAAATGAAAGAAGCCAGACGCAAAAGAATGCATACCGTATGGTTTCATTTGTGTATAAACATAAGCACAAAAATAGGCAAAACTAATCTGTGCTGTTAGAAGTGAAGATAGTGTTTATCCTTGGTGGGGGTGGGGTTGCGGTTTAGTGACTGGAAGCACCAGGAGAGACTTCTTGGTGCTGGAAGTATTCTGTTTCTTGATCTGGGTGATGGCTACCCAGTGGAGTTCAGTTAGTGAAAATTCATCCAACTATACATCTGTGAAATGTGTACTTTTCTGTGCATCGAGTATAAAATTAATAAAAATTAAAAAGTGAAAAAAATACAGAAGATAGTAAAAAACAAACAACAAAGCAACAACAACAAAAATACATTCACTAGGGCTATAGCCCATTTTAACTTCAATACTCGTCTATAAAAAAATTGTAACACATCTGAGATTGACATTAATATCCTGAGTATTAGAATAAAAAGTCAAAAAACTTAATTCTTTTGATATGTAAAACTTTAGAATATTAAAAGATCTCATAAGCTACAGAGTTTCTAAATTTCACAGCATAGTTATATCCAAAAGATGGTAGAACGGAATAATTAAAACTTTTATAATTTTTTAGTTTGAGCCTTGAATTTGGTAATCACTGCACTTGACTTCATTTGGTACAGTTCCTTTGCCAAAGCCAGGGCTGTGAAAGGCCTTCAATATAGAATCTCATCTCTGTTGGTGCTTTGTTAATGCTCTGCTCACTGATGTTAATGCTCATGCCACTGATCTCTGTTGTAAAATAATTAGCTCCTGTGAGGTCCCTAGGTGGCACAGATGGTTTGCGCTTGACTGCTAACCTAAAGGTTCGTGGTTTGAAGCCACCAGTGGTACTGCAGAAGAAAGGCCTGGCAATTTGCTTCCATTAAGATTACAAACAAGAAACCCCTATGAAGCAGTTCTGCTCTGTAACACATGGGGTTACCATGAGTCAGAACTGACTCAACAGCAATAAGTTTGGTTTGGTATTTCCCTACTACTGTAAAATACTAAGTATATTTGAGGTGAAGTAATACTACTGTGATATGTTGTAATAATTTCAAAATACTAGGTGAATAGATTATGAGTGAAGTTTTGAGAGGTTGAGTGACTAGAGTTCAGTAACTAATAAAGAAGGAAGCTGAGAATTCGACTCAAGTCATCTGAGGCCAAAGCCTTTCCTTTTCCTCAAGAGCACACAGCTTGTCCTTATAAACACTCAGGGCTACAGCAATTTCATACACGGCATACCTAGATGTCATAGAGAGCTGATGCCAAGGAGTAAATGAGAATAAAGAGATGTAGTCAATCAAAATCATTTAAACTCTAGAACTCGAAGGGTGGTTGACCTCAAAGGTGAAAGACCCAGGTAATTTATTAGCACTTATTTTTTTTTTTATTGTACTTCAGGTGAAGGCTTACAGAACAAATAGTTTCTCATGAAACAGCAGTACACATATTGTTTTATGACATTGGTTAACAACCCCACAACATGTCAATGCTCTAATTTCCCAACCTTTTCTTTTGGTGAAAATACACATAGCCAAAGATACACCATTTCAAAAATTTCTACATGCACAGTTCAGTGACATTGACTACGCTCTTCCAATTGTGCTGTTATTCTTACTTAAGATGAAGGCTTACAGAACAAAATAGTTTCTCATTTAACAGTTAGTACAAATATCGCCCTATGACAATGGTTAACAATCTCACAACACATCAGCACTATCCTTACTCAACCTTGGGTTCCCTATCACCAGCTTCCTTGTCCCCTTCTGCCTTCTGGCCCTTGTCACTGGACTACTGTACCTCGTTAGTCTCATTTGGTTTTATGGGGCTGTCCAGTCCCAGGCTGAACGGTGAACCTTGGAGATAACTTCACCACTGAGCTAAAAGGGTGTCTCCAGTCTCCTTTAGGCCAGTAAATCTGGTCTTTTTTTTGTGAGTTAGAATTACGTTCTACATCATTCTCCAGCTCCGTCCAGAACCTCTGTTGTATTAGCACTTATTTTTTAATGTTGTGCATTTTAATTAGAAATTATCTACATACCAGAAGTACTAATTGTTAAGGGGAAATAATTCTTAAAAAAGAAAGGAAAACTTAACCCAGTACTATTTTCTTCCTACCTTCCTTCCTTCTTTCCTTACTTTATCCTTCCCTTCCTCCCTCCCTCCCTCCCTTCCATCCTTCCTTCCTTCTTTCTTTTTCTAGGGCACAGTTTTACTACCTGCTGCATTAAGAAGGTACAACTGATATATAAAATCATGGGTCTCCCCATACTTAAATCAGTACAGTATGGTTGGAGAGAAGAAACTAGGAAAACATTTTGAATTATACCACCATCTCTCCCTGGCTAACTCATTCGTTTTTCAAATTTTAATTGTAGTAAAATATATTTAACAAAATTTGCTATTTCAACCATTTTCAAGGGTATAAATTCAGTGACATTAATTACAATTACTATGTAGTGTTACCATCACTGCTGTCTATTTCCAAAACTTTTTCATCACCCCAAGCAGAAACTTAGTACCCCTTAAACAATACCCCCCTATTCCCACCTTCCTCTAGCCCCTGGATGGTTAACTAATAAACTGTTGTCTCTATGCATTTGCCTATTCTGGACATTTCATATCAGTGGGATCATACAATATTTGTCCTTTTGTGATGGACTTATTTCAGTTAGCATAATGTTTTCAAAGTTCATCCATGTTGAAGCATGTATCAGAACTTCATTTTTCTTTATGGCCGCATAATATTCCATTGTATGTATATAAGCACATTGTTTACCCATTCGAGTTATTCATGGTCATTTGGGTTGTTTCCACTGTTTAATTATTGTGACTAATGTTGTAAAGACCATTGCCAGTACTATTTTCTTATTATATTTTCTAACCATTTTTCTAATTGTTTAAGTAGTACACAAGAAGTGTATTTATTGTTCTTTACAATCAAACCAATGGGCCAACTTTTGTTTTCCATTTTCAGGTTCGACTTGCCACCACTTATCTTGTTTTCCATGGATGGGTTTAGAGCTGAGTATTTACAAACATGGCATATGTTAATGCCTAATATTAATAAACTGAGTAAGTCTTCTACAATTAGTAGCATGCAAATGACAAACCAACACCCAGTTAGTCACTCTCTGGATGACAGACCTTTCTTTCCAACCTTTAGCTTTAATGAATTGTCTTAACCCAGGTCCTCTCAAGGCCCTGATGCCTTATCACTCCTTTTGCTAGGGAGTATGTTTTCATACTTGTTGGCTCCTCCTCCTTTTTTAGTAACATGTTCATCTCTCTGTCTATTTTTACTTGTTTGTATTTGAATATAACTTCTGTCCTATGGAAATCTGTTTGTATATACTGGCTCAAAAGCGGCATACGTCAAAACTGGTTTCTAAGTCTCAGCAAAATAGATATGACTAGCAAGGACAGAATCCTGAGGTAATGTGGGTAGACTGGACAGATCCATCAAATACAAAAGCTCCAATATTGAGAGCTACAGAATCTACTTCTGTTTCTAGAATCAAACTGCCTGAGACCTAACTCCACCACTTACTAGGTGGGAGGCCTTGGGCAAGTTTACCTAACTTTTTAGCGCTCCAGTTTCTTCATCTGTAAAATGGTCATGATAATAATCCTGTGAGAATGTACACGTAGTATACAGCAGATGATTTTAAGTTATTACTATAATTATTGTTTCCATTATCATCTTCATCATGATGTTGCACTTCTACATTAGGGTACTTGGTCTCTATACAATTAATAATAAAGAGAAGATGAGAGGCCAAGGACAGAGATAAAAGATGGCAGAGCGTGATTAGAATCAAAAGGCTGGCTCCAGGGCCCACACACTTCACTGCCCTGCAACTTCTCTCTTTCTCCCAAGCCCTCTTCTGTATACAAGGTTCTCAAAGTTTATGACAATTTTACTGTCTTCCTGGTCTTATTTTTCTTCAAATTACCAAAAAAAAAAAAAAAAAAAAAAAGCCAACACTGTGTATGTCGGTTGACTTTTATTGGCCTCAGTTTCCTCATTTGTAAAATAAGATGGCTGGGTCTCATAATTTCTACTGCTAATTTCAGCTCTAAAGTTCTATGATTCTAGAAAGATAAACAATTCCATCTAGAACACAAAGTACCCTATTTCTTCAGCTTCTCTTTCACTCCCTGAGACAAATCTTTAGCAAAGAGGTTAAGAGTTTTGGGCTCTGCCAGAATTGGCTCCAAATCCAGGACTCCTCACTTACTGCTGAGATAACCTTGGCCTGGGAAGTTAATCAACATCTCTCAGTTTCCATTTCCTTACCTGTATTTCTCTTGTGTCGAAAAGAGAATTTAAGTAGGCAGGCTTGACTGGATCCCTTTTGAAAGGGAATTATTGATTTGCTTATCCCATTGGGAGTTGGATATGACACCATGAAATAATGAATCATTGAGTGCTTTTCGTTTTCTAAACTTTAAAATACTTTTCAGTCATTCAGACAGCATCTCAATCCTCCAGTGTCAAAAGACATCACTAAATACGTGGAGCAAGGCAAAATGGGGCAATTTGGTTTTAAGAGTCCCAATTAAGATACCAAAAAAACCAAACTCATCACTGTCGAGTCAATTCCGATTCATAGAGACCCTATAGGACAGAGTAGAACTGCCCCATAGGGTTTCCAAGAAGCGGCTGGTGGATGCAAACTGTCAACCTTTTGGTTAGCAGCCAAGCTAACCAGGGCTGGTAAAATGTTAGGATTAGGCCTCACTTTGCCTTGAGGTGAGGTATGAGACAGAAGGCATCACTGTTAAGGAAGTCTAGGGCCCCATCTCTAGTGTCCCATTAAGCTGCCTGGGTTTGGCTAAAGTCGTTGCGGACACTGAGTATGAACTAACACTATTGAGTCATTTCAGTAACAACTAAGTGGATGAGGATTTGGCTCTCAGATATACTCTAGTGAGAAGGCTAGGATGTTGTCTTGTCTCAATGTGGATGGCAGCAGACAAGGAAGGGCCAGAACAAGATCAGGAAACTGTCAAGTTAAATAGAAGTGATTTGGCCTGAATAGGCTGTCCAGCTTCCTGGGAAGTTTGGTGGGAAAGGAATAAACGAAGACTAGAAATAACAGGTAGAAAACTAGTTTCCAGGCAGTCAAGGTATGTAGAGTTTTGAAGGTCAGAATTAGCAAGGTTGGCAATATTGAACGGTAGAACCCTGGAATTCCCTGCAGCAGATGCCATTTGCTGTTTGCTGTCTTCGTCTTTTCTTCTCTGTGTGTCAAGGATTCAGGAGTATGCTCGCAATTACTGGGAAAATCAGAGCCCTTGCAGAGTTGATTGTTCTTGATTGCTTGAGTGCAGGCAACTGTATGGCTAGGCTTTCTAAGAGGCTATTCTACTAAATTATACACAAAAGGATAAGTGCCTATTTTGAGCCTGTGAATATTGCTGAACAGTTGTCATGTTTTCAATTTGTAGGAATACCTTAAATAATATTTCAATATGTCACTCATAAGAATTTCCTAAAGACTTTATTATAGTCTTGATCTGTATGTTCTTCAGCTGCTCAACTACTCATCCATTTAGTCCTCCACCCCTTCTACAGTTTATAATTACTATGGAGATATGTTTATTCCATTTATATTTTCAGATTTTTATTTGGTTGATACTTTCCTTTTAAAAAAATGTGCTTTTTTTTCAAGTAAAATATCCACGTAGTAAAAAGTTTCTAACAACCCTAAAGTATATATAGTAAAAAAAAAGAACCTCTTTCCTGATTTTTCCAGTTTTTCTCTGCAGAAGCAACTACTGTTATCAGTTTATTGTATGTCTTTCCAATAATGTTCTATTCAGTCATAATTTAGATTATAAGACCTAGAAGAAGACTTTGCTTTCTAAAGGCTGTACTCCAGTAGCTCTGGTTCAAAGGCAGGTAATCCAAAATGGCAGCCCGAGTCTGTAAAAGTCAGGAGGTGTATCTTGTTTAAGACATTCTCAGTAGGGAGGTCAAAAACCCAAAAACCAAACCCACTGCCATCAAGTTGATTCTAACTCATAGCGACCCTATAGGACAGAGTAGAACTGCTCCATAGGGTTTCCAAACCTATAAATCTTTACGGAAACAGACTGCCACAACTTTCTCCCTGGGAGTGGCTAGTGGTTTCCAACAAGGGGATTGTTATACCTACTGCGCCACCAGGGCTCCTACTGGCAGCTTAGTTTGTATTTTCTTTTATACCCTGTGGCTTAGGCATTTAAGATTTTGAATTGGTCATCCATGTTTTAAGGAAGTAAAAACAGAAACTGACTTCTGTTCATTGTTCATTCTATGATCTCTACCACCCCCCCATTTAAATTCTTTTAAATATATAAGAGGATTAGATTTCATTTTATTTTCTTATCATATGATTTCTTAATAATACTAAATGTTTCTCTTCCTGTTGGGGTCAAGATTTATTTATTGGTGGCATTAACAAGGAAAGAAAAGAAAGCTTATTTTACTCCTAAATTATTCGCTATGAGTCAAGCCCTAGAGCAGTTAGTTCTTAAACTTAATTACATCAGAATCACCTGGAGCGCTTGTTAAACGTGTAAATTTTTGAACTTACCCCTCCCCTACCTCTGACTCCCCCATCAGAGTCTTAATTAGTAGACTTATTATGGAACTCTAGAAGGTTCTGAAGGAGGAAGTTCCGGGATCACTTTGGAAACCGCCGAACTAGAGCCTAGGAAAAAGACCAACCCCATACCTATTGGAGAAAACATTCATTGTTTCCAGCTGCAAAGCTCGTGACTTTCTGGACAACAATCAATTTTACTTTTTGTTTTAACCTAAATAGACTCTATAATGGTGAAGCTTTCTTTTAGAATTAGAGGCAGCAGGATTTCTGTATAGAAAATTTCTGGTAGTTCACAGCTGCAGAGGAAATAACAATGTATTCCAGTGGTCCTGACCTCCTCAAGCAGGGTTATTGGACAGACTGAAAACAGTCAGAACAATGAAAGCAAAATTAATGCCATGCTTTGTGAAAAGCAGATCACAGGAAAGGTTACTAATGAAATGGAAACTGTACTGAAAGTAATAAGTGTAAAGTTAGCTTCTTTTGTAAACATTACTATTTGCCTATGTAGTTATATCAAATTCCTTTTTAGTTATCTAGACAGTTGTGCTTACTTTTTGTTATATTGGATAGTTTACATATAAGAACTATCTGCTGGGATGCAAATGTTATATATAAATTCTTATTGTAATTACCAGCATTGGAAGAAGGGAACAGCAAAATCAAACAAAGCCTGTAATGTATAATTTAGGATACATTTAGCTCAGGGGTCATCCAACTGGCCAGTGGGCCCAATCTGGCCCATTACCTGTTTTCATAGGGCCTGCCACTAACCAAGAATTTTTTTATATTTTTAAATGGTTAGGAGAAAAAAATAAATGAAGAATAATATTTTGTGACATGTAAAAATTATATGAAATTCAAATTTCAGTGTCCATAAATTAAGTTTTATTAGAACACAGCTACACTCATTTATTGATTGCCTGGCTGCTTCTGGTTACAGTGGTAAAGTTGAATGGGTGTGACAGAGATCATATGGCCCATAAAGCTGAAAATGTTTAGTCTTTGGCCCTTTACAGAAAATGTTTGTGGACCCCTGATGTAGCTCATTCCTCTCCTAAAAGCTGACATTCCTTGGATGGTGAACTTTCAGAGTCAGCATTTCAACCTCTTTCCATCAACAATCCACTCTTCAGTTAGTTTTTTATTTCTCTGGGAAATTTCCACATTCAGATTTTTTGTTATTCAAAAAAACTTCTGAGGAAGAAGCAATTTGCTAATTTCTCACTGTTCATTGTTGCAGAAACATGTGGAATTCATTCAAAATATATGAGAGCTGTCTATCCAACCAAAACCTTCACAAATCATTACACCATTGTTACGGTAAGTACTTGGTGGAGTGGCAAGACTGACTGACAGGCCACTGACAGGCAACTGACCACACCAGACATGCTTCGGCAGGAACTGGCCAAGCTTCACGCCACACATTTCATGAGCTTTTGTGGTCATAGTTCATGACTAGATCCAGGTTGGGAAGGAGTGTCCCGGCATAAGGCTACTTGAGTGCTGTGAGCTGTTAACTGTGAATGAGTGCCTAGTTCACCGTGATGATCTAACAAGACAGCCTCTTTGTGAGACATTGCATTCTCCTTTGATTAGCCTTCATTTATTCGAAGGCCTGCTGGGAAATGGTAGGCTCTATATATGTGGACAGGCACTTTAATGTGGGAAATTTATTTTTTTCCTAATCTTTTCATTACATTTAACTTAATAATTCTTTTGTTTCCTAAGTGCATTCATACTGGCTACAAGTTTAGATAAACAAAATGAGACAGTGAATTCTCCTCAGTGGATGAGAAGATGTAGGTATTTTCAAACACCATTCATTCTTTACCATTCTGCTTCTTTTTTTCATTGGAAAGATTAAACTGAACTCAAAGGAAAAATAAGTCATTTAGGATTCACAGATTTAGAACACATCTTAAGAAGTATTCTGCCTGAGAGTTTATTGTCAAAAGATATTTGTGTCTTTACTACTTTGCATTTTACTGTTTTATTACTGTGGAACAGTAACTATAACTTATTTAAATTTTAACACTTACATAACTGTGTGTGTATACACACACACTCACATATATATATATGCATACATATACCCATTGTCATCAAGTCGATTCTGACTAATAGCACCCTATAGGACAGAGCAGAACTACCCCATGGATTTCCAAGGCCACAATCTTTATGGAAGTAGACTGTCACATCTTTCTCCCACAGAGCGGCTGATGAATTCGAACCACCAACCTTCGGTTCGCAGCCGAGCACTTAACCACTGCACCACTAGGGCTCCTTATGCATACATATACATCTACAATATAAATTATATACCCTCACAGACACATATATAAACAAATAAGGGATTACCAAAAACAACCCAAAACTGTTGCCGTCAAGTCAATTCTGTCTCATAGGGACCCTATAGGACAGAGTAGAACTGCCCCATAGGGTTTCCAAGGAGGGGCTGGTGGATTTGAACTGCTGACCTTTTGGATAGCAGCCAAGCTCTTAACCACTGTGCCAACAGGGCTCCAATAAGGAATTATATATGTATTATTAAGTTACCATATATGTATGAAGAGCTCTGGTGGCTCATTGGTTATACACTTGGCTGCTAACTGAAAGGTTGGTGGTTCGAACCCACCAGCCACTCTGTAGGAGAAAGATGTGGCAGTCTGCTTTCATAACGATTATAGTCCTGGAAACCCTATGGGGTATTTCTACCCTGTCCTATAGTGTTGCTATGATGGAATCTACTCGATGGAAATGGTTTTTATATATATATGTATGCAGAAGTGTTGGGCTGCTAACCAAAAGGTCAGCAGTTCAAATCCATTAGCTGCTCCTTAGAAACCCTATAGGACAGTTCTACTGTGTCCTATAGGGTCGCCATGAGTCAGAATCGACTCCAAGGTAATGGGTTTGGTTTTTGGCTATATGTAAATGTATACGTATACATTTACATATATATACATATGTGGATATGCGGCACCCAACAACAACAAAAAAATATATATATATATATAAAAACCCAAACCTGTTGCCGTCTATAATTGTTCTGAAACAATGACCCTAAAATCTGTCTAAAAATAGTTACAACTGCATGGGATATAATAGGCACTCAATTAAAAGTGTGTAGAATGATTATTGAATGAATATGTGTGATTGGATTGAATGACTGATTGAATCAATGGGTGGGTGGATGGAAGGGTGGATAGTGACTCTATATATAGTATATGTTATGTATACTATATATACATATATATATATATATATATATATATATATATATATATATATATATATATATATATATATATATACACACACACATACGTTACGTGTACTGGTATCTCAGTTCTAATCCAAGGGTTTTACATTGAAAGGTATATGACAACTTTCCTAGATAGGAGTTATAGATCTTATGATATTTTAATTTAAGTATATATTTTATTATACATTATTTTATCTTATGTCTTTATATATATATATATCATTTTAGGGCTTATATCCAGAATCACATGGCATCATTGACAATAATATGTATGATGTAAACCTCAACATGAATTTTTCAGTTTCATCAAAGGAGAAAGAGGATCCAGCCTGGTGGAGTGGACAACCAGTAAGTAGTATTCTACACAGAGAACCCAAATAGCCTCCATTTCCCAGCGTCACAGTGAACTTCTTTATGGAGCAGAGCATCTGCCATCTCTATTTTGAGTTTTACATTATCCATCTAGTTTCAAGGGCTGAGTGTGGTAACTTGTTTCACCACTATTTGCAACTTGAATTTTTAGAAAATTTGTAATTTTTCACTGAAATTACCTTATGCTGAAACTTGGGTGTTGTTTTGTAAATATAGCAATATGGAAGTTACTTAGTTAGAATATCTTAATTTTCCTTATTCTGTTTTGTAATTCATTAAAAAAGAAAGTGGAACTGTCAATCTTACCAATTTGAAAAAAATGATCTTTTTTACTACCTTACTACCTTTCTGATATTTAAGGATCCCCGGAAATCTATTTTAACTGTTACAAAGACAGATTTTAAATAATTCTAATAAATTTTATAAATTTAATTACATTAAATATATTTTGCAACTGTAAATATTGTTCAATTTCTAATAAGTTGCACCATTTCTACCCAAACCCATTCTTCTATTGACTTTTACTCATCTTAAAAAATTTTCTCTTATAGATCTGGCTGACAGCAATGTATCAAGGTTTAAAAGCGGGTACCTACTTTTGGCCAGGATCAGATGTGGCTATAAACAGCACCTTTCCTTCCAAATATATGTTATATAACAAGTAAGTGACGCTCTTTCAAGCATGATCCCATCTAGACAGGACTAATTTGGAGTTGTGTGGTTGTTTTTGTCTTAATCTTGATGATAATTCTATTCTTTCAGTGGTTTGGGCCAAAACTCTTGAAGTCATCGCTTATTTTTTCTCTCATATCCCTCATCCAGTCTGTCAGAAAATGGTTTTAGCTCTAATTCAAAATATGTGCAGAATCTGAGGACTTTTTTATTACCTCCAGCATTACTACTCTGGGTTGCGCTATCATCATCTCTTGCATGTATTGCTGCAATCACTTTTTAACAGGTCTCCCTGTCTCTATTCTTGCTCCCTATAATCTATTCTTAATCTACCAGCCAGAATGATTCCTTTAAAAAGCAAGTCCAATTATGACTCTCTTTTTTTGCACCTGTCTTAGTCATCTAGTGCTGCTACAACAGAAATACCACAAGTGGATGGTTTTAATGAAGAGAAGTTTATTTCCTCATAGTCTAAGTAGGCTAAAAGTCCAAATTCAGGGCGTCAGCTCCAGGGGAAGACTTTTTCTCTCTGTTGGCCTTCTTCTCTTCAGTGTTCCCCTGGAGTAGGAGCGTCTCTGCGCAGGGACCCCTGTCCAAAGGGCACGCTCTGCCCCCGGCACTGCTTTCTTGATGGTGTGAGGTCCCACGGTCTCCCTGCTCACTTCTGTCTTTTATATCTTAAGAGATTGCCTCAGGACACAATCCAGTCTTGTAGATCAGGTCCTGCCTTACTAACACAACTGCCACCCATCCTCCCTCATTGACATCATAGAGGCAAGTTTACAACATACAGGAAAATCACACAGTGCCAGGAATCATGGCCTAGCCAAACTGATACACACACTTTTGGGGGGACATAATTCAAACTATGATGGCACCAAAAACCTTGATGGCTCCCTATTTCATTCAGTAAATACCTATGAGGACCTATGCAGTATGGCCCACACCATCCTGTCCTCCTACCTCTCAGATCTCCTCTCCCACCATCCCCCTGCATGCTCATTCTGCTTTAGCCATACAGACCTCCTCTCTAGGCCTCTAACACACCAGGATTCCTTCCTCCCAGGACTTTTACACTGGCTGTTCCCTGTGCCTGAGAAGATCTCACCCCACATATCCACACAGCCAACTCCCTTGCCTCCTTCAGGCTTTTGCTCAAAAATCACCTTCTCAATAATGTCTTTTTCCCTGACCACACTAAGATTTAAAATTCCATACCACTCCATCCCAGTCTCTCAGTGCCCCTTACTCTGCTCTAGTTTTTCTTTTTTCACATTGCATTTATCATCTTTTAACACACTCTATAATTTATTTATTTATTAGGTCTAAGTTTATTGCTTGTCTTCCTCCAATAGAATACAATCTCTAGGGAGGTAGGTGTCTTTGTTTTACTCCCTGATAAACTTTGTTTTCAGTGAACGAGTGACTGACAATAGGTGCTCAGTATATACATCAATGCCTAAATGAATAAAATGGAGAAAAATAAGCCAATAAATGGAAAATAGCGCAGGGCCTTTTATTTTAGTTGGGGCAAAACTGAAGGAGAAAGATGAGAAGGAAAGAAATTGACATACATTTGATTTATAGTGCTGCATGTAAATTTGTACATAATGTACTGAAAACAGGAATTCCTTTGGATAATACTGAATCCCTTTCAGTATTTTGACCATATATAAACACATAATGAATATCTGAAAATATCGACCTGCCTTCCTGAACAGGCATATAATGGGACAATTCTTGATGCAATTGATTGTTTTAAATTATTTTTACTCTTTTTTCAGTAGTGTTCCATTTGAAGAGAGGATCTTTACATTATTAAAATGGCTGGATCTGCCCAAAACTGAAAGGTAATATCTAGTGTCAGAGAAATGGTGGCATAGATATGCATGGTTATAAAATGAAATTATTTCCTTGCTATAAATGACCTTTTGTAGAAGAAATCCCTAGAGCTCCTGTTTAATGGGCACTTTTGCTGTAGAGATGTGGTTGCCACTGTTGAACAACAGAGATAGAGCTGATATTAGAGAGCAGAGGCAAATATTACAGAACCTGATATGGACTGAGGGCAGAACTGAGAGTGGGTCTGAAACTTGCTCTTGAGATCTGACTCAGGAACCAGAGCTCAGAGCAAGGCCATAGCAACAGGCAGGATGAAGTCAGAGTATCCTGAAAAGGGAGCACCAGGAAAACAATGCAACAGAAACCAGGCATTTGAAAAGACACCTGGGTGTGTATGAATACCAGCGGGCAGAACAAAGAGTCAGCAAAAAGTCAGAAACCAGGAAATGTAAAGGACTGGGACACACCAAGGTCTTCACAAGAGCAAGACAGATTTTCATAACAAGGAATAACAGGAAGGTATTATCTGCTTCCTGTTAGGAGACCTATACCTCCTAGGTCGAAGTAAAACTACCTGGCCTGGATGAGAGAGGGAGGGCAGTGAGAAAGAAAAGGTTCTAGATCTATCTGCATAATCTGACAGCAAGTTCTAGATCTACAAAATCCCCAAATCCAACTATAGATTTAGTCTAAATTGATAATGTCTTTTTCCTTTTCAATGAGACCCAATTTTTATACCTTATATGTGGAAGAGCCTGATTCAGCAGGACATAAAGGTGGACCAGTCAGTGCTAATGTAAGTTTTTTGTTCTTAAACAAATATAAAATCATCTAACCCATCCCACAAAAAAAAAATTATGGCATTTTCATTGAGCACAAATGTATTCGATATATATATGAGAATATCAAAATAGTTATAAGTCAAAAAATGATACTGCCTTATTAACTATATCTTGATTCATTTGGTAAACAATTATTAAATACTTACATGTGTCACTGTTATTTCATATAGTGAAAACATCAAGGCTTACTGCACATGCCAGTTCAACAAAGTAGTGTGACCCATTTCAACCCAAGTCCCCTGGGGTAAATACAACCACTATCTATGCACAGTTCCACTCATGAGTTCCTTATCATTGGACTTAATATGTTATTGCCTAAACCAAAGTTACTCCCCTTCCAGGCCCCCATTATCATTGAAGTGGACTCTTTAATATTATTTTCTTCATTATCTAATTAGTTTCTTCATTAACATAGTCTGTTATTATTTTGGAGCCTTGGTGGCACAGTAGTTAAAGTGTTTGCCTGCTAACCTAAAGGTGGGCAGTTTGAAGCTACCAGCCACTCTGTGGGATAAAGATGTGGCAGTCTGCTTCGGTCAAGATTTTCAGCCTCAGAAACCCTATGAAGCTGCAGTTCTACTCTGTCCTATATGGTCGCTATGAGTCGGAATCGACTCAATGGCAGTGGCTTTGGGTTTTTTTTTCACCCGATGGAAAGTCATTTCACAACTGTTCTCAAGTGTAATGCTTTAAGCAAATGTTTTTATCTGGGCAGCATGCCTTTGCCCTTTATCAGAAATGCCCTTCTTCTTTCTCTTTTGTATTCCAATACTACTCTTGACTGTATTACACGATGGCTTTGAAACCATCTGAAACATATCAACTGTGTTTTCTTTTCTATTTTAATTTTTGTTCATATTTGCTGTTAAGGTTTCATAAGATAATATGCTTAAGCTCTTACTAGTAAATGGCATGCAGAAGCAAAAAAGAAAAAGAAATTATTGTTATAATAGTGCTATGAGAGATTAAGCACATTTCCCCAATCCATTGCTATTACACTTTCTTACAGTCAGTTCAATATACTATATTGATAATAAAGTATAGGAAAATTTAAAAGCATGGAAGAGTATAAAATAAAAATGAACTTCAATTTTGCTATTCAACGACAACCCCTGTTAATAGTACTTCGATAAATTTCCTTATACTTTTCTGGGCGTGTGTGTTTACTAAGAATATGTTAGATGTATTTAAAAACAAAATAAGGATCATGTAAGGGTGTGTCTACAGTTCAGTTTTATTTTTTCTTTTATTATTATGTTTAACATTGTCTTGTGAATATTTTCCCATGCCATTGTTCTTTAAAAATGTTAGTTAATGGCTGTAGAATATGCCATATTACTTTTTCCTTGTGTAATGTGATGAATATCCATCCTTGTTTGTTAGTCTCCATTTATTTGTCCTCTAATTATTTACTTAGGACGAATGCCCAGAAGTAGAATTATTAGGTTACAAGGTATTCACATTTTTAACTCTCCGGTTACACATTGTCTCATGATCCTTCAGAAAGTGTGTAACAGTTTAGACTTCCATAGAAGTTCCCGTAAACTCTTTTCCAAATACAGCATAATCATGTAAACATTTATATAAGAAGAGTGTTTGTTGAGGTGGAACTTTTTTATTATTTTTCATATATTTATTGGCCAGTAGTATATCTTCCTGTATAGGGAAGACAGTTTAATTTTCTACAGAAATTTAGAGAATTGGTATTGGTATATGTGATGGCATGGATGCTGGATTCTTGTGTCCTATTTCAAAAACCAGTCATTTGAATGAAGGAGGTGTGTTTAATTTTTACTCAGTGATTTGGCTAGTTAAAACCATTAATGAAAGCAATGTTCACTCCAAATTTTTATCCTAGGTGGTTCAAGCCTTGCAGTTGGTAGATCAGGCTTTCGGAATGTTGATGGAAGGTTTAAAACAGCGGAACTTACACAACTGTGTCAATATTATCCTTTTGGCTGACCATGGTATGCTTTTCTTTTTTTTTTAAATCATATTTTATCATTGATTGTATTTTATCGCTTCAGGGAGCGTACAAAAACAGTAATATTCTAAAGTATGTGCTTCCCGACCTAGAAACTCTTGAATAAGCAAAGAGTGAGTTTTGTTGTATGCTGTGATGAAAACTGGGCTAAAATAAAAACTGTAGTTTAATTATTCTAACATTCTTTTAGGAAATCAACCCATATACTTTAATTTCTGTAAAAATGGAGTCAATAGCACTTACCAGGGACATGGTAGGGTTGTTATTCAGCCCTAGCAAGTGCTTTTCAGCTGGTGATTCATTCATATCTGTTGGCTGCAATTTACTACGTTGGCTAGTTTTGCCATGTCATGTGTAATTTTTTTTAGTTGTGCGTGATCACAGCATTCATCTATAAAGCCTTTGTCACCCTATACTTCTCTACTTGAGGTTAACTCTTGATTTCACTTAACCTGGATGTGAAAGGTAGGAGAAGGGCTGCTGCATCTTCTCCAACCTCGTGCACATGCCTTCACACAGTTTGAAAGCACGCATTCATTCAATAAGCATTTTTTAAGTGCTTACTAAATGGTGAGCACCCTACAAGGTACGGAATGTTCAGAGGCACATAAAGCAGACATGGACCTTTTCAAAAGAGTATTCAGAACTGTCTTCTCAAGCAGGACGTTCATGCTAAGCTCTAACAGCTGTGAAGGAAACAGGCATGGGGTGTAAAGGGTGAAAAGAGGCCAAGTAACAGGAACAGCATGTCTGCAGAGCATTTGTTTGTTTGTATTTTAGAACATCAAGATAATGAGAGATGTAGTAACTTCTTTCTTTTTTTACTTCTAAAATGATTCCCTAACACTTTGCCCTAGTGTTTTAAAATGAAAGGGAAACAGAATTATCTATATTTTGTTGTAAGAAATTGATACAAGTAGTCTGCCTTGAGCATTATGCTTTTTTTAAGAACTATCTATATGAGATCAAATTGATAACTGCAAGTTAAAAGATTAGGTAGAAACCTTAGGCGACATATATTTTTAAGTCTTAACCTCCTACAGAGGATCCTCCTCCTCAAAATTATTTAATTAATCTTCATTGAACCAAGGATCTGTCTATAATAACTGTCTATTCTCTCATAAATATAACTGTTTCCTCTACTGCCACTATTTTCAAGTTCTACCATTTAAAGTTAAGTAATAGGATAAGTTGTATAGGTTATCAGTGAAACTTGATTTGAGATGTAGTAACAAAATGTCTCCTACTTGATATGATCAAAGACTACAGATTGTTCCTACCTATGTACCATATTTTGTGCAAATAACACATGCCTTCTACTTTTGTTTGCCAACCTCTCCCTCCCCACCCCCTCGAGGTATTTTTGTAAGTGCACTATGCTAATTTTTTTACAGCAACATGTAAAAAAAATGGTCATAGTAGCGCTTACAAAAATACTTCCTGGGGGAAGGGAGCAGTTGGCAAACAAATGTAGAAGGCACGCATTATTAGCGTAAAAATACGCAGTACATTCAGTAGATAATGTTTGTTTGTTTTTGATTCAGGGATGGATCAGACTTACTGTGACCAGATGGAATATATGACAGATTATTTTCCAGAGATAAACTTCTACATGTATGAAGGGCCTGCACCTCGTATCAGGTCTAGTGAAACACCTCAAGACTTCTACAGCTGTAAGTATGAAGATTCTCATGTGAAATGTGTGGTGAAACTGAAAGTGAATAGCAATAGCACCCTGATTTTCTGAGGATTTAAGGGCTTTCACGCCTCCCTTCTGACCTCTTGGGACAAAAGCAAATGAGAAGTTCCCATGTTTCGGTATAATCTACGAAGTCTATGGTAGTATCCAATATTGTTAAGTTAAAGCGTATTCCACTCTGTTCTTAAATCCTGAATCATTCTTTGCTTAAAACAGTCTTTTGTTTAATTTTACCAGATCATAGTCATTAATAAATGTATGTGTCAAATTCACTGAGTTGTTTACATATTTTGTATCAGTTGTAATGTGATTTATTTATTTTCTTTTGAAACAGTTAACTCTGAAGGAATTGTTAAGAACCTCAGTGTAAGTATATAGCCTCCTCAATACACTTATTTAATTCAGTGTGATGGTCTTTAACAATCTGGGTTTTAGGTTATAAATTATAGAAATTTTTATTCTACATTTCTGAGTCCAAGCCACTGGTAATTTATTTTTTTAAACTGTCCATCAACATTATTTTAAATGTGAATCATCAGTTGCTTTCATCTGAGATGTTTTCATTTTAGGATTAACACCACTACTGGAAGTTAGTTTAGGGTAAGCATGGCACTGATTCCTGGCTTTCACTGAGCTAGCAGATGTCCCATTCAAAAAGGCTGTTCTCGTGAGCTTCAGGAAGCTTAGCTTTTCATTTTTGTGTGACTTAATATCAGAAAATGGGGAATCACAGAGTCTTGTAGATCCTTTTGTACAGATCAGAAAAATCATCTTCTTACTCTCTAAGTATAACTGCAACTGCTTTTGATTGGTTCCCATGTTCTGGTTTGTAAGTAAATGACCAGGACAAAGTTCAGATAGATTAAAGCAAGATTTTTCAAAGCGGGTTCACTACTGCTAGAGAGACCTGAAATGTTCTTATGTGGTTACTTTAATAGCTATGTATTTAAAGTATATTCACAATATATGTCTATTACATGGAATTTATGAGTTTATTATTGCTTGGAATGAGCTAAATTTAAGGGAAGGTGGTATATAATTATAGTAAAAATCATAAGGATGGAATGTGAAGGATGAAAGATAAGGAAACACTGGGTAAAAAATGGTTAATATAATGTGGAACCCACTGCAAATTTGAAGCACGAATGACCATTAGAACAGAAATCCTGTACAGTGTTAATCACTCCTTTTTTCCCCTACACCTTCCAATACCCTGATCTTGAGAGTAAACATGATCAACAATCCCACCCTACTAGTGAAGTGTATGCATGCTGTGTTCATGCTTACTGAATTGGTAAATTGTCGTTTAGAATTTTCAGTATGTGGATTTTCTAAATCCACGTACTGTTTTCCTTTTGTCCCATCTCTTCATGCTCCAAGTAGCTGAAGTGTGTTGGTGAAGAAGGGCAAATCTCTAACAATCCTAGTGGTGCAAAAGGGTTGAGTACCTTGGGATTTGGAAATCCATTATATGGTACCATGGATATGGACTGGACCTGTGCAACAGAGGCCCAAAGAAATGTACCACCATTTCGCAGAGTAGTCTACTATTTCTGGAAAATATTTTGTGTGGTGGTACAGTATTCCCAGTAGTGCTGTTCTGTGGGCCTATATTGAGCTCGTATTGGTCAAACATGAACTGGCGACCGTGATATTTCACAACATTCTGGCTGCATGAGAGACATCAGCATAAACTTTGTTTTTAGAGAAAATGACCAAGATTTTATCTCCACTCTGGTGTCTTCATCCCAAACTGTGAAATGCAAGGGTTAATCCCATACTTCTTCAGAGATTGACAATGTCCCACCAATTTTCTCTAGATTTACTCTGGTTACATCCTGGCTCAGAAGGTGTAACTAGTCAAATTATCTGTGATTCTTTGGAGCACGTTCTAGTCCCTTTCATCTGGGAAGAAGGTACATACTTAGCAGTACCATCTCATGCCCATCTGGAAGTTAGCAAAAATGTTGGCTTAAGAGGGAAGTAAAGATAAATGAAGAAGCAGAAAAATAAGAAGCCTGAAAAAGACAGGAAGACCAAAATACAGAGGAAAAAACTGACAAAATTATATGTGCAATAAATACTTTCTTCTTTACTCTTTCATTCTATAGCTAACTCTCTTTGCTCTCTCATTTTCTTTTTAAATTGTTTTATTCAATTTCATTGTTTCTCTTATTTTTTCTTATATAGATTGAGTATGAGATATTAGTGACAAAGACTTGTTAGTATTTATGAGATAGTGAGGTTTAAGATAAATGAGAAAAGTGAGGAAATGAAAAAAGTTATTTCCCCATATTCTTATCTTTATGTTTATTATTTTTCTTTTTCCTCACAAAGGTAAGGAGGCAGAAAATAGTTCTTTATGTTTATTTCTTTTTCTCTTGTTCCGCAAAAGGGTCATGAGGGAAAGAAATTTCCTTTGTAGTTCTATTTCTCATTTACTCATTTTTTATGTAACTAGATATCAGTGTGATTTGTATTTTTACATAGTTTTTAAAATACACCGTCTAGTTACTATAGTAATTTTTAAAGAAATAATATTTCACTCCAATTTGTGTGGAATCCATGATTTTTCCACAAAAAGGAAACTATTAGGTTTCAAAAGCTCTTGACCTGATTTGAAAATTAAGCAAATGCAGGTGACTTAAAGGATAAATTGAGTCAATTGGGAAGGAATTCTTGGTTTAATTTAACTGATTTTTAAAAATGTTTACCCATATCTACTATTATGTTACATACTTTCATTTATAATTTAGACTCAAGAGTTGAAATGCCACTCCAAATCTAGACTTATTACTTATACATAGTCTGTGTCAAAGGAGGGAAGATTTATAGTGGTTTAAAATATATACATAACAGTAAAACTTAAAATATCAAACATCAAATCATAATTTAAATCAGAATTTATTTGTAAAAATTGTTATAACTGTATACTGTAATTAGGGTATGTGACCATACTGATAATACTTTTAATATTCCTATTTTATCAACTGGATTAAACTCCCTTATTTCTAAAAAGTGTTTAATAAATAGTGTAAGGAGTCCTGGGGGTGCAGTGGTTAGGTGCTCGGCAGTTAACCGAAAGGTCCGAGGTTTGAAACCACCAGCCACTCCGAAGGAGTAAGATGTGGCAGTCCGCTTCCATAAAGATTACAGCCTTGGAAACCCTATGGGACAGTTCTACTCTGTCCCATAGGCTTGCTATGATTCAGAAGTGACTCGGCCACACACAACAGCAATAGTTTTAAAAGATGAAATTGTTGAATTGGTTTGCATATTTTTTTTCATGAGGAAATAATTACTTGTTTTTCAGTGCCGAAAATCTGACCAGCATTTCAAACCATATCTGTCTCCTGATTTGCCAAAACGACTGCACTATGCCAAAAATGTCAGAATTGACAAAGTTCATCTTATGATGGATCGGCAGTGGCTGGGTGTGAGGTTTGTGTGTGCTATATTTTTAACAACCATCTTTCATTATAAATTTACTTAACCTTGCCCTGGGATTATGGTCACATATTTTTCCTGAACATTGACATTTTCTTGAACTTTTTTACATGCTGTCTAGTACTTCCGTAATTGAAAGTACTGTGATTAGGTTGGTGACTGTAGTATCAAAGTCCTCAGCGTATACATGAGAGTGAGGGGGAAGTCAGAGACTCTTCCTGCCATTATCAGCGCGTTCCTAACCTTGCTGTGATCTCTCTTTAGGCAACAGACAGGATAGAGATGACTTCAGTTATCTCCCAGGCTGGTAGTAAGGGAGTGATTAGATGGCTCTTTAAAATCTTTGTCATATCTTTGTGATTTTTAGAAAGGAGCACTATTATGGCTCTTAGCCATGCTAACCAATTAGTGCTATCATTTTTTTTTCTAATTATAATTGTAATTCACATTGATCATTGAGCAGCTGTAAAATTTAAGTGTGTTTAGAGAAAAAAGAATTGGAATCACTCCATCCTGAAATAACCAACTGATTCAACAAAATTTTATTGAATAGTTTGTGTGTGCCAGGCCCTGTTGAAGGCATTTTGGCCAAGTACAGACATGGGTTGTGCTCTCATGGAGGACACTCCATGCCCTCTAGTGGAAGACAATGACAATACACCAGTAAGAAAATACCTAAACATTTCCTGATAATGAAGTCGAGGAGCCCAGTGGTTAAGTGCTCAGCTGCTGACTGAAAGGTCGGCAGTTTGAATCCACTAGCTGCTCTGTGGGAGAAAGATGTGGCAGTCCATAAACCTTATGGGGCAGTTCTACTCTGTCCTATAGGGTTGCTATGAGTGGGAATTGACTCGATGGCAATGGGTTTTTTTTTTTTTTGGTAGTTAATGTTTCCTGTTTTTGTATTTCATTCCAGTATTTTCCCATGTGTACACGATCATACTGAGTATAATGAGCTCTGGTGGCACAAAGCGCTCAGCTGCTAACTAAAAGTTCAGTGCTTCAAACCCACCAGCCACTCTATGGCAGAAAGATACGGCAGTCGGCTTCCAGAAAGATTTACAGCCTTGCAAATCCTATGGGGCAGTTCTACTCTGTCCTGTAGGGTCGCTGTGAGTTGGAATTGACTTGATGGCTGTGAGTTTTGTTTTACATGATCATATCGAGTATAGTTTTCTGGCTTCCCTTATTTGTGTGCTATGTAAGACTAGGAGGACGGCCAATCCCATGACTCCTAGGTGATAATTGGAATAGAGGGGTGACTGAAAGATATGTTTAACAAAGAAAGAAGAAAGGAAAGAAGGCAAAAGAGCTGAGCTCCAGTACAAGTGGATAAGCAACTGGAGAGTTGGCAGAGCCTGTTTTATAAGAGAACCTGTAAACCAAGGCTTTGAACCAGTTCATTCCGGTTCGACCACCTGCTGAGAATTTTAATTTCCACCCCAGATATACTGAATCAGAATCTACATTTTAAAAGATCCCCAGGTGATTCTTAATTTGCAGGAGGTGGAACCAAAACAAAGGGGTTCAAAGCCCTGCTTGTAAACCCAAGCAGTAGACCCCTAGACAGAGAATGTGCAGTTTCCCACTGGATCACTAGGTGGCACTGTCCTCTCTGCTTGGGATTGGGGCTTCAAAGTCCTTTGTAGATCAGTAGGTTGTACTTTGGCTTAGGACAACATTCTCTAAAAAAATACTCATTATTTCTCTAAAATATGTGAATAAATAAAACTTTAATAATATTAAGTACACAATATTGTTCCTAATTTATGTATGTAATGCATACATATGCATATGTTCAAAGGAAAATATGTTTTCCAAATATTTACTGTTAGGAGTATGAGATCAAAGAAGGCCACTGGTACAAACTGAGAAAGTACCTGTCCATCTGACAGCATGACCTGTGGGTCACAGAATGGGAGCTTAGTTGCCAGAGTGGCTTGAATTAGGAACTTTTTATGTTTTTGAACAAATAGCAGTGAGCTGAAGTAGAGTTCACGGCCTGGCTCCCCAGCTAGCTAGTTATGGGAAGTGCTATAACAAAGGATTAGCCTGGTTTTGTTATTCTCTTGCCAGTAGCATACAAGGTAAACTCATTTACATCAAAGGAAATTTTGAATACAGATGTAACCAGAACAACTCAGGAATCTGACCTAACTTTAAAATTTTGTCTACCTATTTTCTAGGTTACAGTGCATAACTAGATAACTAGACTAGATCACTTCTTCAAAATTATAGCTAATTTCATCATTTAGTGTAATATATTTTCATATCATCACCCTTATTTTACCTAAAATATGTTAGATTTTACAAATTTGAGGGAAAAGGAACCCTGGTAGCACAAAGGTTAAGCGCTCAGCTGCTAAACGAAAAGATTGGCCTTTTGAACCTACCTAGTGGTTCCGAGGGAGAAAGACCTGGCAATCTGTTCCTGTGAAGATCATAGCCTAGAAAACCCTATGGGGCACTTCTACTCTGTCACATGAGGTCACTGCGAGTCAAAAATTGACTGAACAACACCTAACAACAATTATTTGAAATTATAGTTGAAGTATTGTTAAAGTGCTCTTTTAGAGAACATAATAGATTTTCATTTTAGAATAGCAACTGACAAATAAGTCCCAGTGTCAGGGACGGGGACTAGGGGGCAGGAGGGGACAGGAAAGCTGGTAATGGGGAACCCAAGGTTGAGACAGGACAGTGTTGACATGTCATGGGGTTGTTAACCATTGTCATTGTCATAAAACAATATGTGTACTGACTGTTTGGTGAGAAACTATTTGTACTGTAAACCTTCATCTAAAGTAGAATTAAAAAAAAAAAAAAAGTCCCAGTGTGGTGCAATGGGTTTCTCTTATATGGCTTTTCTGGCCCTGGGTTTGTAATCCTCCCAAAATGATTGGTTAGGTTGCAGTCTTGCCTGTGATTGGTCTATTTACTAGGCATAGAAACGGCTTGTAATCCACCCAGTAGGATTGATTGGATTTCGCCCCACCTAGGGGGCTGATTGGTTTTCAGTTCTGCTGGGAGGACCATGCATTGAGATTAACAGGAAGTTTTCCTATATTAGAGGCCAGTCTTAAGAGGTTTTTGGGCAATCTCATGATCATCAAGAGCCTAGAATGGAGCCATACCTTTGGCTCAGGGTCCTTTTGGACCTGGGATACCTGCACTGAGAGCCTCCTACACCCAAGTAAAAGAGCTGTAATATGGGTCAAGGGCTGTAACACTGAAAACAGAGAGACAGTGGGCTGGTCGGCCACAGACAGAAGCTGGGCATCTCCAGGCCTGTGGGAGCTGTGCAGGCTCCCTGGGCATCATGGTGGGATAGATGCTGTGGAGGGGCATCACTGCAGAGGAAGCCATGCATGCCCCCTCAGCAGTGCACGCAGAGGCACAAATATCCCAGGCAGTGTGGCGGGAGCCGGAGACAGTGGCGCCAGTGCTGTGAACACAGCATCTGACCTCAACCACTGTAAGCAGGCTGAGTGACATAAGTATTGTTATTGTTGCTGTCAGGTGCAATCGAGTCAGTTCTGACCCATAGTGAGCCTATGTACAATAGAACAAAACACTGCGTGGTCCGGTGCCATCGTCACAATCATTGTAAGACCTGAGCCCATTATTGCAGCCACTGTGTCAATCCATCTCTTCAAGGGTCTTCCTCTTTTTTGCTGACCCTCTACCAAGCATGATGTCCTTCTCCAGGGACTGATCCCTCCTGATAACATGTCCAAAATATGTAGGACGTAGTCTCGCCATCTCTGCTTCCAGAAAGCATTCTGGTTGTATGGACAGAAGTATGGACATGGGTAATTAGGGGGAAGAGGTAGCTGGGGTTCTCCTTTTGAGAGATAAGCAGGTTCCTCTCCTACAAAGTGAGCTGTGTGGGTGGCTGGGTGGGGGAAGGACCAGTTCACCATAAGTAATTTGTTTCTATTGTTTACCATATGGTTCTATAAATAATAATAACAGCTTTCATTTGCCAACACTGAGTAAGTGTTTTGTGTGTATGGCTTGATCATACTGAATGAATGTAGCGTCGATGGAGTGACTGAAGTCTTCATTCCTAGTGGTCTTATTCCTGCTTAGAATTCTGAGGCACAGTCTGTCTGCATATGCAATGCAGATAGACACCCAGTCACCTCACTAAGAATTAGAGGTAACAGTCTCTGCTTTAAGGCCCTTCACCCAGGTAGGGAAGAAGACAACAGGTGTGATAATTGTGTCCCTAGAACGAAGTCAAGGTTCAAGGAAGCAAGAAGGATGATTACACTCACCAAGTGTAAATGTCAGGGAATGTCAGAGAATGCTCCCTGGTAGGGATGATTCCTGTTTCGGGATTTGAAGATTCAAGATGGATAAGGCTAACTGCTGCTCTGCAGCAGGTCCACCCCATGTGGTTGTGCAGTTCGTGCACTGTACACAGGTACCCAGCCAGAAGGTGAGTGGGAGCTGAAATCTAGCCCTTGTTCAGCTCACCAAGCCCTGACAGGGCCTGTGTTTGCTGGAGGAGTGGGATCCCTTTTCTCTGCTGGAAGGCAATCATATGCTTGCCAAGCCTTGAGCACTGCCAGGCTGTGTTCTTCCAGAGGCTCTTCTTTCTCTTAACTGTTCTGCTGGGGTAGGGGGTCTGATAGAGGGGTGGATTTTTGAAACCACAGCAGCCATGGGTACACATGGGAAGGGTAGAGGGAAGAAGCCCATTTCCAGGACTAGATTCTAGCAATTACAAGTAGTTCAACTGTACCAGGTGAATGAAGCTGCCCTCTGCATGAATGACCTTATCTGTTATCAGTAAGGAGTGTGCTTTTATCCTGAAGCAAGTCAGAGACCTTTGGTAAATGGTAAATATGAAGTGGCTGGAGATGAATGGAGCAAGATTTGCATTTCAGAGAGTTCCCTCTAGCTCCTGTGTGGAGGAAGATGGCCAGAATAAGGGAGGCCAATTAGAAAAATGTGTAGTGATCCAGTCCTCAGCCATGTGACAGCTGCAGTGGAAGCTGTGGAGCTGTGAGGATGGTGAGACTAGACTAGGTATGTGGCATATCATTAGCAAAGTATGTATGGTTAATTTGTGACCCAGCTTTTCCAGAATAGTTCTGGTTTCTAATGTTCCATTCCATGTGCTCATTTGGACGTGTGTTTCCATTTTCATCACTGATGAGTAGTGTTCTATAGGATTAGGGGTGTGTGTGTGTGTGTGTGTGTGTGTGTGTTGTGAGGGAAGATTCTGAAGACAGAATGACCAGTTAGAAAACTTGTTTAGGTGGGAGGTAATGAGGATCTGGTTTAGAATGGTGGTAGGAGAAGAGGAAAGGAAGGGACAAATGGGAAAGCTAGTACAGAGAAGAATTGATAGGACTTGGCAACTGACTGGTATCAGGAGAAGTCTTGCTCATCTCCACATTATTACCCAACTGTGGGAGAGAACCCCAGCCTTAATTTCAGCTTTATTAATTAAATGTAGAAAAGATAATAATTTGTTCCAAACAATTTCATATAGTAATTAGAAGTCGCGCTAAACTCTGACAGATAAGATCAACTCCTCCTTTCCAAATGCCAGTTTCCATTTTTCCATATGTAATTTCCAGAGCCCAGTTAATGGTTGGAAAGCATAAACATGTGCGATTAGAGGAGTAAATTTCTAAAGTATCCACTTGGGCAGCAAAGAAAAATAGAAACTTTTTAAAGAATATATCTTTTGCTTCTGAATGAAGTTTTGTGATGTTCATTACAGTTCTTTTGTCCTTTGAATTGTTGAAAATACGCTATTTATCATAGTTTTTAATTTAGCTGGGTTAGGAATTGGAAATATAAAACAATAGATTTTTCTGAAAATAGAAGAATAAAGGTCTCACTTTTAGAAAATTTTACCAATGATTTGGTCCAAAAGACGTTTTTCTTTCTTTCATCTGTGAATGCTCTAGTTTCCCACATACAAATTAAAACTTAATTCTTCTTAATCAAATAGTTCCAGTAAACTTACTGGTACCAGTTGCCACAGAGAAGATTCCAACTCATGGCGACCCCATGTATATCAAAGTAGAACTGTGCTCCATAGCATTTTCAGTGCCTGATTTTTTGAAAGTAGAATGCCAGGCCTTTCTTCCAAGGTGCCTCTGGGTGGGTTCGAACCTCTAACTTTTTGGTTAGCAGCTGAGTGTGTTAACTGTACCACTCAGGGACTCCCCAGTAATCTACAAAATAAAAATTAAAAACTTTTAAAAGTAAGTTTTGACTGGTGTCAACAACTTTATTGGAATAATCTAAGATAAGGACATGAACTGGCCCCCTTAGGGTAACCAGATTTACAGCCCTTAGTAAAGTAGGACTCTTCTTGTCTTTACCATTTCAGAAATTTTTTTAGCCTCTCTTTTCTTCCCTGTTTTGGGTAGATCTGAGTATGGCATCCTTAGAGTTGTGATTTCTTTCTTATTCTATTTAAGCTGAGTAAGAGTCAGTTAAACATTTTTTAAAGGTAATTTTTTTTAGACACTAAATAAAAGTCCTGCTTTCAGTTGAGCACACAACAAAAAAAAGCTTTTATTAGAAAAACATATTGTGTGTGTATGTATGTGTGTGTGTACTTGCCCAGAGAGAGAAAACAATGAGAAAAACTTTTTTAAGGACAGTCTTTAGAAATAAGAGAGTCTTGTTCCCTTCAGAGACCAAATTATAACATTCAGTTGCTTTTAAAAATCTAGGTTTATTTATCTTTTTTTTCTCAAGTATAGAAACTAGCTATGTATAAAATTGCTAACATTACTCAAGTCAGCGATTTAAATCCAATAAAATATGCAAAACACAAATTCATTAAATAGTAGTAGACAAGTTATGTATAAGGCAGACAGCCTAGGAAAGAAAATCCCAAAAGTTAAAAATAAACTCTGAATTTACAGAATATACTGACTTATCCTTACCAAGTATTTTAATTAACTTGTTTTGAGTATTCTTTAATCGTACTTTTATTTTATTTTCTTAGATATCTCCACTGTAAAATAAAAATTAATATCTTTCCCAGCCTCAAAGATTTATTTATAAAGCAGTGAAATGTTTAATGTAATATTAATCAAACTATTCTTAATCATTCAGTCTTTGATGTATAAAGGTACAAGTGGGCTTGAAGAAAAAAAAATTTTTTTGTCTATGTCTTTGTAACTTGTCTTTTGTCAATATCTAAAAGTAAAAAGATTTTTGAATTCTATTTCTAGACCTTAAAATACTCCTTCCTCCACCATTCTGTTTGTTCCTTTATGATTATATATTTTAGCATGGAAATAAATATATTAATGCTGCTTTTGACAGAAAAAAAAAATACTTATTCCAAAGCAGAAGCTACATAAAAATCCATTGAAGCTCAGTTTACACAAAGGTCTACATCAGTACATTGATCAGAGTGTAATAATGTTATTTCTTTATAGGAGTAAAGTGTACACAGTCTGTGGAGGAGGCAATCACGGTTATGACAATGAATTTAAGAGCATGGAGGTGAGTTACTACATTTTTTGAACAAATATCTATTGAGAACCTACTTTGTGATACTGTTTAAGACTCTTGAATCTCTTCATGTCTGTGAAGAAAACAAAGATTCCTGCCCTATGAAGTTTTCATTCTAACAGAGGAATATAGGTAATAAGTATAATAAACAAATATATAATATAGCATGTTAGGTGGTAAATGGAATGGGGAGAATAAAGAAAACAGTAGAGCAGAGTAGGGAAGGGGAAGGAATTAACCTTTGTAATATCCCAGGAGCAAATGTCTCAGGCAGAAGAAACCGCCAGGGCAAAAGGCCTGAGATGGGAATGGGCCTAACTGGAAGGACATTAAGACTGGGGGTGCAGCTGATTCAGTGGGAAAGAATATGTGTGTTCAGTTGGACATGTTAAGTTTCAAATATCTGTTAGACCTGCAAGTAGAGGTGTTGAATTGGCAATTACAGAGAGAGTCTGTCCTGAAGATTAAAAAAAAGAAAGAAAACAAAAACTGAGTTTTAAGAATATAAATGATTTAAAAGAAATGAACTACGTAAGATCCCTAGGAATTGAGCGTAGATAGAGAAGAGGACAAAGTACTGAGCCCTGGGGCAATTCTCCTTTAAGAGTTTGGGGGAGAAAATGATTTATTAGCAAAAAATACCTAGAAGTAGTCACTGGTAAGGGAGGTAGAAAACTAGGGATGTGTGGTGTCCTGGGAAGAAAGTGTATGAGGAGTTCACTGTAAAATGCATCTGGTAGGTCCTTCATAGGTTAAGCTTTATGATTTTTGTACCCTGATTGTCTTATCTAAATCCCTAGATACAGAGATTTTCTATTAAGTAGGGCACTGTATGATAATTGAGTTAATTACTGTAAGAAAAACCTATGCCTCAAATTCTTTACTGATTATCTTAGAAAAACAAATACATATATACACACAAACACAACTGTTACCAGAAAAGAATTGCTTGTCTAGGTTTGACACTTTTCTTCTAGTTATTTACAGTGTAAAACTGTTAAATTTGTTATAAATAATGTAACTAAGTTAACATTAATGAAATATACAGGAAAAAATTTAGGTCTCTTTATCCTAAAAGTAAAGGGGAGATGCATTTTAGAAATAAGTGGCTTAGGAGGTGGTAAAAAATTTAATGCTTAGAAACTTTAATATTTTTGTCATATATTAACATATTTGGAACAATTATATGAAAAGAATATATGATGTCATGCGTTGAATTGCTGATATATATATTGTCCAAGCATTGTGAAATTGTACTGCTATTGGTTGTCCACAGTTGCTTCTATTCTCCTATTCTGTTGACATATGAAGTGATGTGGAAGCAGGTAGAGATAGTAGAAGTAAACACGACACTATATGGACTATCTTTGGTTGGGATTAGTACAACATCACAGAAGAAGATGAGTTAAAAATAATTTTCAAATTCTGAAAAGAAATCCTTACAGAAGCCTAAAGTACACATAGAATTGTTAAGGAAGGAAAACTGTCTCTTGCGATGTCTGTTTTTGTGTTTGGTTGGTGTCTAGTAATAGTATGTATATTACCACCTAGGCTATCTTTCTGGCACATGGACCTGGTTTTAAAGAGAAGACTGAAGTTGAAGCATTTGAAAATATTGAAGTCTATAACCTAATGTGCGGTGAGTATATTTCTATAAATTCACTGGCAGATAGTGGCTATGGTTTTAACAATATGTATTTTGGAATTAGTGATAAATTGATCCCAGAGGCAGTATGCTCTGCATTAAGAAGACAAAGTGGACAAGATGAGGAAGAATTATTTATAGCTTTCAGTAATTGATAAACATTAGATCTCAGGAGACCAAGCTTTTCCATTAATTAGGTATTATATGATAATTTAATTATAATAAAACTGGATAAATAAAATGACACTTCAAACTTTTCAAAGTGGGAAAAACATAAGCTAAAAACACAAGTATTCTCTTGAAATTATAAGGAAGGCTTCTGGCATAAAAGGGTGGTGAGAAAGTCTATTTGGACACACTTATTGTTATCATACCCAGTGTGAGGAAGAATTATACTTTCTTAAAGAATTCAAGTTTTAGAAAATCTCATGTACCTTTCTGCCTACATGCTTGCCTCAGACCACTGTATTAACAATTCATTTACCTAGGCAAAGCAACCAGTAAGTGGCAATTCCACCTTTTGCTTTCGGAATTTCAATATAAATATGTTCAAATTATCTCTTTTAATCTCACCCCTGGCTTGTGGTGATTGACTGTGACTTAGAGACCAAAAATATGAATTTAAAAATACCCTGTTGCAGCCTTAACAACTTAAATTCTTAGTTCCCTAGGATGGGTTTGTGGTCAGGGCTGCTGACTCTTGGAGAGGAGGGTTAGAAGGAATTAGATAGGATTCCAGGCCTAGACAAATCTATTTGGTGGTACTAAGTAGGAGCCACTCAAAAGATTACGTGTGTAAAATATTTGTATGTCTTGTTTTTGTAGAAGAAAATTGGAAAAGGTTCTCTGGATATTAAATAAACTGTACTAGTTTGATATTTTTAAAGTATCTCTATCCTTAAAGAATTTTCATGTAACTAAGTAAATACACTGCAAGTAAGACTGTACATCATTTAACTTCTTTAAACTTGTTTTTACTAAGGGCATAGCTTTTTATACTAGCAAACTGTAACGTGTGTGTTTAAGGAACAACGTCATCACTGAAGCAAAGATTCTTTCCTTTGGTGGAACAGAAACAGTTCATGAGAGTTCCTATGGCCCATCTTCAGTGACTGTTCCTATTCCCTAGTAAGACGAGGTGTTGGAAACTCAGGGGAAAAGAAATCAGTAAACTGAACGGCATATGCAGTACACAAGTGCATTAAAGCAGCATTTAATAAGGGAAGTAAAAGAGTAGATATTTGCTGTAACCATGAGTGATGGGGAAACAGTAACAGAAGTATTTTGAGAACAAGTTACCCCTTTCCACAGGAAACAAAAGAGGAAAATGACTTTTTAAAAGTGAGACGATAATTAACAGAAGGTACACTTTGTTGTTCCAAATATGTGCTGTCCATCCTAGAAAAGAGCCAGATCTTAATATCTGGACACCCTAGAAAAGAGCCAGATCTTAATATCTGGACACAACTCAAACAAAATACGAATACTTTAAGACAGAAACTAACAACAACAACTTTTTGTTTTAAAAGCTCAAGGGCCATTTCATTAAAAGAGCTGCTGTGAATGAGCCCTGGTGGTGCAACAGTTAAGCGCTCGGCTGCTACCTGGAAGGTTTGCTGTTCAAAACCACCCAGCAGCTCCACGGGAGAAAGACCTCGCAATCTGCTCCCATAAAGATTACAGGCTATATAAACCTTTCATCTAAAGTACAAAAAAAAAAAAAGAATTATCTACGTGAGATCAAATTGACATCAGCATCTCAAAGGTTTGATAAGCCTAGGGGACAGTGAGTTGAAGATAATGGTGATGGAATAATTTGGAAAAGGATAGTGAGAATAGCAGCACAACTGGAAGAATGTAATCGATGTCACCGAATTGTACTTGTAGAAATTTTTGAAATGGTGTAGCTTTGGCTATGTATATTTTCACCAAAAAAAAAAAGTCCTCCTAGGTCAAGAAGGGAGAGTTTTCACAGGTCATGGGGTTGTTAATCAATGTCATAAAACAATATGTGTACTGACTGTTTAATGAGAAACTATTTGTTCTGTAAAACTTCACCTGAAGTACAATTTTAAAAAAAAATTAAAAAATAAAAAAGATTACAGGCTAGAAATCCCTATGAGGCAGTTCAACTCTGTCACATGGGGTCACTATGAGTCAGAATCGACTCAACAGCACTTAACAACAATAACATATAACATATATAGCAAATGTATAAACACACTAAAAATAAAAGAGCTGCTATGGTGACTGTTAAAAAAATTTTTTTTTCAAATTTAAAACTACTTTAAACTTATCTTTAAAACAGATCTTCTACACATTCAACCAGCACCAAATAATGGTACCCATGGTAGTTTAAACCATCTTCTGAAGGCACCTTTTTATGAGCCATCCCACCCAGAGGAAGTGTCGAAGTCTTCTGTTTGCGGATTTACCAATCCACTGCCCACAGAGTCTCTAGAATGCTCATGCCCTGAGCTACAAAATGTAAGTAACAACTTCATGCGTCCATAAGAATGTAAAGGGGCAAGCTCGTCTATAACGGGGGTGGTGGATAACCATTACCTGACAGACAGTTTGTGTCGTGAATCAGATATTTACTATGTATGTGATTTCTCCGAACCTTATCTGTAAATGAGAGGTTATGATGCATTCATTATAGGACTAAGTATGAGAATGTGCTTTGTAAACTGGAAAGCACTATTTAGAAATTAATGGTTAATTAACAGTAGAATTAATTAACAAATTAATTATTAAAAAACAGTAGAAACTTGAATCTATCTTTGATTTCCCTCAAACTGTTCCTCTTTTTTTTATTACGCTTTAGGTGAAAACTTACAGAGCAAATTAGTTTCTCATTAAAAAATTTATACACAAATTGTTTCATGACATTGGTTGCAATCCCCACAATGTGTCAGCACTCTCCACCCTTCCACCCTGAGTTCCCAGTTTAGACCACTCCTCTTACAGCTTCAGAACCAGATGGTCTTGCTTGGTTATTTAGAACAGAAGGAGCAGGGAGGGTGTAGGGAGGATGTTTCTCTTAAAATAGGGATCTGGCATTAGATACACTCACTGACAGGAAGTGCTCACAGGAAAGCCTGGCACTCACAAGAGGTCTGGCCTTATTCCAGATAAATCCAGATAAGCAGTTGACAGGGAGAATCACAGATGAAAGTAGTGGAGAATCCCTCTTAGGGAACACTTGGAAGCAGGCCATCAGACAGTCAGCATTGGAAAGGTCCTTTTAGTGGATCAGGCACCAGACTCAGGAGCAGGAGACTCTCAACAAGGCAAGATTCCAGCACTATTGGAGGGTCCTAAGGACAGGGAATCAAAACATAAGGACCAAGCCTACCTGTGAGAATTAGAGAATGTGAGTGGGGATGGAATTTCAGAATGAAATTGGAGCCCAGGTATCAGGAATCCATCAAGCTAAGTCAAATTCTAAGGTGGATTTGGTGCCTAGTTCAATATATGACTGTAGAGCTAAATAAACATTTGCTACCTCAGGTAAATATTATTCCTTATAGCGAGGGGTGGACAAAGACATTACATTCTCTAATCCTCAAAATAACATTTATATAGAGGGGGTATTTTATTCCTCATATTATAGAGTTTTATAATATAGGCCCTTTTTAGGGCTCAGAGATGTTAGGTAAATTGCCCAATGTCAAAGAAGCTTGATCTAAATTCCAAACTCTAAATTCTTCTCTGTAAATAATACCCCTTACTACTCAAATTGTCATTTGCAAGCTCATTAGAGACACAGAATCTCAGACCCTGTCTCAGGCTTATTTTATCAGAATCTGCATTTTAATAAGATCCTCAACTGACTTGTATGCACATTAGAGCTTGAGAGGCACTGAATGTTGTCATCCCAGTTTGGGAGCTGATTCCAACTGTGGTCGAAGCTTTGCCCTGTTATCAATTATATCTTTGCAAACCCACATACAAAAAAGTACACGGTAAATATGTCAGAGTTAGTGGCAGAATCGGAATTTAAACTCAAGTTAGTCTGGCTTCTTTGTTCAGTAGTACAATATTTTGTGTGATTACTGCAGAAATGTTCTTAATCAGCCTTTAAAACCTGTGTTATTACTTTGACTTACTCCCCTCACTCCCTGTTATCTTCCAGAAAACTGTTCTAGAACGTGTGAACCAAAGGCTAAATCTCACCTCAGATGAAAGTAAGTCAATAGAAAGTATGTTAAGTTTTTGATGTTTAGGTCTCTGTGAGGCTCCGTATGACTCCGTTTTTGTTCTCACCTGTCTCACAATTCCTCCTGGTTCTTCCGTTTGGAGTGGCCATCATCCACTTTCATGCCAGAACTGCTTCAAAACAAAACACAACATTACCTTTTTGTGATTCCCCAAAATAAGCCCACAGAGCCTTTTGAATATAAAGATTTTATTGTCAATATACAGGAGGAAAAAAACAGATCTAATAACAGTGACAAGCATGGGGTAGTTGCAAAAGTTCCAGGAACATACCTTCCTTGAAATGATTGTGCCACATCTGCAGTCTCCTATTCTCTTTCTCAGATGTGAACAGGCCCATGGCCTGGGTTTGAGTTGTAACTCTATTACTTCCTGGCTGTGTAACCTGGGACAAATTACTTAAGCTCTCATTTATAATAACAATACTACCCATGCCAGGCAGATGTAAAGATTAGAGTTAATCCATGGAAAGAATTTAGAAGTGTTCCTGGCCTATAGCGGCAATATTATCATTACCTGTTGTCTTTTAAGTAGTCTAATTACTTGTGGTAAAAATTAGTGATTCTCTTGACTGATTCCTGTTCTAACCTTTCTTTGTGAACCTCCCATATCCATCTCTCCCATCCCACTGGCTGTCAATTTCTTCCCTGATAGACCCATACCATGAGTCCCTGGCTGGTGAAAATGGTAAATGCACTCACTGCTAACCAAAAGTTTGAAAGTTGGAGGCATCTTGGAAGAAAGCCTGGCGATCTACTTGGGGCCACTATGACTCCATGGCAACTGGTTTTTAATTTTTTTTTTTTTATAATCATCCTAGAGGGATAAGCCACTCTGCCATTAGCACACAATGACCAATCACATTAGAAGGGGTCGCCACACGTCCCTAAAGAGTGTATCAAAGTCTTTGGTGGAAAGGGAGGATTATGGAGTTCAATAAAAATCCTTCTAACCCAGATTTTTATTTTGGTTGCACATCAGAATCACTGGTAGAGTTCATTTAAAAACAAACAACAGAAAAAACAAAATAAAAATTCCTATGGCTGAACTCTACCTTGAAAGTATTTGATTTAATTGTTTTGGTGTGTGGCCCTTGTATCATTGTTAATTTAATAAGCTCCCTATGGTATTGTATCGTGCAGCCAGGGTTGAGAAACACTAGTCCAACCCAAATGAGGAAGGATATATATTCACAGTTACTGAATTTTTCCTGGCTTAAGAAAAATAGCCAGCAGTATAATAGGACTTTACAAAGGTTTTACATGCATAGTCTTAAACCATATTTGATTTAATTCTCAAAACAACCAGGTAAAATAGTTGTTATTATCCCCATTTTATAGGTGAGGAAACTGAATTTACATCCTGCTTGTGTAAAATTGTTTTATTTGAAACTGTAAACAGGTACTAGATTACTGGAGTTACCTATGTATCTGTACATGTCTGTGTGTCTATGTAGTTAGCCATGATAATTGTGTTCTCAAGGCTTCAAAAGAGGCCCTTACAATTCATTTATTTATTCAAAAAATATTTATTGACTGCCTACTGTGTGCCAGCACTCTTCTGTGTTCTGGGGATACCATAGTGAACAAACCAGATAAAACTTCTGACCTTGTAAGCTTTATATTCTTTTGATAATAATATTATGTTCAGATTTTTTTTTAACTGTCTGTCGCTCTTTTGATCACTCCTAAGTTTATACAATGCCAGCTAAAAAAGATACCTCATCCGTTTCCATCTGGTTACCATAGGCTCTGCTGAGTAGTAGAGAAAACAAACCCATTGCCATTGAGTTGGTTCTGACTCATAGTGACCCTGTAGGACAGAGTAGAACTGCCCCATAGTGTTTCCAAGTAGCAGCTGGTGGATTCGATCTGCAGACCGTTTTTGGTCAGCAGCCGAGTTCTCTGGTAAACTATGGCTAAGGAGCCTGCCTGCCACAAATTTCTTCATCAGAGGCACAGGAAAAAACTGACATAAATATAGTCTACTTATATTGTAATGAAAGTTAAACTGTATTTATAAACCAATACTATATTAGCATTTGGGAGCATTTAATAAACAAAAAATACTTAGGGCAAATTATTGATAAAAATAACAAAATAGGTATAAAAAAAGAAAAACTTCAATAACTTTCACTAGCTCTCTCTAGTCTTAGGCAAGCCACTTTACCTGAATGTAATTTTCTGCTTTTAAAAAATAGTATTTTGAATTAAGAATCTAAAAAGACTTTGTGGTTCTAAATAATTAGTAAAATATGTCTAAATGCTATGAAGTTTTTAGAGAGGTCACATGATAAATGTGGAAAAAGACTGCTTTCAAACCAAAAAACACCCAGGGTTTATTTCAATCCCTGCTTTCCTGATAGACTTGGGCAAGTCACTTAGTCTTTTTGAGTCTCTGATATCTTATTTGTAAACTAAGGATAATCCTTTCAGCTAAGTCACAGGATTTTTGGGAGGGTCAAATAAGATTATGTATAGGGGCTTTATAAATTTGAAAAGGATTATATAAATCTAGGTAAAGGTAAAATGAAGCACAAATGCACATCAGATCACTTAGACAAAAAAGTTTAGTGCCTAATATATTACATTTACTAACAACACATTGAATGGTAGTATACTAGAAAATATTATACAGGAAAAAATATACTAGGATAATTACTGCATCCTAGACAAGTCCTTGAAAACCAAACTCATTGCCGTTGAACAGAATTCTGACTCATAGCCACCCTATGGGACAGAGTAGAACTGCCCCTTAGGGTTTCCAAGGCTGTAAATCTTTACAAAAGCAGACTACCATATCTTTCTCCTGTGGAGCAGCTGGTAGATTGGAACAACTGACCTTTCGGTTAGCAGCCGAGCGTTTAACCACTGTGCCACTGGGCTCCTTCCTAGACAAGTACTTCTCATATTTTAACATGCATATACATGGCCTGGGGATCTTGAAAAAGCTTACTCTGTTTCTGTAGGTCTGGGGTGAGGTCTGAGATTATGCATTTCCACAAACTCCCATATGCTGCCAATGCTGCTGGAACCTGGGCCTTACTTAAAGTAGCAAAGCACTAGCACAGGGTTTGCAAACTATGGCCCTCATGGCAAATCCGGCCTGCTGCCTGTGTTCTTATATACCCCAAGAGCTAAAAGGGTTTTTAGCCTTTTACAATGGTTTTAAAAAAGCAAAATAAGAATATTTCATGACATGTATAAATTATATGAGTTTCAAATTTCAGTGTCCATGTCCCTAAATACAGTATTACTAGAACACTACCATGCTCATGTGTTTACCTATTGTCTATGGCTTCTTTGGACTACAGTGTCAGAGCTGTGAAGGTGCCACAGAGGCTATATGGCCCACAAAGCTTAAAATATTTAGTATCTTGCCTTTTATAGACAAAGTTTACATAACTCTGTATTATAAGGATATTTGGAAAATAACCTCACATGAATGCTTTCACTATCTCCCCATTTTGTTTAGTTTCTTTGCCTTTCAAATTATTCCCCTAATTACACAACTAATCCATACATATGTTTTTATTATTGTTTAAAAAAGTAAGATATTGAATGAGCAAAATGCCTATTCTCCCTGCTGCTAGAGGTAGCCAGTATTTTTACAGGCCTTTGTTCATTTACATATTATATGGACATGGAGGAATATATAATTCAGCTTCATAGAATAAATAAGTAGAATGACACTGATAGCCTTGTTCTACAGTTCATCTCCTTCACTCCCATGCCCCAGCATCCATCATACCATGTGTTATGGGAATTTGTTCCAATCAGTTCACGTAGATCTGCAGGATAGTCTTGGTTAAAAGCATGAACTCCAGGCTCACATTCAGCCGTGCCACTTACTAGTCGTATGGCTTGGGGAAGTTTATTCTATCATTTATAAAATGCGGATACCTACTTTATAGAATTGCTCTGAAGATTAAAGTAGTTAATATATTTGTGCACTTAGTACCTGGAACACAGTAAGATTTCAGAAAATGTGTTAGCTGTTACAATAATATAATTTGCCGAGTCTTATTCCATGTCAAGAATAGTCTACAGGTTTTTTTAACCATTCCATAATTAATGAATTTTTAGATCATAATATCACATATGTTAAAATAAGTACATTAGGATGCACTTTTTTATAAAATTACAGTACATTTCCTGTGACAATTACCAAGGCAGGCAAATCGTTTTGATCTTGAGATTTTACCCTGGTGGCAAAGTGGTTAAAGAGCTTGGCTGCTAACCAAAAGGTCAGCAGTTCAAATCCACCAGCTGCTCCTTGGAAACCCTATGGGGCGATTCTACTCTGTCCTATAGGGTCACTATGAGTCGGAATTGACTCAACGGCAATGGATTCGATTTGTAATATATCCTGTGAGCTTTAGAAATAAGGAACCAGAGAGAACAGGCTTCAGATCCTTGCTTAGCCTCTTGCTTGGCCAACTTACTTTCTAAACTTTCGGTTTGTAATCTATAGAATGGAATAATAACACCTACCTCATAGGTTTGTTATAAGAATCAAAAGAGATTATGTAAAGTATCTATCAGAGTACTTGACACATAATAAGCCATTAGATAGTGGTACTTATTGTATGGATGGAAGCATTTGCTTATTTCACAAACATTTGTTTTGTATTTTCACCTTAGTAACAGCAACAGAGAAAGAAAATATGCCATTTGGGAGGCCCAGGGTTATGCAGAAGAACAAGGAACACTGTCTCCTTTACCACAGAGAATATGTGAGTGGATTTGGAAAAGCTATCAGAATGCCCATGTGGAGCTCATATACAATCCCTAAGCCGGTAAGTCTCTAAGTCCACTGTTCCATGCAGGCTGGAAAAAATTAGTAATGCTTTAATATTCTAAGAGTTCTTGGGTTGTGCAAATGATTAACATGCTCAGCTGCTAACTGAAGGGTTGGAAGTTCGAGTCCATCCAGATGTGCCTCGGAAGAAAGTCCTGGCAAACTTGTTTCTGAAAAGTCAGCCATTGCAAAATCCTGTGGAGCACAGTTCTACTCTGACATGGGGTCATCATGAGTCAGGACTGACTTGACGGTAACTGGTTTAATATTCTATGAGTTGAACACTGGTTTGCAGTGGTGGTCCCAAAGGAAGATCATTGGCCAGTGACTTATAAGACAACATACCAGGTATAACATAAAGGTGTCGTGGGAGTGCAGAAGAGTAAAACATTGCATTTTGAAATTAGGAAGTGTTTACTGGCCAATTGGTAAAGCTGGTAGGAAAGAACATTTCAAAAAGAAGAAACAGGAAGGACAAAGGCACACAACTCATTTAGTTTTTCCTAAGTATATGGTGGATGCGTCTAGAAGGTGATGGTAACTAGATAACGAGGGCTTTGTGTTTGACTATTAATTAATTTAACAAACACTTTACTATCTGCTGTGTGCTGCGGTAGGCACAGGGAACACAGTGTGAACAAGATGTAATCCTTCCTGAAGGACCCAACACTCTAATGTCAGGCTAGACATATATATATATATAGGTGTGTTATGTCACAGATCTCTTCAAACTGAGGTCAGGAATCCACTTGTTCAGACCCTTGTCCCTTTTCAATAAATGTTGCTGAGACAGTTGACTAAACGTAAGGAAAAAAAAATTGAAATTAGATCCCTACTTCATATCATATGGAGTTCCTGGGTGGTACAAACAGTTAATGTGCTTGGCTTCTAACCAAAAGGTTGGAGGTTCCAGTTCTTCCAGAGGTGCCTGGGAAGAAAGGCCTGGTGATCTACTTCTGAAAAATCAGCCATTGATAACCCTATGGAGCACATTTATTCTGACACACATGGAATTGTCATGAGTCAGAATCAACTTGATGGCATCAGGTTCATATCATACACAAAATTAAATTACTACTGAATTTATAGACCTAAATTGAAAAGGGAATCCATATTTTCCTTTGTACATGTCTTTATGACGTTGGGATAGACAAAGATTTCTAAAAACACAAGAAGAAAAAACACAGAGGGAATTGAATAATTTGACAACATTGATATTAATGTGTGACAAAAAGACAAAGTTATGGATGGGGAAATACCTTTGCATTGAATATAAGAAAAAAGTAATGAAGTATCCAGAAGAGTAATTAGGATCCAGAATACCTAAAAAGAATGTATGAATAAACAAGACAATGACAAGCATCTTAGTTGATAAATGAGCAAAGGATATGAACCAAGCAATTCAACCTCATTAGCTATCAGGGAAATATAAATTAAAGCAAAAGTCAAAGTCTGCCGAAATTTGATCTGAACATTCTTTCAGGGCAGGGATGGTATTATTGAATGTACCTCCAGCACAGTAAAGCTGTTGAGTAAATGCTTATGAATGAACACATTGGATGAATTAATCACAACCATTATTTAAAAAAAAAAAGAAAAAAACTTTTAAGGGCAAAATTGTTCTTCCAGCCAGAAATGTAAGTAAGTCAAAAAGCTGTTTTTATAGAGATAATCTTAGTATTTTAGATTCAGGGACTTTGATGACAAACCTCTAGCTATTACTATTCTTGTTAAGGATACGGATATTCTGCCTCTTTTTATGGAAAGGAAACTGGTTGTATCTGGTTTAGCTACTCTTCTTGTTCCAACTGAAGATTTTTGAAAAATAAGCATATTGTCCCACCGTTGATTAAAGCTTTGTGTGTTCTAAAAGTCAAACTCTGCTGCTGACAACAGTTCAGTTGTGGTCACTGGTAGCACAGTGCTAATGTTGTTCATGTTCCAATGTGGGCAAATATTTTACAGTTACCTGAGTTAATCTGTATGGCTGGTGGCAACATTACTTTCTTAATATGCACAACGTTCAGTGGTTTTTTATTTTCTTCAGCATGCCACATTTCTTAAAATAATTTCTATGTTGTTTTTTTTTTCTTGGAGGGGGGCGCATCTTCAAGAAGTTCAGTCTTCCTGTACCTCACTCAATTCTCTATTTGAAAAAGGTACAAGGGATTGTATGGAGTTAAGGGGAATGTTTATGTGTTTAATACTTTCCTCTGGAACTTGCATTCCTGAATTTATATGAGCTTTGGCGGAAACCAAAAGCAGAGAGGTTTTAAGGTGGCTAACAGACTAAAAGTTTGGTACAATTCTTTTTCGTTGTTTTAAAAAACTAGCTTTTTGTTACCAAAATTCTTGTCCTTTCATTGATCCCACAGAACTCCTTGTGTATTTCTCTCTCCTTGTGATGGGATGGAATTATAGCAATTTTCTGCTTTCTAATTCAGAAATTACTCTGTTAGTATGTTGTGGTTCACAAAAATTACATACAAGGATGTTTTGAGATTCACATAACAATGTTGTAAATCAGCTCTGTGTTTGAAAAATCAGGCTTTAAATAAGCGCTTGTTGGAACATGGGCCCAGTTGGGCTGTGCCTCTAAGTTTTATGGAGCTTTTGTTTTTCTGTGGCTTTGGTGGGTGTTCTAATTTTTGTTGTTGTTATTATCTCAGAAGAGTTCTGGGGAAGTAGCTGTAATTTGAAATCATGGTCTTACAATAACTGCTTCAAAGCCATTAAGGCTGATCAGGCCCTGCTCAGTAGGAAGATGTGAAATGTGTTGTGTTGTTGTTGTTGCTAGGTGAAAAACTGAAAATAAGAGCAAGAATTACAGTTATTGTTAAAATAAATACTTAAGAAATTTAATATGGAATCAAAGGACTTTATCAGAGAAGAAAATCTAATGTACCTTGAAAATGCATATATATACACAAACACAGATGTAAAATATTCCGTATCTTTGAATTTTTAAAAAGTCTTTTTTGTTTCTAAATCTTTTTCTGTTATCTTTGATATTATAAATTATTGACCCAGTCATGTTTTTGTGAGTCTTTAAGAACTAGAGACTTTACCCTGCAGAAAATAATTACAGGAACAGAAAAAAATTCCAAAATGTATATAGTTATTATCTTACCATAAGGCAAGACCATAATTGCTCAATCTTCAAATAAGTTTAGCTTTACATTCAGCCTACAGATAAGGAGAGTCTATAACTTCAGTAAAAATGATTTTTCCCTCTGTTCACGTTTACTTTCCTGTCTCTGTTTATCAGACACTTACTCCTGAAGAATTTTAAGGACTAGGGAGTTCAGATTTTATCTGAGCACCTAAGTTCTGTTGTTTTTCTGACTTTGTATTCCTTGGTTTCAAAAAGTCCCAGGAACCTTGAAAATATGGCAGGATTGAAGTGTGTTTGGGGTGGTGGTGGTTCACTATTGTCTTCTTTCTGAGACCAAGACTCAGAAATGACTTAACTATACCTCCTCTCTATCTTTCTTGAAGGTTATCTGTTACATAATGTCACCTTTGTAAGGCAACCACCTCCTGTCTTTGCTAGTCTTGATGCGCTTATATTACGTTGTTCAAGTTTGGTATGTAAGAAATGAGGATTTTCAGAAAGCAGAAAAAGTATAACATTTTTTCAGTGCTTTCCATCTGAAGATATCATGGTCCATTTGCCCCAATCCCAAGCCTGTGCCACATGGAAAAATAAACATTTTGCTCAACTAAATTGTCTGATCACAGCTTCCACAGTTAATTATTTCAATGAGACTATGTGGTTTAATTTTGGATTCAGATTAGAATAAAGAGACTAATAACACTTAATTATATTAATATTTCCCTTGGCACTATTACGATTTAATTATGCACTTAAAATTACAATAAACTTTTAAATTCTTATAATTTTAACTGTTGGAATATAGGCATTTAATTTCTTTACATTATGGAACATGCAGTTATGGCTACTTTTATACGTTGTATAATTCTTTAAGAAACACTAAACAAGAAATGTTAGAGTAAAATGATAAAGATGTGTGATAGGAAGCATGAATTCACAATATTCTGGGTGTTTATGGAGCTGATTCAGTCAGCAATTGATATTCCACATACTATTTTACAACATCTGTATGTACCCTTTTAAAACTAAGTGGAGAAAACTGGTCATTCACAACTATTTACTATGTTTTTGAAAAACTATAAGCAAGTGTTTTTAGCATTTCAGCCTCTGCCTTCAGAAGGAATAACTCGTTGCTGTGGAGGCAATTGTGACTCCTAGCAACCGTGTAGGACAGAGTAGAACTGCCCCATAGGGTTTCCAAGGAGCGGCTGGTGGATTTGAACTGCAGACCTTCTGGTTAGCAGCGGAGCTCTTAACCACCGCACCTTCAGACGGAGAGTGAAATGAATGGCAAGATCCAGTCCGTTCAGTCTAACACCAATTATATTTGTATTTCTTGGTTTACCGTATTTCTTGTTTTTACGGACTCAATAGATCACCCAGGAGTTTACTAAAAAAAGGAATAAGGGAAAATATACTTTTGAGACTTTGTATGTTTCAAAATGTTCTTTATCTATAGATTTAATTAGTGATTTGACTGGCTTTTCAGAATTTTAGGAGTAATTTTTCCTTCAAAAACTAATAGGACATTAGACCTGGACTGATACTCTCATTTTTTTTTTTTTAATGTTTTTTTTTCTATTTCTTTTCTACCTTTGTCTTTTGTTCCACTTTTTGAGAACTATCTGAAACTTCATCTTCTAAATCTTATTGAGTACTTTATTTCTATCATATATTTTAACATATCCAGAGTTCTTCGTGTTCTCTTCCCCCCTCCGCCTTATTTTTTTTTAATTGTGCTTTAGATGAAAGTTTACAGAGCAAATTAGTTTCTCACTGAACAATTAATACACATATTGTTTTGTGACATTCTTTGCCAATCCCGCTATATGTCAACACTCTCCCCTTCTCAGCCTTGGGTTCCCCATTTCCATTCGTCCAGCTTTCCTGTCCCCCCTGCCTTCACGTCCTTGTCCCTAGGCTGGTGTGCCCATTTAATCTCGTATACATGGTTGAGCTACGTGCACTATTGTTTGTTTTATGGGCCTCTCTAATCTTTGGCTGAAGCATGAACTTCAGGAGTGACCTTAGTACTCAGTTAAAAGGGTGTCCGGGGGCCATACTCTCAGGGTTTCTCCAGTCTCTATCATACTAGTAAGTCTGGTCTTTTTTTGTGGGTTTGAATTTTGTTCTACAATTTTTTTCTACACTCTCACAGACCCTCTATTGTGATCCCTGTCAGAGCAGTCGGTGGTGGTAGCTGGGCACCATCTAGTTGTGCTGGACTCAGTCTGATGAAGGCTGTGGTAGTTATGGTTAATCCTTTGGGCTAATCTTTCCCTTGTGTCTTTGGTTTTCTTCATTCTCCCTTGCTCCAGACGGGGTTCTCTATTTCCCTTTTTATTGCTTTCTGTTCTTTATTTATGGTTGCATAAAGATCTCATTTCTCTGAGAAAGGAATTTTCTTCTGCTCTCGGCATTATCTTTTTCTTCTTAGTTCTTCTCCCTCCTGTCAAATGTCTGGTGGTCCTTGGCCGGCAGTTCATATTTTAAGGGTGAGGCACTAAACTACATGGTTGGGGCATGCTAGCTGATGAGTTTTACTATAGCTTGATCAAGAAAGTACCCAGCCAGTTTGTTGAGGGCCCCAACTGTCAGTATCTATAATTTTCCTCTTGTGCTGGCTTATTTTCCAAAAAGAGGACTCTTCTAATCTGACCCAGTGTATATAAAATTGTCAACCTACATTGGGCAAAGAGCCTGGGAGGAGTCTTTTCATCCAGTATGTACATTTTTATTTAAATTCATTGTTTTTGAAACGGTACACTTCCTCTCAGCTAGCTGTGCCTTGTGTTCTCCAGGCTGGCAGTCCCTCTGGTTCAACCTCTCCAGAGAGTAAACCTTCTGTCTGGCTTCTTTTACAGATTTTCAAACAACCCTCTTGTTTCTAGCCCTATTTACAGCCCCTATCTTTAGGAGACTACAGGTTCTAAACCCATCTGGGGTTCTAAGGAATCTGCTTCCTTGTGCTTTCCCCAGTCACAGGCTCTTGGTTGTCAGTGTTTGCTCATCTATTATGTCAGCTTACTATTTGTTGATCTGTTTTCCAGCTTCTGAAAATTTCTTGTCAACTCTTATGTGTCTTTATCATTGCTGTCATTTTAGTGAGGTTGCAGAAGGAAGTGGAAATAAATGTTTGTGTTCAATCTACTATGTTTTACTCAACTTTTGTATTGTGTTTTCCAAATGGAGTGGTGCATTATGTTAGGGGTGCAGTCTCTACATGGCTTTCCTTGGACTCCCCTCACCTTCAGTTCTCACCTGTTCTATACCTCAGCATGGTACTTTCCTGCCTAGAAATATAGCACACAGTGTACAGTTGCCTTTTCTTTTGTGAACTGATCTCATACATTTTAGACACTATGGTTAATTTTTGCTTTTACTACAAAGTAGTGAATAGAGCAAGACCATTCTAGTTTAACTTAACCTTCTTGTTTATAAATTATTTTGAGCACTGTTAAAAAGGATATCCTATGTGTGTAGTTAGAGGCCATGTAGATAAAAATATCTTTGAAAAATTCTAACGAAAATCAAAATGCTCACTCACCCATGATGACATGCTAATCAAAATATAATGATCATGTAATACTGTATTACTTTAAATATTTGGGCCAGGCAGTACATTTATAGGATGTCTCCTGCTGAATAAATGGGTATACTAGTCTTTAACTAGAATTACAAAGAAAATTATAGAAAATACAGCATGTATAGAAAAATTATAGAAATGAAGCATAACCACAGATTTCTTTCAATCCCCAAATACGTAAGATCAGACCACTAAAGCTTCTTAAAATTAATCTTAAATTGGTTAGAAGTCCTTACTCAGCTGAAGCAAGTTCATATCTACATTTTTCAAATAAACTGTTTACATTTTACATTAAGTTTTTATTTACGACTACAACATATATCACCACATAGAAGTTAGATCCTGAAAAGGATTTTGGTTTTTAGCAATAGCTCCCATTATTCCTCTGCTCTCAATTCAGATTTTACTCTGCAAATGTTTCTTTCTAATGTGTATTTGATTTATCCTCTCAGTGTCCCTATCCAGAAGGGAACCACAGAACAAAACACTCTGAAGACACCCATTTCCATTGCTTACATAGAACTGATTCACTAATAGGAAAAGGTTAAATGAAAAACATTGTAGGGAAGTTACAAACCATATAAGGCAATGGGTGAGCCACATATTTTTTTTTTCTTTTCTCTCTTTTAGCAGGGAGACACATCGCCTCTTCCTCCCCCTGTCTCAGACTGTCTGCGGGCTGATGTCAGGGTCGCTCCTTCTGAGAGCCAAAAATGTTCCTTCTATTTAGGGGACAAGAATATCACCCACGGCTTCCTCTACCCTCCTGGTTAGTATAATTCTTTTTCAGAGCAGTGTCTTAGAAAGCCCTCATCAGCTGGATGTGGGCATGTGCCTTAAACATATATTCCCCTCCAGAACTACCTGCTTGGGCTAAACTAGCTGCCTAGGAGGCTTTCAATGGTTGTGGACTGGCGAGAAGCAGTACAACAGCTATAATAAAGTCTAATAAATTTTAGAGCTCTAATCTGGCCCAGATGTTGAGAGAGTACGACAGGTTTAAGTTTAATTTTAAAACTGAAGCTTCTCTGGAGAAGGACACAAGCATCTAAAATAAACATTTTTTCTGGCTACTGCCCAGCTGAGGCCCGCCCTGAGAATGCAGCTGTGTCTGTGAAAAGCAATCAGGCCAGAACCTGGCCTCTCACTCACGCTATGTATCCAACAGTTTTAAACTGTGGAGTAAGAAGCTGAATAAACCTTAAGTCTTTTTTGGAAAGCATCTGTTCTGGGGACATCCAAAGTCGGTGTGATTTTTCTAAAACTCAGATGTCTTCCCTGTTTGTCAAGAAATGTCATTTTTCATTAACTTGCCCAAGAGATTTGCAACAATTTCAGCTTCTTGGAATTGTTTTATTTCTGATATTTTGCTTAATTCTCCTTCAAGCTATGACCAAATATGGTTAATTTAGAAATTTATGATTTAGAGATTCAGAGATTTATAGTGAGAAAAAGGCTTAAGGAAAGCAAGTATCACAGCCTTTGAAAATTTCTAAAACAGAATTAGGATAAAGACACTGATATTTAAGTATCTAGATGGAATTAGAGTTCACAAATTTACGTAAAATCTAGGATAAATCTTTAATAGTTTCAACATTTTGTTGATCAAAATTTTAAATTGTATTTGCTAAACCATCAGATATTAGTTGATATATAAATGTTTGCCTTGACAAGGAAATGTAATGAATAAATAAGCAACTTGCCTTTCAGAAAGTATTAAGGGTAGAATGAAACTGCCTTCTGACTCTCCACTATGAATTCCAGCTAATTGGTTAGAATCAGAAACTCTATTACCAGCAAATTTTCATATTTATCTGAAACAGAGGTAATATTATACTGATGGCCTTCCCAAATTTCATGGCTTAGTGTAAAAAGTAGAAAAGGTTTATTGGGATCTTGAGGGCCTTAAACTCCATGTGAAATCTTATGAGAAGAAAAGAGAAAAAGGCTTATTTCTTCTTGTTTTTGGTGTCCAATGGGTGCATTGGTCTCTGATTTAAGTGTTAGTTAAGATACCTACTCAAGCATAGTTTAAATACAAACAGTATTATAATAAGCATTTATAGGTTTGCAGGTCCTAATAAAACAATTTTATGAGACAGATATGAGGAGACAAATGAAACATGGAAGGACCAGGCCCTTTGCTCATGTGGTGCAGCTGAGGAGCTGACGAGCTGGGCTTCCAGCCTGGGCAGCCTGGATTCAGAGCACACACACTTAACACTTACCGTGCTGGACACATGTTTGTCAGGTCTCAGAGCTGATCATTTGTGGTCCTCCTGCCAGCTGTCTTTATTGAGTAAAAACTCATTTTCTTCAGGATATTTTATTTTGGAATAGCATTATTTATAAAAGCATTATTATTTTGTGCACATTAAATAACTATACATACATCCATGTCTGGTATTATATTCATTTTCTACAGCTGCTGTAACAAATTTCCAGACTTGGTGACTTACAACAAGAGGAATTTACCTTTCAGAGATCTAGAGGCCGGAAGAACAAAATCAAGGTGTCAGCAGGGTCATGCTTTCTCAGAAGGTTCTGGGGGAGAATCCCTCCTTGTGTCTTCCAGCTTCTGGTGGCTCCCGGTGTTGCTTGGCTTGTGGCTGTATCACTCCAATCTCTGCCTCCCTTTTCACATGACCTTTTCCTCCTCTCAAATCTCCCTATCCCTTCTCTTATAACATTAGTCATTGGCTTTAGGGCCTTCCCTAAATCCAGGATGATCTCATTTCAAAACCCTAATTTAATTACATCTGCAAAGACCCTGTTTCCAAATAAGGTAACACTGACAGGTAGCAGGAATTAGGACACAGACATATCTTGGGGTCACCATTCAACCTACCACAGGTATCAGTAATAACCTCTACTGAGAGTACTTAGTACCTCTGCATTCTGTAGTACCTCTACATATTGCTTTAGTATGTAGTAGAAATAGGCCTTTTATACAGTATATCATATTTTTATAATTAGATTTAATAAAATTCATTTGTCTTGCAGCAAACAACAGAACTTCTGAAGGTCAATATGATGCTTTAATTACAAGTAATTTTGTCCCTATGTATGAGGAATTCAAAAGTAAGTATATATTCAGATTATTATCTTTAAATTGCTAAGTGATTCCCTGAATGTCCAAATTAAACACATCTTTTATTGCAATTTATTCCTGATAGTAAGAGCTATTTTGTTCTAATATTTTACGTATAGTTCAGGGAAGATCTCTGGCATAGTTTCTTTTAAACTTGCTTCAGTTTTGGCTGACTTGTTGCTAGAATTCTGATAATTTGTTTTTAATCCCTAACTTAACAGTTCACCCCTCATCTGTCAGTTTGTCATACTGTGGTAGCTTATGTGTTGCTGTGATGCTAGAAGCTATGCCACTGGTATTTCAAATACCAGCAGATTCACCCATGGTGGACAGGTTTCAGTGGAGCTTCCAGACTAAGACTGGGAAGGATATGGTGATCTACTTCTAAAAAAACTGACCAGTGAAAACATATGGGTAGCAGTGCAACATTGTCTGATTTAGTGCCAGAAAATGAGCCCCTCAGGTTGGAAGGCACTCAAAATATGACTGGGGAAGTGCTGCCTCCTCAGAGTAGAATGGACCTTAATGACGTGAATGGAGTAAAGCTTTTGAGACCTTCATTTACTGATGTGGCATGACTCAAAATGAGAAGAAACAGCTGCAAAAATCCATTAATAATTCATATTTAGTGGAATGCACTATGAATCAAGAAAAACTGGAAGTTTTCAAAAATGAAATGGAACATTTGAAGATTGATATCCTAGGCATTAGTGAGTTGAAATGGACTGGTATTGGTCATTTTGAATCTGACAATCATATGGTCTACTATGACAGGTGTCTTGGTTAGCTAGTACTGCTATAACAGAAATATCACAAGTGGACGGCTTTACACAGAAATATTTATTTTCTCACAGTCTAGTAGGCCAGAAGTCCAGATTCAGGTCTTCAGCTCCAGGGGAAGGCTTTCTTTCTCTGTCGGCTTTGGAGAAAATTCCTTCTCATCAATCTTCCCCTGTACTAGGAGCTTCCCTGTGCAGGAACCCAGAGTCCAAAGGACACGCTGTGCTCCCAGCTGCTTTCTTGGTGGTATGAGGTCTCTCTGTCTCTCTGCTCCCATTCACTCTTTTATATCTCAAAAGAGATTGGCTCAAGACACAGTCCAATCTTGTAGCTTGAGTCCTGCCTCATTAATATAACTGCTGCCTATCCCACCTCATTAACATCATACAGGTAGGATTTACAACACATAGGAAAATCACATCAGATAACAAAACGGTGGACAGTCACACAATACTGGGAATCATGGCCTAGTCAAATTGATACACGTATTTTGGGGGAACACAATTCAATCCATGACACCAGGAATGACAAGTTGAAGAGGAATGGCATTGCATTCATCGTCAAAAAGAACATTTCAAAATCTATCCTGAAATACAACACCTTAGTGATAGTATAATATGCATATATCTACAAGGAAGACCACTTAATACAACTATTTGAATTTACGCACCAACCACTAGTACGAAAGATGAAGAAATTGAAGATTTTTTACCAACTTGTGCAGTCTGAAATTGATCAAGCATGCAATCAAGATGCATTGATAATTACTAGTCATTGGAATGTGAAATTTGGAAACAAGGAAGAAGGATCAGTAGTTGGAAAGTATGGCTTTGGTGATACAAACAACCCTGGAGATTGCATGATAGAATATTGCAAGACCAATGACTTATTCATTGGAAATACCTTTTTTCAGCAACATAAACAGTACTGTACATGTGGATCTCACCAGATGGAATACAGAGGAATCAAATCAACTACATTAGTGGAAAGAGATGATAGAGAAGCTCAGTACCGTCAAAACAGAGCTAAGGGCTGACTGCAGAACAGACCAGTAATTGCTCAAGTGCAAGTTTAAGCTGAAGCTGAAGATAATTATAGCAAGTCCACGAGAGCCAAAGTACTACCTTGAGTATATCCTACCTGAATTTAGAGACCATCTCAAGAAAAGATTTGACCCATTGAACACTAAAGACCAAAGACCAGACAAGTTGTGGGATGACATCAAGGACATAATATATGAAGAAAGCAAAAGATCATTAAAAAGACAGAGGAAAAAAAAAAAAGACTAAAATGGATGTTAGAAGAGACTCCGAAACTTGCTCTTGAGCATACAGTACTTAAAGCGAATGGAAGAAATGATGAAGTAAAAGAGCTGAACAGGAGATTTCAAAGGGCAGCTTGAGAAGACAAAGTATTATCATGACATGTGCAAAGACCTGGAGTTAGAAAACCAAAAGGGAAGAACATGCTCAGCATTTCTCAGGCTGAAAGAACTGAAGAATTATTCAAGCTTCAAGTTGCAATATTGAAGAATTCCATGAGCAAAAAATTGAACAGCACAGGAAACATCAAAAGAAGATGGAAGGAATACATAGAGTTACTGTACCAAAAAGAAATGATCGAAGTTCAACTATTTCAGGAGGTAATATATGTTCAAGAAACAATGGTATTAAAGGAATAGGTCCTAGCTGCACTGAAGGCATTAGCGAAAAATAAGCCTCCAGGAATTGACTGAATACCAATTGAGATGTTTCAACAAATCGATGTCACGCTGGAAGCGCTCACTCATCTATACCAAGAAATTTGGAAGACAGCTACCTGGCCAACCAACTGGAACAGATCCATATTTGTGCCTATTCCAAAGAAAGGTGATCCAAGAGAATGTGAAAATTATCCAACAATATCATTAATATCACACACAAGTAACATTATGCTGAAGATCATTCAAAAGCAGTTGTAGCTGTACATTCACACAGAACTGCCAGAAATTCAAGCTGGATTCAGAAGAGGACGTGGAACCAGGGATATCATTGCTGATGTCAGACAGATCCTGGCTGAAAGCAGAGAATACCAGAAAGATCTTTACTGTGTTTTATTGACTATTGAAAGGCATTTGACTATGTGGATCATAACAAATTATGTATAACGTTGGGAAGAAAAGGAATTCCAAAACACTTTATTGTGCTCATGAGGAACTGTACATAGATCAAGAGGCAGTCAACCAAAGAAAACAAGGGGATAGTGTGTGGTTTAAAGTCAGGAAAGGTGTGCGTTGGTGTTGTATTTTTTCACCATGCTTATTCAATATGTATACTGAGCAAATAATCTGAGAAGATGGACTATATGAAGAAGAATGCAGCATCAGAATGGAAGGAAGACTCATTAACAACCTGTGCTATGCAGATGACACAACTCTGTGGAAAACGAAGAGAACTTGAAGCACTCACTGAAGAAGATCAAACACTGCAGCCTTCAGTATGGATTACACCTTAACATAAAGAAAACAAAAATCCTTACAACTAGACCTATAAGCAACATCATGATAAACAGATAAAATATTGAAGGATTTCACTACACTTGGATCCGCAATTAACGCCCATGTTAGCAGCAGTCAAGAAATCAAATGATGCTCTGACAGGGACCAAAATAGAGGGTCTGGGACAGAGCTGGAGAAAAATGTAGAACAAAATTCTAACTTACAAAAAAAGACCAGCCTTACTGGCCTGACAGAGACTAGAGATACCCTGAGAGTATAGCCCCCAGATACCCTTTTAGCTCAGTAATGAAGTCACTCCTGAGGGTCACCCTTCAACCAAAGATTAGACAGGCCCCCCATAAAACAAAACGAGACTAAAGGGGCACACTAGCCCAGGGGCAAGGACTAGAAGGAAGGCGGAGACAGGAAAGCTAGTAATAGGGAGCACCAGGTTGAGAAGGGAGAGTGTTGACATGTTGTGGGGTTGGTAACCAATGTCACAAAACAATATGTGTACTAAATCTTTCATGAGAAGCTAGTTTATTCTGTAAATCTTCATCTAAAGTACAATAATAATAAAAACAAATCAAATGATTATTGCATTGTGCAAATCTGCTGCAAAAGACCTCTTTAAAATATTAAAAAGCACAGATGTCACCTTGAGGACTAAGATGCACCTGACCCAAGCCATGGCATTTTCAATTGCCTCATATGCACGTGAAAGCTGGACAATGAATAAGGAAGATGGAAGAAGAATTGATGCCTTTGAATTATGGTGTTGGCAAAGAATACTGAATATATTGTGGACTGCTAAAGAACGAACAAATCTGTCTTGGAAGAAGTACAACCAGAATGCTCCTTAGAAGGGAGAATGCCAAGACTTTGTCTCACGTACTTCGGACATGTTATCAAGAGGGACCAGTCCTTGCAGAAGGATATCATGCTTGGTAAAGTAGAAGGTTAGCGAAAAAGAAGAAGACCCTCAGTGAGATGGATTGACACAGTAGTTGTACCAGTGGGTGCAAACATAGCAACCACTGTGAGGACGATGCAGAACTGGCCAGTGTTTCGTTCTGTTGTACATGTAGGGTCACTATGAGTCTGAACTGACTGGATGGCACCTAACAACAACAGTTCAACAGTAAAGAGCTATTCACAAAGCTAAATTTTACTGATACCGTAAGTAAATGTAAGTTTAATGTTTGTCCCAAGAGTCATCATTAACAAGTTAGTATGTGTGTTCTAAAAAGGAGCCCCTAACTAAAACCATTCTCGAAGCCCACTCTTCAGACAAAGATTAGACTGGACTATAAAACATAAAATAAGAATGTGCTTTTTAGTTTAAGCAGATACACGAGACCAAAAGAGCAGCTCCTGTCAGAGGCAGGATGAGAAGGCAGGGACAGCAGCTGGTTGGATGGACACAGGAAACGCGGGGTGGAAAGGGGGAGTATGTTTTCACATTATAGGGATTGCAACTAGTGTCACATAAATTTTTGTATGAGAAATTAATTTGAACTGTAAACTTTCACTTAAAGCACAATATAAATAAATAAATAAAAAGGAGCCCTGGTGGCGTAGTGATTAAAACACTTAGCTACTAACTGAAAGGTGGACAGTTCAAACCCACCAGCTGCCCCACAGGAGAAAGAATTGGCAGTCTGCTCCTGTAGAGACTGTAACCTTGAAAATTCTATGGGGCAGTTCCACTCTGTCCTATAGGGTCGCTATGAGTTGGAATAGACTCCATGACAATGGTTTTATTTTTTTATTTATTTGTATTATGATCATTTTTAGCCAACACCCATTGTCCCAAAAGTACCTCAGCCTTAGGATGGAATTTGGAAACATATTCAACTATAATTTCAAGACTGCAACAACAACAAAAAGGTGTCATCAAGGTGTTTTGTAGAACTACCCAATCACCAGTCCAAATTTTATGTATTTATTTAGTTATTTTAATTTTTTTGTGTGTGTTAGGTGAAAATTCACAGAGCAAATTAGTTTCCCATTTGATAGTTTGTGTATAAAGTGTTCCATAACATTGGTTTCCATCCCAGGTTCCATGTGTCCATTCATCCAGTTTTCCTGTCCCTTCCTGCGTTCTTGTCTTGCTTTTGGGCAGGAGTTGCCTATTTAGTCTCGTATATTTGACTGAACTAAGAAAGTATGTTCCTCACGTGTTATTGTTTGTTTTATAGGCCTGTCTAATCTTTGTCTGAAAAATGGGTTTTGGGAGTGGTTCAAGTTCTACGTTAGCAGAATGTCTAGGGGCCATAGTCTTGGGAGTACCACTGCTAATTCTTGAAGCAGAATTTGATGATAATTATTTAAGTGTACTTGTCCATAATATATTTCCATATATGGTAGAGGTAGACACTTGTAACACCTCACTCTTTTATTTTTAGAACTATGGCATTACTTCCACGATGTTCTTCTTATAAGATATGCTGCAGAAAGAAATGGAGTAAATGTGATTAGTGGACCAGTATTTGATTATAATTATGATGGCCATTTTGATGCTCCAGATGAAATTACAAAGTAAGTAACATGAAACCAAATGGACTCTTTTTGATTTAGCAATATAGTATCACAGGGGAAAACCCCAGCGTTTTAAATAAAAGCTCAGTATTCTAAATGTTATATAATGCATTTATATACTATTCTTATTGACTATCTTCAATCTAATCTATCAATATATTTAGCAAAAACTTTATATGCCAAAAATGTAAACTAAAGGACAAAAGAAAAGGTTCCAGAAAAGTTTAGCAAAAATTTTATTTGGCAAGTTTTTGAACTACTGGAAGAAAGAAACGTGGTTTTGTAAAGGTAGAAGATAAAGACTCACTGTACTCTCAATAAAGGTAAAACCAGATTGACAATAAGTGAAAAAAGTCAAGTAAAAACTAGGGTAAATTTCACAGGAGGAGTGGACAAATCATAAAACCATCTCCCAGGAGAGAGTTAAGCTTCATATAGAAAACTAGTCCTGAAAGCTAGGAACAGTTTCCAACAATTAAAGACACTGTCCCTCTGCAAAACACAAAACGAAACTACTCTTGCTAAATTGTACATTTTAATACTAAACCGGGTCATAATAATAGATTACTGACAATTATCTTTGAATGTAGCACACAGAGATAGAGAGATTTAGAGAGACGTTTCATTAAAACATATAAGGATCAAACTAAACAATTGTACTACCTATGCCTGTACTACAGGGTCGCTATGAGTTGGAATCGACTCAATGGCAACTGGTTCCTAAGCCTAGATTATGTAGAGTAATGCTTTCCACTTATACTTTCTGATAAAGTAACATTAGTGAAACTATTTCAGAGAGTGTGTGGACTTAACTTTTCTGTCTGCCATGAACATTGAGGCCTTCTCCTTGCCCTTGTTTCAGTGTTTATTGATCCTACCTTTCACCATCTAATAATTCCAGTGAACACTTAAAACTTTTCTAAGCACTTACATGCATTTCATTGAATCCACAAAACAATCCTATGTTAGGTTCTCTTAGCCCCCAGTTAGAGATGGGTACACTGAGGCACAGAGAGGTTAAGTAACTTGTCTAAGTTCCACAATGAATAAGTAGTAAAGTCAGAATATGAATCCAGGCAGTTTGTAGAAGTGCACTGCCAGTGCTGGAATCCAGGCTCCTTCATGCCCATCCCCTGCTCTTTCCAGTAGAAAATGCCACTAAAATGTATAAAGTTGCAGACGCTGCTTCTATACAACCAAACACCTTATGGGATTTAGTTTCTTTGGTCTGGAGGTTTAGGGTCATGTTTTCATGGGACATCCCAGATAATTGGCCTACTATCATTTTTAGTGCTTCTCTTCTACCTCCTAGTTCATTACATAATGCCTGGGGTCTTAAAAGCTTGCAGGGTACAACAATTGGTCTGTATTCACATGCAGCAGCAGAGAAAGAGGGCGAGTAATGAATAAGAGGAGGAAATGGAATGCATGTTTAATTGCTTGCATGAACAAATGCCTCCTTTTTCATGAGACCAGAAGAACTGGATGGTGCCCTCCTACAATTACTGAATATTTTGATCGAAGATTCTATAGAAGAATTCTGATCAAAAAGGGGGAAAATGAGGAACAGAATTCCAAAATTCTCATGAAATTCAGATTTTCTAGAGCCACTGAGGCTGGATGAACCCCCAGAAGTGTTACCCTGAGATAATATTTAAACCTTGAACAAAAAATATCCCCTGAGGTCTTCTTTAAAACCAACAATAAGTTAGCTTATTTAGTAAAGAATGTTTGCCTTGAACATCATGCTCTTTTGAAGAACTATCTATATGGGATTAAGTTGACAACAGCAACTCAAAAGGTCAGATAGGAAGCTTAGGGGGCAATGAGATTATGTTAATGTGGGAGGAACAATTCAGAAAAGGAGAGTAAGAATGGTGGCACAACTTGAAGTACGTAATCATTGTCACTGAAGTATATATGTAGAAATTGTTGAATTGGTGTATGTTTTGCTGTGTATACTTTCAACAGCAATAAAAATAAAGTATAAAGTCAACAAACTAGGAAACATAGGATGTGGAATACCACACTCTGGTTTTCTTTGTATTCTAGCATTTCCCTAGAATGTTAAAATGACTAAGCTTGGATTTCTACTAGAAATCTCTACAATAGCTAGTTAAAGTCTAAAAATACGCGAGAAGACTCTATTTTCTATTCACTTTACTGTTTTTTTACCTTGGCATTTCTTTAAAAATATATAAGGACATTTATAATGTTTAGAAGCAACAGTATAATAACATCAAAACTTTTCAATTATGTTTGTAGACATGTAGGCAACACCACTGTTCCCATCCCAACCCACTACTTTGTGGTGCTGACTAGTTGTAAAAACAACAGCCACACTCCCATCAACTGCCCTGGGTGGCTGGACGTCCTGCCCTTCATCATCCCTCACCGACCTACCAACGTGGAGAGCTGTCCTGTGAGTATCCTTCAGGAGATTCCCTGTGACCTGAGAAAATGATTAGTCAAAGCTCATCTGGGCTTTCATAGAAGTGGCTCTGACTAAAATACATTCTTGTAGATGTTTCATGGCTTGAGTTGTGCTGAAGATGATTTTAGGTTTGAGTTTTTCCTTGGAAGATAGATCTCTATGTAATTACTATCAATTTAAACATGTATATGCATACATGAACATGTGTATATATAGGCATACCATACATATTTTATTTATATACAGCATATTCACACTCATTAATAAGAAAAGGGATGGCATCTTATTGATCTTTTTATTCTGGGTACAAACCTCAATATTCTGTTCCTAAGTTGGCACTAAATTAATGTTTACTCAGTGTATATGTAAATATAAAAACTGCATTTAATTTGAGACACAAAGCTCCAGAATGACTGCTAACCTAAAGGTTGGTGGTTCAGACATACCCAGCAGTGCTGTGGAAGAAAGGCCTGGTGATCTGCTTCCATAAAGATTGTTGTTGATGTCGCTGTTGTATGCCACTGAGTCAATTCTGACTCACTGCAATGTTATGTGACAGAGTATAACTGCCCCATGAGGATTCCTAGGCTGTAATCTTTAGGAGAGCAGATATCTAGGTCTTTTTTCTAGGGGACATGCTAATGAATTTGAACAACTGCCCTTTTGGTTAGCAGTCGGGCACTTTAACCACTGCACCACCAATCCTATGGAGCAGTTCTCCTCTGTAACATATGGGGTCACCATGAGTTGGAATTGACTCAATGGCATCGGGTTTGATTTATAGTTTTACAGCTGCAAAATAGGTTAGTTCAAGTAACTTGTTCTTTTTTTAACATGTATTACACCACCTCAAATCATTTTGAATCAAGGCAAATCATATGTAAATAGTTACTCCAACTTGCATATATGTAATTATAGAAGCAAATATATATCCTGTTAATTGGGTTTTGCTGAAGTCATTCAACAAATATATTGAGTACCTACCTATTGAGTATACAGTATCATGGTAGAAACTCTTTGGAATGCACCAAGGAGGGATACATGGTCCCCGTCCTCAAGGAGTTCACATACAGTTATGTTATACACATGAGATAAAGGGACATAAATAGGTCAGTTAAAATACAAGAATATTTTTAAAAAATTAAAGATGTCTCAAAGCTGGGATTAATTGCCCAATGCTAATTGACGGATTTAGTGTTTTGAATTCCAGGCCAGAGAGGCACTTTCAAAAAAAGTTTCATAAAATAAGGTGGGAATAGGATTGGGCCCTGAAAGATGGACATAATTTTTTTTTTTAAATTGTACTTCAGGTGAAGGCTTACAGAACAAATAGTTTCTCATGAAACAGAAGTACACATGTTGTTTTATAACATTGGTTAACAATCCCACAACATATCAACCCTCTAACTTCTCAACGTCTTTTTTTTTTTTTTTTGGTGAAAATACGCATAGCCAAAGATACACCATTTCAAAAATTTCTACACGCACAGTTCAGCGACAATTACGCTCTTCGAATTGTTCTGTTATTCTCACTTAAGATGAAGGCTTACAGAACAAAATAGTTTCTCATTTAACAGTTACTACAAATGTTGCCCTATGACCATGGTTAACAATCTCACAACACATCAACAATATCCTTACTCAACCTTGGGTTCCCTATCACCAGCTTCCTTGTCCCCTTCTGCTTTCTGGCCCTAGTCACTGGACTCCTGTACCTCGTTAGTCTCATTTGGTTTTACGGGGCTGTCCACTCCCAGGCTGAACAGTGAACCTCGGAGGTAACTTCACCACTGAGCTAAAAGGGTTTCTGGGGGCCATACTCTCGAGGTTTCTCCAGTCTCCTTTAGGCCAGTAAATCTGGTCTTTTTTTTGTGAGTTAGAATTATGCTCTGCATCCTTCTCCAGCTCTGGTCCAGAACCCTCTGTTGTGATCCTGGTCAGAGCAGTCAGTGGTGGTAGCCGGGCAACATCTAGCTGTACCGGACTCAGTCCGGTGGAGGCCTTGGTAGCTGTGGACAGTTAGTCCTTCGGACTAATCTTTTCCTTGTATCCTGTTCTCTTCATTCGCCCTTGCTCCCGAAGGGATGAGACCAGTGGAGTATCTTAGATCGGCGCTCACAGACTTTTAAGACCCCAGTCACTACTCACCAAGGTAGAATGTAGAGCATTGTCTTTATAAGCTGTGTCATGCCAATTGAGCTAGATGTTCCCCGAGACCATAGTCCCCAGAGCCCTCCGCACAGCAATTCAGTCCCTCAGGGAGTTTGGATGTGTCTGTGGGGCTTCCATGACCTTTCCTAGTAAAGTTGTGCTAGTTTCTCCTGTATTGTGTACTGTCTCACCCTTCACCCAAGATACCACTTATCTATAAACTATTTAGTATTTCCCCACCACCCCTCCCATCCCTGGTAACCAACAAAGATTGTTACATTTTGCGTGTGAACTTTTTCATGGGTTTTTACAATACAGGTCTAATACAATATTTGTCCTTTTTTGATTGACTTATTTCACTCAGCATAATGTCCTCCAGTTTCATCCATGTTATGAGATGCTTCACAGATTCATTGTTGTTCTTTCTCGTTGCATAGTACTCCATTGTGTGTATGTACCACAGTTTGTTTATCCATTCATCTGTTGATGGGCATCTAGGTTGTTTCCATCTTTTTGCTATTGTGAACAATGCTGCCATGAACATAGGTGTGCATATGTCTATTCGAGTGACGACTCTTATTTCTCTAGGATATATTCCTAGGAGTGGAATTGCTGGATCGAATGGTATGTCTATTGCTAGCTTTCCGAGGAAGTGCCATATCATTTTCCAAAATGGTTGTATCATTTTGCATTCCCACCAGCAGTGCATAAGTGTTCCGATCTCCCCACGGTCCCTCCAACATTTGTAATTTCCAGTGTTTTTGATTCGTGCCAGTAATGCCAGGGTGAGATGGTATCTCATTGTGGTTTGAATTTGCATTTCTCTAATGGCTAGTGATCGCGAGCATTTCCTCATGTGTCTGTTGGCCATTTGAATGTCTTCTTTGGTGAAGTGTCTGTTCATTTCCTTTGCCCATTTTTTAATAGGATCATCTGTCTTTTTGTTGTAGAGGTGTTGGATTTTCTTGTAGATTATGGAGATTAGACCTTTGTCTGAATTGTACTGTCTAAAAATTTTTCCCAGTCTGTAGGTTCTCTTTTTACTCTTTTGGTGAAGTCTTTTGAAGAGCATAGGTGTTTGATTTTTAGAAGATCCGAGTTATCTAGCTTATCTATTGGGTTTTGTGCATTGATGGTTATGGTTTGTATCCTGTTAATGCCATGTATTAAGGCCTGAAGTGTTGATCCTATTTTTTCTTCTATGAACTTTATAGTTTTTGGCTTTATATTCAGGTCTTTGATCCATTTTGAAGTAGTTTTTGTATACGGTGTGAGGTATGGGTCCTCTTTTATTTTTTTGCAGATGGATATCCAGTTTTGCCACCACCGTTGTTAAAAAGACTGTCTTTCCCCCGTTTGATGGACTTTGGGCCCTTGTCGAAGATCAGGTGACCATAGGTGGATGGATTTACATCTGGGTTCTCAATTCTGTTCCATTGGTCAGTGTATCTGTCGTACCACTACCAGGCTGTTTTGACTACTGTAGCTGTATAGTAGGTTCTGAAATCAGGTAGTGTGAGTCCTCCAACTTTATTCTTCTTCTTCAGTAGTGCTTTACTTATTCGGGGCTTCTTCCCTTTCCATAGAAAGTTAATGATTAGTTTTTCCATCTCTTTGAAGAATGTTGTTGCTATTTGGATCAGGACTGCATTATATTTATAAATTGCTTTGGGTAGCATTGTCATTTTCACACTGTTGAGGCTGCCTATCCATGAGCATGGTATGTCTTTCCATTTATGTAGATCCCTTTGGGTTTCTTGCAGTAGTGTTTTGTAGTTTTCTTTCTCTAGGTCTTTTACATCCCTGGTCAGATTTATTCCTAGGTATTTTATCTTTTTAGGGGCTATTGAAAATGGTATTGTTTTCCTGATTTCTTTTTCATCGTTCTCCTTGTTGGTGTATAGGAATCCAACTGATATTTGAATGTTTACCTTGTATCCTGCTACTCTGCTGAATCTTTCTATTAGTTCCAGTAGATTTCTTGTGGAGTTTTTAGGGTTTTCTGTGTATAGTATCATATCATCTGCAAACAGGGACAGTTTCACTTCTTCATTACCAATTTGGATGCCCTTTATTTCTTTTTCTTGCCTTATTGCTCTAGCTAGAACTTCCAGCACAATGTTAAATAGGAGTGGTGATAAAGGGAATCCTTGTCTTGTTCCTGTTTTCAAGGGGAGTGTTTTCAGCCTGTCTCCATTAAGAATGATGTTGGCCATTGGTTTTGCATAGATGCCCTTTATTATGTTGAGAAATTTCCCTTCTATACCTATTTTATTGAGAGTTTTTAATCAGGAATGGGTGTTGGACTTTGTCAAATGCCTTTTCTGCATCAATTGAGATGATCATGTGATTCTTTTCTTTCCTTTTATTTATGTGGTGGATTACGTTGATTGATCTTCTAATGTTGAACCATCCTTGCGTACCTGGTATGAATCCTACTTGGTCGTGGTGTATCTTTTTTTTTTAATATGATGCTGATTTCTATTGGCTAGGATTTTGTTGAGAATTTCTGCATCTATATTCATGAGAGATATTGGTCTGTAGTTTTCTTTTTTTGTGACGTCTTTGCCTGGTTTTGGTATCAGTGTTATGCTGGCTTCATAGTATGAATTTGGGAAGTGTTGCTTCCTCTTCTATGCTCTGAAGTAGCTTGAGTAGTACTGGTACAAGGTCTTCTGTAAATGTTTTGTAGAATTATCCAGTGAAGCCACCTGGGCCAGGGCTTTTTTTGGTTGGGAGTTTTTTTTATTACCTTTTCAATCTCTTCTCTTGTTATGGGTCTGTTCAGATTTTTAACATCACTTTGTTGTAGTTTGGGTAGGCAGTGTGTTTCTAGAAATTTATCCATTTCCTCTAGGTTTTCAAATTTGTTGGAGTATAGTGTTTCATAATATTCTGTTATGATCCTTTTTATTTCAGTTGGGTCTGTTGTAATATCCCCCATTTCATTTCTTATTTGGGTTGTTTGTGTCCTCTTCTGTTTTTCTTTTGCCAGTCTGGCCAGTGGTTTGTCGATTTTGTTGATTGTTTCAAAGAACCAACTTTTGGTTTTGTTGATTCTTTCTATTGTTTTTCTGTTCTCTATTTCATTGATTTCTGCTCTGATCTTTACTATTTCCTTTCTTCCGGTGGTTGTGGGCTTTTTTTGCTGTTCTATTTCGATTTGTTTGAGTTCTGTAGTTAATGTTTTGATTTTGTCCTTTCTTCTTTTTTGATATGTGCATCTATTGCTATAAATTGTCCTCTGAGGACTGCCTTTGCTGTGTCCCAAAGGATTTGGTATGATGTGTTTTCATTCTCATTTGATTCTAGGAATTTTTTTATTCCATCTCTGGTTTCTTCTATTACGCACTGATGTGTAAGCAGGGTATTATTCATTTTCCATGTAGTTGATTTTTTTTCCTTGCTCTTTCTATTGTTAATTTCTACCTTGATGGCATTGTGGTCAGAGAAGATACTTTGAATTATCTCAATGTTTTAGATCTTGTTGAGGATTGCTCTGTGGCCTAAGACGTGGTCTGTTCTGGAGAATGTTCCATGTGCATTGGAAAAGAATGTGTACTTTGCAGCGCTTGAATGGAGTGTTCTGTATATGTCTGTGAGGTCAAGTTGGCTGATTGTTCCCTTTAGGTCTTCTGTATCTTTGCTGAGTTTCTTCTTAGTTGTTCTGTCATTTACTGAGAGTGGTGTGTTGAAGTCTCCTACTATTATTGTGGTACTGTCAATTTCTCTTTTTAGTGTTGTTAGAGTTTGTTTGATGTATTTTGGAGCCCTGTCATTGGGTGCGTAGATGTTTATTATGGTTATGTCTTCATGATGGAACGTCCCCTTAATCATTACATAGTGTCCTTCTTTGTCTTTTATGGTAGATTTCGTTTCAAAGTCTATTTTATCTGAGATTAGAATTGCCACTCCTGCTTTTTTTTTTGGTAGTTGTTAGCTTGATATATTTTTTTCCAACCTTTGACTTTTAATAAATTCACATCTTTGTTTCTATGGTGTGTCTCCTGTAGACAGCATATTGATGGATCCTGTTTTCTTATCCATTCTGTCACTCTCCGTCTCTTTATGGGTGCATTGAGTCCATCTACATTCAGTGTAATTATTGATAGATGTGGGTTTGTTGTTGTCATTTTGTAGTGCTTTTTTTTTTGTCGTGCTGACTTTTTCTTTGTTCTTCTTACTCTCTTGTGCTGAGTTACTTTTGTTTGTGGTTTTTTTTTCATTTCTTTTGTTTTTGTAGGTTTTATTTTTGCTGAGACTTTATGTTTTTCCTCTTTTTTTTTTTGTATGTTTGTTAACTTTCTTTGTGGGTACCAAAAATTTTACCCTTATCATTCTAAGTTTGAAGCAGTCTACCATTACTTGGTATCGCCTTGCCTTCCTCTCCATTAGAAGGTTCTATACCTATGCCATTTATTCCCTCTTCTATCGTTTTGATGTTGTTGTCATTTACTGATTAACTGCTCTGATTCCCTGTTGTATTTCTTTTGGTTTTGGATAGTCCTCGAGAGTTCATTTCCTAGATTGGTATCTGGCTCGTACGATCCTGCATCCTAGGTTCTGCCTGTGAGCTGAAGCCGTTTGTCCTCAGATCAAAGAACTCCCTTTAATAATTCTTGTAAGTTTGGTTTGACTTTTACATATTCCCTTAATTTCTGTTTATCTGGAAATGACCTAATTTCACCATCAAATTTGAACAAGAGTTTTGCAGGATATATTATTCTTGGCTGACAATTTTTTTCTTCATGATTTTATATCTGTCATCCCATTGCTTTCTTGCCTGCATGGCTTCTGCCGAATAATCTGTGCTTAGTCTTATTGTTTCTCCTCTGTATCTGACTTCTTGTTTTTCATGAGCTGCTCTCAGGATTCTTTGTTTGTCTTTGGGTGTGGCGAGTGTGAATATGATATGCCTTGGTGATTTTCTTTTGGGATCTCTCCTATATGGGGTTCGTTGAGCTTCTTGGATGGCCAGCTTTTCATCTTTCATGATATTGGGGAAGTTTTCTGTCAGCAGTTCCTCAATGATCCTCTCTTTGTTTTCTGTTTTCTCCCGCTGTTCTGGAATTCAAAGCACTCGAAGTTTTTTGCTTTTGATTGTGTCCCACATAACTCTCAGGGTCTCTTCATTTTTCTTTGTTCTTTTTTCTGAGTTTTCCTCAAACAGAGTTGTATCCAAGTGTTTGTCTTCAATTCCACTAATCCAGTCTTCCACCGTTTCAAATCTGCTTCTCAGCCCTTCTATGACACCATCCATTTCTGAGATGTTGTTGTTTCTCTTTTGGATTTCTGATTGTTGTCTTTGTATAATTTCTAGTTGTGAATTTATTTTGGCATTTTGTTCCTGCATTATTTTCCTGAATTCTTCCAATTTTTTTGTCTGTATTTTCCATGAATTTGTCTATTTTTTCCTCATGTTTGTCAGCTTTTTGCCTCAGTTCTTGGAGAATTCTGAGTATTAGAGATTTGAATTCCCTATCAGGTAGTTCTAGTGCCTTTTCTTCCAGAGGAGAGTCATTTGGTGTTTTATTTTGGACGCCTATTGGAACCATCCTGTCCTGTTTTTGTAAATGTTTTGTTATTGTCTGCTGTCTGCAGGGTATTCAGTAGTTATTTTTCTCGTTTATTGATTGTAGATTTGTTTGTTTCATCCCTTTTTAAAAAAAAAGATTTGACTATGTCTGAGCAGGCAGACTGTGTGTTCTTTGTTGTTTGCTTGTCTTTGGGCACAATACTTTTCGCCTCCTTCAACTGGCAGGGTCAGTCACTCAGATATGGTATGGAAGGGCATGTGTAGCTGAAGAGGAGTTACTGGGATTGGTTGTTTGTGGCACTTACCACAGCCGCCAGAGCTGGTCAGTAATCAGTGCAGGGCAGGTTCCAGTAGGCCGTGCCTGTGCTGCTTGGTGGTGTGATGTCAAGCGCACGGTGCAGGTAGGCAGGATGCAGTGGGGAGATTGTTATGTGTGGAGGTAAGATGGATATGGGAGAGAGGAGAGAGGAACAGGAGCCAAAAACATACAAACAAACAAAAAAGAATGCTAGGGGAGCTTGCCATTGGAGTGGAGAGATGAGAGACTATGAAATGGAGAGAAACAGAAAGGGGAAGATGAAGAAAAGAAAAGAATGAATAAATAAAAATCAGAAAGGTTAAAGAACCACAAAGTTCCCAGGGATCCCACCGGTGCAGCTATGAGGTCTGGGGAAGTCGCTTTCAGGTGTTGAAGTACAGCCTGGCTAGAAGGCACAGAGGTATATAACGCCAGGTATTCAGAGAACAGAAAGAGAAGGAAGATACAGAAAGACAAGAAACTGAGCAATGAAGAAAGACAAAAAGGGAAAAACAGGAAAAAGAAAAGAAAAGAAATTAAAAAAAAAAACCAAAACAAAACAAGAAGGCCCCCTAAGAAACAGAAAAAAGAAAAAAAAAAACCAATGTAAAAAGAAATGTCCTCAGGGATCCCTTTGCACGTCTATGGAAGCCGAAGGGGCGTCTCCCTGCCACGCAGCACAGCCTGGCCAGAAACGGCTCCCAACTCAAGAAAAGGAAATGAAAACAAACAAACAATTCAAAACAAACAAACGAAGAAAAGCCCTGGGATCCCACCAGCACGGCAGTCCAAACTGGGAAGCAACTCCACACTCGAATGGAGCTCTGCAGCCGCTCAGGAAGAAGCAAAGATGGCGCATGGAGCCAGTTACTTGAGCGAAGGGGGGGGGGGGGAGGTGGCGAGAGGCAAGTAAGAAGTCAAAAGAAGCAGGAAAAAAAAAAAAGCAACACTAGTAGCCAACAAATGGCACTCAGAGAGCCAGTTAGTGCGGGCTGGTGTTTCTGGACAAGAGACTGTGTCCACGGGAAGCAGAGGGGGCCCGAGTGTGGGTGAAGACGTGTAGAGAGTGGGAAAGCGTATATCACAAATTACTGGAGCTCTGCAGCCCCTCAGGAAGAAGCAAAGATGGCGCACGGAGCGAGGTACTTGAGCTAAAGGACGGGAAGGTGGGGAGAGGCAAGGAAGAAATAAAAAGAAGTGGAAAAAAAGCAACACCAGCAGCCAACAAATGGCATTCAGACAGCCACCCCTTTGCGTGTGTGGAATCCAAGCAGCCGCTGTTCCCCAGTCAAGAGACGGTGGCCGCGGGAAGCAGAGGATGCCGAGTCGGGGTGAAGAAGGGTGGGGGGTGGGAAAGCGTATATTGCCAATTACCGGTTTTTTTGTCTCCCGCTGGAAGCTCCGTGAGCCTGCTTTCTCCTACCCCGTTTGCTGGTCTCTGATAGGAGTCCAAGATGGCGGTTCCGCGCTGTGTTAGCTGGTAGGGGACCTCTGCATGAATCTCTCCTCGCTCTCTGTTCTCTGTCAGTTTTGTCACTCCATTTGGTGCTTGGCTGAGTTCTTTATCTCTTCATTTGATGTTTTAGGGTTTCAGGATTATTGTATTCTCTGTTCAGCTTAGTTTTTCAGATCTTTGCTGTGGAGGGACAGCATGGTGCTTCTGCCTAGAGCGCCATTTTGCTGGAACTTAGATGGACATAATTTTAATAAGTTGAGGACTAAGAAGCAGCTTCCTTAAATGGCGTGAAGAATGGGGAGGATTTGGTAAGTGACGGGATGCAAGAGCCAAAGGAAAAGAGAGGCGTAAAGATAAATCGGACATTTTAAATGTAGGTATTTAGGGAAAAGTCTAGAAGAAAGAAATTAGGAATGAGAACTGTTTTGGCAGGTAAATAGGATAGTTAAATTTAAGCATGTCAAGCCGTGGAAATGGGGTGTTCACATGGAAAGTCCCATAAACTATTAGGGACTGGAAATTAACGCCTAGGTTCTAGGCCAGATTGCAATTCATCTATATTTTTTTAGGTGTTCAACAGATTGACTACCTTCACTGTACTATGTTTAATGGAAGGTGTACAGATACATCAGACATGAACTCTATCAAAAGGGGCTCACATATCAGAAGAAACAGATAAATGGTATAAGAGAGGGACAGATAATTGCTGTGGGATTTCTTTTAGCTGAATCTTGAAGATAAGATCTGAACTTGAGTATATGAACGGTCTTTCAGTGATTAAAGATGGAGGTCAAAGTTTAGCAGTGAGCAGTAGGTCACTCATACTCCTAGAGTGAGAAAGAAGAATTTCCAAACAAGAGTCTGTCAGGAGATGTTGTCGACTGAATCCTTACTTTTCCTATGAGCACTGTGAGAGAAACCACCATCCTTCACTTCCTCTTCTAAATGCAGACATTGGTAACTGATATTGTGTGATACTCTTTACTACTGAACCGGTTTTAAATAGTTTTTGATCACAGAGGTTCTAGGTGGCCATTATGGATGATTAGCTTTGGCATGCAAAGAGGAAACTATTTGCTATCTCTTGTGTAGACCCTTGTGACCCTCTCTCATGACTCTTGAAAATGAATCTTAAGTAGCTTCCCTGTTTCCTGTCCTCCTCCCCTTCACCTCTGTACACTACCATCAATCTGCTCGTCTTAAAATAAAGTTTCTTTTCTCATATTATCTACCCCAAAACTTCTGATTACCCCCAAAAAACTGCCAGCCTACTTTGTGATGATAGAGTTACATTCTAAAGTCAGTAAATCAAATACAATTGTATAAAATCCCCTATAATAAAACCAGCCAAAACGTATAGTATATACATAAACTATTCCTTAATAAGCCCAAAATGAGCCAATTTTTTTTCATTTTTATTTTTTTATGTACTTTAGATGAAGGTTTACAGAACAAATAGTTTCTCATTAAACAGTTAGTACACATATTGTTTTATGATAATGGTTAACAACCACACCACATGTCAACACTGTCCCTTCTCAACCTTGAGTTCCCTATTACCAGCTTTCCTGTCCCCTGCTGCCTTCTAGTCCTTGTCTCTGGACTGTTGTGCCCCATTAGTCTTGTTTTGTTTTATGGGGCTATCTAATCTTTGGTTGAATGGTGAACCTCAGGAGTGACTTAATTACTGAGCTAAAAGAGTGTCCGGGGGCCGTACTCTCGGGGTTTCTCCAGTCTCTGTCAGGCCAGTAAGTCTGGTCTTTTTTTGTGAATTAGAATTTTGTTCTACATTTTTCTCTAGCTTTGTCCAGAACCCTCTGTCTTGATCCCAGTCAGAGCAGTCAGTGGTGGTAGCCGGGCACGGTCTAGTTGTACTGGACTCAGTCTGGTGGAGGCTGTGGTAGTTGTGGTCCATTAGTCCTTGGACTAATCTTTCCCTTGTGTCTTGTTTTCTTCATTCTCCCTTGCTGCCAAAGGGGTAAGACCGGTGGAGTATCTTAGATGGCTGCTCACAGGCTTTTAAAAAGACCCCAGATGCTACTCACCAAGGTAGAATACAGAACATTTTCTTTAACTGTGTTATGCCTAATTGAGCTAGATGTTCCCTGAGACTGTGGTGCCCACAGTCCTCTGCCTAGCAATTCAGTCCCTCAGGGAGCCAAAACCAGCCAATTTTTGCACTAGCATTGGAATAGAAAATTGTGTCTTTCTTTAAACACCTGATGAAGTACTTGGCTTGCTTTAAGAGCCACGTTAGGTGAAAACTCTACTCTTCTAAATACTCTAGGAGTTCCTGGGTGGTATAAATGGTTAACACTCTCAACTGCTAACCAAAATATTGGAGATTTGAGCCTACCCAGAGGTGCCTCAAAAGAAAGTCCTGGCAATCTACTTTCTTCTTTCCTGAATTTTATTTATTTTTGTTGCTGTTGTTGAACATATACACAGGAAAACATACACTAATTCAACAGTTTCTACTTGTACAATTTAGTGACGCTGATTACATTCTTTGAGTTGTGCAACCATTCTCACATTCCTTTTCTGAGATGCTCCTCCCTCATTAACTCACTACCGTTTAAAGTTCGTAATTAATCTTTCAAGTTGCTGTTGTCAATTTGATCCCATATAGATAGTTCTTAAAAGAGTATAATAATGCTCAAGGCAGACCTTTTTTATTAGTTAAGCTAAACTATCATTTGGTCTTAAGAACACTTCAGGAGGTATTTTTGGCTTAAGTTTTAAACATTATGGAAATAATTTCAAGCGTTCATCCAACCTTCATGGCTCTAGGAAGCCTGGAGTCCATGAGAATTTGAAATTCTGTTCTGCATTTTCCCTGTTTTGATCAGGATTCTTCTATGGAATCTTTGATCAAAATGCTCAGTAATGGTAGCCAGGCAGCATTCAGTTCTTCTGGCTTTTTGGCAAAAGAGAAGCTGTTCATAAAGGCTGGCAATCTACTTCCGGGGGGAAAAAAAAATCAGCCGTTGGAAATCCTATGGAGCACAATTCTACTCTGACACACGTGAGTTCGCCATGAGCCGGAGTCAACTCCATGACAACTGGTTTTAAATACTCTAATCACTGTGTGGGGAGGTACTCACACTATAAGAGGTTTGAGGGAGCTGAAACCAGCTGTAGGAATGGCAGATTCACAAATTCCACCTTACACTCAATCTAGGGCAGTGGATTTGTATCTCCTTATATATTTTCTTTCTGCTTCCATCTTTTTTTCCTTCCTTCCTTTTCCTTTTTCTTTTTCCCTCAACTTTATATAGTTAAATTCACGTCAGATAAATGAGAATGTAGCATGAGTCCTAGTGACTATCGTTATTGTAAATTACTAGCAGGTATGGAACTCAGAAGAACAATCAGAACTGTAGATACAGATTTGATATTAAATCATGGGAGTAAAATAAAATTGACAAAGATGATTAAGCGGTGAGAAAAGACCCAAAGGTCAAATTGAGGGAGATGTCTATACTCCCAGGGCAGAAAGAGACAGAAGGTGTCATCAAACAAGTAAGCAGTTAGTATAGCTATAGAAGACAATAGATGAAGTTTTGGAAGCATTAGTGACTAACTAAGTCAAAGGTCTGAGGAAATCACTGTCAGTAAGGTCCTCCTAGACAAAACAGTGTCATTAGTGTGGTAGCAGCAAGAACCACATTGGAAATGATAACGAGAGAAAATAAGGAAGTGGTAAGGGGAGAAAAGTATTGAAACTGATAAATCGTCTCAAAAAATTACAAGGTGATCGTATTTTGGGGGTATATATATAAGAAGTCTATTCACATAAAACAGATCTGTATGTATCCTATTTTATAAAAACTATACATTTAAATATAGCTCTATGTTCATGGCTGATACCCTGCTGGGATGCAGAGAAGCTGTCTGTAGCTGGCTTCAATTCATACTGGTTTGAGTATCACCCCTGTGTAGGTATAGTCATGTATTGTACTTTTTGGTCATTTAACAGCAATTTTAAAAGAGGGAAGAATGTTAGGTGTTCAGTAAACATTTAGTTGAAAGCATCCCAAATAAGCCAGAAGACAGTAGTCATGGAAGCCAAAAACCAAAACCAAACCCATTGCTATGGAGTCGATTCCAACTCATAGTGACCCTGTAGGACAGAGTAGAACTTCCCCATAGGGTTTCTAAGGCTGTAAATCTTTAGGGAAGCTGACTGCCACATCTTTCTACCACAGAAGCGCTGGTGGGTTCAAAGCACCAACCTTTTGTTAGCAGCCAAGCGCTTAACCAATGGGTTGCTAGGGCTCCATGGAAGCCAAGTGAGAGAAAACTTTACAAAAAAAGTGATCAAAATATTAAATGCCGTTGAAATGTTAAATAGTAAAGGCAGGGAAAAAAAAGACTTTGAACTAGAGTCCCAGTTGTAAAATGAGCTCAGATTTGCACACTGCACATTTATTTGTTTTAAAAAATAGTTAACTCCCTTCACGAATGTCACATAGAAAAATGCCTTGGTGGTTAGGAACAAAAAGTAAGTTCCTCTTACACTTCCTCTGGCTCACAGCAACTAGTTACTTTAAGTCTGCATATTTAAAAAACAAGTACCACTGTGCCAAAGTCAAATGTGAATTATTAAAAAACTCATCTAATAAAATTTTTCACTTTGTTAACATTAACTGAAAATTAGCAATGTCATATTAATAGCATAAAATAAATATAGAATAAAGAATGTCAGAGAAACCCATGTTTCTAAATTATTGAACTAATTTTTATGTTGTAAAAATCTTATTAAAACACAAATGGCCAAGAAATAAAAAAGACACTACTAAATTGTAATAATACTTGGGGTAATAAAATTTAAACCAGGATATAACACTGTTTCACACCCATGGGTTTGGCAAGGATGTGGGGAAATGGTAATTATCCTCCTCGGCCTATAGAAATGTAAATTGGTATAAACTGTTTGAGAAGGACTATGTTAATACCTGGAGTCCCTGGGTGGTGCAAAAGGTTAATGAAGTAGACTGCTAACTGAAAGACTGGAAGTTGGAGTCCACCCAGGGTGCCTCAGGAGAAAGAACTGGTGAGCTACTTTTAAAAAATCAACCATCGAAAACCCTAGGGAACAGAGTTCTACTCTGAAACACATGGGGTCGTCATGAGTTGGAATCAACTCCATGGCAACTAGTTAAAAAAAAAAAAGAAAAGTTAATAATTGGTAAAGTTAAAGTTGCAATGTTTTCTATGACCCAACAATTCCATTTCTATATCCTAGAAACTCATGCACTTGAACAAAGGAGGCATGTTGTTGTTAGGTGCCGTCGAGGTTGTTCCGACTTATAATGACTCTGTGTACAACAGAACTAAACACTGCCTGGTCCTGTGCCATCCTCACAATCAATGTTAGGCTTGAGCCCACTGTTGCAGCCGCTGTGTCAGTCCATCTCATGGAGGCCCAAGTGATTTATTGCAGTATTATTTGTAGCAGTAAAACTCCTATCAATATGACAATGAAAAAAATGAACGGTGCTGCATTTAAGTGAGGGAATATCACAACACTCAACTTAAAAAAAAAATTTAAGTAGATCTAGATACTTCACTATGGCTAGATCACAGATGTAATTCTGAATGAAAAAATAATTGTAGAATACCACTTGTATCATTTATATAAACTTGAAAACTCATAAAATAATAGTACATATTGTACATTGAAGGCCCCTGGGTGGTGCAAACTGTTTACATTTGACTACTAACCTAAAGGTTGGCAGTTCAAACCCATCCAGTGGTGTCAAGTATGAAAGGCCATCCTGACTGCTTACAGTCAAGAATGGACCAGTTTTATTCTCTAACACAGGGGATTGCCATCAGTCAGAACTGACTCTATGATAATGGTGGGGTTTTTTTTTTTTTTTTTTTTTTTGGTTTATTGCATATTGATGTGCAGTAAAAGTTTTGAAAAACATACTAGGTACACATCAATTCATGATAATGATTAGCTCTGAACAGAGGAACATTGGGGATTTAAAGTTCATTTGTAATATTTTATTTCTTTAAAATTACATATCTGAAGACTACATAAAAATAGCTAAACTTTATGACTTTGTGATGGTATATGTCTATTAAACTACACTTCATACATTTGTTTATTTTTATTTTTTTAATAAACCCCAAACTTTGCTGTATCAAATTATAATTCAAGGCAATAGAAATGGCAGAGAAAAGGACAGCTTTTAAGTAATAAAAGAGCTTTCTCTTCATGAAAATCATGCCCTATGGAAAACAGGCCTGTGTTTCTCTTTTTTAGGAAGGTAGGCCAGAAGCTGTTTGGATTGAAGAAAGATGGAATGCACACGTTGCCCGGGTCCGTGATGTGGAACTTCTTACTGGACTTGACTTTTATCAGGAAAAAGCACAGCCTGTCTCTGAGATTCTGCAACTAAAGACTTATTTACCCATACTTGAAACCCTTACTTAACTGGTTATATAACACAAATTTGGCAAAATTTGGGTGATTTTCTTTGTCAAAGAATCATAAAATAGAGTATTCTATTTTCCCTTAACTCCTTTCCATGTTGTATAATTTTCATTAGTCCTGCCTATTTGATTTGTATGAACATGTATTTTAAATTTACTTTTTTTTTTTTTTTTGCACAGAGTTTTTTACCCCATTATAGTATAAAAACATCGTAGGAGCAGAGTCTGACTTCCTCTAACTACACAAGGGGAAGGAGAATCAAGATCAACAGCCCAAGGCTGATTCCTATGAGGCAGAGGTCAAACATGTCTCCTTTCTCCACCATCTTTACCAAATCTAACACCAACTATCATGGCAATCTTTACTTCTCTGCTGGGTTCAGTAATTCATTGCACTGGCCACACAGAACTCAGACAATACCCATGATTATAGGGTTTATTAGGGAAGTAACAGGTTATAATTCTGGTTCAGGAATGCTCAGGATACAGTTCTTCCAGCAGGACAACATCTTCCCAGGTGTACTCGAAAGCATACTTCTCTCTGGCCCTCGGCCTCTGCCCTGCTCAGGCAAGTGTTACAAAGTTCTTTTAGACCTGCCAATAAGTGCCTAAAGGCACCCCACTGTGCCAGTAAGGCTTGGCCCAAAGGCACTCAGTTTTAGCTCTGAGTGTCAGCAAACCAACCCCACCAAGTGCCCAGAAGCACACTACTCCTCTAGCAATTCTCCTGCTGGAAGGTACTCAGCATTCTCACTCTGTGCGCCAGGAAGCGTGGGGATATGTGCCATTAAAATATGGATGTATAAAGGCCTCTATGCTGCACAGCATGTTGAGACTTGTCCCCAACATGTTGAGACTTGTCACGACTTGTTTTTCTAAACCCGTTACTGATTGACTTGTTTACCTGAATTCCTCCTCCCTTGCCCGGAACTTACTGTTATTCACCCAAAGCCCATTGTTCTGTTATTTGCTTCACTGTTTGCTGCATTGACTATAAAATAAACTCCTGGGACTGAAGCTGGGTTCGACTCCTCAGAGTGACCCTCCTGGCCCCACTTCTCTGTAAGAGTTGTGGCATTGGTTATTGTCTCCGCTGCCCTGACAACCGTCGCCGCTGTGACAAGGAAGAGCACCATGCCATCTCCTGCCAGCCTCTCCTGCTGGTCTTTCCTGCCACCATTGCCACTGTTTCTCTGCCACCACATCTTGCTGTCTTCAGTGTTACAGCTCTCTCTCCCTCAAGCTCCTGGGTTCCAGGAGCTACTCAGTGCAGGGATTCCAGGTGCAAAGGATGTGCTCTGCTCCTGGCTGTCCTTCCTTGCTGGTGGTGGAACCCTCTACTTCCTGCCTCTGGGATGGCTCCTTTCAAGCCCAGTCGGATGGCAAAATTAACTAATCCCCTTGGTAGGCTACAATTACCCTATTTGCACAGTTCTCCCAAAGGGTGGGAGTTACAAGACCATAGTGAGAAAGGCCACACAAAATCGATCCGTCACACCACATGACTTATTATATTTATTATCTCATTCATAAATCATTGGCTATCTTTTTCTGCCCAACATTATCTAAACAGAAGGGAGAACAAAAGAAGTAGGCATTGATTCAATTCTACAGCAGTTTTGCCACAAAATAGTTCACAGATGACAGTTAGACACATAACTTTTGTTCAGTAATTTCACTCGTAAAAGCTGATCCAACAAATGTACTATGCACAAATGCGTGCACATATCTTTTACAATAGCAAAGACCAGAAACAACTTAAAAGACAGGTTAAACAAATTCTGGAAATTTGTTTAAATGAACAATGAAATACTTCTTCACCACTATGAAGAAAGAAGTAGATCTAGATGTTTAATGAATGGCTGTTTTTAAATGAAAAAGCAGATGGTAGAACAGTGTGCATACTATACCAGTGTATATAAAGCACCAGATAGTAAATGTTTTAGGCCATAGAGTCTCTGCTGCGGCTACTCAGCACTGGCAAAGCATTGAGAAAACAGTCATAGACAACATGTAAAATGAATGGGAGTGGTTGTGTTCCAATAACATTTTATTTACAATCACAGATGGAGATATGGATTTGGCGCTTGGGCTATAGTTTGTCAGTGCCTGGCTTGCGTAATAAAACCGGGGTAAGGAGGGGTAGGGAATTAATAGTAAGGCGAGGAATGGAAATATAGTTTTTATTTTATGCCCTTTTGTACTGCCTAACATTTTTTAAAAGTACGTGTATATATTTTTAAAAATATGATTGTGAAATGAAGAGAACCCAGTACCTATCTGAGAAACAATAAAATTGGTCAAATTTTTGGATTGCCAGACAGGTGATATTCTAGATGCTTCCTTAGATATAAAGACCAATTCATCCAGGGGACAGAGTTTTTGCTGGTGATGAAAAAACCTTGTGACTTTAGCTTCAAGAAAACAAACTATATCTATTAGAATTTCTATTGAATTATAGTCATTAATTTCAAATAATTGAAATGTTAAGTGTGATGCCATTGAATTTTTTTTAACATGTTTTTGCCAGTAGTTGGATGTAATTTAAAAAATTCTGCAATGCAAAATGCACAATACAGAGAGGCTGAAAGGTAAGACACAAATTGCAAACTATTTCTAGATATATAACAAAATGGTATTTAATATTCTCTATATACAGACAAAATTCCTCCAATCAATATTCCCCTGCCCCATCACAGCCTGAACATTACATAAGATCCCCTGTAATCTAGACCCACTATGCTGATCTGCTCCTGTAAAGATTGCAGCCTATAGGGCAGTTCTATTCTGTCCTATAGGGTATCTATGAGCCAGAATTGACTGGATGGCACATAACAACATGGGGAGACAGGAGTCCCTGGATGGTGCCGACACTTAACGCGTTGGCTGCTAACTGAAAGGTTGAAGGTTCGAGTCCACCCAGAGGCACCTTGGAAGAAAGGCCTGCCATCTACTTCTGAAAAATTAGCCATTGAAAACTCTATGAAGCATAGTTCATATTGACACACGAGGTCATCATGAGTCAGAGTCAACTAGACTGGCAACAGGTTTGTTTTTTTTTTAATGGGAAGCCAAGTGGAGGAAGTTTACAATCCTGAACTGACTAAGTTTAGCTCTCTAGGTACCCTCATTCTGAAAGCGACGGAAGTGACTAGATTGTTTCCTATATTAAATCAAATGGATGCTCAAGGTAAAAGTAAAAAGTTTTGTCAGAGAAAAATCAAACTTAATTTGTGTGTGTGTGTGTGTCTGTGCACAGAGACTGTGTGATGTTATACCTTCCTTATGAAAATTTATTGTTTCATTAAAAAGACAAACTGAAGAGGAATGGCATCGCATTCATCATCAAAAAGAACATTTCAAGATCTATCCTGAAGTACAATGCTGTCTGTGATAGGATAATATCCATACACCTACAAGGAAAACTAGTTCATACGACTATTAATCCAAATTTATGCACCAATTACTAAGGCGAAAGATGAAGAAATTGAAGATTTTTACCAACTTCTGCAGTCTGAAACTGATTAATATGCAATCAAGACTCATTGACAATTACTGGCAATTGGAAAGCTAGAAACAAAGAAGGATCGGTAGTTGGAAAATATGGCCTTGGTGACAGAAATGCTGGAGATCACATGACAGAATTCTGCAAGACCAATGACTTCTTCATTGCAAATACCCTTTTTTAATAACATAAATGGAGACTATACACGTGGATCTTGTCAGATGGAATACACAGGAATCAAATCGACTGCATCTGTAGAAAGAGATGATGGAAAAGCTCAATATCATCAGTCAGAACAAAGCCAGGGACTGACTGTGGAGCAGACCATCAATTGCTTATATGCAAGTTCAAGTTGAAGCTGAAGAAAATTAGAACAAGTCCACGAGAGCCAAAGTACGACTTAGAGTATATCCCAACTGAATTTAGAGACCACCTCAAGAACAGATTTGATGCATTGAACACTAATGACTGAAGACCAGATGAGTTATGGAATGACATCAAGGACATCATGTATGAAGAAAGCAAGAGGTCATTAAAAGGACAGGAAAGAAAGAAGATACCAAAATGGATGTCAGAAGAGACTCTGAAACTTGCTCTTGAACATAGATTAGCTAGGGTGAATGGAAGAAATGATGAAGTAAAAGAGGTGAACAGAAGATTTCAAAGGTCGGCTCAAAAAGACAAAGTAAAGTTTTATAATGACATGTGCAAAGACCTGGAGTTAGAAAACTAAAAGGGAAGCACATGCTCAGCATTTCTCAAGCCGAAAGAACTGAAGAAAAAATTCAGGCCTTGAGTTGCAATATCAAAGGGTTCTATGGGCAAAATGCTGAACAATGCAGGAAGCATCAAGAGAAGGTGAAAGGAATACACACGGTCACGGTACCAAAAAGAACTTGTCGACGTTCAGTCATTTCAGGAGGAAGCATATGATCAGGAACCGATGGTACTGAAGGATGAAGCCCAAGCTGCACTGAAGACATTGGCAAAAAACAAGGCTCCAAGAATTGACAGAATTCCAGTTGAGATGCTTCAATAAACAGATGCAGCGCTGGAGATGCTCACTTGTCTATGCCAAGAAATTTGGAAGACAGCTACTTGGCCAACTGACTGGAAGACATCCGTATTTGTGCTTATTCCAAAGAAAGGTGAGCCAACAGAATGCAGAAACTATTGAACAATAATATCACACACAAGTAAAGCTTTGCTAAAGATCATTCAAAAGCGTTTACTGAAGTACATCCACTGGGTACTGTCAGGGATATCACTGCTGACATCAGATGGATCTTAGCTGAAAACAGAGAATACGAGAAAGATGTTTACCCGTGTTTTATTGGCTATGCAAAGACAATCAATTATGTGGATCATAACAAATTATGGATAACATTGTGAAGAATGGGAATTCCAGAGCACTTAGTTGTGCTCACAAGAAACCTGTACATAGATCAAGAGGCAGTAATTTGAACAGAACAAGGGGATACTTCATGGCTTAAAGTTAGGAAAGGTGTTTGTCAGGATTGTATCCTTTCAGCATACTTATTCAATCTGTATGCTGAGCAAACAATCCAAGAAACTGGACTATAAGAAGAACAGGGCATCAGGATTGGAGGAAGCCTCATTAACAATTTACATTATGCAGATGATACAACCTTGCTTACTGAAAGTGAAGAGGACTTGAAACACTTATCGATAAAGGTCAAGGACTACAGCCTTCAGTATGGCTTACACTTCAACATAAAACAAAAATCTCTACAAGTGGACCAACTAGCGACATCATGATAAACGGAGAAAAGACTGAAGTTGTCAAGGATTTCATTTTACTTGGATCCACAATCAATGCCCATGGAAGCAGCAGTCAAGACATCAAACAATGTATTGCATTGGGAAAATCTGCTCCAAACATCTCTTTAAAGTGTTAAAAAGCAAAGATGTCACTTTAAGGACTAAGGTGCACCTGACCCAAGCCAAAGTGTTTTCAATCGCCTCATATGCATGCAAAAGTTGGACAATGAATAAGGAAGACCAAAGAAGAATCGATACCTTTGTATTGTGGTGTTGGTGAAGAATACTGAATATAACGTTGACTGCCAAAAGAACGCACAAATCTGTCTTGGAAGAAGCACGGCCAGAATGCTCCTTTGAGGCAAGGATGGCAAGACTTTGTCTCTCATACTTTGGACATGTTACCAGGAGGGACCAGTCCCTGGAGAAGGACATCATGCTTGGTAAAGTACAGGGTCAGTGAAAGTGAGGAAAACCTTCAACGAGATGGATTGACACAGGGCTGCAACAATGGGCTCATAACGATTGTGGGATGATGCAGGACCGGGCAATGCTTTGTTCTGTTGTACATAGGGTCGCTATGAGTCAGAACCGACTGGATGGCACCTAACAACAATATTTAAAAATATTCTGAAGGGAAGTACAGCAATGATTTAGTTGAAAATGGAATTACAGGGGATTTTCAACTGCTGCTTTATAACTTTTGGTATGTAGTCTACATTTTACACTTGGTTTGTATTATTTTAAAAACCTGAGAATGTAACAAAATAGCTGCATGTTTTCTAAATATTTATTTTCAAAAAATTTCCAGTATACAGAAAACAGCAAGAATAGTATAAAGAACTCTTGTGTAAACTCCAATTGTTAACGTTCTCACTATGCATTTATATCGTTATGTATTTTTGAGCCTTTTGAGAGTACATTGCAGTCATCATGTCCTGTTTTGCCGTCTATGCTTCAGTATATGTTTCCTAAATTCAATAATGTCAACTCACACAACCACAGTCACGGAATTTAGCATTGATACAAACTCCATTTCTGTTGAGGTGATTCTCTCTCATAGCCACCCTGTAGGACAGAGTAGAACTGGCCCATAGGGTTTGCAAAGCTGTAATCTTTATGGAAACAGACTGCCACATCTTTCTGCCATGGAGAGGCTGAAGGGTTCAAACCATCAACCTAATTATTTTATTTTCAGACCTAATTTAATTTTTTCTAAAATTCTAAACAGTTTCCTTTATAATATTTTCTTTTCTGGTTCTGAATCCAACATATTGATTTCATTAAGTGTGTTTTTTTCCTCTCTTTGTTCCTTATAATATGCAACAGTTTGTCAGACTACTAAATAGCACCGACATTTTGGAACAGTGCAGGTCATTTATTTTGCAGACTGTTCCTCAAGTTGGGTTTTTCTGACGTGACGCTTGCTCATTATTAGATTCAGGTTCTGCATTTCACAGAAACAGTACATTAGTGATGGTTAGTCCTGGGTGTACCATATCTGTAAGTTCATGATGTCAGCTTGTCCTATTGTTTGTGATGTTAACTTTGACCACCTGCTTAAGCTGATGTCTACCAGGCTTCTCCTAAAAAACAGTACTTTCTTTTCCCCCTTTGTAAGTTACTTGTGTGGAAATACTTTGAGACTCTACACAGATCCTCTTTTTCATTACATTTTCACCCACTGGCTTTAGTGTCCATTAATAGTATTAATGATTCTTATCTGATTCAATTTTTGCTATGGTGGTTGCAAAGGGTAATTTAAAAAAAAAAACTCCAACATACTTTCTTCATTAGTACTCTATTTTAAGGAAAAGTGTTATCTTTATAGTATGAATAAATTTGTTTATATATTTATTGAAGCCCTTGTGGCTCAGTGGTTAAGAGCTCAGCTGTCAACCAATAAAGGTCAGCAGTTGGAATCCACCCGCCACTCCTTGGAAGCCCTATGGGGCAGTTCTACTCTGTCGTATAGGGTTGTTATTAGCATTCCATTGTAAGGAAAAGTGTTACCTTTTCTTTATAGTACAAATAATTTTATTTATGTATTTCTTGGTAGTGTAAGTTCAGTGGGGTTCTTTACCCCTTCAGTGGATGAAAATCCATTACAATAATTATTTTAATACTCTGATTGTCCTAGATTTGGCCTGTTGAAGTTCGTATAAGTCAGCTTCTGTGTCCTTTTGATGTATTGAAAAAATTGTGTTTTTTTTTTTTAGTTTTAAATACAAAAAGATGTTTCAGGCTTATCTTGTGGTTTCCCTGCTCCAACTCTGGAACCAGCCATTTCTCCATGGAGTTCTGGTTCCATCTAGTGCATTGCATACTAATTGCTTCTGGGGTATCATTGCATCTAAGCCCTTTTAGTCAACAAAAGTAGAATCTATGTCTATGTCTCTGTCTGTGTTTCCCTATCTCTCTTCTTATATGTATAAAAAAACCATGGCTCACTTACCATTCCATACTACATAGTTCTTCCTAAACTTTCCTCACATTTTGTAACTGTATCTTCCTTCCACTACAGTGAGAAACTTGGTTCCCAACATCATCAAAATGTCACTCATTTGCTCAGTCCTATACTGCAAAGAAAGCAGTGTTGGAAATTCTAACCAATAACACTGACAAATAAATTTACTAAACAGAATTCAAGAAATGTTTGCAGTTCTTTGTATCTCTAGATTGAGAATTTGTCAAAATACTCCACATTAAAATTACTCAGATTTGTTATTTTCCTCCCTTCAGTGTAGTTGCATAACTCATTTGAAAGATAGTAGGGTTCATTTGTTTCTGCTTGTATTACATTTAGGGATTTCCATTTTCCTTGGTGATTTAATTTCTTGAGTATGTAAAAGACTAATGTGGTTCCAAAAGTCAAAATTAGATGAACAGGAACACTCAGAGAAGTGTTCTCCCTCCCCTCTTACACCTCCACCCTCTGTAGACAAATGATCTCATTAGTTTCTGGTTTATCCTTTCTGTATTTAATTTTTAAAAAATAAGTAGATATATATTTCTTATTTCTTTCATAAAAGACATACTATATATTCCTTTTGCACATTTTTTTTGACTTCAAAATATATCCTGGAAACCACTCCGTATCAGTTTATGTAGATCTTCCTCGTTCTATTTTATTGCTGCCTAGTACTCTATTGTGTCTGTATTGTTGTTAGTCGCCATTGAGTCAATTCTGATTCATGCCTGCAAGACATGAGCAGAACTATTCCATAGGATTTTCGAGGCTGTGAACTTTTGGAACCCGACTGCCAGACCTGTCTTCTAAGGCACCTCTGGGTGGGTTCAAACCAACATTTCCCCTAGTAGTTAAGTGCTTTACCGTTCACACCACCCAGGGACTGCTTGTGTATGTACTATACTTTATTAAATCAATCTCCTATGTAAGGGCTTTTAGGTGATTGCTAACAGTTTGTAATTACCAATGTACAGCAATGAATAACCTTATGCATTTGCATTTTTTTGTATTGTTGGAAGTGTATCTTCTGGGCAAATTTCTAGATGTGAGTAAACATATATACAGTAGTTACATTAAAAAAAAATAAAAGTACTACAGTAAAACCAGAGAAAGTCAGAATCTGTGTTAGGCAGAAACCTGTCAGAGAAGGACAACTCAGGTATTTTCCACAACCTAATAGCGAGTTCTAGAAAAGTGGTAAGACTGCACCGTGTCCAAGGCAGAAAACTTTCAAGACCTGGAAAAACAAGGCCGTCCAACTCTCACAGGTTTCATCGTGTACTGTCACAACTTTCAGTCCTAAATGAGCATATTTAGAATGTGAATACACTGACATGTAGTTCTCCCCCACCACAAAATGGAAATAATTCGTTTTCCTTAATTATAAAAGCAACACATACTCAATGTAGGATGATCCAAAATTTATGTTGATGACTATTAAAATCACCCATAATCTCATCAACCAGTGATTAAAGCTATTAACCCACAGATACATTTCTTCTGTGAATTGTATTATTTGAGTACGGGATTTGGGAAAATATTAATTCATGTTTCTTTGGTTCTCATTCAAAATGTTCCCTCCCCCAACCTAGGGTAATTTCAAATTTTTCAGGAAAATACTTAGATTTTGAAGATTTAGAAAAACGTTTCTATGAGAAAGTGTAACTTACTGGAGCAAATGAGAAAATGACTGTTCAACATTCAAAAACTGCCTTGTTTTTTTGGCAAATTGATAGCCTAAGACATTTGTAGCTGAGAATTACATGGAAAATCATATGGTTATAGGAAAAATCTGTAATGTCAGCATCCATGACCAATTATCACCCAGTCTTCCCAAATTGATTTTTGACTTTTGAATGACAGAACTACATCATCTCAGGCAGTGTACTTACCTTTCCTTTTTATTCTGCCAGTGCTGAAATGGAGTCCTGATGTGGCAGTGGTTAACTGATATGGCTGCTAACCAAAAAGTTGGCAGTTCAAATCCACCAACTGCTCCTTGGAAACCCTATGAGGCAGTTCTACTCTGTCCTCTAGGGTCACTGTGGGTTGGGATCGACTTAACGGCAACAGGCAACGGGTAGTATTGAAATATGTAATAAACCAAAATTTTGAAAAGTATTATTCATATAGATAAGCATTTAATACAGCAGAATTGCTTGCTTTTAAAGAGTGGACCACGTATTATTGTTATTTTTAGTTATATGTATTTTGACAGGCATGTATGAGGAACATTTTGTCACTTTCAATAGAATTGAATCAAGGATTGTAATTAATTCTCATTTGCATAAAGAAAACCTTCTTATCCAAGTGAGGTGAACCGAGATTGTGGGAGCAGACTTGGAAAGAAGGGGGATTCTAACTGTTGGCTTATTTTTCAGATATAGTGAAAATTCCGAAAAGTTTTTCAATAAATGTTTTTTTTTTTTTCCCAACGTTTCAGGATTTTTAGTGCCATAGTTGGGATGAAGGGAACTCAGCATCTGTTCTTTTGGAAAGTATCAGAAATGAGTGAGTTTTCTGTGCATGTAGAAACTCACTTTCTGTGCCAGTGGGTGGGGCTGCATAAATGGGTGGATGAAGGGATGAGCAGGTACACATAATGATGTGCCAAGCATTCATCTTTGGCTACTAATTTGGCTGAAATTGAGTATAAGAATGTCCATCAGTGTTTGATCACTTTAAAATCAGTAAGTGGAGTTTCTAGGAGTCCATGTTTATATACTTAAAAATTGGGCTGATCTTGATACTCCATCCAGTTTCAGCACTGGAGATTATTTCCAAATTACATTCGGGGTTCTTTGGAAATCCTTCTAGCCCTAGGGAAGTCTCTTTCCTTCCTCCACCTCCATCTCCACCCCCACATCACCACTACCCCACCACTACTTGTCATCTGTTTACTTTGGGAGGGCTAGCATGGGAATGGAAACAGAAAATAAACTGAAACAGTTTTAAAAAACAAAAACAATGCCGTTGGTAGAAACGACTTCCTTTTTACACAGCACCAGTGGCTGACCATAATCACTCCCTGAATCAGTTGATTCGCACTTGAACAAATTTCCAGACAGGAGCAAACCTCAGTCTTCTTAAGACAGATAACTCGTGCAATTCAGACTCATCTGAAACCCACAGTGTAAAGGTAGCTGGATGACAGCTAGTATGACTTTGCATTTAGAGTTAGGCTGTCTAGTTCACATATGATGTTCCTTAATCTGTAAATTAAAGATTTGCAGGTCTAGAAGAAATCTGGAGAAACCAGCTAGTCCATCTTTCAAGGCACAATCCATCAAGAATTGCTTTTCTGTAACTGTGAAAGGTAAACAAAGGCCTTCCATAAAAACCAAACCCACTGTTGTCCTGTCGATTCCAATTCATAGCAACCCCATAGGGTTTCCAAGGCTGTAAATCTTCATGGAAGCAGGCTGCCACATCTTTCTCCTGCCGAGCAGCTTGTGGTTTCTAACTGCTGACCTTTCAGTTAGTAGTTGAGCGCTTTAACCACTGCACCACCAGGGTTCCTTCAACAAAGACCTTACAAAATATTTTACTTCAGTTTCAATATTTCTTAAAACTAAGAAAATTTTCCTAATGAGTAGCACAGTGACCTCCTCTTGTCTGTTTAATGTGACATCCATAAAATTTCTTTATAATAGTCTCTTAAGGACTCATCTAATCTCATTTGAGTGTTAAGAGGCAATAGTGTATTGATAAGAGCATAGGTTCCTAAGTTATACACAGCCAGGATTTCAGTACCAGCTTCCTAGGTGTGTGACCTGGAAGGTTCCTTAAACTCTACAACTTAGTTTTCTCATATGTAAAAAACAAACAAAACCCAAATGAACAAGATGCCATCAAGTCAATTCCGACTCACGGCAACCTCACGTGTTTCAGGGTAGAATGCGCTCCACAGGGCTTTCGATGGCTGTAATCTTTCTTTAGAGGTGCCTCTGGGTGAACTCCAACCTTTTGGTTTGCAGCCACACATTAACCGTTTGAGGGAGCCAGGGACTCCTCTCATATGTAAACCAAAAAAAAAAAAAACCAAATCCGTTCCTTGCTGTCGAGTTGATTCTGACTCATAAGGACCCTACAAGACAGAGTAGAACTGTCCCACAGGGTTTCTAAGGAGCAGCTGGTGGATTTGAACTGCCAACCTTCTGGTTCGCAGACAAACACTTTAACCATTGTGCCACCGGGGCTCCTCATATTAGTACTATCTCAGAATGGTTGCGGGGATTTGATGAGTTAATAGATACAGTGTGCTTACAACATTGGCTGGAACACAGTAGCAATATCCTCGCTCAGTCATAAAGCCCTCTTCTCAAATTAACCAAGCAATTGCTTCTCCTTCATTTGAGCTTAAGGACTCTCAGTGACTCAAATTTGTGGACTGTGTAGGGTTGATCTTTGTCCTATGATTCAGAGGTTTGACTCCTATATTTCCTGCCAGAATGAGTTAGTCACATTAACAGCATCCTCCATCATGGGTCTGTGGTTGACCTGATCTTTAAACTTGGCCTCTCTCTCTTACAGTCCCTATTCATTGGTTAGGTCCAAGAATGTTTTTTGTAAGTTTTGGTTACATTAGCAACTTTAAAAAAAAAAAAAAAAGGAACTACTGCCAGGCTAATCCTGTCACTTTGGGATATTGAAAAAACTGAGATGGTTTAGCCACAGTGGCTTAGATTGACTGGCCCATGGCAGCAGATTCACATACATCCTCCAGATCTGTCTGGATCTCATCTCAGAAAATGGGCTTATAGAGATCTTACAGTCAACAGTCACCTCAGATTCTGATTTCAACCCCTTAGAGCACTGAAACAGAACTTCCACAAATTAAAAACAGAAATTTAGAATCGGCTCTTCAATTGACTCCTTTGCTGTGAGGGAGTCCACCAACAGACTAAATGTCTTCTTCCACTGCTATCCCTTTAAATCTGGACTTAGGACTTTTCTTACTCAGCTCTATGTCTTGCCTAATTTCCTACTATATCTATTTATTTAACCAATATTTATTGAGATTCTACTATGTTCCTGCCACTGTTCTAGGGGCTTTGCATAATCAGTGAACAAAACCAACAAAAGATCCCTGTCCTTGACAAGCTTATATCCTAGCAAGGAAGGCACCCGCAAACAATGGATAGAACAAATAACAGAATTAAATTATGTATGTTAGAAAATGGTAAGTGATATGGAAAAAAAAGTAAAGAGGATCAGGAAAACAGGGTGTGGTGATGTGGCGGTGGGGGCAGGTTACAAAGAGTATTATAGATAGGATGGTCTGGGTAGGCCTACTTGAGTAAGTGAGATCTGAGCAAAGTCTTAGAGGCGGCGAGGCATTAGACAGGCATATGAGGAGGAAGCTGTTCACACGAGCATGTGCTTGTTGTGTTCAGGGAGCAGCAGGAAGCCAGCATGGAAAAATTCTTGTCCTCTCAGACCTCTCACACCATTTGTGCAATGGTTAAGCGCTAACCAAAAGGTTGGCGGTTTGCACCCACCCAGTGGCTCCATGGGAGAAAGACCTGGTGATCTGCTTTCATAAAGACTAGTCTAGAAAACCCTACGGGGCAGTTCTACTCTGTCACATGGGGCTGCTATGAGTCGAAATAGACTCGACAGCACCTAACAACAACTCAAAGAATAAGAAACTACAATAGAGACTGTTTTTTTTTAAGCTGCAACCAACTCAAAAACGAAATGAATGTTTTTTTCTTTTTGTTGTACTTAATGGGCACTCTAAGTCACCCTGTCATAGAATAAAATCTCCTTGTAGGAACAGACAATAATGACTGGGGTATATAAATTTCTAGCCCTCTGTTAGATGTAACTCCAAGTATACTGAAAAAAAAGGTTGCCATTTAGTTGATTCCGAATCATGGTGACACCTCCATGCGTGTCAGAGTAGATCTGTGCTCCACAGACCTTTTAATGACTATGACCTTTTGCAAACAGATCACCAGGGCTTTCTTCTGAGGTGCCTCTAGGTGGATTTAAACCACTAACCTTTTTGTTAGTAGCCAAGTGCTTAACTGTTTATCCCACTTGTCAGCAACCCACATTTTTATCCTCTATTCATATGATAGTATTAGGTTAAACCATATGAAATTGGCCATTCTTATAGGTCAAAACCTTTTGAGTATTGTCAGTTTCATATGGTTTAGCCTATATTCCATTTTGGTAGCATTAAAATAACATGAAGTTCTTTGTTTATCAGAGAGGTGCTCTGTCACTGTCGTATGTTGGCAGCCTTGGCATTGAGTTATAATTTTGTATATTTTATAAAGGTTTATATTTTATATATATTTTTATAAAACTTTCAAATTCCTACTATGTACCAAACACTTTCACATGTCTCCCCACTTAATTCCACAACTCTGAGATACAGGTATTATTATCCTCAGTTCACATAAAACAAACCTGATAAGAATGGAGTTTTGAATTAATTGCTCAAGAGCACAAAGTTACTAGAAAGCTGGCTGAGCCAGGACTGGACTTTGTGTTTTTCAGCTCCAAGTCCAGTGCTCGTTCCATCTTACCACAACTGCAGTCTGTTACTATGAATTAATTGAGATATTTAAGGATACAAGAATTTAAAAACCCAGGTCTTACTGTCAATGAGTTTATAATGCAGCTAGGGCAATATTTTCTAAGGCTGGTTCTGTGGAATCCTAGTCTCCTGGGATGCTGCATTACAAAAGGGTCTATATGTTTTGGAAACATTAAGTACTATTATGTCTTCTTGAAATACATACTGTGCACATTAATACATCAAAGGCTCTAAGATTCTTTTCAATTAAAAAAAATCTTTTGACTGTAACTTAAAAAACAAAACAGAAAAACAACCAACAATGTGTGTACCTAGTTCTAGTGTTCCAAAGAATCTACTTTGGAAAATGTGGAGCAATGGAGCCCATTTATGTAATCTAAAACTACATGGCAGGACCTGCCAAGCACATTAGGGAAAGCACAGGGAACAGGCAGCAGCACAGTGGTCAAGAGGCTGGGATCTTGTAACAGATTGCATGACCTCTGCCTGGTTCATTTTACCATTGATAAAATAAAAATAATATCAATACCTGTTGTAAGGATTAAGTGAGCTAACACATGAAAGTACTATTATAATTTGTTTTTTCTCTTCAAATTACCATGACCGTATGGAGCATCGTTCTACTCTGACAGATACAAGGTCATCATGAGTCAGAACTGACTTGACGGCTACTTGTTAACTGGTTAGAGAGCTCAACTCTGAAAGAACTTAGGCTAATTTTAAAAACTAGATTGATAAAAAGGGGGTGGGTGTTAAAAATATAATCTACAAATTTTTAAATGTAATTTTTTAAACCACTATGGATGGTATTATTAGACATTTTATCAACTCAGTTATGTTGCTGGTCAGGGTCTTTGTGAAAGTTGTAGTAGACTGGCTGAAGAATTTGTTTTATTCCTTAACTTCGAACTGCCATTGACATCATTGCTCTTAAAACTAACTTCAGGGTGTGTACTGTATTGTGATTATTCAGATGTCTGTGAGCAATGTGAGAGTAGAAACCTTGTCTTATTCACCTTTGTACCAGTAACTACCAGTATGTCTGCTTGAGAAGGGACTCAGTAAACATTCAGTGAACTGAACTTGGCACATTTAAGCTTGTGTTGAAAAAGCACTAAAAGCTTTAGGTATGCTGAAGTACGCTAGAGGGGCTATGGATACAATTCATACGTTTTTATCTCCTCCTCCTCTCCCTCCTGTCCCTTCCCTCTCACCTAGAACATGATTTAACCTGTCTTATATTTAAATCTGGAGTCCCTGGATGGTGCAAACAGTTAATGCACTTGGCTGCTAACTGAAAATTTGGTGGCTTGAGTTCACCCAGAGGCAGCTTGGAAGAAAGACTTCATGACTTTCCAAAAAATCAGCCACTGAAAACTCTATGGAACACAGTTCTACACTGAAACACATGGGATCACCATGAGTTGGGACCAACTCAACCGCACTGACAAATTGGCATGTATATTTAAATCTGTGTGAAAAACAACTCTGGTCAATTTTAGTCTTTCTTATTTTCTTTAGCTGCCCCGATGTCCTCTGGAGTTACTGTAGTTTACAAGAAACAAAGGCAGCAGAATTTAAAAATATAACTGACAGTATAATTCAGACATGCAGATAAGTTCTCATATGGTAGTTGGCAGGGGGAAAAAATAAACCAAAAGTCTAGTTCTGCTTAAAGCTTAGTGTGATCTTACAACGTAAGTAGTCTCCGGTTTGAATAGTGTTCAGATGCTCTTAGATTAAAATATTCAGTCACTCATACAATCTTTCCTCTTTTTCTCCTTTGGATGGTGTGCAGATTTAAAAGAAGAGAAACTGTTTTTTTATGACCTTGTGGTGCTGGGAGGAAGAGACTTCCTGGTCTCCTGTTGTTCACGAGTATGAACCGGCTAGCATCTTCTGGTCTCAGAGTTAGATTCCTTTTCTGCATTTTCACCGAATTGCTCCATTGGTCTCCAAGTTTGACAGTTGCCAATGGTGAACCCAAGGTCCATCCATTTGGCTTAGGCAATACTCTTGGTGCACCTTAGCCCCTGGATCTCTCACCACATCTTCCCTCTACCCAGCTGGCCCAGAAATTCAATACCAGTTCCTACTGTGAGATCTCTTCACCCACAACATGTCATGGCTGGCCCTTAACTCAGGATTCCTGTCATAGGGGTTACTTCAGTGACTCCTTCTGCCTACCACTCTGCTCTACTTCTCTATGACTGTGCCTGACACTGTTACACGGCAGCTTATTCCCCATGTCTGAAATGCAAACCACCACGTCCGCATCCCCATAAGTGATATCCTCACATATTTTGGGCTGTAGCCCAGAGATGTGAAAAATGATGGATGTATCTGATTGCTTCTGTTATCCTGTTTTTCTCTTCTTCTCTCTACAATCCATTGAGGCCTAAAAGAGGGTAGACTTTCCCTACTTTTCTTCCTTTCTAGACCTCCTTCAAGTAAAACTCCACAGCACGGCAGTCAGGCCATTCTCTGGAACTTAATCATTTCCCGAAATAATAGTCTGTGGTAAAAAGCTAATGTCTTGATTCAAAATCCAATTTTTAAAAATGAGAATACCAGTCTTTCTTTTGATATTTGTAAAACAATGCAAAAGGTACTCATTTCCCCTTCCCCATTACCCTATCCATGCTTAGGCAAGACAGGAAGAATGGCTTGTGCTCAAAACAGGCAAAAGAGAAAAATATCTTTAATGATATTCAGAGTATTACTTTTTCTTTTCAAGAGATGGAAATGCTTCTTGTTTAATAAACTGTATTGGGAGAGAAGTTATTAGTTACTTTAAAGTGATAAGCATAGCACATAGGGACATAAAAGATACTGGAAATGAAGCAACTGAAATGTTAATATTATTTCTTAAATACAGTGTATCCTTCTGGGAAGACTTTTAAAAATCCCCCCCCCCCCTTTTCAAACTTTCTAATGGTGGAATAATTATAGACTTACAAGAAGTTGAAAAAAGAATACAGACAGTTCAGTTTATCCTTCATCCAGCTTCCCACAATGGTAACAGTTTACATCAGTATAGTACAATATCAAAACCAGGAAATTGGCATTGGTGCAATACTGTTAACCAGAAGATAGGCCTTATCTTGATTTCACCAGTTTTTACATGCACTCATAAAATGTTACACTGCATACTTACAAAGTCTCATTTAGTCTACACAACTCGGACAGTAGATACAGATGCAGCTAGTGAGGTTCAAAGAATTTAGAGTATTGACTCTAATCCTAGTCCGCACAGAGTATAGGATGACTGACAATGTGAAACCACCTATGTTGGAGAAAGGCCCCTGCCCTGGTACTTTTCCTTCTGGGGTCTTAACAATTCCCATGAAAGATTTGCCAAATTCATTATAATTCTTTGTGTCTCCCTTTGAATTGCAGATATGCCTAAAAGATTAACTCATTCAATTATTAATTTCCCCTACTCTGGGATCTGGAGGGGTGATGGTGGCCTGACAACAGTGGGTAGAGACTTGAGGGTAAGGTACCAATAATGGGAGAAGGATCACAAAAGGGGTGCCTGGGAGCTATCCAGGCAAACACTCTCTCCTCCTTCACAGGTTTGCCTTGGGGTAGCTCTATTCTATAGGTATGTCTGCAACACCCACGTGATGTGACTTAGGTTTTGAGAAGCAGTGGCTAATGAAGAGATCAAAAATTAACATGTAAAACTGTAACTGTCTTTATTTTTTAATAAAAATAACCTAGCAAATATGCAAGCATAAATTTTGAAACCCCCAGAACAGCAAGGATGAAAATGGAAGAATAAAACTATCTTATGTTTCTAAAAGCAATTAGGGTCCTCATCATACCACACCGTAAGACTGGAAATCAGTTGTCTGGAGGTTTTAAAAGTGCCAATGAGTAGAGGAAAATTTTCCATGTAAATCGAATAACCAGTTACAGTCAAAGTGACTTGAGACATGTCTGGAGTTTAGACTTACCTGATGGAAACTTTGTAGGACGGGTTTTTCTCTTTTTCCCACTCTGGCTTTAGAAGCCAGGGCCCACATACTTGGAAACACTAAGTCAGCAATTATTAAATGGTTGCTGAGTGATGGCATAAATAGTTGGAAAAAAGCTTGCATTTAGATTCATGACAGCTATCAAGGTATGCCTTCTTACTCTTATATTATAGACAGTTTTTATTTTTTTTTAAATTAATGAGTATATTTATTTTCTTAGAGTTATCTAGCCAAGTTGGAGAACAAAACCCTGAGATTTGTGCCAAGAGATGGGGGTAGGACTTTTTCCTCTAATAATTATCTTACAATCTGTCCATCCTAGATCAACAAACCAGCCATGATTGACAGGATATAATGTCGAGGTTTGTCTGAGCTCACATAAACCATTTTAAGTTTTCTAGGACAGAAGAACGCTATAAAGCAATCATCTCTCCATTCCTACTTCCCAGTCTTCGTCCCTCCTCTTACTTTTTTTTTTTTATAGTTATTATTGCTTTATTGTGGTAAAAATATGTAGAACAGAACAATTGCCAATTCAACATTTTTTACACGTATAATTTAGTTACACTGATTATGTTCATCGTTTGCAACTATCATCATTATTATTTCTAAATTATTCTACCTCCATTAACAGAAACTCAGTGCCCTCTATGCCAAGACTCCCCCTTTCCTCCTCCCTCCCACTCTTGGTAATCACTAATGAACTTTGGTCTCTATACATTTGCCTATTTTATATAAGTGGAAACATACAGTATTTGCCCTTTTGTGACTGACTTAATTCACTTAGCATAATGTTTTCAAGATTCATCTATGTTGTAGTATGTATCAGGACATCATTTCTTTGTGGCTTAGTAATATTCCATTGTATGGCATATACCATATTTTGTTTATCCATTCATCTGTTGATGGGCATTTGGGTTGTTTCCACTTTTTGGCTAATGTGACTAGTGCTGCAACGAACACTGATGTATAAGTCTTTGTTTGAGTCTCTGCTTTCAAGTCTTTTGGGTATTCACCTAGGAATGGAATTGCTGGGCCATACAGCAGTTCTATTTTTATAGTCTTTTGAGGAACCACAACACTGTTTCCCACAATCGCTATACCATTTTGTATTCCCACCAGCATGGATAAGGTTCTAATTTCCCCACATCCTCACCAGTATTTGTTATTTTTTTTTTAGTGGGAGTGAAATGGTATCTCACGAGTGGTTTTGATTCGCATCTCTCTGACGGCTAACAACGATGAGTACTTTTTCATATGTGTGGTGGCCATTTGAATGTCCTCTTTGGTGAAACGTCTGTTCAAGTCCTCTGACCATTTTATGATTGGGTTATTTGTCCTTTTGTTAAGTTGTTGAAGTTTTGTATACATTTTGGTTATTAGATTCTTATTGGATATATGATTTCCAAAGATATTCTCCCAGTCAGTAGCTTGTTTTTTCAATTTTTTTGTAACTTTTGATGGACAAAGTTTTCAATTTTTATGAGGTCCCATTTGTGATTTGTGTAAGTTTGATAATCACTGCTCTAGCCCTATTAGAAGTTATGGATAACAGAGGCTCATCATGTCTTACATTTTATCTGAAGAGTAGAATGAGTAAAGAAATGAAGAAATCTCTAGTTTCTTTAGGGAAGTGACGCCGTTTTTTAGGAAAGAAGACAAATTAGATTTTCTTTTCTCCATATTATAAAACCAAAGTTCATAGTCTTTCTCTCTGTGTAGTTTTTTTTCTTTAAATATTCAGTTAAGTGTAGCATATGTATATTCTGTGAAGCTACATTACCATATTTTTATGCAAATAGTGCACGCATTATGCCAGAACCGTTTCATCATTTCTGCATGTTATATGTGTGGGCATGTTATTTACATAGGTATGTTATTTGCAAAAAAAATATGAGAAATTAGATTTCTCCCCATTTTGGTTCTATTACAGAACAAGAGCTTTTCAGGTAATGTGTTGATGCTCCCAAGAATCTAATACTGTTAACAATTAAGATGAAACCACAATAATTAAAGATTTAGAAACATATACAGCCCTAGAGTAGAGCAAGGAACAACTCAAAAGATTTCAGAAGTAATTACAGAGATTAAGAAAAAAAAGAAGGAAATCAATGCTAATTTTGTTTCAGATGTCACCAAAACTAATTCTTTAGACAAACTGCCACTATGAATGGAAAGAAGGATTTCACATGTATTCAACATCTAATTCAAGACCAAATTACCTGTAGTGGGCCTGGAAAACAGCTAAGGGTGTGTAAAGCCCAAATATGAGGAGTAAAACTCATGATGGTCTGAAGTATGTCTTTACACCAAGTCCCCTGAATTGAATCAGAGCCTGTAAAAAAAATCTAAACAGAAACAAACAGATGTACATTAGATACAAATAATCACACCTACAATTCATAAACGATATCATAGCAGAATCACAATTACGTATACTCAAGGGAATCTCACTGTGGTGCGTTCATGGCTTAACAGTTTTATTCGGTTTGGGACCTAAATTTTCTTAGTTTAGGGGTGATTTGCGTTATCACATTAGTAAATGCATATAACCACAATTAGTGAAAAGAAGATAAAAGACATTTGGAATTTCTCTCTCTCTCTCTTTTTTAAGGTTACAGGGTACTAACGATAGAACAGTGATACAGATCCACCATTATTGCTCATTAAGTTTGCTCTAAAAATGATTTACTAGGACTCTATTGACACAAGGGAATAGAATTAACAAAGCAGATGTCTTTTCTGGGGTTCGAAAATACCATAATCATCACAAAACTGTAGACTACAAGTATAAATCTAAATCTCTAAACCAAAGAGGCTTATTTATTTAGATAAAGTTTATTTATGTGAAACAAGATAGTTTAGATAAGTGTATTTGAGATTACTAAATTCAACTATTTCTTTAAAAGAGAGCTCTCAACGTATGGTCTGTGGACCTTTGGGGGTCCCTAGAATCCCCTCAAGGGGTCAATGAGGTCATAGCTATTTAAATAATAATACTAAGATGTCACTGGCTTTTTTAATGTGTTCATATGTGCAGTGATGGTTCAAGAGCAATGGTGGGTTAAACTGCTGACCCTCAGCACAAATCAAACTATACTAGACAGTCATTGTATCCTTCACTGTCTCACTCTCTTGGGGTAGAGGTGAGGGTGGGGGGAAGAGGAGAGTGTCATTTAACTTAAGAATGTTCTTGATGAAGTAGTAAAAATTATTAAATCTCAACCCTTGAGCACATTTCTTTTTAATATTCTGTGTGACAAAATGAAAAGCAAGCATAAAACATTTCAGCTATACACTGAAGTATGAGACGTGTCTCAAGCTAAGGCATTTGTGCAATTGTTTTAGCTGTGAGGTGAATTAGCTTCTTTTTTCATGGAATTCCAATTTTACTTGAAAGAACACGTGACAGAAATCTACAGTTATTTAGACTTGCGTAGTTAGTAAATATTGTTTGAAAATTAACGTAGTACCTGTCACTTCCAAGAAAACAAATGATGGTTATCTGTTACCATTGATAAAATTTGAGCTTTCATGTGAAAAGTAAAATTTGGAAAACTGGTATTCACTACAAGCTTGACAGCCTTCCAAAACTTAAAGACTTTCCAAATGAAACTTGTAGTGATATTAAAAAATTCAGGCCACTTCCGGCAATATGGTGCTCTAGGCAGAAGCACCATGCCATCCCTCCACAGCAAAGATCTGAAAAACTAAGCCACATAGAGAAAACAGCAATCCTGAAACCCTAAGCATCAAATGAAGAGATAAAGAACTCAGCCAGGCACCAAATGGAATAAGAAACTGACAGAGAACAGAGAGCGAAGAGACATACATGCAAAGGTCCCCTATCAGCTAACTCAGCTCGGATCCGCCATCGTGGACTTGTATCAGAGACCAGTGTACAGGGGGTACGAGAATGCAGCTTCATGGAGCTTCCAGCAGGAGACAGAATAACCGGTAACCAACGATATACGCTTTCCCACCCCCACCCCTTCATCACCTCCACTCAGCCTCCTCTGCTTCCCGCAGCCACGGTCTCTTAGCCGGGAAGCACCGGCTGCTTGGATTTTGCCCGCCCGCACTGGCCAACTCCCTGGGTGCCATTTGTTGGCTGCTGGTGTTGCTTCTTGCCGCTTCTTTTGATTTCTTCCTTGCCTCTCGTCGCCTCTCCCTCCTTTCGCTCGAGTGCCTGGCTCCCGGCGCCGGGAAATCTTTGCTTCTTCCTGAGAGGCTGTGGAGCTCCACTCGAGTGTGGGACTGCTTCCCGGTCTGTGCTATCATGCTGGTGGGATCCTGGGGCTTTTTTGTTTGTTTTAAATTGTTTTTTCTTTTTCTTTTCTTGAGCTGGGGGCCTGTTCTGGCCAGGCGGTGCTGCGTGGCTTGGGAACTACCCCCTCAGCTTGCGCAGACACGCAGAGGGATTCCTGAGAGCACTTCATTTTTCGTGTTTTTTTTTTTTCCCCCCTGCCTTTTTGGGGGGTTTTCTTGTTCTTTTTTTTAATTTGTTTGCTTTTCCCTTTTTCGTCTTTCTTCATTACTCAGTTTCTTGTCTCTCTATACTATCCTTCTCTTTCTGTCCCCTGAATACCTGTCACTGAGTGACACCTCCATACCTTCTAGCCAGGTTGTACTTCAACACCTGGGAACAACTTCCCCAGACCTCGTAGCCGAACAGGTGGGATCCCTGGGAGCTTTTCTTTTCTTTTTTCTTTCTAATTTTAATGTATTCATTCTTTTCTTCCTCTTCCCCTTTTTGTTTTTCTCCATTTCACAGTTTCTCATCTCTCCACTCCAACGGCAAGCCACCCTAGCACTCTTTTTTGTTTGTATGTTTTTGGCTCCTGTTCCTCTCTACTCTCTCCCATACCCATCTTAGCTCCACACATCACAATGTTCCCCGTCCATCCTGCCCACCTACACCATGTGCTTAACATCACACCACCAAGCAGCACAGGCATGGCCTACCGGAACCTGCCCTGCACTGATTACTGATCCGCCCTGGTGGCTGTAGTAAGTGCCACAAACAACCCATCCCAGCAACTCCTCTTCAGCTAGACCCTGCCCTGCTGTACCATATCTGAGCGACTGACCCTGCCAATTGGAGGAGGCGAAAAGTATCGTGCCTACAGAGAAGCAAACAAGAACCACAGCCCACCTGCTCAGACACAGCCAAATTAAAAAAAAAAAAAGGGCGAAACAAACAAATCTACAATCAATAAATAAGAAAAATAACTACTGAATACCCCGAAGACAGAAGACAATATCAAAACATTTACAAAAACAGGACAGGATGGTTCCAGTAGGCGTCCAAAATAAAATACCAGATGAGTTTCCACTAGAAGAAAAGGTACTAGAACTACCTGATAGGGAATTCAAATCTTTAATACTCAGAATTATCCAAGAGTTGAAGCAAAAAGCAGACAAAAATGAGGAAAAAATAGACAAATTCATGGAAAAGACAGACAAATTCATGGAAAATACAGACAAAAAAAGGGAAGAATTCAAGAAAATAATGCAGGAACAAAATGCCAAAATAGATTCACAACTAGAAATTATACAAAAACTACAATTAGAAATCCAAAAGATAAACAACAAGATTTCAGAGATGGACAGTGTCATAGAAGGGCTGAGGAGCAGATTTGAAAAGGTGGAAGACAGGCTCAGCGGAATTGAAGACAAACACTTACATACAACTCTGTTTGTGGAAAACTCGGAAAAAAGAACAAAGGAAAATGAAGAAACCCTGTGAATTATGAGGGATACAACCCAAAGCAAAAATTTTCGAGTGATCGGAGTTCCAGAACAGGGGGAGAAAACAGAAAACACAGAGAGGATCATTGAAGAACTGCTGACAGAAAACTTCCCCTAATATCATGAAAGATGAAAACCTGGCCATCCAAGAAGCTCAATGCACCCCATATAGGACAGACTCCAAAAGAAAATCTCCAAGGCATATCATAATCACACTCGCCAAAACCAAAGAAAAACAAAGAATCCTGGGAACAGTTCATGAAAAACAAGAAGTCAAATACAGAGAAGAAACAGTAAGACTAAGCTCAGATTACTTGGAAGAAACTATGCAGGCAAGAAGCCAATGGGATGACATATATAAAACCATGAATGAAAAAAATTGCCAGCCAAGAATAATATACCCTGCAAAACTCTCACTCAAATATGATGATGAAATTAGGGCATTTCCAGATAAACAGAAATTAAGGGAATATATAAAAATGAAACCAAACTTATAAGAATTATTAAAGGAAGTCCTGTGATCTGAGAACAAATGACTTCAGCTCAAAAGCTGAATCTAGGACACAGGATTGTACCAGCCAGATACCAATCTAGGAAATGAACTCTCAAGGACTATCCAAAACCAAAAGAAATACAACAGGGAATCAGAGTAGTTAATTTGTAAATGACAACAACATCAGAACAATAGAAGAGGGAAACTTTTAATGGAGAGGAAGGCAAGGCGATACCAAGTAATAACAGACTGCTTCAAACTTAGAAAGATAAGGGTAAATTACACTGTAACCACAAAGAAAGTTAACAAACATACTCATAAAAATAAAGAGGAAAAACATAAAGTCTCAGTAAAAACAAAACCTACAAAGACAAAAGAAATGAAAAAAAAAAAAAAACAAACCCACAAACAAAAGTAATTCAAGCACAGGAAAGTAAGAGGAACAAAAATAAGTCAGCTCATAACATGGATGAAACTAGAGGACATGCTGAGTGAAATAAGTCAATCACAAAAGGGCAAATATTGTATGAGACCTCTCTTGTAAAAACTCATGAAAAAGCTTACACACAAAAAGTAACAATCTTTGTTGGTTATGAGGGATGGGAGGGGTCAGGGGGAAATGCTAAACAGACAATAGATAAGTGGTATCTTTGGTGAAAGGTGAGAAAGTACACAATACTGGGTAAGGCAGCACAACTTGTACAAGGAAACGTCTTGGAAGCTCCACAGACACATCCAAACTCCCTGAGGGACTGAATTACCAGGCAGAGGGCTGTGGGGACCATGGTCTTGGGGAACATCTAGCTCAACTGGCATAACACAATTCATAAAGACAATTTTCTATATTCTACCTTGGTTAGTAGCTTCTGAGGTCTTAAAGCCTGTGAACAGCCATCTAAGATACTCCACTGGTCTCACCCATTCAGGAGCAAGGGAGAATAAAGAGAACAGGATACAAGGAAAAGATTAGTCCAAAGGACTAATGGACCATGGCTACCAAGGCCTCCACCAGACTGAGTCCAGTACAGCTAGATGGTGCCCGACTACCACCACTGACTGCTCTGACCGGAATCACAACAGAGGGTTCTGGATAAAGCTGGAGAAGGATGTAGAACAAAACTGTAATTCACAAAAAAAAGACCATTCACTGGCCTGAAAGAGGCTGGAGAAACCTCCAGAGTATGGCCCCAGACACCCTTTTAGCTCAGTGGTGAAGTCATTTCTGAGATCTACCGGACAGCTGGGGAGTGGTCAGCCCCATAAAATGAAACTGGACTAATGAAGCACAGCAGTCCAGGGACAAGGACTAGAAGGCAGAAGGGGACAGGAAAGCTAGTGATAAGGAACCCAAGGTTGAGTAAGGACAGTGTTGACATGTAGTGGGGTTGTTAATCATTGTCATAGGGCAACATGTGTACTAACTGTTTAATGAGAAACTATTTTGTTCTGTAAACCTTCACCTAAAGTGAGAATAGCAGCACAACTGGAAGAACGTAGTCAATGTCACTGAACTGTGCATGTAGAGGTTTTTGAAATGGTGTATCTTTGGCTATGTATATTTTCACCAAAAAAAAAAAGGTCGAGAAAGGAGAGGGTTGACATGTCATGGGGTTAACCAATGTCATAAAACAATATGTGTACTGACTGTTTAAAGAGAAACTATTTGTTCTGTAAAACTTCACCTAAAGTATAATAAAAATCAGTATTAAAAAAAAAAAAGGGCAAGGGATATGAACAGGCATTTCACCAAAGAAGACATTCAGGCGGCTACCAGATACATGAGGAAATGCTCACAATCATCAGCCATTAGATAAATGCAAATCAAAATTACAATGAGATATCATCACACCCCAACAAAGCTAGCATGAATCCAAAAAGTACAAAATAATAAATGTTGGAGAGGTTGTGGAGAGACTGGAACACTTACACACTGCCGGTTGGAATGTAAAATGGTACAACCACTTTGGAAATCGATTTGGTGCTTCCTTAAAAAGCTAGAAACAGAACTACCATATGATCCAACAATCCCACTCCTTGGAATATGTCCTAGAGAAGTAAGAGCTGTCACACAAATAGATATACGCACATCCATGTTCACTGCAGCACTGTTCACTAAAGCAAAAAGATGGAAACAACCTACTTGCCCATCAACAGACGGATGGAAAAATAAATTATGGTATATTCACACAACGGAATACTACGAAATGATAAAGAACAACGAATCTGTAAAACATCTCATAATATGGATGAATCTGGAAGGCATTATGCTGAGTGAAATTAGTCAGTCGCAAAAGGACAAATATTGTATGAAACCACTATTATAAGAACTCAAGAAAAGGTTTAAACACAGAGGAAAACATTCTTTGATGGTTACGAGGGTGGGGAGAGAGGGAGAGAGGTATTCACTAACTTGACAGTAGGTAAGAATTCTTAGGTGAAGGGAAGGACAACACACAATACAGGGGAAGTCAGCACAACTGGACTAAACCAAAAGCTAAGAAGTTTCCTGAATACAACCAAACACTTCGAGAGACACAGTAGCAGGGGTGGGGGTCTGGGGACCATGGTTTTACAGGACATCTAGGTCAACTGGCATAACAAAGTTAAGAAAATGTTCTGCATCCCACTTTGGTGAGTGGCATCTGGGGTCTTAAAGCCAGCAAGCGGCCATCTAAGAGGCATCAATTGGTCCCAACCCACCTGGAGCAAAGCAGAATGAAGACCACCAAAGACACAAGCAAAATATTAGCCCAAGAGACAGAAGAGGCCACATAAACCAGAGATTTCATCAGCCTGAGACCAGAAGAACTAGATGGTGCCCGGCTACCACCAATGACTGCCTTGACAGGGAACATAATAGAGAGGCCCTGAAAGAGGAGGAGAAAAGTAGGGTGCAGAACTCAAATTCTAGTAAAAAGACCAGACTTAATGGTCTGACTGAAACTGGAGGGACTCCAGAAGACATGGCCCCAGATTCTTCGTTAGCCCAGAACTGAAACCATTCCCGAAGTCAACTCTTCAGACAAAGATTAGACTGGACTGTTAAGACATGAAATGATACTCGTGAAGAGAGTGCTTCTTAACTCAAGTAGATACATGAGACTAAATGGGCAGCTCCTGTCCGGAGGTAAGATGAGAAGGCAAAAAGGAATAAGAGCTGGTTGAACGGACATTGGAAATTTGGGGTGGGAAGGAGGAGTGTGCTGTCACGTTATAGGGAGAGCAACTAGGGTCATATAACGTGTGTTTAAATTTTTGTATGAGAAATTAACTTGGACTGTAAACTATCACTTAAAGCACAATTAAAAAAAAAAGAATTTAAAGCAGTCCTGAGACCAAAGGCTTGAGAACCACTACTCTAAAATTATGTAAGATGGCTGAAAACTGATGCTCACATTTAGTCTCCCAGGAGAACCCATGTTAATGACTGAAATGGTGAAGGTATCAAGACAATAACTGGCTGTTTTTGAACAAATGAAAAGTAGTTTTTCAGTATGTTGCCACTTTAGTAAAAGTAGGATTGTAGTAAACTTTTTTTTTTTTAAATTGTACTTCAGGTGAAGGCTTACAGAACAAATAGTTTCTCATGAAAACAGTAGTACACATATTGTTTTATGACATTGGTTAACAACCCCACAACATTTCCACCCTCTCCCTTCTCGACCCTTTTTTTTTTTTTGGTGAAAATATATATAGCGAAATTTACACCATTTCAGAAATTTCTACATGCACAGTTCAGTGACATCGACTACGCTCTTCCAATTGTGCTGCTATTCTCACTTTAGATGAAGGCTTACAGAACAAAATAGTTTCTCATTTAAGTTAGTACACGTTGCCCTATGACAATGGTTAACAACCTCACAACACATCAGCACTATCCTTACTCAACCTTGGGTTCCGTATCACCAGCTTTCCTGTCCCCTTCTGGCTTCTGGCCCTTGTCCCTGGACTGCTATGCCTTATTAGTCCCATTTGGTTTTATGGGACTGTCCACTCCCCGGCTGAACGGTGAACCTCGGAAATGACTTCACCACTGAGCTAAAAGGGTGTCTGGGGGCCATACTCTGGAGGTTTCTCCACTCTCCTTTAGGCCAGTAAATCTGGTCTTTTTTTTTTTGTGAGTTAGAATTTTGTTCTACATCCTTCTCCAGCTCTGTCCAGAACCCTCTGTTGTGATCCTGGTCAGAGTAGTCAGTGGTAGTAGCCAGGCACCATCTAGCTGTACTGGACTCAGTCTGGTGGAGGCCTTGGTAGCTGTGGTCCATTAGTCCTTTGGACTAATCTTTTCCTTGTATCTTGTTCTCTTCATTCTCCCTTGCTCCCAAAGGGATGAGACCAGTGGAGTATCTTACATGGCTGTTCACAGGCTTTTAAGACCCCAGACGGAACTGTAGCAAACCTTAATTCATCTTTATTTGTTGTTGTGGGCCACATATTCACATACCCGTTACATGAGTTGCTCTAGCTAAGGTCAATATCAAGGCTCGGTTCAGTTCTTCAGATTCCGCTAACAACACCGTTTTGGGGTTGCTGAGGAAGCGTGTAAACTGTGGCTGTACCTCTGAGCTACCTAATGCTATTATAAGCCTGAGTACAGTGCTGTCAACACTGAAAGGTGGAAGAACAAAAGAAACGTGAAAAAGTTAAGCTGCACATAAAATTTCAGCATTATAGAATTAAATTCCAGATTAACCACAATGTAAAAAAAATGCAAACTACAAATTCCACCTCCATCAATTTAAAAAAAAAAAAAATTCTTCTTTTGTATCAGAATGAAATTTGGTGACTTGCTTTAACAACCTGAGGTGTCAAATACTATATTGAGAGCTGACATTTTTATACATTTGAAAAAGATAACTTGTAGCCTGCAGGACTCAAAATTTTCACCTGGATATACAGCATTTCAAAAATTTAATTTTTCTATCTGAAACATATTTTTACTTAGAGTATAATTAAAATGAGAGGATACTTAATCATAATCTGAAGTATACTGAAATCTAGCAGCATGGTAAAGGGCAAAATTAGAATATAATGACAAAGGCCTTGGAAGTACTAATTCTCAGTCCAAAGATCTTGAGGCAAGGACTCAACTATCTTAATGCTTCTATTTAAAAAACGGGAATCCATTTCTTCTTTACTACAAAAAAAAAAAAAGAAAGAATAACTCCAGAAACAGAAGAGTTTGTATGACAAATCAAGAAGAAAATTATGAGGTAAAAGATTAAGTTCCTCAACGCCAACAATGTTTCTAATAAATTTTAAGGAGAGACAGTTTCCAATGGACTTACCAAAGGTGAAGCTGGTTCTGGTTGGTTTGTGCAACTGCAGCCAAAGTATGAAGATGACTCAGGAGCTGAACTCTGTAATGAGGGTGAATGTGGTGCATCCGGTAGCTAAACATCTCAAGAAGTGTGTGTAAGATCCCCCACGCATGAGACTTGAAAACAGCTCGCAAAAGCTGACCTTGAGAAAAGATCAGTCCAAAGGACTAATGGACCACAGCTACCAAGGACTCCACCAGACTGAGTCCAGTACAGCTAGATGGTGCCCGGCTACCACCACTGACTGCTCTGACCAAGATCACAACAGAGGGTTCTGGACAGAGCTGGAGAAGGATGTAGAGCATAATTCTAACTCACAAAAAAAAAGACCAGATTTACTGGCCTAAAGGAGAGTGGAGAAACCTCCAGAGTATGGCCCCCAGACACCCTTTTAGCTCAGTGGTGAAGTTACCTCCGAGGTTCACTGTTCAGCCTGGGAGTGGACAGCCCCGTAAAACCAAATGAGACTAACGAAGTACAGGAGTCCAGTGACAAGGGCCAGAAGGCAGAAGGGGACAAGGAAGCTGGTGACAGGGAACCCAAGGTTGAGTAAGGATAGTGCTGATGTGTTGTGAGATTGTTAACCATTGTCATAGGGCAACATTTGTAGTAACTGTTAAATGAGAAACTATTTTGTTCTGTAAGCCTTCATCTAAAGTGAGAATAGCAGCACAACTGGAAGAGCATAGTCAATGTCACTGAACTGTGTATGTAGAAATTTTTGAAACGGTGTATCGTTGGCTATGTGTATTTTCACCAAAAAAAAAAAAAGGTTGAGAAGTTAGAGGGTTAATATGTTGTGGGGTTAACCAATGTCATAAAACAACATGTGTACTACTGTTTCATGAGAAACTATTTGTTCTGTAAGCCTTCACCTGAAGTACAATAAAATATAATAATAAAAAAAAAAAAAGTGAGAATAGCAGCACAACTGGAAGAGCGTAGTTAATGTCCCTGAACTGTGCGTGTAGAAATTTTTGAAATGGTGTATCTTTGGTTATGTATATTTTCACCAAAAAAAAAAAAAGTTCGAGAAGGGAGAGGGTTGACATGTTGTGGGGTTGTTAACCAATGTCATAAAACAATATGTGCACTACTGTTTCATGAGAAACTATTTGTTCTGTAAGCCTTCACCTGAAGTACAATAAAAAAATAAAATAAAATAAAAAAATAGAAAAAAAAAAAAAGCTGACCTTGAGGAACAAGACAATTTAAAATTTAAAAGCTCTGCATTAAACGACATTTGAAGGAAAGTCACACTGAGTAAAATGTATGCAGAGATTTAACCGTGAAATATACTCTCCATAATTTCTACTTTACGTATAAGAAAAAAATATAGATCCTAATTGTAATACCAAGTTTGCTTTTTGTTTTTTCCTGAATTTTGACAAAATAATACTCAAGTTCATCCAGAAAAATAAAACAAGAGATGAGATATAGAAAGAATTGCTCCACCTTTCCTCACTTCTCAGTTACCTTTTAAATTATTGTTATAAAGTGAATGCTCCCAACTGTCTGAAGCATGCAGATCCCTTTTTAACATAAAAAAGTTGCATCACACCTGCCCTTGTTCTGTCCTCCCTTCCCAGAAAGTTACATGCAACTCTGAATTATCTGGGAGAAAGAGTAACTGTGGTTAAAGTTAAAATTATACTGTATTAGTGAAAAGTTAAGAGTTACCATGAATCAGAAAAACATTTGCATGTTAGAAATTATCTGTTGTTTAAAACTGCATAACACCTAGCAGACATTATAATGTGTCTTTTGCAGTGCAGACATACTCCTTCCTTACTGCTAGTCCCAGCAGAGGAGAGCACTGCTGCCCTGGGGTGAACCAGTAGCAGACACATAGCAGAGGAGGCAAATGGATCGTGGATTCTTACATGAGGACAGAGACCATGTCTATTCTGCTCACTGCATCCTCAAAACCTAGCTCTGTGCCCTTTTCTTACCACTCAAGAAACTCAGTCCCTTGACTCTCACACTTCCTATTGCTTTTTGCTTTATTGTTTCTATAATACTTATCACCTTCTGACAAACTACATATTTCACTTATTTACTTTGTTTATTGCCTGTCCTCCTGATTAGCATGTAAGCTCCATGATAGCAGTGATTAGACAAGTATATGCTGAATTAACGAACGGGTTAATAGTTATAAGCACCAGAAAATTTGTCTTACTGATAAATCCTTTGATGCCCAAAGATTCTATTTCCATATAGACTAATAAAGACTGTAAATTTCTACTAGTACTGGAGCCAAGGTCACACTGGACTTCGCATGAGCAAGTTTTATCACCCTGGTTACAATGCTGTGAATAAGACTGAGGAGAAATATAAGCGGAGAAAATAAAAATTCATATTTTGGGTATAAATACAGGCGTTACCTCTACTTATGGGTAACTTACCTCTACTTATGGGTAACTTATTCAGTATAAATCTAAATTTAAATGGTTAAAATGAAGCTGATGCACTTAACATATTTAAATTGTGCAGTAAACTTACTAGTGATACACTGTACAACCTGAGACTACCATATTTTTTCAAATAACGCCCCTATGTAAATAATGCACCCACACATATAATGCACACAGTGTCTAGGAAAATAATGTGCAAGGGGCTTGCGAGGTTGGCAAAACACATAGAACAAACACATTATTTTCATAAAAATACGATAACTCTGGTTTTTATGGGACTTTAAATGTGCACCAGGATCTGTCTGCTCATGGAAGAACAAAATGTGAGTACAACTCATACACATACTTGAGTGATTTTAGTCTGTTTTTCTTTTTCATATATGGAACTACAACCATTTGCAATACTAAAAAACTTAAGTCACAGAATTACTTAAATCATTGCAAAGACCTAAATGTTAGGTTCCAACATGGCTTTCCTCAGATCTGTCATGCATGCAAGTAAAGCACATGTATAATTCTATCAGTGTTTACTATTTGAAAAGGAGTGTGGCTTTTCTAGAACTGATGCCCCACCTGAAGGCCCACAGATGCAGTCTCTTTGGCCCACATGTTTTTAAGTTTGAGCCATATTTAAAAGCTGAAAGATTAGAAATAAAAAATTTGGATTTCCAGCCCTTCTTGAAAAAAGTCAGAAAATCTAGTTATACTAGTCCACATTCCTGTATTACAGAAATGAGCTAAAGTGGCAGCATCAGAATATGAGTTCTTCATGCCCCAGCCGACCTCAGTTCTCTCCATACACACGTGCTTCTGTGGGCACATACACCTGGACCCTCAGTCAGCACCAGGCTTTGTTAATTTACATCACCGGTCTGGTCCCTATAGGCACTTGAGGTTCTAGAATCACACTCAACAGAGCCTTTTCTGTCTTTTAGAAACCACAGCATTCAAATCTAAAAGCCTTCCATGTGTTACAGTATTGCAGTATAAGTCCATGTTTGTCCAAAAAAAAAAAAAAAAGCATACATTCATATACTTACACAAAGGAAAAGACATGGAGGATATACACAAAAATTTTATAATCTTTCTCATGGAGGGATTATGGCAATTATCATTTTCTTTCGGTTTATTTGTATATTCTACAATTCCTACAATATTCATTTTTATAACAAAATAAATGTAATTATTTCAAAATGCACCTAGCCATAAAATATACACATGAAAGGAAATCAAGGTCTATATCAACAGCAATTTCTTGACATGAGACCAAATAAATAAAAAGCACATACCTCATTTTGGCATTAACTGTCAGTGAATCCAGAAGGTTCACTGGTAAGTGAGTAATACATCCTGAATCCACACAGCTCATTCCAGGGAGAGGTATCCTCATAATCCCATTTCCATAAATAGTTTCTACCAGAGCTCCCATGGGTAATGTAAAACATTCTGAATTTGTAGACTACGCATTACACAACAGGGCAATCTTATAGTCATTCATCTGTAAACTTTTATTTCTCAGACTGTGTTGTAGGAACCTAAAAATTCTAGTTCATTAAACAGAAAAAATACAAATTATTTTCCATAAAGTTAACTTGCATTTTTTTTAAAGTATAAATTTATGTTAATACTGTCTTTATTCTTACAGGCATTATAGTTTCTGCCCAAAATGTAAAGTAGAAACACATACAAATTTGGGTAGCATTTCAGAAGAAAGTTAATACAAGTTAACAATAATGAGTCATTTGGTAAGTATGTACTATATATGCAGCATTGTATTAGGCTACTGTTCAGAGAATGAAGAAATAATTCACAAATTCATGAACTAGATTTTTGTTTATTATCTGTCCACTTAAGCACAACAATATGCCTTGATTATAGATGTCGTATGAAAGGATAATCATAAGTGGGTGTCTCCTATAACGAAGGCCAAATGAAATGTGAAGTTATCATTTTCCTTGGGTTTATCTGAATATTCTATAATGCCTAAAACAAACACTATTCCTTTTTGTGAAAAAATAAATTTAATTATTTAAAAAATGTACCTAGCCATAAAATATACTCTACCATCTCCTATGAACAGATTTGGCAGTCCTTTTTGGAAGCCCTAGGTGGGAAGTTCAGCTATTTCCAGCACCTCTGACTAAAGCACAGGTCTATCTGAGAAGGACATCTTTCCTGAGTAGTCACAACTTTGTTGTTGTTAGGTGCTGTCAAGTCAGTTCCAACTCACAGCAACCCTATGTTTTACATTACCCATGGGAGCTCTGGTAGAAACTATGGAAATGGAATTATGAGGATACCTCTCCCTGGAATGAGCTGTGTGGATTCAGGATGTATTACTCCCTTACACTGCCTGATCCTGAGTCATCCGCACAATTGTTGTTATGCTCGAGCCCATTGCTGCAGACACTCTGTCAATCCACCTCGTTGAAGGTCTTACTCTTTTTCGCTTACCATATACTTTACCAAGCATGATGTCCTTCTCCAGGGTGCCTCCTGATAACATGTCCAAAGATGTGAGATGAAGTCTCATCATCCTCACTTAAGGAGTATTCTGGCTTTACTTCTTCCAAGACAGATTTGTTCATTCTTTTGACTGTCCGTGGTATCAGTTTATGACTTTTTCACATTCTAAAGTTTTGCTAACCAGCACCCTAAAAGTCCAGAACTGTTACCTCAGTTTCACTATTTCACCCTTCTCATTTTGGGATGAGTTAAACATTCTGTACATTTTTGACACACACAAAAAATTTACATGAAAAATATCTAGCACACCCCATGCCCTGCTCACCAGCCCACTCCCAAGAGAATACAATGAAGCTATCAATTTTCTTTATACGTTTGTATCACGTTTCATTTTACTGATATTTGAAGCTTTTTTCTTTGAGAATTTTCTACTCCACTTTTTAATCCCCCTCCTTTATTCTAAAAAGTGGAAGGCCCACTCTTTCTTCAAATTTTAAGGATACTATATATACATTTTCAGTCCTCACATGTAAGCAAAGCACAAAAACAAGGAATTAATTTAAAAATTCAGTTTTCTATCTCCAAGTGCTTTGCCAGAGGTGAACTACTGGAGCATAAACACCTACCATATCACAAATCACTGGGTATACTTGAATACTGGAATAACATGATAAACCATAAACTACCACTCATTAAACAGTTATAGCCAATTAATGTAATTGATGTCAATAAGTTGTATACCTATAAAAAGTTGAATTGGCAAAAGTTGTGTGATACATATATTTACAACAATGACAAAAAAAGGAGTAGCTGCTGAGACTGCTTAGTACAAACAAAAACTTCATGGGATTTGGTTCCTTGGTTTGCAGGTTTAGGGTCCTGGTTTCACGGGACATCCCAGTTAATTGGCCTAATAACATGTTTAGTACCTCTGTTCTACCTCCTAGTTCCTTGCGAACTGCCTGGGGTCTTAAAAGCTTGCAGGCAACCACCCAAGGCATGATAACTGGTCTCTTTGCCTGGAGCAACAGAGGAAGAAGACGACTCAAGAATAGGGGGAGGATGTGGAATGTGTAGCTAACTGCCTCCATGAACAACTGCCTCCTTTGCTATGAGATCAGAAGAAATGGATGGTGCCTGGCTACCATTACTGAACATTTTCACCAAGGATTCCATAGGAGAATTCTGATCAAAATGGGGATAATATAGAAGAGAATTTCAAACTCTCATGGACTCCAGACTTTCTGGAGACATGGAGCTGGATGAACCCCTGAAATTATTGCCCTGAGATGATCTGCAAAATTTAAACCAAAAATATCCCCTGAAGTCTTCTTAAAACCAAGGAACAGTTTTGTTAAACTAGTAAAAGATATCTGCCTTGAGCATTATGCTCTTTTGAGATCTATATGGGACCAAAGTGACAACAGCAACTTGAAAGATCAGACAGGAACCTCAGTGGGCAGTGAGTCTATGTTAATGGGGAAGAACAACTCTGAAAAGGAAGGTGAGAATGGCTGCACAACTTGAAGAATGCAATCAATGTCCTGAATTTACATGTAGAAATGGCTGAATTGGTCTATGGTTTGCTGTGTACAGTCTCAACAACAATAATAAATTTTTTTTTAAAATTCAAAATGAATTAAGGACTTAAAAAAAAAAAAAATTACTTCCTGAGACTATGAAGATACAATTTGGCATCACACATCTTATAATCCAGGATGAATACTGTCAGATGAAGTAAAAATCTCATTATATTTAGCAATATACCTAATCATATGGCAAAAGGCCTTTCAAAGGAAAACGAAGAGTTGCAGGATCCAATTTCCATGAGTTAGAAATGGCGCATGAGTTATTTACAACTGGCAGAAGACTGCAGCGACCCGTATGTATTAAAAAAAAAGAAAAAATGTTTTTAAGTAAATGTGAACACAGCATGCCAGGTCCAGCATAGACAGTCTTTAAATATTTGTAGAGTGAATGAAGGATCAGGTAGACACAAGACGGAAGTTTGGGAGTTTTCCTTGATTATTTTTAGTCCAGATGGTTAGGGACCAATTTATATAGGCCTTTCAAACTCAAAAATGTTTTCATTTTGTCCAAGTGTCTAGAGCAGGGGTCAGCAAATTACAATCCATGGGCCAAATCCCGCCAACCACCTGTTTTTGTAAAGTTTTATTGGAATACAGTTGTTTCTGCACTAAATGGCAGAGCTGAGTAGCTGCAAAAGACTGTATACCCACAAAGTTGAAAATATTTACTATATGGCCCTTTACAGAAAAAGTATGCAGACCCCTTGTCTAGGGTCAAGATGATTAACTATAGGCAGGACGCCCCAGAGGCCTTAGATGTAGCATACAAGGATCAGCTCATATACCCAATTGCCTAACAAATAGTGCTACTTAGGTGTCCCATAGGCATCTCAAACTGAACATGCCTGAAGTTGAACTCATCATCTTTCTTCTCAAACCTGTTTCACTTCCACAATCCATTACATGACATCATATCTACTCAGTTACAGAGGCTAGGAGCCTGAGAATTCTCTGCCTACTTTATTTTTCTATTTCCAGTATCTAGAACAGCACCTGGTTCATAAGGCATTCAACATTTGATCAATGAATAAATAACGGTCTATATTATAAGACAGTTTGAGGCTACCATGACTTTTAGAAATAATTCATGAATACATGTGGGCATTGTAAAAATTGTCAAATCACATGCTTCCTTTCTCAAGAAAGTTCAGAGCATCTAATAAACCACAACAAAATGGAAAATAAAGAACAAAGGTGTGAATTAAAACGGGCTGAAGAAGCCTGGTACTCTCATGTACCATGGCCACACAGAGACAGGTCTGTTGAGACTTCAATTAACTAGAGATTCCACGGTACTTTACTAGCTGTATTAAAAGGTCTTCCTAATGACCAGAATAGCACTTTCTAGAATAGTTCTACTTGAAGCTCAGACCCAATCCAGGCAGCTACTTTTCCCTCCCTACATTCACCACACAAGGTACCTAAAAACAAGTGGAAGACTATTATTAGGCTCCTAGAAAGTTACTAAAATGGCAAGCCACCAAGACATGTATAAGCTATCATCCTTCATCTTTAATAGTTAGATAACTATGGTGAGATTAATTACTTTTGTGTATGGCCTTTCTAGCCATGGTCTTGTAACTCCCACCCAGGTGACTGTGTGATAGGGTAATTGTGTCCTACCAAGGGGATCGGTCAGTTTTGCCTTAAAGAGAAGCAATTCCAAAGCAGAGAGGAGGAACCCACCACCACCAAGGAAGGAGAGACCAGCAGGAGAGACCTAGTAGCAGAGATCTGGCAGCAGGAGATAGCATAGTGGGCTTCCCCCACCCATGGAGCAAGACAGCTGAGTGCCTTTGGGCAGAAACTGAAGGCCAGGGAGAAGTGTGCCTGAGAGCATGGTTGGGATGCGACTGTCCCGATGCAAGAACTGTATCTTTGAGTGTTCCTGAGCCTGAATTGTAGCCTGTTACTTCCCTAATAAACCCCTTAATTGTAAGTATGGTCTGTGAGTTCTGTGTGGCCATTGCAATGAATTATCAAACCCAGCAGAGAAGTAGAGAGTGCAGTGGGAGGGACGGCTGGTGTCAGAGTTGGTACCGATGGCTGAGAGAGGAGGCGTGTCTGACCTCCACAGAGAAATCACCCTTGGGCTGTACATCTTGGTTCTCGCTCCCCCAGCTACCCCTAAATTAAGTCAAGCTACACCACTATATCCTCTAGCTATTTGATGAAGCTATGTGTGTATTTTATTATATGACATAAACTGTCTCAGTGGAGTAGCAGAGAAATTAAATACATCATAATGATTTAAAAATATATATTATTTAAGGAAAATAGTGACTTCTTAAAAATCACACAAAAACAAATTACTATAACTATTTTTGATTGAATTTCAATTAAAAACTTTAGAAAATATAAAATTTACCCAGTGTGGAAGCTTTCCTTCAGGATACAGTTTCTTGATCTCAGTGACTGCAAAATAAGATGGTAATAAAAGAGGCATTTCTTTCCAAGATATATGCTATAACCTGAAAAACTAAAGGGCAATGTTATTACTCTCGACTAATCCTGTATATGCAGCCCTGGTGGCACAGTGGTTAAGAGTTCAGTTTGGCTGCTAACCAAAAGTTCGGTAGTTCGAATCCACCAGCCGCTCCTTGGAAACCCTATGGAGCAGTTCTACTCTGTCCCATATGGTCGCTATGAGTCGGAATCAATTTAACAGCAACAAGTGTGCTTTTTTTTTAAGTCCTGTATATAAGCCCTTTAAACACAATACCAACAACAAAAAGACTACTAAAAAGTGCAGATATTTCATAGATGCACTGATCTTAAACTATAGCATAAAGTAATTCATTCGTATGTAGATAATCTCCAAAAAAGAATAATAAACAATATAATGGATTACTGAGGGTTAGTAAATAGCCTTGAAATATGCCAAAAAAATTGGTAGACTTGGGAGTACAGGAACAGATCAGAGTAACTATACTTGCAACATGAGCTACAAAGCATGGAGATCTTTTATGTGGTCTATTGGCTGGTGTCTTGTAATGGTTTAAAATACTTCAATACCTATACTGCTGTTTTCATAAATAAAAACAAATTTAATTAGTCTAAAATTCTCTACTGAAATATACTAAAAGTGATTTTTGTAGAAATAAACAAATAGAACATTCCACAAACTACCAAAAGTTTAAACAGAAGTAAACAAAATTAGACTTTTTTGAGGTTAAGGTCAATGTATTTCAAATATGTTTAAATTACCTCTCTTGCTGCCAGAAGCTGCTGTACAACAGCTGAGCTCACTGTATTAGGAATTGTCAAGATTTTGTCAAAAATAACCTTTAAGAGATCTCGAACACCCTGATATAAGAGGAAAGACATAGATTAAAACTAAGTAACATCCCCTGTGCTAGTTCTAACATCAAGATATGCCCTAAGAGAGGGCTGACATGTTGTGCGGTTGTTAACCAATGTCATAAAACAATATGTGTACTACTGTTTCATGAGAAACTATTTGTTCTGTAAGCCTTCACCTGAAGTACAATTAAAAAAAAAAAAAAAAGATATGCCCTAATACTGAAAACATGATTTATTTCCTCTGGCTGTTGTCAGGTGCTGTCAAGTCAGCCCAATCATGATGATCCCATGCACAACAAGATGAAACACTTCTCAATCCTATGCCATCCCCGTGATCAGCTGCAGACCAGACTGTTGTGATCCCCAGGGTTTTCATTGGCTGATTTTAGGAAGCAGATTGCCAGGCCTTTCTTCTTAGTCCATCTTAGTCTGGAAACTCTGCTGAAACTTGTTCAGCATCACAGCAACATGCAATCCAACAATGACGGATGGGTGGTGGCTACACATGAGGTGGGCCAGGAATCAACCCCGGGTCTCCCACACGGAAGGCAAGAATTCTACTGCTGAATACCAATGCCATTTACTTCCTAGCTGTGCTTAATTCAAAGGTTTCAGGATTATGCACTTAGGAAAAAAAGTTACCTTCAAGATCACACCTTTCATTTTTTCTAAATCAGAGTTAACATTTAAGTCTCTAACATCAACCTAAGAGCCATGTTCCAAAACAGAATTCTAAAGAATGTTATATAATATGGATGAACAAAGTCACTTAAAAATGAAAATTAAACTCTCTACACCCTTTGTTACCTTTCTTATATTACAAGGGTCAAGAAAAACTTAATTTGTGCTTAAGGACAGAAATACATTTGAACAGAACTTGAAAATACTCTGGAAACATGGATAATAAAAAAAATTTTCTGGCAGATGATCCTTTCTGCTCACTCTCTTTGGCGTATTTTAACCTTATTCCCCCTTCTCAGCATCACATACCTTAATCCCTCAAGCTTATTCAATAAGGCTATTCTGTTAGTGGAATATCTCTACATATCTACTACCAGTTGCATTACTTCAGAGCAGAATCTGATATACACAGAGAAAATTTCATTCAACATGCATATATTGACCATAAACTATGTGCTCAGTTTTGTAAAAAAGACAGACAAAACATATACATGAATTATAAATCATCACACAAGTAAATGAGAAGTTAAAGGCCACATAGTAAACTGCTAAGAAATTAAAAGTATGATAAAGAGATACAATTAGAAAAAGCCTCTTAGGATTTTGTGTTAAATCATGATTCAAATCAATAATTAACTATTAGTTCATTATCTGTTAAGTTGTTTCAGATTAGAGAGAATGCGGAAGACATAAAGCACAGAGGCTTTGCAGCTACTGAGTTGAGCTGTTTTATGAGAGACTAGTGGAGGGTGTATGTTGGAATGCAGTGCAGAAGACACTAGTTAAGGCAGGCACAGTCCAAGGAAGATCAAGATAGGTGTGAAGCAGGACCTTTCTTCCTTCATCAGTTGATGCCTACGTCCCTTCTCAGTTTCCACATACCCCTGCTCTTGTGCTCTTTCAAGTGTCATATAAAAGGGATCCCAATATCGTAACACCTGTGGCATGAAGGAACACAGATGATTCTGCTTTGTGTCTTCTCTACTCATCATTAAAATACATTAGCCACCTGCATTTTTAAGAAAGAGGGAGGGGAAGAGAAGTTTTGAGAACCACTTTTAAGTCCCCTTAAGAAATATACAACAAAAAATGATAGATTTCTAAAACTCTTCCACTCCATTTCTCTTACCTGAAAATGAGACATATTCACTGAAATACTAATCATGTCTGAAAGAGATCACTTTTTATAATTAGAGAAAAATACCTTGTAATCCACTCCCCCTATTATTTTCCAAACCAGTTTAAATGTTAACGCCCAAAGCTGTGTCCTTTCCCATTCAAGAGTATCAGAGTTTATCAGGGATTCACAAACCATCCTACAAAAAAGGAATACCCAGTCTGGCTACAAACAAAATTTTAATACTCTGTGTACTATATTGTCACAGCAAGTATTTTTCATGAAAGTGCATTATTACTCAAAGTTAATTTTAAAACTCTATGCATAGCATTTTACATTTTCTAGCTATATGAAAGATCAAACACAAAGCAGAACTATGAAATATTTATTACGTTATATTTTTACTAAGAGGAAACCTACCAAAGGCTATTGGTTAAATGTTTACCAGGAATATCAACCTGTGGCAGATTGTGTATTTCCAAGACAGTGACAACAAGATTTTCCTTCCCACATGCTCTTCTGAAATGTGACAATGGCACTTTTCCCACAGGGGTAGGGGGGATGTCCATGTTCTTTCCTCTTAAATCTGGGCAGGCCTAAGACTATGGCAAAAGTAATGCTGTAGGACTTCTAAGGCAAGGTAATAAAAGGTGATTCTCCTTCCACCTAACCCTCTTTTTAATACTTCCTCTTGAATCCACCATGCTGTGAAGAAGTCCAGGCCACATGGAAAGGCCATGTGTAGTTTCCAGTTGAGAGTCCTAGCTGCAGTCCCAGATGACAATCAGGCATCAACCACCAGATGTATGAGTGGAGAAGCCTTCATTACAATTCCAGCTATAGCCACAATCTGATTGCAATCAGTAAGAAATCCCGACCAAAAAACTGTCTACTAAGCACAGTCAACCACCATAACCATTAAAGATAATAATAAAGTGATTGCTATTGTTTAAAGCCAGGAAGTGTTGGAGTAATTCATTATTCAGCTAACGAAACTGGAACAAGCTCATCAAAGTGAGTGATCTCAGCCCCTCAGCTGAAAGGTAGAGCCTGTCTGGTTTTCAGCTTATAAGTATATAATTCTATGAATATTGCATTGTAGAAACTAAAACCTAAACTATTATGAAGAATTATCTGATGAGTCTAATTTCCTTCCTCATTTCTTTATCCTTTTATAACTTCAACCTCAACCAATTTCTAAACATTCATATACCCGAAAACTGTTTGGATTGCTTGCATTCACCATTAAACATACCTGGGTGGAAGAAGACCAGTCTCGACTGCCATTGCTAAGCAGTCATACAGAAAAATTCTTTTAGGACTATGCTGGTCATGAACTAATTCAAGAATCCACCGGATGCATTGTTCATGTGACTCCTGGAAAATTAGCAAATGATTATATTTGGGATCCAAATGTTATATTTGGTTCTAACAAATGGCTAATACTATACCTGAGAGCACATAAAGACTATAAATTAAATGCTCTATCATGAGCATCAGGGGGTGATAATAACTTTTAAAAACGCAAAATGAAAAAATTCAGATTTGGTATTTCATTTATATTAAGCTTACACTCTTACAGTTATATAGATTAAAATTGCACCATTTTTATTACATGGGGCCTTGGAATGCCTTATAAGTAGTAAGATTTTATTAACATATTCACAGACAATAGAAAACTATAACACAGATTGTATAAATAAGCTGAAAGAAAATGCAGTGAACTACTTTTTCAGAAGCTCCTTAATTTTTTTTTTTTTTAATATGCTGTTTTCTTGGATGGTACTGGAGTTTGTTAGAATATCTGAAGGACAGAACACACCCTGTGGAAAGTATATAGGAAGCTAAAGTAAAGTGCTCTAGAATGGAAGGAAGATTGCCTTCCAAAAGTCAAAACTGGTAAAAACCCATACAATGGATGAGAGTACTTATCTGCAGATAGCACTTTTGGAAGTAGCTGCCTGGAAGTTAAATCAAGCTTTGAATGTGAAGGCAAAGTGGAACTTAATTATTAGTACCAATAAAATCTCTATGAACAGAAAGTGGTGGTCTTCTGTGGAGAAGAATTTGACTGAATGATGGCAAGCAGGAGATGAATCAAGCAAGCAGGAGATGAATCAAATCACAGAAGATCCATTTTGCAGGAGGAAGGAAACTCAAAAGCATCTCATGCTTTTTGAGCTAGTCAACACTTTGGTTGTAAATTTGGTTTTCTAGATACTCCGAGATGAAAGATGTCTTAATGACAGATATAAATATTCCTGTCACTGGGGGAAAATATCCATCAGGGTTAGTACATCAGCCTCATGAGGATTTACAGTGAACTGAATCCCTAAGAGCCCCATCAATTATGAATCCAATGACGTATCAAATTTCTAGACTTGCAAAGCACTAAATCCACCCTAAAATGTTATCTGCCCATATCAACATTTGTCTCCTGGGACACTCCCAGGAAGCCTATACATCCTGCTCCTCTGCACTACCACTGTCCCTCATACACGCTTGTACTACTGCATGTCTAACACTGATTTCAAAATATTTATCTACTTCTCAATCCCTCGTTTAGAATGTAAATTTCTTGAAAACACGCAATCTTTAACTCACAGAACGTGTTTTAAACATAATTGTGTGTGTGTGTGTGTGTGTGTACTCTGGGTAAAAGTTTACAGAGCAAATTAGTTTCTCATTCAACAGTTTATAAACAAATTGATTTGTGACATTGGCTGCAAGCCCTGTGATGTGTCAACACTCTCCCCTTCTCCACCCCGGGTTCCCCATTTCCATTTGTCTCATTTTCCTGTCTCTTCTTGCCTTCGCTTTTGGGCATGAGTTGCACATTGGGTCTCATTTGCATGACTGAGCAAAGTATGTTCCTCACGGGTCTTACTGTTCGTTTTATAGACCTGTGTAATCTTTGGCTGAAGAGTGAACTTCAGGAGTGACTTCAGTTGTGAGTTAAAAGGGTGTCTGGGGCCCACAGCGTCCAGATTCCTTCTGTCTCTGTCAGACAATAAGTCTGGTCTTCTTTTATGAATCTGAATTTTGTTCTATATTTTTCTCCCACTCTGTCCGGTATCCTCACTGTGATCCCTACCAAAGAGGCTGGTGCTGGTAGCCTGTCTCCATCTAGTTCTTCTGGGCTCAAGCTTGTGGAGGCTGTGGTAATTGTGTGGTCCATGACTCCTTTGGACTAACATTTCCCATCTGTTTTTGGTATTCTTCATTCTCCTTTGCTCCGGGCAGGATGGGATGAGTAGATGTATCTTAGATGGCTGCGTACAAGTTTTTAAGACCCCAGATGCTACTCATGAAAGCTGGATGTAGAACATTTTCTTTATGAACTATGTTATGCCAAGTGACCTAGATGTCCCGAGAACATGCTCTCCAGCCCCAGCCCAGTAACTCACTCCCACAGCGTCACAGAACATTTAATGAATTAATTTAAAATGCTGACAAGATGTCCACCTTCACTCAGAGAAATGCAAAATAAGACTATACTAAGATTAAACTTGTCACTTTTTAAGATTGGAAAATATCAAGTTTATTAACACTCTATTACAACACTAAACAAAATAGACAGGGTTATGGATTGAACTGTGTCCCCCCAAAATATGTGTTGGAATCCTAACCCAGACACTTGTGTCTGGAAAGCAAGGTGGTAATTAACAGTGTATATAGTATGAGACCATTCTATAAAGTGATTCTATATGCATAAAATACTAAACAGAGGACAGTGACTGCAGAAAGGAAAAAGAACAGGGGTTTAAGAGGACAAGAAGAAACTGTTCTTTGGAGCTACCCTTTTGTACCTTTGTTATTTTGAACCACATGCATCTACTATTGATTAAAAGATAATTAAAACCAAAAAAAAATAAAGTACTGCCACCATGTGATCTATGTCTGAGTGGTATGTTTTACCACCAGCAGCTCAACTGCCAACAGTTCTCGTTTCCCTACCTATAATGCACTACTCCAACATGAGCTCTTTAAATATCACACATTTTGTCTTTTTCATGGATACACTTTCCCGTGAATGTTTTTTATTACTAAGTCTTACTGCTCTTTTCCCCATTTTTTATTATAATATCTTTGTATCCTTATTACAATTTTTTCATATCCATACTGTAGTCTTTGTATCTTTACTACAGTATTACTGTATCTTTATTATAGTGTCTTTGTTTCAATACTGTGCCAGTTCCTTTCATCTGTAAATGAATGAAATTTTTAGTCTTTACAATGCCTAACACAGCTGTTTGCAAGTGCACCAAATAAATCAGAATAGGATGAAAATGTCTTATATAATCTAACATAGGGTTTTTTTTTTTAAACATCAAATAAAAACATCTAACACTGCGCTGTAATCAACATGACTTCTCAACACAGGTTTCCACCAGGAAAACACAAATTAAAACAAATGGAAACTAGAATAAACAAGAGAAAAAAATGATGACAATTTTGTCTTTCCAGGAAACACCTGACAGTAACATCAAAGTAAATGTAAAAAAAAAAGGGGGGGGGGGAGGGGACTTAAATTATCAGCTAAATATATTAAAAATGCAGTACGCACCTGAGAAAGACCAGCCCAAAACTGTCTGAAGGCCCCCAAACAGCTGATAAGTTTTGTTTTTTCATCTTCAGGGGTATCCATAAACATGCTAAAAACCAAAACAAACCAACTAAACTGAAATTATATTATTTGCCACTAGCTTTAAAAAGTCAATACGTTACTTGAACAGTCGATTTTATAGACCCCCAAGAAAATCCTACGTCTTACAAAGATACTGTCACGTAAAAACATAAAAATCTGCCAGGCATTATACTCACCCAGGAAACGCCTCTTCTATAATTTCCATTTTATGTAAAATAATTAAAAAAAAACACATGTAAATGAATTAAAAATTAAAATTAATTAAAATTAAAAATTAATACCCCTAACGACGTAGAACAAGTCATCTCGATTAGCAACATGCAGAAACTAACACCACCTGCCTAGCCTGTCACAAGAGACCTGTGGATTTCAAAGAAGTCCCTGAATTTGACAACGGCTTGAGAATCACCAAACCCCAGCACAGACTCCGTGGCACAACAAAGGGGGAAGAGGAGGCTGCCCAGGCCGAGCTAACTGAGCCACTGCCTCCGATTCTCTCGCAGCATCGCCCTGGATCCAGAGTAGTTCCATTCACCACCACCTCCTTAAAAATGTTCTGCAGTTCTGTCTCCATCTGCACCACCGCCCCCACCTTCCTGGGGGTCCCGGCGCGCCTCGGGTCAGGCCCGAGATTCGGGAATTGAGGGCCAGAGGGGCGGAGCCGCCCGGAGGAAACCGCAGCTCACCCGGGTGGCTTTCCTCTCGCAAAGCACTGAACAAAAACACCTCCTCAGGACCTCAGCTAATAACTGCACGGAAGCCCGGAAAGGCTGCGTACGCGCCTATTACAGAACCTCCCGGAAACCAGGAAGCCCGCCAGATAGTTCCGCTTGTAGAGAAGGGGCGCCCGCGAGTCGGACGAGCGCGCTCTCAAGCGGAAACTCGAGCCCAAGGCACCTGGAAGCGTCGTCGGCTGCAGGCCGCCACCTCCCGGCTGGAACGGTAGTTGCCTCGACTTCAGGGCTAAAACTTACAGACTGGGAAGAAAAAGGCATAGAGCCTAGGGGCTGCAGCCTGCGGGAACCACCTCCTGCCACAGCCTGGACCAACCAGCTCTGTGAGCAGCTGACCTTCTGGTGCAGCCTGGACCCATGAGTTGAAACTACACTTCTCTTAACAACAGGTACCATGACTTTCTAACAATGGTATCCCAGGTGGCCTAGCGTAGTGTCAGACACATAGAAGTCTTTCAACAAATATTGGGGAAAAAAATGAGTGCATCACTTTTAAATTTTAATTAGAACCATCGAATGATAAAATCTACCTTTTTAGTTACAATCATCTAATAATAATAGTAATATTTACCATTTATTGAGTATTGATACCACTATACTAAAAAGAATTAGTCGATGTTCAACTATTTCCGTAGGTAGCATATAATCAGGAACCGATGGTACGAAGGAAGAGGTCCAAGTTGCACTGAAGGCATTAGTAAAAAACAAGGCTCCAGGAATTGACAGAATACCAACTGAGATGTTTCAACAAATGGATGCAACCCTGAAAGCACTCACTTGTCTATTCCAAGAGATGTGGAACACAGTTACCTGGCCAACTGACTGGATGAGATCCATATTTATGCCTATTCCAAAGAAAGGTGATCCAACAGGAATGTGGAAATTATGGAACAATATCATTAATATCATCCATAAAAAAGCCCATTGCCACTGAGTCGATTCCAACTTATAGCAACCCTATAGGAGAGAGTAGAACTTCCCCATAGGGTTTCCAAGGAGGGCCTGGTGGATTTGAATTGCTGACCTACTGCTGACGTTTTGGTTAGCAGTCAAACTCTTAACCACTACACCATGAGGGTTTCCATTATATCACACAAGTAAAAGTTTGCTGAAGATCATTCAGAAGTGTCTGCAGTAGTATATCAACAGGGAACTGCCAGAAATTCAGGTCAGATTCTGAAGAGAATGTGGAACAAGTGATATCACTGCTTATTTCAGATGGATCCTGGCTGAAAGCAGAGAATACAAAAAAGATGTTCACCTGTGTTTTATTGACTATGCAAAGACATGCCACTGTGTGGATCGTAACAAATTATGGATAACATTGGGAATAATGGGAATTCCAGAGTACTTATTTGTGCTCACAAGGAACCTGTACATAGATCAAGAGGCCGTAGTTTGAACAGAACAAGGGGATACTGCATGGCTTAAAGTTAGGAAAGGTGTGTGTCAGGGTTGTAACCTTTCACCATACTTATTCAATCTGTATGCTGAGCAAATAATCTGAGAAGCAGGACTATATGAAGAAAGGGGCATCAGGATTGGAGGAGATTCATTAACAACCTGCAATATGCGGATGACACAACCTTGCTTTGCTGATAGTGGAGAGGACTTGAAGCACTTACTGATGAACATCAAAGACTACAGCCTTCAGTATGGGTTACACCTCAACATAAAGAAAACTAAAATCCTCACAACGGGACCAATAAGCAACATCATGATAAATGGAGAATATATTGAAGTTGTCAAGGATTTCATTTTACTTGGATCCACAATCAACACTCGTGGAAGCAGCAGTCAGGAAATCAAATGACGCGTTGCATTGGGCAAATCTGCTGCAAAAGACCTCTTTAAAGTGTTAAAAAGCAAAGATGTTACCCTGAAGACTAAGGTGCACCTGACTCAAGCCATGGTCTTTTCAGTCGCCTCATATGCATGCAAAAGCTGGACAAGAAATAAGACCAAAGAAGAATTGATGCCTTTCAGTTATGGTGTTAGCAAAGAATATTGAATATACCATGGACTGCCAAAAGAACGAAATGTGTCTTGGAAGAAGTACAGCCAGAATGCTTCTTGGAAGCCAGAATGGCAAGACTACGTCTCACATAGTATCTTAGTTATATAATGCTGCTATAACAGAAATACCACAAGTGGATGACTTTAACAAAGAGAAATTTATTCTCTCACAGTCTATGAGGCTAGAAGTCCAAATTCAGGGTGCCACTCCAGGGGAAGGCTTTCTCTCTCTGTCAGCTCTGGAGGAAGGTCCTTATCATCAGTCTTCCCCTTGTCTAGGAGCTTCTTTGCGCAGGAACCTCTGATCCAAAGGATACGCTCTGCTCCCGGTGCTACTTTCTTGGAGGTAAGAGGTTCCTCCTCTCTTCACTTCCCTCTCCTTTTCTCTATCGTAAGATAAAAGGTTGTGCAGTTGACACCCCAGGGAAACTCTGCTTACATTGGATCAGGGATTTGACCTGAGCAAGGGTGTTACATCCCACATTAATCCTCCTTAACGCAATCTAATTTGGCTTCATTAACCACAGGCAGAGATTAGAATTTACAACACATAGGAAAATCACATCAGATGACAAAATGGTAGACAATCACACAATATTGGGAATCATGGCCTAGCCAAATTGATACACATATTTTTGGGGGACACAGTTCAATCCATGACACATACTTTGGACATGTTTTCAGGAGGGATCCGTCCCTGGAGAAGGACATCATGCTTAGTAAAGTAGAGGGCCAGCGAAAAAGAGGAGGAATCTCAGATAAGATAGACTGACACAGTGGTGCAACAATGGGCTCAAGCATAACATCGACTGTGAAGATGGTGCAGGACTGGGCAGTGTTTTGTTTTATTGTATATAGGGTCACTATGAGTCGGAATGAACTCAACAACACCTAACAACAACATACCTTGTTAGGGACCTTGGTGGCACAGTGGTTAAGTGATCGGCTGCTAATCAAAATGTTGGCAGTTGGAATCTACTGGTGCTTCTTAGAAACCCTATGGGGCAGTTCTACTCTGTCCTATAGGGTCGCTATGAGTCAGAATCACTCAGTGGCAACAGGTTTGGTTTGGTTTATACCTTTTTAGGAGCACTGGTGGTGCAGTGGTTAAAGCACTCAGCTGCTAAATGAAATGTTGGCTTTGGAACCCAACAGATGCTGTGCGGAAGAAAGATGCAGCAGTCTGCTTCCGTAAAGATTTACATAGCCTTGGGAACTCTCGGGCACTTCTACCCTGTCCTGTAGCGTTGCTATGCGTCTGGATCGACTTCATAACAACGGATTTGGTTTGGTTTTGTACCTTTTTGGTTAGGGTAGGGGTGGAGAAGGATGGCAAAGAGACAGGTTGATCCACTGATGTGGGGGGAATAGATGGTAAGTATATTGAGTTGTTTGAGTTGTGTGTCCCTCACTGCTTTACTGCTTTATTCCTTCAACTATCAATTTGAACTTTACACATTCTTGTTTTTTTTTTTTAAGTAAAACACAATGAAAGGCTTTATTTGGCATATATTCAAAGAAGCAAAAGTAGGAAAGGGACATGCATGTTGCTAGAGCCATGTCTGTCTGAGTCTGAGGGATGTTACAGAATCATCAGTATGTATTAACATTACAAATGGGCAAAACCATTGAAAGCTTCACCTTTTCACAGATTGGCTAGAAACTGCTAAATCACTGTGATTCTACATTTTGAATTGTCTTTCTTAACAATCACTGATACAGGTTTCAGTAATGACAGTCAGGAGGATCTTCATTGGTCCAACAAATCTTAGTAGTCACTAAATGTTCACAGAAAAAGAGAAGAGTGGAAAGTCTTTTGTGCTCTGTTTTATTAGTTTATTTGAAATGTTCTGTAAAAGATGTTTTCCAAGATTGTCCTCAGTATTGTCTTTATTTCTCAGGGCCCAGTTGATGTGTCTTTGTGAGTCCTTGTGGGTCCTTGTGAGTCCAGCTCCAATGGGGTCACATTCTTATGCTCAAGGGCCAGGAGTAATGGCTCCAGTATTGTCTCCTAAGGTATTCCCTCCTTTTGAATAGAGATTGGAGATAACTCATTGAAGATCAATATTTGAACTTTGTCGAGCTCCTAGATGGTGACCATGGCAGGCTCTTTAAATTCACGGTGCTGGTTTTCCATTGGATACCATCTGGTTCTTCACCAGGATCTTAAGTAAGAGCAATTCAATTGCATTACCAAAAAGAGAAGACTCAATGTACATAAACATTTTAGCCCGAGGCCTTCTTTTGCGTTTTAAGTGTGTATCGCAGTAGAAGATAAGTTTTATTATGCCGCATACTATCAGGATGCAGACTAAGAATTCCTGCAGTATTCCTTGCAATAGTGATCTAGCCCACGTACTTATTCCTGATAGTAACCAACCAAATAAATCTGGAGTTTGAAAGGGCGTTACAGTGTGTAACCAAGTAGCTTGCTGTCTAATTCCATGCATATCCTATTTTACTCCTCCTGTGTTATTTATCCAAACGTGACAAGAGGTATTTGCTACAGCACAGACCACCTTCTTGGGCTAATAAAAATCTAAGGCTATTCTGTTATCTCATGTTGCCTTGGCTTAATGAGGTCAGAGATCACTGTTGTGCTTCTGTCTGTCCCACTAGCAACTTCATCTGCTATTTATCCCATAGTGACTGACAAATTTTTTAAAGATTTCTCTAATTCAATGATACCATAAGTAGGAATTAAAGCTCTTAGAAATGACCAACCCCATCCTGAGTGTTGGACCAATGGGCTTTCTTGTGAGTCTCATTTTACAATGTGTAACAAATTAACATTACCTTTCCAATATTTACTAGCATCATTTCTATGAATAACTAAAGGTAATCCTAAAGTTCCCAAAGTGCATTGTCCATGCATTCAGCAGGTATCTAAACAAGAAATTACCCACATAAATTCAATATCAGTTGGAAAAACTGGTATAAACCAGTATAGTTGGATCCACCACACGAAAACATAAGGAGCACACAAAGTTTGTCTAGAGAAAACAGAAGGTATAGAAAAATTTACATGTGACAACCAAGTTTACATTAGAAAATTCATGATTAGCAAGATAATACAGGATGGACCTCTCCTGTTGGAGGTCTTCAGTTAATCTATTAAAAACAAATTAAGTGTTCTTCCCAAGGACAAGCTGCCCCTCCCTGGTTAACCTATTAACAGTCATGGGTCACTTTCTCAGAAGCTGAAGTGGAACCTAAGAGAAAATGAAATCTGGTCCATGAGGTCGATCTCCTCTGAACACCTGGTTTCTTGGAGATGCATAATTTTCTGCATAGCAAGGGGGTGACAGTTTGATTACAAACATTAGATGGGTATTTCATACAACACTATCTTGAAGACTAATTAATTACTCATTTACCCTAAACATAGCTCTCAGTCCGATCTTTGGAGTCAGTTTCCCACGACAGACTGAATTCTTCATAATAAGCACAATGCCCAGAGCAGAATGGTCTTACTAGTTTTTCTGGACCATTGTTTGACTCAAAAGTGGCTTCAGTAAGCAGTTTTTTTTTTCTCCTCAAAACTCGAGGTTCAAAAGGATACCCAAAGGCGATAGTCTCTGTGAGTTACCCTAACCTTCATGAAAGCCAGAACTCTGGATTCCAGGAGAATTACAACCATTTTGTCATTCCGTCCTTTGGATCATGATCTTGCTATAGAATCTTTGATCAAAAACATTCAATAATGGTAGGTGGGCACCAACTGGAGATTCCAGGCACCATAAAGTGAACTAGTAGATAGACTAGAAACACTGACAACAATATTAGGCCAATTGTCTGAAATAATCAATGAAACCATGACCCTAAGATCTTTGAACCAAGGAAACAAATCTCATGAGGTGTTTGTTTATACATAAGCAGCCCTAGTAACTGCTTTTCACATGCCTCAACACCAACTACATTCTGGAAAATCTCAGATTGCAAATTAACATGGAATACAGCAACATTTATCTATTAAGGCACAAAATATTCCTTGAGAGACTAATAGGAAATCTAATGCTATTGTGTTTTGTAAAATCATGGCTCAAACGCTTATCTGGTTATGATAGTTACAACTTTACTAAGTTTACCAATAGGAACTTCCAATTTGAGAGTTAAAATTACTCCCACACAAAACCCACAGTAATGATTTAGTTTACTCAGTCTTATGTAGTTAATTTTTGTTCCATGTGATTCTGGATCAGCCACAGTCTGTGAAACCATAAGCATCTACATAAGAGTTCTGGAAATCTTGATTCAGTATAGTCACAGTCCTTTTCATAAGTCAAATACAGACTATCTTTTTGTTGAAATATTTTAGTCAAACATTTTCAGCAAATCAGCAAAGTAAAAACTTATCTGCAGATGACAAAACTTAATATGGCCATGATTAATTTATAAAAATAATACTCTTAAAACTCAAAGACGTGATAGAAATTAATTACAAGTGTAAAATAAAGTCAAATAAATTCAGTTAAAAAAACCTTTAGACAAAAGTGTTTATAAAAATAATGATTAACCGTATTTTCAAAGAACTTCAGATATAATACATAATAATCTTGAAACATAATACCATATAGACAGGATATACCAAGAATATACCAAGCTTATCAAGTCTCTAAATAACTGAACAGTAATTAAAAACAAAACAAAACAAAACAAAAAAAAAAAACACTACCCAAAAGACTCCATGAGAAAACTACTGGAACTAATAGAACTACTTGGAAAAGTAGGAGGATACAAGATAAATATAGAAAAATCAGTTGGATTCCTACACATCAATAAAGAGAATGACAAAAAGGAAATCAGGAAAGCAATACCATTTATAATAGCCCCTAAAAAAAGAATAAAATATTAAAAATAAATCTAACCAGGGATGTAAAAGACCTATACAAAGAAAACTACAAAACACTACTGCAAGAAAACAAAAGAGATCTACATAAATGGAAAAACACACCATGCTCATGGATAGGTAGACTCAACATTGTGAAAATGACAATTCTACCCAAAGCAATCTACAAATAAAGTGCAATCCCATCCAGATACCAACAGCATTCTTTAAAGAGATGGAAAAACTAGTCATTAACTTTATATGAAAAGGAAAGAGGCTCAGGATAAGTAAAGCACTACTGAAGAAGAAAAATAAACTAGGAGGACTTGCACCACCTGACCTCAGAACTACTATCCAGCTATGGTAGTCAAAAAAGTCTGGTACTGGTAAAATGACAGATACATTAACCAACGGAACAGAATGGAGAACCCAGAAGTAAATCCATCCACCTATGGTCAGCTGATCTGTGACAAGGGCCCAAAGTCCATCAAATGAGGAACAGTCAATCTTTTTAACAAATGGTGCTGGCAAATCCGGATGTCCATCCACAAAAAATGAAACAGGACCCATACCTCATGCCATACACAAAACTAATTGAAAATGGATCAGAGGCATGAATATAAAACAAAAAAAAGCTATAAAGATCATAGAAGAACATATAGGAATAATGCTAGAGGCCTTAATATATGGCATTAACAGGATACAAACCATAACTAACAGCCCACAAACTCCAGAAGGTAAGCTAGGTAACTGGGGTCTTCTAAAAACTAAACACTTATGTTCATCAAAAGACTTCACCAAAAGAGTAAAAAGAGAACCTATAGACTAGGAAAAAATTTTTGGCTATGAAAAACCTGACAAAGGTCTAATCTCTAAAATCTATGGGAAAATTCAACACCTCTACAACAAAAAGACACATAATCCAATTAAAAAATGGGCAAAGGAAATGAACAGACACTTCACCAAAGAAGACATTCAAGACAACAGACACACAAGGAAATGCTCGGGATAACTGAAGCATTAGAGAAATGCAAATCAAAACCACCATGAGATACCATCTCACTTCCAGCATTACTGGCACAAATAAAAAAAACAGAAAATAACAAATGTTGGAGAGGCTGCGGGGAGACTGGAACTCTTATGCATTGCTGGTGGGAATGCAATATGGTACAACCATTTTGGAAAACGATATGGTGCTTCCTTAGAAAGCTAGGAGTAGAAATACCATATGATCCAGCAATCTCACTCCTAGGAATACATCCTAGAGAAAAAGAGCCGTCACACGAATAGACATATACACACCCATGTTCATTGCAGCATTGTTCACAGTAGCAAAACAGATGGAAACAACCTCGATGCCCATCAATAGATGAATGGATAAACAAACTATGGTACATACACACAATGGAGTATTATGCAAAGATAAAGAACAATAATGAATCTGTGAAGCATCTCATAACGTGGATGAAACTGGAGGACATTATGCTGAGTGAAATAAGTCAGTCACAAAAGGACAAATATTGTATGAGACCTCTACTGTAAAAACTGAAGAAAAAGTTTACATACAAAAAGAAAATCTTTATTGATTACGAGGGATGGGGTCGGGGAGAAACTAAATAGACAATAGATAAGGGGTAACTTTGGTGAAGGGTAAGACAGTACACAATACTGGGGAAGCCAGCATAACTTGTACAAGGCAAGGTACTGTAAGCTCCATAAACGCATCCAAACTCCCTAAGGGACTAAATTACTGGGATGAGGGCTATGGGGACTGTGGTCTTGGGAAACATCTAGCTCAATTGGCATAACATAGTTTATAAAGAAAATATTGCAAAAGATTTGATGGGAAGCCTCAGGGGCATTGAGTTGAAGATAATGGTGATGGAATAATTTGGAAAAGGATAGTTAGAATAGCAGCACAACTGGAAGAATGTAATTGATATCACTGAATTGTATATGTAGAAACTTTTAAAGTGGTGAAACTTTGGCTATGTATATTTTCACACAAAAAAGGTCCTCCATGGTCGAGAAGGGAGAGTGTTGACATGTTGTGGGCTTGTTAACCAATGTCATAAAACACTATGTTTACCGAATGTTTAATAAGAAACTATTGGTTCTGTAAACCTTCATCTAAAGTACAATTAAAAAAAAAAAAAAAAGAAAATATTCTACATTCTACTTTAGTGAGTAGCATCTGGGGTCTTAAAACTTGTGAGTGGCCATCTAAAATACTCCACTGGTCTCACCCCGTCGGGAGCAAGGAAGAATGAAGAAAGCTAAAGACACAGGGAAAGATTAGTCCAAAAGACTAATGGACCACAACTACCACAGCCTCGACCAGACTGAGTCCAGTACGTGTAGATGATGCCTGGCTACGACCACTGACTGTTCTGACACAGATCACAACAGAGGGTCCCAGACAGAGCTGGAGAAAAATATAGAACAAAATTCTAACTCACACAAAAAGACCAGACTTACCGGCCTGAACTGGAGAGTATGGCCCCCAGACACCCTTTCAGCTCAGTAATGAAGTCACTCCTGAGGTTCACCCTTCAGCCAAAGATTAGACAGGCCCATAAAACGAAAGGAGACTAAAGGGGCAAGCCAGCCCAGGGCAAGGACTAGAAGGCAGGAGGGGAGAGGAAAGCTGGTAATAGGGAACCCGAGGTTGAGAAGGGAGAGTGTTGACATGTCGTGGGGTTGGCAACCAATGTCACAGAACAATGCGTGTACTAACTGTTTAATGAGAAGCTAGTTTGTTCTGTAAACCTTCACCTAGAAGTACAATAATAAAAATAAAGTAATTAGAAACAACTTCATAGGTAAATGATGTGAATTCCCCAGTCAAAGCATTGGCTTTGATGATGCGAGATTCCAAAAAACAAAGTTGCTACCAAGTTAGAAGGAAATAATAAAATTATGACATATTATTATATGATTGTTGTTTAATATCATGCAAAAACATAAGAGGAAACACTAACATATACATTTTAACCCAAAGAGAATCAAGCTCTTGATTTTGACATGTTCCATGTAATTTATAACATACTAAATAAAACTTTTTAGCACTTTTCCTTTCTAAAAATCTTCGTGGCTTTCCATGAAGTTTCATAGTTGTCAGGAGTTGATTATAGGTCACAGTGAAACAATACTTAGGTTATTTAACCAAAAATCTCAAAAGGTAAAAATCTTAGGTTAATTTTTTTTAAAGTCATGTGGCTTGGTTTTCCGCTCAGGAATCTTTTTTTTTTTTTTTTTTGTAATTTGTTCTTGTACTTTAGGTGAAGTTTACAGACCAAATAGTTTCTCATTAAATTGTCAGTACACATATTGTTTTATGACATTGGTTAACAACCCCACAACATGTCAACCCTCTCCCTTCTTGACCTTTTTTTTTTTTCTTTCTGGTGAGAATATACATAGCCAAAGATACACCATTTGAAAAATTCCTACATGCACAGTTCAGTGACATCGACTACTTTCTTCCAGTTGTGCTGCTATTCTCACTTTAGATGAAGGTTTACAGAACAAAATAGTTTCTCATTAAACAGCTAGTTTACATGTTGCCCTATGACAATGATTAACAACCCCACTACATGTCAACATGGTCTTTACTCAACCTTGGGTTCCCTATCCCCAGCTTTCCTGTCCCCTTTTGCCTTCTAGACCTTGTCCCTGGACTTGTGACTTATTAGTCCCATTTTGTTTTATGGGGCTGTCCAATCCCTGGCTGAAGGGTGAACCTCGGAAGTGACTTCACCATTGAGCTAAAAGGGTGTCTGGGGGCCATGCTCTGGGGGTTTCTCCAGTCTCTTTCAGACCAGTAAATCTGGTCTTTTTTGTGTGTGTTAGAATTTTGTTCTACATCCTTCTCTAGTTCTGTCCAGAACCCTCTGTTGTGATCGCGGTCAGAGCAGTTAGTGGTGGTAGCAGGGCAACATCTAGCTGTGCTGGACTAAATCTGGTGGAGGCCTTGGTAGCTGTGGTCCATTAGTCCTTTGGACTAATCTTTTCCTTGTACCCTGTTCTCTTCATTCTCCCTTGCTCTGGAAGTGGTGAGACCAGTGGAGTATCTCAGATGGCTGCTCACAGGCTTTTAAGACCCCAGAAGCTACTAACCAAGGTAGAATGTAGGACATTGTCTTTATAAACTGTATTATGCCAATTGAGCTAGATGTTCCTGGAGACCATGGTCCCCACAGCCCTCCGCCCATCAATTCAGTCCCTCAGGGAGTTTGGATGTGTCTATGGGGCTTCCATGACCTTTCCTTGTACAGGTTGTGCTAGTTTCCCCTGTATTGTGTACTGTCTCACCCTTCACCCAATATACCACTTATCTATTGCCTATTTAGTATTCCCCCCCCCCACCCCTCCCATCCCTGGTAACCAACAAAGATTGTTACATTTTGTGTGTGAACTTTTTCATGGGTTTTTACGATAGAGGTCTCATACAATATTTGTCCTTTTGTGATTGACTTATTTCACTCAGCATAATGTCCTCCAGTTTCATCCATGTTATGAGATACTTCACAGATTCTTCATTGTTCTTTCTCATTGCATAGTACTCCATTGTGTGTGTGTACCACAGTTTGTTTATCCATTCATCTATTGAAGGGCATCTAGGTTGTTTCCGTCTTTTTGCTATTGTGAACAATGCTGCAGTGAACATGAGTGTGCATATGTCTATTCCTGCGACGGCTCTTATTTTTGAGGATATATTTCGAAGAGTGAGATTGCTGGATGGTATGGTATTTCTATTTCTAGCTTTCTAAGGAAGCTCCATATCATTTTCCAAAACGTTGTATCATTTTGCATTCCCACCAGCAATGCATAAGAGTTCCAGTCTCCCCGCAGCCTCTCCAACATTTGTTATTTCCAGTGTTTTTCATTCGTTCCAGTAATGTCGGGGTGAGATGGTATGTCATTGTGGTTTTAATTTGCATTTCTCTTATGGCTAGTGATCGCGAGCATTTCCTCATGTGTCTGGTGGCCGCTTGAAAGTCTTCTTTGGTGAACTGTCTGTTCATTTCCTTTGCCGATTTTTTAATTGGATTATTTGTCTTTTTGTAGTACAAGTGTTGGATTTTCTTGTAGATTATGTGGATTAGACCTTTGTGTGACTTGTACTGTGCAAAAGTTTTTTCCCAGTCTGTAGATTCTCTTTTTACTCTTTGGTGAAGTCTTTTGAAGAGCATAGGTGTTTGATTTTTAGAAGATCCCAGTTATCTAGCTTATCTTCTGAAGTTTGTGTGTTGATGGTTATGGTCTGTATCCTGTTAATGCCGTGTATTAGGGCCTGTAGCATTGGTCCTATTTTTTTGTCTATGAACTTTATAGTTTTTGGCTTTATATTTAGGTCTTTGATCCATTTTGAATTAGTTTTTTATATGGTGTGAGGTATGGGTCCTGTTTTCTTTTTTTTGCAGATGCATATCCAGTTTTGCCAACATCATTTGTTAAAAAGACTGTCTTTTCCCCATTTGATGGTCTTTGGGCCTATGTCGAAGGTCAGGTGACCATAGGTGGATAGATTTATATCTGGATTCTCAATTCTGTTCCATTGGTCAATGTATCTGTGGTTGCACCAACCGGGCTGTTTTGACTACCATAGCTGTATAGTAGGTTCTGAGGTCAGGTAGTGTGAGTCCTCTTACTTTATTCTTCTTCTTCAATAGTGCTTTAATTATTTGGGGCTTCTTACCTTTTTATATAAAGTTAATGATTAGTTTTTCCATCTCTTTGAAGAATGCTGTTGGTATGTGGATCGAGATTGCATTGTATTTGTAAATTCCTTTTGGTACAATTGTCATTTTTACAATCTTGAGTCTATCTATCCATGAGCATGGTATGTTTTTCTGTTTATGTAGATCCCTTTGGGTTTCTTGCAGTAGTGTTTTGGAGTTTTCTTTGTATAGGTCTTTTACATCCCTGGTTAGATTTATTCCTAAGTATTTTATTTTTTTAGGGGCTATTATGAATTGTGTTGTTTTCCTGATTTCCTTTTCATCATTCTCTTTATTGGTGTATAGGAATCTAACTGATTTTTGTATGTTTATCTTGTATCCTGCTACTCTGCTGAATCTTTCTATTAGTTCCAGTAGATTTCTCATGGAGTCTTTAGAGTTTTCTATGTATAGTATCATATCATCTGCAAACAGGGACAGTTTCACTTTTTCATTATGAATTTGGATGCCCTTTATTTCTTTTTCTTGCCTTATTGCTCTAGCTAGAACTTGCAGCACAATGTTAAATAGGAGTGGTGATAAAGGGCATCCTTGTCTTGTTCCTGTTTTCAAGGGGAATGTTTTCAGCCTCTCTCCATTAAGAATGATGTTGGCCATTGGTTTTGCATAGATGCCCTTTATTATGTTAAGAAATTTACCTTCTATACCTATTTAATTGAGAGTTTTTATCAGGAATGGGTGTTGGACTTGTCAAATGCCTTTGCTGCATCATTTGAGATGATCATGTGATTCTTTTCTTTCCTTTTATTTAGGTGGATTACATTGTTTGATTTTCTAATGTTGAACCATTGTTGCATACCTAGTATGAATCCTACTTGGTCGTGGTGTATTATTGTTTTTGATATGATGCTGAATTCTATTGGCTAGAATTTTATTGAGAATTTTTGCATCTATATTCATGAGAGATATTGGTCTGTAATTTTCTATTTTTGTGGCATCTTTGCCTGGTTTTGGTATCATGGTTATAATGGCTTCATAGAATCAATTCAGAAGTGTTGCTTCCTTTTCTATGGTCTGAAATAGTTTAAGTAGTACTGGTACAAGCTCTTCTCTGAATGTTTTGTAGAATTCTCCAGTGAAGACATCTGGGCCAGGGATTTCTTTTGTTGGGAGTTTTTTTTATTACCTTTTCAGTCTCTTCTCTTTTTATGGGTCTGTTCAGATTTTCAACATCACTTTGTTGTAGTTTGGGTAGGTAGTGTATTTCTGGAAATTTATCCATTTCCTCTAGGTTTTCAAATTTATTGGAGTATAGTCTTTCATAATATTCTGTTATGATCCTTTTTATTTCAGTTGGGTCTGTTGTAATATCCCCCATTTTGTTTCTTATTTGGGTTATTTGCATCCTCTCCTGTTTTTCTTTTGTCATTCTGGCCAGTGGTTTGTTGATTTTGTTGATTGTTTTAAAGAACCAACTTTTGGTTTTGTTGATTCTTTCTATTGTTTTTCTGTTCTCTATTTCATTTAATTCTGCTCTGATCTCTACTATTTTCTTTCTTCTGGTGGCTGTGGGCTTTTTTTGCTGTTCTCTTTCGATTTGTTTGAGTTCTGTAGTTAATGTTTTGATTTTGTCCCTTCCTTCTTTTTTGATATGTACATCTATTGCTATAAATTGTCCTCTGAGGACTGCCTTTGCTGTGTCCCAAAGGTTTTGGTATGGTGTGTTTTCATTCTCGTTTGATTCTTGGAATTTTTTTATTCCATCTCTGATTTCTTTCTATTACCCAGTGATGTGTAAGCAGGGTATTATTCAGTTTCCATGTAATTGTTGTTGTTGTTTTTTCCTTGCTCTCTCTGTTGTTAATTTCTACCTTGATGGCATTGTGGTCAGAGAAGATACTTTGAGTTATCTCAGCGTTTTGCATCTTGTTGAGGATTGCTCTGTGGCCTAAGATGTGGTCTATTCTGGAGAACGTTCCATGTGCAATGGAAAAGAATGTGTACTTTGCAGCTGTTGGATGGAGTGTTCTATATATGTCTATGAGGTCAAGTTGGCTGATTGTGCCCTTTAGGTCTTCTGTATCTTTGCTGAGTTTCTTTTTAGTTTTCTGTCTTTTACTGAGAGTGGTGTGTTGAAGTCTCCTACTATTATTGTGGAACTGTCAATTTCTCTTTTCAGTGCTGTTAGATTTTATGTATTTGGGAGCCCTGGCATTGGGTGCATAGGTATTTATTTTGGTTATGTCTTCATGATGGATCATTATATAGTGTCCTTAATCATTATATAGTGTCCTTCTTTGTCTTTTATGGTGGATTTTGTTTTAAAGTCTATTTTATCTGAGATTAGAATTGCCACTCCTGCTCTTTTTTGGTGGTTGTTAGCTTGATATATATTTTTCCAAACTTTGATTTTTAATAAATTCACGTCTTTGTTTCTAAGATGTGTCTCTTGTAGGCAGCATATTGTTGGATCTTGTTTTTTTATCCATTCTGTCACTCTCTATCTCTTTATGGGTGCATTAAGGCCATTTATATTCAGTGTAATTATTGATAGATATTAATTTATTGCTGTCATTTTACAATTTTTTTTTGTGGTGCTGACATTTTGTTTGTTCTTCTTACTTTCCGGTGTTGAATTCCTTGTGTTTGCGGATTTTTTTTTCTTTCTTTTGTTTTTGTAGATTTTGTTTTTACTGAGACTTTATGTTTTTCATCTTTATTTTTATGAGTATGTTTGTTAACTTTCTTTGTGGTTACCATGAAATTTACCCTTATCTTTCTAAGTTTGAAGCAGTCCATTGTTACTTGATATCACCTTGCCTTCCTCTCCATTAGAAGGTTCTATACCTACACCGTTTATTCCCTCTTTTATTGTTCTGATGTTGTTGTCATTTACAGATTAACTGCTCTGATTCCCTGTTGTATTTCTTTTGGTTTTGGATAGTCCTTGAGAGTTCATTTCCTAGATTGGTATCTGGCTGGTATGATCCTGCATCCTAGATTTAACCTTTGAGCTGAAGGTGTTTGTTCTCAGATTGAAGGACTCCCTTTATTTATTTATTTATTTGTTTATTTTATTGTACTTCAGGCTAAGGCTTACAGAACAAATAGTTTCTAATGAAACAGAAGTACACATGTTGTTTTATGACATTAGTTAACAACCCCACAACATATCAACCCTCTAACTTCTCAACATTTTTTTTTTTGGTGATAATACACATAGCCAAAGATGCACCATTTCAAAAATTTCTACATGCACAATTCAGCGACATTGACTACGCTCTTTGAATTGTGCTAGTATTCTCACTTAAGATGAAGGCTTACAGAACAAAATATTTTCTCATTTAACAGTTACTACACATGTTGCCGTATGACAATGGTTAACAATCTCACAACACATCAACAATATCTGAAGGACTCCGTTTAATAAATCTTGTGAGTTTGGTTTCATTTTTACATATTTCTTTCACTTCTGTTTATCTGGAAATGTCCTAATTTCACCATCATATTTGAACGAGAGTATTGCAGGATATATTATTCTTGGCTGGCAATTTTTTTCTTTCAAGTTTTTATATATGTCATCCCATTGGCTTCTTGTCTGCATGGTTTCTGCTGAATAATCTGAGCTTAGTCGTATTGTTTGTCCTGTATGTGACTTCTTGTTTTTCATGAGCTACTCTCAGGTGTCTTTGTTTGACTTTGGTTTTGTCGGGTGTGATTTTCTTTTGGGGTCTATCCTATATGAGTTTTGTTGAGCTTCTTGGATGGCCAGCTTTTCATCTTTCATGATATTGGGGGAAGTTTTCCCTCAGCAGTTCTTCAATGATCCTCTCTGTGTTTTCTGTTTTCTCCCCCGTTCTGGAACTCCGATCACTCGGAAATTTTTGCTTTTGATTGTATTCCACATAATTCTCAGGGTCTCTTCATTTTTCTTTGTTCTTTTTTTTTGAGTTTTCCTCAAACAGAGTTGTATCCAAGTGTTTGTCTTCAATTCCACTGGTCCTGTCTTCCACCTTTTCAAATCTGCTCCACAGCCCTTCTATGACACTATCTCTGAAATCTTGTTGTTTATCTTTTGGATTTCTAATTGCTGTTTTTTTGTAGTTTCTAGTTGTGAATTTATTTTGGCACTTTGTTCCTGCATTATTTTCCTGAATTCTTCCTTTTTTTTGGTCTGTGTTTTCCATGAATTTGTCTGTTTTTTCCTCATTTTTGTCTGCTTTTTGCTTCAACTCTTGGATAATTCTGAGTATTAGAGATTTGAATTCCCTATCAGGTAGTTCTAGTGCCTTTTCTTCTGGTGGAAACTCATCTGGTGTTTTATTTTGGATGCCTACTGGAACCATCCTGTCCTGCTTTTGTAAATGTTTTGATATTGTCTGCTGTTTTGGGTGCATTCAGTAGTTATTTTTCTGGCTTATTGATTGTACATTTGTTTATTTCGTCCTTTTTTTTTTTTTTTTAATTTGGCTATGTCTGAGCAGGTGGGCTGTGTGTTCTTTTTTGTTTGCTTGTCTGTGGGCATGATACTTTTTGCCTCCTTCTCCAATTGGCAGGGTCAGTCGCTCAGACATGGTACAGCAGGGCAGGTCTAGCTGAAGAGGAGTTGCTGGGATGGGCTGTTTGTGGCACTTACTATGGCCACCAGGGTGGGTAGGTAATCAGCACAGGGCAGGTTCCGGTAGGCCGTGCCTCAGATGCTTGGTGGTGTGATGTTAAGCACATGGTGCAGGTAGGCAAGATGGAGGGATGAGATTGTGATGTGTGGACCTAAGATGCATATGAGAAAGAGGAGAGAGGAACAGGAGCTAAAAACATACAAAAAAACAAAAAAGAGTGCAAGGGAGCTTGCCATTGGAGTGGAGAGACAAGAAACTATGAAATGGAGAAAAACAAAAAGGGGGAAATGAAGAAAAAAAAGAAAAGAATGAGTAAATAAAAATTAGAAAGACAAAAGAACAGCAAAGCTCCAGGGATCCCACCAGTGTGGCTGCAAGGTCTGGGGAAGTTGTTCCCAGGTGTTGAAGTACAGCCTGGCTAGGAGGTGTAGAGGTATTCAGCGCTATGTATTCAGGGGACAGGAAGAGAAGGAAGTTATAGAGAGATGAGAAATGGTGTAATGAAGAAAGACAAAAAGGGAAAAAGAGGGAAAACAAAACAAAACCAATTTAAAAAAGAACAAGAAAACCCCCCCAAAAAACAGAAAAAAAAAAAAAAAACCCACAGGAAAAAAAAATGCCCTCAGTTATCCCTCTGTGTGTCTGCACAAGCAAGCTGAGGGGGTATGTCCCAAGCCACACAGCCCTGCCCAGCCAGAGCGGGCTCCCAACTCGAGAAAAGAAAAAGAAAACGCACAAATCAAAACAAACAAACAAACAAACAAAAAAATCCCTGGGATCCCACCAGTGTGGCAGCACTGACTGGGAAGCAGTTCCATACTTGAACGGAGCTTCACAGCCCCTCAGGAAGAAGGAAAGATCGCTCATGGAGCCAGGTATTTGAGCAAAAGGAGGGAGAGGTGGTGAGAGGTAAGGAAGAAATCAAAAGAAGAGGAAAAAAGCAACACCAGCAACCAACAAATGGCACTCAGGGAGTCAGCCAGTGCAGGCGGGTGGAATCCAAGCAGCCGGTGCTTCCCAGCCAAGAGACTGTGACTGCGGGAAGCAGAGGAGGCTGAGTAGGGGTGAAGAAGGGTGGGGGTGGCAAAGCATATATCGCCAGTTACCGGTTGTTCTGTCTCCTGCTGGAAGCTCCATGAAGCTGCTTTCTCATACCCCCTATTTGTCTCTGACAGGTGTCCAAGATGGTGGATCCATGCTGTGTTCACTGATAGGGGACCTCTCCATGTGTATCTCCTCACTTTCCGTTCTCTGTTAGTTTCTTATTACATTTGGTGCTTGGCTGAGTTCTTTATCTCTTCATTTGGTGTTTAGGGTTTCAGGATTGCTTTTTTCTCTGTTTGGCTTAGTTTTTTGGATTTTTGCTTTGGAGGGATGGCGAGGTGCTTCTGCCTAGAGCACCATGTTGCTGGAAGTCCTCTTGAAGTAATTTTTGTGGATGGTGTGAAGTGGGAGTTTCGATTCATTTTTTTCTCCATATGCTTATCAATTGTTCCAGTACCATTTGTTGAAACAACTTTCTTTTCTCCATTGGATTGCCTTGTATTAGTATGGGTCTATTTCTGGACTCTCTATTTGTTCTATTTACCTATTAACCAAAAGGTCGATGGTTCAAATCCACTAGGCACTCCTTGGAAGCTCTATGGTGCAGTTCTTCTCTGCCCTGTAGGGTTGCTATGAGTCAGAATCAACTCGACAGCAATAGATTTTTTTTTTAAATGCCAATATTACACTGTATGGCATACTATAGTTTATCAGTAAATGCTGAAATAGGATAATATAAGTTTTCCAACTTTTTTTTGTCAAATATTTTTGACTATTCTAGATCCCTTACATTTCCATATAAATTTTAGAATCAGCTTGTCAATTTTGATCAAAAAATACATAATGTGATTTGGATTGAGATTGGATTGAATTTATAGAGTAGCTGTTATGCCTCTTGGATGATCTGCTTTAAACTCATTAACTCATACAGAAAATTGCTGGTGGGAGTCATTGGCTTCCAAAGGCCTTTTAACTTCTTTGGGGACTGTGAAATACCATATGCTACTGGGCATGTGATACTCCCTTCTAGCTGCTAGGTAATGAGCTGAAGACTTTTCCAGTCCTGGTTTTGTTATACAAGTCTTTGACCTGGAAGAAACTTAGTTCTCTAAGCACTTCAATATGCACATACAACCACTGAATGTCATTGTTACCACACAATAGCTAATAAAAACTGAGATGGAAGAATCCAAGTTCCCTGCTGGTGAATATCTTCAAGAATTAAGCTTAGATATTCTATTTTGATATTTCTCTTAGTAAGGCCATGATAATTTCTTAGAATTTAAGTTTAAAAGTGTTGTAATAGCTGGTGAGTTTAAAAGTGCTGTAAGAGCTGGTGGTGGTAGAATGCAACAGAACTGTTTTGTTTCAAATAAAATTGATTTAATTTGTGACTTGATTAAATTATTAAAATTAAAATACTTAAATAATTTAAAATTAATTTAATTCTAAAACAAATGTTAGAAGACTACAGGAAATAATTAATTCTGGTCTTACTGAGGGAACCTATGGTGGGAATTATCCTATAAATTCACTTGTGAAATTCACCCTTAATGAAATAACACTGCTTTTCTGATAATGGTAAGTAAAGAGGTTGTTTTTATATCTTCTTTCTAATTATATTTATTACCAATCAGTCTTTAAGGCTACCAAAACTGTTATTCAGCCACAACTGTTTCTTAATCTCTACAGCTTTCCCTGAATTGTTACAACCGCTCATTCAATTGTTCTATTTCAAATATAATTGCTGGGTGCATATGTGGTCAAGTAGTGTTGTGGTGGAAAAATAAATAACCTACTTCCTATTTTTAAAGAATCTATGTTCTTGTTGAGGAGGCAACACTTGAAATGATTAGAGAAAATGCAAAGCAGAGTATCATCAAGTATGAAAATGTGTGATGTAGGCCATCTGGACTGTGGAAAGTTTTCAGTGGTTGGGTCCTCTTGTGTGGATAAAAATTTAACTACGAAAAGAAGAGTCAGCAAAGGTATCCAATTCAAGGTGCAAAGCGTATGCAAAGGCATGGAGGTAGAAATGAATATAGAATGTTCTATAAACAATGAGGAAACTGACTTGGTTGGAACTCAGCAAATATAAACACTCAGCAAATCAGAGCTAAGAAGTAAAGAGAAGATTGAACTCCAGTTGCCACTTCACGTGAAACATTCAAATTACATTTGAGCATATTATGTAACATAAAAGCCAACAAGAGTGAAGAGGGCTTCCATATGGGCAATTCAGCAAGTTATAGGTTCCTGAGTGGGATGAGGTGTGAATCTATGTTGGGATGGAGTGGTGGCAAGGATGGTAGGGGGAGGCTGCTTACATATAAGGGGGTTGATCACGTAAGTACATCAATCAGTTTAACAAGAGCCTGGTTGCTCACTGTTGGAGAAGGGAGATACAAATGTGGAAAGGGAGAAAACTAGAATGAACCTAGAATGCTTGGATTTAGAAGTATTTGTATGAAATCATAGTTTTTGATAGCTAGGTAGATAGATAGACAGGTAGATGGTTTTAGAAATACCTACAGATGCAAAGTAGACACCTATACATGCAAATACACCCTTATACACATACTTTCTAGGTCTATCAATTAAAGGAATCAGGACTTTCTGAAATAATGCCTGATTCAGGGCTGGGACAGGGAAAGTGCAGGATGAGCCCGAAGTATTTAGTTTCATCAGAAAGTAAGGAAATTCTCAAAGAATGATCGGAAGCTTGAAGGTGTTCCCATTAGTCAAATCAGGGACAATATGAGCACCAAAATAAATAATAATGGTAATAGATTTCAATCTATTGAATAAAATAGGAAACCATGAGTCCATAAACATGTAAGTAAATTGATGAATAAATTAAAATTTTGGTGAGAAATGATGTATTTACATAGTTTCTAGGTAACTCCATATAGAATACTTATTCATAACAAAAGGACAAAGAATAACTTCACAGTGGAGAAACCTGGCAGACAGCACCCAGCAGACAGCATCTTAATTGAGTGATCAAAGTGAATATCACCAGTAATGGACAAATTGAAATCATTCACCACCCTGATGGGAGGTGATGAAAAGAACACAGCCTCACTTCTGGTATTTTCCTGCCAAAGTTAGATAACCTGAATCTAATCATTATAAACTCACATGGAGGGACATTCTTCAAAACAACTTGCCTGTAGTATTCAATAGTGTCAAAGTTAAGAAAGTCAGACAGTAACTGAGAAACTGTTTCAGTCTGAAGGAATTGTTCCATAACAATTAAATGCAAAACATGATTTTGAAGAAAATCCTTTTTGTTTTCAAAGACAACTGACAAAGCTTATATGGAGTCTGAGGATTAGAAATTGATCAGTGTTAATTTCCTAATTTTGATGACTATGTTGTGCTTGCCGTCGAGTCAATTCCAACTCACAGGGACCCTTTAGGAAAGTGTAGAACTGCCTGATAGGGTTTCCAAGGCTGTAATCTAGCAGATTGCCAGATCTTTCTCCTGTGGAGCGGCTGGTGGGTTTGAACCATTGAACTTTTGATTAGCAGGTGTAGCTATTAACCACTGCACTGCCCTGGTAGTGCAGTGGTTAGGAACTATGCCTGTTAACTAAGAGGTCGGCAGTTTGAATCTACCAGCTGCTCCTCAGTAAACCCTATGGAGTGGTTCTGCTATGAGTTGCAGTGTGGGTTTTTTTTTTTTTGGTTATGTTGTGGTTATATAGGAGATGCTTGCTTATAGGATATGTAGATGATAACGTATTTGGAGAAGATAGGAGACCAGGTCAGCAACTTACTCTAAAGTAGTTTAGGGGGAAAAAAGTATTCTTTGCAAGAGTACATTCAACTTTTCTGATGTTGTTTTTGTTGTTAGGTGCTGTGGAGTCGGTTCTGACTCTTAGCGACCCTATATATAAAGAACGAAACACTGCCTGGTCCTACGCCATCTTGACAATGGTTGTCATGCTTGAACCCATTGTTGCAGCCACTGTGTCAACCCATCTCATTGAGGGTCTTCCTCTTTTTCACTGACCCTCTACTTTATCAAGCATGATGTCCTTCTCCAGGGACTGGTCCCTCCTGATAACATGTCCAAAGTATGTGAGACAAAGTCTTGCCATCCTTGCTTCTAAGGAGCATTCTGGCTGTACTTCTTCCAAGATAGATTTGTTCATTCTTCTAGCAGTTCATGGCATATTTAATATTCTTCACTAACATTATAGTTCAAAGGCATTAATTCTTCTTTGATCTTCCTTATTCATTGTCCAACTTTTGCATGCATATGAGGTGATTGAAAACACCATGGCTTGAGTCAGGTGCACCTTAGTCCTTAAAGTGACATCTTTGCTTCTGAACACTTTAAAGAGGTCTTTTGCAGATTTTCCCAATGCAATACATCCTTTGATTTCTTGACTGCTGCTTCCATGGATGTTAATTGTGGATCCAAGTAGAATGAAATCCTTGACAACTTCAGTCCAGCACAACTAGATGGTGCCTGGCTACCACCACTGACTGCTCTGACAAGGCTCACAATAGAGGGCTCCAGACAGGGCTGGAGAACAATGTGGAACAAAATTCAAATTCACAACAAAAGACCAGACTTACAGGTCTGATGGAGGCTGGAAAAACTCTGAGAGTATGGCCCCCAGACACCCTTTTAACTCAGTACTGAAGTCAGTCCTGAGGTTCACCCTTCAGCCAAAGATTAGACAGACCTATAAAACAAACAATAATACCCATAGCTCAAACATGCATATGAGACTAAATGATCATACCAGCCCAGGGGCAAGGATGAGAAGGCAGGAAGTGATAGGAAAGTTGAACCAATGGAAATGGTGAACCCAAGATCTAGAAGGGGAGAGTGTTGACATGTTGCAGGGTTGGCAACCAAATGTCACAAAACAATATGTATATTAGTTATTTAATGAGAAACTAATTAGCTCTGTAAATGTTAACCTAAAGCACAGAGAAAAAAAAAAGAAAAAAGGCCTTCACAGCACAATAAACATGTTACCTTGCCTGGCTACATTAAAAAAAATAAGAAAGAAAGACAAGACAAAACAACCTTGATTTAGAAAATACGCTGGCTTAGATTTGAGGTTCAGGGAATATACCTACTTCAATAAGGAATAAGGTACCATGACTCTAATGGGAGGCTGAAAATCCTGTACGCTGAGGATGGAGATCAACTAGCTTAGGATCCTTGGTGGCACAATGGTTCAGCTTTCGCTGCTAACCAGAAAGTTGGTGTTTTGAACATACCCAGTGGCTCTGCGGGAGAAAGACCTGGCAATCTGCTTCTATAAAGATTACAGCCAAGAACACCCTATGAAACAGTTCTACTCTGTCACATTGAGTTGCTATGGATGGCACCTAACAACAACAACAGAGGGCCTTTAGAGGATGAGAATAGAGAGCCAGGAAGAACTCTACATATGCCATCAGCATGTGAGCAACTTAAGGGCATCTTCTGTATCATTATGTTTTCTATTCCAGACTCTAACACAATGCTTGATACATGGTTGTTGTTGATTGTTGCTGTCTAGTTGGCTCCAACTCATGGCAACCTCATGTACAACATAATGAACATTGCCCAGTCTTGTGCCATGTCCACTGTCACTGGATGCCCAAGTTCATTGTTGTGGCCAGTGTGTATTTTGAGTGCTTTTCAACGTAGGGTGCTCATCTTACAGCACTGTATGGGACAATATTCTGTTGTGATCCATAGGGTTTTCATTGGCTAATTTTTGGAAGCACATCACGACGTCTTTCTTCCTAGTCTGTCTTAGTAATTGCCACTGAAACATGTCCACCATGGGTTACCCGGCTGGTATTTAAAATACTGGTGGCATAGCTTCTAGCATTATAGCAACAGGAAGCCATCACAGCATGACAAACTGATAGACCAATGGTGGTGATACCTGGTAGGAGCTTATAAATATTTTTGGAATGAACAGATAAATAAATGACAGACTATTGAGATTGAAAAGGAAACTGAGGAGAGTGGGCTGCGTTCCATTTTCCAACCAGATAGAAGTTAATTCCTGAAAATTCCGTTGGCTAAAACCATAGAAATCTCTTTTGCCAAGGGATCAGGGTTCAGTGGTTTTGAGGAGTGCAAATTTGATCTTGGCTTGGCAAGTGAACCACTGCCCAGGCCTGGCTGGGGGTGGAAGTCGTAGCTGGGAGTTAGGTCATGCTTCACCAGAGACCAGGAATGCTGGAAGCCAGTACTTTTTGGATTTTAGAATGGAAAGTAAGGTAAGCTAACTTGAGAAAAATCAGCCCAAGGTTAAGGTTAGAGATGAGGTCAGTAAATGGAATGGAGATAATGCAAAGACCTGGGAGATTCTGACAAGCACCTGTGTCAAGCTTGCTGAATGACCTGTGTATGTAGTTGTACTTACACACACACACACACACACACACTCACACACACACTCACACACCAGGGCAGTGGTGGTTCAGTGGTAGAATTCTGCAGGAGATCCTTGTTCAATTCCTGGCCAATGCACCTGAAGTGCAGCCTCTACCCCTCTGCTAAAGGATGGAGCAGCATTTCTTTCTGTTATGCATAGAGTCCCCATGAGTCAGGGCCACTTCATGGCAGCTAAGAACAACACACTCACACACTAACAAATGAACTCCAGTGTTATAAATAGCCTAGATTCATATCCTCACACTACCATTTAACTAACATGCCAAGCTCCTTAACCTCTGTCTCTCTTTTAACCAATCAAAGTTATTTACTTACTGGTCATCACTTGATATAAGTAAAGGTGAGTAGGTGATTTTATGGTCCAAACCAGTGCTGTCTGAATTCTCCAATGCCTAGGTGTTGTCCAGGTTCTCTATAATAAGTAGGTGAAGAGAGGATCTTAACATGAACCCTCCTCACCCAAGGAGTTGATCTACATAGGCTGCCCCAGCTGTGGCAGAGATCAAACCAGCAGCCCAGAATCCTGGAATCCGGCTTTCACCACCATTTGTGATCTGGCTCCCACCTTGATCTCTCTCTCTCTTTTTTTTTTTTATTGTAGTTCTGGTGAAGGTTTACAGAACAAATAGTTTCTCATGAAACAGTAGTACACATATTGTTCTATGACATTGGTTAACAATTCCACGACATGTCAACCCTCTCCCTTCTCGACCTTTTTTTTTTTTGGTGAAAATATGCATAGACAAAGATACACCATTTCAAAAATGTCTAAATGCACAGTTCAATTACATTGACTAATCTCTGCCAGTTGTGCTGCTATTCTCACTTTAGATGAAAGTTTACAGAACAAGATAGTTTCTCATTGAACAGTTAGTACATATGTTGCACTATGACAACACATCAACACTATCCTTACTCAACCTTGGGTTCACTATCACCAGCTTTCCTGTCCCCTTCTGCCTTTTAGCCCTTGTCCCTGGACTGCTGTGCCTCATTAGTCCCATTTGGTTTTATGGGGCTGTCCACACCCAGGCTGAATGGTGAACCTCGGAAGTGACTTCTCCACTGAGCTAAAAGGGTGTCTGGGGGCCATACTCTCGGGGTTTCTCCAGTCTCCTTTAGGCCAGTAAATCTGGTGTTTTTTTTGTGAGAATTTTGTTCTACATCCTTCTCCAGCTCTGTCCAGAGCCCTCTGTTGTGATTCTGGTCAGAGCAGTCAGTGGTAGTAGCCAGGCACCATCTAGCTGTACTGGACTCAGTCTCCCACCTTGATCTCTTAAAGCTTTGTTTGCCATCTGAAAAACAGCTAATTTCTATGAGAAGGAAAAGTGAATATGTTTAAAGAATTCCATCTAATACCAGGCATAGATAAAGAGATCTTTAGCAGCACCACTTAACTTGTGTGCTTTTTATTGCTCCCTCCCCCTCTAAGAAGACTGGGCCCTTCAGCAGTGTTCAGGTTATGCAGGAGAACTATAATATAAATAAAAGAGGGGGAAAATCCTTATCTGAGCGATAAATCTTCTGGAGAAGAAATTCAATCCTTTTTTTAATGTGTAGGTAGTAAATTATCCTGATAGTTGCCAGGATGGAAGGATATTATTGGGGGGCTTTTCTAGGAAACCCTGTAAAGGAAGGTCATCTAAACAGCTCAGTGTTTGTGCATGCAGGAGAGAGTAGGGGTAGGTTCAGGGAAGGTTGCCTAGTAATGAGTACTGTGTGACCTCCATACAGAAAAACTTTTAATCTCCCCTAAAAAGAGGGCTGGTTTTTGCCCTTGGTTTCTGGGAAGTAATCGCTAATACCTTGGAATGTTATGCTTCATAGGAGTGTTTTCCTCTACCTGGGGGCCTAGTTTACAAAAGCCAAGTAACAAGCACAAACCTGTGTGTGTTATTCCTCAAGCATCCTCAGTTGCTCTAGCCTTAGGACATTTGCCTTAGGACTTTTCTCGGGCCAGAATGTTCTTCCCTACTTGTCTGTAGAGCCCACTTCATCACTTTCTTCAGGTCTTCCCCAAATGTCACCTTCTCTCTCTGTCCTTCCTTTATTTAAAATTACAAGTCCAATTCCATTCTTCCTATCTCACTTACCTGCTTTTATTTCTCTACAGCATATATCATCTGTCATTGACGCACTTTATATTTGTATCTTACTTGCTGTTTATTGTCTGTGTTCCCCCACTAGAATATAAGATCTATGAAGGCAGGAATCTGGGTCTGTTTTGTTCACTCCTTTGCCACACAGTAAGCTCTCATAAATAGTCATTGAATAAATGACCAAAAGGAAGCCCCCATCCCTGCAACTTTGATCTGCTCCTTCAGAATCTCCTATGTGAACATTCATCCACAGGTTTTCCATGAACCAAGACATTACAACCAAAACCAAACCCATTGCTGTAGAGTCGGTTCCTACTCATGGCAGCCCCATATGTTACAGAGTAGAATAGCTCCATAGGGTTTCCTTAGCTTTAATCTTTATGGACGCAGATCTCTAGGCCTTTCTTTCACTGCCACTGAGTGGGTTCGAACCACATTACCAGACCTCCCCAAAAGAGTGAATGGGGTCTGAGCTACCTGGAAGGCCAGCGAGATGTGGAATGGAAAGTTCCAGTGCCCATTTGTGTGGGACTAGCCAGTGATATTTAATCTATTCCCATAAAACTTTCTAAGTAAAACCTATGTTTTTCACTTGAAAGATTTTTGGCTTGTGGGAGGGAGATTTTGATGACGTTTGCCCTGCACTTTTGAACATCTCTTATAACTATTAGCCTCTCAGGGGAGTGCCAGCTTCTTTATTATCTGGCCACCACCCCCAATCGATCCTTCAAAAGAAGCAGTGGCTATGACTTAAGAATTGGGTCCAGAGTATAAGTGGTGGAGGATTAACAAGAGAGTCATTAAAGATGCTTTATGTGTGTGTGGGGGGGGAGGTAAAATTCTTGCCTTCTTAATGAGATACCCTGGTTCAATTCCCAGTGAATGCACACCACTTTGGGACTGTGTCAAAGACTTTTGGCTGGTTGCCTCTGTGTTCCTTACTTTGTCAGGAGTCCTTGCCTCTTAGGCCTGGAGGGCCTGATTCTGAAATGAGTTCTGCAGACAGATTCCACGTCTTTTTCTCATCACCCACACAATGCTAAGACTCTTTCCCTGCCCCTTTGTTTCAAAACTACTTTCTGATTGCATTGGTTGCAGATTTTCTTCCACTGAAGGATTAACTTGTGTCTGGGAGCTGACTTAAGGAAGCTATTTGCTCCAATGTTTGTGTTCAATGTCTCTTTCCTTCCTTGTCTTTCTCTCTCTCCTTCTTTCCTTCCTTCCTCCACCTACAAAACTAATTTAGGAATCCCACAAATTCTAACTGAATTATTCATGTATGACCTTGAAGTTATTTAACGTTTAAAAGCTACATATTTTTCATCTAGATACAAATAGTTTGGAAATTTGGTGAATATATAATATGTCATATATAGTATTCTTTCAATTGGTTTGGAAACTCTGGTGGCATAGTGGTTAAGAGTTTTACTGCTTACCAAAAGGTTGGCAGTTCAAATCCACCAGATGCTCCTTGGAAACCCTATGGGGCGGTTCTACTCTGTCGTGCAGGGTCGCTATGAGTCAGAGTTGACTTGATGGTTACAAGTTTGGTTTTTTTGGTTCAGTTGGTTTGTAAGACTATATTAGCATTGTCATTCTGAGCTGACTCCTTGGCTCTTCAAGCCTTTTGAGTGGGCACCAGTGAGTATTTGATGAGAATCTGCCCACCAACAAAATATTGCTTGTATTACTAGCCTATTGGCATATGTTTTAAACACTTACCATGCATTGTGGTAGGTGGTGTGTTCATAACTTTACTTGAGACTGTCCCAGAATTTTCATTTTCAACATATATTGCCCCTTTTGGTAAAACTTCCAGTAGTTTGCTGAATGTAGAATAGTACAGAGAACTTGTTCCCATTTATCCTAGAATTGCATCCTTCAGATTTCAGAATTGCATTTCCTACTTAAATATTTCAAGACATGTTGAATGGTTCAATATATAATATGTATATTCATAATTTTATAAACTAGTTGTGTTTCCATTCAGTCTTCATTTTTACTAATGATGATAAATATGACAAAATGGTAACTTTAAGACTTTAGGACTTCGCAGGGTCTTTTTATTTACTTTTCCATTTGGGCTTCTGAGAGTCAGACATGGAAAACTCAGTGACATTCCCTCACCTCAATATTCTCATGCAGAACTCACAAGCAAGGGTGGATAATCCAATAGGTAAGGTAAGTACAGTGCCACGTATTGGATGTCTAGCAAGAATATGGCCAGTGGGGCATGGAGTAGGGGATGTGGAGGTGTGCTGTCCTGTGTTTCCCAGTTTTTTAAGCTAACAGGGCTTGCCTCCAGATTTCAGGAGCTCTTTTTCTGGGGAGTGGAAAGAAATGACTGTTCTGTCCTGTGTTTCCCAGTTTTTTAAGCTAACAGGGCTTGCCTTCAGATTTCAGGAGCTCTTTTTCTGGGGAGTGGAAAGAAATGACTGTTCTTAGCCTGTCTAAGTAGCAGGGCCCAGAGAGGAGAAGAAGCACTTCATCAGAACATGGTCAAGACAAGGGGCATTCTGTCTTGATCATGGAAGCTCTCAGCACATCTGTCTCTTGTGTCATACTGCTCCAATCTAGACTAGTCCCCTTTTATGTCTGTGACATCTGTCTTCCATAGTTCCCTTTACCATCCTTCTGATTTATTTCTGGGTTGCTGTTGCTTCTCTCAAGGAGCCCTGATGCTGCAGTGGTTAAGTGCTGGGCTGCTAATTGAAAGGTCAGCAATTTGAATTCACCAGCTGCTCCAGGGGAAAAAGATGTGGCAGTTGGCTTCCATAAAGATTACAGCCTTGGAAATCCTATGGGGCACTTGTATTCTGTCCTGTAGGGTTGCTATGAGTTGGAATTGACTTGATGGCAAAGGATATGGTTTTGGTTTTTGGTTGCTTCTCTCTAGTCTTGGATTTTTTCTTTTCTTGTATTTCATGTCTTCCTGTTTCCTAATTTACTCTCTTGCTTTAGTGTGAAATATCCTCCAGTAACTTCTTGAGTAAGCGTGCAAGGAATGTAAAATTTTTGAGACTTTGTATATGTGAAGGAGCGAGCCCTGATGGTGTAGTGATTAAGAGTTCGGCTGCTAACCAAGAGGTCAGCAGTTCAAATCCACCAGCCGATCCTTAGAAACTCTATTGGGCAGTTCTACTGTGGCCTGTAGGGTCACTATGATTCAGAATCGACTTGATGGCAATGGGTTTGGTTTGGTTGGGTTTCGTATATATGGAAATATTATTTTACTTTAATACCTGATTAACAGTGTGGGCTACATACAGAATTCTAGGTTGGAAATAATTCCCTTTGAGAATTTTGAAGGCATTGTTCCACTGCTCTCTTGCTTTTAGTATGACTATTGAGAAGTCCTAAGCCCTTTTGATCTCTGAGACATTGTATGTGACCGATTTTCTCTTTACAGATGGTTAGGGAATCTCCTTTCCCCAAAACCAAAAAAACCAAACCCATTGCTGTCGAGTCGATTCCGACTCATAGCAACCCTGTAGGATAGAGTAGAAGTGCCCTGTAGGGTGTCCAAGGCTATAAATCTTTATGGAAAGTAGGCTGCCACATCTTTCTCCCAAGTAGTGGCTGGTGAGTTCACCTTGCTAACCTTTCAATTAGCAGTCGAGTGCTTAACCACTGCACCACCAGAGATCCTTACTTTGCCCCAGTGTTCTGAAATCTCACTATATGGTATCTTGGTGGCTCTCTGTTTTCATCTATTGTGCTGGACATTCAGTGGGCCCTTCAATTTTGAAACCCATGCTCTTCAGTTCAATAAAATTTTCTTGAATTACTTCACTGATGATTTTCTCAGTTCTGTTTTTCCAGGATTTTATTATCTGAGTTGACTGGACCTCTTCTATTTAATTCTTAATTCTGCTATCATGTATCTAATTCCCAAAAGTTCTTATTTTTCTCTTAATATTAGTGTTTTGTTAGTTTTATGACATTTTGTTCTTGTAACATTTTTGTCAATATTAATGATAACTTTTAAAAAGGCTTTTCACTCCTGCAAATTCTCTGTTATCTCCACATTAACTGTTTTTTTGTTTGTTTCTGTGCTAGATGTTTTCCTCAGATGTATAGGAGTTCATCTTTGTCCAGTATGATTTAGAGTGGGGGACTAAAAAGTCCACTGAAAACTTTGAGCAGGCAGGTAGGGGCCGTCAACTTTAAGCGTCACTATAGGGTGGCCTGGGTGGGCTGTTTTGGAGGAATCCCTGAGGTTGGTAACCTCACATCTTTCCTTTTGAGCTCATCTGAATCACCAGAGAAGAGAACTCCAATCTCTTGCAAAGGAGTAAAGTTCTGGTTGGCTGTCAACCTTCTGGCATCTAAGTGGGGCAAGAAGTCTGGATTTTCAGCATTCAGTACACTTAGGATCTCTTATCACCCCTGTTTTTAGTATATTATTAATGCCTTCAGCTATGCTTAATGTCCCCCAGATTTATCTTCTCTAGTAAACCATCTTCCAAATTTCTGCTGAAGGGAAGGAGAGGCAGTCAGCCAGAGCCTGGAGTGGTAGGGGGATAAGGATCTAAAATTTCCTCAAGCAGCTTTCACCAGTCTGCCTTAATTTGGCCCCAACCCTCTGTCCATTCCAGAAGTATGAGCTTTCTGAGGATTGTGCAAGTTTATCAGTTTTATTCTTAGATTTTTCAATGCCAGCTGAAGATTTGGCTTTCTCTGCTCTGTTGTCACTTGTTCATCTACTTTCCCAGCTTCCAAAACCCTGTTGCTGTTGTAACCTCTTTTATTCTCCCTGTTCTTGTGCTTTGTGTGTCTTTAAAATAAATCTTCTTACTGCAGTTTTAATGGATTTTCAAGATGAAGCAAAATTAGATGCCTATGTTCAGGTGGCCTGTGATCTTAACCCTTGACCTCTCCTCGAGGTGTCTGTGGTGCCCAGACTCGCAGGAAGGCAGACCATGGCTCCAGGCTGGAGTCCTGGTTAGCAATAGGAGTCCATTATTGACCAGGGAGAGCCCTGTGTTAGTTTTAAGGTCAGCAGTAGACAGTTAACTGAAATTTATGATGAATCTCAACAGTAATTAGAGCAGATGTTTTTAGTTCCTGGATGGGGCAAACGGTTGATGTGCTCAGCTGCTATCTGAAAGGATGGGTGTTCAGGTTCACCAAGAGGCATCTTGGAAGAAAGGCCTGTCAATCTACTTCCAAAAAATCAGCTACTGAAAACCTGTGGAGCACAGTTCTACTCTGTCACACATAGTGTCACCATGAGTTGGAATAAATTTTTTTTTTTTTAGGAGTAGGAAAGAAATGAGTTATATTGAGGAATGACCACTTGAGTTGGGGCAGCATTAAGTAAAGACTACAATGTGCTCCAAAGTGTAGAGAAGGAGGAGGGCCCTTTATACATGAAAAGTTTAGGGAAGTGTTAACTATTAGTCATATCAGTTAATCTACAGACATCTTGGAATGAGCCTGCAAGCATTCTTTCCAAGAACAAAGGGTATTTGGGTGACAAACTTACTGATTACAATCCTTTTTTAATTTTTCTCAATCAAAAATTTATACATGAATTGTTTTGTGACATTGGAGGCAGTCCCCACAATGTGTCAGAACTCTCTCTCTTTCCACCGCAGGTTCCCTGTTTCCTTTTGTCCAGTTTTCCTGTCCCTTCCTGCTGTCTCATTTTTGCTTTTGGGCAGGTGTTCCCCATTTTCCCATAAGGGTCTAATATACTTGATTGATCTAAGAAGCAGTTTCCTCACATGTATTATTGTTTTGTTTTATACACCTGTCTAATCTTTGTCTGCAAGGTGTACTTTGGGAGTGTCTTCAGTTCTGAGTTAGAAAGGTGTCTGGGGGCTATAATCTTGGCAATTCCTCCAGTCTCTGTCAGACAAGTAACTCTGCACTTGTTTGTGAATTTGCACTTCATTCTACATATTTCTCCCACTCTGTCTGGGACCCTCTATTGTGATCCCTGTCAGAGTGGATGGTGGTGGCAACTGGGCACCATCTAGTTCTTTTGGGCTCACACTGGTGGAGGCTATAGTTAATGTGGTCCATTAGTCCTTTGGACTAATATTTGGAATCAATTTGACAGCAACAAATTTTTTCAAATTTTTAGTTCCATTTTTAGATTAAAAAACTCAAGGCTTAGAGTAATTAAGCTACTTGTTCATAATCACAAGGTTAGTATGAGGCAGATTCTGAACTTAAATCCAAATCTCTGTACTCCAAATTCATTTTTCTTTCAACCATACCGCATAGATTTCATAGATGAAGAATTCTGATTTTTATAATCTATCCTGCCATATAAAAATCTCATTTTCCTGGATCATTTTACTTATATATAGAAGTTTTCATTCAAATGGTACTTTAACTCATACCAATAGTGTTCATTATGTCATTCAGAATTAAACTTTAACTTTGTAGTTATGCATGTTATACATTGTGAAATCAATGGATAATACTATTAATGTAATTATTGATTCCTTCTTGTTACAGTTTTTCTAAGTAGTGCATATAGATGTTAAAAAGGTGACTACTTCTCCAAGGCTGAAAATAAAAAATAACAGTTCTCTACTATACCCCTGGGTGGTGCAAACTGGTAACATGCTCAGCTGTTAACTTAAAGGTTGGTGGTTTGAATTTACCCAGGGGCTCCTGAGAAGAAAGGCCTGGCAATGTACCTCTGAAAAGTCAGCTATGGAAAACCCTATGGAGCATAGTTCTACTCTAGCACACATGGGGTCACATACCATGGGAATTGCTGCTTTTTACTATACCCTTCCCAACTTTCAACTCCCACACCCCAGAAGTAACCACTTTTAACTCTTTTTCTAAATAATATGCTTATTATATGGCTTGTGCTACTTGCCCTTGTAGAGCTTTCTGAGGTTCTCCTTCTCAGTCTGATGAATGACAGTGAGAACATGGCAAAGAATTTATGGACAACTTGGATCTTGGAGAGCTTGGACACCTGTGGCTTTAGGGATGTGCAGCCGGGGCAGTCTTGCCTATGCAATAAAGGCACTAAGTTTCCATTTTCATGTCACCCAGGTGTTTCAGCAGTTCTTCCTTCTTGCCAAAGTGACAGGCGAATAAGCTCTCCAAAATGGCGACTAAGATGGGAGTGGTGCATTTACCAGCCAAGGAATGCCAAGGATTGCTGATAACTACCAGAAGCTAGGAGAGAGGCATGGAACAGATTCTTCCTGAGAGCCTCCAGAAGGAAACAACACAGCCAAAATCTTAATTTTGGACTTCTAGTCTCCAGAGCTGTGAAATAATAAATTTTTGTTGTTTCAAGCCACCCAGTTTGTGACATTTTGTTATGGTAGGCTCAGGAACTCATACACTTGATAAAGACTGCTCTAAAGAAAACTGGCATGGGTGATGGAACACTTATGCTCCCCCTGCTCAAAAATCATGCTTGAGTCAGTTTCAAGTCACGTAATGTTTATTTAGAAACTGTTACTTCTTAAGGGTCTTTCTGAATCCCCTTAGTAAAGTTTATTATTTACTCCTTTATTGCCCTCATATTTCATTAATACCACCAGTACAGCACACAGCACATTATATTAAGCTTAAATATGTCTGTTTCTTCTTCTAGACTGAACCTCATCAGGTAGATTCAGAAATTGAACATTCTTGTTTCCTCAAACACCTAGAATGAAGTCTGGGTTTGGTGGCACTCAGTTATTATTTGTTACTCTTGATTGAATAAGAGCATTCAATGTGCCTTTATTACATGGGCAAGACCTACTCTGAGGTAATAGCTTTTCTGGAATGCTGGATATATAGAAAGATTTGGCTCACATACAAAGTTATACCTAGTAAGTTATCATTATTTTTTACAATTAGGTCACTAGACATTTGGGAGTGTAGACTTAACTTACCTAGGTTTTCTCTGAAACCATGAAGTAATTTTTCCAGCAGGTGTCCTTGAGTGTCTTCTAGGTGCTGGCCATTGTGCAAGAGATAAGACTATAGGGAGAGCCAGAAGTGACCTCGTCCCTGTCCCCATGATGCTGACATGCTAGAGGAGTTTCAGGATTTGGGGAAATAACCCAGTTCATGCCAGAATTCAGAGAAGAAGGTAGGACAGACTCTTGGCCTGTACCTTCACAGACTGGCAGGGTTGTAAGGTTGCTGTCCCAAGCCTCAGACAACTCGGGTAACAAGATGGCATTCTGGTTTTAGGATGTACCTTCTGGAGATGTCTCTAGAACTTGGGTCATAAATGAGACCACATGAGGACTCTAAAAACAAGAAGAATCTTCTAAAGTCTGGAAAGGTTTAGGAAGTCAAATTAGTTTTGAGTTTTGAAAATGAAGAGGAGAGGGACACTAAAGTTCTAATTCTACTATGGCAGATTTCTACACTTGAAACAAAATAAGAGAAGCACGTCTCCAGGATTGAGACACTACTTTAGAAATGTTGACCGTTCAATAAAAACCAACTGCAATGGCCCAGGAAGCATCAGATCATGTTTCTGACCTTCTGAGGTTGTGACTGATGGTTGAAAAGACAGGCTAATCCGGATTTCTCAGATTAAGTTGAAACTTGGAAGAGTTAACAGCTACTTTCTGAAGACTGGGAAAGAACAGGGATCAATACGCTTTAGCTGGACAGGGTAATGCAGTGGTGGCCACCAAAAAGATATATCTGTGCCTTGGAAACTGTGACTGTGACCTAACTTGGAAAAAGCATCTTTACATATGTAATTAAATTGAAGATCTTGAGGTGAGATCATCCTGGATTATCCAAGTGGGCCCTAAATGCAACAAGTGTCCTTATGAGAGAAAAACAGAGGAGGATTTGGGAGAAATGAAAAGAAGGCAAAGTGAAGGTGGAGGCAGACATTGGAGTTAGAGAGCCAGAATCCAAGGCCACTGGAAGCTGGAAGAGACCAGGAAGAATTCTCCCTTAGAACCTCCAGAGGTAGCGTGGACCTTGCTGACACGTTGATTTTGGACTTTTGGCCTCTAGAACTGTGAGAGAATAAATTCTATTATTTTAAGCCACCAAGTTTGGAGTAGTTTGTTATGGCAGCCCTAGTAATCTACTAGAGGCCATACGGTAAATATTTTAGACTCACTCCAAGCAAGGGGTGAGGCTAGCACTGAGGAAAAGTTTTAAAAACAAGAAAAGGGTGAAAAGATGTTCAGAGTGGGACATAAAAGTAGGAGCACTGTGAATCAGAGGAAAGACAAAGTAGGTACATTGTTAAAGTGCAAATTCGCAGTTAGAACCCAGAAACTCATAAAACTTCAAGGGATAGGTCAGATGAATAGAGGAAAGCCATTGGTCTTAGGGATCTGCTCTGTTGGACATGGATCATTCTTCAGGATAGACCATATGTTAAGTCACAAAACAAACCTCAATAAATTTAAAAAGATTGAAATCATACAAAGTTTCTTCTCTGACCATAGTGGAATGAAACTAGAATTAACAAACTGGAAATTTCACAAAAATGGGGAAGTTAAATAGCACACTCTTAAAAAACCAGTGGGTTAAAGAAGAAATCACACAGAAATTAGAAAGTACTTAGTGATAAATGAAACAAAAGCATAACTACCAAAACCTATGAGATGCAATAGTGCTTAGAGGCAAGTTTATAGCAACAAACACCTACACTGAAAAAGAAGAAAGTTCTCACATCAATAGCATAATTCTACAATTTGATGAACTAGAAGAAAAAAGAGCAAACTAAAAGCTACCAGAAGGAAAGAAATAACAAAGATCAGAGCAGAATTAAATGAAACAGAGAATAGAAAAACAATAGAGAGAATCAACAAAACCAGAAGTCGGATCTTTGAAAACATCAGTGAAACTGACTAATTTTTAGCTAGATTGAGTGCTGTTCAATCTCTTACCTTGTTACAGGTCTGCTGAGATTATCTATTTCTTCTTGAGTCAATTTCAGTAGTTTGTATGTTTCTAGAAATTTTTCCATTTCATTAGGCTATCCAGTTTGTTGGCATACAATTGTTTATAATATTCTCCTATAATTCTTTTCATTTCTGTATGGTCAGTAGTGATGTTGTCATTTTCATTTCTGATTTTAGTTACGTGTGTCTTCTCTCTTTTTTTCTTTGTCAGGAAATTCAGGAATAGGAGAAGGCAATGGAATGTGTGGCTAACTGCCTCCATGAACAACTGTCTCTTTTGCCATCAGACCAGACTAACTGGATGGTGCTCAGCTGCCATTACCGAACATTTTGATCAAAGATTCTATAAAAGAATTCTGATCAAAAGGGGGAAAATGCAAGACAGAATTTCAAAGTCTCAGGGACTCCAGACTTTCTAGATCCATGAAGGCTGGGTAAACCCCTGAAACTACTGCCCTAAATAATCTTTAAACCTTAAGCAAAAATATCCCCTGCAGTATTCTTAAAACCAAGTAATACTTAAGCTTAATTAGTAAAAAATGTCTGCCTTGAGCATTGTGCTCTTTTAAGATGTATCCATATAGGTCAAATTGACAACAGTAACTCAAAAGATTAGATAGGAAACTTAGGGGACAGTGAGTTTATGTTAATGGGGTAGGAACAAGGCTGAAATGGAGGATGAGAATGTTTGCAAGCTTGAAGAATGTAATCAACGTCACCGAATAGTACGTGCAGAAACTGTTGAATTGGTGTCTGTTCTGCTGTGTATATTCTCAACAACAAGAACACAAATCAAATAAATTATTAAAAAAAAAAAAAACAGAAAATGGTCAAAGGAGTTGCACGGACATTTCTCCAAGGAAGATACACAAATGGCCAATGAGCACGTGGATTGACCTGATGACAATTAACAACAGTGAAACAAGTCCAACACAAAAGCACAAATATTGTATGATCTCACTTACATGAAATATCTAGACTAGGCAGATCCAAACAAGAAGATTAGAGTCTCAACACAAGAAAAAAAGTAACAATTTTTAAAAATCAAAATATTTGCTGTTATCTCTTTTAGGGCCATCTTCAAGGACCCAAGGATAGATATATATTTGTTAGTGTTGTGTGCTGTTGAGTCAATTCCAAGTCATAGTGACCCTATATGACAGGGTAGAACTGCCCCGTGTGGGATTTCCCAGTCTGTACTCTTTATGGGAGCAGATTGCCAGGTCTTTTCTTCCACAGAGCCTCTGGGTGGGTTTGGACCGCTGACCTTTCGGTTAGCAGCTGACGGCTTAACTGGCGCACCACCAGGGCTCCTTAAATATGTATTAGGTCTTAAGAAACGTCTTGAGGTAAATCCCCAATATATTTTCACTCCTCCCTACTTGTCCTGATCCTGAAGAAGAATCATTCTTCTCTTTCCATTGTCAACAGGGTTAGCAATATTGTCCTGGTTTACCCCTTGAAATGTGAGTGGAAGTTTGATGTGCCTCTTCCATGCAGAAGTGATAAGGGGAATCATGTGGTTTTGATAATATTTTTCCCGCTACCATAAAACCATCATGTTTCAGATAGCTACTACAGTCTTGGTCCCAGTCTGCTGAGAATGTGAAGCAGTGTTGCAGCTAACTTAAAACGGATATAATCTTGAGTGTGGAATATTGCTGAAAGTAACTAAGATTGCAGGGTCATTTGGACTGCAGCATGGGTGAGGCTACACTGACTAATACAGCTTAAGAAAATGAATTAAATAGTGTTAAGAACCTAGTATATTGTCTTTATTATGCTTTATTTATTTCATTATTTTACTCTGAAACCTTGATCTCTTTTTCTAGGGGTCAACATACTGTAATTCAGATTCCAGAATTTTTGCCAGATAACAGAGAACGATGTCATCTCAAAATCTTACTTCCAAATTCCTGAGCGAGATAATTTGACTGACTTAACCTGTGTTTGTTTAGTGTATATACCTGGTAAAACCGTGGTACAATTAGTCCACATCATAAACTTGTAACCTTTTCTCAGCATGGAGTATACCTATGGGAAGCTCTAGTCTATATAAGTAAGAGTGACTTTAACTGATTAGTGAAAATTACCTTGAATGTGGGAAATTAGGAGACTTGAGTTTCAGCCCTAGTTCTGGCATCTAGTAAATACGTCATTTTTTTTGTTTTTTTGTACTTTAGATGAAGGTTTACAGAGCAAATTAGTTTCTCATTAAACAGTTAGTACACATATTGTTTTGTAACATTGCTTGCTAACCCCACAACATGTCAACACTCTCCCCTTCTCAGCCTTGGGTTTCCCGTTAACAGCTTTCCTGTCCCCTCCTGCTTTTTGTCCTTGCCCCTCGGCTGGTGTCCTCATTTAGTCTCCTTTTGTTTTTTATGGCCCTGTCTCATCTTTGGCTGAAGGGTGAACCTCAGGAGTGACTTCAGTACTGAGATAAAAGAGTGTCCAGGGGTTTCTTCAGTCTCTGTCAGACAGTAAGTCTGGTCTTTTGTTGTGAGTAAGAATTTTGTTCTACATTTTTCTCCCACCCTGTCCGGGACCCTCTATTGTGATCCCTGTCAGAGCGGTCGGTGGTGGCAACAGGGCACCACCTAGGTCTTCCAGGCTCACACTGGTGGAGGCTATAGTTCATGTGGTCCATTAGTCCTTTGGACTAATATTTGGAATCAATTTGACAGCAACTAATTTTTTTAAATTTTTAGTTCCATTTTTAGATTAAATGGTGTCCTCATTTAGTCTCCTTTTGTTTCATGGGCCTGTCTAATCTTTGGCTGAAGGGTGAACCTCAGGAGTGACTTCAGTAGTGAGATAAAAGAGTCTCCAGAGGCTATACTCTCAGGGTTTCTTCAGTCTCTGTCAGATCAGTAAGTCTGGTCTTTTGTTGTGAGTTAGAATTTTTTCTGGCTGTGTCCAGGACCCTCTATTTTGATCTTAGTCAGCAGTCAGTGGTGGTAGCTGGGTACCATCTAGTCAGGTTGGACTCAGTCTGGTGGAGGCTATGGTAGTTGTTGTCCATTAATTCTTTGCATAAATAAGTGATTTTGAGCAAGTAAGTCACATAACTTCTCAGACCCTTAATTTGTTCATCTATTAAGTAGGAATAAAATATTTTTAAAGGTTATTGTGAATTCAGTCATAAAATAACGTGTATGAAAGCAAAGGTTAAGTGCCTGGCGGCTAAATGAAAGGTCGGGGGTTTGAACCTACTAGTCACTCCACAGGAGAAAGATGTGGCAGTCTGTTTACAGCCTTGGAAATCCTATGGAACAGCTCTACTCTGTCCTATAAGGTCGCTGAGTCGAAATCGACTAGATGGGCATGGTTTTTCTTTTTTTGTATGACATTATTATCTTAAATTGTGAACGTTGGAAAATGCAAGATGTAGTTTTCCCAGAATTAAGTACTTTACATTGGTTCAGTTTAGTATATCAGAATTTCCTACTATGGTCAAAGCACATTTTTAATATGTTGGTTTTTAACTTGTTACATGAAGTATATGTAAATGTAGAAACTCCCTGGAATTGCTATAAGAAGGCTTTTTGTTTTGGGTTGTTTGAAAAGAAATGAAATGATTAGATTGTATTAATTTTGATTGTTATATTATTCTCATTACATAAGTTTCGATTAGAATTTAGTAAAAACTATAAGGAGAAAAGGAGGTATTGTCTACAGTCTACTTGAAATGGACTTCAATCTATTGACACTATTGTTATCACAATTTTTTTTTACCTTCTCCTGATTGCACAATCACTAAAGAGCTATAATTTTGCAAACATTTAAAAGTCAGCTGCAGCAGCAAAGTTTCTTCTTTGCTCTACTACTGCCTTCTGGTAAAACAGGTTTATACAGCTAACAGAACAATGGCTTCTGAAATAGCTTTATCAGTGGAAGAATCGGCTAAGAAGAGCACAGCTAAGAAATATAAAACAATTTGTACTGTAAGTACAGTATTTAATTTCAGCCTTTCTAGTTTTGTGACAAAAGTTAACTGCATGACTCCCATTTATATTTGTTTTGGTTGCTACTTAAATGCAACATTTTAAGTGATTGTATTCAGTTTTATCCCTTACGACAATTCTGCTGCAAGTTAATATTTTTACTTATTTTATGAATAAGAAATTTAAGTAACAAAAAACTAATATTTGATCAATCTAATAAGTCAGAATCTAGGACAGAACACTTTACAGCTCTGATTTTGAATAATTTTAATAACCTGCCATGTCACCTCTTTATTGCATGAATATTTTAAGATCAGTAAGTGAGAAATTAAAATCATTGTATTTTATATTCTTTTTTTAAATTGTACTTTAGGTGAAGGTTTACAGAACAAATATTTTCTCATTAAACAGTCAGTACACATATTGTTTTATGACAATGGTTAACAACCCCACAACATGTCAACACGCTCCCTTCTCGGCCTGGGAGGACCTCTTTTTTTTTTTTTTGGTGAAAATATTCATAGCCAACTGTCTTAGTCATCTAGTGCTGCTCTAACAGAAATACCACAAGTGGATGGCTTTCACAAAGAGAAATTTATTTTCTCATGGTCATGTAGGCTACAAGTCCAAATTCAGGGTGCCAGCTCCAGGGGAAGGCTTTCTCTCTCTGTTGGCTCTGGAGGAAGGTCCTTGTCATCATCAGTCTTCCCCCAGACTAGGAGCTTCTCTGCCCAGGAACCTCAGGTCCAAAGGACATGCTCTGCTCCCGGTGCTTCTTTCTTGGTGGTATGAGCTCCGCCAACTCTCTACTTGCTTCTGTTTCCTTTTATCTCTTGAAAGATAAAAGGTGGTGCAGGCTATAGACCAGGGAAACTCCCTTTACATGGGATCAGGGATGTGAACTGGGTAAGTGTGGTATTAATCCCACCCTAATCCTCTTTAATGCAAAACTACAACAACAAAATGGAGGAGAACCACACAATACTTTGAATCATGGATGAGCCAAATTGATACACACATTTTTTGGGGGACACAATTCGATGCATGACATTCCACCCTTTAGCCCCCAAAAATCACATCCTTGCAACAAGCAAAACATATTCATCTCATCATATCACAGCAAAAGTCTTAACTCCAAGTCCAAAATAAAAAATTCCTCTTCATCTGCTTCCAAAAGTACAATGGCAGAACAGGCACAAGCTAGACATTTCCATTACAAATGGGAGACACTGGAGGAGAAGAAGGGATAACAGGCACCAATTAAGTCAACAGAACAAATAACAGTACCCCTCAAGGCTTTGAAAATAATCCTCTGTTCTCTGAGAAAGTTTACACAATAGCCTTGCCCATCAGACTCTAGGTATTGGCCACACTCTCCAGATTCTGAGTGGAGGCCCTGGGCTTCAGCTCTGCCTTCCAGGCCCACTGGGACAGCAACTCTGCTCCCTTGGCTTTAGGCACACCAATCTCCCGGTCCATCTGAGTGGCGACTCCACTCTTAGAAGCACTAAAGGCCATGGCTCTACTCTTTGAAACCCCAGAGATCATGGCCATACCTTTTGAGACAGAGGCAGCTTGGCTTCTTGTGTTCCTTGTCTCTTCAGCTTCTGCTTCTGTTTCCTGTGGCCTCTCAGCCCTCGGGCCTCAACATCCACATCTGCCCTGCTGAAGCAAGTGTTCCAAAGCTCTGTAGTTCCACTGGTAAGTGCCCGGAAGCACCCCACTCCACCAGGAAGCCTCCTGCGCACAGGCACTCAGCTCTCTTGCTCCATGGGTTGGCTCCAGTGCAGTCTCGCGCCAGTCTCCTGGTTCTCCTGTCATTGGTTCTCTGCTGCTGGTCCTCTGCCACTGCCACTCCTCTATCCATTCACAATTTCAGAACTGCTTCCACATTTTAGGTATTTGTTAGAGCAGCACCACACTCCCGGTACCAAATTCTGTCTTAGTCATCTAGTGCTGTTCTAACAGAAATGCTGCGAGTGGATGGCTTTCACAAAGAGAAATTTGTTTTCTCACAGCCTAGTAGGCTCCAGGGGAAGGGTTTCTCTTTCTGTCAGCTGTGGAGGAAGGTCCTCATCATCATCAGTCTTCCCCTAGGCTAGGAGCTGCTCTGCGCAAGAACCTCGGGTCCAAAGGACGCGCTCTGCTCTTGGTGCTTCTTTCTTGGTGGTAGGAGATCCCCCAACTCTCTACTTGCTTCCCTTTCCTTTTATCTCTTGAGAGATAAAAGGTGGTGCAGGCTACATCCCAGGGAAACTCCTGTTACATTGCATCAGGGATGTGACTTGGGTAAGTGTGGTGTTACAATCCCACCCTAAACGTCTTTAATGCAAAACTACAATCACAAAATGGAGGACAACCCCACAATACTTTGAATCATGGCCCAGCCAAATTGATACACACATTTTGGGGGGACACAGTTCAATCCATGACACGAAAGATACACCATTTCAAAAATTTCTACATGTAGAATTCAGTGATGTTGATTACATTCTTCCAGTTGTGCTGCTATTCTCACTTTAGATGAAAGTTTACAGAACAAAATAGTTTCTCATTAAACAGTTAGTAAACATATTGCCATATGACAATGGTTAAGAACCCCACTACATATCAACACTGTCCTTACTCAAACTTGGATTCCCTATCACCAGCTTTTCTGTCCCCTTCTGCCTTCTAGTCGTTGTCCCTGGACTACTGTGCCTCATTAGTCCTGCTTTGTTTTATGGGGCTGTCCAATCCCCGGCTGAATGGTGAACCTCAGGAGTGACGTCACCACTAAGCTAAAAGGGTGTCCGGGGGACGTACTCTCTGGGTTTCTCCAGTCTCTGTCAGGCCAGTAAATCTGGTCTTCTTCTGTGTGTTAGAATTTTGTTCTACATCCTTCTCCAGCTCTGTCCAGAAGCCTCTGTTGTGATTCCGGTCAGAGCAGTCAGTGGTGGTAGCTGGGCACCATCTGGCAGTACTGGACTCAGTCTGCTGAAGGCCTTGGTAGCTGTGGTCCATTAGTCCTTTGGACTAATCTTTTCCTTGTATCGTGTTCTCTTCATTCTCCCTTGCTCCTGCAGGGGTGAGACCAGTGGAGTATCTTAGATGGCTGCTCACAGGCTTTTAAGACCCCAGAAGCTACTCACAAAGGTAGAATGTAGAACATTGTGTTTATAAGTTTTGTCATGCCAATTGAGCTAGATGTTCCCTGAGACCGTGGTCCTCACAGCCCTCCGCCCAGCAACTCAGTCCCTCAGGGAGTTTGGATGTGTCTGTGGAGCTTCCATGACCTTTCCTAGTACAAGTTTTGCTGGCCTCCCCAGTATTGTGTACTGTCTCACCCTTCACCGAAGTTACCACTTATCTACTGTCTATTTAGTATTTCCCCCCACCCCTCCCATCCCTCGTAACCAACAACGATTGTTGTAAAAGTTATGTGTAAACTTTTTCATGAGTTTTTACAGTAGAGGTCTCATACAATATTTCTCCTTTTGTGATTGACTTATTTCATTCAGCATAATGTCCTCCAGTTTCATCCATGTTATGAAATGCTTCACAGATTCATCATTGTTCTTTATTGTTGCATAATACTTCATTGTGTGTATGTACCATAGTTTATCCATTCATCTATTGATGGGTATCTAGGTTGTTTCCATCTTTTTGCTATTGTGAACAACACTGCCATGAACATGGGTGTGCATATGTCTGTTCGCATGACAGCTGTTCTTTCTCTAGGATAAATTCCTAGGAGTGGGATTGCTGGATTGTATGGTCTTTCTATTTCTAGCTTTCTAAGGAAGCACCATATCATTTTCCAAAACGGTTGTATCATTATGCATTCCCACCAGCAGTGCATAAGAGTTCCGATCTCCCCGCTGTCTCTGTTATTTCCAGTGTTTTTGATTTATGCCAGTAATGCCAGGGTGAGATGGCTTCCCGTTGTGGTTTTAATTTGCATTTCTTTAATGGCTAGTGAACGCGAGCATTTCCTCATGTGTCTGTTGGCTGCTTGAATGTCTTCTTTGAAGTGTCTGTTCATTTCCTTTGCCCATTTTTTAATTGGATTATTTGTCTTTTTGTTGTAGAGGTGTTGGATTTTCTTGTAGATTATGGAGATTAGACCTTTGTCTAACTTGTAATGTCCAAAAATTTTTTCCCAGTCTGTAGGTTCTCTTTTTACTGTTTTGGCGAAGTCTTTTGAAGGGTATAGGTATTTGATTTTTAGAAGATCCCGGTTATCTAGCTTACATTCTGGAATTTGTGTGTTGATGGTTATGGCTTATATCCTGTTAGTGCCGTGTATTAGGGCCTGTAGAATTGGTCCTATTTTTTCTTCTATGAACTTTATAGTTTCTGGCTTTATATTTAGGTCTTTGATCCATTTTGAATTAGTTTTTGTATATGGTGTGAGGTATGCATCCTGTTTCCTCTTTTTGCAGATGGATATCCAGTTTTGCCAGCACCATTTGTTAAAAAGACTGTTCTTTTCCCCATTCGATGGACTTTGGGCCCTTGTCAAAGATCAGGTGACCATAGGTGGATGGATTTACATCTGGGTTCTCAGTTCTGTTCCATTAGTCAATGTGATCTTTCATTGTATCAGTACCAGACTGTTTTGACTACCATAGCTGTACAGTAGGTTCTGAGGTCAGGTAGTGTGAGTCCTCCTACTTTATTTTTCTTCTTCAGTAGTGCTTTACTTATTCGGGGCTTCTTCCCTTTCCATATAAAGTTACTGATTAGTTTTTCCATCTCTTTGAAGAATGTTGTTGGTATTTGGATTCAGATTGCCTTGCATTTGTAAATTGCTTTGGGTAGAATTGCCATTTTCACAATGTTGAGTCTACCTATCCATGAGCATGGTATGTTTTTCCGTTTACATAGATCCCTTTGGGTTTCTTGCAGAAATGTTTTGTAGTTTTCTTTGTATAGATCTTTTACAACCCTGGTTAGATTTATTCCTAAGTATTTTATTTTTTTAGGGGCTATTATAAATGGTATTATTTTCCTGATTTCCTTTTCATCGTTCTCTTTATTGGTGTAGAGGAATCCAACTGATTTTTGTATGTTTATCTTGTATCCTGCTACTCTGCTGAATCTTTCTATTAGTTCCAGTAGATTTCTCATGGAGTCTTTAGGGTTTTCTATGTATAGTATCATATCATCTGCAAACAGGGACAGTTTACCTTCTTCATTATGTATTTGGATGCTGTTTATTTCTTTTTCTTGCCTTATTGCTCTAGCTAGAACTTCCAACACAATGTTAAGTAGGAGTGGTGATAAAGGGAATCCTTGTCTTCTTCCTGTTCCCAAGGGGAATGTTTTCAGCCTCTCTCCATTAGGAATGATGTTGGCTATTGGTTTTGCATAGATGCCCTTTATTATGTTGAGAAATTTCCCTTCTATACCTATTTTATTGAGAGTTTTTATCAGGAATGGGTGTTAGAGTTTGTTGAATGCCTTTTCTGTGTCAGTTGAGATGATTTCTCAGATATGGTACAGCAGGGCAGGTCTAGCTGAAGAGGAGTTCCTGGGATGTGTTGTTTGTGGCACTTACTATGGCCACCAGGGTGGGCTGGTAAGCAGTGCAGGGCAGGTTCTGGTAGGCCGTGCCTGTACTTCTTGGTGGTGTGATGTTAACAGCATGGTGCAGGTAGGCAGGATGGAGAGTGGAGGTTTTGATGTGTGGAGCTAAGATGGGTATGGGAGAGAGGAGAGAGGAACAGGAGCCAAAAACATACAAACAAACAAAAAAGAGTGTTATGGGAGCTTGCCATTGGAGTGGAGAGATGAGAAACTATGAAATGGAGAAAAACAAAAAGGAGAAGAAAAAATGAATCAATAAAACTTAGAAAGAAAAAAGAAAAGAAAAGCTCCCAGGGATCCCACTGGTACGGTACAAGGTCTGGGGAAGTTGCTTCCAGATGTTGAAGTACAGCCTGGCTAGGAGGCGTAGAGGTATTCAGCGCTATGTATTCAGGGGACAGGAAGAGAAGGAAAGTATAGACAAGAAACTGAGTAATGAAGAAAGACGAAAAGGGAAAAAGAGGGAAAAGAAAACAAATTAAAAAAAAAAAAAAGAACAAGAAAACACCCCCCAAAAAACAGAAAAAAAAATATGAAAAAAGAAATGCTCTCAGGGATACCTCTGTACGTCTGCGCAAACTGAGGGGGTCAGTCTCAAATCGCGCAGTACTGCCCGGCTAGAACGGGTTCTGAATTCAAGAAAAGAAAAAGAAAACAAACAAACAATTCAAAACAAATGAACAAAAAAGCCCCGGGATCCCACCTGCGTGGCAGGACAGACCGGGAAGCAGTTTCACATTCGAATGGAGTTTCACGGCCTTTCAGGAAGAAGCCTAGATGGTGCACGGAGCCGGGCATTTGAGAGAAGGAAGGGGAAAGTGGTGAAAGGTAAGGAAGAAATCAAAAGAAGCAGAAAAAAGCAACACCAGCAGCCAGCAAATGGCACTCAGGGAGTCAGCCAGTGTGGGTGGGTGGAATCCAAGCAGCCGGTGCTTCCTGGCCAAGAGACTGTGGCCATAGGAAGCAGAGGAGGCCTAGTGGTGGTGAGGAAGCGTTAGGGGTGGGAAAGTGTATATTGCTGGTTACCAGTTGTTCTGTCTCCTGCTAGAAGCTCTGTGAAGATGCTTTCTCGTAACCCCTGTTCGCTGGTCTCTGATAGGAGTCTAAGATGGTGGATCCGTGCTGCATTAGCTGATAGGGGACCTCTGCGTTATCTCTCCTCGCTCTCTGTTCTCTGCCAGTTTCTTATTCCATTTGGTGCTTGGCTGAGCTCTTTATCTGTTCATTTGATGCTTAGGTTTTCAGGATTGCTGTTTTCTTTGATTGGCTTAGTTTTTCGGATCTTTGCTCTGGAGGGATGGCATGGTGCTTCTGCCTAGAGTGCCATGTTGCCCAGAAGTCTGTATTTTATATTCTTTGCTGTACTCTATATTACTTTCTTCTCCTAGATATAATGTCTTTTGCCTACTGGTTCTTTCATGTGTTAAGATTTTCCCTATCCTAAAAAATAGCTTTCCTTGATTTTATTACTCTCTTTTTTCCTTTCACTGTCAAACTTTTGGGAAACATATGTATCTGCTGTCTCGGTTTTCTTACACCCAACCCTTCCTCGGAGCCATGGTGGTGCAGTGGTTAAGTGATAGGCTGCTAACTAAAAGGTCGGCAGTTCAAATCCATCAGCAGCTCTTTGGAAACCCTATGGGGTAGTTCTACTCTGTTCTCTAGGGTCGCTATGGGTTGGAATCGACTCCACAGAAGCGAGTTTTTAACCCTTCCTTGTGCTCTGCCTTTGTTTTTAGTGCACAGAGGTCACTTTCTCAAAAGTCAGTCTTCTCCCACCCTTCTCCTGCTTGAGCCTCCATAACAACAGTTCATAGATATTGTTGATTACTTTCTCATTTTGAATTTTTCTCTCCTCTTATTTTCCTGATGGCATTGAAGTTTCCATTTTTATGACTTTTCTCCTTATCTGTATTCTTTGCTGATTTATCTTCCTTCTCATTGCACATTATGCTAAGTGTTCCCCAAAGCCCTATCTGAAGACCTTTTCCCTTGTCAATCTTATCTTCTCTTATGGCTTTAAGAATCATGTCAATGATCAAAAGTTCCAGGTAAGCCACTAACTCCGACCTCTTGCTGAGTTCCTGTCACACAATTTCAAACGCCTGCTTGATGGTTCTTTGCCCAGTACCTCAAGCCAAAACCAATTGCATTGTTTTCTCTTATATATTCTTCTGCGGAGCCCTGGTTGCACAAATTATGGCTTATAAGCAAAAGGTTGGCAGTTCGAATCCACCAGCTTCTGCTTGGAAACCCTATAGGGCAGCTCTTCTCTGTCCCATAGGGTCGCTATGAGTCGGAATAGACTTGACGGCTACAGGTTTATATCCTGCTGCAGTTTTCTCCTGTATCACCTCCATTAGTTAATGACACCACCATTCTGTCGGTCACTCACACTAGGAATCATGTGGGTTTCTTCTGAATTTTTTTCTCACATGGAATTGGTTGTTAAACTCTGGCTTTTGCCTATGTGATATATCTACCCCTCCTTTCCTTTTTCATAGCTACCTTACTAGTTTTCTCTGTCTCTTAATATCTTTTGCATCGTCATGTATCCTGTTTTCCCTTCCCTTATGTCTAGAAAAGGAGCCCTGGTGGCACGTGGTTAAGCATTTGCCTGCTAACCAAAAGGTCAGTAGTTCAAATCCACCAGCAGCTCCTTAGAAACCCTATGGGGAAGTTCTACTTTGTCCAATAGGATTGCTATGAGTAGGAATTGACCTAAGACTAAAAACCTTTGTAAATTTTTAACTCCATTGATGAATTCTACTTTCATCTATTTTTTGTCATTCATTGATTTAGTCATTCAACGAAGATTTATTGAGCACCTAATATTTACCAGGTACTTAATCTCTGGGGGTGCCCTGGTGGCACAGTGGTAAAGAGCTATGGCTGCTAATCAGAAGGTTGGCAGTTTGAATCCAACAGCTGCTCCTTGGAAACTGTATTGGGGCAGTTCTACTCTGCCCTATAGGGTTGCTATGAGTTAGAATTGATTCGATGGCGATGAGTTTTTTTTTTTTTTGGTTAGTCTCTGGGAATGGAAGAAAAGAGATAAAAATCCCTGCCCTCATTAAAGTAGGCAAAAATCCCGACAAATAATTAAAGTGTGCAGTATCAATAAATATGCTTTAAAAAATAGTATATTTAATCATAAGAAGTGCTAAGGAGAAAAATATTAAGCAGGGAAGGAAAAGAAAGTTTCAGGCAGAGGAAAGAGCAGTTTCATGCACACCTCTGTTCACAAACATACTCAAATCTCCCAATTTAAAAACAAGCTAGCAAACAGGGAAAAAACAAAGTATTTCCCTAACTAGCTATTCTGGTTCTTGTCTTCCTTTTTTTCTGCCAGACCTTTCCAAAAGAATAATCTACACCCTGTCTCTATTTCTTTTACTTAATTCCTTAATTTATTCCTATCTTATCTCCCCTCTCCCATAGATTTTGTTCTCTGGGAAGGTTGGCAACTTCCAGGTTGGCAGATCTAAAGGCCTCTTCCCTCTCCTCAGTTCTCCTGCTCCCTCCTCTTTCTGTAATACTCCATTTCTCTGGAGTGCGGCTTCCTCCTTCATGCAGCTTCCTTTGGTTTTCATGATTTGGACTTTTCTGTTTCCCCTGTTATTTTAATGATTGCTCCTTTGCCTCCACAGGTGATTCTCCTTTTTCCTTCTGTCAATTGTCGTGTGGGATTTCCATAAAAAACAAAACCCAGAAGAAAAAAAAAAACACTAATCTTTCTCTCTTTATTTCTGTACCTGCTTATCTCAGTCTCTATGGTGATCTTATCCTTTCCTGTGGCCGTAGTGTTCTCTGAGTGTGTCCAACAGATTTCTCTTTTTTGAGTTCCAAAATATCTCCACCTCAGTGTTCCACGGAATAAGGAAACTTCAAGAGGTCTAAAATTTTTGTCTCCTTTTCAAATGCCTGATTTATTCTTTCTGAGAGTGACTTAGGTCTCAGTCATCTGGACTTATAGTAACCACTATTTACTTACTCTGTTCTCGTACTTTGTAAGTTATTTAACCCTAGATCCATTGCCATCAAGTCGATTCCAACTCATAGCGACCCTATAAGACAGAGAAGAACTGCCCCGTAGAGTTTCCAAGGAGCGACTGGTGGATTTGAACTGTTGAACCTTTTGGTTAGCAGCCAAATGCTTAACCAGGGCACCCACACAAATGCCATAATGTATGTATCATCCCTCTTAGACATAAAACAAATTTAGAGAAGTTAATTAATTTTCCTAAGTTCTTGAGCTAGTAAGTGGCAGAATTCCCTGTTGCCTAGAATGAAGGCTACAAATTTGTAACCTCGCATGATGTGGCCCCAACTCTAAGGTATCCTGGTGGTAGCTATAAGGACCCAAAAAAACCAAACCCTCTGTCATCAAGTGGATCCCAACTCATAGTGACTCTATAGGGTCCCTATGAACTATAAAGACACAGTAGACCTGAAACAGGGAGCCCTGGTGGCATAGTGCATAAGAGCTAAGGTGTGCTACAGCTGTTAACCAAAAGGTCAGCAGTTCAAATCCACCAGCTGCTCCTTGGAAACCCTATGGAGCAGTTCTACCCTGTCCTATAGGGCTGCTATGAGTCGGAATTGACTCCATGGCAATGGGTGTTTTTTGTTCTGTGACCTCTGACAAGTAATTTTTTGAAAACCTACCTGAGGGTCATGATTCTTGTTTCTAAAATGAGGCTATTAGACCAAGTGCTCTATTCCAAGATAATTTGAATGGAAAAAGTATAGTTTTCTTTTGTTTTTTCCAGTGTGGAATAAGTGGGTTAGAATTCAAGGTCAACATTCATTTGACACTGGGCATAGTAACAGCCTGTGAGCCTCAGTTCAACTGTTAAATCATTTGAAGCATGTCTGCACAGGAGCATTGTTGCAAGAAGTAAATGAAACAATGTGTGTAAAACACTGAGTGCTATGACTATAACCAAGTAAATCCTCTGTATTTTCTATTAATTCTTTTATTGTTCTGGGAACTTTGGAGTGCTCTTTGTAGCTCTTGTCCTATTTATTATATTTATCCTGTCTTATCAATTCAGGAAATTATAAACTCCTTGGGAGCAAAACTTGTGTATCACTTATTTACTATCTTTATATTCTTTTAGTGATGTATTAGTATATATAATAAGTGCTCAGTATTTTAAAAGGATAATTTCAAAAGTACCTTCATCTTTCTAAAGTTTCACAAAAGTTTCATTTACAAATTATAAAGGTGTTATTGTGCTTCTTGCAGTCTTTGTTTGGCCAAGCTAAAGTCAAATGTTGGGTTTTCAGTGATTTGGGGAGTTCAGAATATTCTCCCACTTTGTAGATAGCATAAGATGGCTTAAGACACATGCGGACTCCAATATCAAGAAGCTATTCAGAATTACGTACTTACAGTAAGTAATTATAGGGGATTAAAAATGGAACCTTTCTTACTCTCAAGGAAATTACAGAATAATGCAGAGAATAAGCTATAAATATTTGGAAGAAGTAAAGACATGAAGACATGGGCACTGAGATTACCATTACAAAGTTATAAAGCATCCTAGGGACAACTAGATATTAATTTTTCCATCCAGTTTGAATGCTGAAAGAAGCAAAGATAAGATATAAATAGAAATATACCAATTTGTAAATCTATAAGGCATGAAGTTTGCCAAAAGGAAAGTTTCCCAGTGTCGCTTTGTGGCTTTGTTGTAATCCTGGTCTCTCACCTATGGCTTTTGAGCACCATGACAAGGGGCTAACTGCTATTCACTTTTATTTAATAACTGTTTCTATTCACCTTCCCCACTCCATCCTCTCCACTAGGGGCGGATTAGCCAGTAAGCAAGGTAAGTGTGGGCTTACTTGTGCTTACTTACTACACACATCTGTGGTGAAACCATGTGAAATTGTTGACTACAGATTAGTAAGTAAGCACAAGTAAGCCCATTCTTACCTTGCTAACTGGATCATCCGCCCCTGTCAGGGATCATAAGTTTGAAAAGAGGCTTTGATTCTGTAGGAAGGTGCTGCAGTGTTGGGAGAGAGGCAGATGGCAGCCATACCTAGAAGCAGAATCTTTGATGTGAAAAAATGTGAAATTGTTTGCTACAGATGATCTAGTAAGCAAGGTAAGCACTGTGCTTACCTTGCCTATTGGATAATCTGGCCCTGCTCACCACTGAATAAATACTACCTGGAAGGTCGATAACCCTTGGGCAAACTTTAAGACTTCATATGAGAGTTGGTTTCATAGAATTTTAACATATTTTCACAAGCACTGGATTAATTTCATTCACAAAAGTTAAATGTGTTAATTTTCCAGTTGATTTCAGAATGAAAACTAAACAATCAATAGTTTATTATTTATGCAAATGTTGATGTTGTACTTTTCTTTCCTAACAAGAAAGTTATTGTTTTTTTTAACTATAAAAATGGTAGTTGTAAAATACTTCCCTAAGTAATCGATTGCATGTGTCTATTCCATTCCCATTCTTAATGGCAATGTACGTTATTCAAATCCTATCATCCAGCATGCTTATCATCAGACTTAGTGGATGGGGCAGTAAGAAGAATTCTGTTTAATTATATCATAGTTTAATTCTAGTCATAGCATAAAGTCCACTGTACTGATGAGCTTTGTCAGCAGTAGTGATAATAAATAAAACAAATAATCTTTGGTTGAACTGTTTCTAAATTACCCTGAGTCAAGTAGTCTCACTATAGATCAAAGCAGATCACTTGTCAGGTAATTATTTGTACACTGTATTCTTAATCTGTTAAACCCATTGTCCTCAAATCAATTCAGACTCATAGCAACCCTGTAGGACAGAGTAGAACTACCCCATAGGGTTTCTAAGGAGCGGCTAATGACCTTTCTTTTAGCAGCTGAGCTTTTTATATATGTTAAATATTCTCATTATCCTCTGATGGACAGAGTGAAAGCAAACTGCTTCCTAGGAATGGAGTAGCTAATGATTTCACAGTTTTAGAATGTTTTTAGATAAATGATCTCCAAACAGGTGCCTAGTTAAGAAAGAAAAATGGGCAAAGGTAAATGGCTCCAGTGGTTTTCTTCTTACTTTAACTCAATTTGAAGTTAAGCTCACTGGGACTAATGTATTTTAATTTGAAGATCAGTAATAAAGGGTATTCAAAAAGTCTTTTTAAAACCTTATTGTCAGGTATCAAATGAAATAATGTACCGCTATCATTGTTGGATTTTGTATCCTGAATAACTAGTATGCTTTGAGTACTTAGTATTTACTGATGGAGAGTGGTAATTTGCATCTGTGTATACTAAAAAAAAAAAATTTGTAAAGGTCATCTTTCCTTTTTTGTAACAGGTTCTTCTTGCTTTGTTGGTGATTGCATCACCTGGATTAGGCCTAGGACTTAGACGCAGCAAACCAGAGTCACAAGGTATACCCCTTACCATTTTCTCAGAACATTCCCTTATTTCTTCTTTTTTTCTGTCCTTAACCAGTTAAAACCTAGCTCCCTGCCCAAAGCCTCCTTTCTGCTTTATGGAGTTCTCTTCTTCTAGGCTTTTCCTTCTCCCACACTCACTTATCAGGAGCCTAGATCTGTGATTATCATTATCCACTGCATTTCTGAAGTTGACGCTTTCATCCTTTGACTCTTTGAGTCTTCTACAAAAACTCATATGAGATTCATATCATTCCAGTGTTTCCTCCTTACCCTTCTTCACTTTTATAGAGGACTTTGATAACTGGATTCCAAAACCTTTCTTTCCCACCTCCTACTGCAATCATGAATATCTGATTACGTCTAGTGTCCAGCCACTTGGCCTTGAAAGTCTTTGTTGCTGTACTCCCATGAGCACCTCCTCCTGTCCCTACGCCTGCACCTTGATATCACTGTAGCATTGCTCCATCTGTGGTCTCAGATTTCAGTGCATAGCAATCTCTTCACTACTTAATGCCAAATTCTTGAAAAGTAGTGCATAATAAAAGTTTTCAATTTTTTTTTCAGAAGAAGCAAAGAAAAATAGGAGATACATGTCTCAAAATATGAAAACGCCTCATAGCCTTTTTGCCATATCCCATTAGTATGAACAGTAAATAAACGATTTATAAGTGACTATATAAAAAGTGAAGGAGCCCTGGTGGCTAAATGGTTAAGTGCCCAGCTGCTAACAAAAATGTAGGCAGTTCGAATTCACCAGTGGCTCTGTTGGAGAAAAGACCTGGCTATCTGCTCCCCTAAAGATTACAGCCTAGGAAACCTTATGGGGCAGTTCTACTTTGCCCTATATGGTTGCTCTGAGTCGGAATCAACTTGACAGCGCCCAATGACAACATAAAAAGCTCTGTCTGTAATCATCCTATGTATTGTTTTGATACTTTTAGTAAAGGGAAGTATGATGCTTCGTATTAAATAATTCATTCCATTTTCAATTTGATTCGTAAGGTCTAGTTTGACTCTAGTGTGGAAAGTCTTAACACTTTTTCATTAGGAAGACCCTTGGTGAAGGTAATTGACAATTTTCTAGTCATGTTTTCACTTCAGAATTAACCCTCCGTCATCCTAGTACAGCATGGAAACACGGTGGAGGTCAAAAGGTGACTATTAGGCTGGGAAATTGCTGTGTTCTCTTGGCTGGTCAGTTGGCCATTGTGTTTCTGAACTCTGGTGGCAGTTCCGGATCTAACAAACATTGGCAGGCTATTTTAGTAGTAGTATTCTGATGTTAGTGCACACGAGTGAACACCATTTCTTGGTTATTTTATCCCACAAATCACATAAATTCATTGCTAAAAGCATGTACTGAATCTCTGAACGAACCTATTTCTGCAGCTCTTTCCCTCTCTTCCTTACTTTAAATCTTTACTCTGACATTTTCCATCACTTTGTTTTACTTCCCCACCTTTATCTCATAAGCCCTTGTATTAGTTTTCTGTTGCTGCGTAACAAATTACTACAAATATAGCAGCTTTAAACAACACAAACAAATTTATGTCACAATTTTGGTAGATGAAGTCTGGCACAGTGTGGCTGGATTCCCTGCTCAAGGTCTTACCGGGGTACAATCAAGGTTATTGGTCAGGCTTGCAGTTCTTATCTCAGACTTGCCGATCCCCTTCCAAGGTCACCATTTGTTGGCAGAATTGATTTCAGTCTCACACTGATTTATAGTGTTAATTACATCTGAAAAAATCCCTCTGCCATGTAAAGCAATGTATTACAATCCCAGGGACTAGGGTGTGGAATCTTTTTAGGATCCTAACTCTACTTACCACACCCCTCTATTGAATTTTTTATTACTACTCTCGTATTTTCATTTCCCAGAGTACCCTAAATGTTATTTTTTAGAGATTTCTATTTTATTTCATAGATATATCTTCTCTATTTTCTGAGGATCTCAATGTGAGTAGCACGTACGTGTGTGTGTAACTCTTCTGCTCCCCTCATTGTTTCCTTTTCAACCAAGTTTCTTCTTAGTTATTTGCTTTGTTCTTTGTCTTCCATGTTGGATGATATTCTGTTATCCTGAAATGTCTGGTAACCATCTGTTTAAATTTAAGAGTAAGGCTTATTTACATTTCCTCCTCATAGGGATCCAACTCTATGTCTGCTGTCTCAGGGATGAAAGCCACTCATCCTAAATTCTTCCAGATTATGAGCCTCCTATTCTTGGGTGAGAGGTGGATGGGTAATCATTGCTGCATATCCAGACTTTCAGTCAGTCCCCTATATTTAGTCTTGTGCCTGTTGTCCCTACCCTCACCTACTGGGACCTGGTGTCATCGTGTCTGGTTCCTCTCTGGGGCCCTGGGGAGAAGGCACTTGTGTCTTCCCGTAGACACATAGTTGTTGCTTTCTTCATCCTGTTATTTCTCTTTCAAACATTTTTTTTTTTTCTGCTTCCATTTTCTATTCAATTGCAGCACACAGCAGTGGCCTATTTGACATATTGTCTAGGCACAGGGCTGCTGTTGATTTTAGTCACTGATTCCTACCAGGTGGCAGTAGGAAGCAGCCTCTTGCATTTTTTTTTTTTTTTTTTTAAAGCAGTGAGATTTATTTAAACTAATCTCCTACCAAGTATATCGCCTGGGAGAAGACTGGAGGCATGGTTGAGAGCTGATCTACCACTTCTGTCACTGTCATCGGGGAGGCACCTGGCCTGCCTACATTCTTGCAGACCTGATGGTGCACCTGTTACTTCTGTTGTCACTGTCTCTTCCTTGCTACCTGTCCTTAGATCAGGGTGGGTTAAACTGCCCCTGGGTGCCAATAATCAATCAGGGCTAGTGATTCTTCACCACTCGGAGCTCTTGCCCTTGGGTGGGAATAGGATCGGTATTCAGAGTTTCTCCAAACTCAGAGATATACCTGCTAGTAGAACAGAGCTGCAGTTAACAAAGCTGCATTTCTGCCATTCATGCTAAATGAAGAAAAGTGGTGAATTGCTCCTCATTTTGTATTATGTATTTTCCTTCATTAATGCAGACAAACCAAGCATTTGACAGTTTGACAATAATATGGGGGAAAATGCATGAGAATTTCTATTTTCTGTATTGAATACTTAAACTTAATTAAATACTCAGAACCGAATTGTGCAATTTTACAGCTAAAATATGGACCTGTGATAAATTTCGTTGTGGGGAGACTAGACTAGAATCTAGCCTTTGCTCTTGCTCGGATGACTGTTTGCAGAGGAAAGACTGCTGTACTGATTATCAGAGTGTTTGCCAAGGTAAGCAGATGGATGTTGACAACCCATTGGTCACTGTGAGTTCAGTGATCCTAGAGCTGGTCTAGGCTGCAGAAATTAAAAGAGAGAATCTTAAGCTACTTCGTACAGAAGAAAAGATGAAATTTGTTTTCTGTGGAAAGAAATGTGGCTTGTGTACTATAGAGGAAGGGAGTATACTACAGAGGAAGGGAGCTTGGAACATAAATATCATAGAGAAAAAGATAGAGCTTAAAACCCCCTATTTGTAGGTAAGACAAGATCTTTTTCAATCCAGTGACCATGGCAGAGACATACTTGTGGTTTGAGACACTGGGTGGCAAACCTTAAAGTTAAAACACTATGAAAGAGGTTATGTGGCCCAAATATTAGTCCATTATACCAGTGTTGTTACTGTTGAAACAACTGTGTCCTGAATCTTCAAATGACCGATGAAGGATCTTCAGAGTGTTAATGCAGAGCCACGATTAAAATCCTGATTCCCCTTGCTTGGGCCACTTTGTAAGTGCTGTGGAAATGTTAAAGTCACCGATCCTCCAGGATATCTGATGAAATTTATGGGAAATGCACATATACACACAGCAACAAAACTGCTTGGAGCTATCACTCCCTTTTTCATAACACCACACCCAATTGCGCTTACACTTTTTCAAAATTTTTAGACAAAAGAGAGTAAGTTGAATTTTGAGTTTTGAAATAGGAGGAAAATGTTATAGTAGAAACATTATAAGCTATAATCTATTAGTAGAAAGTGTTTTACACTAATAGACAAGTCCGTTTTTATACAAACCGTTTAACTGAAAATCAGCTGAAAATGGATGCCAAAGAGGGAAATATGTAAAGACCTAAAATTATAACTTCTTCCTTTTCTTAATAACTGTTCAATATTTAATAGTGAATGTTGTAGCATTAAAAAATTTCTCTGAATCCACAAAGGCAAGTGTAGTTTCCAGTTTGCTTCTTTCTCTGAGTTCATTGATCATACTGCCCCTTACCTGTCTTTGCCTCCCACCACAATCTTATCACTTAACTTTTTATCTCAAAACTGATCCTCAGTTCATGTGATAAGTATTCCCGTTGAATGCATTGCACAATATTGCTTGAATTTAACAGAAAGAAAAGTAATTGTTAAAAAACAGCGTTGGGGTTTACCATTAACACTAATTGGTTATTTTAATGGAGTTAATTTAACCATTTCCGTTCATTTTTTAAATAAATGTAAAAGTTTTCTCACTCTAAAGATTCAACACTTTATAGTTATATTGTCCAATTACCTAAGTAATTAGATAACCTGTAGGTGGGCCTTTTAGACAATTCCCAGCATGACATTAAAATGAAGTTCAGTGTTTTGTCATCCTTTTTTCTATTTCCAAGTTTTTGAGTTTTCTTCTTTAAACAACATGTATCCTTCATTCTCCCAACCTCTTTTCCCCTCCAATTTTGTATTATTTTGAAGTCCCTCCTGGAGTTAATACCATGTTATCTGTAATGTAATGTTCATGTGCAATAGCACTTAATGTGTTCTGAAAGCATTTTGTTGCTGGAGTCACATGAACTAAGTGGTTTGAGGAGATCACATCCATTGAACACTTGCTTCTCTTTTCTTATCTGTGGTGTAGCAGTCTAAAGATTTTGATCTTATGCATTTCAGGAGAAACAGAATGGATGAAAGAAGAATGTAGTACAGCCGACCAGTCTCAGTGTCCGGAAGGGTGAGACCGACATGGGGATTTTTACCCTCCTCTAACAGTTGGCACATGGGAATGTGGTTGAAAGGCAGGGTGGAATTTTCTCAAATCTATTCACATTTCAAAACAGAAAAGTCATCAAAGGGTTAGGCTCCTTGTAGCTTCTAAGTCAGACTTTATTTGTTTAATTGTTCGCAAAGTACTTTTATATTAATTTATTATATTCATGCCATACAATAATGACTTAAAAAATTGATTGAAGCATTAAATACTAACATTTCTAAGGTCCTACGTTCAGGACTGGAGTTTAGATAGAACTTAATCCTGCCACAACTGTTTTCTATTAACATCCGAGCGCCTTGAATTTATTCTTTCTGAGGGGAAAAGAAACTTGTCCCTGCGAGTTCTCAGAATGAAAGGTAGACTTTGAAGGATGAATGAGTAGGACTTTGTCAGATGGGCCTAGGTGATGAGCACAGGAGGTAACATGCCTGGCCACATGCTCCTCCTCCACATGCTCCTCCTCCACATGTTTATAATGGCTGCTCTCTGGACTTTGCCCAGACCTGGAAAGGTGCCCCCACATCACATCAGAGGCATTTGGATCTTCCCTTTCTTCCAGTTGCCCCTCTGGCCTTGAGCTACTTTATTTTTCTGGCCCAAGCAGTAGGAGAATGACAGTGAGGTAGAAGAGAGGGAAAGGAATACCTGGCTTTAGGAGGATTTGGTGTTGACAGTTCGGTAGGTTTCCTTGATGATGCAAGATAAGACCAGAAAGGAAATTGGTGAAGAAATGGAGGTGGGGAGGGAGGTGGTAAACTGCACACCAACTATCTCCTATTGTCTTCCATTATTCCATTTACTCAACTGGAGTCATTCCTCCCCTCAAGCCTCCTGACCCCCCTCCCTGCTTAGAGTCACGCATGGCTCTGTATTTATACATACAGTATAACATACAATGATAATTCTGCTCACTATTAATAATATTTACCAGTAGTAATTTTAGTGGCTGGAGACATTCCAGTAAACGAAGCCTTCTTGCTGTACGTTCAAGCTAATATTTCTGTTTGCTTGTTTCTTTGTTTTACTATTTTGCTAGTCATTGTAGTATAATAAGGAGTGTGGGCTCTTAAATCAGACAAATGTGGGTTGAGAGCCTAGCTCTGCCCCAGCTGGCAATGGGACGCCTTGGGTAAGTTATCTGATCCTCTCTACCTGTCTCATTTATAAGTTGGCGATAATATCGGTATCTGGCTTGCAGGTTGTCCTTAAGTTGTTTTGTTAATGACAAAATGAAGTAATTCTTGGCATACAGTGAGCCCTTACATAAGCTTCATCGTATGTAATAAGAATAATATTAATGCAATGTTCACCTGTATCAGCAATCAGAGAAAAAAATGAAAAGAAGATAATATTTTTTATACCATAAAAATCAAACACTATGATTCGAACAAAGTAGCAGCCATCTGTTGTGCTTAGGAAGTATAAATTTATTTAGATTATCACAAGAAAATTGTGACAAAATATTTTATCCTCCTTTGAAAGTGCTTATCCTTTGAACAGGAAACTTCACGTTTAGGAATGTATCTGAAGAAAATAATTACAAGTGTTTTAGCTACAAGGATGTTCATGATAGCACGGTTTTATAATCTTGCTTTTGAAATGCACTGGGGTTGCTAGCTTGGAGAGGCAGGGAGGCCATTAGGGAAGAGAAGTACTGAAAATTTGAATTTCACACTATTTAGATTAAAAAAATTTTATTGTGGTAAAAATATGTATAACAAAATATTTGCCATTTCAACATTTTTTACATGTTCAGTTGAATGACATTAATTAACTTCATGTTATGCAACCATTATCATTATCCATTTCCAAATTTTTCCATTACCCTTAACAGAAACTCAGTGCCTTCTCAGAAATGACTCTTCCTAGGTTCCTCCTCTACCTCCACCCCCTGGTAACCTCTAATGAACTTTGGTCTCTATGTATTTGCATATTCTAGATATTTCCTATAAGTGGGATCATACGATATTTGTCTTTTGTGACTAAATTATTTCACAGAGTACAATATTTTCAAGGTTCTTTGGATCACACTCTTGAGCTCATAGATGTTTTGATCCTGTCTTTAAGCTGCAAGGTTATTTAGATGGGGTATTTATGAAAATAAACATTTTCATCAGAATTATGCTGATGTTAATTAGTTTTTTGGGGAAAAAAAGATTTTCCAATGCAAACTGTACTGCAAAAAAAAAAAAAAAAAAACCCACTGCTGTTGAGTCAATTCCGACTCATAGTGACCCCATAGGATTTCCAAGGCTGTAAATCTCTGTGGAAGCACACTGCCACATCTTTCTCCCACAGAGCTCCCGGTGGTTTCGAACCACCAACCTTTCGGTTAGTAGTCTATCACTTTAACCACTGTGCCACTGTCAGTACAAGTCTAAATTGACTTGACGGCAATGGGCAAACTCTACTAGGCCAGTTTAATTTTTTGATCAATTTTCCACAAGTTACAATTAAAGCATTTCTAATTTTCCTTTTTTTTTTTTAGATTGAGGTAGAGTTCACATACTTTGAAGTGCATATATCTTAAGTGTTCAGTTGGAGCTTTAGAAAATGCACACACCTGTGTAACCCATACTACTATCAAGATATAGTATACTTATAACACCTTAAAAAGATACTTCATGTCCTTCCCACCCACCTCCGTAGACACTCACAGTTTTGATTTCTATCACCATGGATTCCTGTTGTAGAAATCTCATACAAATGGAATCATACCATATGTTCTCTTGTGTCTAACCTCTTCACCCAATGTTTTGAGTTTTGTGAACATTCCTGTATGTAACACATGGGCTTTTGCTTAGGGTATTTTCCTTGGTTGACACATTAGTCCAATTCTCCTTTAATATTATTTCTATTTGTCCTTTAGGGCTCCATTCACATGTCACATCCCCTGGACAGCCTGTTACGTTCTTCTGCGAACTTGAATAGCACCCTGTACTCAGATTTAGTCCTGAACAACTCCAGTTTACTTCTCAATTTCTTTCCTCATAAGGGCTCTTACTCCTCCATAACTTTCTTCTCAGCATCTAGCACAATGCCTGACTCAAATATTTACTAAATGAATGAATAAATAAATGCTTCTTCTGGGAATATTACAATAAATGCTGCTTTGGGGAAGCCCAATAGACTTGTTTTCTAGACTCTCCTCACACTTTTACAGTGTGTAATTAGATGGCACACTGTTATTTTTCCTAAATTTACTCAAACACCCTGAAAAATGATTGAATTTATTTTCTTATTTTTAGCTGGCATCAGCGTTCAGAATTTTCTTTATAATCATATTGGCTAGCTTGGCAGAATTTTTGATGACTTGTTCTAACCAAATTATTTAGATTGCTGTGTTTTTGTGCAAAAAGCCCAGATGTGAAATTGTTGGAGCACAGAGTTGAAAATGATTTCTTTATATACTTGCATGCACCCTATTTGGAATTTAAAATAAACTTACTGTGTTTAGAGCTGCTATTCATAATGCCTCCAACCTGTAAAGTACCCAAATGCGCATCAACAGAAGGAATAAATTGTGGCTTACTCATTCACTATAATGCTAGACAGTTACAAGAATAAGCACAACTTGATGCAAAAATTTGGATGAAATCTCCCAAACATACTGTTAAATGAAAGAAGCCAGACGCAAAAGAATGCATACCGTATGGTTTCATTTGTGTATAAATATAAGCACAAAAATAGGCAAAACTAATCTGTGCTGTTAGAAGTGAAGATAGTGTTTATCCTTGGTGGGGGTGGGGATGCGGTTTAGTGACTGGAAGCACCAGGAGAGACTTCTTGGTGCTGGAAGTATTCTGTTTCTTGATCTGGGTGATGGCTACCCAGTGGAGTTCAGTTAGTGAAAATTCATCCAACTATACATCTGTGAAATGTGTACTTTTCTGTGCATCGAGTATAAAATTAATAAAAATTAAAAAGCAAAAAAAAGTTGATAGTAAAAAACAAACAACAAAACAACAGAAAAACATTCACTAGGGCTATAGCCCAAAAGCTACTTTTCATGATTTAACTTCAATACTCGTCTAAAAAAAAAATTGTAATGCATCTGAGGTTGACATTAATATCCTGAGTGTTAGAATAAAAAGTCAAAAAACTTAATTCTTTTTATATGTAAAACTCTAGAATATTAAAAGATCTCGTAAACTACAGAGTTTCTAAATTTCACAGCATAGTTATATCCAAAAGATGGTAGAACGGAATAATTAAAACTTTTATAATTTTTTAGTTTGAGCCTTGAATTTGGTAATCACTGCACTTGACTTCATTTGGTATAGTTCCTTTGCCAAAGCCAGGGCTGTGAAAGGCCTTCAATATAGAATCTCATCTCTGTTGGTGCTTTGTTAATGCTCTGCTCACTGATGTTAATGCTCATGCCACTGATTTCTGTTGTAAAATAATTAGCTCCTGTGAGGTCCCTAGGTGGCACAGATGGTTTGCGCTTGACTGCTAACCTAAAGGTTGGTGGTTTGAAGCCACCCAGTGGTACTGCAGAAGAAAGGCCTGGCAATTTGCTTCCATTAAGATTACAAACATGAAACCCCTATGAAGCAGTTCTGCTCTGTAACACATGGGGTTACCATGAGTCAGAATTGACTCAACAGCAATAAGTTTGGTTTGGTATTTCCCTACTACTGTAAAATACTAAGTATATTTGAGGTGAAGTAATACTACTGTGATATGTTGTAATAATTTCAAAATACTAGGTGAATAGATTATGAGTGAAGTTTTGAGAGGTTGAGTGACTAGAGTTCAGTAACTAATAAAGAAGGAAGCTGAGAATTCGACTCCAGTCATCTGAGGCCAAAGTCTTTCCTTTTCCTCAAGAGCACACAGCAATTTCATACACGGCATACCTAGAGCTGATATCTCATAGAGAGCTGATGCCAAGGAGTAAATGAGAATAAAGAGATGTAGTCAATCAAAATCATTTAAACTCTAGAACTCGAAGAGTGGTTGACCTCAAAGTTGAAAGACCCAGGTAATTTATTAGCACTTATTTTTTAATGTTGTGCATTTTAATTAGAGATTATCTTACACACCGGAAGTACTAATTGTTAAGGGGAAATAATTTTTAAAGAAGGAAAGGAAAACTTAACCCACTTCTAATTTCTTCCTACCTTCCTTCCTTCTTTCCTTACTTTATCCTTCCTCCCTCCCTCCCTCTGTTCCTTCTTTCCTTCCTTCCTTTCTTTTTCTAGGGCACAGTTTTACTACCTGCTGCATTAAGAAGGTGCAACTGATATATAAAATCATGGGTCTCCCCATACTTAAATCAGTACAGTATGGTTGGAGAGAAGAAACTAGGAAAATGTTTTGAATTATACTACCATCTCTCCCTGGCTAACTCATTTGTTTTTAAAATTTAATTGTGGTAAAATATATTTAACAAAATTTGCCATTTCAACCATTTTCAAGTGTGTAAATTCAGTGACATTAACTACAATTACTATGTAGTGTTACCATCACTGTGCTATCTATTTCCAAAACTTTTTCATCACCCCAAGCAGAAACTTAGTACCCCTTAAACAATAACGCCCTATTCCCACTTTCCCCTAGCCCCTGGATGGTTAACTAATAAACTATTGTCTCTATGCATTTGCCTATTCTGGACATTTCATATCAGTGGGATCATACAATATTTGTCCTTTTGTGATGGACTTATTTCAGTTAGCATAATGTTTTCAAAGTTCATCCATGTTGAAGCATGTATCAGAACTTCATTTTTCTTTATGGCCGCATAATATTCCACTGTACATATATAAGCACATTGTTTACCCATTCGAGTTATTCATGGTTATTTGGGTTGTTTTCACCATTTAATTATTGTGACTAATGTTGTAAAGACCATTGCCAGTACTATTTTCTTATTATATTTTCTAACCATTTTTCTAATTGTAAGTAGTACACAAGAAGTGTATTTATTGTTTTTTACAATCAAACCAATGGACCAACTTTTGTTTTCCATTTTCAGGTTCGACTTGCCACCACTTATCTTGTTTTCCATGGATGGGTTTGGAGCTGAGTATTTACAAACATGGCATATGTTAATGCCTAATATTAATAAACTGAGTAAGTCTTCTGCAATTAGTAGCATGCAAATGACAAACCAACACCCAGTTAGTCACTCTCTGGATGATGGACCTTTCTTTCCAACCTTTAGCTTTAGTGAATTGTCTTAACCCAGGTCCTCTCAAAGCCCTGATGCCTTATCACTCCTTTTGCTAGGGAGTATGTTTTCATACTTGTTGGCTCCTCCTCCTTTTTTAGTAACATGTTCATCTCTTTGTCTATTTTTACTTGTTTGTATTTGACTATTACTTCTGTCCTATGCAAATCTGTTCGTATATACTGGCTCAAAAGCGGCATACGTCAAAACTGGTTTCTAAGTCTCAGCAAAACAGATATGACTAGCAAGGACAGAATCCTGAGGTAATGTGGGTAGACTGGACAGATCCATCAAATACAAAAGCTCCAATATTGAGAGCTACAGAATCTACTTCTGTTTCTAGAATCAAACTGCCTGAGACCTAACTCCACCACTTACTAGGTGGGAGGCCTTGGGCAAGTTTACCTAACTTTTTAGCGCTCCAGTTTCTTCATCTGTAAAATGGTCATGATAATAATCCTGTGAGAATGTACACGTAGTATACAGCAGATGATTTTAAGTTATTACTGTAATTATTGTTTCCATTATCATCTTCATCATGATGTTGCACTTCTACATTAGGGTACTTGGTCTCTGTACAATTCGATAACGTTAATAATAGAGAGAAGATGAGAGGCCAAGGACAGAGATAAAAGATGGCAGAGCGTGATTAGAATCAAAAGGCTGGCTCCAGGGCCCACACACTTCACTGCCCTGCAGCTTCTCTCTTTCTCCCAAGCCCTCTTCTGTATACAAGGTTCTCAAAGTTTATGACAATTTTACTGTCTTCCTGGTCTTATTTTCCTTCAAATTACAAAAAAAAAAAAAAAAATGGCCGACACTGTGTAAGTCAGGTGACTTTTCTTGGCCTCAGTTTCCTCATTTGTAAAATAAGATGGCTGGGTCTCATAATTTCTACTGCTAATTTCAGCTCTAAAGTTCCATGATTCTAGAAAGATAAACAATTCCATCTAGAACACAAAGTACCCTATTTCTTCAGCTTCTCTCTCACACACGGAGACAAATCTTTAGCAAAGAGATTAAGAATTTTGGGCTCTGCCAGAATTTTGGGCTCTGTTCTCCTCACTTACCGCTGAGATAACCCTGGCCTGGGAAGTTAATCAACATCTCTCAGTTTCTATTTCCTTACCTGCATTTCTCTTGGGCCAAAAAGGGAATTTAACTAGGCAGGCTTGACTAAATCCCTTTTGAAAGGGAATTATTGATTTGCTCATCCCATTGGGAGTTGGGTATGATAACATGAAATAATGAATCATTGAGTGCTTTTTTTAAACTTTAAAATACTTTTCAGTCATTCAGACAGCATCTCAATACTCCAATGTGAAAAGATATCACTAAATACGTGGAGTAAGGCAAAATGGGGCAATTTGGCTTTAAGAGTCCCAATTAAGATACCAAAAAACCAAACTCACTACCATCAAGTCAATTCTGATTCGTAGAGACCCAATAGGACAGAGTAGAACTGCCCCACAGGGTTTCCAAGAAGCGGCTGGTGGATGCAAACTGTCAACCTTTTGGTTAGCAGCCAAGCTAACCAGGGCTGATAAAATGTTAGGATTAGGCCTCACTTTGCCTTGAGGTGAGGTATGAGGCAGAAGGCATCACCATTAAGGAAGTCTAGGGCCCCATCTCTAGTGTCCCATCAAGCTGCTTGGGTTTGGCTAGAGTGGTTGCAGACACTCAGTGTGAACTAACACTACTGAGTCATTTCAGTGACAAGTAAGTGGATGAGGATTTGGCTCTGAGACACGCTCTAGTGAGAAGGCTAGGATGTTGTCTTCTCTCAGTGTGGGTGGCAGTAGACAAGGAAGGGCCAGAACAAGATCAGGAAGCTGTCAAGTTAAATAGAAATGATTTGGCTTGAATAGGATGTCCGGCTTCCTGGAAAGTTCGGTGGGAAACGGATAAACGAAAACTAGAAATAGCAAGTAGAAAGGTAGTTTCCAGGCAGGCAAGACATGTGGAGTTTTGAAGGTTAGAATTAGCAAGGTTGGCCATACTGAACAGTAGAACCCTGGAATTCCCTACAGCAGATGCCATTTGCTGTTTGCCCTCTTCCGTCTTTTCTTCTTTGTGTGTCAAGGATTCAGGTGTATGCTTGCAATTACTGGGAAAATTGGAGCCTTTGCAGAACTGATTTGTTCTTGATTTGCTTGAGTGCAGGCAACTGTATGGCTAGGCTTTCCAGAAGGCTATTCTACTAAATTATACACAAAAAGATAAGTGCCTATTTTGAGCCTGTGAATATTGCTGAACAGTTGCCTTGTTTTCAATTTGTAGGAATACCTTAAATAATATTTCAATATGTCATTCATAAGAATTTCCTAAATACTATTATAGTCTTGATCTGTGTGTTTTTCGGCTGCTCAACTACTTATCCATTTAGTCCTCCACCCCTGCTATAGTTTTATAGTTACTATGGATATATGTTTATTCCATTTATATTTTCAATTTTTTATTTAGTTGATATTTCCTTTTTTAAAAAACGTGCTTTTTTTAAAGTAAAATATGCACGTGGTAAAACGTTTCTAACAACCCTGAAGTGTAGATAGTAAAAAAAGCAAAACTTCTTTCCTAATCTTTCCAGTTTTTCTCTGCAGAAGCAAATACTGTTATCAGTTTATTGTATGTCTTTCCAATAATGTTCTATTCAGTCATAATTTAGATTATAAGACCTAGAAGAAGGCTTTGTTTTCTAAAGGCTGTACTCCAATAGCTCTGGTTCAAAGGCAGGTAATCCAAAATGGCAGCCTGAGTCTGTAAAAGTCAGGAGGTGTATCTTGTTTAAGACATTCTCAATAGGGAGGGATCACGTTTTCACAATACTGGCAGCTTAAAAACCCACAAACCAAACCCACTGCCATCAGGATTTCTGTATAGAAAATTTCTTGTACTTCACAGCTGTAGAGGAAGTAATGTGTTCCAGTGGTTCTGACCTCTTTAAGCAGGGTTATTGCACAGATTGAAAACAGTCAGAACAATGAAAGCAAAATTAATGCTGTGCTTTCTGAAAAGCAGATCACAGGAAACTTTACTAATGAAACAGAAACTGTACTGAAAGTAATAAGCAGTAAAGTTAGCTTCTTTTGAAAAAAATTACTACTTGTCTATGTAGTTATATAAATCAAACTCCTTTTTAGTTACCTAGACAGTTGTGTTTTGTTATATTGCATAGTTTACATATAAGAACTATCTGCTGGGATGCAAATATTATATAGAAATTCTTATTGTAATTACCATCATTGGAAGAAGGGAACAGCAAAAGCAAACAAAGCCTGCAATATATAATTTAGGATACCTTTAGCTTTGGGGTCAGCCAACTGGCCAGTGGGCCCAATCTGGCCCATTACCTGTTTTCATACTGCCTGCCACTAACCAGAAATTTTTTTATATTTAAAATAAATGAAGAATAATATTTTGTGTCATGTAAAAATTATATGAAATTCAAATTTCAGTGTCCATAAATTAAGTTTTATTAGAACACAGCTACACTCATTTATTTATTGATTGCCTGGCTGTTTTTGGTTATAATGGCAAAGTTGAATGGGTGTGACAGAGATCATATGGCCCATAAAGCTGAAAATGTTTACTCTTTGGCCCTTTACAGAAAATGTTTGTGGACCCCTGATGTAGCTCATTCCTCTCCTAAAACTGACATTCCTTGGAATGGTGAACTTTCAGAGTCAGCATTTCAACCTCTTTCCATCAACAATCCACTCTTCAGTTAGTTTTTTATTTCTCTGGGAAATTTCCATGTTCAGATTTTTTGTTATTCAAAAAAACTTCTGAGGAAGAAGCAATTTGCTAATTTCTCACCGTTCATTGTTGCAGAAATGTGTGGAATTCATGCAAAATACATGCGAGGTGTCTATCCAACCAAAACCTTCCCAAATCATTACACCATTGCTACGGTAAGTGCTTGGTCAAGTGGCAAGACTGATTGACCGGCCACTGACAGGCAACTGACCACACCAGACATGCTTAGGCAGGAACTGGCCGAGCCTCATGCCACACATTTCACAAGATTTTGTGGTCATAGTTCATGACTAGATCCAGGCTGGGAAGGAGTGTCTCAGCATAAGGCTACTCAAGTGCTGTGAGCTGTTAACTATGAATGAGTGCCTAGTTCACCATGATGATCTATGAAGATAGCGTCTTTTTGAGACATAGCATTCTCCTACTGTCCTTTGATTAGCCTTCATTTATTCGAAGGCCTGCTGGGAAATAGTAGGCTCTATATATGTGGACAGGCACTTTAATGTGGGAAATTTATTTTTTTTCCTAATCTTTTCATTACATTTAACTTAATAAATGCTTTTGTTTTGTAAGTTCATTCATACTGGCTACAAGTTTAGATAAAGAAAATGGGACAGTGAGTTCGCAGCAGATAAGAAGATGTAGGTATTTTCAAACACCATTTATTCTTTACCATTCTGCTTCTTTTTTTCATTGGAAAGATTAAACTGAACTCAAAGGAAAAATAAGTCATTTAGGATTCACAGATTTAGAACACATCTTAAGAAGTCTTCTGCCTGAGCGTTTATTGTCAAAAGATGTTTGTGTCTTTACTACTTTGTATTTTACTGTTTTATTACTGTGGAACAGTAACTATAACTTATTTAAATTTTAACATTTACATAACTGTGTGTGTATACACACACACTCACATATATATATGCATACATATACCCATTGTCGTCAAGTCGATTCTGACTAATAGCACCCTATAGGACAGAGCAGAACTGCCCCATGGATTTCCAAGGCTGCAATGTTTATGGAAGTAGACTGTCACATCTTTCTGCCACAGAGTGGCTGATGAATTCGAACCACCAACCTTCAGTTCGCAGCTGAGCACTTAACCACTGCACCACTAGCGCTCCTTATGCATACATATACATCTATAATATATATTGTATACCCTCACAGACACATATATAAACAAATAAGGGATTACCAAAAAAAACCCAAAACCATTGCCGTCAAGTCAGTTCCGTGTCACAGGGACCCTATAGGACAGAGTAGAACTGCCCCATAGGGTTTCCAAGGAGGGGCTGGTGGATTTGAACTGCTGACCTTTTGGATAGCAGCCAAGTTCTTAACCACTGTGCAAACAGGCCTCCAATAAGGAATTATATATGTGTTATTAAGTTACCATATATGTATGAAGAGCTCTGGTGACTCAGTGGTTATAGACTTGGCTGCTAACTGAAAGGTTGGTGGTTTGAACCCACCAGCCACTCTGTAGGAGAAAGACGTGGCAGTCTGCTTTTGTAACGATTACAGTCCTGGAAGCCCTATGGGATAGGTCTACCCTGTCCTATAGTGTTGCTATGAGTTGGAAGCCACTCAGTGGAAATGGTTTGTTTGTATATATGTATGGATAAGTGTTGGGCCGCTAACCAAAAGGTCAGCAGTTCAAATCCATTAGCTGCTCCTTGGAAACCCTGTAGGACAGTTCTACTGTGTCCTATAGGATTGCCATGAGTTGGAATTGACAGCAATGGGTTTGGTTTTTGGCTGTATGTAAATGTATACATATATATTTACATGTATATATGTATGCATATACGCGGCACCCAACAACAACAAATATATATATAAAAAAACCCAAACCCGTTGCCATCTATAATTGTTCTGAAACAATGACCCTAAAATCTGTCTAAAAATCGTTACAACTGCATGGGATATAATAGGCACTCAATTAAAAGTGTGTAGAATGATTATTGAATGAATATGTGTGATTGGATTGAATGACTGATTGGATCGATGGGTGGGTGGATGGAAGGGTGGATAGTGACTATATATATATAGTATATGTTATGTATATTATATACATATATACACATCACATATACTCGTATTTCAGTTCTAATCCAAGGGTTTTACATTGAAAGGTATATGACAACTTTCCTAGATAGGAGTTATAGATCTTATATTTTAATTTAAAGATATATTTTATTATACATTATTTTATCTTATGTCTTTTTTTTATATATATCATTTTAGGGCTTATATCCAGAATCACATGGCATCATTGACAATAATATGTATGATGTAAACCTCAACATGAAGTTTTCACTTTCATCAAAGAAGAAAGAGGATCCAGCCTGGTGGAGTGGACAACCAGTAAGTATTCTACACAGAGAACCCAAATAGCCTCCATTTCCCAATGTCACAGCAAACTTCTTTATGGAGCAGGGGATCTGCCATCTCTATTTTGGGTTTTACATTATCCATCTAGTTTCAAGGGCTGAGTGTGGGAACTTGTTTCACCACTATTTATAACTTGAATTTTTAGAAAATTCATAATTTTTCACTGAAATTACCTTATGCTGTAACTTGGGTGTTGTTTTATAAATATAGCAATCTGGAAGTTACTTAGAATATCTTAATTTTCCTTATTCTGTTTTGTAATTCATTAAAAAAGAAAGTGGAACTGTCAATCTTACCAATTTGAAAAAAATTCTTTTTTACAACCTTACTACCTTTCTGATTTTTAAGGCTGATCCCGGATATTTATTTTAACTGTTACAAAGACAGATTTTAAATAATTCTAATAAATTTTATAAATTTAAATACATTAAATATATTTTGCAACTGTAAATATTGTTCAGTTTCTAATAAGTTGCACCATTTCTACCCAAACCCATTCTTCTATTGAGTTTTACTCATCTTAAAAAATTTTCTCTTATAGATCTGGCTGACAGCAATGTATCAAGGTTTAAAAGCGGGTACCTACTTTTGGCCAGGATCAGACGTGGCTATAAACAGCACCTTTCCTTCCAAATATATGTTATATAACAAGTAAGTGACGCTCTTTCAGGCATGATCCCATCTAGACAGGACTAATTTGGAGTTGTGTGGTTGTTTTTGTCTTAATCTTGATGATAATTCTATTCTTTCAGTGGTTTGGGCCAAAACTCTTGAAGTCATCGCTTATTTTTTCTCTCATATCCCTCATCCAGTCTGTCAGAAAATGGTTTTTGCTCTAATTCAAAATATATGCAGAATCTGAGGACTTTTTTATTACCTCCAGCATTACTACTCTGCGTTGCACTATCATCATCTTACGTGTATTGCTGCAATCACTTCTTAACAGGTCTCCCTGTCTCTATTCTTGCTCCCTATAATCTATTCTGAATCCACCAGCCAGAATGGTTCCTTTAAAAAGCAAGTCCAATTATGACTCTTTTTTTTTGCTCCAAAAACCTTGATGGCTCCCTATTTCACTCAGAGTAAATACCTACGAGGACCTATGTGGTATGGCCCACACCATCCTGTCCTACCTTTCAGATCTCCTCTCCCACCATACCCCCTGCATGCTCATTCTGCTTTAGCCATACAGACCTCCTTTCTCTAGGCCTCTAACACACCAGGATTCCTTCCTCCCAGGACTTTTGCCCTGTCTGTTCCCTGTGCCTGAGATCTTACCCCACATATCCACACCACCAACTCCCTTGGCTCCTTCAGGCTTTTGCTCAAAAATCACCTTCTCAATAATGTCTTTTTCCCTGACCACACTAAGATTTAAATTTCCATACCACTCCATCCCAGTCTCTCAGTGCCCCTTACTCTGCTCTAGTTTTTCTTTTTTCACATTGCATTTATCATCTTTTAACACACTCTATAATTTATTTATTTATTAGGTCTAAGTTTATTGCTTGTCTTCCTCCAATAGAATACAATCTCTAGGAAGGCAGGTGTCTTTGTTTTACTCCCTGATAAACTTTGTTTTCAGTGAACGAGTGACTGACAATAGCTGCTCAGTATATACATCAATGCCTAAATGAATAAAATGGATAAAAATAAGCCAATAAATGGAAAATAGTGCAGGGCCTTTTATTTTAGTTGGGGCAAAACTGAAGGAGAAAGATGAGAAGGAAAGAAATTGATGTACATTTGATTTATAGTGCTGCATGTAAATTTGTACATAATGTACTGAAAACAGGAATTCCTTTGGATAATACTGAATCCCTTTCAGTATTTTGACCATATATAAACACATAATGAATATCTGAAAATATCAAACTGTCTTCCTGAATAGGCTTATAATGGGATAATTCTTGATGCGACTGATTGTTTTAAATTATTTTACTCTTTTTTCAGGAGTGTTCCATTTGGAGAGAGGGTCTTTACATTATTAAAATGGCTGGATCTGCCCAAAACTGAAAGGTAATATCTAGTGTCAGAGAAGTGCTGGCATAGTGGGATATGCATGGTTATAAAGTGAAATTATCTCCTTACTGTAAATGAACTTTTGTAGAAGAAAACCCTAGAATTCCTGTTTTATGGGCACTTTTGCTGTAGAGAAGTGGTTGCCACTATTGAATGACAGAGAGAGAGCTGGTATTAGAGAGCAGAAGCAAATATTACAGAACCTGATACGGATCGAGGGCAGAACTGAGAGTGGGTCTGAAACTTGCTCCTGAGGTCTGACTCCAGGAACCGGAGCTCAGAGCAAGGCTGGTAGAGTCAGAGCATCCTGAAAAGGGAGCACCAGGAAAACAATGCTACAGAAACCAGGTAATTGACGAGACAGCTGGGTGTGTATGAATACCAGAGGCAGAACAAAGAGTCAGCAAAAAGTCAGAAACCAGGAAATGTAAAGGACTGGGACACACCAAGGTCTTCACAAGAGCAAGACAGATGTTCATAACAAGGAATAACAGGAAGGTATTATTTACTTCCTGTTAGGAGACCCATACCACCTAGGTCGAAGTAGAATTACCTGGCCTGGATGAGAGAGGGAGGGCAGTGAGAAAGAAAAGGTTCTAGATCTATCTGCATAATGTGACAGCAAGTTCTAGATCTACAAAATCCCCAAATCCAGCTATAGATTTAGTCTAAATTGATAGTGTCTTTTTCCTTTTCAATTAGACCCAATTTTTATACCTTATATGTGGAAGAGCCTGATTCAGCAGGACATAAAGGTGGACCAGTCAGTGCTAATGTAAGTTTTTTGTTTTTAAACAAATATAAAATCATCTAACCCTATCCCACACTAAAAAATTATCGACTTTCACTGAGCACAAATGTATTTAATATATATATGAGAAGATCAAAATAGTTATAAGTCAAAAAATGATATCTGCTTTATTAACTATATTTTGATTCATTTGGTAAACAGTTATTAAATACTTACACGTGTCACTGTTATTTCATATAGTGAAAACATCAGGGCTCACTGCACATGCCAATTCAACACAGCAGTGTGACCCATTTCAACCCAAGTCCCCTGGGGTAAATACGACCACTATCTATGCACAGTTCCACTTATGAGTTCCTTATCATTGGACTTAATATGTTATTGCCTAAACCAAATTTACTCCCCTTCCAGGCCCCCATTATCATTGAAGTGAACTCTTTAATATTATTTTCTTCATTATTTAGTTTCTTCATTAACATAGTCTGTTATTATTTCGGAGCCTTGGTGGCACAGTACTTAAAGTGTTTGACTGCTAACTGAAAGGTGGTCAATTGAAGCTACCAGCCACTCTGTGGAATAAAGATGTGGCAGTCTGCTTCAGTCAAGATTTTCAACCTTGTAAACCCTACAGAGCAGTTCTACTGTGTCCTATAGGGTCGCTATGAGTTGGAATCGACTCGATGGCAGTGGGTTTGGTTGGTTGGTTGGTTTTTTACCATATGGAAAGTCATTTCACAAGTGTCCTCAATTGTAAAGCTTTAAGAAAATGTGTTTACCGGGCACCATGCCTTTGCCCTTTATCAGAAATGACCCTCTTCTTTCTCTTGTATTCCAATACTACTCTTGAATGTATTACAGGATGGCTTTGAAATGATCTAAGACGTACTGTTTTTTCTTCTCTATTTTAATTTTTGTTCATATTTGCTGTTAACATTTCATGCGATAATACACTTAAGCTCTTATTAGTAAAGGACATGCAAAAGCAAAAAAGAAAAAGAAATTATTGTTATAATAGTGCTATGAGAGATTAAGCACATTTCCCCAATCCATTGCTATTACACTTTCTTATTCACTGAAAAAGTCAGTTCAATATACTATATTGATAATAAAGTATAGGAAAATTTAAAAACATGGAAGAGTATAAAATAAAAATGAACTTCAATTTTGCTATTCAACGACAACCCCTGTTAATAGTACTTTGATAACGTTCCTTATAGTTTTCTGGGCATGTGCATTTACTAAGAATATGCTAGATGTATTTAAAAACAAAATCAGGATCATATAAGGGTGTGTCTACAGTTCAGTTTTATTTTTTCTTTTATTATTATGTTTAACATTGTCTTGTGAATATTTTCCCATGCCACTGTTCTTTACAAATGTTAGTTAATGGCTGTAGAATATGCCATATTACTTTTTCCTTGTGTAATGTGATGAATATCCATCCTTGTTTGTTAGTCTCCATTTATTTGTCCTCTAATTATTTACTTAGGACAAATGCCCAGAAGTAGAATTATTAGATTACAAGGTAAACACATTTTTAACTGTCTGGTTACATATTGTCCCATGATCCTTCAGAAAGTGTTTAACAGTTTAGACTTCCATAGACGTCACCGTAAACTCCCCTTTCCAAATACAGCATAATCATGTAAACATTTCTTTAAGAAGAGTGTTTGTTGAGGTGTAACTTTTTTATTATTTTTCATATATTTATTGGCCAGTAGTATATCTTCCTGTATAGGGAACACAGTTTAATTTTCTATAGAAATTTAGAGAATTGGTGCTGGTAAATATGGTGGCATGGATGCTGGATTCTTGTGTCCTATTTCAAAAACCAGTGATTTGAATGAAGGAAGTGTGTTTAATTTTTACTCAGTGATTTGGCTAGTTAAAACCATTAATGAAAGCAATGTTCACTCCAAATTTTTATCCTAGGTGGTTCAAGCCTTGCAGTTGGTAGATCAGGCTTTCGGAATGTTGATGGAAGGTTTAAAACAGCGGAACTTACACAACTGTGTCAATATTATCCTTTTGGCTGACCATGGTATGCTTTTCTTTTTTTTTTAAATCATATTTTATCATTGATTGTATTTTATCGCTTCAGGGAGCATACAAAAACAGTAATATTCTAAAGTATGTGCTTCCCGACCTAGAAACTCTTGAATAAGCAAAGAGTGAGTTTTGTTGTATGCTGTGATGAAAACCGGGCTAAAATAAAAACTGTAGTTTAATTATTCTAACATTCTTTTAGGAAATCAACCCATATACTTTAATTTCTGTAAAAATGGAGTCAATAGCACTTACCAGGGACATGGTAGGGTTGTTATTCAGCCCTAGCAAGTGCTTTTCAGCTGGTGATTCATTCATATCTGTTGGCTGCAATTTACTACGTTGGCTAGTTTTGCCATGTCATGTGTAATTTTTTTTAGTTGTGCGTGATCACAGCATTCATCTATAAAGCCTTTGTCACCCTATACTTCTCTACTTGAGGTTAACTCTTGATTTCACTTAACCTGGATGTGAAAGGTAGGAGAAGGGCTGCTGCATCTTCTCCAACCTCGTGCACATGCCTTCACACAGTTTGAAAGCACGCATTCATTCAATAAGCATTTTTTAAGTGCTTACTAAATGGTGAGCACCCTACAAGGTATGGAATGTTCAGAGGCACATAAAGCAGACATGGACCTTTTCAAAAGAGAGTATTCAGAACTGTCTTCTCAAGCAGGACGTTCATGCTAAGCTCTAACAGCTGTGAAGGAAACAGGCATGGGGTGTAAAGGGTGAAAAGAGGCCAAGTAACAGGAACAGCATGTCTGCAGAGCATTTGTTTGTTTGCATTTTAGAACATCAAGATAATGAGAGATGTAGTAACTTCTTTCTTTTTTTACTTCTAAAATGATTCCCTAACACTTTGCCCTAGTGTTTTAAAATGAAAGGGAAACAGAATTATCTATATTTTGTTGTAAGAAATTGATACAAGTAGTCTGCCTTGAGCATTATGCTTTTTTTAAGAACTATCTATATGAGATCAAATTGATAACTGCAAGTTAAAAGATTAGGTAGAAACCTTAGGCGACATATATTTTTAAGTCTTAACCTCCTACAGAGGATCCTCCTCCTCAAAATTATTTAATTAATCTTCATTGAACCAAGGATCTGTCTATAATAACTGTCTATTCTCTCATAAATATAACTGTTTCCTCTACTGCCACTATTTTCAAGTTCTACCATTTAAAGTTAAGTAATAGGATAAGTTGTATAGGTTATCAGTGAAACTTGATTTGAGATGTAGTAACAAAATGTCTCCTACTTGATATGATCAAAGACTACAGATTGTTCCTACCTATGTACCATATTTTGTGCAAATAACACATGCCTTCTACTTTTGTTTGCCAACCTCTCCCTCCCCACCCCCTCGAGGTATTTTTGTAAGTGCACTATGCTAATTTTTTTTACAGCAACATGTAAAAAAAATGGTCATAGTAGCGCTTACAAAAATACTTCCTGGGGGAAGGGAGCAGTTGGCAAACAAATGTAGAAGGCACGCATTATTAGCGTAAAAATACGCAGTACATTCAGTAGATAATGTTTGTTTGTTTTTGATTCAGGGATGGATCAGAATTCCTGTGACCAGTTGGAATATATGACAGATTATTTTCCAGAAATAAACTTCTACATGTATGAAGGGCCTGCACCTCGTATCAGGTCTAGTGAAACACCTCAAGACTTCTACAGCTGTAAGTATGAAGATTCCCATGTGAAATGTGTGGTGAAACTGAAAGTGAATAGCAATAGCACCCTGATTTTCTGAGGATTTAAGGGCTTTCACGCCTCCCTTCTGACCTCTTGGGACAAAAGCAAATGAGAAGTTCCCATGTTTCGGTATAATCTACGAAGTCTATGGTAGTATCCAATATTGTTAAGTTAAAGCGTATTCCACTCTGTTCTTAAATCCTGAATCATTCTTTGCTTAAAACAATCTTTTGTTTAATTTTACCAGATCATAGTCATTAATAAATGTATGTGTCAAATTCACTGAGTTGTTTACATATTTTGTATCAGTTGTAATGTGATTTATTTATTTTCTTTTGAAACAGTTAACTCTGAAGGAATTGTTAAGAACCTCAGTGTAAGTATATAGCCTCCTCAATACACTTATTTAATTCAGTGTGATGGTCTTTAACAATCTGGGTTTCAGGTTATAAATTATAGAAATTTTTATTCTACATTTCTGAGTCCAAGCCACTGGTAATTTATTTTTTTAAACTGTCCATCAACATTATTTTAAATGTGAATCATCAGTTGCTTTCATCTGAGATGTTTTCATTTTAGGACTAACACCACTACTGGAAGTTAGTTTAGGGTAAGCATGGCACTGATTCCGGGCTTTCACTGAGCTAGCAGATGTCCCATTCAAAAAGGCTGTTCTCGTGAGCTTCAGGAAGCTTAGCTTTTCATTTTTGTGTGACTTAATATCAGAAAATGGGGAATCACAGAGTCTTGTAGATCCTTTTGTACAGATCAGAAAAATCATCTTCTTACCTCTAAGTATAATTGCAACTGCTTTTGATTGGTTCCCATGTTCTGGTTTGTAAGTAAATGACCAGGACAAAGTTCAGATAGATTAAAGCAAGATTTTTCAAAGCGGGTTCACTACTGCTAGAGAGACCTGAAATGTTCTTATGTGGTTACTTTAATAGCTATGTATTTAAAGTATATTCACAAATATATGTCTATTACATGGAATCTATGAGTTTATTATTGCTTGGAAAGAGCTAAATTAAGCGAAGCTGGTATATAATTACAGTAAAAATCATAAGGATGGAATGTGAAGGATGAAAGATAAGGAAACACTTGTTAAAGAATGGTTAATATAATGTGGAACCTACTGCAAATTTGAAGCATAAATGACCATTAGAACAGAAATCCTTTACAGTGTTAATCACTCCTTTTTCCCCTACATCTTCCAATACCCTGATCTTGAGAGTAGACATGATAAACAACCCCACCCTACTAGTGAAGTGTATGCATGCAGTGTGTTCATGCTTACTGAATTTGTAAATTGTAGTTTAGAATTTTCAGTATGTGGATTTTCTAAATCCACGTACTGTTTTCCTTTTGTCCCATCTCTTCATGCTCCAAATAGCTGAAGTCTGTTGATGAGGAAGGACGAATCTCTAACAATCCTAGTGGTGCAAAACGATTGAGTACCTTGGGATTTGGAAATCCATTATATGGTACCACGGATATGGACTCGACCTGTGCGACAGAGGCCCAAGGAAATGTACCACCATTTTGCAGAGTAGTCTACTATTTCTGGGAAAATATTTTGTGTGGTGGTACAGTATTCCCAGTAGTGCTGTTATGTGGGCCTGTATTGAGCTTGTATTGGACAAACATGAACTGGCCACCCTGATGTTTCACAACATTCTGGCTGCATGAGAAACATCAATGTAAACTTTGTTTTTAGAGAAAATGACCAAGATTTTATCTCCACTCTGGTGTCTTCATCCCAAACTGTGAAATGCAAGGGTTAATCCCATACTTCTTCAAAGACTGACAATGTCCCACGAATTTTCTCTAGATTTACTCTGGTTACACCCTGGCTCAGAAGATGTAACTAGTCAAATTATCTGTGATTCTTAGGGGCATGTTCTAGTCCCTTTCATCTTGGGAGAAGGTACATACTTAGCAGTACCATCTCATGTCTGTCTAGAAGTTAGCAAAAATGTTGGCTTAAGGAGGAAGTAATGATAAATGAAAAAGCAGAAAAATAAGAAGCCTGAAAAAGACAGGAAGACCAAAATACAGAGGAAAAAACTGACAAAATTATATGTGCAATACATACTTTTTTCTTTACTCTTTCATTCTATAGCTAACTCTCTTTGCTCTTTCATTTTCTTTTAAATTGTGTTTTATTCAATTTCATTGTTTCTCTTATTTTTTCTTATATAAATTGAACATGAGATATTAGTGACACAGACTTGTTAGTACTTATGAGATAGTGAGGTTTAATACAAATGAGAAAAATGGGGAAATGAAAAAAGTTACTTCCCCATATTCTTATCTTTATGTTTATTTTTCTTTTTTTTCCTCAGAAAGGTGAGGAGGGAGAAAATAGTTCTTTATGTTTATTTCTTTTTCTCTTGTTCCACAAAAAGATCATGAGGGAGAGAAATTTCCTTTGTAGTTCTATTTCTCATTTACTCATTTTTTTACGTGACTAGATACCAATGTGATTCGCATTTTTACATAATTTTAAAAATATACCGTCTAGTTACAGCAGTAATTTTTAAAGAAATAATATTTCACCCCAATTTGTGTGGAATCCATGATTTTTTCACAAAAAGGAGACTATTAGGTTTCAAAAGCTCTTGACTTGATTTGAAAATTAAGCAAATGTAGGTGACTTAAAGGATAAATTGAGTCAATTGGGAAGGAATTCTTGGTTTAATTTAACTGATTTTTAAAAATGTTTACCCATATCTACTGTTATGTTATATACTTTCATATATAATTTAGACTCAAGAGTTGTAATGCCACTCCAAATCTAGACTTATTACTTATACATAGTCTGTGTCAAAGAAGGAGGGAAGATTTATAGTGGTTTAAAATATATACATAACAGTAAAACTTAAAATATCAAACATCAAATCATAATTTAAATCAGAATTTATTTGTAAAAATTATTATAACTGTATACTGTAATTAGGGTATGTGACCATATTGATAATACATTTAATATTCCTATTTTATCAACTGGATTAAACTCCCTTATTTCTAAGAAGTGTTTAATAAATAGCGTAAGGAGTCCTGGGGGCGCAGTGGTTAAGTGCTCTGCTGGTAACCGAAAGGTCCGAGGTTTGAAACCACCAGCCACTCCGAAGGAGTAAGATGTGGCAGTCCGCTTCCATAAAGATTACAGCCTTGGAAACCCTATGGGACACTTCTACTCTGTCCCATAGGCTTGCTATGATTCAGAAGTGACTCGGCCACACACAACAGCAATAGTTTTAGAAGATGAATTGGTGAATTGGCTTGCATATTTTTTTTCATGAGGAAATAATTACTTGTTTTTCAGTGCCGAAAATCTGACCAGCATTTCAAACCATATCTGTCTCCTGATTTGCCAAAACGACTGCACTATGCCAAAAATGTCAGAATTGACAAAGTTCATCTTATGATGGATCGGCAGTGGCTGGGTGTGAGGTTTGTGTGTACTATATTTTTAACAACCATCTTTCATTATAAATTTACTTAACCTTGCCCTGGGATTATGGTCACATGTTTTTCCTGAACACTGACGTTTTCTTGAACTTTTTTACATGCTGTCTAGTACTTCCGTAATTGAAAGTATTGTGATTAGGTTGGTGACTGTAGTATCAAAGTCCTCAGCGTATACATGAGAGTGAGGGGGAAGTCAGAGACTCTTCCTGCCATTATCAGCGCGTTCCTAACCTTGCTGTGATCTCTCTTTAGGCAACAGACAGGATAGAGATGACTTCAGTTATCTCCCAGGCTGGTAGTAAGGGAGTGATTAGATGGCTCTTTAAAATCTTTGTGATTTTTAGAAAGGAGCACTATTATGGCTCTTAGCCATGCTAACCAATTAGTGGTATCATTTTTTTTTCTTATTATAGTTGTAATTCACGTTGATCATTGAGCAGCTGTAAAATTTAAGTGTGTTTAGAGAAAAAAAATTGGAGTCAGTCCATCCTGAAATAACAAATTGATTCAACAAAATTGTATTGAATACTTTGTATGTGTGTGCCAGACCCTGTTGAAGGCATTTTAGGTACAGACGTGGTTTCTGCTCTCATGGAGGACACCCCATGCCCTGTAGTGGAGGACAATGACAACACACCAGTAAGCAAATACATAAACACTTCCTGATTGTTAAGTTAAGGTGGGCTGGTGGTTAAGTGCTCAGCTACTGACTGAAAGGTCAGCAGTTTGAATCCACCAGCTGCTCCATGGGAGAAAGATGTGGCAGTCCTCATAAACCCTATGGGGCAGTTCTACTCTGTCCTATAGGGTTGCTATGAGTGCGAATTGACTCCATGGCAATGTTTTTTTTTTTTTTTTTTTTTGGTAGTTAATGTTCCCTATTTTTGTATTTCATTCCAGTATTTTCCCATGTGTACACGATCATACTGAGTATAATGAGCTCTGGTGGCACAAAGCGCTCAGCTGCTAACTAAAAGTTCAGTGCTTCAAACCCACCAGCCACTCTATGGCAGAAAGATACAGCAGTCGGCTTCCAGAAAGATTTACAGCCTTGGAAATCCTATGGGGCAGTTCTACTCTGTCCTGTAGGGTCGCTGTGAGTTGGAATTGACTTGATGGCTGTGAGTTTTGTTTTACATGATCATATCGAGTATAGTTTTCTGGCTTCCCTTATTTGTGTGCTATGTAAGACTAGGAGGACGGCCAATCCCATGACTCCTAGGTGATAATTGGAATAGAGGGGTGACTGAAAGATATGTTTAACAAAGAAAGAAGAAAGGAAAGAAGGCAAAAGAGCCGAGCTCCAGTACAAGTGGATAAGCAACTGGAGAGTTGGCAGAGCCTGTTTTATAAGAGAACCTGTAAACCAAGGCTTTGAACCAGTTCATTCCGGTTCGACCACCTGCTGAGAATTTTAATTTCCACCCCAGATATACTGAATCAGAATCTACATTTTAAAAGATCCCCAGGTGATTCTTAATTTGCAGGAGGTGGAACCAAAACAAAGGGGTTCAAAGCCCTGCTTGTAAACCCAAGCAGTAGACCCCTAGACAGAGAATGTGCAGTTTCCCACTGGATCACTAGGTGGCACTGTCCTCTCTGCTTGGGATTGGGGCTTCAAAGTCCTTTGTAGATCAGTAGGTTGTACTTTGGCTTAGGACAACATTCTCTAAAAAAATACTCATTATTTCTCTAAAATATGTGAATAAATAAAACTTTAATAATATTAAGTACACAATATTGTTCCTAATTTATGTATGTAATGCATACATATGCATATGTTCAAAGGAAAATATGTTTTCCAAATATTTACTGTTAGGAGTATGAGATCAAAGAAGGCCACTGGTACAAACTGAGAAAGTACCTGTCCATCTGACAGCATGACCTGTGGGTCACAGAATGGGAGCTTAGTTGCCAGAGTGGCTTGAATTAGGAACTTTTTATGTTTTTGAACAAATAGCAGTGAGCTGAAGTAGAGTTCACGGCCTGGCTCCCCAGCTAGCTAGTTATGGGAAGTGCTATAACAAAGGATTAGCCTGGTTTTGTTATTCTCTTGCCAGTAGCATACAAGGTAAACTCATTTACATCAAAGGAAATTTTGAATACAGATGTAACCAGAACAACTCAGGAATCTGACCTAACTTTAAAATTTTGTCTACCTATTTTCTAGGTTACAGTGCATAACTAGATAACTAGACTAGATCACTTTTTCAAAATTATAGCTAATTTCATCATTTAGTGTAATATATTTTCATATCATCACCCTTATTTTCCGAAAATATGTTAGATTTTACTAATTCGAGGGAATAGGAACCCTGGTAGCACAAAGTTTAAGTGCTCAGCTGCTAAACGAAGAGATTGGCCTTTTGAACCTACCTAGTGGTTCCAAGAGAGAAAGACCTGGCGATCTGTTCCCGTGAAGATCATAACCTAGAAAACCCTATGGGGCACTTCTACTCTGTCACATGAGGTCACTGTGAGTCAAAAATTGACTCGATGACACCTAACAACAATTTGAAATTATACTTGAAGTATTGTTAAAGTGCTCTTTTAGAGAACATAATAGATTTTCGTTTTAGAATAGCAACTGACAAATAAGTCCCAGTGTCAGGGACGGGGACTACGGGGTAGGAGGGGACAGGAAAGCTGGTAATGGGGAGCCCAAGGTTGAGAGGGGACAGTGTTGACATGTCATGGGGTTGTTAACCGTTGTCATTAAAGAATATGTGTACTGACTGGTGAGAAACCATTTGTTCTGTAAGCTTCAGCTAAAGTACAATAAAAAAATAAAACGTAAGTCCCAGTGTGGTGCAATGGGTTTCTTTTATATGCCTTTTCTGGCCCTGGGTTTGTAATTCTCCCAAAATGATTGATTAGGTTGCAATCTTGTATGTGGCTGGTCTATTTACTAGCCATATATGCGGCTTGTTATTCACCCAATAGTATTGATCGGATTTCGGCACATCTAGGGGATTGATTGGTTTTCAGTCCTGCTGGAAAGACCATACATTGAGATTAACAGGGAGTTTTCCTATATTAGAGGCCAATCTTAAGACGTTTTTGGGCAACCTCATGATCATCAAGAGCCTAGAATGGAGCGAGACCTTTGGGCTTAGGGTCCATTTGGACTTGGGATACCTGCACTGAGAGCCTCCTACACCCAAGTAAAAGAGCTGTAATATGGGTCAAGGGCTGTAACACTGAAAACAGAGAGACAGTGGGCTGGTCGGCCACAGACAGAAGCTGGGCATCTCCAGGCCTGTGGGAGCTGTGCAGGCTCCCTGGCATCATGGTGGGATAGATGCTGTGGAGGGGCATCATTGCAGAGGAAGCCGTGCATGCCCTCCTGGCAGTGCAGGCAGAGGCACAAATATCCCAGGCAGTGTGGCGGGAGCCGGAGACAGTGGCGCCAGTGCTGTGAACACAGCACCTGACCTCAACCACTGTAAGCAGGCTGAGTGACATAAGTATTGTTATTGTTGCTGTCAGGTGCAATCGAGTCAGTTCTGACCCATAGTGAGCCTATGTACAATAGAACAAAACACTGCGTGGTCCGGTGCCATCGTCACAATCATTGTAAGACCTGAGCCCATTATTGCAGCCACTGTGTCAATCCATCTCTTCAAGGGTCTTCCTCTTTTTTGCTGACCCTCTACCAAGCATGATGTCCTTCTCCAGGGACTGATCCCTCCTGATAACATGTCCAAAATATGTAGGACGTAGTCTCGCCATCTCTGCTTCCAGAAAGCATTCTGGTTGTATGGACAGAAGTATGGACATGGGTAATTAGGGGGAAGAGGTAGCTGGGGTTCTCCTTTTGAGAGATAAGCAGGTTCCTCTCCTACAAAGTGAGCTGTGTGGGTGGCTGGGTGGGGGAAGGACCAGTTCACCATAAGTAATTTGTTTCTATTGTTTGCCATATGGTTCTATAAATAATAATAACAGCTTTCATTTGCCAACACTGAGTAAGTGTTTTGTGTGTATGGCTTGATCATACTGAATGAATGTAGCGTCGATGGAGTGACTGAAGTCTTCATTCCTAGTGGTCTTATTCCTGCTTAGAATTCTGAGGCACAGTCTGTCTGCATATGCAATGCAGATAGACACCCAGTCACCTCACTAAGAATTAGAGGTAACAGTCTCTGCTTTAAGGCCCTTCACCCAGGTAGGGAAGAAGACAACAGGTGTGATAATTGTGTCCCTAGAACGAAGTCAAGGTTCAAGGAAGCAAGAAGGATGATTACACTCACCAAGTGTAAATGTCAGGGAATGTCAGAGAATGCTCCCTGGTAGGGATGATTCCTGTTTCGGGATTTGAAGATTCAAGATGGATAAGGCTAACTGCTGCTCTGCAGCAGGTCCACCCCATGTGGTTGTGCAGTTCGTGCACTGTACACAGGTACCCAGCCAGAAGGTGAGTGGGAGCTGAAATCTAGCCCTTGTTCAGCTCACCAAGCCCTGACAGGGCCTGTGTTTGCTGGAGGAGTGGGATCCCTTTTCTCTGCTGGAAGGCAATCATATGCTTGCCAAGCCTTGAGCACTGCCAGGCTGTGTTCTTCCAGAGGCTCTTCTTTCTCTTAACTGTTCTGCTGGGGTGGGGGGTCTGATAGAGGGGTGGATTTTTGAAACCACAGCAGCCATGGGTACACATGGGAAGGGTAGAGGGAAGAAGCCCATTTCCAGGACTAGATTCTAGCAATTACAAGTAGTTCAACTGTACCAGGTGAATGAAGCTGCCCTCTGCATGAATGACCTTATCTGTTATCAGTAAGAAGTGTGCTTTTATCCTGAAGCAAGTCAGAGACCTTTGGTAAATGGTAAATATGAAGTGGCTGGAGATGAATGGAGCAAGATTTGCATTTCAGAGAGTTCCCTCTAGCTCCTGTGTGGAGGAAGATGGCCAGAATAAGGGAGGCCAATTAGAAAAATGTGTAGTGATCCAGTCCTCAGCCATATGACAGCTGCAGTGGAAGCTGTGGAGCTGTGAGGATGGTGAGACTAGACTAGGTATGTGGCATATCATTAGCAAAGTATGTATGGTTAATTTGTGACCCAGCTTTTCCAGAATAGTTCTGGTTTCTAATGTTCCATTCCATGTGCTCATTTGGACGTGTGTTTCCATTTTTCATCACTGATGAGTAGTGTTCTATAGGATTAGGGGTGTGTGTATGTGTGTGTGTGTGTGTGTGTGTGTGTGTGTGTGTGTGTGTGTTGTGAGGGAAGATTCTGAAGACAGAATGACCAGTTAGAAAACTTGTTTAGGTGGGAGGTAATGAGGATCTGGTTTAGAATGGTGGTAGGAGAAGAGGAAAGGAAGGGACAAATGGGAAAGCTAGTACAGAGAAGAACTGATAGGACTTGGCAACTGACTGGTATCAGCAGAAGTCTTGCTCATCTCCTGTCCACGTTATTACCCAACTGTGGGAGAGAACCCCAGCCTTAATTTCAGCTTTATTAATTAAATGTAGAAAAGATAATAATTTGTTCCAAACAATTTCATATAGTAATTAGAAGTCGAGCTAAACTCTGACAGATAAGATCAACTCCTCCTTTCCAAATGCCAGTTTCCATTTTTCCATATGTAATTTCCAGAGCCCAGTTAATGGTTGGAAAGCATAAACATGTGCGATTAGAGGAGTAAATTTCTAAAGTATCCACTTGGGCAGCAAAGAAAAATAGAAACTTTTTAAAGAATATATCTTTTGCTTCTGAATGAAGTTTTGTGATGTTCATTACAGTTCTTTTGTCCTTTGAATTGTTGAAAATACGCTATTTATCATAGTTTTTAATTTAGCTGGGTTAGGAATTGGAAATATAAAACAATAGATTTTTCTGAAAATAGAAGAATAAAGGTCTCACTTTTAGAAAATTTTACCAATGATTTGGTCCAAAAGACGTTTTTCTTTCTTTCATCTGTGAATGCTCTAGTTTCCCACATAGAAATTAAAACTTAATTCTTCTTAATCAAATAGTTCCAGTAAACTTACTGGTACCAGTTGCCACAGAGAAGATTCCAACTCATGGCGACCCCATGTATATCAAAGTAGAACTGTGCTGCATAGCATTTTCAGTGCCTGATTTTTTGAAAGTAGAATGCCAGGCCTTTCTTCCAAGGTGCCTCTGGGTGGGTTCAAAGCTCTAACTTTTTGGTTAGCAGTCAAGTGTGTTAACTGTTTGCACCACTCAGGATACCCCAGTAATCTACACAATAAAAATAAAAATTTTTAAAAGTAAGTTTTGGCTGGTGTCAACAACTTTTTTGGAATAATCTAAGATAAGGACATGAACTGGCCCCCTTAGGGTACCCAGATTTACAGCCCTTAGTAAAGTAGGACTCTTCTTGTCTTTACCATTCCAGATACTTTTTTAGCCTCTCTTTTCTTCCCTCTTTTGGGTAGATCTGTGTATGGCCTACTTAGAGTTGTGATTTCTTTTTTATTCTATTTAAGCTGAGTAAGAGTCAGTTAAACATTTTTTAGAAGTAATTTTTTTAGACACTGAATCAACGTCCTGCTTTCAGTTGAGCAAACAAGATAAAAAAAGTATATATTAGAAAAATATATTGTGTGTGTATGTATGTGTTTGTGTACTTGCCCAGAGAGAGAAAGCAAATGAGAAAAACCTTTTTTAAGGACAGCCTTTAGAAATAGGAGTCTTTTGTTCCCTTCAGAGACCAAATTATAACATTCAGTTGCTTTTAAACATCTAGGTTTATCATTATTTTTTTCAAGTATAAAAACTAGCTATGTATAAAATTGCTAACATTACTCAATTCAGTGATTAAAATCCAATGAAGTATGCAAAAGGAAAATTCATTAATTAGTAATAGACAAGTTATGTACAAGGCAGAGAGCTTATGAAAGAAAATCCCAAAAATTAAAAATAAACTCTGAATTTACAGAATATACTGACTTTTCCTTACTGAGTACTTTAATTAACTTGTCTTGAGTATTTTTTAATCGTACTTTTATATGATTTTCTTAGATATCTCCACTGTAAAATAAAAATTAATATCTTTCCTAGTCTCAAAGACTTATTTATAAAGCAGTGAAATGTGTAATGTAACATTAATCAAACTATTCTTAATCATTCAGTCTTTGATGTATAAAGGTACAAGTGGGCTTGAAGAAAAAAAAAATTTTTTGTTTATGTCTTTGTAATTGTTCTTTTCTCAATATCTAAAAGTAAAAAGATGTTTGAATTATATTTCTAGACCTTAAAATACTCCTTCCTTCACCATTCTGTTTGTTCCTTTATGATTATATATTTTAGCATTGAAATAAATATATTAATGCTGCTTTTGACAGAAAAAGAAATATATAAAAGCAGAAGCTACATAAAAGTCCATTAAAGCTGAGTTTAGACAAAGGTCTACACAGTATGTTGATCAGAGTGTAATAACGTTATTTCTTTATAGGAGTAAAGCATATAAATTTTGTGGAGGAGGCTATCATGGTTATGATGGTGGATTGAAGAGCATGGGGGTGAGTTCGTACATTTTTTAAACCGATATTTATTGAGCACCTACTTTGTGATATTGTTCAAGACTCTTGAATCTCTTCATATCTGTGAAGAAAACAAAGATTCCTGCCCTATGAAGTTTTCATTCTAGCAGAGGAATATAGGTAATAAGCATAATAAACAAATATGTAATATAGTGCGTTAGGTGATAAGTGCACTGGGGAAAATAAAGAAAAAAGTAGAGCAGAGTAAGGGGGAATTGGGAGTGTTTCAGGATAGCACGGGGACAGGATGCAATTTTAAAAAGGGTAGACTTTATTGAGAAGATGACATTTGAGCAGAAACTTCAAGGAGGTGAAGGAATTAACCTTTGTAATATCCCAGGAGCAAATGTCTCAGGCAGAAGAAACAGCCAGGGCAAAAGGCCTGAGATGGGAATGGGCCTAACTGGAAGGACGTTAGACTGGGGGTGCAGCTGATTCAAGGGGAAAGAGTCTGTGTTCAGTTGGACGTGTTAAGTTTCAAATATCTGTTAGACCTGCAATTAGAGGTGCTGAATTGGCAATTACAGAGAGAGTCTGTCCTGAAGATAAAAAAAAGCAGAAAGAAAACAAAAATTGAGTTTTAGGCATATAAACGATTTAAAAGAAATGCAACTACGTAAGATCCCTAGGGATTGAGTGTAGACAGAGAAGAGGACAAGTACTGAGCACTGAGGCAATTCTCCTTTAAGAGTTTGGGGGAGAAAATGATTTATTAGCAAAAAATACTTAGAAGTAGTCACTGGTAAGGGAGGGAGAAAACTAGGGATGTGTGGTGTCCTGGGAAGAAAGTGTATGAGGAGTTCACTGTAAAATGCAGCTGGTAGGTCCTTCATAGTTTAAGCTTTATGATTTTTGCAACCTGACTGTCTTATATAAATCCCTAGATACAGAGATTTTTCTATTAAGTAGGGCACTGCATGATAATTAAGTTAATTACTGTAAGAAAAACCTATGCCTCAAATTCTTTTTCTGATTATCTTGGAAATATATATATATATATATATATATATATACACACACACATACACACATACCACTGTTACCAGAAAAGAATTGCTTGTCTAGGTTTGATGCTTTTCTTCTAGTTATTTACAAGGTAAAACAGATTTGTTATAAATAATGTTACTAAGTTAATGTTAATGAAATAGACAGCAAAATATTTAGGTCTCCTTATCCTAAAAGTAAAGGGGAGATGCATTTTAAGAAATAAGTAGCTTAGGAAATGGTGCAAAATATAATGCTTAGAAACTTTAATATTTTTGTCATATATTAACACATTTGAGCAATTATATGAAAGGAATATGAAAAGAATATATGATGTCATGCGTTGAATTTCTAATATATATATTGCCCAAACATTGTGAAATTGTACTGCTATTGGTTGTCCACAGTTGCTTCTATTCTCCTATTCTGTTGACATATGAAGTGATGTGAAACCAGGTAGAGATAGAAGTAAACACACACAATATGGGCTATATTTGGTTGGGACTGGTACAATATCACAGAAGGAGATGGTTTAAAAATAATTTTCAAATTCTGAAAAGAAATCCTTAACAGAGGCCTAAAATACAAATAGAACTGTTATGGAAGGAAAACTGTCTCTTGCGATGTCTGTTTTTGTGTTTGGTTGGTGTCTAGTAATAGTATGTATATTACCACCTAGGCTATCTTTCTGGCACATGGACCTGGTTTTAAAGAGAAGACTGAAGTTGAAGCATTTGAAAATATTGAAGTCTATAACCTATTGTGCGGTGAGTATATTTCTATAAATTCACCAGCAGATAGTGGCTATGGTTTTAACAATATGTACTTGGGAATTAATGATAAATTGATCCCAGAGGCAGTATGCTCTACATTAAGAAGACAAAGTAGAAAAAAGATAAGGAAGAATTATTTATAGCTTTCAGTAATTGATAAACATTAGATCTCAGGAGACCAAGCTTTTCCATTAATTAGGTACCATATGATAATTTAATTATAATAAAACTGGATAAATAAAATGACACTTCAAACTTTACAAAGCAGGAAAAACACAAGCTAAAAACACAAGTATTCTCTTGAAATTACTAGGAAGGCTTGTGGCATGAAAGGGTGGTGAGAAAGTCTATTTGGACACACTTATTGTTATCATACCCAGTGTGAGGAAGAATTATACTTTCTTAAAGAATTCAAGTTTTAGAAAATCTCATGTACCTTTCTGCCTATATGCTTGCCTCAGACCACTGTATTAACAATTCATTTACCTAGGCAAAGCAACCAGTAAGTGGCAATTCCACCTTTTGCTTTCGGAATTTCAATATAAATATGTTCAAATTATCTCTTTTAATCTCACCCCTGGCTTGTGGTGATTGACTGTGACTTAGAGACCAAAAATATGAATTTAAAAATACCCTGTTGCAGCCTTAACAACTTAAATTCTTAGTTCCCTAGGATGGGTTTGTGGTCAGGGCTGCTGACTCTTGGAGAGGAGGGTTAGAAGGAATTAGATAGGATTCCAGGCCTAGACAAATCTATTTGGTGGTACCAAGTAGGAGCCACTCAAAAGATTATGTGTGTAAAATATTTGTATGTCTTGTTTTTGTAGAAGAAAATTGGAAAAGGTTCTCTGGATATTAAATAAACTGTATTAGTTTGATATTTTTAAAGTATCTCTATCCTTAAAGAATTTTCATGTAACTAAGTAAATACACTGCAAGTAAGACTGTACATCATTTAACTTCTTTAAACTTGTTTTTACTAAGGGCATAGCTTTTTATACTAGCAAACTGTAACGTGTGTGTTTAAGGAACAACGTCATCACTGAAGCAAAGATTCTTTCCTTTGGTGGAACAGAAACAGTTCATGAGAGTTCCTATGGCCCATCTTCAGTGACTGTTCCTATTCCCTAGTAAGACGAGGTGTTGGAAACTCAGGGGAAAAGAAGTCAGTGAACTGAACGGCATATGCAGTACACAAGTGCATTAAAGCAGCATTTAATAAGGGAAGTAAAAGAGTAGATATTTGCTGTAACCATGAGTGATGGGGAAACAGTAACAGAAGTATTCTGAGAACAAGTTACCCCTTTCCACAGGAAACAAAAGAGGAAAATGACTTTTTAAAAGTGAGACGATAATTAACAGAAGGTACACTTTGTTGTTCCAAATATGTGCTGTCCATCCTAGAAAAGAGCCAGATCTTAATATCTGGACACCCTAGAAAAGAGCCAGATCTTAATATCTGGACACAACTCAAACAAAATACGAATACTTTAAGACAGAAACTAACAACAACAACTTTTTGTTTTAAAAGCTCAAGGGCCATTTCATTAAAAGAGCTGCTGTGAATGAGCCCTGGTGGTGCAACAGTTAAGCGCTCGGCTGCTACCTGGAAGGTTTGCTATTCAAAACCACCCAGCAGCTCCACGGGAGAAAGACCTCGCAATCTGCTCCCATAAAGATTACAGGCTATAAACCTTTCATCTAAAGTACAAAAAAAAAAAAAGAATTATCTATGTGAGATCAAATTGACATCAGCATCTCAAAGGTTTGATAAGCCTAGGGGACAGTGAGTTGACGATAATGGTGATGGAATAATTTGGAAAAGGATAGTGAGAATAGCAGCAGCACAACTGGAAGAATGTAATCGATGTCACCGAATTGTAGAAATTTTTGAAATGGTGTAGCTTTGGCTATGTATATTTTCACCAAAAAAAAAAGTCCTCCTAGGTCAAGAAGGGAGAGTTTTCACAGGTCGTGGGGTTGTTAACCAATGTCATAAAACAATATGTGTACTGACTGTTTAATGAGAAACTATTTGTTCAGTAAAACTTCACCTAAAGTACAATAAAAAAAAGTACAACTAAAAAAAAAAAAAGATTACAGGCAGAAATCCCTATGAGGCAGTTCAGCTCTGTCACATGGGGTCACTATGAGTCAGAATCAACTCAACAGCACTTAACAACAATAACATATAACATATATAGCAAATGTATAAACACACTAAAAATAAAAGAGCTGCTGTGGTGACTTAAAATTTTTTTTTTCAAATTTAAAACTCCTAGTTTCAAATTTAAAACTACTTTAAACTTATTTTTAAAACAGACCTTCTACACATTCAACCAGCACCAAACAATGGTACCCATGGTAGTTTAAACCATCTTCTGAAGGCACCTTTTTATGAGCCATCCCACCCAGAGGAAGTGTCGAAGTCTTCTGTTTGCGGATTTACCAATCCACTGCCCACAGATTCTCTAGAATGCTCATGCCCTGAGCTACAAAAAGTAAGTAATAACTTCATGCGTCCATAAGAATGTAAAGGGGCAAGCTCGTCTATAACGGGGGTGGTGGATAACCATGTAAATGAGAGGTTATGATGCATTCATTATAAGACTAAGTATGAGAATGTGCTTTGTAAACTGGAAAGCACTATTTAGAAATTAATGGTTAATAACAGTAGAATTAATTAACAAATTAATTATTAAAAAACAGTAGAAACTTGAATCTATCTTTGATTTCTCTCAGACTGTTCCTCTTTTTTTTATTATGCTTTAAGTGAAAACTTACAGAGCAAATTAGTTTCTCATTAAAAAATTTATACACAAATTGTTTCATGACATTGGTTGCAATCCCCACAATGTGTCAGCACTCTCCACCCTTCCACCCTGAGTTCCCAGTTTAGACCACTCCTCTTACAGCTTCAGAACCAGATGGTCTTGCTTGGTTATTTAAAACAGAAGAAGCAGGGAGGGTATAGGGAGGATGTTTCTTTTAAAATAGGGATCTGGCATTAGATACACTCACTGACAGGAAATGCTCACAGGAAAGCCTGGCACTCACAAGAGGTCTGGCCTTATTCCAGATAAATCCAGATAAGCAGTTGACAGGGAGAATCACAGATGAAAGTAGTGGAGAATCCTTCTTAGGGAACACTTGGAAGCAGGCCACCAGACAGTCAGCATTGGAAAGGTCCTTTTAGTGGATCAGGCACCAGACTCAGGAGCAGGAGACTCTCAACAAGGCAAGATTCCAGCACTATAGGAGGGTCCTAAGGACAGGGAATCAAAACACAAGGACCCAGCCTACCTGTGAGAATTAGAGAATGTGAGTGGGGATGGAATTTCAGAATGAAATTGGAGCCCAGGTATCAGGAATCCATCAAGCTAAGCCAAATGCTACAGTGGATTTGATGCCTAGTTCAATATATGACTGTAGAGCTAAATAAACATTTGCTACCTCAGGTAAAAATTATTCCTTATAGCGAGGGGTGGACAAAGACATTACATTCTGTAATCCTCAAAATAACAATTATATAGAGGGGGTATTTTATTCCTCATATTATAGAGTTTTATAATATAGGCCCTTTTTAGGGCTCAGAGATGTTAGGTAAATTGCCCAATGTCAAAGAAGCTTGATCTAAATTCCAAACTCTAAATTCTTCTCTGTAAATAATACCCCTTACTACTCAAATTGTCATTTGAAAGCTCATTAGAGACACAGAATCTCAGACCCTGTCTCAGGCTTATTTTATCAGAATCTGCATTTTAATAAGATCCTCAACTGACTTGTATGCACATTAGAGCTTGAGAGGCACTGAATGTTGTCATCCCAGTTTGCGAGCTGATTCCAACTGTGGTCGAAGCTTTGCCCTGTTATCAATTATATCTTTGCAAACCCACATACAAAAAAGTACACGGTAAGTATGTCAGAGTTAGTGGCAGAATCGGAATTTAAACTCAAGTTAGTCTGGCTTCTTTGTTCAGTAGTAAAATATTTTGTGTGATTACTGCAGAAATGTTCTTAATCAGCCTTTAAAACCTGTGTTATTACTTCGACTTACTCCCCTCACTCCCTGTTATCTTGCAGAAAACTGTTCTAGAACGCGTGAACCAAAGACTAAATCTCACCTCAGATGAAAGTAAGTCAATAGAAAGTGTGTTAAGTTTTTGATGTTTAGGTCTCTGTGAGGCTCCGTATGACTCCGTTTTTGTTCTCACCTGTCTCACAATTCCTCCTGGTTCTTCCGTTTGGAGTGGCCATCATCCACTTTCATGCCAGAACTGCTTCAAAACAAAACACAACATTACCTTTTTGTGATTCCCCAAAATAAGCCCACAGAGCCTTTTGAATATAAAGATTTTATTGTCAATATACAGGAGGAAAAAAACGGATCTAATAACAGTGACAAGCATGGGGTAGTTGCAAAAGTTCCAGGAACATACCTTCCTTGAAATGATTGCGCCACATCTGCAGTCTCCTATTCTCTTTCTCAGATGTGAACAGGCCCATGGCCTGGGTTTGAGTTGTAACTCTATTACTTCCTGGCTGTGTAACCTGGGACAAATTACTTAACCTCTCATTTATAATAACAATACTACCCATGCCAGGCAGATGTAAAGATTAGAGTTAATCCATGGAAAGAATTTAGAAGTGTTCCTGGCCTATAGCGGCAATATTATCATTACCTGTTGTCTTTTAAGTAGTCTAATTACTTGTGGTGAAAATTAGTGATTCTCTTGACTGACTCCTGTTCTAACCTTTCTTTGAGAAGAGAACCTCCCATATCCATCTCTCCCATCCCACTGGCTCTCAATTTCTTCCCTAATAGACCCATACCACGAGTCCCTGGCTGGTGAAAATGGTAAATGCACTCACTGCTAACCAAAAGGTTGAAAGTTGGAGGCATCTTGGAAGAAAGGCCTGGCCATCTACTTGGGCCACTATGACTCCATGGCAACTGGTTTTTAATTTTTTTTTTTAATACACATCCTAGAGGGATAAGCCACTCTTCCATTAGCACGCAATGACCAATCACATTAGAAGGGCCGCCGTACTTCCCTAAAGGATATATCGAATTATTTGGTGGAAGGGGAGGATTATGGAGTTCAATAAAAATCCTTCTAACCCAGATTTTTATTCTGGTTGCACATTAGAATCACTGGTAGAGTTAATTTAAAAACAAACAACAGAAAGACAAAATAAAAATTCTTATGGCTGAACTCTACCTTGAAAACATTTGATTTAATTGTTTTGGTGTGTGGCCCTTGTATCATTTTTAATTTAATAAGCTCCCTAGGATATTATTATATCGTGCAGCCAGGGTTGAAAAACACTAGTCAAACCGAAATGAGAAAGCTTATATATTCATAGCTACTGAATTTTTCCTGGCTTAGGAAAAACGGCCAGCAGTATAATAGGACTTTACAAAGGTTTTAGATGCATAATCTTACCATATTTAATTTAATCCTCAAAACAACTAGGTAAAATAGTTGCTATTATCCCCATTTTATAGGTGAGGAAACTGAATTTACATCCTGCTTGTGTAAAATTGTTTTATTTGAAACTGTAAACACATACTAGATCACTGGAGTTACCTATGTATCTGTACATGTCTGTGTGTCTGTCTATGTTGCTAGCCATGATAATTGCATTCTCAAGGATTCAGAAGAGGCCCTTACAATTCATTTATTTATTCAAAAAATATTTATTGACTGCCTACTGTGTTCCAGCACTCTTCTGTGTTCTGGGGATACCATAGTGAACAAACCAGATAAAACTTCTGACCTTGTAAGCTTTATATTCTTTTGATAATAATATTATGTTCAGATTTTTTTTTTAACTGTCTTGTCGCTCTTTTGATCACTCCTAAGTTTATACAATGCCAGCTAAAAAAGTTACCTCATCCATTTCCATTTGTTTACCATAGGTTCTGCTGAGTAGTAAAAAAACAAACAAACAAACAAAAAACAAACCCATTGCCATTGAGTTGGTTCTGACTCATAGTGACCCTGTAGGACAGAGTAGAACTGCCCCATAGTGTTTCTAAGGAGCGGCTGGTAGATTCGAACTGCCGACGTTTTTGGTCAGCAGCTGAGTTCTCTGGTAAACCATGGCTAAGGAGCCTGCCTGCTGCAAGTGTCTTCATCAGAAGCACAGAAAAAACTAACATAAAGATAGTCTACTTCTACTTTAATGAAAGTTAAACTTATTTATAAACCAATACTATATTGGCATTTGGGAGCAATTAATAAACAAAAAATACTTATGAGGGCAAATTATTAATAAAAATAACAAAATGGATATAAAAAACTCTTTAATAACTTTCACTAGCTCTCTCTAATCTGAGGCAAGCCACTTTACCTGAGCATAATGTTCTGCTTTTAAAAAATAGTATTTTGAATTAAGAATCTAAAAAGACTCTGTGGTTCTAAATAATTAGAAAAATATGTCAAATGCTATGAAGTTTTTAAAGAGGTCACACGATAAATGTGGAAAAAGACTGCTTTCAAACCGAAAAACACACCAGGGTTTATTTCAATCCCGGCTTTCCGGATAGACTTGGGGAAGTCACTTAGTTTTATTCAGTCCTTGATATCTTATTTGTAAACTAAGGATAATCCTTTCAGCTAAGTCATAGAATTTTTGGGTGGGTCAAATAAGATTATGTATAGGGGCTTTATAAATTTGAAAGGGATTATATAAATCTAGGTAAAGGTAAAATGAAGCATAAATGTACATCAGATCACTTAAACAAAAAAGTTTAGTGCTTAATATATTATAAACATTTATTAACAACACATTGAATGGTAGTATACTAGAAAATATTATATAGGAAAAAATATTCTAGGATAATTATTGTATCCTAGACAAGTCCATGAAAACCAAACTCATTGCTGTTGAGTAGAATTCTGACCCATAGCGACCCTATAGGACAGAGTAGAACTGCTCCATAGGGTTTCTAGGGCATAAATCTTTACAGAAGCAGACTGCCATATTTGTTTCCTGTGGAGCAGCTGGTGGATTGGAACGGCTGACCTTTCGGTTAGCAGCCGAGCGTTTAACAACTGTGCCACTGGGATCCTTCCTAGAGAAGTACTTCTCAAATTTTAACATGCATATACATCACATTGATCTTGAGATTTTACCCTGGTGGCAAAGTGGTTAAAGAGCTTGGCTGCTAACCAAAAGGTCAACAGTTCGAATCCACCAGCTGCTCCTTGGAAGCCCTATGGGGCAGTTCTGCTCTGTCCTATAGGGTCACTATGAGTCGGAATCAACTCAACGGCAATGGATTTGGTTTGTAATATTTCCCGTGAGCTTTAGAAATAAGGAACCAGAGAGAACAGGCTTCAGATCCTTGCTTAGCCTCTTGCTTGGCCAACTTTCTAAACCTTAGTTTTGTAATCTACAGAATGGAATAATAACACCTACCTCATAGGTTTGTTATAAGAATCAAAAGAGATTATGTAAAATATCTATCAGAGTACTTGACACATAATAAGCCATTAGATAGTGGTACTTATTGTATGGATGGAAGCATTTGCTTATTTCACAAACATTTGTTTTGTATTTTCACCTTAGTAACAGCAACAGAGAAAGAAAATATGCCATTTGGGAGGCCCAGGGTTATGCAGAAGAACAAGGAACACTGTCTCCTTTACCACAGAGAATATGTGAGTGGATTTGGAAAAGCTATCAGAATGCCCATGTGGAGCTCATATACAATCCCAAAGCAGGTAAGTCTCTAAGTCCATTGTTCCATGCAGCTGGAAAAAATTAGTAATGCTTTAATATTCTAAGAGTTCTTGGGTTGTGAAAATGGTTAATATGCTCAGCTGCTAACTGAAGGGTTAGAGGTTCAAGCCTGTCCAGAGGTGCCTCAGAAGAAAGTCCTGGCAAACTTGCTTCTAAAAAGTCAGCCATTGAAAATCCTATGAAGCACAGTTCTACTCTGACAGACATGGGGTCACCATGAGTCAGGATTGACTTGACGGTAGCTGGTTTAATATTCTATGAGTTGAACATTGGTTTGCAGTGGTAGTCCCAAAGAAAGATCACTGGCCAGTGACTTATAAGACAACGTACCAGGTATAACATAAAGGTGTCATGGGAGTGCAGAAGAGTAAAACATTGCATTTTGAAATTAGGAAGTGTTTACTGGCCAATTGGTAAAGCTGGTAGGAAAGAACATTTCAAAAAGAAGAAACAGGAAGGACAAAGGCACACAACTCATTTGGTTTTTCCTAAGTATATGGTGGATGCATCTAGAAGGTGATGGTAACTAGATAACGAGAGCTTTGTGTTTGACTATTAATTCATTTAAGAAACACTTTACTATCTGCTGTGTGCTGCGGTAGGCACAGAGAACACAGTGTGAACAAGATGTAATCCTTCCTGAAGGACCCAACACTCTAATGTCAGGCTAGACATATATATATACAGGTGTGTTATGTCAAAGATCTCTCCAAACCGATGTCAGGAATCCACTTGTTCAAACACTTGTCCCTTTTCAATAAATGGTGCTGAGACAGTTGACTAAACGTAAGGAAAAAAAATTGAAATTAGATCCCTACTTCATATCATATGGAGTTCCTGGGTGGTACAAACAGTTAACGTGCTTGGCTTCTAACCAAAAGGCTGGAGGTTCCAGTTCTTACAGAGGTGCCTGGGAAGAAAGGCCTGGTGATCTACTTCTGAAAAATCAGCCACTAAATAACTCTGTGGAGCACAGTTATTCTGACACACATGGAATCGTCATGAGTCGGGATCAACTTGATGGCAACAGGTTCATATCATACACAAAATTAAATTACTACTGAATTTATAGACAGACCTAAATTGACGAGTGAATCCATATTTTCCTTTGTATGTGTCATGACATTGGGATAAACAAAGATTTCTAAAAAAGAAAGAAGAAGAAAAAACAGAGGGAATTGAATAATTTGACAACACTGATATAAATGTGTGACAGACAAAAGTTATGGATGGGGAAATACCTTTGCATTGCATATAAGAAAAAGTAATGAAGTATCCAGAAGAGTAATTAGGATCCAGAATACCTAATAAGAATGTATGAATAAACAAGACAATGACAAGCATCTTAGTTGATAAATGAGCAAAGGATATGAACCAAGCAATTCAACCTCATTAGCTATCAGGGAAATATAAATTAAAGCAAAAATCAAAGTCTGTTGAAATTTGATCTGAACATTCTTTCAGGGCAGTGATGGTATTATTGAATGTACCTCCAGCACAGTAAAGCTGTTGAGTAAATGCTTATGAATAAATGCATTGGATGAATTAATCACAACCATTATTTAAAAAAAAAAAAAATTTTTTTTTAAGGGCAAAATGTTTCTCCCAGCCAGAAATGTAAGTAAATCAGAAAGCTGTTTTTACAGAGATAATCTTAGTATTTTAGATTCAGGGACTTTGATGACAAACCTCTAGCTATTACTATTCTTGTTAAGGATACAGATATTCTGCCTCTTTTTATGGAAAGGAAACTGGTTGTATCTGGTTTAGCTACTCTTCTTGTTCCAACTGAAGATTTTTGAAAAATAAGCATATTGTCCCACCGTTGATTAAAGCTTTGTGTGTTCTAAAAGTCAAACTCTGCTGCTGACAACAGTTCAGTTGTGGTCACTGGTAGCACAGTGCTAATGTTGTTCATGTTCCAATGTGGGCAAATATTTTACAGTTACCTGAGTTAATCTGTATGGCGGGTGGCAACATTACTTTCTTAATATGCACAATGTTCAGTGGTTTTTTATTTTCTTCAGCATGCCACATTTCTTAAAATAATTTCTATGTTGTTCTTTTTTCTTGGGGGGGGGCCATCTTCAAGAAGGTCAGTTTTCCTGTGCCTCACTCAATTCTCTATTTGAAAAATGTACAAGGGATTGTACGGAGTTAAGGGGAATGTTTATGTGTTCAATACTTTTCCTCTGGAGTCTTGCATTCCTGAATTTATATGAGCTTTGGCAGAAACCAAAGGCGGAGAGATTTTTAAGGTGGCTAACAGACTAAAAGTTTGGTACAATTCTTTTTTGTTGTTGTGTTAAAAAACTAGCTTTTTGTTACCAAAAGTTCTTGTCCTTTTATTGATCCCACAGAACTCCTTGTGTATTTCTCTCTCCTTGTGATGGGATGGAATTCTAGCAATTTTCTGCTTTCTAATTCAGAAATTCCTGTTAGTATGTTGTGGTTCACAAAAATTACATACAAGGATGTTTTGAGATTCACATAAAAATGTTGTAAATCAGCTCTGTGTTTGAAAAATCAGGCTTTAAATAAGCGCTTTTTGGAACATGGGCCCAGTTGGCCAGTGCCTCTAAGTTTTATGGAGCTTTTGTTTTTCTTTGGCTTTGGTGGGTTTTCTAATTTTTGTTGTTGTTGTTATTATCTCAGAGGAGTTCTGGGGAAGTAGCTGTAATCTGAAATCACGGTCTTACAATAACTGCTTCAAAGCCATTAAGGCTAATCAGGCCATATACAGGTTTTGCTTCTGGCCCTGCTCAGTAGGAAGATGTGAAATGTGTTGTGTTGTTGTTGTTGCTAGGTGAAAAATTGAAAATAAAAGCAAGAATTACAATTATTGTTAAAATAAATACTTAAGAAATTTAAATATGGAATCAAAGGACTTTTTTAGAGAAGAAAATCTAAGGTACCTTGAAAATGCATGTATATATACACACACAGATGTAAAATATTCTGTATCATTGAATTTTTAAAAAGTCTTTTTTGTTTCTAATTTTTTTTGGTATCTTTGACATTATGATTATTGACCCAGTCATGTTTTTGTGAGTCTTTAAGAACTAGAGACGTTATCCTGCAAAAAAAAAAAAATTACAGGAACAGAAAAAAATTCCAGAATGTATATAGTTATTATCTTATCATAAGGCAAGACCATAATTGCTCAATCTTCAAATAAGTTTAGCTTTTACATTAAGCCTACAGATAAGGAGAGTCTATAACTTCAGTAAAAATGATTTTTCCCTCTGTTCACGTTTACTTTCCTGTCTCTGTTAATCATCCACTTACTCCTGAAGAATTTTAAGGACTAGGGAGTTCAGATTTTATCTGAGCACCTAAGTTCTGATGTTTTTCTGACGTTTTACTCCTTGGTTTCAAGAAGTCCCAGGAACCTTGAAAATACAGCAGTATTGAAGTGTGTTTGGGGTGGTGGTGGTTCACTATTCTTTCTGAGACCAAGACACAGAAATGACTTAACTATACCTCCTCTCTATCTTTCTTGAAGGCTGTTACATAATGTCACCTTTGTAAGGCAACCACATCCTGTCTTTGCTAGTCTTGATGCGCTTATATTACATGGTTCAAGTTTGGTATGTAAGAAATGAGGATTTTCAGAATGCAGAAAAAGTATAACATTTTTTCAGTGCTTTCCATCTGAAGATATCATGGTCCATTTGCCCCAATCCCAAGTCTGTGCCACATGGAAAAAGTAATAAACATTTTGCTCAACTAAATTGTCTGATCACAGCTTCCACAGTTAATTATTTCAATGAGACTATGTGGTTTAATATTGGATTCAGATTAAAATAAAGAGACTAATAACACTTAATTATATTAATATTTCCCTTGGCACTATTACCATTTAATTATGCACTTAAAATTACAATAAACTTTTAAATTCTTATAATTTTAACTGTTGGAATATAGGCATTTAATTTCTTTACATTATGGAACATGCAGTTATGGCTACTTTTATAAGTTGTATAATTCTTTAAGAAACAGTTACTAAACATGAAATGTTAGAGTAAAATGATAAAGATGTGTGATAGGAAGCATCAACTCATAATATTCTGGGTGTTTACGGGGCTGATTCAGTCAGCAATCGATATTCCACGTACTCCTATTTTACAACATCTGCACGTGCCCTTTTAAAACTAAGTGGAGAAAACTGGTCATTCACCACTATTTACTATGTTTTCGAAAAACCACAAACAAATGTTTTTAGCATTCCAGCTTCTGCCTTTAGAAGGAAAAACCTGTTGCTGTGGCGGCAATTCTGACACCGTATGTTTCCAAGGAGCGGCTGGTGGATTTGAACTGCAGACCTTCTGGTTAGCAGCAGAGCTCTTAACCACCGCACCATCAGACAGAGAATGGAATGAATGGCAAGATCCAGTCTGTTCAATCTAACACCAGTTATATTTGTATTTCTTGGTTTACCGTATTTCTTGTTTTTATGAACTCAACGGATCACCCAGGAGTTTACTAAAAAAGGAATAAGGGAAAATATATTTTTGAGACTTTGTACGTCTCAAAATGTTCTCTATCCAGAGATTTAATTGTTGATTTGACTGACTTTTTAGAATTTTAGGAGTAATTTTTCCTTCAAAAATTAATAGGACATTAGACCTAGACTGATACTCTAATTTTTTTAATGTTTTTTTTCTATTTGTTTTCTACCTCTTTTTCTTTTGTTCCACTTTTTGAGAACTATCTGAAACTTCATCTTCTAAATCTTTTTGAATGTTTTATTTCTATCATATTTTTTAAAATATCCAGAGTTCTTTGTGTTCTCTCCCCCACCCCATCTTTTTTTTTTTTTTTAATTAAATTGTGCTTTAGATGAAAGTTTACAGAGGAAACTAGTTTCTCACTGAACAATTAATACACATATTGTTTCGTGACATTGGTTGCCAGCGCTGCTATGTGTCAACACTCTCTCCTTCTCAGCCTTGGGTTCCCCATTGCCATTCGTCCAGCTTTCGTGTCCCCTCCTGCCTTCTCATCCTTGTCCCTAGGCTGGTGTGCCCATTTAATCTCGTATACACAGTTGAGCTATGTGTACTATTGTTTGTTTTATGGGCCTGTCTAATCTTTGGCTGAAGGGTGAACTTCAGGAGTGACCTTAGTACTGAGTTAAAAGGGTGTCTGGGAGCCATACTCTCAGGGTTTCTCCTGCCTCTGTCATACTAGTAAGTCTAGGCTTTTTTTGGGAGTTTGAATTTTGTTCTACATTTTTCTTCCACTCTCTCAGGGACCCTCTATTGTGATCCCTGGCAGAGCAGTCAGTGGTGGTAGCTGGGCACCATCTAGTTGTGCTGGACTCAGTCTGATGGAGGCTGTGGTAGTTGTGGTTAATCCTTTGGGCTAAGCTTTCCTTTGTGTCTTTGGTTTTCTTCATTCTCCCTTGCTCCAGACGGGGTTCTCTATTTCTCTTTTTAGTGCTTTCTGTTCTTTATTTATGGTTGCCATAAAGATCTCATTTCTCTGAGAAAGGAGTTTTCTTCTGCTCTCTGCACTGTCTTTTTCTTCTTAGTTCTTCTTCTCCCTACTGTCAAATGTCTGGTGGTCCTTGGCTGTTCATTTTTTAAGGGTGAGGCACCAAACTACATGGTTGGGCTTGCCAGTTGATGAGTTTTACTATAGCTTGATCAAGAAAGTACCCAGCCACCCCAGTAAAACTAAATGGGACTAACGATGTACAGGAGTCCGGTGACAAGGGCCAGAAGGCAGAGGGAGAGTAGGAAACTGATGATAAGGAACACAAATTGAATAAGGACACTGTCGATGTATTGTGAGATTGTTGACCACTGCTATAGGGCAACATTTGTAGTAACTATTAAATGGGAGGCTGTTTTGTCCTGTAAGCCTTCATCTTGGGCGAGAATGGCAGCACAATTGGAAGAGCATAGTCAATATCACTTAAATGTGTAAGTAAAAAGTTTTGAAATGGTGTTTAAATAAAATAAAAATAAATAAATAAATAAATAAACAAATGAGACTAAAGAGGTACAATAGTCCACTGACAAGGTCCAGAAGACAGAAGGGGACAAGGAAGCCCCCTGGTGATAGGGAACACAAGGTGGAGTAAGGATATTCTTGATGTGCTGTGAGATTGTTAACCATTGTCATAGGGCAACATGTGTAGTAACTGTTAAATGAAAAACTATTTTGTTCTGTAAGCCTTCATCTTAAGTGAGAATAACAGCACAGTTGGAAGAGCGTAGTCAATGTCACTGAACTGTGAATGTAGAAAATTTTGAAACGGTGTATCTTTGGCCATCTGTAATTTTCATCAAAAAAAAAAGGTTGAGAATTTAGAGGCTTAATACGTTGTGGGGTTGTTAACCAATGTCAAATAAAAACAACATGTGTACTACTATTTCATGAGAAACTATTTGCTCTGTAAGCTTTCACCTGAAGTACAATAAAATATATATAAAAAAAAAAAAAAAAAAAAGAAAGTACCCAGCCAGTTTGTTGAGGAACCCAACTGTCAGTAGCTATAATTTTCCTCTTGTGCTGGCTATTTTTCCACAAAGAGGACTCTTCTAATCTGACCCAGTGTCTATAAAATTGTCAACCTACATTGGGCAAAGAGCCTGGGAGGAGTCTTTTCATCCAGTATGTACATTTTTATTTAAATTCATTGTTTTCGAAACGGTACACTTCCTCTCAGCTAGCTGTGCCTTGTGTTCTCCAGGCTGGCAGTCCCACTGGTTCAACCTCTCCAGAGAGTAAACCTTCTGTCTGGCTTCTTTTACAGACTTTCAACCTACGCTCTTGTTTCTAGCCCTATTTACAGCCTCTACCTATAGGAGACTACAGGTTCTAAACCCATCTGGGGTTCTAAGGAATCTGCTTCCTTGTGCTTTCCCCATCACAGGCTCTTGGTTGTCAGTGTTTGCTCATCTATTATGTCAGCTTACTATTTCTTGATCTGTTTTCCAGCTTCTGAAAATTTCTTGTCAACTCTCATGTGTCTTTATCATTGCCATCATTTTAGTGAGATTTCAGAAAGGAGTGGAAATGAATGTTTGTGTTCAATCTACTATGTTTTACTCAACTTTTGTATTGTGTTTTCCAAATGGAGTGGTGCAGTATGTTAGGGGTGAAGTCTCTACATGGCTTTCCTTGGACTCCCCTCACCTTCAGTTCTCACCTACTCTATACCTCAGCATGGTACTTTCCTGCCTAGAAATATAGCACACAGTGTACAGTTGCCTTTTCTTTTGTGAACTGATCTCATACATTTTAGACACTATGGTTAATTTTTGCTTTTACTACAAAGTAGTGAATAGAGCAAGACCATTCTAATTAAACTTAACCTTCTTGTTTATAAATTATTTTGAGCTTTGTTAAGAAGGATATCCTATGTGTATAGTTAGAGGCCATGTAGATAAAAATATCTTTGAAAAATTCTAACGAAAATCAAAATGCTCACTCACCCATGATGACATGCTAATCAAAATATAATGATCATGTAATACTGTATTACTTTAAATATTTGGGCCAGGTGGTACATTTATAGGATGTCTCCGGCTGAATAAATGATTATACTAGTCTTTAACTATGACTACAAAAAGAATTATAGAAAATACAGCATGCATAGAAAAATTATAGAAATAAAGCATAACCACAAATTTGTTTCAATCCCCAAATATGTAAGATAAGACCACTACAGCTTCTTAAAAATAGTCTTAAATTGGTTAGAAGTCCTTACTCAGCTGAAAACAGTTCATATCTGTGTTTTTCAAATAAATTGTTTACATTTTACATTAAGTTTTGATTTACGAGTATAACAGATGTCACCACATAGAAGTTAGATCCTGAAAAGGATTTTGGTTTTTAGCAATAGCTCCCGTTATTCCTCTCGTCTCAATTCAGATTTTACTCTGCAAATGTTTCTTTCTAATGTGTATTTGATTTATCCTCTCAGTGTCCCTATCCAGAAGGGAACCACAGAACAAAACACTCTGAAGACACCCATTTCCACTGCTTACATAGAACTGATTCACTAAGAAAATAGGAAAAGGTTAAATGAAAAACATTGTAGGGAAGTTAAAAACCATATAAGGCAATGGGTGAGCCACATAATTTTTTTTTTTCTTTTCTCTCTTTCAGCAGGGAGACACATCACCTCTTCCTCCCCCTGTCTCAGACTGTCTGCGGGCTGATGTCAGGGTCACTCCTTCTGAGAGCCAAAAATGTTCCTTCTATTTAGCAGACGAGAATATCACCCACGGCTTCCTCTACCCTCCTGGTTAGTATAATTCTTTTTCAGAGCATTAGCTTAGAAAGCCCTCATCAGCTGGATGTGGGCATGTGCCTTAAACATATATCCCCCTCCAGAACTACCTGCTTGGGCTAAACTAGCTGCCTAGGAGGATTTCAGTGGTTGTGGACTGGCGAGAAGCAGTACAACAGCTATAATAAAGTCTAATAAATTTTAGAGCTCTAATCTGGCCCAGATGGTGAGAGAGTACGACAGGTTTAAGTTTAATTTTAAAACTGAAGCTTCTTTGGAGAAGGACGCAAACATCTAAACTAAACATTTTTTCTGGCTACTGCCCAGCTGAGGCCCGCCCTGAGAATGCGGCTGTGCCTGTGAAAAGGAATCAGGCCAGAACCTGGCCTCTCACTCACGCTATGTATCCAACAGTTTTAAACTGTGGAGTAAGAAGCTGAATAAACCTTAAGTTTTTTGGAAAGCATCTCTCTTGGGGACATCCAAAGTCAGTGTGATTTTTCTAAAACTCAAATGTCTTCCCTGTTTACCAGGAAATGTCATTTTTCATTAACTTGCCCAAGAGATTAGCAATAATTTCAGCTTCTTGGAATTGGTTTTATTTCTGATATTTTGCTTATTTTCCTTCAAGCTGTGACCAAATATGTTTAATTTAGAAATTTACAATTTAGAGATTCAGAGATTTATAGTGGGAAAAAGGCTTAAGGAAAGCAAGTAGCACAGCCTTTGAAAATTTCTAAAACAGAATTAGGATAAAGACACTGATATTTAAGTATCTAGATGGAATTAGAGTTCACAAATTTACATAAAATCTAGGATAAATCTTTAATAGTTGCAAGATTTTGTTGATCAAAATTTAAAATTGTATTTGCTAAACCATCAGATATTGGTTGATACATAAATATTTGCCTTGACAAGGAAATGAAAAGAGTAACTAAGCAACTTGCCTTTCAAAAAGTATTAAAGGTAAAATGAAACTCCCTTCTGACTCTCCACTATGAATTCTAGCTAATTGGTTAGAATCAGAAACTCTATTACAAGCAAATGTTCATATTTATTTGAAACAGAGGTAATATTATAGTGATTGCCTTCCCAAATTTCACAGCTTAGTGTAAAAAGTAGAAAAGGTTTATTGGGATCTTGAGGGCCTTAAACTCCATGTGAAATCTTATGAGAAGGAAAAAAAAAAAAGGCTTATTTCTTCTTGTTTTTGGTGTCCAATGGGTGCATTGGTCTCTGATTTAAGTATTAGTTAAGATACCTACTCAAGCGTAGTTTAAATACAAACAGTATTATAATAAACATTTATAGGTTTGCAGGTCTTCATCTAACATTTCTATGAGATAGATACCAGGAGACAAATGAAACATGGAAGGACCAGGCCCTTTGCTCATGTGGTGCAGCTGAGGAGCTGAAGAGCTGGGCTTCCAGCCTGGGCAGCCTGGATTCAGAGCACACACACTTAACACTTACTATGCTGGACACATGTTTGTCAGGTCTCAGAGCTGATCATTTGTGGTCCTCCTGCCAGCTGTCTTTATTGAGTAAAAACTCATTTTCTTCAGGAAATTTTATTTTGGAATAGCATTATTTATAAAAGCATTATTATTTTGTGCACATTAAATAACTATACATACATCCATGTCTGGTATTATATTCATTTTCTATGGCTGCTGTAACAAATTTCCAGACTTGGTGACTTACAACAAGAGGAATTTGCCTTTCAGAGATCTAGAGGCCGGAAGAACAAAATCAAGGTGTCAGCAGGGTCATGCTTTCTCAGAAGGTTCTGGGGGAGAATCCCTCCTTGTGTCTTCCAGCTTCTGGTGGCTCCCGGTGTTGCTTGGCTTGTGGCTATATCACTCCAATCTCTGCCTCCCTTTTCACATGACCTTCTCCTCCTCTCAAATCTCCCTATCCCTTCTCTTATAACATTAGTCATTGGCTTTAGGGCCTTCCCTAAATCCAGGATGATCTCATTTCAAAACCCTAATTTAATTACATCTGCAAAGACCCTGTTTCCAAATAAGGTAACACTGACAGGTAGCAGGAATTAGGACACAGACATATCTTGGGGTCACCATTCAACCTACCACAGGTATCAGTAATAACCTCTACTGAGAGTACTTAGTACCTCTACATTCTGTAGTACCTCTACATATTGCTTTAGTATGTAGTAGAAATAGGCCTTTTATACAGTATATCATATTTTTATAGTTAGATTTAATAAAACTCATTTGTCTTGCAGCAAACAACAGAACTTCTGAAGGTCAATATGATGCTTTAATTACAAGTAATTTGGTCCCTATGTATGAGGAATTCAAAAGTAAGTATATATTCAGATTATTATCTTTAAATTGCTAAGTGATTCCCTGAATGTCCAAATTAAACACATCTTTTATCATGATTTATTCCTGATAGAAAGAGCCATTTTGTTCTAATGTTTTAAGTATAGTTCAGGAAAGATCCCTGACATAGTTTGTTTTAAATTTGCTCCAATTTTGGCTGACTTGTTGCTAGAATTCTGATAATTTGTTTTTAATCCCTAATTTAACAATTCACCCCTCGTCTGTCAGTTTGTCGTACTGTGGTAGCTTATGTGTTGCTGTGATGCTGGAAGCTATGCCACTGGTATTTCAAATACCAGCAGATTCACCCATGGTGGACAGATTTCAGTGGAGCTTCCAGACTAAGACTGGGAAGGACATGGTGATCTACTTCTAAAAAAATCGACCAGTGAAAACATTATGGGTAGCAGTGCAACATTGTCTGATTTAGTGCCAGAAGATGAGCCCCTCAGGTTGGAAGGCACTCAAAATATGACTGGGGAGGTGCTGCCTCCTCAAAGTAGAATGGACCTTAATGACATGGATGGAGTAAAGCTTTTGGGACCTTCATTTACTGATGTGGCACGACTCAAAATGAGAAGAAACAGCTGCAAAAATCCATTAATAATTCATATTTAGTGGAATGCACTAAGTATGAATCAAGAAAAACTGGAAGTTTTCAAAAATGAAATGGAACACTTGAAGATTGATATCCTAGGCATTAATGAGTTGAAATGGACTGGTGCTGGTCATTTTGAATCTGACAATCACATGGTCTACTATGCCAGGTGTCTTGGTTATCTAGTACTGCTATAACAGAAATATCACAAGTGGACGGCTTTACACAGAAATATTTATTTTCTCACAGTCTAGTAGGCCAGAAGTCCAGATTCAGGTCTTCAGCTCCAGGGGAAGGCTTTCTTTCTCTGTCGGCTTTGGAGAAAATTCCTTCTCATCAATCTTCCCCTGTACTAGGAGCTTCCCTGTGCAGGAACCCAGAGTCCAAAGGACACGCTGTGCTCCCAGCTGCTTTCTTGGTGGTATGAGGTCTCTCTGTCTCTCTGCTCCCATTCACTCTTTTATATCTCAAAAGAGATTGGCTCAAGACACAATCCAATCTTGTAGATTGAGTCCTGCCTCATTAATATAACTGCTGCTTATTCCACCTCATTAACATCATACAGGTAGGATTTACAACACATAGGAAAATCACATCAGATGACAAAACAGTGGACAGTCACACAATACATGGCCTAGTCAAATTGATACACATATTTTGGGGGAACACAATTCAATCCATGACACCAGGAATGACAAGTTGAAGAGGAATGGCATTGCATTCATCGTCAAAAAGAGCATTTCAAAATCTATCCTGAAATACAACACCTTAGTGATAGTATAATATGCATATATCTACAAGGAAGACCATTTAATACAACTATTTGAATTTACGCACCAACTACTAGTACCAAAGATGAAGAAATTGAAGATTTTTTACCAACTTATGCAGTCTGAAATTGATCAAGCATGCAGTCAAGATGCATTGATAATTACTAGTCATTGGAATGTGAAAGCTGGAAACAAAGGAGAAGGATCAGTAGTTGGAAAATATGGCTTTGGTGATACAAACAACCCTGGAGATTGCATGATAGAATATTGCAAGACGAATGACTTATTCATTGGAAATACCTTTTTTCAGCAACATAAACAGTGACTGTACATGTGGATCTCACCAGATGGAATACAGAGGAATCAAATCAACTACATTAGTGGAAAGAGATGATAGAGAAGCTCAGTACCGTCAAAACAGAGCTAGGGGCTGACTGCAGAACAGACCAATAATTGCCCAAGTGCAAGTTTAAGCTGAAGCTGAAGATAATTATAGCAAGTCCACGAGAGCCAAAGTACTACCTTGAGTATATCCTACCTGAATTTAGAGACCATCTCAAGAAAAGATTTGACTCATTGAACACTAAAGACCAAAGACCAGACAAGTTGTGGGATGACATCAAGGACATAATATATGAAGAAAGCAATTGATCATTAAAAAGACAGGAAAAAAAAAAAAAGACCAAAATGGATGTTAGAAGAGACTCCTAAACTTGCTCTTGAGCACACAGTACTTAAAGCGAATGGAAGAAATGATGAAGTAAAAGAGCTGAACAGAAGATTTCGAAGGGCAGCTTGAGAAGACAAAGTATTATAATGACATGTGCAAAGACCTGGAGTTAGAAAACCAAAAGGGAAGAACATGCTCAGCATTTCTCAGGCTGAAAGAACTGAAGAAATATTCAAACTTTGAGTTGCAATATTGAAGAATTCCATGAGCAAAAAATTGAACGACACAGGAAACATCAAAAGAAGATGGAAGGAATACATAGAGTCACTGTACCAAAAAGAAATGATCGAAGTTCAACTATTTCAGGAGATAATATATGTTCAAGAAACAATGGTATTAAAGGAATAGGTCCAAGCTGCACTGAAGGCATTAGTGAAAAATAAGGCTCCAGGAATTGACTGAATACCAATTGAGATGGAAGCGCTCACTCATCTATACCAAGAAATTTGGAAGACAGCTACCTGGCCAACCAACTGGAACAGATCCATATTTGTGCCTATTCCAAAGAAAGGTGATCCAAGAGAATGTGAAAATTATCCAACAATATCATTAATATCACACCCAAGTAACATTATGCTGAAGATCATTCAAAAGCAGTTGCAGCTGTACATTCACACAGAACTTCCAGAAATTCAAGCTGGATTCAGAAGAGGATGTGGAACCAGGGATATCATTGTTAATGTCAGATGGATCCTGGCTGAAAGCAGAGAATACCAGAAAGATCTTTACTGTGTTGTATTGACTATGGAAAGGCATTTGACTATGTGGCTCATAACAAACTCTGGATAACATTGGGAAGGAAAGGAATTCCAAAACACTTAATTGTGCTCATGAGAAACATAGAACAAGAGGCAGTCGACCAAAGAGAACAAGGGGATAGTGTGTGGTTTAAAAGTCAGGAAAAGTGTGCGTTGGTGTTGTATTCTTTCACCATGCTTATTCAATCTTTATGCTTGGCAAATAATCTGAGAAGATGGACTATGTGAAGGAGAATGCAGCATCAGGATTGGAGAAAGACTCATTAACAACCTGCATTATGCAGATGACACAACTGTGGAAAATGAAGAGGACTTGAAGCACTTACTGAGGAAGATCAAAGACTGCAGGCTTCAGTATAGATTACACCTTAACATAAAGAAAGCAAAAATCCTTACAACTAGACCTATAAGCAACATCATGATAAACAAAAAATATTGAAGGATTTCACTTTACTTAGATCCACAATTAATACCCATGGAAGTAGCAGTCAAACAATCAAATGATGCTCTGACAGGGATCACAATAGAAGGTCTGGGACAGAGCTGGAGAAAAATGTAGAACAAAATTCTAACTCACAAAAAGACCAGACTTACTGGCCTGACAGAGACTAGAGAAACTCTTAGAGTACGGCCTGCAGAAACCCTGTTAGCTGAGTAATGAAGTCACTCCTGAGGGTCACCCTTCAGCCAAAGATTAGACAGGCCCATAAAACAAAACAAGACTAAAGGGGCACACCAGCCCAGGGGCAAGGACTAGAAGGCAGGAGGGGACAGAAAAGCTGGTAATAGGGAACCCCAGGTCGAGAAGGGAGACTGTTGACATGTTGTGGTAACCAATGTCACAAAATAATATGTGTACTAAATCTTTAATGAGAAGCTAGTTTGTTCTGTAAACCTTCATCTAAAGTACAATAATAATAAATAAAAAATAAATCAAATGATTATTGCATTGTGCAAATCTGCTGCAAAAGACCTCTTTAAAGTATTGAAAAGCAAAGATGTCACCTTGAGGACTACGATGCGCCTGACCCAAGCCATGGTATTTTCAATTGCCCCATATGCACGTGAAAGCTGGACAATGAATAAGGAAGATGGAAGAAGAATTGATGCCTTTGAATTATGGTGTTGGCAAAGAATACTGAATATATTGTGGACTGCTAAAGAACGAACAAACCTGTCTTGGAAGAAGTACAACCAGAATGCTCCTTAGAAGGGAGAATGGCGAGACTGTCTCATGTACTTTGGATACGTTATCAGGAGGGACCAGTCCTTGCAGAAGGATATCATCTTGGTAAAGCAGAAGGTCAGTGAAAAAGCAGAAGACCCTCAGCGAGATAGATTGACACAGTGGCTGCACCAATGGGCTTAAACATAGCAACCACTGTGAGAATGGCTCAGAACTGGGCAGTGTTTTGTTCTGTTGTACATATAGGGTCACTATGAGTCAGAACTGATTGGATGGCACCCAACAACAACATAACAACAATTTAATGGTAAAGAGCTATTCACAAAGCTAAATTTTACTGATACCATAAGTAAATATAAGTTTAATGTTTGTCCCAAAAGTCATCATTAACAAGGTAGTATGTGTGTTCTAAAAAGGAGCCCCTAACTAAAACCATTCTCGAAGCCCACTCTTCAGACAAAGATCAGACTGGACTATGAAACATAAAATAAGAGTGTGCTTTTTAGTTTAAGCAGATACACAAGACCAAAAGAGCAGCTCCTGTCAGAGGCAAGATGAGAAGGCAGGGACAGGATCTGGTTGGATGGACATGGGAAACCTGTGGTGGAAAGGGGAAGTATGCTGTCACATTATAGGGATTGCAACTAGTGTCACTTAAATTTTTGTATGAGAAATTAATTTGAACTGTAAACTTTCACTTAAAGCACAATATAAATAAATAAATAAAGAGGAGCCCTGGTGGTGCAGTGATTAACACACTCAGCTACTAACTGAAAGGTGGACAGTTCAAACCCACCAGCTGCCCCGCAGGAGAAAGAATTGGCAGTCTGCTCTTGTAAAGATTACAGCCTTGGAAACTCTATGGGGCAGTTCCACTCTGTCCTATAGGGTCGCTATGAGTTGGAATAGACTCAATGGCAATGGTTTTATTTTTTTATTTATTTGCATTATGATCATTTTTAGCCAGCACCCGCTGTCCCAAAAGTACCTCAGCCTTAGGGTGGAATTTGGAAACATATTCAACTATAATTCCAAGACCGCAACAACGACAGCAACAAAAAGGGGTCATCGATGTGTTTTGGAGAATTACCCAATCACCAGTCCAAATTTTAGGTATTCGTGCAGTTATTTAAAAAATTTTTGTGTGCATTAGGTGAAAATTCACAGAGCAAATAAGTTTCTGATTTGATAGTTTGTATATAAATTGTTCCATAACATTGGTTTCCATCTCGGGTTCCCTGTGTCCATTCATCCAGTTTTCCTGTCCCTTCCTGCCTCCTTATCTTGCTTTTGGGCAGAAGTTGCCCATTTGGTCTCGTATATTTGATTGAACCAAGAAAGTATGTTCCTCACATGTGCTATTGTTTGCTTTATAGGCCTGTCTAATCTTTGCCTGAAAAATGGGTTTTGGGAGTGATTCAAGTTAGCAGAATATCCGGGGGCCACAGTCTTGGGAGTACACTGCTAATTACTGAAGCAGAATTTGATGATAATTATTTAGATGTACTTGTCCATAATGTCAAATATTTCCATATATGGTAGAGGTAGACACTTGTAACACCTCATTCTATTATTTTTAGAACTATGGCATTACTTCCACAATGTTCTTCTTATAACATATGCTGCAGAAAGAAATGGAGTAAATGTGATTAGTGGACCAGTATTTGATTATAATTATGATGGCCGTTTTGATGCTCCAGATGAAATTACAAAGTAAGCAACATGAAACCATATGGATTCTTTTTGATTTAGCTATAGAGTATCACAGGGGAAAACCCCAGCATTTTAAATAAAAGCTCAGTATTCTAAATGTTATATAATGCATTTATATACTATTCTTATCGACTATCTTCAATCTAAACTATATATTTAGCAGAAATTTTATATGCCAAAAATGTAAACTAATGGACAAAAGAAAAATGTTGCAGAAAAGTTTAGCAAAAAGTTTTTGGCAAGTCTTTGAACTATTGGGAGAAGGAAACGTGATTTTCTAAAGGTAGAAGATAAAGACTCACTGTACTCTCAATAAAGGTAAAACCAGATTGACAATAAGTGAAAAAAGTCAAGTAAAGACTAGGGTAAATTTCACAGGAGGAGTGGACAAATCATAAAAGCATCTCCCAGGAGAGAGTTAAGCTTCATATAGAAAACTAGTCCTGAAAGCTAGGAACAGTTTCCAACAATTAAAGACACTGTCCCTCTGCAAAACACAAAACGAAACTACTCTTGCTAAATTGTACATTTTAATACTAAACCGGGTCATAATAATAGATTACTGACAATTATCTTTGAATGTAGCACACAGAGATAGAGAGATTTAGAGAGACGTTTCATTAAAACATATAAGGATCAAACTAAACAATTGTACTACCTATGCCTGTACTACAGGGTCGCTATGAGTTGGAATCGACTCAATGGCAACTGGTTCCTAAGCCTAGATTATGTAGAGTAATGCTTTCCACTTATACTTTCCGATAAAGTAACATTAGTGAAACTATTTCAGAGAGTGTGTGGACTTAACTTTTCTGTCTGCCATGAACATTGAGGCCTTCTCCTTGCCCTTGTTTCAGTGTTTATTGATCCTACCTTTCACCATCTAATAATTCCAGTGAACACTTAAAACTTTTCTAAGCACTTACATGCATTTCATTGAATCCACAAAACAATCCTATGTTAGGTTCTCTTAGCCCCCAGTTAGAGATGGGTACACTGAGGCACAGAGAGGTTAAGTAACTTGTCTAAGTTCCACAATGAATAAGTAGTAAAGTCAGAATATGAATCCAGGCAGTTTGTAGAAGTGCACTGCCAGTGCTGGAATCCAGGCTCCTTCATGCCCATCCCCTGCTCTTTCCAGTAGAAAATGCCACTAAAATGTATAAAGTTGCAGACGCTGCTTCTATACAACCAAACACCTTATGGGATTTAGTTTCTTTGGTCTGGAGGTTTAGGGTCATGTTTTCATGGGACATCCCAGATAATTGGCCTACTATCATTTTTAGTGCTTCTCTTCTACCTCCTAGTTCATTACATAATGCCTGGGGTCTTAAAAGCTTGCAGGGTACAACAATTGGTCTGTATTCACATGCAGCAGCAGAGAAAGAGGGCGAGTAATGAATAAGAGGAGGAAATGGAATGCATGTTTAATTGTTTGCACGAACAAATGCCTCCTTTTTCATGAGACCAGAACTGGATGGTGCCCTCCTACAATTACTGAATATTTTGATAGAAGATTCTACAGAAGAATTCTGATCAAAAAGGGGGAAAATGAGGAACAGAATTCCAAAATTCTCATGAAATTCAGATTTTCTAGAGCCACTGAGGCTGGATGAACCCCCAAAAGTGTTACCCTGAGATAATATTTAAACCTTGAACAAAAAATATCCCCTGAGGTCTTCTTTAAAACCAACAATAAGTTAGCTTATTTAGTAAAGAATGTTTGCCTTGAACATCATGCTCTTTTGAAGAACTATCTATATGGGATTAAGTTGACAAAGCAACTCAAAAGGTCAGATAGGAAGCTTAGGGGGCAATGAGATTATGTTAATGTGGGAGGAACAATTCAGAAAAGGAGAGTAAGAATGGTGGCACAACTTGAAGTACGTAATCATTGTCACTGAAGTATATATGTAGAAATTGTTGAATTGGTGTATGTTTTGCTGTGTATACTTTCAACAGCAATAAAAATAAAGTATAAAGTCAACAAACTAGGAAACATAGGATGTGGAATACCACACTCTGGTTTTCTTTGTATTCTAGTATTTCCCTAGAATGTTAAAATGACTAAGCTTGGATTTCTACTAGAAATCTCTACAATAGCTAGTTAAAGTCTAAAAATACGTGAGAAGACTCTATTTTCTATTCACTTTACTATTTTTTTTACCTTGGCATTTCTTTAAAAATATATAAGGACATTTATAATGTTTAGAAGCAACAGTATAATAACATCAAAACTTTTCAAATTATGTTTGTAGACATGTAGTCAACACCACTGTTCCCATCCCAACCCACTACTTTGTGGTGCTGACTAGTTGTAAAAACAACAGCCACACTCCCATCAACTGCCCTGGGTGGCTGGACGTCCTGCCCTTCATCATCCCTCACCGACCTACCAACGTGGAGAGCTGTCCTGTGAGTATCCTTCGGGAGATTCCCTGTGACCTGAGAAAATGATTAGTCAAAGCTCATCTGGGCTTTCATAGAAGTGGCTCTGACTAAAATACATTCTTGTAGATGTTTCATGGCTTGAGTTGTGCTGAAGATGATTTTAGGTTTGAGTTTTTCCTTGGAAGATAGATCTCTATGTAATTACAATCAATTTAAACATGTATATGCATACATGAACTTGTGTATATATAGGCATACCATACATATTTTATTTATATACAGCATATTCATACTCATTAATAAGAAAAGGGATGGCATCTTATTGATCTTTTTATTCTGGGTACAAACCTCAATATTCTGTTCCTAAGTTGGCACTAAATTAATGTTTACTCAGTGTATATGTAAATATAAAAACTGCATTTAATTTGAGACACAAAGCTCCAGAATGACTGCTAACCTAAAGGTTGGTGGTTCAGACATACCCAGCAGTGCTGTGGAAGAAAGGCCTGGTGATCTGCTTCCATAAAGATTGTTGTTGATGTCGCTGTTGTATGCCATTGAGTCAATTCTGACTCACTGCAATGTTATGTGACAGAGTAGAACTGCCCCATGAGGATTCCTAGGCTGTAATCTTTAGGAGAGCAGATATCTAGGTCTTTTTTCTAGGGGACATGCTAATGAATTTGAACAACTGCCCTTTTGGTTAGCAGTCGGGCACTTTAACCACTGCACCACCAATCCAATGGAGCAGTTCTCCTCTGTAACATATGGGGTCACCATGAGTTGGAATTGACTCAATGGCATCGGGTTTGATTTATAGTTTTACAGCTGCAAAATAGGTTAGTTCAAGTAACTTGTTCTTTTTTTTAACATGTATTACACCACCTCAAATCTTTTTTGGATCAAGGCAAATCATATGTAAATAGTTACTCCTGCTTGCATGTATGTAATTATAGAAGTAAATATATATCCTGTTAATTGGGTTTTGCTGAAGTCATTCAACAATATATTGAGTACCTACCTATTGAGTATACAGTATCATGGTAGAAACTCTTGGAGTGCACCAAGGAGGGATACATGGCCCCTGTCCTCAAGGAGTTCACATACAATTTTTTTATATATGTGAGATAAAGGCACATAAATAGGCTAGTTAAAATAATACAATAATATTTAAAAAAATTGAAGATATCTCAAAGCTGGGATTAATTGCCCAATCCCACTTTAAGGATTTAGTGTTTTGAATTCCAGGCCAGGGAGGCACTTTCAATAAAAATTTCATAAAATAAGGTGAGAATAGGATTGGCTCCTGAAGGATGGACAAAATTTGAATAGGTTGAGAGGACAAAGAAGCAGCTTCCTTAAAAGGCGTGAAGAATGGGGTGGATTTTGTAAGTGATTGGATGTAAGAGCCAAAGGAAAAGAGAGGCATAAAGATAAATTGGACATTTTAAATGTAGGTATTTGGGGAAAAGACAAAAAGGAAGAAGTTAGGAATGAGAAGTATTTTGGCAGGTAAATAGGACAGTTAAGTTTAAGCATGTCAAGCTGTGGAAATGGGGTGTTCACATGGAAAGTCCCATAAACTATTAGGGACTGGAAATTAAAGCATAGGTTCTAGGCCAGATTGCAATTCATCTATATTTTTTCAGGTGTTTAACAGATTGACTACCTTCACCGTACTATGTATAATGGAAGGTACATAGGTACATCAGACATGAATTCTATCAAAAGGGGCTCACATACCAGAAGACAGAGATAAGTGGTACAAGAGAGGGACAGGTAATTGCTGTGGGATTTCTTTTAGCTGAATCTAGAAGATAAGATCTGAACTTGAGTATGTGAACTGTCCTTCAGTGATTAAAGATGGAGGTCAAAGGTTAGCAGTGAGCAGTAGGTCACTCATACTCCTAGAGTGAGGAAGAAGAATTTCCAAACAAGAATCCATCAGGAGATGTTGTCGACTGACTCCCTATTTCTCCTATCAGCACTTTGAGAGAAGCCACCATCCTTCACTTCCTCTTCTAAATGCAGACATTGGTAACTGATATTGTGTGATACTCTTTACTACTGAACCGGTATTAAATAGTTCTTTATCATAGAGGTTCTAGGTAGCCATTTTGGATGATTAGCTTTGGCATGCAAAGAGGAAACTATTTGCTATCTCTTGTGTAGACCCTTGTGACCCTCTCTCATGACTCTTGAAAATGAATCTTAAGTAGCTTCCCTGTTTCCTGTCCTCCTCCCCTTTACCTCTGTACACTACCATCAATTTGCTCATCTTAAAGTTTCTTATGTCATATTACCTTCCCAAAACTTCTGTTTACCCCCCAAAAACTGCCAGCCTACTTTGTGATGATAGTTACATTCTAAAGTCAGTAAATCAAATACAATTGTATAAAATCCCCTATAATAAAACCACCCCAAAAGTATAGTATATACATAAACTATTCCTTAATAAGCCCAAAATCAGCCTATTTTTTTTAATTTTTATTTTTTTATTGTACTTTAGATGATGGTTTATAGAACAAGTAGCTTCTCATCAAACAGTTAGTACACATATTGTTTTATGACAATGGTTAACAACCCCACCACATGTCAACACTGTCCCTTCTCGACCTTGGGTTCCCTATTACCAGCTTTCCTGTCCCCTCCTGGCTTCTAATCCTTGTCCCTGTGCTGTTGTGGTGCCCCATTAGTGTCGTTTTGTTTTATGGGGCTGTCTAATCTTTGGCTGAAGGGTGACCCTCGGGAGTGACTTCAGTACTGAGCTGAAAGGGTGTCCAGGGGCCATACTCTTGAGGTTTCTCCAGTCTCTGTCAGGCCAGTAAATCTTATCTTTTTTTGTGAGTTAGAATTTTGTTCTACTTTTTTCTCCAGCTCTGTCTGGGACCCTCTGTTTTATCCCAGTGAGAGGTCAGTGGTGGTAGCCAGGCACCATTTAATTGTACTGGACTCAGTCTGGTGGAGGTTGTGGTAGTTGTGGTCCATTATTCGTTTGGACTAATCTTTCCTTGTGTCTTGTTTTCTTCATTCTCCCTTGCTGCCAAAGGGGTAAGACCAGCGGAGTATCTCAAATGGCTGCTCACAGGCTTTTAAGACCCCAGATGCTACTCACCAAGGTAGAATGTAGAACATTGTCTTTATAAACTGTGTTATGCCAATTGAGCTAGATGTTCCCCAAGACTATGGTCCCCACAGCCCTCCACCCAACAATTCAGTTCCTCAGGGAGCCAAAACCAGCCAATTGTTGCACTAGCATTGGAATAGAAAATTGTGCCTTTCTTTAAACTTCTGATGACGTACTTGGCTTGCTTTAAGGCCCACTTTAGGTGAAAACTCTACTCTTCTAAATAGGAGTCCCTGGGTGGTATAAATGGTTAACACTCTCAACTGCTAAACAAAAGATTAGAGATTTGAGTCTACCCAGACGTGCCTCAAAAGAAAGGCCTGGCAATCTACCTTTTTTCTTTCCTGAATTTTATTTATTTTGTTGCTGTTGTTGAGAATATACACAGGAAAACATACACCAATTCTACAGTTTCTACATGTACAATTTAGTGATGCTGATTACATTCTCTGAGCTGTGCAACAATTCTCACACTCCTTTTCTGAGATGTTCCTCCCTCATTAACATAAACTCACTACAGTTTAAGGTTCCTATCTAATTTTTCGAGTTGCTGTTGTCAGTTTGATCCCATATAGATAGTTCTTAAAAGAGTATAATGCTCAAGGCAGACCTTTTTTATTAGTTAAGCTAAACTGTTGTTGATTTTAAGAATACTTCAGGAGGTATTTTTGGCTTAAGTGTTAAAGATTATCTCATGGCAATAATTTCAAGGGTTCATCCAAACTTCCTGGCTCCAGGAAGTCTGGAGTCATTGAGAATTTGAAATTCTGTTCTGCATTTTCCCTGTTTTGATCAGGATTCTTCTACAGAATCTTTGATCAAAATGCTCAGTAATGGTAGCCAGGCAGCATTCAGATCTTCTGGCCTCATGGCAAAAGAGAAGTTGTTCACAGAGGCCGACAATCTACTTCTGGGGGAAAAAAAATTAGCCGTTGGAAATCCTATGGAACACAATTCTACTCTGACACACGTGAGTTCGCCATGAGCCGGAGTCAACTCCATGACAACTGGTTTTAAATACTCTAATCACTCAGTGTCGGGAGGTACTCACACTATAAGAGGTTTGAGGGAGCTGAAACCAGTTGCAGGAATGGCAGATTCACAAATTCCACTTTACACTCAACCTAGGGCACTGGATTTGTATCTCCTTATATATTTTCTTTCTGCTTCCATCTGTTTTTCCTTCCTTACTTTTCCTTTTTCTTTTTCCCTCAACTTTATATAGTTAAATTCACGTCAGATAAATGAGAATGTAGCATGAGTCCAAGTGACTATCGTTATTGTAAATTACTAGCAGGTATGGAACTCAGAAGAACAATCAGAACTGTAGATACAGATTTGATATTAAATCATGGGAGTAAAATAAAATTGACAAAGGTGATTAAGCGGTGGGAAGAGACCCAATGGTCAAATTGAGGGAGATGTGTATACTTCCAGGGCAGAAAGAGACACAAGGTGTCATCAAACAAGTAAGCAGTTAGTATAGCTATAGAAGACAATCGATGAAGTTTTGGAAGCATTAGTGATTAACTAAGTCAAAGGTCTGAGGAAATCACTGTCAGTAAGGTCCTCCTAGACAAAACAGTGTCATTAGTGTGGTAGCAAGAACCACATTGGAAATGATTAAAGAGAGAGAATAAGGAAGTGGTAAGGGGAGAAAAGTATTGAAACTGATATATCGTCCCGAAAAATAACAAAGTGATCGTATTTTGGGGGTATATCTATAAGAAGTCTATTCACATAAGACAGATCTACATATATCCTATTTCATAAAAACTATACATTTAACTATAGCTCATAAAAGCTCTATGTTCACGGCTGATACCCTGCTGGGATGCAGAGAAGCTGTCTGTAGCTGGCTTCAATTCATACTGGTTGATGCCTGTGGCTTGCCTGATTGTTAAATAGTTTGAGTATCACCCCTGTGTAGGTATAGTCATGTGTTGTACTTTTTGGTCATTTAACAACAATTTTAAAAGAGGGAAGAATGTTAGGTGTTCAGTAAACATTTAGTTGAAAGGATCCCAAATAAGCCAGAAGACAGTAGTCAGGGAAGCCAAAAACCAAAACCAAATCCATTGCTGTGGAGTCGATTCCAACTCATAGTGACCCTGTAGGACAGAGTAGAACTTCCCCATAGGGTTTCCAAGGCTGTAAATCTTTATGGAAGCTGACTGCCACATCTTTCTACCACAGAACGGCTGGTGGGTTCAAAGCACCAACCTTTTGTTAGCAGCCGAGCGCTTAACCACTGCACTGCCAAAGCTCCATGGAAGCCAAGTGGGAGAAAACTTTATGGAAAAAAAGTGATCAAAAATTAAATGCCGTTGAAATGTGAAATAGTAAAGGCAGGGAAAAAAAGACTTTGAGCTAGATTCCCATTTGTAAAATGAGCTTTAATTTGCACACTGCATATTTATTTATTTGAAAAAATAGTTAGCTCCCTTCATGAATCTCACACAGAGAAATGACTTGGTGGTTAGGAACAAAAAGTAAGCTCCTCTTACACTTCCTCTGGCTCACAGCATACCTATTTTAAGCCTGCGTATTTAAAAACAAGTACCACTGTACCAAAGTCAAATGTGAACTATTGAAAAGGACTCATCTAATAAAATTTTTCACTTTGTTAACATTAACTGAAAATTAGCAATGTCATATGAATAGCAGAAAATAAATATAGAATAAAGAATGTCAGAGAAACCCATGTTTCTAAATTATTGAACTAATTTTATGTAGTAAAAATCTTATTAAAACTCAAATGGCTGAGAAATAAAAAAGACACTAAATTGTAATAATACTTGGGGTAATAAAATTTAAACTAGGCTATAACACTGTTTCAGACCCATGGGTTTGGCAAGGATGTGGGGAAATGGTAACTATCCTCCAAAGCCTACAAAAGTGTAAATTGGTATAAACTGTTTGAGAAGGACTGTGTTAATACCTGGAGTCCCTGGGTGGTGCAAAAGGTTAATGAGGTAGACTGCTAACTGAAAGGTTGGAAGTTGGAGTCCACCCAAGGTGCCTCAGAAGAAAGGACTAGTGATCAACTTTTAAAAAATCAACCCCCGAAAACCCTACAGAGCAGAGTTCTACTCTGAATCACATGGGGTCATTATGAGTTGGAGTCAACTCCATGGCAACTAGTTAAAAAAAAAAAAAGTTAATATTTGGTAAAGTTAAAAGTTGCAATGTTAGAATTCTATGACCCAACAATTCGATTTCTATATCCTAGAAACTCATGCACTTGAACAAAGGAGGCATGTTGTTAGGTGCCGTCGAGGTTGTTCCGACTTATAACGACTCTGTGTACAACAGAACTAAACACTGCCTGGTCCTGTGCCATCCTCACAATCAATGTTAGGCTTGAACCCACTGTTGCAGCCTCTGTGTCAGTCCATCTCATGGAGGCCCAAGTGATTTATTGCAGTATTATTTGTAGTAGTAAAACTCCTATCAATATGACAATGAAAAAAATGAACGGTGCTGCATTTAAGTGAGGGAATATCACAACACTCAACTTAAAAAAATAATTTAAGTAGATCTAGATACTTCACTATGGCTAGATCACAGATGTAATTCTGAATGAAAAAATAATTGTAGAATACCACTTATATCATTTATATAAATTTGAAAACTCATAAAATAATAGTATATGTTATATATTGAAGGTCCCTGGGTGGCACAAACTGTTTACATTTCACTACTAATCTAAAGGTTGGCAATTCAAACCCATCCAGTGGTATCAAGGAAGAAAAGCCTGCCTGACTGCTTACAGTCAAGAAAATCCTATGGACCAGTTTTATTCTGTAACACAGGGGGTTGCCATCAGTCAGAACTGACTCTATGATAATGGTGTTTTTTTGTTTTTTGTTTTTTTTGGTTTATTGCATATTGATGTGTGGTAGAAGTTTAAAAAAACATACTAGGTACACACCAATTCATGATTAGCTCTGAACAGAGGAACACTGGGGATTTAAACTTCATCTGTAATATTTTATTTCTTTAAAATTACATATCTGAAGAATATATAAAAATAGCTAAACTTTATGACTTTGTGATGGTATGTGTCTGTTATATTACACTTTGTACATTTATTTTTATTTTTTAATAAACCTTAAACCTTGCTGTATCAAATTACAATTCAAGGCAATAGAAATGGCAGAGAAAAGGACAGCTTTTAAGTAATAAAAGATCTTTCTCTTCATGAAAATCATGCCCTATGGAAAACAGGCCTGTGTTTCTCTTTTTTAGGAAGGTAGGCCAGAAGCTGTTTGGATTGAAGAAAGATGGAATGCACACGTTGCCCGGGTCCGTGATGTGGAACTTCTTACTGGACTTGACTTTTATCAGGAAAAAGCACAGCCTGTCTCTGAGATTCTGCAACTAAAGACTTATTTACCCATACTTGAAACCCCTACTTAACTGGTTATATAACACAAATTTGGCAAAATGTGGGTGATTTTCTTTGTCAAAGAATCATAAAATAGAGTTTTCTGTTTTTCCTTAACTCCTTTCCATGTTGCATAATTTTCATTAGTCCCTCCTCTCTTTTTCTCTTTTTCATTTGTACGAACATGTATTATTTTAAATTTACTTTTTTTTTTGCTCAGAGTTTTTACCCCGTTATATTGTAAAAAACAGTGTGGGAGCAGAGTCTGACTTCCTTTAACTTCGCAAGGGGGAGGAGAATCAAGATCAACAGCCCAAGGCTGATTCCTATGAGGCGGAGGTCAAACATGCCTCCTCTCTCCACTTTGACCTCCTCTCTCCACCATCTTTACCAAATCTGACACCAACTGTTCCTCCCACGGCAATCTGGGTTCTCTGCTGGGTTCAATAATTCATTGCACTGGCCACACAGAACTCAGGGACAATACTCATGATGATAGGGTTTATTAGGGAAGTAACAGGTTATAATTCAGGTTCAGAAATGCTCAGGATACAGTTCTTCCACCAGGACATCTTCCCAGGTGTGCTCAAAAGCACACCTCTCTCTGGCCCTTGGCCTCTGCCCTACTTAGGCAAGTGTTACAAAGCTCTTTTAGCTCACTGATAAATGCCCAAAGGCACCCCACTCTGCCAGTAAGCCTTGGCCCAAAGGCACTCAGCTCTAGCTCTGAGGCTCAGCAAACCAACCCTACCAAGTGCCCGGAAGCACACTGCTCCTCCAGCAAGTCTCCTGCCCAAAGGTACTCAGCTTTCTCACTCTGTGGGCCAGGAAGAGCACCATGCCATCTCCTGCAAGTCTCTCCTACAGTCTCTCCTGCTGCTGTTTCTCTGCCACCACATCTCGCTGTCTTCAGTGTTACAGTGCTCTCTCTCAGTACCCTGGTTGCAGGAGTTTCTTAGTGCAGGGATCCCGGGTGCAAAGGATGCGCTCTGCCCCGGCTCTCCGTCATTGCTGGTGGTGGAATCCTCTACTTCCTGCCTTTGAGACGGCTTCTTTCAAGCCCAGCAGGATGGCAAAATTGACCAATCCCCTTGGTAGGCTACAATTACCCTATTTGCACAGTTCTACCCAGTCACTTGGGTGGGAGTTACAAGACCATGGTGAGAAAGGCAGCACAAAATTGATCCATTACACCACATATGCTTATTATAGTAATTATCTCATTCATAATCTTTGGCTATCTTTTTATGCCCAACATTATCTAAACAGAAGGGAGAACAAGAGAAGTAGCTATTGATTCAATTCTATAGAAGTTTTGCCACAAAATGTTTTACAGTTGACAGTTTGACACATAACCTTTATTCAGTAATTTCACTTGGAAAAACTGATTCAACAAATGTACTTTGCACAAATGCATACAAATATCTTTTACAATAACAAAGACCAGAAACAACTTAAAAGACAGGTTAAACATTCTGGAATTTGTTTAAATGAACGATGAAATACTTCTTCATCACTATGAAGAAAGAAGTAGATCTATATGTTTAATGAATGGCTGTTTTTAAATGAAAAAGCAGGTGGTAGAACAGTGTGTATACTATACCAGTGTTTATAAAGCACCAGATAGTAAATGTTTTAGGCCATACTGTCTCTGTTGCAGCTACTCAGCACTGGCAATGCATTGAGAAAATAGTCACAGACAACATGTAAAATGCATGGGAGTGTGGTAGTGTTCCAATAACATTTTATTTTACAATCACAGATGAGATCTGGGTTTGGCCCTTGGGTTACAGTTTGTCAGTGCCTGGCTCAATAATAAGGAGGGGCTTCTTGGACTATATCCTAGAGAAATAAGAGCTGTCACACGTATAGATATATGCACACCCATGTTCATTGCAGCACTGTTCACAATAGCAAAAAGATGGAAACAACCTAAGTGCCCATCAATGGACGAATGGATAGAAAAATTATGGTATATACACACAATGGACTACTACGCAATGATAAAGAACAATGATGAAGCCTTGAAACATTGTATAACATGGAGGAAGCTGGAACTTATTACGCTGAGTGAATTTACTCAGTCACAGAAGGACAAATACTGTATAAGACCACTATTATAAGAACTCAAGAAAAGGTTTAAACACAGAAGAAAACATTCTTTGATGGTTAGGAGGGTGGGGAGGGAGGGTGAGGGTTATTTACTAACTAGATAGTAGATAAGAATCATCTTAATTGAAGGGAAGGACAGCACACACCACAGGGGAAGTCAGCACAACTGGACTAAACCAAAGCTAAGAAGTTTCCTGAATACAGTCAAATACTTGGAGAGACAGAGTAGCAGGGGTAGGGGTCTGGGGATCATGCTTTCAGGAGACATCTAGGTCAATTGGCATAACAAAGCTTATTAAGAAAATGTTCCGCATCCTACTTTGGTGAATGGCATCTGGGGTCTTAAAAGCTTGCAAGTGGCCATCTAAGATGCATCACTTGGTCCCAACCACCTGGCTTAAAGGAGAATGAAGAACACCAAAGACACAAGGAAAGTATTAGCCCAAGAGACAGAAAGGGCCACATAAACCAGAGACTTCATCAGCCTGAGACCAGAAGAACTAGATGGTGCCTGGCTACCACCAATTACCCCCTTGACAGGGAACACAACAGAGAGTCCCTGATGGAGCAGCAGAAAGATGGGGTGCAGAACTCAAATTCTAGTAAGAAGACCAGACTTAATGGTCTGGCTGAGACTGGAGGAACCCCAGAAAGCATGGGCCCTGGATTCTCTATCAGCCCAGAAACTAAAACAATTTCTGAGGCCAACTCTTCAGACAGGGATTGAACTGAACTGTGGGACTTAAAGTGATACTCGTGAGGAGTGTCCCCCTTAGCTCAAGTAGATACAAGAGACCAAAGGTGCAGCTTCTCTCCAGGGATGAGACGGCGAGGTAGAGAGGGTTAGGAGCTGGTTGAATGGACATAGGGAATCAGGGGTGGAAAGGAGGAGTGTGCTATTGCAGAAAGGGGTGAGCAGTTAGGGTCACATAACAAAGTATGTATAAAATTTTGTATGGGAGACTAACTTGAAATATAAACTTCATTTAAACTACAACAATAAAAAAAAAAAAAACAAGGGTAAGGAGGGGCAGGGAATTAATAGAAAGGCAAGGAAATGAAATACAATTTTTATTTTATGCCCTTTTGTACTGCCTAACGTTTTTTAAAACGAGGTGTATATATTTCATTAGTTTTTAAAAATATGATCTTGAAATGAAGAGAGCCCAGTACTTATCTGAGAAACAATAGCCACTGTTCAAATTTTTGGATTGCCAGACAGGCAATATTCCAGATGCTTCCTCAGATATAAAGAACAATTCATCCAGGGGATGGAGTTGATGCTGGTGATGAAAAAATCTTGTGACTTTAGCTTCAAGAAAACAAACTATATCTATTAGAATTTCTATTGAACTATCGCCATTAATTATAAATAATTGAAATGTAAGTGTGATGCCATTGAATTTTTTTTACATTTTTGCCAGTAGTTGGGTTTAATTAAAAAGTTTCTGCAGTGCAAAATGCACAATACAGAGAGGCTGAAAGGTAAGACAGAAATTGCAAACTATTTCTAGACTTATAGCAAAATGATATTTAATATCCTATATACATACACAGAATTCCTCCAATCAATATTCCTCTGCCCCACCACAGCCTGAACATTACATAAGATCCCCTGTAATTTAGACCTACTATACCAATCTGTTCCTGTAAAGATTTTAGCCTAAGAAACCCTATGGGGTAGTTCTACTCTGTCCTATAAGGTATCTATGAGCCAGAATTGACTGGATGGCACACAACAACATGGGGAGACAGGAGTCCCTGAGATGGTGTAAACAGTTAATGCCTTAGCTGCTAACTAAAAGGTTGAAAGTTTGAGTCCACTCAGAGGCACCTCAGAAAAAAGGCCTGCCATCTACTTCTGAAAAATCAGCCATTGAAAACTCTATGAAGCGTAGTTCATTCTGACACACACGAGGTCATCATGAGTCAGCATCAACTAGACTGGCAACTGGCTTATTATGGGAAGTCAAATGGAGAAAGTTTACAATCCTGAACTGACTGAGTTTAGCTCTCTAGGTACTCTCATTCTGAAAGTGACAGAAGTGACTAGATTGTTTTCTATATTAAATCAAATGGATGCTCAAGATAGAAGTAAAAAGTTTAGTCAGAGAAAAATCTGACTTAATTTGTGTATGTGTGCGTCTCTGTGTGTGTCTGTGCACAGAGATTGTGCAATGTTATACCTTCCTTATGAAAATTTATTATCCCATTAAAAAGACAAATTGAAGAGGAATGCCATTGCATTCATCATCAAAAAGAACATTTCAAGATCTATCCTGAAGTACAGTGCTGTCAGTAAAAGGATAATATCCATATGCCTACAAGGAAGACCAGTTAACATGACTATTAATCCAAATTTATGCACCAACTACTAAGGCAAAAGATGAAGAAACTGAAGATCTTTTACCAACTTCTGCAGTCTGAAATTGATCTAACATGCAATCAAGATGCACTGACAATTACTGGCAGTTGGAAAATTGGAAACAAAGAAGAAGGATTGGTAGTTGGAAAACATGGCCTTGGTGATAGAAATGCTGGAGATTGCATGATAGAATTCTGCAAGACCAACGACTTCTTCATTGCTAATACCTTTTTTTAACCATATAAACAGAGACTATACAAGTGGACCTTGCCAGATGAAATACACAGCAATCAAATCGACTACATCTGTGGAAAGAGATGATGGAAAAGCTCAATACATCAGTCAGAACAAAGCCAGGGGCTGACTGCGGAGCAGACCATCAATTGCTCAAATGCAAGTTCAAATTGAAGCTGAAGAAAATTAGAACAAGTCCACGAGAGCCAAATTATGACTGCGGGTATATACCAACCGAGTTTAGACACCATCTCAAGAATAGATTTGATGCGTAGAACACTAGTGATTGAAGACCAGATGAGTTATGGAATGACATCAAGGACATCATGTATGAAGAAAGCAAGAGGTCATTAAAAAGACAGAAAAGAAAGAAAAGACCAAAATGGATGTCAGAAGAGACTCTGCAACTTGCTCTTGAAGATAGATTAGCTTGGGCGAACAGAAGAAATGATGAAGTAAAGGAGCTGAACAGAAGATTTCAAAGGTCGGCTCGAAAAGACAAAGTAAAGTATTATAGTGACATATGCAAAGACCTGGAGTTAGAAAACCAAAAGGGAAGAACATGCTTGGCACTTCTCAAGCTGAAAGAACTGAAGAAAAAATTCAAGCCTGGAGTTGCAACGTCAAAGGGTTCTATGGGCAAAATGCTGAACAATGCAGGAAGCATCAAGAGAAGATGAAAGGAATACACAGGGTCACTGTACCAAAAATAATTTGTCGACGTTCAATCATTTTAGGAGGTAGCTAGCATATGATCAGGAACTGATGGTACTGAAGGAAAAAGTCCAATCTGCACTGAAGACACTGGCAAAAAATAAGGCTCCAGGAATTGACAGAATACTGACTGAGATGTTTCAATAAACAGATGCAGCGCTGAAGATGTTCACTCGTCTACGCCAAGAAATTTGGAAGACAGCTACTTGGCCAACCGACTGGAAGAGATCCATATTTGTGCTTATTCCAAGGAAAGGTGATCCAACAGAATGTGGAAACTATTGAACAATAATATCACACACAAGTAAAATTTTGCCAAAGATCATTCAAAAGTGGTTGCAGCAGTACATCCACAGGGTATTGCCAGGGATATCATTGCCGATGTCAGATGGATCTTGGCTGAAAGCAGAGAATACGAGAAAGACGTTTACCTGTGTTTTATTGACTATGCAAAGGCATTCAATTATGTGGATCATAACAAAATTATGGATAACATTGTGTAGAATGGGAATTCCAGAACACTTAATTGTATTCATAAGGAATCTGTACATAGATCAAGAGGCAGTCATTAAAACAGAACGGGGGGATACTCTGTGCTTTAGTCAGGAGATGTGTGTGTCAATATTGTATCCTTTCACCATATTTATTCAATCTGTATGCTGAGCAAATAATCCAAGAAACTGGACTATATGAAGAAGAACAGGACATCAGGATTGGAGGATACCTCATTAACAATTTACATTATGCAGATGACACAATCTTGCTTGCTGAAAGTGAAGAAGACTTGCAACACTTATTCGCAAAGGTCAAGGACTACAGCCTTCAGTATGGCTTACACTTCAACATAAAACAAAAATCCTCCCAAATGGACCAATTAACAACACCATGAAAAATGGAGAAAAGATTGACATTGTCAAGGATTTCATTTTACTTGGATCCACAATCAATGCCCATGGAAGCAGCAGTCAAGAAAAAAATGACATATCGCATTAGGAAAATCTGCTCCAAACGACTGAAGTGTTAAAAAGCAAAGATGTCACTTTAAGGACTAAGGTGCACCTGACCCAGCCATAGTGTTTTCAAACACCTAACATGCATGTGAAAGTTGGACAATGAATAAGGAAGACCAAAGAAGAATCGATACCTTTGAATTGTGGTGTTGGCGAAGAATATTGAATATACCGTGGACTGCCAAAAGAATGAACAAATCTGTCTTGGAAGAAGTACAGCCAGAATGCTCCTCAGAGGCAAGGATGGCAAGACTTCGTCTCTCATACTTTGGACATGTTACCAGGAAGGGCCAGTCCCTGGAGAAGGACATCATGCTAGGTAAAGTACAGGGTCAGCAAAAGAGAGGAAAACCTTCAATGAGATGGATTGACCCAGTGGCTGCAACAATGGGCTCAAGCATAGCAATTGTGAGGATGATCCCGGACCAGGCAGTATTTCATTCTGTACATAGGGTCGCTTTGAGTTGGGACCGACTGGACGGCACCTAACAATATTTAAAAATATTCTGAAGGAATGGACAGCAATGATTTAGCTGGTCATGGAATTACAAGGGATTTTCAACTGCTGCTTTATAACTTTCAGTATGTAGCCTACATTTTACACTCAGTTTGTATTATTTTAAAAACCTGAGAATGTAACCAAAAAGTCAGTTGCATTTTTTCTGAATATTTATTTTGAAAAAATTTCCAGTATGCAGAAAGCAGCAAGAATAATATAAAGAACTCTTGTGTAAACGTCATGTAACTTCACCAATTGTTAGCGTTCTCACTATGCATGTTTATATCTTGATATATATTTTTTGAGCCTTTTGAGAGTACGTTGCAGTGATCGTGTCCTTTTTTTCCCATCTATGCTTCAGTGTATGTTTCCTAAATTCAGTAACATTGACTCACACAACCACAGTCAGGGGATTTAGTGTTGATACAAAATCCATTGCTGTCGAGTTGATTTTCTCTCACAGCTACCCTGTAGGACAGAGTAGAACTGCCCCACAGGGTTTCTAAGGCTGTAATCTTTACGGAAACAGCCTGCCACACACATCCTTCTTCCAGGGAGCCTCTGGAGAGTTCACACCATCGACCTTTTTATTTTCAGACCTATTTTAATTTTCTCTAAAATTCTGAACAGTTTCCTTTATAATATTTTCTTTTCTGGTCCTGTATCCAACATACTCATTTCATTAAGTGTGGTTTTTTTCCTCTCTTTGGTTCCTTATAATGTGCAACAGTTTGTCAGACTACTAAACAGCACTGACGTTTCGGAAGAGTGCAGGTCAGTTATTTTGTAGACTGCTCCTCGTGTTGGGTTTTTCTGACTTGAGGCTTGCTCATGATTAGATTCAGGTTCTGCATTTGGCAGGAACAGTACATTAGTAATGGTTAGTCCTCAGTGTAGCACATCGGGAAGCCAATGATGTCAGCTTATCCTATTGTTTGTGATGTTAACTTTGACCACTTGCTTAAGCAGATGTCTACTAGGCTTCTCCTTGGTAAAGATAGTACTTTTTTTTTTTCCTTTGCAATTTCTAAGTTATTTATGGGAAGATACTTTGAGACTCTACACAGATCCTCTTTTTCATTACATTTTTACCCACTGGCTTTAGTATCCATTAATAGTATTGACAATTCTTACTTCATTCCATTTTAGCTACGGTGTTTGCAAAGGTAAGTTTTTTAAAACTCCATTATTCTTTCTTCATTTATTAGCACTCTGTTGTAAGGAAAAGTGTTATGTTTTCTTTATAGTATAAATAAACTTGTTTATATATTTATTGAAGCCCTGGTAGCTCAACGGTTAAGAGCTCAGCTGTCAACCAATAAAGATCAGCAGTTGGAATCCACCAGCTGCTTCTCAGAAACCCTATGGGGCAGTACTACTCTGTTGTATAGGATCATTATTAGCATTCTACTGTAAGGAAAAGTGTTACCTTTTCTTTATAGGATAATTTTTTTATTTATATATTTATTGGTAGTATAAGCTCAATGGGTTCTTTTTTCCCCCAGTGGATTAAAATCCATTATAATCATTATTTATTGTAATACTCTGTCCTAGATTTGGCTTGTTGAAGTTCATTTGATATGTCCTTTTGATGTATTGAAAAAAGCATTTCCTTTTTTTGGATACAAAAAGATGTTTCAGGTTCATCTTCTGCTTTCCCTGCTCCAACTTTGGAACCAGCCATTTCTCCAAGGAGTCCTGGTTCCATTTAGTGCATGTTGGGTGCCCTAATTGCTTCTGGGATATCATTACATCTAAGCCCTTTTAGTCAACAAAAGTAGGATCTATATCTATGTCTGTATGTTTGTGTTTCTCTATATCTATCTCTTTTTATAAGTATTAAAAAACCATGGCGCATTTACCATTCCATACTGCATAGTTCTTCCTAAACTTTCCTCACATTTCATAATTGTATCTTCCTTCTACTACAGTGAGAAACTTGGTTCCCAGTATCAACAAAATAGTTACACATTTGCTCAGTCCTATACTGCAAAGAAAGTGGTGTTGGAAATGCTAACCAATATCACTGACAGAAATAAATTTATTAAATAGAACGTAAGAAATCGTAGTTCTTTGTATCTCCAGATTGAGAATTTGTCAAAATACTCTACATTAAAATTACTCAGATTTGTTATTTTCCTCCCTTCAGTGTAGTTGCATAACTCATTTGAAAGATAGTAGGGTTCATTTGTTTCTGCTTGTATTACATTTAGGGATTTCCATTTTCCTTGGTGATTTAATTTCTTGAGTATGTAAAAGACTAATGTGGTTCCAAAAGTCAAAATTAGATGAACAGGAACACTCAGAGAAGTGTTCTCCCTCCCCTCTTATACCTCCACCCTCTGTAGACAAATGATCTCATTAGTTTCTGGTTTATCCTTTCTGTATTTAATTTTTAAAAAATAAGTAGATATATATTTCTTATTTCTTTCATAAAAGACATACTATATATTCCTTTTGCACATTTTTTTGACTTCAGAATATATCCTGGAAACCACTCCATATCAGTTTATGTAGATCTTCCTCACTCTATTTTATTGCTGCCTAGTACTCTATTGTGTCTGTATTGTTGTTAGTTGCCATTGAGTCAATTCTGATTCATGCCTGCAAGACATGAGCAGAACTATTCCATAGGATTTTCAAGGCTGTGAACTTTTGGAACCCGACTGCCAGACCTGTCTTCTGAGGCACCTCTGGGTGGGTTCAAACCAACATTTCCCCTAGTAGTTAAGTGCTTTACCGTTCACACCACCCAGGGACTGCTTGTGTATGTACTATACTTTATTAAATCAATCTCCTATGTAAGGGCTTTTAGGTGATTGCTAAAAGTTTGTAATTACCAATGTACAGCAATGAATAACCTTATGCATTTGCATTTTTTTGTATTGTTGGAAGTGTATCTTCTGGGCAAATTTCTAGATGTGAGTAAACATATATATAGTAGTTACATTAAAAAAAAATAAAAGTACTACAGTAAAACCAGAGAAAGTCAGAATCTGTGTTAGGCAGAAACCTGTCAGAGAAGGACAACTCAGGTATTTTCCACAACCTAATAGCGAGTGATAGAAAAGTGGTAAGACTGCACCGTGTCCAAGGCAGAAAACTTTCAAGACCTGGAAAAACAAGGCCGTCCAACTCTCACAGGTTTCATCGTGTACTGTCACAACTTTCAGTCCTAAATGAGCATATTTAGAATGTGAATACACTGACGTGTAGTTCTCCCCCACCACAAAATGGAAATAATTCGTTTTCCTTAATTATAAAAGCAACACATACTCAATGTAGGATGATCCAAAATTTATGCTGATGAATATTAAAATCACCCATAATCTCATCAACCAGTGATTAAAGCTATTAACCCACAGATACATCTCTTCTGTGAATTGTATTATTTGAGTACGGGATTTGGGAAAATATTAATCCATGTTTCTTTGGTTCTCATTCAAAATGTTCCCTCCCCCAACCCAGGGTAATTTCAAATTTTTCAGGAAAATACTTAGATTTTGAAGATTTAGAAAAACCTTTCTATGAGAAAGTGTAACTTACTGGAGCAAATGAGAAAATGACTGTTCAACATTCAAAAACTGCCTTGTTTTTTTGGCAAATTGATAGCCTAAGACATTTGTAGCTGAGAATTACATGGAAAATCATATGGTTATAGGAAAAATCTGTAATGCCAGCATCCATGACCAATTATCACCCAGTCTTCCCAAATTGATTTTTGACTTTTGAATGACAGAACTACATCATCTCAGGCAGCGTACTTACTTTTCCTTTTTATTCTGCCAGTGCTGAAATGGAGTCCTGATGTGGCAGTGGTTAATTGATATGACTGCTAACCAAAAAGTTGGCAGTTCAAATCCACCAGCTGCTCCTTGGAAACCCTATGAGGCAGTTCTACTCTGTCCTCTAGGGTCACTATGGGTTGGGCTCGACTTAACGGCAACAGGCAACGGGTAGTATCGAAATATGTAATAAACCAAAATTTTGAAAAGTATTATTCATATAGAAAAGCATTTAATACATCAGAATTGCTTGCTTTTAAAGAGTGGACCACGTATTATTGTTATTTTTAGTTATATGTATTTTGACAGGCATGTAAGAGGGACATTTTGTGACTTTCAATGTTATTGAATCAAGGATTGTAATTAATTCTTGTTTGCATAAAGGAAACCTTCTTATCCAAGTGAGGTGAACCGAGATTGTGGGAGCAGACTTGGAAAGAAGGGGGATTCTAACTGTTGGCTTATTTTTCAGATATAGTGAAAAATTGAAAATTTATTTTTTCAATAAATATGCTTAATTTTTTTTTAACCTTTCAGAATGTTTAGTGACATAATTGGGATGAAGGAAACTCAGCATCTGTTCTTTTGGAAAGTATCGAAATGAGTGAGTTTTCTGTGCATGTAGAAACTCACTTTCTGTGCCGGTGGGTGGGGCTTGGTAAATGGGTGGATGAAGGGATGAGCAGGTACACATAATGATGTGCCAAGCATTCATCTTTGGCTACTAATTTGGCTGAAATTGAGTATAAGAATGTCCATCAGTGTTTGATCATTTTAAAATCAGTAAGTGGGGTTTCTAGGAGTCTATGTTTATATACTTAAAAATTGGACTGATCTTGATGCTCCATCCAGATTTGGCACTGGAGATTATTTCCAAATTACATTCGGGGTTCTTTGGAAATCCTTCTAGCCCTAGGGAAGTCTCTTTCCTTCCTCCACCTCCATCTCCACCCCCACATCACCACTACCCCACCACCACTTGTCATCTGTTTACTTTGGGAGGGCTAACATGGGAATGGAAACACAACATAAATTGGAACCGTTTTAAAAAACAAAAATAAGGCCCTTGGTAGAAACGACTTCCTTTTTACACAGCACCCTTGGCTGACCACAATCACTCCCTGAATCAGTGGACTCGGGCTTGAACAAACTTCCAGACAGAAGCAAACCTCAGTCTTCTTAGGACAGAGAACTCGTGCAATTCAGACTCATCTGAAACCCACAATGTAAAGGTAGCTGGATAACAGCTAATAAAGTATGACTTTGCATTTAGAGTTAGGCTGTCTAGTTCACATACGATGTTCCTTAATCTGTAAATTAAAGATTTGCAGGTCTAGAAGAAATCTGGAGAAACCAGCTAGTCCATCTTTCAAGGCACAATCCACCAAGAATTGCTGTTCTGTAACTGTGAAAGGCAAACAAAGGCCTTCCATAAAAACCAAACCCACTGTTGTCCTGTCGATTCCAATTCATAGCTACCCCATAGGGTTTCCAAGGCTATAAATCTTCATGGAAGCAGGCTGCCACATCTTTCTCCTGCCGAGCAGCTTGTGGTTTCTAACTGCTGACCTTTTAGTTAGTAGTCGAGCGCTTTAACCACTGCACCACCGGGGCTCCTTCAACAAAGACCTTACAAAATATTTTACTTCAGTTTCAATATTTCTTAAAACTAAGAAAATTTTCCTAATGAGTAGCACAGTGACCTCCTCTTGTCTGTTTAATGTGACATCCATAAAATTTCTTTATAATAGTCTCTTAAGGACTCATCTAATCTCATTTGAGTGTTAAGAGGCAATAGTGTATTGATAAGAGCATAGGTTCCTAAGTTATAGACAGCCAGGGTTTCAGTACTAGCTTCCTAGGTGTGTGACCTGGAAGGTTCCTTAAACTCTACAACTTAGTTTTCTCATATGTAAAAAACAAACAAACAAAACCCAAATGAACAAGATGCCATCAAGTCAATTCTGACTCATGGCAACCTCACGTGTTTCAGGGTAGAATGCACTCCACAGGGCTTTCAATGGCTGTAATCTTTCTTTAGAGGTGCCTCTGGGTGAACTCCAACCTTTTGGTTTGCAGCCACACATTAACCGTTTGAGGGAGCCAGGGACTCCTCTCATATGTAAACCAAAAAAAAAAAAAACCAAATCCGTTCCTTGCTGTCGAGTTGATTCTGACTCATAAGGACCCTACAAGACAGAGTAGAACTGTCCCACAGGGTTTCTAAGGAGCAGCTGGTGGATTTGAACTGCCAACCTTCTGGTTCGCAGACAAACACTTTAACCATTGTGCCACCGGGGCTCCTCATATTAGTACTATCTCAGAATGGTTGCGGGGATTTGATGAGTTAATAGATACAGTGTGCTTACAACATTGGCTGGAACACAGTAGCAATATCCTTGCTCAGTCATAAAGCCCTCTTCTCAAATTAACCAAGCAATTGCTTCTCCTTCATTTGAGCTTAAGGACTCTCAGTGACTCAAATTTGTGGACTGTGTAGGGTTGATCTTTGTCCTATGTTTGGAGGTTTGACTCCTATATTTCCTGCCAGAATGAGTTAGTCACATTAATAGCATCCTCCATCTTGGGTTTGTGGTTGACCTGATCTTTAAACTTGGCCTGTCTCTCTTACAGTCCCTATTCACTGGTTAGGTCCAAGAATTTTTTTTATAAGTTTTGGCTACGTTAGCAACTTAAAAAAGGAACCACAGCCAGGCTAATCCTGTCGCTTTGGGATATTGAAAAAACTGAGATGGTTTAGCCACAGTGGCTTAGATTGACTGGCCCATGGCAGTAGGTTCAGATATATCCTCCAGATCTGTCTGGACCTCATCTCAGAAAATGGGCTTATTCTGCAGAGATCTTACCGTCAACGGTCACCTTAGGTTCTGATTTCAACCCCTTCTAGCATTTAAACAGAATTTTCCACAAATTAAAAACAGAAATTTAGAATTGGATCCTCAATTGACTCCTTTGCTGTGAGGGAGTCCATCAAAAGACTAAATGTCTTCTTCCACTGCTGTCCCTTTAAATCTGGATTTATGACTTTTTTTTACTCAGCTCTATGTGTTGCCTAATTTTCTTATTAAAGCTGTTTATTTAACCAATATTTATTGAGATTCTATTATGTTCCTGACACTGTTCTAGGAGCTTTGCATAATCAATGAACAAAACTGACAAAAGATCCCTGTCTTTGACAAGCTTATATCCTAGCAGGGAAGACACACGCAAACAATGGATACGACAAATAATAGAATTAAATTATATATGTTAGAAAATGATAAGTGCTGTAGAAAAAAAAAGTAAAGGAAAGTAAAGAGGATCAGGAAAATGGGGTGTGGGAATGTGGGGGGTCAGGTTACAAAGAGTATTATAGATAGGATGGTCTGGGTAGGCCTACTTGAGAAAGTGAGATCTGAGCAAAGTCTTAAAGCAGGTGAGGCATTAGCCAGGCATATAAGGAGGAAGCTGTTAACACAAGCATGTGCTTGTTGTGTTCAGGGAGCAGCAGGAAGCCAGCATGGAAAAATTCTTGTCCTCGCAGACCTCTCATACCATTTGTGCAATGGTTAAGTGCTAATCAAAAGGCTGGCAGTTTGCACCCACCCAGTGGCCCCATGGAAGAGAGACCTGGCGATGTGCTTTCATAAAGATTACAGTATAGAAAACCCTATGCGGCAGTTCTACTCTGTCACATGGGGCTGCTATGAGTCGAAATAGACTCAACAACACCCAACAACAACAATAACTCAAGAATAAGAAACTAGAAAAGAGATATATATATTTTTTTAAGTTGCAATCAACTCAAAAACGAAATGAATGTTTTTTTCTTTTTGTTGTACTTAATGGGCACTCTAAGTCACCCTGTCACAGAATAAAATCTCCTTGTAGGAACAGACAATAATGACTGGGGTATATAAATTTCTAGCCCTCTGTTAGATGTAACTCCAAGTATACTGAAAAAAAAGGTTGCCATTGAGTTGATTCCGAATCATGGTGACACCTCCATGCGTGTCAGAGTAGATCTGTGCTCCACAGACCTTTTAATGACTATGACCTTTTGCAAACAGATCACCAGGGCTTTCTTCTGAGGTGCCTCTAGGTGGATTTAAACCACTAACCTTTTTGTTAGTAGCCAAGTGCTTAACTGTTTATCCCACTTGACAGCAACCCACATTTTTATCCTCTATTCATATGATAGTATTAGGTTAAACCATATGAAATTGGCCATTCTTATAGGTCAAAACCTTTTGAGTATTGTCAGTTTCATATGGTTTAGCTTATATTCCATTTTGGTAGCATTAAAATAACATGAAGTTCTTTGTTTATCAGAGAGGTGCTCTGTCACTGTCATATGTTGACAGCCTTGGCATGGAGTTATAATTTTGTATATTTTATAAAGTTTTATATTTTATATGTATTTTTATAAAACACTTTTAAATTCCTACTATGTACCAAACACTTTCACATGTTTCCCCACTTAATTCCACAACTCTGAGATACAGGTATTATTATCCTCAGTTCACATAAAACAAACCTGATAAGAATGGAGTTTTGAATTAATTGCTCAAGAGCACAAAGTTACTAGAAAGCTGGCTGAGCCAGGACTGGACTTTGTGTTTTTCAGCTCCAAGTCCAGTGCTGGTTCCATCTTACCACAATTGCAGTCTGTTACTATGAATTAATTGAGATATTTAAGGATACAAGAATTTCAAAACCCAGGTCTTACCGTCAATGAGTTTATAATGCAGCTAGGGCAATATTTTCTAAGGCTGGTTCTGTGGAATCCTAGTCTCCTGGGATGCTGCATTACAAAAGGGTCTATATGTTTTGGAAACATTAAGTACTATTATGTCTTCTGGAAATACATACTATGTACATTAATATATCAAAGGCTCTAAGATTCTTTTCAATTAAAAAAAAAAAAGCCTTTTGACTATAACTTAAAAAAGAAAAAAGAAAAAGAAAAACAACCAACAAGGTGTGTATCTAGTTCTAGTGTTCCAAAGAATCTACTTTGGAAAATGTGGAGCAATGGAGCCCATTTATGTAATCTAAAACTACATGGCAGGACCTGCTAAGCAGATTAGGGAAAGCACAGGGAAGAGGCAGCAGCACAGTGGTCAAGAGGCTGAGCTCTTGTATCAGATTGCATGACCTCTGCCCGGTTCATTTTACCACTGATAAAATGGAAATAATATCAATACCTGTTGTAAGGATTAAGTGAGCTAACACATGAAAGTACTATTATAATTTGTTTTTTGCTCTTCAAATTACCATGACCCTAAGGAGCACAGTTCTACTCTGACACATGCAAGGTTATCCATCATGAATCAGAATTGACTTGACAGCAACTTGTTAACTGGTTAGAGAGCACAACTCTGAAAGAACTTAAACTAGTTTTAAAAACTAGATTTAAAAAAAAAGGAAGGGGTATTAAAAATATAAAACAATCTACAAATTTTTAAATGTAATTCTTTAAAGCACTACGGATGGTATTATTAGACATTTTATCAACTCAATTATGTTGTTGGTCAGGGTCTTTGTGAAAGTTGTAGTAAACTGGCTGAAGAATTTGTGTTTTACTCCTTAACTTCAGAACTGCCATTGACACCATTGCTCTTAAAACTAATTTCAGGGTGTGTACTGTATTGTGATTATTTATTAAGATGTCTGTGAGCAATGTAAGAGTAAAACCTCATCTTATTCACCTTTGTACCAGTAACTACCAGTGTGTCCGTTTGAGAAGGGACTCAGTAAACATTCAGCGAACTGAACTTGGCGCATTTAAGCTTGTGTTGAAAAAGCACTAAAAGCTTTAGATATGCTAAAGTACGTTAGAGGGGCTATGGATACAATTCATATCTGTCTTCATCTCCTCCTCCTTCCCCTCCTCCTCTCCCTCCTGTCCCTTCTCTTCCTTCCCTTCTCTCTCATCCAGAACATGATTTAACCTGTCTTATATTTCAATCTGGAGTCCTTGGTTGGTGCAAACAGTTAATGCACTTGGCTGCTAACTGAAAATTTGGTGGTTTGAGTCCTCCCAGAGGCAGCTTGGAAGAAAGACTTTGTGACCTTCTTCCAAAAAATCAGCTACTGACAACTCTATGGAACAGAGCTGTACTCTGACACACATGGGATCGCCATGAGTTGGGACCAACTCAACAGCAGCGATAAATTGGCATGTATATTTAAATCTGTGTGAAAAAAAAACTCTGGTCAATTTTAGTCTTTCTTATTTTCTTTAGTTGCCCTGATGTCCTCTGGAGTTACTGTAGTTTACAAGACACAAAGGCAGCAGAATTTAAAAATATAACTGATACTATAATTCAGACATGCAGATGAGTTCTCATATGGTAGTTGCAGGGGGAAAAATAAACCAAAAGTCTAGTTCTGCTTGAAGCTTAGTGTGATCTTACAACGTAAGCAGTCTCCGGTTTGAATAGTGTTCAGATGCTCTTAGATTAAAATATTCAGTCACTCATACAGTTTCTTTCCTCTTTTTCTCCTTTGGATGGTGTGCAGATTTAAAAGAAGAGAAACTGTTTTTTTATGACCTTGTGGTGCTGGGAGGAAGAGACTTCCTGGTCTCCTGTTGTTCACAAGTATGAACTGGCTGGCATCTTCTGGTCTCAGAGTTAGATTCCTTTTCTGCATTTTCACTGAATTGCTCCATTGGTCTCCAAGTTTGACAGTTGCCAATGATGAACCCAAGGTCCATCCATTTGGCTTAGGCAATACTCTTGGTGCACCTTAGCCCCTGGATCTCTCACCACATCTTCCCTCTACCCAGCTGGCCCAGAAATTCAATACCAGTTCCTACTGTGAGATCTCTTCACCCACAACATGTCATGGCTGGCCCTTAACTCAGGATTCGTGTCATAGGGGCTACTTCAGGGACTCCTTCTGCCTACCACTCTGCTCTACTTCTCTATGACTGTGCCTGACACTGTTACACGGCAGCTTATTCCCCATGTCTGAAATGCAAACCACCACTTCTGTACCCCCATAAGTGATATCCTCACTTATCTAACATATTTTGGGCTGTAGCCCAGAGATGTGAAAAACGATGGATGTATCTCATGCTTCTGTTATCCTTTCTCTTTTTCTCTTCTGTCTACAATCCACTGAGGCCAAAAAGAGGGTAGAGTTTCTCCATTTTTCTTTCTTTCTAGACCTCCTTCAAGTAAAACTCCACAGCACGGCAGTCAGGCCATTCTCTGGAACTTAATCATTTCCCAAAATAATAGTTTGTGGTAAAATGCTAATGTCTTGATTCAAAATTCAATTTTTGAAAATGAGAATACCAGTCTTTCTTTTGATATTTGTAAAACAATGCAAAAGGTACTCATTTCCCCTTCCCCATTACCCTATCCATGTTTAGGCAAGACAGGAAGAATGGCTTGTGCTCAAAACAGGCAAAAGAGAAAAATATCTTTAATGATATTCAGAGTATTACTTTTTCTTTTCAAGAGATGGAAATGCTTCTTGTTTAATAAACTGTATTGGGAGAGAAGTTATTAGTTACTTTAAAGTGATAAGCATAGCACATAGGGACATAAAAGATACTGGAAATGAAGCAACTGAAATGTTAATATTATTTCTTAAATACAGTGTATCCTTCTGGGAAGACTTTTAAAAATCTCTCCCCCTCCTTTTCAAACTTCCTAATTGTGAAATAATTATAGACTTACAAGAAGTTGAAAAAAGAGTACAGAGAGTTCAGTTTATCCTTCATCCAGCTTCCCACAATGGTAACATTTTAAATCAGTATAGTACAATATCAAAACCAGGAAATTGGCATTGGTGCAATACTGTTAACCAGAAGATAGGCCTTATCTTGATTTCACCAGTTTTTACACACACTCATAAAATGTTACACTTTATACTTACAAAGTCTCATTTAGTCTACACAACTCGGACAGTAGATACAGATGCAGAAAGAGAGGTTCAAAGAATTTAGAGTATTGACTCTAATCCTAGTCCGCACAGAGTATAGGATGACTGACAATGTGAAACCACCTATGTTGGAGAAAGGCCCCTGCCCTGATACTTTTCCTTCTGGGGCCTTAACAATTCCCATGAAAGATTTGCCAAATTCATTATAATTCTTTGTGTCTCCCTTTGAATTGCAGATATGCCTAAAAGATTAACTCATTCAATTATTAATTTCCCCTACTCTGGGATCTGGAGGGGTGATGGTGGCCTGAGAACAGTGGGTAGAGACTTGAGGGTAAGGTACCAATAATGGGAGAAGGATCACAAAGGGGGAGCCTGGGAGCTATCCAGGCAAACACTCTCTCCTCCTTCACAGGTTTGTCTTGGGGTAGCTCTATTCTATAGGTATGTCTGCGACACCCATGTGATGTGACTTAGGTTTTGAGAAGCAGTGAGTGATGAAGAGGTCAAAAATTAAAATGTAAAACTGTAATTGTCTTTATTTTTAAATAAAAATAACATAGCTAATATGAAAGCATAAATTTTGAAACCCCCAAAACACCAAGGATGAAAATGGAAGAATAAAACTATCTTATGTTTCAAAAAGCAATTAGGGTCCTCATCATACCACACCGTAAGACTGGAAATCAGTTGTCTGGAGGTTTTAACAGTGCCAATGAGTAGAGGAAAATTTTCCATGTAAATCGAATAACCAGTTACAGTCAGAGTGACTCAAGACATGTCTGGAGTTTAGACTAATTTGGTGGAAACTTTGTAGGACGGGTTTTTCTCTTTTTCCCACTCTGGCTTTAGAAGCCAGGGCCCACATACTTGGAAACACTAAGTCAGCAATTACTAAGTGGTTGCCGAGTGATGGCATAAATAGTTGGAAAAAGCTTGTATTTGGATTCATGACAGCTATCAAAGTATGCCTTCTTACTCATATTATAGACAGTTTTTGTTTTTTTAAATTAATGAGTATTTTTATTTTCTTAGAGTTATTTAGCCAGGTTGGAAAACAAAACCCTGAGATTAGTGCCAAGAAAAGGGGGTAGGACTGTTTCCTCTAATAATTATCTTACAATCTGTCCATCTTAGATCAACAAACTAGCCATGATTGACAGGATATAATGATGAGGTTGGTCTGCATGTACATAAACCATTTTAAGCTTTCTAGGACAGAAGAATGTTATAAAACAAAAAATCATCTCTCCATTCCTACTTCCCAGTCTTCTTCCCACCTGCTATCCCACTTCCCTTTTTTTTTTTTTTTTTTAGTTATTATTGCTTTATTGTGGTAAAAATATGTAGAACAAAACACTTGCCAATTCAACATTTTTTACATGTACAATTTAGTGACATTGATTATGTTCATCATGTGCAACTATCATTGCTATTATTTCTAAATTATTCCACTTCCATTAACAGAAACTCAGTGCCCTCTAAGCCAAGACTCTCCCTTTCCTCCTCCTTCCCACGCTTGGTAATCACTATTAAACTCTGGTCTCTATACATTTGCCTATTTTATATAAGTGGAAACATACAGTATTTGTCCTTTTGTGACTGACTTAATTCACTTAGCATAATGTTTTCAAGATTCATCTATGTTGTAGTATGTGTCAGGACATGATTTCTTTGTGGCTTAGTACTATTCCCTTGTACGGCATATACCACATTTTGTTTATCCATTCATCTATTGATGGGCATTTAGGTTGTTTTTAATTTCTGTCTATTGTGAACAGTGCTGCAATGAATATTATGTGTAAGCTTCTGTTTGCATTGCTGCTTTCAATTCTTTGGGTATATGCCTAGGAGAGAAATTGCTGGGGGTCATATGGTAGTTCTGTTTTTAACTTTTTGGGAAACACCCAGACTGTTTTTCGTAGCAGCTGTACCATTTTGCATTCCCAGCAGCAATGGATGAGGGTTTTGATTACTCCACTTTCTTGCCAACATTTATTATTTTCCATTTTATTGATCATGGTCATTCGAGTAGGGGTGAGTGGTATCTCGTTTTGGTTTTAATTTGCGTCTCCCTGATGACTAATAACATTGGCATCTTTTCATGTGCTTTTTGGCCATTTGTATATCCTCTTTGATAAGATAGTTATTAATTCCTTTTACCACTTTTTGATTGGGTTATCTTTTTGTTTTTAAGTTGTAGGGGTTTTTTATATAGTTTCAATAGTAAACCTTTATCAGACATGTAGTCCCCCCAAATTTTCTCCCAATCGTAGACTGTATTTTCAATTTGTTGATAAAATCCTTCACTGCACAGTTTTTAATTTTGATGAAGTCCATTTTATCTACTGTCTTTTGCTGCTCATTCTTTTGCTGTCGTATCTAAGGATACATTGTTAAAAACTAGAGCCTGAAACATTACCCCTATATTTTCATCTATGAATTTTCTGGTGTTAGTTAGTTTTCACGTTTAGGTCCTTGATCTATTTTGAATTAATTTTCACATCTGGTATGAGGTATGAGTCCAGCTTTGTTCTTTTGTATGTGGAAATTCAGTTGTTCTAGCACCATTTATTAAAAAGACTACTCTTTCCCTATTGAATAGACTTAGCACCCTTGTTGAAAATCAATTGACCATGGATGTATAGGCTTATTTCTGGGCTCTTAATTCTATTGCATTGGTCTATAGGTCATATGGAGAAATAGGACATTTTGCAAATCAGTATTTCGGGCTTCTCAATTAGCAGGAAAATTTCAGGTGTAAAGATAGATGAATTAAACATTTGCACTGAATTTAAAATGTTATCTTAAAAACTAAACATCACTTATTAATTTTACTTATTCTGAAGCTATAAATATTTTCTATGAACAGTTAGAAAAATACTGATAGGCAAAGGAAATAAATCTTTATAATACCACCAGGTAGAGTGGTATTCTCCTTCTACAGCATATCCTTCTAGTGCTGCCTATATGAATCATATCGTGTGTATTGATTATTATGGCTCCTATAACCAGGTTGCACAATGGTTAAGCGCTATGGCTGCTAACCAAAAGGTGGGCAGTTCCAATCCACCAGGCACTCCTTAGAAACTCTGTGGGGCAGTTCTACTCTGTCTTAATTGGTCGTTATGAGTCAGAATCAACTTGACAGCAACGAGTTTGTTTTTTTGCTTTATATCCAAGTACTGTACTAAGTGCGTTATATACATTATTTCTTTTTTTTACTATGAGGTAAATGCTATTTTACAGATGTGGCAACACTTGCCTATTCAAACGGGGCAGAAATTATGCCCAGAGTTCCCCCAAATAGCAGTCTTGTTTACTCTTGGCCTATGGAAGCTGGGTACATTGATTAGGTAAACTCCATTCTCACTTACTTTGTACCAGGACGTTTACTTGCCAATCACCTCCAGACCCTGGCCTAAGTTGAAGGAAAGAATTCCATGAGGAGATTTCAGAGATATTAAAATTTCAAACTCAGCCAAAACTCTTAGTCTACTGAGGAAACAATTCAGGAATATCCAATATAAAGAGAGTTCTCTCTTTGTTGATTGGAATATAATAGAATGTATCCTCATATATGTCTCATCTGCAAATACGGAAATGTCAGAATTGCCAAGGAAAGAGCTAAGCTGTTCCAAATAAAATAATCATCGGGGCTGCAAGATCCCTTAAGAATAAGACTTACTATAATCATTTCATTTGCCATCTTGGATTCATGTCTGATGTCTGAGTTTGCTCCTTTTCCAGCTTGGTATTTTCTTAAAGACCACATTTCAGTCCTACTCACATTTAGTATGAAGCATTTTTTTCATTTGTTTTGCCCATCAAACATATAAGCTCCTTTCTTATATTGGGGGTCTCTGTCTAAAATTCTAAACCCATATTGCATTCTAAAAACTAGAAATACCAGACACTTGGTTTCCCAGCCTCCCTTGACATTAGAGCACAGGGCACCTAACATGTGCTCCAGCAATAAGACGTGCCCATGCCAAATGACTAGAAGTTAGGGAACTGGAGAAGCAGGGAGTGTACAGAATCCACTTTAGCAATGAGCAGCTACAGTGAGTTTCCAGAGGCAGAAGCAATTCCTGGCTAGTGTCCAGGGTCTAGGCCTAGGGTCAGTGTTACTGGTGGTACAAGTGGTAAGATCTAGTGCCTGGTGATGGGGTGTCTTTATTAGAATAATTCTGAGCAAGATTTAGGGCATGCATTTGTGTTGCATAGACTCTTAATCTAGTTCTCTGGTCCTTACAGAGGTTCTCTGTGTGATGTCCGTTTATTAATTCCTTTATGACTTAAATGAACGAAAGCAGGAAGGAACAACCATGATTCCTCATATCCTTTTAGTTCCTGGGTCCAAGCATCAAGTCCTAAGCTCCAGCTCTCTTCATGAAGAGCGAGGTATTGGTGTTCAAGACAATCTCCTAGTTTGAAATTGGTTAGTAATTGACCATCCCAGATCCAGGCACCAAACCATACTCCTCACATAACCCATTAGGTTTCTAGTCATGATAGATATAGTATATAGATATAATCCAGGGCCTAGAATATTCTTAGCATAACTGAAAGATCATTGCCTATAATTTTCTCTGTAGTGTCTAGGGTTATGCTTTTTACAATCAAATATATCATTTCTGGAATTTCTAAATCAGGATCCCTATTACTCAAGTTTATTTGCATTTAATACAAGACAATCCACTAAAAAAAGTCTCTTTGAAGGAAAAAAATAACTATTTTTACAAATCAGAAATTTTAAATAAAGCGTAATTTAAATACTCTTTAAAACTGCCTATTTATTTACACTTAACAACGGCAAATTTGTAGAATTTAGTGAACTTCCTCAGTGCTGGTGGTAAATTGATATATCCTTTTTAGAAACCAGTAGAATAAGATTCATAACTTTGTGCATGGCCTTTTGCTTAATAATTTCACTCTTAGAGAATATTTTGACAGAAGTTGGGATTATTTGCATGAAGATTTTCATGATGATTATTTATAATGACAAAGCAATGGAAAAATATCTAAATGTCCCAATGCCAGATAAATGGTACTAAATATAATAATAATATAATGCAAAGATATATACTCATTCAAATGACAAGGATATAAAACATATAGAAATGTGAAACTTATTTTATATTCCATTGGTGAAAATAGAATATATAACCGTATGTATTAACTGCTAGCTGTTTAACGACTTGATATCCTCTCCTTCCTGAGCACACAGCTAAACTACATTTCCCAGTTTCCCTTGCTGTTAGACGTGACCATGTGACTGAATTCTAGCCAATCAAATGTGAGCAGAGGAGACTCATGCCTTTCCCAGGCCTGGTCCATAAACCTCTCTCATGGGTGTGTCTTCATTCTTTTTTCCCTTCTGACTGACTGGGGTGGAGATGAGCTCAATGAATTTGTAAGTAATGTTGAAGATGGCAGAAACTTGTCCTTGAATGACCATTTGGAGGAGAGCCACCTCATCAATCGTTCACTGAACAGCAGTCTCAGTTTTTTTATGTGAGCAAGAAATAACCTATTATGCTGGTACTTTTATACATTTTGCAGTATATTTGTTAAAGCAGTTATCATTACCCTAATACAATTATTGATCGCAGCTATGGTTAAAATACAAATATTAAAAACAACATGATGATATCTTTTGCTACAAAAAGTACACAATGTAACACTTCTCATCTCCAACAATGTACATTTCATCATGTTTAAATTTCTTGATAGATACCGCATGTTTGGGAAACGTGAAAACCTTTTTCCAAATGAAATTGTTAAAGGCAAAAATAAATGAAATATGAGTCACCTTCCAGACTTCCAAGAAACCAATACTAGGTTTCCTTCCACATGGTGATTCATTCTTCCAGGATATTTAAGCAGATGTCCTAGAAGGTGGGTGGCCGAGAAGAGAAACTAAGAGAAAGGACAAGAAGTAAGCAGCACAGTATGTCTTATATTATACAACTGAATACATGTTATGTTCCCGAATGCCTTATTTTATACACCTGAATGCACCTGTGTCTTATTTCTTACCTGAACACAAGTTAGTGCTATTTTTACTGTTTTTTTTTTTTTTTAAAAACTACCTGATTTTTTTTTTCTTTCATCTTTTGCTGTATGATCTGGGGTAATTCACTTTGAGACTTAAGCTATCTTGGAATCATTAGAAGTGTTGGAGATGAAGTCTTTTTGAGTAGGTGAATTTTTTACCTGCCTGAAGGTGCCCTTTTAAGAAGTAGTATTTAAAACCATATAACCAATTTGAAGAACAGCTTTATACATGTATTAAAGAGTTAACCTATTCCTTTACATAGGCAAACACAACCAAACCTAAACATAATCACAACCAAACCTAAACATAATCACACATTTCCTAATGACTTGGCTCATTATCATGAGTGCCAGTGTACTCTGCCCTCTGATCAGCCTCCTTTGTTTTTTCTGATATTTTGTGCATTTTATTGGGTTTCTGTGTTCTGTCCCTTGGTTTGGGTTTGTTGGATATCACTTCTCTCTCTGCTGTTGCATGACTGCCTATATCAGTTTTGCCTGTCACTTTGTATAACAGGATATTAACTTGGAAACCACACAACCAAACTCATTAATACCTTGAAAACTATCAATAGAATTGGGTGTGAGTCCAAGAATATATCTCCTTATGAGTAACTCCTGTGAGCTTTATGATACGAATTTTGATTACCACAAGCCATTTCATGCTGTCTTCTTAGATGCTAGTATTTATTCATCCAATCTTCATTCAGTCAATGAGTATTTATTGAATTCTTCCTATTTGTCAGGGATTTTTCCAGACTTGGCACAATGAGGCAATGGTGCAGCCCTCAGGGAGCTTACAGTCTCAGACAGGGAGATGTCATGTAAGGAACTAGTTACAATAAAGTACTATACGTGCACAGGATGCTGGTGAGGCTCAAAGGAAGAAATGATTTATTTTATCTGGGGGCTCTTTATAGAGAGTATGATTCTTGAGCACACAGAGGGAAGAGAGGGGCACCCCACTCAGGGCATGAAGCACAAAGCAAAAGCAAAGATTCAAAAGGAACTCCTGGCTAGAGGGTTTAACTCTATTTATTCATTCATTCATTCACTTATTCATTCATTTATTCACCTGCTCTATAATTATTTATTAAATACCAAATATGTGCCAGGAACTGTATGAACATTGGGAGTACAGCAGGGGACAAGCAAAATTCCTTGCTCTCACATAACTTGCATTCTAATGAAAAGATAGATAATAAGTTAACAAGCAAACAAACAAGATACTTTCAGATTTTTAAAAGTGCTATGGAGAAAAGAAAAAAGAATGGGCTACCATAGATAGAACGCCGGAGAAGGTTTCTTAAAAAAAGTGATATTTAGCTGAGGGAGGCCTCAAAAATGAGAATCAGGCAGCTATACAAACGTCTGAGACACAGAGATCCAGGTAGATGGACCTGCAAGTTCCAACACAGAAAAGAGCTTCATGCATTCTAGGACTGAGGAGGCCTGTGTGGTTGGACCACAGTGAGTAAAGGAAGAGTTGTGTGAGATCAAGTTGTAGAGGTAGAGAGTGGACAGATGATAGAGGGGTTTCTGTGCCATGCCAAAGAGCTTGGACTTTATCTTGTGGACAGAAGGAACTTTGAGGATATTAAGCAAGGGAGTAGTATGATCATATTTTTTGCTTGTTTTGATACTGAAGATGTTCTGCCAGATAAATTATAGACTGCCCTTGCAATATTTAGGAAATGCCTACACTAAAAAATCATTCATTGTTAATCTGAAATTCAAATATAACTTGGTGTCTTGTATTTTTTTTTTTTTTTTTTTTGCTAAATTTGGCCATCCACAAGAACAGAGGTAGGGAGACTATTGCAATTGCTCTAAGGAGAGACAGCAAAGGCCTAAAGAGGGTGAGAGTGGATAATTGAGTAGAAGAGCAGGGAGTTAGAACTGACTGGACTTGCTAGTTTGATTACTTTTGTGGGGTGCAGGGAATGAAGATTAAGAGAAAGAGAGTAGTCAAGGGTGATTGCAGATTTTATGACTTGGAAGGATGACTTTTCCATTTTCTTAGGGATACAAGAGAAGGAGCAGATTAGGGAAAAGGATGAGTTCCATTTTGAAAATGCTGAGTTTAAAATATCAGTGGCCCATTCAGGTCGAAAAATATACAGAGGTGATTTGATGTGTGGGTCTGGTTAGAGAATCCTGAGTTCCTGATTTGTGAGTCATCAGCTCATCTCTGTCAGTTATATCCATGCAGAGCCCACACAGAGAGACGAAAGAGTGAGAAAGATGCCAGGACAGACCCTGTGGTAATTCTGATATTTAAAGGGCAAGAAAAGGGAAGATTAGCAGTGGAGAGGGGCAAAGAGAAGCAATAAAATGTGGTCAAAAAAGGAAAGTTTAGAAAGGAAAAATATTGACTTCCCATTTCAGGTAGTGAGAATGCTCAGATGACCAGAGAACACCCTTGAACAAAGAATTGTACTCCATTGTTCCATAAAGAGAGGCCCTGGTGGCTCAGTGGTTAAGAGCTATGGTGTGCTATGGCTGCTAACCAACAGGTCGGCAGTTCAAATCCACCAGCCGCTCCTTGGAAACACTATGAAGCTGTTCTACTCTGTTCTATAGGGTCGCTATGAGTCAGAATCGACCCTATGGCAATGTTTTTGTTTGTTTGTTTGTTTTTGGTTTATTCCATAAAGAAAAATTTAAAACTACAAAGGAGATTATATTGTGTTAATACATGTGTGAAGGAGCCCTGGTGGCGCAACAGTTAAGTGCTCGGCTGTTACCCAAAAAGTTCGTTGTTTGAACCCACCCAGCAGCTCCTCTGGAGAAAGACCTGGCAATCTGCTCCCGTAAAGATTACAGCCTAGGAAACACTATTGGTCAGTTCTACTCTGTCACATGGTGTCGCTATGAGTCAAAATTCATCTCCAGGGCACCTAACAACAACGATACATGCATAAGTACTAAAAGATATAAACCATATATGATATAGTCATGTTAGAGGTTACCACTGGTGAGGAAGGCAAAAAAAACAGTAACACCAACCTATGTTGGATAAAATATGACAAACCCAGCCCGATGCCATCGCGTCGATTCCGACTCATAGCGACCTTATAGGACAGAGCAGAACTGCCCCATAGGGTTTCCAAGGACCGCCTGGTGGATTCCAACTGCTGACCTTTTGGTTAGCAGTGGAGCTCTTAACAACTGCACCACCAGGGCTCCCAAAACATGCTTCAAATATGTAGATAAATTTGCAAAAAGTAAGGGATATCCCCCAGGGACCACAGAGAAAGAGAGAAAGAAACAGCTGAGAGGTGAGTGTATGAGCTGATGCTCAGAACAGGAGGAAGATAGTTTTGCTCCCCAGGCAGAGGGCATTAGCAGTGCCTTTTAATACAACATCATCAGAAAAAAGCTATTTATTAGTTTACCTTATTTCAAATAAATAATTGACGAAATTGAAGAAAATAACATAATAAAAATATATTTAGTAACAAAGTAAGAAACACTGCACATAGACTACGTCAAATATAAAAATCACATTTTCTTTAGAGATCACATCACTGTTATTATTATTATAACTATTACGGAACAAAAAATAAACATATAAAGGTGGTCTGCCCCTGATCGCAACTGGTACATACAAAAAAAAGACAATTATTTTTGTTGAAAACATAGTAATCAAAACAATAAAATACAAAAACAGGTAATTGTATAAGTAGCTACCTGTTTAGAAACTCTTAGAAAAGACACTTTTCTGAGAATGGTTTTCCTTGCTTTTAAGTCTCCAAAAAATTTGAATCATGTCATTAAGGTCTATTTTTAGACTACACTGTTTTCATTTGCTAAGATTGTAAGAAAATTCAAGCCATTTGTCATAACTATTTTATATTCAGTTTGTTTCATAATATTTTAGTCAAATTAATTTTTGACACGTGTTGAATTTTGTTCTTTAGCCTAGAGTCCCAGGGGGCCTGCAGATAAAGCCACCCTCATAATCTGGTGCCTCTGATGTTGTAGCAGCCCCGAGGGAATTTGTTAATTTTGGTAACCAAGGGGCAAGTGGCTTAGTTTCCATGATGGAACAGGAGATGAGATACAGTATTTTAAAAAAAGTTAGAAAAAACTTACTTATGGTAGCCCAGTGTTTAAGAGCCTGGCTGCTAACCAAAAAGTTGGCAGTTTGAATCCGCCATCCACTCCTTGAAACCCTGTGGGGCAGTTCTACTTTGTCCTATAGGGTCTCTATGAGTCAGAATCAACTCATTGGCAATGGGGTTATTCATAAAGAGGCAACTGAATAAATTGTAGCATGTCGTTACAATTGAATACGACTAAAATTCAGTTACAATGAACTATGGCTACATATATCACCATAGATAAATCTTAAAAAGTAATGTTGAAAAAACAAAGAATTATACCACAGTATTCCATGTAAGGTGCCTTTGTGGAACAGTGGTTAAGAGCTTGGGTGCTAACCAAAAGGTTGGCAGTTTGAATTCACTAACCACTCCTTGGAAACTCTATGGGACAGTTCTACTCTTCCCTATAGGGTTGCTATTAGTTGATTCCAGGTTTTTTTTTTTCCATGTAAAGAAAAATTTAAGAGTACAAATGAGATTACATTGTGTTAATTAATACATGTGTAAGTGCTAAAAGATATAAACCAAATATGATATAGTCATGTTAGAGGTTATTTCTGGTGAGGGATAGAAACAGGATTAAGAAGAGGTATACAAAGGCATCTGTGGTGTTTGTACTGCATTATTCTTTTTTAAAAAGGATAAAGTAAAATATTAGTATTTGACAAAGCTGGGTGTTGAGTAGCTGGGGCCCTAGGGATATGCATGAAGTACCTTAGCATGAACTTTTAATGAATGAGAGAAGAAATGGAGATATCATATATAAGCTATCGAAGCTGAGGGAAATGCAAGATTGCCAGTTGTGTGTGTTTGTGCATGTGTGTGTATTTTAAGCTGAGAGAGGCTGAGAATGTTTTGGAAAGTTGTATAGAAGGATCCAGGTCAAGTTCACTCATATGAGTGAATATATGAATAAATGAATGAAAGATGGCCTCAACCTTCTCTGTCAACTATAAAGAGAAAAGAATCCAGAGGGCTCGAGACCTGGTGAAATTTAAGAATAACTTTTGTGGGGCATGGAAGAGAAAGCTGACTAGAGATGAGCAAAAGGATGAACAGCTGATGTTGGGTTCTGGAAGACGAGCTCATCAGATGGTTGAGTTCCATATACATAAAGTATTATGGTTATATTATGGTTATACGTGTGGGGCGGGTGTGTGTGTGTGTGTGTGTGTGTGTGTGAATTCATCTAGCCATCTCTTTTAGCATAATGGGGAACTAGAATCCCAGAAGACACAGGCCAGGCCCTTATCATCACCCTCTCTCACATTTCTTGGTGGATTCAGGGCCTGTTGCAAACTTAGGAGGCAAGTAGATATGGTGCAAAGAAGGATAGTTAGAAGACATGTGTTTGAGTCCTGGCTCTGTTATTTAACTAACTGTGACCACAAAGAAGTCACTTAGCCTTTCTAAGTCTCAGTATGCTCTAAACTGGTTGTTGTGTGGAATAAATGCAATAAAGTATGTCAAAGGACTTTGGAAAGTATAAGGCTTTAAATAATCCAATAATTTATTGGAGAAAAAAATGAATCCGCTCAGGAAAAGAAATAGCTAAAATTAAGAAATGGCAAGTGAAACTTCACAGCTAAATCAGGCACAGGGAACATGTTATCTAAAATTATTTTGTATATTTTAGGTATTAAGTGGTGGCTTTTTTGTGCAAGTTAGGGGTCTCTTTTTTTTTTTTTTTTTTTTTACTGTGGTAATACTGGTTAAGTGGTGCTTCCTACCTGTTTGGAAATTGAGTATTTACTACCACACATATGTTAGAGCATTTGAGGATTCTCTTAGTTGAATCAGTAACATTCACTGATGAGCAACATTTTTAATGGTTAGACACACAGATTTTAGAGCTAACCCCACCAAGTTATTTAAACTCTCTGTGTAAAAATGAGGGTAAAAATTGTATCTGCCTCATTATAGGGTTGTTATGAGAATCATGTAATTTGAGGCTTACAAAGTACTTAGAGGATGGCTGACACGTAATAAGTACTATATAAGTACTGTTGTTGTTAAACCAAAAAAACAAACCCGTTGCTGTCGAGTTGATTCCAACTCATAGCATCCCTGTCAACTGATTCCGATTCATGGCGACCCTATGTACAACAGAACGAAATACTGCCCGGTCCTGCGTCATCCTCACAATCGTTGCTATGTTTGAGCCCATTGTTGCAGCTATCTTGTTGAGGATCTTTCTCTTTTTTGCTCACCCTCTGCTTTGCCAAGCATGATTTCCTCCTCCAGGGACTGGTCGCTCCTGATAACATGTCCAAAGTATGCGAGATGAAGTCTCGCTATCCTTGCTTCTAATGAGCATTCTGGCTCTACTTCTTCCAAGACAGATTTGTTTATTCTTCTGGCAGTCCATGGTATATTGAATATTCTCAGCAAATACCATAATTTAAAGGCATCAATTCTTCGGTCTTCCTTATTCATTGTCCAGCTTTCATATGCATATGAGGCAGTTGAAAATGCCTTGGCTTGAGTCAGGCACACCTTAGTCCTTAAAGTCACATCTTTGCTTTTTAACACTTTAAAGAGGTCTTTTGCAGTATATTTGCCCAATGCAATGTGTCTTTTGATTTCTTGATGGCTGCTTCCATGGGCATTGATTGTGAATCCAAGTAAAATAAAATTCTTGACAACTTCAATCTTTTCTCTGTTTATCATGATGTTGCTTATCGGTCCAGTTGTGAGGATTTTTGTTTTCTTTATGTTGAGGTGAAATCCATACTAAAGGCTGTATGGCTTTGATTTTCATCAGTAAGTGCTTCAAGTCTTTCTCACTTTCACCAAGCAATGTTGTATCATCTGCATATTGTAGGTTGTTAATGAGTCTTCCACCAATCCTGGTGCCACATGCTTCTTCATATAGTCCAGCTTCTCGGATTATTTGTTAAGATACAGATTGAATAGGTATGGTGAAAGGATACAACCCTGACGCACACCTTTCCTAACTTTAAACCAGACAGTATCTCCTTGTTCTGTCTGAACTACTGCCTTTTGATCTGTGTACAGGTTCCTCATGAGCAAATTAAGTGTTCTGGAATTCCCATTCTTCAAAACCTTATCCATAACTTGTTATGATCTACACAGTCAAATGCCTTTGCATAGCAATAAAACACAGGTAAATATCTTTCTGGTATTCTCTGCTTTCAGCCAGGATTCATCTGACATTGTCAATGATATCCCTCATTCCAAGTCCTCTTCTGAGTATGGTTTGAATTTCTGGAAGTTCTCTGTTGATGTACTGCTGCAACTGCTTTTAAATGATCTTCAGCAAAAGTTTACTTGTGTGTGATATTATTCGATAATTTCCACATTCTGTTGGATCGCCTTTCTTTGGAATGGGCAAAAATATGGATCTCTTCCAGTTGGTTGGCCAGGTAGCTGTCTTCCAAATTTCTTGGTATAGATGAGTGAGCTCTTCCAGCACTGCATCTGTTTGTTGAAACATTTCAACTGATATTCTGTCAAGCCCTGGAGGCTTGTTTTTCACCAATGCCTTCAGTGCATCTTGGACTTCTTTCTTCAGTACCATCAGTTCCTGATCATATGCTACCTCTTGAAACAGTTGAATGTTGACCAATTCTTTTTGGTATAATGACTGTGTATTCCTTCCATCTTCTTCTGATGCTTACTGCATCATTTAATATTTTCCCCATAGATTCCTTCACTGTTGCAACTCAAGGCTTGAATCTTTTCTTCAGTTCTTTCATCTTGAGAAATGCCAAGCATGTTCTTCTCTTTTGGTTTTCTATCTCCAGCTCTTTGCACATGTCGTTATAATATTGTACTTTGTCTTCTCGAGCTGCCCTTTGAAATCTTCTATTCAGTTCTTTTACTTCATCATTTCCACCTTTTGCTTTAGCTACTTGACATTCAAGAGCAAGTTTCAGAGTCTCTTCTGATTCCATTTTGGTCTTTTATTTGTTTCCTGTCTTTTTAATGACCTCTTGCTTTCTTCATGTATGATGTCCTTGATGTCATTCCACAACTCATCTGGTCTTCAGTTATTAGTGTTCAACGTGTTAAATCTATCCTTGAGATGGTCTATAAATTCAGGTGGGATATACTCAAGGTCGTACTTTGTCTCTGTCGGACTTGTTCTAATTTTCGTCAGTTTCAACTTGAACTTGCCTAAGAGCAAGTGATGGTCTGTTCTGCAGTTGGCGCCTAGCCTTGTTCTAACTGATGATATTGAGCTTTTCCATCATCTCTTTCCATAGATGTAGTTGATTTGATTCTTGTGTATTCCATCTGGCCAGATCCAGGTGTATAGTCACTGTTTATGTTGGCAAAAAAAGGTATTTGCAGTGAAGAAGTCGTTGGTCTTGCAAAATTCTATCATGCGACCTCCAGCATTGTTTCTATCACCAAGGCCGTATTTTCCAACTACTGATCCTTCTTCTTTGTTTCCAACTTTTACATTCCAATCACCAGTAATTATCAATACTGCCTGATTGCATGTTCTATTAATTTCAGAGTGCAGGAGCTGGTAAAAATCTTCAATTTCTTCATCTTTGGCCTTAGTGGTTGGTGTGTAAATTTGAATATTAATCTCATTAACTGGTCTTACTTGTAGGCATATGGATATTATACTATCATTGACAGCATTGTACTTCAGGATAGATCTTGAAATGTTCTTTTTGATGATGAATGCAACGCCATTCCTCTTCAAGTTGTCATTCCCAGCATATAGTACACCATATGATTGTCTGATTCAAAATGACCAATAACAGTCATTTCAGCTCACTAATGCATAGAATATTGATGTTTATGTGTTCCGTTTCATTTTTGATGATTCCCAATTTTCCGAGATTCATACTTCATACATTCCATGTTCTGATTATTAATGGATGTTTGCAGCTGTGTCTTCTCATTTTGCATTGTGCCACATCAGCAAATGAAGGTCCTGAAAGCTTGACTCCCTCTGAGTCATTAAGGTCGACTCTCCTTTGACAAGGCAGCTCTTCCCCTGTCGTCTTTTGAGTGCCTTCCAACCTTGGTGGCTCATCTTCTGGCACTATATCAGACAATGTTCTGATGCTATTCATAAGGTTTTCATTGGCTAATTCTTTTCAGAAATAGACTGCTGGGTCCTTCTCCCTAGTCTATCTTAGTCTGGAAGCTCAGCTGAAACATGTCCACCATGGGTGACCCTGCTGGTATCTGAATACCAGGGGCATAGCTTCCAGTATCACAGCAACATGCAAACCCCCAAAGTATGACAAACTACAGACGCATGGGGGCACCCCATCACATCTTACCAAAAATTTTAATTCAACTCCAAGTCCAAAATCCAAAAAATTCCTCTTCATCTGTGAAATCTAGAATGTAACTTATCTGCTTCCAAAGTATTATGGTGGAATAGGCACAAGCTACATTTCCATTACAAATGGGAGAAATTGGAGGGAAAGAAGGGATAACAGGCACCAGGAAAGTCAGCAGAACACAATACATTAACCCTCAAGGCTTGAAAATAATCCTCTGTTCTCTGAGACCATTAAGATAATGGCCCTGCCCTCCAGATTCTGGGTGTTTGCTACTCTCAGGATTCTATGTGGAGGCCCTTGACCCTGGGCTTCAGCTCCACCATCCAGGCTCAGTGGAATGGCAACTCTGCTCCTTTGGCTTTGGGCAGCCCCATTCTCCTAGTCCATCTAAGTGGCTACTCCACTTTTAGAAACTCCAGAGGCCATGGCTCCACCTTTTGAGACAGAGGCAGCTCTGCTTCCTGTGTTCCTTGTTTCTTCAGCTTCTGCTTCCTGGTTCCTTGGCCTCTCAGCCCCTTGAGGCTCACTGCCCATGTCTGTCCTGCAGGGACAAGTGTTCCAAAGCAATTTAGCTCCACTGATAAGTGCTCCAAGGCACCCTACTCCACCAGGAAGCCTTCTGCCAAAGGCACTCAGCTCTCTTGCTCCATGGGTTGGCTCCAACACTGTCTTGCACTGGTCTCCTGGTTCTGCTGCTGCCGTTTCTCTGCTGCTGCTTTTTGCCATCTGTTAACAGTTCTCCTAACTTCTTTCTGAGTCCTCATGAGAATTGTCTTTGATGTCCATAATTCCACCAACAGTCTCTTCAAGATAATCTAGGCTTTTACTATTAGGCACTTTAAAACTCTTCCAGCCTCTATCTATTCACAGTTTTAAAACTGCTTCCACATTTTAGGTATCTGTTAGAGCAGCACCCCACTCCTGGTACCAAATTCTGTCTTAGTTATCTAGTGCTTCTATAATAGAAATACCACAAGTGGATGGCTTTAACACAGAGAAATTTATTGCCTCACAGTCTAGGCTAGAAGTCCGAATTCAGGATTCCAGCTTAGGGAAGGCTTTCTGTCTCTGTTGGCTCTGGTGGAAAGGTCTTGACATTAATCTTCACCTGGTGGAGGAGTTTCTCATCACAGGGCCCTTGGGTCCAAAGGACATACTCTGTTCTTAGTGCTTCTTTCTTGGTGGTATGAGGTCCCTCAGTCTCTCTGCTTGCTTCTCTCTTTTATATCTCAAAAGAGATTGACTTAAGACGCAACTTAATTTGTAGAGTGAGTCTTGCCTCCTTAACATAACTGCCAATAACCCCACCTCCTTAACCCCACCATAGAGGTAGGATTTACAGCACACAGGAAAATCACATCAGATGACAAAATGGTGAACAATCACACAATACTGGGAATCATGGCCTAGCCAAGTTAATAGATATTTTTGGGGGACACAATTCAATCCATGACAGATGCTTATTGAGATGTTTCTTAAAGTAATGGTGAAAAATGAAGAACAACCTAAATATTCAACAATACTAAACTGATTAATATATTATTAATATTGATGTTATATTGCAATCTATAGAGCCATAAAATGAGACAGTTATCTATTTTTCTTTAATATGGAAAGTTCTTTTTGATATATTGTTAAGTAAAGTCAAGTTTCTAAGCCATGTGTGGGATTTGATCCCATTTTCTTTGTTTTTATAAAAGGTGATTTTTTTTTTTTTTTTTTTTTGAATTTCAAGGTAGTTTATTTAGTATCTGACAATGGTGTGGGGAAAGAATACACTATTGTCCATATATCAGTTTAATCACAAATAACACATGTATATCATCATATTAATAATTTTTCAGCTGTCATTGATGTGTAAACTTATCTCCAATTGTCACAGCGGCAACAATTGTCAGGGTGGCGAAGACAGTAGCCAAACACAACTCTTACAGAGAAGTGGGGCCAAGGAGGGTCACTCAGAGGAGTCAACCCCGGCTTCCATCCCAGGAGTTTATTTATAGTCAATACAGCAAGCAATGAAGCAAATAACAGAACAATGGGCTTTGGGTGAATAATAATAAGTTTCAGGCAAGGGAGAAGGAATTCAGGTAAACAAGCCAATCAGTAATGGGACAATAGGTTTGGGAAAACAAGTCGTGCCTAATCTCCTCCTCATTGCTGACAAGTCTCAACATGTCCTGTGCAGCACAGAGGCCTTTGAGGGGCTGAAGTTGTCAATAGTGTAGCCATGTTTAAACGGCATATATCACCACATCCAATCTCTTTACATTGTTGACTCTTATAATTCTTAGTTTTAAGTGTTTGCCACTTTTGTTGTAAAAAATCTTTTGCTTTAATTTTTTTTTCCCCTAAGATAGCATATGTCACATTTTAAAATGAGTTCATTTACTTTGGGATTTGTTGATTAACTGTCCTTTTTTTTTCCTTAATTTTTTTTTTTTTAATTGTCCTTTAGATAAAGGTTTACAGAACAAACTAGCTTCTCATTAAACATTTACTGCACATATTGTTTTGTGACATTGGTTACCAACCCCACAACTTGTCAACACTCTCGTTTCTTGACCTTGGGTTCCCTATTACCAGCTTTCCTGTCCCCTCCTGCCTTCTAGTCCTTGTCCCTGGGCTGTTGTGCCCCATTAGTCTTGTTTGTTTTATGGGCCTGTCTAATCTTTGGCTGAAGGGTGAACCTTGGGAGTGACTTCATTACTGAGCTAAAAGGGTGTCCGGAGGCCGTACTCTCAGGGTTTCTCCAGTCTCTGTCAGGCCAGTAAGTCTCGTCTTTTTTTGTGAGTTAGAATTTTGTTCTACATTTTTCTCTAGCTCTCTCTGGGACCCTCTGTTGTGATCCCTGTCTGGGCAGTCAGTGATGGTAGCTGGGCTCCATCTAGTTGTGCTGGACTCAGTCTGGTGGAGGCCGTGGTAGTTGTGGTCCATTAGTCCTTTGGACTAATCTTTCCCTTGTGTCTTGTTTTCTTCATTCTCCTTTGCTCCTGAAGGGGTGAGACCAGTGGAGTATCTTAGATGCTACTCACCAAGGTAGAATGTAGAACATTTTCTTTATGAACTATGTTATGCCAATTAAGCTAGATGTTCCCTGAGACCATGGTCCCCACAGCCCTCAGCCCAGCAATTTGGTCCCTCAGGGAGTTTGGATGTGTCTGTGGAGCTTGCATGACCTTGCCTTGTACAAATTGTGCTGGCTTACCCAGTATTGTGCCCTCTCTTACCCTCCACCAAAGTTACCACTTATCTATTGTCTATTTAGTATTCCTCCAACACCCCTCCCATTCCTCGTAATCAACAAAGATTGTTTCTTTTTGTGTGTAAACCTTTTCATGAGTTTTTAGAGTAGTGGTCTCATACAATATTTGTCCTTTTGAGATTGACTTATTTCACTCAGCATAATGTCCTCTAGATTCATCTATGTTATGAGATCCTTAGCAGATTCATCATTGTTCTTTATCTTTGCATAATACTCCACTGTGTGTATGTACCATAGTTTGTTTATCCATTCATCTGTTGATGGGCATCTAGGTTGTTTCCATCTTTTTGCTATTGTGAACAATGCTGCTATGAACATGGGTATGTATATGTCTATTTGTGTGACAGCTCTTATTTCTCTAGGATATATTCCTAGGAGTGGGATTGCTGGATCATATGGTATTTCTATTTCTAGCTTTCTAAGGAAGCACCATATCATTTTCCAAAATGGTTGTATCATTTTGCATTCCCACCAGCAGTGCATAAGAGTTCTGATCTCCCCGCAGCTTCTCCAACATTTGTCATTTCCAGTTATTTTTATTCATGCCAGTAACACCGGGGTGAGATCGTATCTCACTGTGGTTTTGATTTGCATTTCTCTAATGGCTAGTGATCACCAGATTTCCTCATGTCTCTATTTCCTCATGTGTCTGTTGGCTGCTTGAATGTCTTCTTTGGTGAAGTGTCTATTCATTTCTTTTGTCCATTTTTTAATTGGATTATTTGTCTTTTTGCTGTAGAGGTGTTGGATTTTCTTGTAGATTTTAGAGATTAGACCTTTGTCTGACTTGTAATGTCCAAATTTTTTCCCCCAGTCTGTAGGTTGTTTTTTTTACCCTTTTGGTGAAGTCTTTTGATGAGCATAAGTGTTTAATTTTTAGAGGATCCCAGTTATCTAACTTATCTTCTGGAGTTTGTGTGTTGTTGGTTATGGTTTGTATCCTGTTAATACTGTGTGTTAGGGCCTCTGGCCTTGATATTATTTTTTCTTCTATGAACTTTATAGTTCTTGGTTTTGTATTTAGGTCTTTGATCCATTTTGAATTAGTTTTTGTATATGGTGTGAGGTATGGGTCCTATTTCATTTTTTTGCAGATGAATATACAGTTTTGCCATCACCATTTGTTAAAAAGACTCTTCCCCATTTGATGGACTTTGGGCCCTTGTTGAAGATCAGGTGACTGTAGGTGGATGGATTTACATCTGGGTTCTCAATTCTGTTCCATTGGTCAATGTACCTGTCATTGTACCAGTACCAGGCTGTTTTGACTACTGTAGCTGTGTAATAGGTTATGAGGTAAGGTAGTGATAGTCCTCCTATTTCATTCTTCTTCTTCAATAGTGCTGTAATTATCTGGGGTCTCTTCCCTTTCCATATAAAGTTAATGCTTAGTTTTTCCATCTCTTTAAAGAATGTTGCTGGTATTTGGACCGGGATTGCATTGTATTTGTAGATTGCTTTGGGTAGAATTGCCATTTTCACAATGTTGAGTCTACCTATCCATGAGCATGGTAAGTTTTTCCATTTATGTAGATCTCTTTCGGTTTTTTGCAGTAGTGTTTTGTAGTTTTCTTTGTATAGGTCTTTTATGTCCCTGGTTAGATTTATTCCTAAGTATTTTATTTTTTGGGGGGCTATTATAAATGGTATTGCTTTCCTGATTTCCTTTTCATCATTCTGTTTATTGGTGTATAGGAATCCAACTGATTTTTGTATGTTTATCTTGTATCCTGCTACTCTGCTGAATTGTTCTATTAGTTCCAGTAATTTTCTTGTGGAGTCTTTTGGGTTTTCTATGTACAGTATCATATCATCTGCAAAGAGGGACAATTTAACTTCTTCATTGTCAATTTTGATGCCCTTTATTTTTTGTTCTTGACTTAATGCTCTAGCTAGGACTTCCAGCACAATGTTAAATAGGAGTGGAGATAAAGGGGATCCTTGTCTTGTTCGTGTTCTCAAGGGGAAAGTTTTCAGCCTCTTTCCATTAAGAATGATGTTGGCTGTTGATTTTGCATAGATGCCCTTTATTATGTTGAGAAATTTCCCATCTATACCCATTTTATTGTGAGTTTTTATTAGGAATGGGTGTTGGACTTTGCCGAATGCCTTTTCTACATCAATTGAGATCATCATGTGATTCTTTTCTTTCCTTATAAATGGTAGTTTTTATATGTTTATATTTTAATAGAAAAAATTTAGAAGAACCTACAGAAAATTATTAATGATAATTGTCTCTGGAAGAAGTCCTAGTGATGCAATGGTTAAGTGCTCAGCTGCTAACCCAAAGACTGGAGGTTCCACTAGCCACTCAGCAGGAGAAAAGGCCTGGTGATCTGCTCCTGTAAAGATTACAGCCTAGGAACCCTATGGGATAGTTCTACTCTTTCATACATGGTTGCTATGAGTGAACTGGGAGGCACACAACAACAACAACAATTGTCTCTGGGTAGTGATATTTCGAGTGATTTTAATTTGCCTTTCTATGTTTTTGTTTTTATTTTCTAAATTTTCTGCAATGATCATGCATAAGGAAAGAAAAATATTTTGAAGAGGAATTTCATCAGTTTGGCTAGCTTTTGTCATTGATTTATTTGGGGGGAAAAGGTGCTGTGTATTCCTAGAGGGCCATCACTCGCCTTAGGAATGTTTCGTTTTCTCCTGACTCTGTGGGTGAAGGGAACATGCCTGTGGATTATGTGAAGGCTGATGGTGTAAACACAAGTGATGAAAAGTGGTACAATGGTACATTTACTTCTTCCTGTCTCCCTCCCTTTTTTCCCCACATTATTCTCAGTGGGAAAGAGGGTATCTATTACACAAGGTCGAAAGTACTGTATTATCTAAGGTCTCAAGAGGGGAAAAAGGAGAGAACAATCCTTATCTCAACCTAGTAATCAATGGTGAGTTCTCTAAACCACAATGGCTCCCTTTTGCTAAACTAATTATGTTGGCTGAAAGACCATCTTTGAGCTACTCCCGACAGACAGGGCACAATGATTAATTCGGAGTTTTTGGCTGACAACTCCTAGGGGGGCTGCCAACACGTCTCCTAAGGTTGTTCTCAGAATTTTCTGGCAGATTTCCAAAGGCCAGAAATCTAGGGGGGAAAAAAAAACAGAAAAAGATTAGATTCTTCTCTCAGTGTTTACAAGGCCAGACTTGGACTCTTCTGGATGGGAGACAAACACCCAGAATAACTAACCTCACACCTGTTGCTCTCTATTACTCCTGACAGGGGTTTCCTTTTGTTTCTAGTGACTAGAGATTCTAGGTTCCACTAATTTATCTCCTACCTGAGATTTTCATTTGCATTAGGATACCTCTGATTAAGTGCAGGCATCTGAGGACCAAGCTTAAATTGAAGGACCGTGACTGAGAGAAGCATTTTCATATAATAGTGAAGAACTAGGACTCTGGGCTTAAGTTATCACTCACTGGCAAATTTATTAAGCTTTCTAAGCCTCAGTCTCCACCTTGGAGCCCTGGTGGCTCAGTGGTTAAGGGTTCAGCTGCTAACCAAAAGGATGGCAGTTTGAATCCACCAGCTGCCCCTTGGAAACCCTATGGGGCAGTTCTTCTACTCTGTTCTATAAGGTCACAATGAGTCGTACTCAACTTGACAGCAATGGGTAAGCCTCAGTCTCCACCTGAGTAAAACGGGGGTTAAACAGTACCTACTTCAAGAGGTTGGAGTCCCTGGGTGGCCCAAACAGTTAACATTATTGGCTGCTAACTGAACGGTTGGAGGTTCGAGGCCACCCAGAGGTGCCTTGGAAGAAAGTCCTGGTGATCTACTTCTGAAAAATCATCCATTGAAAATCTTATGGAGCACATTTCTACTCTGACACACATGGGGTTGCTATGAGTCGGAATCCACTGGACAGCAACTAGTTTTTTCTTTTTATCTGAGATCCTGGGAGAGTCCATGAAACTGGCATTTAATACCTGTTTAATAAAAGGCAGCATTAGCAAAGAACAGCATTTCGAGAGCTTAGGATTGACCTTATTTTTATTTTCAAGCCTATGGAAGGAAAGGTTGGATGGAGTCCATATTGTGACTAGAATCCTCTGTGTTGGAGAATGTGATTTCCTCCACTCGGGCTAAATCTTTTGGGCAGTTTACACAGGAAATGTTTACTTCTTTAGTAAACATAGTGTGTTTTGACAAAATTGTTTTAATTCTCCTGGAATCCAGACTTCTGGATTCTTGGAATTGGGGTGACTCACACAGGCCATCCTCCCTTTGGTGTCTTTTTGAACCTTGAAGAAACTGGTTCCCTGGAGTCACCTTGGGGTCAAATCAATAGCTTTGTAAACAATTTAAGAACAGCAAGTGTTTTGTCTTAGGCATTAGGTTCTTTTGGAAAATTATCTATGTGCAGCCAGCTTCCAGAAGCAGGAACTCTAGGGTATGTCTAGAAGCTGTTTTAGGATGTATGACATGTCCTTGGTGACAGTTCCTGTAACTTGCCCTGTGCTTTGATATTATTGTTTTAGAAATTAACATAACAATGACCTGTATAACCCACTTTCACTGTCCCCTCTTCAAGCGCCTTCCCCACATGTTCCAGGTGATGCTGCCTGATTTGAACTGTATCTATTTACAACAAATATATTTTGTTACACTACTTTTTGGTGTTTCTCTAAGCAGTTTAGATTTTGACACTTTTTAGTCCGAAGTCCCAAACCACAGTATTTAAAACAACACCACCATTGAATGTAGGTGATGTTTTGGATGTCTGGTTTCTTGAATATTTCTTAAATTTATGCCTATGGCTCCCTTTAACCACAGAACTTCAGATGTTCATAATCTGTTGGGAACATTACCAGGGCAAAAGAATGCTTCCTCTTATGCTGCCAATTTCCTTGCAAAGGAAACATTAGAAAGCTCAGAATATTTCATTTACTTGAGAAGAGTAGGAAAAAGTGAACTATTAAATACTAAAAGAAATGTCAGTGAATCTACTTAAACTGATCATTGCAGCTGGCAGCAGCTCATTGAAAGAGTCGGTTTCATATGTGATAGCTTTCAAAGAACCTTTTCATATATTTTTGGAGTCCTCCCTGAAAGGATTCCTTTCTTCATGAACATGGCTCTTAAGGAGGGCCTCTATAAATCAAAATTAATTGGAAGGTAAGCACGGCTCTTTAAAGAAATAGAAGCCTGACTCAGAAATGTTGATGGAACTAGAGTCATCAAATTGACCTTCCCATCCAGGCAGACCATTTTTGTTCTTATTTCCAAAGTGAACCAAAAGTTTTAAAGGGACAAAGTCCTGTTTATGAAATCTGCAAACAGTTCCTGCGTAGCCTTCACGGTCTTGTGCTATCTGGCCAATACAATTGTATCTGAGATGGGGCTGCTAAAAGGACCCTTTTGGCTGCACTCACTCCCTGTGTTCGTTCAGATTACATAGTCACCTGTGATCTCTGAAGTGATTTCTCTACCTCCACCCCCTAGCTAAACATTTGCCTCTAAGAACAGAATACTTCTCTTTTCTCTTCTGAATCTTCACTGACCTTAACTTTTTGGAACTTTTGCAAACAATAAGAATCAATTAACAATAGAGCGCTAAGTCAGAGCCCTGGAAAGGTGAAAACTGGCTGTATGGAAATGTCTTTCAGAGTTCCTGAAGTGCTATGGGTAGAAATGTTATGCGTTTGTGCGCGTGAAAGTCCACATGCTTTAAAGCTAAGTGAGGATTAAAGGAATTAATGCACAGAGGAGTGCCTGACTCAGAGATGGTCAACAAACACTTCTCTTCCTCCTACCCACCTCACCCTGCAGCACCCTTTCTATAATGGAGAGCTATTATGTATCCCCTGAATCTTCTTTTCTCTCAGGGTAAACACCTGGCTTTATTTTTAATTTTTTTCGGTTGCTCTTTATTTGAGAGTTTCTATACCCAATCATTTTTGTTATTGTCCTCAGCTCAACAAAGTTTCTTTTCATGTCAATTGTAGTGCATGGAAGTGAACTCAATATTCTAGGTGAGGGGACCACGGCAGAACAAGGCGACCTTTATATCCTCTGAACATGATTTCTCTCACATGTCAGACCCAAGTCACCTGGGTTGACTCAACATACTATTGATCTAAATTAAGTCAGCAGAGGCTCCTACGGGTTTCACCATTCACAGGTCAGGGAGTTGGGAAGACACCTACTTTATTCATATCCCACGAAAGGTTTTGTCAAATGCTTTTGGAGATCCAGCTTTGCTCTGACTATGGCATTGCTTTTATTTACCAGCAAAAAATAACACAATGTTGTTATCATTCAAAAGACATTTACCAAGTGCCTGGCACTCAGCAAGTTATTTTTGAATGACCGAATGCGTTTATACTTCATGAATTACACAGGCTCCTGTTGGTCACTGTGGCTGATTTTAACATATGTTGTAACTATGGCTATCTCACTGTCATCTTCTGTCCCTCAGCAAATATCCCTCAGTTTGCTTCTCACTAGTAATTGGAGGTGGCCCAGAAATCTCAAACCTAGTTTCCCTGGGTGACTGCCACCTTAATTTGTGGAAGCCAGGAGATTTGAACTGGTTCAGAGCAGTGTACCCTTCTCGCTCACAATCTCCTGTATCTCATGCTCCTATATTTTGTCACTAATGTTTGTTCTACCACTTTTGTTCCAAAGTTTATTCTTCTTGGAAGAAAACTGAAAAGCAAAATTGATCAGATTTTTATTCCTGCTTTTTCTCTGTCATCTGTCAATATTACATTGTTTGCCCCAAGAAATAGGTCTATCTTCTCTATTCTTCTAACTTTGAATATTATTAATAAGACCATTTGTTGTCCTTAGGTATTCATGACTTAAGAAACCCTGGTGTCAAGCTAGAGACAATTGTGACTTCAAGCTGCTGATACTTTCTAGTGACTAACTGAACTGCTGAAGTTCTCATAGAGAAACTCAGAAGAACTTAAAGACTTCTGATGAGCTTTAACATTTTGAGTAAAACCTAGGGTGCCAAAGTGAGCGATAATTGTTTAAATATTCAAACGATATTGATGATTTATAGGAAACTGAAAAAATACAGCTTGATATGTTCTGTTAGCTTTCATATAAAACTACTGTGATGCTATCAGTAAAAACTGTAACTACAAAACCTATGCCACACTGGGTGCTATATGCGTAAGTCTCACGGTGACGCTATTGTTTACATTTTTACAGTTGAGGAAGCTGAGGTTTTAGAGTATGTAGTAACTCACCCAAGTTCATCCATTCAGTAACAGCAGAGCTAGTATTTGAACCCAGGTTTGCCTACTCATAGGCTGAACACTCCCAGTTCCATTACTGCCTACCAACTTCCATTCATCTATTTGAAAAATATTTATTGAGTGCACTCTATCTACCAGGCACTATTCTAAGTGCCTATGAAGCATTGGTGTTTCAGTGGTAGAATTCTTGCCTTCCATACTGGAGACCTAGATTTTATTCCCAGTCAATGTATCTCATGCCCAGCTGCCACGCATCTGTCAGTGGAGGTTTGTGTGTTGCTATGATGCTTGCTGAACAGGTTTCAGCTGAACAGGTTTCAGCGGAGCTTCCAGAATAAGATGGACTAGGAACAAAGGTCAGGTAACCTACATCCGAAAATCAGCCAGTGAAAACCCTATGGATCATATCAGTCCAATTCCCAACCAATCATGGGGATGGTGTAGGACAAGGCAGTGTTTTATTCCATTGTGCATGGGGGCAGGGATCATTTTGCTGTTGCTTATTTCATCATTGTATTTCTATTGCCTAGCTTAATGCCTGGCAGGTGGTAAGTGCTCAAGGTCCATACACTCAATAAATATTTGTTAAATGAATGAATATTTGTTGAAAGAACTTTTTTTTTTTTTTAATTTAGAAGAGGTATGCTGTTCTGAAAATATTTAGAGATTAAAAATTTTTTTCTTGAGTTCCGACTTTCATTACAATGCTCTTTTACCAGAAATATCCACCAACTTTAATTCAGGATGAGAAAATGATTTTATCGGAAACAACATTGCTCATAAATATGAGATTTCAAAAAAAAGTTTGAAGCATCAGTACATGTGACTTTTAATATATGTTGTAAATATATATATATTTCTGTATATAAATAGATAAATATAGGTATATATAAATATATAAGTGTTATGAACGTCCCCAAGGGGTAGCTTTTCTGTAGTCTCAGGGCCACGTGCCCTCTGTCTGCTAGGATTGAGGAGAAGAATGGCCAAGACCCTCGGGATTTTTGTTGTCAGCTGTTGCTGAGTCGGCTCCTGACTCATGGTGACCCCATGCACAATGGGATGAAATGCTGCCCAGTCCTGCTCTGTCCCTGTGATCAATCGTGGAACAGACCACTGTGATCCACAGGATTTTCACTGGCTGATTTTTGGAAGTAGATCACCAGGCCTTCCTTACTAGTCTGTCTTTGTGTGAAAGCTTCCCTGAAACCTCTTCAGCATCATAACAACATGCAAGCCTCCATTGACAGATGGTGGCGGCTGCACATTAGATGTGTTGGAGGAGAATTGAACCCTGGTCTCTCACATGGAAGGACAGAATTCTACCTCTGAACCACCATTTCCATTATATATATAAAGGAAAAAGAGAACAAATCCGTTGCCATCAAGTTGATTCCAACTCATGTGACCCTATGTATTACAGATTAGAATTGAGCTCCATAGGGTTTTCTTGGCTGTAATCTTTACAGAAGCAGATCATCAAGTTTTTTTTTTTGCAGCACCACCTCGTGGGTTTGAACTGCCAATCTTTCAGTTAGTAGCCTTAGTATAAACCAAAACCAAACCAAAGTCATTGCTATTGAGTCAATTCTGACTCATGTTAGCGACCCTATAGGACAGAGTAGAACTGTCCTATAGGGTTTCCAAGGAGTGGCTGATGGATTCGAACTACTGACCTTTTGGTTACCAGTAGAGCTCTTCTTAACCACTGCACCACCAAGGCTCCTTAGTATATATCCTACTTATTTCATTATTATGGAGATCTTTTTGGATGTTTCATCCTGAGAAAAAGAAGAGACAACTAAATCACAGAGGAGCAGTGCTGCACAAATTTTAACAGGACCCAAGGTATACCTTGGAGTGTCTCAGTTCATTTAGCTTATTTCCATGATTTTTTTTCCTAGCCACATAATTCTGAACTCTTTGGTTGAAACTGGACTCAGATATGGAAAGAGTGAAATAATGTGTCTGTATCCATTTTTACAAGGTTTTAAGGACAATTGGCAGGTCTACAAAATCTGAACAAGCCAAGATTTCCTACAGCTTTCCTGACCTACGTTCAGCTCTCTAAAGAGAAATCTCATCCATCAGAGAAATTCATCAGAAATCCCTCAAGAGACAGATCTAATGGTATCAATATCCTTATTGCTGTTTAAGACTTGGAAGTGTTGCTGGTGTTCTCCATGCCTCCCTCTGGAAACCAAAAACCAAACCCACTGGCACCGAGTCAATTCCAACTCATAGCGACCTTACAGGACAAGGTAGAACTGCCCTACAGGGCTTCTAAGGCTGTAATCTTTACAGAAGCAGACTACCATGTCTTTCTCCCACGGACCCGGTGGTGGATTAGAACAGCTGACCTTTTAGTTAGCAGCCTGGCACTTTAACCACTGCACCATCAAGGCTTTTTTCCCTCTGTAAAGTCATGTAATAATGTGTGCTTTTGGCAGCTGCACATGGCAACACAGTGCAATGCTTAGGAGTCTTGGACAAATTTCTTAAACTCTGAGCATCAATTTCTTTATCTATAAAATGGTATAATAATAGAATATTTCAGAGATTTGTTATGGATTAATGTATGTAAAGAGTTAATACCTGCTCACCACCGTATCTGACACAGAATAAGTGTTCAAAATGTTAGCTCTGAATACAGAGAAGTTGTATGAAATTTCATTAAAAAATTAAAAAAAAAAAACCTATTGCCATCAAGTCAATTCCGACTAAGTGATTCTAATAAGAGTAGGGTGCGGATAGAATCCAGAGTCCCTTAATTTCTATTCTCTGCTGAATGTTCCCTGCCTTTGGACTCAATCTGTGTGGCCTTGAACTATTCTTGAAAGGCTTCTCCTCATTAAAAAATTATAACAACACCTGAATACTATGAAATATAAAATAAATTAGGCTAAAATAGTCTGAAAGGTAGTTAGTGTTAACTATAAAGTATTAATATTGCATTGAGAAGTACATATTTACTCAGTGCAGGGAAGAATGATGAAATAATGTAGGCACTGGGGACACACTGTGACTGATGCAGGTCAACTGTATTCTCTTTAGAATTCATAACCAGCTTCTTCATCTTCTGTAGGTCATTGTCTTATCTTAATACTCAATGAAATGGTTAAATTAACAATGATTTCTCTGACTGCATTCTTCTGTATGCTTCCTCTGCCCTTGAATTAATTGGCTCACAAGTCAGTCAAGAAACAAATCCCCACAAACTTGTATCACTGTGTCAACTGAAAGCAAACATAATTCCTGATGAAAACCTATCAATAAAACTGCCATAGAAGGAACCAAGAAACCTTGTCTTAAGTTGGCAGAGGCTCCAGGTAGAGCGTAGAACATCTGGAACTCTAGAACTGGCTCATTCTGGTTTGAACGCCTGCTGATGATTTGCATTTCTAACAAGTTCCCTGCTTAGAATTTGCATTTCTGCCCCAGATATACTGAATTAGAACCTACATTTTAACAAGATACTCAGGTGATTATTATGTATAACTTCCTGGGAACGTGTTAGAAATACAAATTCTCGGCAGGGAACTTGTTAGGGGGAAAAAAAAAAATCCTCACCACTGGACCAATGAACAACATCATGATAAATGGAGAAAGGATTGAAGCTGTCAGGGATTTCATTTTGCTTGGATCCACATTCAACGCCTATGGAAGCACAAGTCAGGAAATCAAGTGATGTATTCTATTGGGCAAATCTGCTGCAAAAGACCTCTTTAAAGTGTTAAAAAGCAGAGATGTCACTTTGAGGACTAACGTTACTCCTGACCCAAGCCATGATATTTTCAGTCACCTTATATGCATGAAAAAGCTGCACAATGAATAAGGAAGACTCAAGAAGAATTGACACGTTTGAATTACAGTGTCGGCAAATTATATTGAATATACCACGGACTGCCAGAAGAATAAACAAGTCTGTTTTGGAAGACCTACAGCCAGAGCGCTCCTTGGAAGTGAGGATGGCGAGGCTTTGTCTCACGTACTTTGGATAAGTTATCGGGAGGGACCAGTCCCTGGAGAAGGACATCATGCTTGGTAAAGAAGAAGGTCAGGGAAAAAGAGAAAGACCCTCAACGAGATGGATTGACTCGGTGGCTGCAACAATGGGCTCAAGCATAACAACGATTGTGAGGATGGCGCCGGACCGGGCAGTGTTTCCTTCTGTTGTACGTAGGGTTGCTGTAAGTTGGACCCAACGCGACGTACCTAACAACAGCAACAACTTGACCAAGGGATGTTTCCTCTTGTTCCACGTGCCTCACCAAGCATAGAGTCTTGGTTTGTCTTGTGTTTACTAGTTCCTGTTTCTTTTTTTTTTATCAAGGTAAACTACATTATCCTGAAGAGGGAATGCTGTCAGAGGTAAAGTTCAATAAAATAAGGTGGAGAAATAAACACACTTCAGAGGCCATGGTGTCCTCAGTGTGTACCCTCATTTGCTGAAGTCTTTTCCATGCACAGCGTCCTTACCCCTCCTCTTCCTTTCCTTATCAGGAACAGCTCCCAAGTAGTAACAAACTTTGCTCATTTAGATAGCAATGCTAGATAAAGGCAACCCTAATGGAGTAATTAACTAATTTCAGCATCTGCTGGTTGTTGTTAGTTGCCGTAGAGCCAATTTCAACTCATGCCAACTCCACGTGTGCAGAGTAGAACCACTCCATAGAATTTTCAAGCTCCGACCTTTCTGACACGGATGGCCAGGCCTGTCTTCTGAGGCAACTTTGGGTGGGTTTGAACCACCAATCTTTTGGCTAGTAGTTGAGCACTTAACCATTTGCACCACCTAGGGACTCATGACGAGTCCTGGTGGCACAATGGTAAGGAGTTCAGCTGCTAACCAAAAGGTCAGCAGTTCAAATCCACCAGCTACTTCTTGGAAACCCTACAGGGCAGTTCTACCCTTTCCTATAGGGTCACTATGAGTCAGAAGCGACTTGACGACACATAACAACAACAACAGGGATTCATGGAGTAATTAAGTATCTGCTGGTTAAAAGCAGGATATTGCAACCTGGAAGCCTTTGATTCTGAAATCAGAGTTTATGCCAGCGAGAGCATACATGAGATGAGGCCAGCCTTGGCTAGGGAGCCTGACACCTTCATATCTACACTCCCTGAGGCTGGGGACACTCCAGGGCCCCTGAAGACTGATCTCTGTAGAGTAGGTGCTCTATTTTTGATTAGAGAATGTAGAGACCATAAAATCTTTAGGCTTCAATCTTCTGGAATCACCATTGATCAAGAAGAAATTCAAATGTCCACCGGATATTAGGTATAGAAAACTAACTAATTCACTACCTTTTTTCTCAATTCCAATCAGTTGTTCTGTGTGGAACTAATGTGTAGCTTTATTTCTCTGTAAGGATGGATCAATGGCACAATGCATTAATATTTCCTGATACTTCTAGCATATGTGATTTTAATTTTCCAAAAACTATTAGCACATTCTCAGGACAGAGCTGTATTCCAGGATTTGGAAACTAAGAAGCAGCTAATTGTCAAAAAATAGTTTCTGGTTGTAGTAATGAAGTCTGGTTTCAATGTATTTTTCTCTGGTAACTCAGCAAAAGGCTTAAATAAGCCCATACTGACAAATGTGGACCAAGTTTCCCCTCCCTCTCTTTCCTTCTTCTCTGTCAGGAGACTGCTGTGGAAGAAAATCAGTCTGCCCTGGCATGGCAACCCTCCGTGTTTTCAGAGCCAAGCCTCCCTTAGCTTTCTCTGGGTGTATAACTTGAGCTTCTTTGTGTGTGACCCTGGCATTGGGCATACAATTTCCACAGCCAGGCCAACTGAGGAAGCCACCAAACACAGAGCATCTATGCCCTGGGCCATGGAGCAGATAGGGGCTGGATTTCTTTCCCTTGCATCCTGGGAAGCTGGTTTTTTCTTTGCTACCCACTCTCAGTACAGACCTTGGCTCTGGCATGACAGTCAGGCAAATTCTCACCAAGAGCAGAAAGGAGGAAATGATCTGGACAGTATTTCTCAACACTTCAGAACTCATGCCCCCACTTAGAGACACAAATCAACAATAAGTGATTTAAAATGTCAAAATAACCGTTTTGATTTTCTTTTCCAAACATAAAGTTGTATTATAATATTGATTGTTTTCGTAAAAACTTACATGCCCCCCCTGAAAACTTTAATATGCCCTACAGAAAGTCATTGATCTGAAATATGGGTGATCTCAAATGGTCATCCATCCTGGGTTTTGTGGGTTGGAGGTAGAAGACTATTTCCCTGCTCTGTTATGGGCTCACCTTTGTTAACAATCCTAGTATTTTGATTCTAATAGGTGTGTACAGCATGCCACCCAAGGGAATGTATTTGGCAGTTATCCCAGTGATTTGATTAAGGGAAACAGCCAACTGGAATAATTCCATTTGATAAGCATATTTTCTTTCTTCCTTTTTAGTTTGCCTGCTGTTTATTGAGTAAAGTAGATCATCCCCAAATCTCACAGTTGTGTACAGATTGGTTCTCATAATGATGGAAATCTAGAAGCATAAAATGCTATGCAAGCCAGGTGATTATTTTTATGAACTTAATTATTTTCCATTGTAAGCTTGCTATATATGCAAGAGAATTATTTCAAACTGAATTGCTTTAGAAGGATGATATCCTTCAAGGACTTCTTTCTACTACTAGCCAAAGAGTAAATTAAAACCACCAAATCTTTACTTTTTCGTAATAATACATCTTTCGAAAAAAAACGACACAAGAGATTTAAGAGGATCAAGAAATATCCAGAATATTCCTCATGAATGGATATTTGAATGTTACTTATTTCCTGAAAAATCTACATCACCTTGGAATAACAGACCAAAAGGGAATGAGAATAGACCTACCAGTTACCAGTTGCTGTTAAGTCAACTCTGAATCATGGCAACCCCATATGTGTCAGAGTAGAACTGTGCTCCAGATGGTTTCCAAACAGTGGCTGATGGATTCGAATGGCCAATCTTTTGGTTAGCAGTTGAGCTCTTAAACCACTGCGCCACCAGGGATCTATGGTACGAAATAAGTCAGAAATAAAAGGACAAATATTATATAATCCCACTTATGTGACATTTCTAAAATAGGCAAATGCATAGAAACAAACATTTATCAGTCATTAACAGGGGCCGGGGGAGGGGAAGAAAGTGAATTATTAAGAGGTACTGAGTTTCTGTTTTGGGAGGTAAAAATCTTTTGGAAATGGATAGTGGTGATGGTTGCACAACATGGTGAAGAATTAATGTTGCTGAACAGGACACTTAAAAATGGTTGAAATGGCCCGAAAAATCATGGTATGAAATTCGAAATGCATGCTGATTTAAAACATATGATGCTTACTAGTTACACAATCATTTATATAATTATTGAAATATGAAACAACAAAATCTTAGGCATTTTAGAGGAAACAAATCACCACCCTAAAGCGGAAAATTCGCTCTTTAGGAATAAATAGTTTTCCTTCAGTTTGCAACTATTCTATAATAATTTTAACAGGAACATCATCACCAAATTATTCCTTAACATTTACAACATGCTTTCACGTCCAGACTCTTAATATTTTACATACCCCCCTTGGAGATTGGCAGGGCAGGTAATATTATTATCCTCATTCTAAAAATGTGGAAACCAAGGCAGAAAGAAGGTAAATGACTTGGCTAGGATTATCCAACTATTAAATAGAGAAACTGGGGCTTCAGCAAACCTATCCTGATTCAAAAGTTTTTCCTCACCACATCATATTAGTTCTTTAACTGCTTTTACTTACAAATAGCCACAGAAGCCCCTACTCCAAAATTATATTTGGGTGCAGTCCAGTTAGGATACATGGATATTGGACACAACCTAACCATGTACTTCCCTTCCTTCCTGTCACCACCTCCCCTTCTCTTCACCCACTCTTCAAACACAAATCTCATAATAAAATATCTGCAACCAAATGAGGAAGCTGTGTAAGTAAATATATTCGGGAAGCAGATTTTCCAAACGTGGGAGTCTGAAAAACAACTATTTTTTACATAGGTATTTGTGACTTCTGTGGGATTCCACATAATCGGATGCACATGTAAGTACTTAGGATGTCTCTGACACATTATGAAGTGGTATAAGAACAATGAAGAGAGTATGTGAAATATTAAAGCAATGTATAAGCATCTTGACTCAGTAATAACTTTCTCTGCTGTTGCTTCAAAAGGTCAAAAATGGAATTTCATGCTCTTCCCAGAGATGACCAGAAGAATTAAGCAACAGCTTTTAATATGACAATTTACACAGTGACTGTGCTCTGCCTTGAGTCAATGCCCCATATCTCATATGAATTTCTCTCACTACCCTTTAAAAACTACCTGTTCTCTGCTGCAAAAAAGTACTTCAACTCTACAGAATAGGCCCACTCTTCCTTATTAAAAGCTGGTACTCACATCTGCTTGAAGACGATGCCAAGGCCATGCAAGAAAACACACACCCACCTCAGGATCTAACTCCCCAGCGTCCTGCCTGCCAGACCAATAAATAGGGTCAAGGCTGCTATGAGAGGAAAGGGGCTTATCACCAAATGAGATGCAGGACCTAGACAACATATTCTAGTCAGTCTAGGAGAGAATTTATGAGACTGATTCTCAGTGTTCTAAGATATAATACATAATATCCAGTATAATAATATGAGAGCTTATCAATATGGACATTCTATCCCTTGATACAGGATTTAGTGCAAGCAAGGTTCACTGAAGATGCTGAGACATTGCTAGACTGGCTGTGGAGACCTTGGGAAAAGAGATGGCTTATTCTGTATTAGTTTCTTGTTATTAGGTGCCATTGAGTTGATTTTGACTCATAATTACCCCACGTGACAGAGTAGAACTTCCCCATAGAGTTTTCTAGGCTGTAATACTTATGGAAGCAAACCACCAGGTCTTTCTCCTGAGGAGCCTCTGGGTGGGTTTGAATCACCAACAGTTCCAGTAATAGCCAAGCACTTAACAGTTGCACCACCAGGGCTCCTTATTAGTTTCTTAGGGCTGCCTCAAAACAAATTATCACAAACTGGGTGGCTTGAAACAATAGAAATTTAGTCTCTCACAGTTCTGGAGGCTAAAAGTCTGAAATCAAGGTGTTGGTAGGGTTGATTCCTTCAGGAGTCTTTGAGGGAGAATCTGTCCCATGTCTCTCTCCTAGCTTCTGGTGGTTGCTGAAAATCTTTGGCATTCTTTGGCTTGTAGCTGCATCATTCCAATCTCTGCCTCAAGTCATCACACTGTATCTCTATATCTAAATATCCTTCTTCTTATAAAGAGATTAATCAATGGATTAGAGACCATCCTAATCTGACCACATCTTAGCTTGACTACATCTACAAAGACCCTATTTCCAAATAAGGTCACATTCACAGGTACTAGGGATTAGGATTTCAGTGTATCTATTTGGGGGACACAATTCAACCTGCAACAGTCACTTGAGTAGAAATGTCAAAACTCCATGATAAATGGTGAAGCAAGGGATCTGGAAGAAGTGAGCATTCTAGAGTGGATATACTGTCTTAGGCTGGGTTCTCTAGAGAAGCAAAACCAGTAAAACACATAAATATGTATAGAGCGAGATTTAGGTCAAGGAAATGGCTCAAGCAATAGTAGAGGTTGGAATGTCTCCAGTCCGTGGGTCAGGCTGGAGGCCTCTCCTGACTCATGCAGAACCCAAGATTGGCAGGTCAGACAGCAGGCCTCTGGCTCGCAGGCTGAGGAGGCCAACAAATCACTAGATCGGCGGGTAAGCTTCTAGGTCAAGTCCCAAGAACCGAAGGTTAGATGCAGGATCCAGAGTCAGCAAAAGCCCATGAGCTTTGCGAGAAAGTCTGCATATATTGGATGCAGGCCACATCCCCAAGAAAACGCCCTTTCAGCTGATTGGCTACTCAAGTGGATCTCATTGTGGAGGTGATTACAGTATATCAGATCTCAGTATAGAAGTGATTACATCATTACATAGCTACCAAACTACATCATAACTGCCAAACCACTGAGAATCATGGCCCAGCCAAGTTGATACACAACCTTAACTATCACGACTATGTAAGGCCAGAAAACCAACCAGCTGATTATATTCAGTGGGCAAGCCCAGAGGAACAAAGTTTACCAAACCATAAGGAATGCACTGGTGAGGGGGGCACCAGTGTTGGTGAGAAGATCAGTGATGCTCCTCTCTGTAGATCATGGCTGAAGATTTTACAGAACTGAAAGCAATGATGATAATAGGATCCTGAAATGATGGATGCCAGGTGGTGGGTGGTATTTAACTTTCAGAAGAAAGGTGGGTGGAATTCTAATGAACAGCACTGTAGGAATGTCAACCAGAATGGCCTGAGCCACCAAGAGCCATAAAGATGGTTAATGAAGCATGGTGTTCCTATGGCATAATAGCTGGGCAGACAACAAGGGTATTGTTCAGTCTAAACAACAAAGGAAATCAGGATGAAGATTCAGGAGAAGTGATGGCAGACATCGCAATAAAATGTCACAAACCCTAGGCAGTTTCCAGACCTCAGCCAGTTTTCAGATCTGAGGTTTCCAAACCTGAACCAGTTTTCAGACCCATAATCTACTGAGTAAAATAGAGGCTTGGTTCCCATGAGGATGGACCCTGTAACACCACAGCAGGTGGATGTATTAATGATTTTCTCTAGTTCTTCCCCAAAGGAATCTACAGCCATTTACTTAGGTAACTATACTCTGGGGAAAGGAATACGACCAGACATTTCAAGGACTGTTGAACATAAGGTCTGAGTTGATATACTGGTCATACAACTCACGTACCAGGTTGATAGCCACAGACCTGAAGCCTCATTATAGCCTCTCAAGTAGAGTGGAGGTGTATGTGGGACAAGTAATCCATAATGATCTCATCTCCAGATCCTTAATTATATCTGCAAAGATCTTTTTTCAAATAAGTTCACATTCACAGATTCTGGGTAGACATATTTTTAGGGGACCACCATTCAACCCACTACAGTGTCCAAAGATCTTTTTTTGTTGTGTCATTATAAACTCAAGAATCTTAATTAAAAAAAAAAAAAAACAAAACTTGATGGATTCCAATTCCACTGCAGATATTATTATTATTGATGCCTGTCTTAGTTATCTAGTGCTGCTATAACAGAAGTACCACAAGTGGATGGCTTTAACAAAGAGAAATTTATTTTCTCATAGTCTAGTAGGCTAGAAGTCCAAATTCAGGGCATCAGCTCCAGGGGAAGGCTTTCTTTCTCTCTGTGTCGGATCTGGAGGAAGGTCCTCGTAGTCATCAATCTTCCCCCGGACTAGGAACTTCTCTGTGCAGGAACCTCGGGTCCAGAGGAGGCGCTGTGCTCCAGAAACTGCTTTCTTGATAGTATGAGGTCCCCCTGTCTCTCTGCTCGCTTCTCTCTTTTATATCTCAAAAGAGATTGGCTTAAGACACTATCTAATCTTGTAGACTTCGTCAGTATAACTGCCACTAATCCATCTTATTACATCATAGTGATAGAATTTACAACACACAGGGAAATCACATCAGATGACAAAATGGTAGACAATCATACAATACTGGCAATCATGCCCTAGCCAAGTTGACAGATATTTTGGGGGGACACAATTCAATCTGTGACAATGTCCAACTTTTACCAGTGGTAGCCCCTTCATCTTGACTCCTGAGAACTTTTGACTTTGGCTTCAGTAGTCTTTGATATTCTATTGATTTCCAGCATAACAAAATGTCCCAGGATCATCTTGTACATTTCTTGCCCCAGATACGGAACAAACAATTTTTCGTTTAAGAGTCTTGGTTCTCTTTAATGGGAAATGTTATTTAGAGAACACGATCTGATTGTCAGCAGTACACATTATTACTGATTTAATCTTTGTTTCTAGGCTTTGTCAGTGAACAGAGCTAGAAAATATTTTTTAAGAGAAAATACATTATGTTTTCATACCGATATTTCCAATTCCAATTTGGGATTACAGAGTATTGAAATTTTTTGATATTTATATTTGTATCTTTTTTCTCATGACTGCAAAAATTGACTTTTAACACTATTAACATAATTATTTATTTGCTTTAACCTACTATCTATCTACATGTCTATATTTCTATCTGGGTTTCAGATCAAAAATACCAATATTATTACCAATGAAACAGTTTAGGACTTTCTTGAGGATATATATATATGTAAAACACATATTTTAATCCGTAGGGATGCACAGTCAAAGTCTTTGCTTTAAGGTTCATCGAAATAATTTCTTTCTGCAGGGTGAGCCACCAACTTAATGCACAGTTAGGCTTATTTTCATTTAACTTTGGTTTTTTAGAAGTCATTTTCCCCACTTTGACTGAATTTTGTTTTATAATTAAGTTAAACATTTGCATTGTTCCAAAGTGAAATCTACAAAACAAGGTACATTTAGAGAAATCTAGTTTCTGTCCCATCCTCTCTACCCTGTTCTCTTCCTCTTAACTTTTATTAGTTTTTGGTTTATCCTTCGGTTTTCTTTCTTACACATAAGCAAATGCACGTGTGTGTGCACGTGTGTGTGTCACACATTCTTAAATAAAAGTACATGATACATCACTATTCTGTATCTTGCTTTTCTCATCTAATAATACATTATTCCCTAGAAGTCTATTTAGAGTATAAGCAGTATAATGTATATAACCAAACCAAACCAAACTCATTGTCGTTGAGTTGATTCCAACTCGTAGCGACCCTACAGGACAGAGTAGAACTGCCCCATAGGGTTTCCAAGCAGCTGCGGGTGGATTTGAACTGCTGACCTTTTGGTTAGCAGCTGTAGCTCTTAACCACTGCACCACCAGGGCTCCATATAGTATACAGCAATGTCTATTTCTCATTATTTTTTTAATAGCTGCCTACTATCTCATTGTGTAGTTTACTGTAGTTTGTTTAACCCACTCCTGATTGTTGCATATTTGGGTTGCATCCAATATTTTGCCAATGAAAAATAGTGCTGCAATGAATAGTCTTGTGTATTGTTCTTTTGTGTTTTGGCCTGTGATTGTTTTGGATAGATACCAAGAGGTGACATTGCTGTGTGGAAGGGCAAATGCATTTGTAATGTTGTTAGCTGATGCTAATTTTCCCTCCATGGTGGTTGTATCATTTTGCCTTCCCACTGGCAACATATAAGAGGGTCTGTTTGCCCACAGCCTTGTTAGCATAGCATGTTGTCAAAATTTTGGATTTTTGCCAACTGGATCATTGAAAATTATCTCATATAGTTGTATTTTACATTTACTTATCATGAGTGGGCTTGAGAATATTTTAAAATTAGTTTTAGGGTCGTTTGCATTTATTTTTCTTTTAACTGTTTATAGCTCTTACCCCATTTAAAATCATTTTATATATTAAAGATTTTAAATCTTGTATCTAAATTGCCAATATTTTTTCAGGTTTTTCATTTGTCTTCTGTTTTGACTATAATGTTTCTTTTCCATATAAAAGTTTCTTTAATGTAAATTTGTAAAAGACTGCTTTGGCTACTGTGTGACGCATCGGCTGTAGGGGTCAAGGCACAGGTTATAGAGAAATGTAACAAAAGATTAAAGAATAGGTGGCTATGATGTTATTTAAGCTCCCCTAGGGCACAGCAAAAGGAGGAAAGCATATAAATTCTTTTTATGAAGAAACATAGGGTTGATACCATAACCTGACAAAGTATTACAAAAAAGAAACTTAAAGATAATCTGATCTACAAATACTGATGTATTAATATGAAACACAGTATTAGCAAATAGAACTCAGCAATGAGTTTATTCGTGGAAGAGGAATACAAGAATGGTTCAAATACTTGAAAATCTGTTTATATAATCCACCACATTAATAAATAAAAAGAGAAAAATATTTGTACATTTACATAGATCCTGAAAAGGCATTTGATAGAATTGAATAACTAATCTTGGAAAAAACTCTTGGTTAAAATCAGAATAAATGGATACTACATTAAATGATAAATCTAACTCAAACCCAAAAGCCAGCATCATAATTAAATATATGAGTTAGACAAGGATATCCTTTATCACCTATTATTTAACTTTGTTCTGGAGGCAGCCATCAACGCAATTAGACAGGAGAAATACGAGAGGTATAAAATAAAAATGGGATAAAATCTTCATGATTTGCAAACAATATGAATGTTTACATGGAAAACTCAAGAGAATCAGTTGAAGTACTATTATATACCATGCAGGAATTCTGTAGGCTGGCTGGGTAAAAAATTAAGTGATAGCCTTCATACTTACAAAAAACAGCCAGTTAGAAGATATGATGGAAGAAAATACCTCATTTACAATAGCAACAAAAAAGATAAATTTTTGAAATCAAGTGTGCAAATAAATGAACAAAATTTACATGAAAAAGATTTCAAAATGCTGCTAAGTGTCAGTCATAAAAGAAATTTTGAACAAACATAACAGCATATTACATTTTTATCAGAAAAATTAACTTCATCAGAAAGATATAAATTCTCTGTTTGTTAAATTACAACTTAAGGTGATCCAAATTAAAATACTGATATGATTTTTTAATTACACAAGTGGATTCTAAGTTCATATGGAAAAAATAGACAAATGAACCTTGATATAAAAATTCTGGGAAAGAATTGCAACCAAGTAAGACTAGTTATAACCGATAATCGGTTGCCGATGAGTAGACTGCAGCTCATGGTGACTCCATGTGTGTCAGAGTAGAACTGTGCTGCATAGTGTTCAATGGCTGATTTTTTATTATTCTTGTCCAAAAGTTTCATTTAGAAAAAAACCCAGGAATGTGGTTCACCATTCCTCAAGACCTCAAGAATATTGCATTTATCTATTACTTTTTAAATAAAGTGCACTTGGCTGCACATTAGCATGTGAAAAATTTGCTACTGCTGCAATTAAATACTGTCATCTCATTTTTCCCTTCTGCAAAGCCACTTGATATCAATGACAATTCCTGGAGGTGAAGTATTACAGGTCATTAGGAGCAAATGAAAATCCTAGTTAGGAGAAAGCCAAGGACAACAAAGAGTCAGGACTGAGCAACTCAACGCTATAATCAAAAGAACTCAGAAGTGCCAATTTTACTAAGACAAAAGGCCAACACAGGACTACTTGGTAGTGGCAAAAATACTTAAAGGCTGAGACTATGCTCTTGTAGATCACCAATCCTTTCTTCTGAAGTATCTCTGGGTAGACTCGAACTTCCAACTTTGTGGTTAGCGTCTAGGTGTGTTAACCATTTGCATCACCCAAGGACACCAAAGACTAGCCATAACAAATGCTAAATTTATTATAAAACTAAAAAATTAAGCAACTGTAGTTCAGGTACTTGAATATGTTATTCAATAGAATAAAAGAGAGAACCCAGAAATAGTCTTAACAAATACAAGAGTTTAAATATATGATAAAAGAAATATGTGAGAGTTTCCAAAGATGGCTCCTGGCCACATGCTGTTCTTACAGATGTAATTTTGATACTTTTCACTTCCAGAGATGCAGTCTATGTTTCCTCTTCTTAAGTCTCCGTGAGTTTTGTGGATAAGTTAGAATGACACTACGTAACTTTAGAAGCTAGGCCATAAATATGATAATGGTAACTTTTATCTGGCTCTTTGGGATGTTTGCTCTTGAAACTCAGCCACCATGCTCTGAGGAAGCACAAATAGATACATGGAGAGACCACAGTAGGCACTGTGGCTGATAGTGCCAGCTGAGGTCCCAGCTAACAGCTAGCATGAACATAAGAATGAGGGGGTTTTCAGAACATTCTAACCCACAGCTGTCCATTCACCTCAGGTCCCAAATCTTCCCAGCTGAGGCCCCAGACATTGTGGAACAGACACAAATCCTTCCTGCTGTGCCCTTTCTGAATTCTGAACCCAGAAAACTTGTAAGCGTAATATAATGGTTTTTGAATTATGACAGTGATTTTGGGGTGGTTTGTTGTTAGGTGCCGTTGAGTCAGTTCCGACTCACAGTGACCCTATGTACAACAGAACGAAACACTGCCCGATTCTGCACCATACCTCACAATCTTTGTTATACTTGAGCCCATTGTTGCAGCCACTGTGTCAATCCATCTCATTGAGGGTCTTCCTCTTTTTCCTTGACCCTCTACTCTACCAAGAATGACGTTCTACTTTAGGGACTGGTCTTTCCTGATAACATGTCCAAAGTATGTGAGACAAAGTCTCGCCATCCTTGCTTCTAATGAGCATTCTGGCTGTACTTCCTCCAAGACAGATTTGTTTGTTCTTCTGGCAGTCCATGGTATATTCAATATTCTTTGCCAACACCATAATTCAAAGGCATCAATTCTTCTTTGTCTTCCTTATTCATTGTCCAACTTTCACATGCATATGAGGCGATTGAAAACACCATGGCTTGGGTCAGATGAACCTTAGTCCTCAAGGTGACATCTTTGCCTTTTAACACTTTAAAGAGATCTTTTGCAGCAAATTTGTCCAATGCAATGCATCATTTGATTTCTTGACTGCTGTTTCCATGGGTGTTGACTGAGGATCCAAGTAAAATGAAAGCCTTGAAAATTTCAATATTTCTCTGTTTATCATGAAGTTCCTCATTGGTCTAGTTGTGAGTATTTTGATTTTCTTTATGTTGAGGTATAATCCATACTGAAGGCTGTGATTTTTAGTCTTCATCAGTAAGTGCTTCAAGTCCTCTTCACTTTCAGCAAGCAAGGCTGTGTCATCTGCATGTGGAGGTGGTTTAGTATACAGCAAAAGTAGCCAGAAGAGGTAGGAGAAAGATGGAGTAGTAAATAAATAATTTTTGAAAAAATAGGTAGCCATTCGAAAAATAAAACCCACATATCGTTTTCATGACTGTTGGGATATACAGTTGCCCATCAATATTTTTCTCCTCTCAGGTTTATTGGGAAGCTGCTTTCCCAATGACTGTGTGCTGCTACAGCTCCCTGGTGGCTTAGTGGTTAAGACCTTGGCAAGTCCACCAACTGCTCCTTGGAGACTTTATGGGGCAGTTCTACTCTGTCCTACAGAGTCGCTATAAGTTGGAATTGACTCAATGGCGACAAGAACAGGGTATTGTATAACATGTCTGAATTTTTGGTAGGAAAAATAGAAATTCTGAAAATTTTTATTTGGGACACATATGCCCCAGTGGATTCTGGGGGAACCCTGGAGGGGCTAGAATTAGTGGGACATGGTATGTCCCACTGGACTCTAAGGTAGGCTTGTGGGATGGGGCAAGAAAAAAAATCCATACTGCTTACCAAAAATTCAGACACACTCAATGATTCGGCATGTTTCCATTAATTAAAACACTTGGTATCAACAAAAAATTCAAAGCAGAAAATAACTGAGTCTTGAAAGGGATATCATGCACAGCAGAACAAAATATTTTCTTTCTCCAGGGACTGGTCCCTCCTGATAACATATCCAAAGTATATGAGATGAAGTCTCACCATCCTCGCTTCCAAGAAGCAATCTGGCTTATTTCTTCAAAAGTCACAGTAAAGTTAAAAAAAAAAAAAAAAGGACTATATGATAAGTCAATAAGAAAAAGACCAACAACCCAATAGAAAAATGGACAAAATAAAGAAACAGTCAACTCACCAAGAAAGAAATACAAATTTATATACTTATATAAAGAATGTCAAATCCACAACATTATCTGAGAAATGCAAATAAACATTACTAAGACGTATTCCTTTTTACCCAACATTTTATTTTTTGACATCCCTTTTCATCCAAGAGATTGACAAAAATCAACAGGGTGCTAACGCATCTTGAATAGGTGAAGTGTGGGATCTAAAACATGGACCCTTGAGTCTGAAGCCCACCCATCTCACTAGTTGAGTCAATCTGAGCAAATTTTTAATCTCTCTGTGCCTTAGTTTCCTCATGTGTAAAATAATAATGATAATTATAGTACTTATTTCTTAGGATTTTGTGAGGATTAAGTCACTTAATACATGTAAACCACTTAGAATAGTTCCTGGCATACAAAAACAAAACAAAACAAAAAAACCAGTTGTTATTTAGTAGACTCTGACTAATGGCAACCCCATGTGTGTTAGAGTAGAACTGTGTTCCACTGGATTTTCAATGGCTAATTTTTCAGAAGTAGATCAACAGGCCTTTCTTTTGAGGTGCCTCTGGATGGATCTGAACCCCCAAACTTTTGGTTAGCACATGAGTGGGTTAACCATTTCCACCACCCAAGGACTACCTTAGCACATAGTTCTATTGCCATCCTGCAATTCCAACTCATAGTGACCCTATAGGACAGAGTAGAACTGCCCTGTAAGGTTCCCAAAGTTGTAATCTTTACGGAAGCAGTCTGCCACATCTTTCTCCCCCAAAACTCCTGGTGGGTTCAGACTGCTAAACTTTTGGTTAACAGCCGAGCACTTAACCACTGTGCCACCAGGGCTCCACCTGGCATATGGTAGGCACCAGTAAATGATTGCTATTATTATTATATTGAGATGTTGTTGGGGGGGGTGGTATAGGAACTCTCACACATTGCTTGTGGGAGATTAAATTCGCTCACCCTATATGGAGGGCCATTTTCCAGGATCTTTAGATACTAAAAAATATAGATACCATCTAATTTAGCATTTCCACTTGTAAGTAATATCCTACAAATATTTTCAGGCTTGGGGGAAATGCAGTATGAGCAAAGATATTCATTGTAACGTTCTGTGTAACAGCAAGATTAGAAACAACCTCATATGCAACTCCATCCATAGGGAAGTGGTTTTAAAATGTGGTTCATTGGTACAATGGAATATTGCAAAACTATCAAAAACCTGTTCGTTTTCTCAAGTGTAAACGGAGATAATGACACTTACCTCATACACAGGGATGACAGCAGTTCAGCTCTCTAGCTGTCGCTGTTTTGTAAACACACACAAAGTAATCACAAACCCCCTAAAAAACCAAATCCATTGCCATCGAGTTGATTCAGACTCACAGTAAGACAGAGTAAAATTGCCTCATAGGGTTTCCAAGGGGCGGCTGGTGGAGTTGAACTGCTGACCTTTTGGTTAGCAGCCAAGTGCTTAACCACTCTGCCACCAGGGTTCCAAACTAATTATAAACAAAAAAATAAAGGAAAAAACCAAAGCCGCTGCCGGCGAGTTGATAACGCAAATGCTCGATAGGTGGTAGCTAGTATTATTTTACTATTAGCTATCATAATTTATTTTCTTGATATAATAGAGTCATATCACAGCATGGCTCTGAATGAGGCACCTATGGTTGTTCGTATCAGTGCCTGTTAGAGTCAGGGCTTGGCTTTAAGCCTCTGCTCGAAAAGGACAACTCTGTCTCTCAGTTGCTCTCCAGACTGGTCTGTAAGCAGCAGCTGTTTCCCAGCCAGCAGGTTCTTGGCATGCTAGGGAGAGCACGCTTCAGTGAATCCTCAGTATTTTTGCTTTCTCTACTTGTGATTATTTCACTAGTGTTTACAATACAGCAACTTCTAGAAACCTGGGCTGCCCTCTCCTCTCATGTGCAGCCTCCTAGTTCCTTGCAGACAGACAAGGGTCTAACATATTGTGATCTAAAGTGTTCATATCTTCCTGTTTTGAAAGACACATAATAATTTACTAAAATGAAGTTTTGGTCTATTTCACAATGTTTGACCTACAAGGTTCAAATGCTTCTATTCTGAAGAACGTGTGAAAACAATCCAAATGAATCTTTATGTTGAATTTTCTTCAATTTGCAAAGCTTTCATTCTTGAGATATTCCTTTTCAAGTTCAACTTTATACAATTGAGGAAAAAAGGCATAAGATACCCAATTTCCTGCTACAACCTACTAGGGGGCACTTGTTACTTATAGTGCCTCAGAACCCAAGTTAAATCAAAAAAAGAAATATTTTTACTAATTTCCTTCTTCAGCATCATTTTGTGACTTGCTCTCTTTTTAAATCTCCGTTTAGACGTATAACTTTTCTTATTTACTATGCTTCCCTTGTTTTCAAAATATTCATTTAAATATATTTTCAAGTGTATATTTTACCTGATTTACTGTTTCTGTCCCTATTCTCAAAATGTGTTTGCTTGAGTCACATTTCAAATGTATATTATCATTACCAACCTTCTGGAGTTTGTTTACTTGTGAGTTCAAGAGCCTCCCTCCTCTTTGGATCCCAAAACTATTTCTGGCAATGTTGGGGGGATCTTGAGTAGTTCCTGTGTATAAAAGAGAATCCATAAAATTAGTGGAGTAAGAACTGAGGTGTGAATAGTCTCTAGCTCATGACTCATGGTCATCCTGTCTCATTTCTTCCTCTATAAAGATCTTACATAAACAACAAAAGCCATATTTCAGAATTGTCTGGATCTGTGGTCTGTCTTATTTCCACTGCCCCTACTCAAGTCCAACTCAACCCTCAACTCTCAGTTCAATCATCACTTCCTCAGGGAATCCTTCTCTGACCACATCCTACCCTTGCCCCAGATTCATTCAGATACTGCAGTTACATTTTTTCCTAGCCCTTGGATTTTTTTCACCATAGTGATTATTTTCTATTATATTTTTCTGAACTTATTTGATAAATATATATATCATTTCACTAGACTGTAAACTCCTTGAGGAGGCTAAAGTTCTCTTACCCTTGTATCCTGAGCCTAGAATAGACCTTGGCTTGTAGTTGGTACTTAATAAATATTTGTTGAATAAATGAATTTAAAAAAGGAATGAATGAATGAGTAAATTCCCCAGTATGTGGTGGGCACCAGTTATGACCAGCACTTCGAGGTCACTCAACAAAAATGATAGCTAATATTATTATTGTCAGTGCTCAATCCACATCCAATTAATTTTCTAAGTGTCTTAGGCTAGGTTCTCTAAAGAAGCAAAACCAACAAAGTGTATAAATGTATATATAGAGAGAGATTTGTATCAAGGAAACTTCTCACGTGATTGTAGAGGCTAGAATGTCCCAAGTCCGTGGATCATGGTAGAGGACTCTCCCAAGTCATGCAGCCACAGAAGCTGGCAAGCCCAAGATCGGCTGGTCGGAGAGCAGGGCTCCCACTCACATGCTGTGAAGGTTGACGAATTCCAAGATCAGCAGGCAAGACTACAAGGTTTCTCCTGATTTACATAGCTGCAGGGGCCGGCAAACCCAAGATCGGCAGGTCAGAGAGCAGGGTTCCGCTCACAGACTGTGAAGATCAACCAATCCCAAGTTCAGCAGATAAGCTAGACAGCTCAAGTCCCAAGAACCAGAGGTGAGATGACAGGAGGCAGCCGCAGGATCCAGAGTGAACAAAAAGCCAGAATGTCACTTATATTCAGATGCAGGCCTCATCCCCAAGGAAATTCCCTTTCATCTGATTGGCTACTCACAGTATACTCAATCATGGGAGTGATCACATATAAACACTGAGAATCATGGCCCAGCCAAGCTGACACACAATCTTAACCATCACATTAAGTATTTCTGTTTGTTGCAGACCTGATTATAGCTTCAAAAACCTAAACTTGTGTGTCTTTTTAAATATGCTGTTTGAGTGAACGGAGCCCTGGTGGTGCAGTGGTTAAGCAGCTTGGCCAATAACTGAATGGTCACTGGTTCAAAACTACCAGCTGTTGCAGGAGACAGATATGGCAATCTGCTTCAGTAAAGATTTAAAAAACCAAAACCAAACCCATTGTCATCGAGTAGATTCCAACTCATACTGACCCTATAGGACAGAGTAGAACTGCCCTATTGGGTTTCTAAACAGTGGTTGGTGGATTTGAACCATTGACCTTTTGGTTAACAGTGGAGTGCTTAACCACGAGTCAATGGCAAATGGTTTATACACGTGTATGAGTGCATGTGCCTGTGTGGATATGTATTGATAAAGAATAACTCTCAGTGAAGTGTTCAATATGTGAAAAATACATGAAATAATTTTCATATTTTACCTAATCATGCATACTAAAATGTGCATTTGCCTTGAATGTACTTAATTTTATTAAAACAGTTAAATTTTTAGCATAAGTCCTTATCAAAATTTCCCCAATCATAAGACATACAATCTTGGTAAGAAATATATTTATTACCAAGAGTAAACAAAATTTCCTTACTCATAAATTTCTAAATCTTCAATTTTCTTTGTTTTAATTTGAATACTTTAAGAAGATTTGCAATTTCAAGACTTTAATTTTTCTTTAGGAAAAAGTATAACAATTTCAATTATATGGTAAATTTCTGTATAATTGATGCTTCACTATTATAATAAAGTTAATTTTAACTTTGATCCTCAATTTGTTGATAGCAAGGGATCAGAATTATTTTAATTCAGAGCCACATGAAAAGTTTGAGACTTGTGAATAATTGCCACTTCAAATTTTATGTTTTTATTTAATTTCTTAAAATGAATTTACTCATGGTTTATACACAATAAAAGTATTTTGAGAGATTTTCTTCTCACTGAAATAATTTTCTGAATAGAATATTTAACACAGCAACACTCCTGTAAATCTTTCTCCAGGAACCAGATCATCACAAATCATCTCGTTTTTATATTGGCTTGTCAAAGTTTCCAGTAATCTTACTTATCTCTGTCGAGTTGTCGATCCAATTTCTTAAGATACAAATGGGCCAATAGTTTCCGCAGTCACCTTAGTGTCTAGATCCCAGCTAAAATGTCTCTCTCTGTCCAGCTGTATGAGTGAATGTGCATTAGCAGTACGCAACTGCTTGTGTTGCAGTTCCTGGAAGGAGTCACACTCTGTGCCTTTGAGTCTGTGTATCCTCCTTCATCCTGGGATACCAACCTTCCTCTCATTCTTTGCTTGACTAACTCTTGCTGGTCCTTCAAGATTTGCTCAGACATCATTTTCTTCAGGAAGCCCTCCATGCCATCCGTATTAGTTTCTGATTGCTGCTGTAACAAATTACCAAAAACTTAATTGTTTAAAACAATGCCCATTTATTTTCTTACTGTTCTGGAGGTCAGAAGTCTAAAATCAAGGTGTCAGCTGCGCTACTTCTAGGAAGATCCATTGTGTTCCTTCAAGAGAGAATACATTTCCTTGCCTTTTTCAAGTTCTAGAGGCCACCTGCATTCTTTATGTCACGACCCCTTCCTCATATCATGCCAACCTTTTGCTTCCATCACATCACCTGCTACTACTGACTCTGATTCTCCTGCCATCCTCGTATAAGGACCCTGTGATTTCATTGGGCCCACCTGGATAATTCAAGACAATCACCCCATATGAAGATCTTTAATTTAATCACATCTGTAAAGTATCTTTTACAGTAACTGTGAAGTAACACATTCACAGGTTCGGGTTATTAGAACATGGACATTTTTGGAAGGCCAATATTCAGCCTACCACACTACTTCTAGTAAAAATTTTGCCATGTAAGAAAAGAAACCCACTAAAATTAGGTTATGGAAAAAAAGAGCCATTTTTAAAGAATAAAGTAACAGGTAAAATTTAAGACGGTAAGCAAGGTAAAGCTGAACTGCATAGGTCCTGGACTGGGGCACTGAAATTCAGACAGTCACTTCATGCTCCCTCTCATCTCTGCTTCTTTCCAAGTGCCTGCTCCATTTTTTTGCTTTCTCTCTGTACCGGGATCCTTTGCTGACTCACCTTGCACAAGCCCAATATGATCTCCCTCAGTCCCTCTGTCCATATCATGACATTTCAGCTATGTCTGCTGGTGCAAAATTCTCAAGCAAGAAAACCTGATTAGTCACAGCTGAGTCAATGGATTGGCCAGATTTCTTTGAGGCATCCTTTGATTAAGATATGTGGGGCTGTTCCTTCTAGTGGCTGTAAGAGGAATAGGTTTTCTAAAGTGGACTGTGGGAGGTGTAAAAAATGATGGTAATAAGGACTACAGCCTTCCAATTTGGGATTAGTGCCTTTCCTATGGGCTCAAATAACACACTGTGCTTCGTCTTTTATACATAACTCTGAACATACTGCATTGCAATTAAGTGTTAATATATTTGTCTTCTCTACTGGGCTAGAAGCTTCAGGTATAGATGAACATTTTTTTTTCTCCTTTATCCACAGTACTTCCAGTGCAGTCCCTGGTGCACTCTAGGTAATCATGTGTGTATCAGTATTCACTATGAAAACTTTCCGTTGATCCTCCTATATTTAATATGGTAACTTGATTTTCAGTTCTTGTGGCCTGAATTGATATGGTTAGATTTAAATCTACCACTTTGCTATTTATTTTTATGTGTCCACCTTAGTTATCTAGTGCTGCTATAACAGAAATACCACAAGTGGATGGCTTTAACAAACAGAAATTTATTCTCTCACAGTTTAGGAGGCTAGAAGTCCAAATTCAGGCCACCAGCTGTAGGGGAAGGCTTTCTCTCTCTGTCAGCTCTTCGGGAAGGTCCTTGTCAGCTTTCAACATCTGTGGGCCCAGGTTTATTTGGAGATCTCCATGTGTCTTGGCATCAATCTTCCTCTAGGTTTAGGAGTTTTTCAGCACAGGTACCCCAGGTTGAAACAATGCAATCCGCTCCCAGCACTTCTTTCTCGGAGGTAGTCAGGTCCCTCCTCTCTCTGCTCTCTTCTCTTTTCTTCTATCTCTTGAAAAATAAAAGTGTGACTCAAGCAAGGGTGTGACTTGAATAAAGTTGTGACTTGAGTTACACCCTCTTTTAAGGCTGTGACTTAACATATGCAGCCCACACTGGTTCGGGTTATTAGAACATGGACATTTTTGGAAGGCCAATATTCAGCCTACCACACTACTTCTAGTAAAAATTTTGCCATGTAAGAAAAGAAACCCACTAAAATTAGGTTATGGAAAAAAAGAGCCATTTTTAAAGAATAAAGTAACAGGTAAAATTTAAGACGGTAAGCAAGGTAAAGCTGAACTGCATAGGTCCTGGACTGGGGCACTGAAATTCAGACAGTCACTTCATGCTCCCTCTCATCTCTGCTTCTTTCCAAGTGCCTGCTCCATTTTTTTGCTTTCTCTCTGTACCGGGATCCTTTGCTGACTCACCTTGCACAAGCCCAATATGATCTCCTGATCCCACACTGATCCTGCCTCATTAAGATAGAGAAGTTAGGATTTATAACAAACCACAAAATGAAGGATAATTACGTCAGTTCACAAAAAGGAGGACAACCACACAACACTGGAAATCATGGCCTAGCTAAGTTGGCACATATTTCTGGGGTACACAATTCAATCTATGACAGTGTCTCACCTGATTTTGTTTCTCTGTTCCTGCCTTCTTTTGGATTAACTTGGATAATTACTATTCTGTATTATCTCCACTACTGCCTTATTAGGTCTTAGTTTTATTTTATTATTAGTTGATCTAAGGTTTACACTATACATCCTTTAACATGCTACAATTTATCCTCAAATAATTGTACACCGCTTCACATATAGCATATGAAATTTATAGCAGTATATTTCCATTTCACTCTCCCGTCCTTCTTTGACTTCTACGTTTGCTACCAACCCCATGATGAACTGTCATTAGTTTTGCTTAAATGAATTTTAAAGAGATTAAAAAATCAGAAAAAAATTCTTTCTATTTACCCAAATATTTACCATTTCCCACACTCTTTATTCCCTTGGGTAGATTTAAATTTCCATCTGTTACCATTTTCCTTCTGCCCGGGGATAAATTACGCAATAAGCAAAGCATGCATGGGTTTAATTGTGCTTACTTACTAATCTGTAGTGTCCAATTTCACCTGTTTTTCGTAGACGTGGTAAAACACAGGTGAAATTGTGCACTACACGTTAGTAAGTAAACAAAATTAAGCCCTTGCTTACATTGCTTACAGTAAGTGGGTGCGTACCATGTTTATTGGGTAATCTGCTCCTGCTTCTACCCAAAGAACTTCTTTTAAGATTTCTTGTAGTGCAATTTGTTGGGGGGTATATTCTCTCAGCTTTATTTGTCTGAATAGTCTTTATTTTGCCTTTAATTTTCAAGAACATTTTCACTGGATAAAGAAATACAGGTTGACAGTTTTTGTTGTTGTTGTTAGTTTTGTTTTTTCCTCTGTACTTTAAAGATATATCTTCGTTGTCCCTGGATAGCATGTATTCTGACAGTAAGTCTGATATTCCTATTTTTTTTCCTCTGCATGTAATACGACTTTCTTCTCTATTTGGGTTTGTGGGTTTACATTTTACTTCAAATTAGGAAATTTATTTTATTGTACCTTAGATGAAGGTTTACAGAATAGTTTCTATTAAATAGTCAGTACACATATTCTTTTATGACATTGGTTAACAACCCCACGACATGTCAACACTCTCCCTTCTCAACCTTGGAGGACCTTTTTTTGGTGAAAATATACATAGCCAGAGTTAAACCATTTCAAAAGTTTCTACATGTACAATTCAGTGATACTGATTACATTCTTCCAGTTGTGCTTCTATTCTCACTATCCTTTTCCAGATTATTCCATCGCCATTATCTTCAACTCACTGCCCCCTAGGCTTCCCATCAAACCTTTTGAGTTGTTGTTGTCAATTTGATCTAACATAGATAATCCTTTTTTTTTTTATTGGTACCTTAGATGAAGGTTTGCAGAATAGTTTCTAATTAACCAGTTAGTACACATATTGACCTATGACAATGGTTAACAACCCTACAACATGTCAGCACTGTCCCTTCTCAAACTTGGGTTCCCTATCACTGACTTTCCTGTCCCCTCCTGCCTTCTAGTCCTTGTCCCTGGACTGCTGTGCCTCATTAGTCCTTTTTTGTTTTATGAGGCTGTCCAATCCCTGGCTGAATGGTGAACTTCAGGAATAGGTTCACCACTGAGCTAAAAGGGTGTCCGGGGGCCATAGTCTCAGGGTTTTTCCAGTCTGTCAGGCCAGTAAATCTGTTTTTATTTTTATTTTTTGTGAGTTAGAATTTTATTCAACTTCCTTTCCAGCTCTGTCCAGGACCCTCTATTGTGATCTTGGTCAGAGCAGTCAGTGGTGGTAGCCAGGCACCATCTAGCTATACTGGACTCAGTCTGGTAGAGGCTGTGGTAGCCGTGGTCCATTAGTCCTTTGGACTAATCTTTTCCTTGTGTCTTGTTCTCTTCATTCTCCCTTGCTCCCAAAGGGGTGAGACCACTGGAGTATCTTAGATGGCTGCTCACAGGCTTTTAAGACCCCAGACACTACTCACCAAGGTAGAATGTAGAACATTGTCTTTATAAACTATGTTATGCCAATTGAGATAGATGTTCCCCGAGACCATGGTCCCCACAGCCCTCAGCCCAGCAATTCAGACCCTTAGGGAGTTTGGATGTGTCTATGGAGCTTCCATGACCTTTCCTTGTATAAGCTGTGCTGGCTTCCCCAGTATTGTGTACTGTCTTACCCTTCACCACTTATCTGTTGTCTATTTAGTTCCCACCCCTCCCATCCGTTGTAACCAACAAAGATTGTTTCTTTTTGTGTGTAAACATTTACATGACTTTTTACAGTAGAGGTCTCATACAATATTTGTCCTTTTGAGATTGACTGGTTTCACTCAGCATAATGTCCTCCAGTTTCATTTGCTACGAGACGCTTAGCAGATTCATCCTTGTTCTTTATCATTGCATAATACTCCATTGTGTGTATGTACCATAGTTTGTTTATTCATTCATCTGTTGATGGGCATCTAGGTTGTTTCCATCTTTTTGCTATTGTGAACAGTGCTAAAATGAATGTGGGTGTGCATATGTCTATTCCTGTGACAGCTCTTCTTTCTCTAGGATATATTCCTAGGAGTGGGATTGCATTTTGTAGTGCTTTTTTTTTGGTGCTGACGTTTTCTTTGTTCCTCTTACTCTCCTGTGCTGAGTTCCTTTTGTTTGTGGATTTTTAAAAAATTTTTTTTGTTTTTGTAGATTTTGTTTTTACTGTGACTTTATGTTTTTCTTCTTTATTTTGATGAGTAGGTTTGTTAACTTTCCTTCTGGTTATTTTGACATTTACCCTTATCTTCCTAGATTTGAACCCATCTATTATTAGTTGGTATTGCCTTGCCTTCCTCTCCATTAGAAGGTTCTGTACCTACACCGTTTATTCCCTTTGTTATTGTTCTGATGCTGTTGTCATTTACAGATTAACATCTCTGGTTCTCTGTTGTAATTCTTTTGGTTTTGGATAGTCCTTAAGAGTTCATTTCCTAGGTTGGTATCTGGCTAGTACAATCCTATATCCTATATTCAGCCTGTGGTCTGATGTTGTTTGTTCTCAGATCGAAGGATTCCCTTTAATAAGTCTTGTAAATTTTGTTTGGTTTTTACATAGTCCCTTAATTTCTGTTTATATGAAAATGACCTAATTTCACCATCATATCTGAATGAGAGTTTTGCAGGATATATTATTCTTGGCTGGCAATTTTTTTCTTTCAAGGTTATATATATATCATCCCATTGGCTTCTTGCCTGCATGGTTTCTACCAAATGATCCGAACTTAGTCTTATTGTTTCTCCTCGTATATGACTTTTTGTTTTTCTTGAGCTGCTCTCAGGATTCTTTGTTTGTCTTTGGTTTTAGCGAGTGTGATGATGATATGCCTTGGTGATTTTCTTTTGGGGTCTATCTTATATGGGGTTCATTGAGCTTCTTGGATGGTCAGCTTTTCATCTTTCATGATATTGGGGAAGTTTTCTGTCAACAATTTTCCAATGATCCTCTCTGTGTTTTCTGTTTTCTCCCTCTTTTCTGGAACTCTGATCACTGCATATTTTTGCTTTTGGTTGTATTCCATATAATTCTCAGGGTTTCTTCATTTTTCTTTGTTCTTGTTTCTGATTTTTCCTCAAACACAGTTGTAGCCAAGTGTTTGTCTTCAATTTCACTGATCCTATCTTCCATCATTTCAAACCTGTTCCTCAGCCCTTCTATGACACTGTCCATTTCTGAAATCTTGTTGTTTATCTTTTGGATTTTTAATTGTTGTTTTTGCATGATTTCTAGTTGTGAATTTATTTTAGCATTTTGTTCCTGTATTATTTTCTTGAATTCTTCCCTTTTTTGTCTGTATTTTCCATGAATTTGTCTATTTTTTTCCTCATTTTTGTCTGCTTTTTGCTTCAACTCTTGGATAATTGTGAATATTAGAGATTTGAATTCCCTGTCAGTTAGATCTAATGCCTTTTCTTCTACTGGAAGGTCATCTGGTGTTTTATTTTGGACGCCTACTGGAACCATCCTGTCCTGTTTTCGTCTATGTTTTGATATTGTCTGCTGTCTTTGGGGCATTCAGTGGTTATTTTCCTCGTTTATTGATTGTAGATTTGTTTGTTTCATCCTGCTTTTTTGTTTTATTTGGTTATATCTGAGCAGGCAGGCTGTGCGTTCTTTGTTGTTTGCTCCTCTGTGGGCACGATAATTTTCACCTCCTTCTCCACTGGGCAGGGTCAGTCATCAGGTATGGTACAGCAGGGCAGGTCCAGCTAAATGGGAGTTGCTGGGATGGGTTGTTTGTGGCACGTACCAGGGCTGACAGTGCGGACCAGGAATCAGTGCAGGGCAGGTTCAAGCAGGCCATGCCTGTGCTGCTTGGGAGTGTGATGTTCAGTGCACAGTGCAGGTAGGCAGGAAGGAGGGGGTAGATTGTGATGTGTGGAGCTAAGATGGGTATGGGAATGATGAGAGAAAGGAGAGAGGAAAAGGAGCAAAAAATATACACACAAACAAAAAAGAGTGCTCAAGGAGCTTGCTATCGTAGTGGAGAGATGAGAAACTGAGAAATGAGGAAAAATATAAATGAAAAAAAAAGAAAAGGGTAAAAGAATAAAATGAATAAATTGAGAAACTGGAAATGAAGAAAGACAAAAAGGGAATAAGAGAGAGAAGAAAACAAAACAAAGAAACAAAAACAAAGAAAAAAAAAACAAGAAAAATAAATGCCTCCAGGGATATCCCTTTGTTTCTGTGCAGAGTAAGGGAGTAGCTTCCAAGCTGCGTGGTACTGCCTAGCTAGAAGGGGCTCCCAAGCTGAGAAAAGAAAAAGAAAACAAATAAACAAATCAAAACAGAACAAATCAGAGCAAACAAACAAACAAAAAAGCCCCAGGGGTCCTACCAGCATGGTGGCATGGGCTGGAAAGCAGTTTCACAGTCAAGCAGTGTTTCCCAGCCTTTCAGGAAGAAGCAAAGATGGCGTAAGGGGCCATATTTGAGAGAAAGGAGGGGGAGGTGGTGAGAGGTAAGGAAGAAATCTAAAGAAGTGGAATAAAGCAACACTAGCAGCCAACAAAAGGCACTCAAGGAGTCAGCCAGTGCAGGCAGGTGGGATCTAAGTGACACTGGGGTGAAGCTGGTGCTTCCCGGCCAAGAGACTGTGGCTGCAGGAAGCAGAGAAGGCTAAAGGGGGGTGAATAAGGGTTGGGGGTGGAAAGCCTATATTGCTGGTTACTGATGGTTCTGTCTACTGCTGGAAGCTCCATGAAGCTTCTTTCTCATACGCCCTATTTGCTGGTCTTTGATAGGTGTCCAAGAAGGCGGATCCGAGCTGAGTTAACTGACAGGGGACCTCTGCATGTATCTCTCCTCGCTCTCTGTTCTTGGTCAGTTTCTTGTTCCATTTGGCGCTTCACTGAGTTCTTTATCTCTTCATTTGATGCTTAGGGTTTCAGGACTGATGTGTGACTCTGTTTGACTTAGTTTTTTGCTGTGGAGGGACAGTGTGGTGGTTCTGACTATAGTGCCATGTTGCCCGGAAGTGAATTTGGAAAATTTTTGTTCCATTATTTCATTATTTTAAAAAAAATATTTTTCTATCTCTTTTCTCCCTTTTTCTGAAATTCCAATTACATGTATGCTAATTATATGTCCTTCAGCTCCCTAATGGTCTGTTCATTTCTTTTTAGTCATTGTTTTCTCTGTGTGCTTTATTTTGTATAGCTTCTATTGTTGTGTCTGTGATTTCACAGCCCTTTTCTTCTGCTGTTTCTAATATGCTCTTAAACCTATCCAGTGTATTTTTCTTTTCAGATATCGTATTCTTCATCCCTAGAAGTTACATTTGAGTGTTTTTTCTTTCTTCCATTTCTTTCTTCACCATGTTGGTGTTTTTCTCTAATTTCTTTAATGTATGGAGGATATTCATAACAGCTATTTTATGCCTTTATCTGTGATTCCATCATCCCTCTTTTTTCTGTTTTTTTTTCTATTGATTGTTTTTTCTCATAGTTAAAAATCATATTTTTCTGCTTCTTTTAATGTCTGGCAAATTTTGACCAGATATTTGATGTAGTGAATTTTGTGTTGTATGCTAGATTTTGTTGTACTCTTTAAACAGTGGTGGGTTTTATTCTGGCACGTAGCTTACTTGGAATTAGTTAGACCTTCTAAAGTCTTGATTTTAAGTTTTTGTATGGTGAGTCCAGTGCTGCCTTTGGTCTAGGACTAATTTAACTCCACTACCAAGGTGATAATCTTCTGAGGAATCTATCCAGTGCCTTGTATTTTCTGAGGTCTTTCCACTCTGGTTACTAGAAACATAAATTATTTCCAATGTGAATTTCAGGAATGGTTCTGCCTACTGCATTCAGATTTTTCTTTTTCTTGTCCTCTTTCCTGGCTTTACCTCTCATTCATAACAGATCCATATGTAGTTCAAGCATTGAGGATATCCTTCTTCAGATTTCCACAGCATGCATTCTCCCTCTGCATTTCCTTCCTTGCTGGTAATTGTCCCTACAGATTCTGGCTGTCTTGACTTCTCTGAACACCAATCTCTGATTCTATAACTCAATGAAACTACAGGGTCTATTTGAGTTCCCACTCCCTACTTTGTGACCTCAAAATTGCCTTCAGGGTATAAGCTGGTACATTCATAAGGCTCACTTTGTTTCTCTTTTATCAAGGATAACAGTCTTTAGATGCCTGTTGTTCAATATGTAATTTTCCCCAGACATTTTGTCTAATTTTCTAGTTGTTTAAAGCAGGGGGTAAATTCAGTTCCTGTTACTCTGTTTTGACTGGTTATAGAAGATTTTGATTATTTCTTAACATTCATATGCAATATCTTGTTTCCTTAACTACATTGTAAACCATCTGGGTAAAAATAGTGTTTTTTATTTATTTTATACTGCTTTAGTTAGCTATTGCTGTTCAACAAACAGCCACAATATCTCAATGGCATACAACAATATGCATTTATTTCTTGCTCTTGTATATGCAGGTTGGCTGGGGCTCGGTTAATCAAGGCTGGGCTAGGTTATAAGTCATAGGTCAGTTCAGATTTCTCATTCTTCTGAAACAAGCTACTCAGGGCATGTTCTTCTCATAGTGATTACAGAAAGGTAAAAGACAAAGCCCATCCATGTTAGCTCATTTCAATTTTATTGCATCATATCTGCTAACATCCCATTGACGAAATCAAGTCACACAGCCAAGGTCAAAGTTAAAGAGTAGGGAATAACATTTTGCCAACCACGAAGTCAAAGCAAGCCACATAATCAAGTACAACAGCAATGGGTTTGGGAAGTACATGTGTCTGCCTAAAGTTGGGGAAAAGAGTTAATATTTGTTTACAGTAATCTACTCCACTGCATACATTAATTACATACTCTCTCTATAAATACTTTCTCATTGGCCTGCAGGCAAATAAAATGGAAATATCAACAAGAATAATAAAAATTATAATAATGGCAACAGTAGTATTAATATTAAAATATATAGTAATGTAGCATTCAAATATGTAGCAGTAGGTATTTGCCAGGCACTGTGTTAAGTTCTTTACATCGGTTATATCATTTAAATTCTCGTGATAACCCTTTGATGAACATATTTTCATTATCTCCATTATAGATGGGGAAACTGAAACTCAGAGAAATTAAATTACTTGATCGAAGTCACATAGCTAATAAGGAGCAGAGCTGGGATTTGATACCAGATAATTTAACTCCAAAGCCTGAGCATTTAAGGAAAATCCTTATTCATTTGCTTATGATATTCATTTCACAAAGAATGCTGCTTGTCTGTTTTCACTTGTTATTAGCTGACAACTCTTTTGTGTAATTTTAAAGGAACATACTCACCTTTCCTCTCCCCCCACATCCCAGTTCCCATTCTTTCAGCAAACATGTTAATTGTCTCTAGATGTCTTCCTCTCCCCCTCCACCTCAATTACCATTCTATTAGCTAATACGTTAATTGTCTCTAGGTGTCAATAGAAACTTCAGTTGGTAATAGTCACCCCAATGAGTCTGAGACATGGACACAGACCACGGACCAGTACACCTACTCAAACAGCTCTGCTACCTGTTATAAACTTGATTATTAAAATACCCCCAAAATCCACTGCTGTCAGTCAATTCTGACTCCTAGCAGCCCCATAGGGTTTCCAAGGCTGTAAATCTCTACCGAAGCGGACTGCCATATCTTTCTTCTCTGGAGCTACTGGCTGCCAATCTTTTGTTTAGCAGTCAATTGCTTTAACCACTGATTATTAAAATAAACATGCATAAAATGCACAAACAGAATCAACTAAGCAAGAGGACTCATGAACTTAAAGCAGTAATTTTATCTTCGTTTCTAAAAATAAAAATCTTACTTTTTCTCACAAAAATAGCTACCAGTTACAAACTTAATATATATCACCTCCAACATAACTTTTCTCAATGTTGCTGACAAGTCCATAGAGAATTTACTTTAACTATTTCCTCTATCACATGGTATTTGAACTACTTCCATCTTAACAATTTTTATTTCCAATTTATTTTTATTCACTAATCATTATTGATATTCCTTTTCCTCTTCAAGAAGTAAAAACTGAATTCACCTCTTACCCTCTTACAAAGAATATAAATATATATTGGTTACTTATTTGTAAGTTCCAGCACTGTAAATCCACAGTGACAGAAAGATTGAAAAAAAATAAAATAAAATAAAGAAGAAGAGAGAAAGAAAAATATTTTAACCTCTTTCTAGTCTAGATTATCATTGTGACCAACTTGATTATCTTAGGTTTAATGTAAAATCTAATTTTAAAGTTGTGTGTTGTCACTTACATTTATTTTCATAGAGGCATTAAATTACATGCCCAAACTTAAGGTGTGTCCTGCTGTACAGGTGGTGTAGAGAATGTTAGCATAATAAACCCTGGCGAACTCAAGACATTTAACCTATCCCTTAAAGGCTCATTCAGTTGTCTAAACAAAATTCAGTGTAGTCAGCAGAATGAGTCAGCTTTCTGATTATTTATTGTTTTGAATGGAATCTTAAATGAGGTCAGTATAGGGAGTGAACTTTGGCACACAGCTGTAGAGAACATAGGAAAAGAAAATGCATGCACATAATGAAAAAGTGGATTTTCACTAGGGTTTTTTTTTTCTTCTCTCCTTTAGGCTGTTAGTTAAGCTACTGGAGGGCAAGAATTATGTCTTATCATTTTATCACCCACAATATATACACTGAAATGCGTGAAGAGTAGATACTCAATGAGTGTTTCTTAAGAATGCCTGTCACTAGTCATAACTTTCAGTAATTGAAATGGTTCTCAAGATCAGTGTAAGAGGTGAAGGAAATGGGTTTGAGAAAAGATGAATTTAGATTTTTTTTTCTACTGTATCTCAGATTGCTTTATTCAAAATGAGGCTTACAAGACTATTCCCTTAATGAATTCATGTTATTCTCAGAGAAGGAAAACACGTTACCAGAAAAAATACTTTATATTTTACTTTTTTTTCCCTGTCTAGCCCTAGGGGGCAGCTCTACTCTGTCCTATAGGGTCACTATGAGTCGGAATCGACTTGACTGCAATGGGTTTGGTTTTTGGTTTAGCGTCTAACTGCCCTTTGGCTATTAGAACTCTACACTCCTTTGAAGGAAACTCTACTCTGTGTAATCGTGGCAGCGAACATTTCAACTCCCGCCTCCTACTATGAATGCCCAGGGACTAGATTCTTTATCTTCCTGCCTTTGGGTGGGTAGTGGATCAGCCAATCAGACATTGGTTCCCAGGAGTTTAACTAGGAGCAAGTAGGAAATTCCCTACAGAGGCACCTTAACTCACGTATCAGCCCATCCCCAGGCTTCCTTGGTGTAACCTTCTCTGTGGTTACTGCCCACGAGCCTTCAGGTTCACTTGTCTCCTGTCTGTTTTCCAAAACTGGTTCATCTCTCAGCCTCTCATGATCCTTTGTACCTTCAACATAACTTCCAACCAATTCCTTTATGTGGTTATTGTTGTTATTGTTAGGTGCTGTCAAGTCGATTCTGACTCATAGCAACCCTATATACAACAGAACAAAACACTGCCTGGTCCTGTTCCATCCTCACAATCATTGTTATGCTTGAGCCCATTGTTGCAGCCACTGGGTCAATCCATCTCATCAAGGGTCTTCCACTTTTTCGCTGACCCTCTACTTTACCAAGCATGATGTTGTTCCTCAGGGACTGGTTCCTCCTGATAACATGTCTAAAGTATGTGAGATGAAGTCTTGCTATTGGTAGCCAAAAATTCAGACTAATACAATGTTGAAAGTTTAAATGATTCATAATGAATCTGACAATTTACAGTCTCAAAATTACAAGTGACAGGATTCTTTCCTTGGTTGAAAAATTCTTTCTTAAAAGTTCTCCAGAATATGGGAAATAACAAATCTGTCCTATCCTAGAACAGGTCTCAGCATTTGATAATTTGGATAATGTCACTAGCACAGTGAGAAAAGGCCATGCTTATTCTCTGGGGTCCACAGCTGCAAAATTCCTCCCTACCTCCCAAAGTTTCAGATTATACAACAATTATGACATCTTTATAGCAAATATTCTCTCAGATGGGTGAGGAGGAACTCCACATACTTGTTTAAGGCTTGGCCCTGTGTTTCCCATGATTACCCCTAACCAGCTTCGATGAGTACAACAGTAGAAAAAGTGGGTTGCCCCATATTGGAGAATTAGAAAATATCAGGTTCTGTCATATATACATATTATATGTAGTTATATGCTTGCAAGGGGTGTAAGTAGGTAATAATTTTTGAAAAAAATAATGCTGTGTTTTCCTTTTTTGTTTTTCTGCATGAGTGATCTGCTGCTTCCTAATCAGCATAATCTATCCATCTCTCTCAGAGCTTTGAGAGGGAGCGAGGTAGAGAGGTTTGGCTTTATTATGCCAAATATGCAAAGATAAAGTAACTGGGTTTTTAAAATTTATTTATTTGTTTGTTTGTTTTTATTGTGCTTTAGGTGAAAGTTTAAAGCTTAAGTCAATTCAGCATACAAAAATTTATACTCATATTGTTATGTGACATTAATTGCAATCCCTTCTATGTGACAGCACACTCCCCCTTTCCATCCCGAGTTTCTTGTGTCCTTTCAACCAGTTCCTGTCCCTTCCTGCCTTCTCATCCTGCCGCCGGACAGGAGCTACCCATTTGGACTCCTGTAGCTGATTGAACTAAGAAGCACACTCCTCACGAATATTATTTTATGTTTTATAATCCAGTCTAATCTTTGTCTGAAGAGTGGGCTTCAGGAATGGTTTTAGTTCTGGGTTAACAGAGCGTATAGGGGCCATAGTTTTGGGAGTTCCTCTAGTCTCTATCAGGATGTTAAGTCTGTTCTTTTTACATGAATTTGAGTTCTTCTCCACACTTTTCTCCTGCTCTGTCCAGGACTCTGTTGTGTCCCCTGTCAGGGCTGTCATTGGTAGTAGCCGGGCACCATCTAGTTCTTCTGGTCTCAGGCTGATGGAATCTCTGGTTTATGTGGATCTTTTGTCTCCTGGGCTAATATTTTCCTTGTGCCTTTGGTATTCTTCAGTCTCCTTTGCTCCAAGTGGGTTGGGACCAATTGATGCATCCTAGATAGCCGCTCACAAGCTTTTAAGACCCCAGATGACATTCACCAAAGTAGGATGCAGAACATTTTCTTAAGAAACTTTGTTATGCCAATTGCCCTAGATAATCCATGAAATTATGGTCCCCAGGCCCCAGTCCCAGCTACTCTATCCCTCAAAATGTTTGGCTGTGTTCAGGAAACTTCTTAGCTTTTTCTTTGGCCCAGTTGTGCTGACTTCTCCTGTATTGTGTGTTGTCATTCCCTTCACCTAAGATAATTCTTGTCTACTGTCTAGTTAGTGGAGACCCTGGTAGTATAGTGGTTGAGAGCTATAGCTGCTAAACAAAAGGCTGGCAGTTCAAATCCACCAGAAGCTCCTTGGAAACCCTATGGGGCAGTTCTACTCTGTCCTATAGGGTCGCTATGAGTGAGAATTGACTCGAAGGCAACAGGTTAGGTTTTTTAAATCTAGTTAGTGAGTTCCCTTCCCCCTCCCTCCCATCCTCATAACCATCAAAGAATGCTTTCATATGCATATGAGGTGACTGAAAATATCATTGCTTGTGTCAGGTGCAACTTAGTCCTCAAAGTGACATCTTTGCTTTTTAACACTTTGAAGAGGTCCTTTGCAGCAGATTTGCCCAATGCAATACCTCATTTGATTTCTTGACTGCTGCTTCCATAGGCATTGATTGTGGCTTCAAGTAAAATGAAATCCTTGACAACGCCAATCTTTTCTCCATTTATCATTATGTTGCTTATTGGTGCAGTTGTGAGGATTTTAGTTTTATGTTGAGATGTAATCCATACTAAAGGCTGTGGTCTTTGATCTTCATCAGTACGTTCTTCACGTGTCCTCTTTACTTGCAGCAAGCAAGGTTGTGTCATCTGCATAATGCAGGTTGTTAATGAGTCTTCCTCCAATCCTGATGCCACATTCTTCTTCATATAGTCCAGCTTCTTGGATTTATTTGCTTAGCATACAGACTGAATAAGTATGTGGAAAGATACAACCCTGATGCACACCTTTCTTGATTTTAAACCACGCAGTATCCCCTTGCTCTGTTTGAATGACTGCCTCTTGATCTATGTACAGGTTCCTCATGAGCACAATTAAGTATTCTGGAATTCCCATTCTTCCCAATGTTATCCATAATTTGTTATGATCCACATAGTCGAATGTCTTTGCATAGTCAATAAAACACAAGTAAACATCTTTCTGGTATTCTCTACTTTCAGCCACGGTCCATCTGACACCAGCAATGATATCCCTCATTCCACGTCTTTTTTGGAATCTGGCTTGAATTTCTGGCAGTTCCCTGTAGATGTACTGTTGTAATTGCTTTTGAGTGATCTTCAGCAAAATTTTACTTGTGTGTGATATTAATGATATTGTTGGATAATTTCCACATTCTGTTGGATCACCTTTCTTTGGAATAGGCACAAATCATTGATCTCTTCCAGTTGTTTGGGCAGGTAGCTGTCTTTCAAATTTTTTGGCATAGTACTAGTAAGATAAACTGTTTGGTTTTTTTTGTTTATTTTGTGTTTTTTAAAATAAATATTTTATTGTGGTTTAAGTGATAGTTTACAGAGCAAAGTAGTTTCCCATTCAAAAAATTGTACACAAAGTATTCCATGACATTGGTTGCAGTTCCTACACTTTGTCAACATTCTCCCCATTTCTGCCCTGGGTTCCTATTTGCTTTCATTTGGTTTTCTTACCCTTTCCTGCCTTCTCATCTTTACTTTGAGCAAATGCTGCCCTTTTGATCTAGTATAATTGTTTGTTCTATGGAGAACTTTTTTTTGGGGAGGGTGTTACTGTTGTTTATTTTATAGGCCTGTCTATTGCTTGGCTGGAAGGTGGTTTCTGGGAATGGCTGAAGTTCCAAGTCAGGGGATGTCTTAGTGCCATAGTCTCAAGGCTTTCTCCAGTCTCTATCAGGCCAGTAAGTCTGGCCTTCTTTTATGAATTTGATTTTTTGTTCTACATTTTTCTCCCGCTCTGTACGGTACCCTCTATTGTGATCCTGGTCAGAGTGGTCGATAGTGGTAACTGGGCACCATCTAATTCTTCTGGTCTTGGGGTCATGTAAGCTGTGGTACATGTGGTCCATTAGTCCTCAGTCTTTGGTTTGTTTTCACTCTCCTTTACTCTGGATGGGAAGAGAATACTAGTTGTATCTTAGATAGCTGCTGCAAGCTTTTAAGACCCCAAGCGCTACTCATCAAAGTAGGATGTAGAACACTGTTCTTATGTACTATGTTATGCACTATGTTATGCCCCTAGTCTGTGGTCCTTAGCCTTCAAGCCTAGTATCTTCATCCTGGGAGGTGTTTGGTTGTGCATGTTTCCATGACTGTGCTCCTTGCGTGTTCTACTGTCTATATTGGTATACGTGCAAGATCTACAAATATGTATGTAGAGATATCCACAACCTAACCTATATCTGCAGGTGGGTGTGCTCCCTTAGACCCTCCCATGCCTCTTTAGCATACCTGTCTACCTATGTCAAAAAACAAACAAAACCCATTGTTGTTGAGTCAATTCCGACTCATAGCAACCCTATAGGACAGGGTAGAACTTCCCCATAGGGTTTCCAAGGAGCAACTGGTGGATTTGAACTGCTGACCTTTTGGTTAGCAGCTGTAGTTCTTAACCACTGCACCACCAGAGCTCCATCTACCTATGTATCTGTTAATTATTGTTTGTTGATACTATCACTGAAGGATTTCGTATGTTACAGTAATTGCTGTAGTTGTCCTTTGCTCTTGTGTTCCTTTCAGTGTCTTCCTTTACCTTCATCATGTTGTGCTGACTTCCACTATATTGACTTTCCTTTCACCAATATTATCACATTTTTTCTATCTATTTAGTAAGTTACCCTCCTTCTCCCTCCCTTCCCTGGTAACCAACAAAGAATGTTTTTTTTCTGTGTGGAAACCTTTCCTTTCTTTCTTTTTTTTATAACAGTGGTCTCATACAATGTTTGTCCTTTTGTGAGCTGGCTTATTTCACTCAGCATAATGTCTTCCAAATTCATCCATGCTGTGAGATGTTTCGTGGTTTCATCGTTATTCTTTATCATTGCACAGTATTCTATTTTGTGTGTGTATCACAGTTTGTTTATCCATTCAACTGTTCATGGGCACTCAGGTCGTTTCCATCTTTCTGCTATTGTGAATAATGCTGCAGTGAACATGGGTGTGCCTATGTTTATGGTGTCACAGCTCTTATTTCTCTAGGGTATATGCCTAGGAAAATTAATTGTTATTGTTACCTTTCATTTACCAAAATAAGACTTTTATTCCCTAGAAAAGCCGAATCTTGAAATCCAGGTGTCATTTAGAGAGAAAATGATTTCTAAATTTCTTAAGTTCCCACAAACATATTAAGAGTGAGGCTTGAAGAACTTGAATATTAAGTTTAATGTAAACCATGGGAAAATAGAGTTCAGGAGATGATGCAGAGGAAGTCCCTGCCACACTGGAATGAGGGAACTCTGGACTCTTGACTCTGTGGAGTATGAAAAGGAGAAGAGTGAAAAGAGTTAAGGTTGAGAGAGTTAAGGGAAGAATTCAGATAACTTTATGATGATTTTTACTTTTTTGGAATCTGAAATCCTGGATTGGTTGAATAGAAATCCTGATGCAGAGATATTTTTACTCTGCTTCCTGGGTTGGTCTCCCTCATTAACATGGAAGCTACCTCTAAGTACAAAACAGCCACACAGAGTGGCTAGACAGAATCTGAGATAGCACTTTACCCATTGCTGTCAAGCTGATTCTGACTCATAGTGACCCTGTAAGACGGAGTAGAACTGACCCCATAGAGTTTCCAAGCCTGTAAATCCTTATGGGAGCAGATTGCCACATTTTTCTCCCACAAAGTGGCTACTGGGTTTGAACACCCCACCTTTTGGTTAGCAGCCAATAGTTTAACAACTGCACCACCAGGGCTTCTCTAACATGTGCTGAGGTAGAGGAGCCCTGAGTTTAATTAGCTATAAGAAGGATTCCTGAGCCTTCATAGAGCTAATAAAACAAGTTAGAAATTTATTAGCAGCACCTCAGAGGACACAAGTGAAAGGTGCCCAGGGACCCAATCAGACCAGACATCAATCATGTAGACCAACAGGTGTTCTATGAAATAAAAATGGAGTTGTGTGGTTGACAAGATGGTATCAGTGGTGGAGTGGACAACACCCTTAAGACTTGTCTCTACTGAAACTTAAGTCTAGCTTTTTTGTAAATCAGGCCACCCTCATTGTCCAATGAAATCCTGACAGCATTTCAATAGTAAATTGTATAAGCCAATCAGAAATAATTTTCTTTGCTTCCTCCCCACCCCCCCAAAAAAGCCAGTTACTGCTGATACTCCGTGGAGTACCTTTCAACATGTGGTTTGGTCCTACCTGATTTGTGAATCTTCTGCCCAGTAAACCTCATATAATAGATTAATTTTATTAGTGACTCAGTTTCTTTTGACAGAAGGAACAAAGAACAATCCAAAAAGAGGTAAGCCAATGCAAGACTCTCCTCACACTGTGACAAGAACCCTGCCCAACATCTAGACACCATCTTGGGGAGGAGTGGGAGCATGGGAGCAAACAGAAAGAAGAAATACATCTAACCTTAAATACTGAGTCATTCCAAAGATACTGAAAGGGATTGAGATAATGTGATTTAGCTGCTTCTCAGCCTCAATCCCTTGTTATCCAGTAGGATGAGGGATTGGGAGAACTCTGGATCATTTATTTACATATATATTGCACATCTGAATAGTAATATGCAAATTCGTGTCTTTTCTACACATTTCCTAAAATTCAAAGAGACTGTCAAATAACAGGTAAAATGCTCATGAAGGTGAAACTGCCCATTAAGAATACATAATGCTCAGAGAGTTTCAATGATAAATAAGGAGACAAAGAGATTGTAGTGAACATTTGTTGTTTTTTTTGCTGAAAGAAACATTCACTTTCATCAATGTGATTCAATATGATCTTGCGGTTCCACTCCCAGGTATCTACTGAAGAGAAATGAAATTATATGTTCACACAAAGACATGGACGTGAGTGTTTATAGCAGCATTATTCATGACAGCCAAAACTAGAAACAATCCAATTGTCCATCAACTGGTGAATAGATAAACAAAATGTGGTACATCCATATAACGGAATACTACTCAGTAACAAAAAGGAACTACTTATACAAGCATCCATTTGGATAAACTTCAAAACATTATGCTAAGTGAAAGAAAAGAACAACTTATTGTATACCATTTTTATATGAATTTTTCTAGAAAAGGCAAAGTTATAGACAAAGCACAGCACTGTTTGCTTGGGACTAGGGGTTATCGTTGTTGGGTGCCGTTGAATCGATTTCAACTCATAGTGACTCCATGTGACAGACTAGAACTGGCCCATAGGGTTTTCTTGGCTGTAATCTTTACGGAAGCATATTGTCAGGATTTTCCTCCTGAGGAGCCTCTGGGTAAGTTTGAACGACAAACCTTTTGGTTAGCAGGAGCAGTTTTTTACTGTCAATGTACATTAGGTATCTTTTTAAGGTGATGGAAGTATTTCAAAACTGGATTGTGTTAATAGTTGCACAATTGTGTAAATTTACTAAAAACAATCAACTGCACACTTACAATGGGTGGATTTTATGATACATAAATTATATGTGTACTAAAAAAACAAACCAGTTGCTGTATGGTTGATTCCAACTCATAGCTTCAAAGTAGAACTGCATTCCATAGGATTTTCATTTGCTGTGATCTTTCAGAAATAGATTACCAGAAATTTCTTCTGAAATGCCTTTGGGTACATTTGAAACCCCAACCTTTTGGTTAGTAGCTGAGTGCTTAACTGGTTGTGTCACCCAAGGGTGCCTATATCTCAATAAAACAAAACCAAACCCACTGCCATCAAGTCAATTATGACTCATGCTCATCGTTGTTATTGTTAGGTGCCATGGAGTTGGTTCTGACTCATAGTGACCCTATGTTCGACAGAATGAAACACTGCCTGGTCCTATGGAATCCTCATGATTGTTGCTATGTTTGAGCCTATTGTTGCAGCCACTGTGTCAATCCACCTTGTTGAAGGTCTTCCTCTTTTCTGATGACCCTCTACTATATCAAGCATGATGTCCTTTTCCAGAGACTGATTCCTCCTGATAACACGTCCAAAGTTTGTGAGATGAAGTCTCACCGTCTTCCCTTCTAAAGAGCATTCTGGTTGTACTTCTTCCAAGACAAATTTGTTCGTTCTTTTGGCAGTCCATAGTATAGTCAATATTCTTCACCAAAACCATAATTCAAAGGTGTCAATGCTTCTTGGGTCACCCTTATTCATTTTCCAGCTTTCGTATGCATACGAAGCAATTGAAAACACCTTGGCTTGGGTCAGGAGCACCTTAGTCCTTAAAGTGACATCTTTGCTTTTTAACGCTTGAAAGAGGTCTTTTGCAGCAGATTTGCCCAATGCAATGCATTGTTTCATTTTTTGACTGTTGCTTCCATAAGTGTTGTCATGGATTGAATTGTGTCCCCCCAAAATATCTGTCAACTTGACTAGGTCATTATTCCCAGTATTACATGATTGTCTACCACTTTGTTATCTGATGTTATTTCCCTATGTGTTGTAAATCCTATCACTATGATGTAATGAGATGGATGGCAGTTTGATTGATGATCTCTGCAAGATTAGATAGTGTCTTAAACCAATTGCTTTTGAGATATTAAAGAGAGAAGCGAGCAGAGAGACATGGGGACCTCATACCACCAAGAAAGCAGGGCCGGAAGCAGAGTGCGTCCTTTGGACCTGAGATGCTCCTAAACTGAGGGAAGACTAATGACAAGGACCTTCTTCCAGATCTGACAGAGAGAGAAAGCCTGAAGGGGAACCCTGAAGCCGGCACCCTGAATTTGGACTTCTAGATTACTGGACTGTGAGAGAATACTTGTGTTTGTTGAAGCCATCCACTTGTGGTATTTCTGTTATGGCAGCACTAGATGACTAAGATAGGTGTTGATTGTGGATCCAAGTAAAATGAAATCCTTGACAACTTCCATCTTTTCTCGATTTATCATGATGTTGCTTATTGGTCTAGTTGTGAGGATTTTTTTTCTTTATGTTGAGGTGTAATGCATACTGAAGGCTGTGGTCTTTGACCTTCATCAGTAAATGCTTCAAGTTCTCCTCACTTTCAGCAAGCAAGGATGTGTCGTCTGCATAATGCAGGTTGTTCATGAGTCTTCTTCCAATCCTGGTGCCCCCTTCTTCTTCATATAGTCCAGCTTCTTGGATTATTTGCTCAGCATACAGATTGAATAAGTATGGTGAAAGGATACAACCCTGACGCACACCTTTCTTGACTTTAAACCACACAGTATCCCCTTGTTCTGTTTGCCTCTTGATCTATGTACAGGTTCCTCATGAGCACAATAAGTGTTCTGGAATTCCCATGCGTGGCAATGTTATCTGTAATTTGTTATCATCCATGCAATCGAATGTCTTTGGATAGTCAATCAAATACAAGTAAACATCTTTCTGGTATTCTCTGCTTTCAGCCAAGATCCACCTGACATCAGCAATGATATCCCTGGTTCCACACTCTCTTCTGAATCTGGCTTGAATTTCTGGCAGTTCCCTGTCACTGTACTGCTGCAACCACTTTTGAATGATCTTCAGCAAAATTTTACTTGCCTATGAAATTAATGATATTGTTTGGTAATTTTCACATTCAGTCGGATAACCTTTCTTTGCAACAAGCATAAATATAGATCTCTTCACGTCAGTTGGCCAGGTAGCTGTTTTCTAAACTTCTTGGCATAGATGAGTGAGCACTTCCAGCGCCGTATCCGTTTGCTGAAACATCTCAATCGGTATTCCATCAGTTCCTGGAGTCTGGCTTTTTGCCATTGTCTTCAGTGCAGCTTTGACTTCTTCTTTCAGCACCACATGCTTCTCATATGCTACCTCCTGAAATGATTGAACATCAATGAATTCTTTTTGGTACAGAGACTCTGGGTATTTCTTCCATCTTCTTTTGATGCTTCCTTCATTAATATTTTGCCCATAGAATCCTTCACTATTGCAACTGGAGGCTTAAATTTTTTATTCAGTTCTTTCAGCTTGAGAAATGCTGACCATGTTCTTCCCTTTTGGTTTTCTAACTCCAGGTCTTTGTACATTTCATTATAATACTTTACTTGAACAGATTACAAGAACTCTTTGAGCCGCTCTTTGGAATCTTCTGTTGAGCTCTTTTACTTCATCATTTCTTCCGTTTGCTTTAGCTACTCAAAGTTCAAGAACAAGCTTCAGAGTCTCTTCTGATATCCTTTTTGGTCTTTTCTTTCTTTCCTGTCTTTTAATGACCTCTTGCTTTCTTCATGTATGATATCCTTGATATCATTCCACAACTCGTCTGGTCTTCAGTCATTACTGTTCAGTGCATCAAATCTATTCTTGAAATGGTCTCTAAATTCAGGTAGGATGTACTCAAGGTTGTACTTTGGCTCTCGTGGACTTGTTCTGATTTCCTTCAGCTTCAACTTGAACTCGCATACGAGCAGTTGAAGGTCTGTTCCGCAGTTGGCCCCTGGCCTTGTTCTGATGAATGAGATTGAGCTTTTCTATCTTCTCTTTCCACAGAGGTAGTCGATTTGATTCCTGTGTATTCCATCTGGTGAGGTCCACATGAACGGTCATCGTTTATGTTGTTAAAAAAAGGTATTTTCAATGAAGAAGTAATTGGTCTTGCAAAATTCTATCATGCAATATCTGACATCATTTCTGTCACTTAATAGAGCTGTTCAATTTAGATTATCTGGAAACCCTAGGTTTTGTTTGAATCAGAGGTATAAGAATCAATAGGGAGTGGCAGAGATTGAATGACCAAAGCAGAGGACTGGACAACACTCCCACAGTTTCTACCACTTCCACTTGCATCATGAACTTCTAGGTTCACTTCACTCATTTTGTTACCTGATGGATCCTTGTAGACTCTGCCTTCCATCCCAAAGAAGCAAGCATCCCTTCCTGACCCCATGTGCTCTCACTTTGTAGATGCATTTCCAACAGCAGATTTCGAACCTTCCCAAAGGTTATTGAGTCATGCATTATTCACATAAAAATTAAATAGTTTCATTCTCTCTTAGGGGTAGCGTGATTGGGTGGTTTAAATATAGTTTTGAATGTTTATATAAAGTTGGGAAAATGTAAAATTTTTTTTTTTTAATTTTCTTGCATTTAGACATAGCAGTGTAGATTAGTCCAAAGGAATAATGGACCGTAACTACCACAGCCTCCACCAGACTGAGTCCAGCACAACTAGATGGTGCTGGGCTACCACCACTGACTGCTATGACAGGGCTCACAATAGAGGGTCCCAGACAGAGCTGGAGAACAATGTAGAACAAAATTCAAACTCACACACACACAAAAAGACCAGACTTACTGGTCTGATGGAGACTGGAGAAACCCTGAGAGTATGGCCCCTGGACACCTCTGTAGCTCAGTACTGAAGTCACTCCTGAGGTACACCCTTCAGCCAAAGATTAGACAGGTCCATAAAACAAAATGAGACTAAATGGGCACACTAGCCCAGGGGCAGGGACAAGAAGGTGGGAGGGGACAGGAAAGCTGGTAATGGGGAACTCAAGGTCGAGAAGGGGAGAGTGTTGATATGTCTTGGGGTTGGCAACCAATGTCACAAAACAATATGTGTATTAATTGTTTAATGAGGAACTAGTTTGCTCTGTAAACATTCATCTAAAGTACAATAAAAAAAAGAAAAGAAAAGAAGAAATTGCAGTATAATTTTATGATATTATTTGTTACATTTTATAGGTGAGGAAACTAAGGTCAGAGAGTTCTTGTAATCTGTTTAAGGTCACAAAATTATCCATAGGTTTTTTTTTTTGCTTCAAAGGGTATGTTTTTGTGTTTACAGAAAAGAAAGAAAAATCAGGATGTCTTACAAAATCTTAGGAATAAAGTAATGCCATGGAAAAAAATATTTTTTTTAGGTTTTATAAAGATTAAAGAGCCTTGTTTTTTTTCTTCTTTTTGGACTTGGCTGGATGTCTTTGGTATTTCACCGGAGAATTAGAAATAGTTGGAGAATCTCTGGAGCAGCTGCAGAAACTCCAGAGAAGTTGCTAAAATAATTAATCTGTGGCATATTATGTTTTTTAAAAGCTGAGAAGAATTGTTTCTCCACTTTGAGAAGCCATAGTTCAAACATAGATAAATTGGTTTTGTTTGGTGCTTTGGCCTTATCTACTAAAGTTTCAGGCATCAAGCGAAAAATCCTTAAACAATTAAATAATTATGTTAGTCTAAAACCTTACAGAACCTTATAAAATTTTAAACTTTAATGTTGTCCTTTTTTACATATTGATATCTCTGTTTCCCTATTTTCAATGTTTTAGCTTTGATGTATTTTCAACTTCGCTATCTGAGTCAATATCTGGTTGCTCTGTTCTGTGCTCTCGTCTTGCGTTGTTATCTGATGTTATTGACTACCTAACCGTAGGGCTCCCTTTAGTATTTCTTGTAATTTTGGTTTGGTTTTTTGCAAATTTCCTAAACTTCCGTTTATCTGGAAATGCCCTAATTTCATATTTGAGAGACAGTTTTGCTGGATATATAATTCTTGGCTGGCAGTTGTTTTCCTTCAAGGCTTTATATATATCATCCCATTGCCTTCTTGCCTGGTTGGTTTCTGCTGAGTATCCAAACTTATTCTAATGGACTTTCCTTTGTACATGACTTTTCTTTTATCCCTAGCTGCTCTTAAAATTCTCTCTTTATCTTTGGTTTTGGTAAGTTTGATTATAATATGTCTTGGTGACTTTCTTTTGGGATCTACCTTATGTGGGGTTTGATGAGCATCTTGGATAGATATCTTCTCATCTTTCATGATATCAGGGAAGTTTTCTGTCAACAAATCTTCAACTATTTTCTGTTATCCCCCCTGTTCTGGTACTCCAATCACTCGCAGGTTATTTCTCTTATTAGAGTCCCACATGATTCTTAGAGTTTCTTCATTCTTTTTAATTCTTTTATCTAATTTTTCCTCAAATAAGTTGGCGTCAAGTGTTTTATCTTCAATGTCACTAATTCTAGCTTCTACTGCCTCAATTCTGCTCCTATGACTTAATATTGAGTTGTCTAATTCTGAAATTTTATTGTTAATCTTCTGGATTTCTGATTGCCGTCTCTCTATGGATTCTTGCAGCCTATTAAATTTGTCATTATGTTCTTGAATAACTTTAAGTTCTGCTACTACTTTGTGCGTTCCTTGGCCATTTCTGCATCATGTCGAATTTCCTTTCTAATTTCTAAAAGAGTTCTGTATATTAATCTTTTGTATTCTGCCTCCGGTAATTCCAAGAAATTCTCTTCCTCCAGAGAATTTCTAGATTCTTTATTTTGGGAGCTTGCTGAAGCCATCATGGACTGCCTCTTTATGTGATTTGATATTGACTGTTGCCTCCAAGCCATCAATAAGTTATTATAATTTTATTTTCTATTTGTTTAGTGAGTCCTAGCTTCTTGTTTTGTTTTGTTTTGATATGCCCCAAAAGGTTGCTTCTGTGCACTGGTTTGATTATTGGTGCCTTTGAAGCTCTAACGTCCTGTCACCAGGTAGTTAGTTCTGTAACTAAGTATGTGCACACAGGAGTCCATTAAATTTTCCTGTGTAGGTTCAGCTCAGCTGTCCGGGCAGTCAGTCACCAAGTGTGTGGTGCAGGCTCTCACCTACAGTCTTAGAGAGGCATGGGTGATTGGTGTAGGCACTGGTATCTGGCTGTGGGAGGGGGTCATGCACTGAGCCAGGCAGGGGCTGACGGCTGCCCCTGAGAATCTGAAAGGAAAGCGTGTCCTCATTCCCTAGGGCTAGTAGGTAGGTGAGTTTTGCAGCCGGACTATGAGCACCCCACTCTGTTGGCTGTAAAGACTCGAGGGCACCACTTTTTCTTGGACTCCTATAGCAGGTGACTAGGTGGTATACATGATGCCACCAGTCCTCAAGTCCCTGGTGTGGATTGGTAAAGGTGCCTGCTTAAGGGGCAGGGCTGTGTCGAGGTCACAAATCTGCCACTTCACAGCTGAAACAACTGAAGTTAAACTTCAGATGTTTACCCTGTTGTACTGTGGTAGTGAGGGCTAATGCTGTTGAGATGGGTCCCCACCAGTCTATACAGGGGTATAAGGCACTCAAAGTCTGCAGACCCCTTATGCCTGTGCCTAGCAAAGGAGCTGTGCCAACCTTAAGTTCCTGGTTTAGCAGAGCCAACAGCTTATTTGTTCCCTCTCCAAGGGCAGGAGAATGGGTCAGGGTGCCTTTTGGGATCTACTTCCAGCCCAGCAGACTCCTGGTGCAGAACAGGGAGGGAGGAGGTAAAAGGGAGAGAGGTTTTTCCCAAATGGGCTTATTTATTTATTTTTTTAAATCCCCGTGAAAGGCCATACCCGTGTACTTATCTTTAGCCACTTGGGAGCTGCTCTTCACTGGTTCGGAGCGTCCAAGCAGAATCTCTGCTGCTGGATCTCTCTGGATGTGGGAACTGCCTCCAGAGCTCATGCAGCTGTTTGCCTACTTCACTGTGGACCTGGAGTGGCTGAAGAGCTGCAGTCCCGCCGCTCTGGCACTCCTTCCTTCTTCTGAACTGTCTCCTCTCCCCCCACCACTCAGTCGGATTCCTCAACTTTGCCTTGTCAGGGCTCCTAGATATTCATATACAATCAAATCACTTGTTTTTCCAGGAAGAGGGATATAGGAAGCCGTCTGACTACTCCTCCATCGTGGTCCCACCTCCTAAAATCTTAAACTTTAAACATCTTTACTGGTGTGCTACGCCAGGGCCCTCAGTCGCTAAAACCGAGTGCTTTGGGACTCAGGATAAGACATTCATTGTTCACCCTTGCACTAACCAGAGAAGTTGTGATGCAATTATGTCGCATGCCCTTACTGTACTTTGGAGTTTGAAGCTGTCCCTGAGACCATTTAGAACAAGACGGACGCAAGACTTGATCACAGGCATTGAGATGTCTATAGTTAAACAATATAACATATTTTTATTCCTTTGATTTTAGAGTTTCTACTGGGTTTTTATAACTACCCATACAAGTCCCAGCTGGCACAAGGGAGGCATGAGCATAAGGCAGAGGCCACATCCTGGTGGCCTGTGTGTTGGGCCCACCCTGCAGATGCGTTGCATTTTGTTTGCATTTTGTTAAACACTTTCAAGTGTTTAAATTGTTTTTCTGAATTGTGTTGACAGCATTTTGTGATCTGGAGAATTCACATAATCATCTAAATTTTTTGCTTCTCTTGAAGAATCCGACACTCTGGCCACACTGGCCCTCAGCCCTCCTGAGTAAAGGCTGCACGCATTAACAGGGCACAGGATTTGCCTTATGCCACATCTACAGGGGCTGCCACTCTCATTTATGGTTCTTACCGGTCCTTAGGTGTCTCTGAATTTGTGACCCTACAGACCAAACACTGACTCTCCCAATGGGCGGAGTCTTTAAAGTGGTTGGTTGTCTTGGGATACAGGTAATACACTTAATCCATTTATTTTGTGTAGTTCAAAGCCATTTTGGAATGTCTCTGTTGAGTTGATCTTAGAAGTTTTGACACTCATTTGACCCGTCTCAGTGGAGCACATTTTTATCCTTAAGTTGGATTTGTGGAAAACACCAAAGGATGATTTGGAGCCAAATTCGGGGTAAAAAAAAAAAAAAGACTATGAGATGGTGAAAACCGCTTCTCTTGGGTGGCTTGTAAGTTGACTCAAAGGGTTTTTTTTAAAGAGGTTCAATAATGCTTGAGAGATGGCGTTTGATTTTCTAGCTATCAGTCCACTCCTTACACTCAGCTCTCAGAATATCCTAGGTGTGATTCTATTATGCATACTGACTTGGATTTTATTTTTTTGTTTGTCCTACTCTTCCCCCCTCTTCCACATGACTGAGAGACATTGAGGAAGTATTCTTTTATTCCTCTTTGTATTCCCAAGGCCTATGGTTTGCATAGTTGGAGGCCAAACTATTGAATTGAAGGATTCATTACCAAATGAATGAATGAATGAATGAGACAGTATAAATTAGTCAGAGAGCATTCCAAGTTAACTATTTTAAAGTGGACAACACTCACTTTATATCTCGGAAACATTCATTCTATTTTTTTTTTTTTAACATTTGCATATATCCGTGTAATCAAGCTGAACTGAAAATTAATTGGTTTTGTTTAAATTCTTTTTGGTCATTAGAGTAAGCCCCGGGTATTGCAAAGACTCAGTTGAAAGCCACTTCCTTCCTCTTGACAGGCAAGTCTGACTTTACTACACACTTGTGGTTTTTCCACGTGATGAGCAAGGACACGTAAAAGTTGTACAATCAAAGGTGGAAACAATAAACAAAAACCACCAAGAATTACAGCCTATTGTTTGTGCCCTAGTTTAAAAACTAAGGCTTATCAAAAACTATTTCAGATTGCATTAAAATATTTGATACCTGCTAACCAAGTATCAAGAGCCCTCGTGGCACAAGTGGTTTGCTAACGGTGGATAAACCAAAGATTGCTGGCTAGAACCCAACCACCTGCTCTGCGGAACAAAAGGCCTGCCAATCTGCTCCCATTAAGGTAACAGCCAAGAAAACCTTGTGGAGCTGTTCTACTCTGTAACACACGGGATTGTCGTAAGTCGGCGGACTGGATGACAGCTAGCAACAACGAAGTAGGAGGGTCAACCTCAGGATTGAACAACACCCCTACTTTGAAACTCTGAAAATGGAAAGTCTAAAGGAACTAATATGTAAATATATTAAAACAATGTAAACCAATTGCTGTCAAGTAGATTCTGACTCATGGTATTTTCAGTTGCTGCTTTTTCCTCCGAAGTAGATCACCCAGCTTTTCTTCTGAAGTATCTATGGGTGGATTCGAACTTCCAACCTTTCATTTAGCAGTGACAAAAACTCAAAAACCACATAAAACTGTGGAAAACTAAATATCCATTATATGTGCGCGCGTGTGTTTGTAAAACCAAATATTTTAATGTTGAATATTCCTTTCAGGGCAGGGTAAGTAATAAGGAAATTCTTGTTTCTACGTAGGAGAAAAAGAAAATCACCTCCCTCCCACTCCTCCACAGGACCCTACGGTTCATTTCCATTTCCATCCATGCACACCCAGGTCTGTCCCAGGACCCCACTCTGCACTAGTTTCCTGCCTTTTAGAAGCTGGAACAGCATCCGCGGCTACATCCTTCCTCTTCTTCTCCTCCTCCTCCTCGCTCTATTTGGGGCCACATGATCTCATGCCCTCTGCAGACCACACTCTGCAATTCCAGTCCAGTCCAGCCCGCGCTCTGCAAGGCCACGCAGGGCGATTCCTGCAACGTGCGCACCGCGGTAGGGGAAGGCTTTGGGTGAAGTAAAGACGCGCCCACGTCAAGGACCAAAATAACCAACACGCAGAGTGCCCGAAATCAGACAGGAAGCCAAATAATCCGGGGCGTGGAGTTGTTCTCCCCTCACTTTTGCGCTGGGCAGAGAGAGAAGAGCCAAGGGTCTGACCGGGAGGGGTCGGCGCGGCGCGGTGGCAGGGCGGGGCGGCGCGGAGCATATTAAAGGCGGCTGCGGCGGCAAGGCCTGAGTGGGGCCACGATGCAGCGCGACGGCTGCGCAGGGGGCTGGAGCCACAGGAGCAGCGGTGGCGGCGTCGAGGGCGGGCGCAGCCCCCAGGAGGGCTCGGCGGGGAACGGCCGCGACGCGAGCCGCGGCAACGCCGCCGAGGCGTCCGGGGATCCGCCGGCGGCCGCGTCCTTGCTGGCCCCGATGGACCTGGGGGAGGAACCGCTGGAGAGGGCGGTGCACGCCCGCACGGCGAAGGACCCCAACACCTACAAAGTGCTCTCGCTGGTAGGTCGGGGCGGCCCGGCGCCCGGGGCGGGCGGGAGGCGGCGGCCACCTCCTACCGCTCTGAGCGCGATCACCACCCGGGCCCCGGTGAGAGGCAGGCTTTTCTACCTCTTCGCGTGCACGCTCTCCGCTGCAGGCTCATCACCACTGTGCCTTCTCTTTACCCCAGCGGAACAGTGTATCTCTCATTCGCATTGCTCTTGTTTGTATGAAAACGGGCTGTTAAAAATTGCAATCTTTAGAAATACAGCTTTTTATTTTTTTAAATTATTTTTTGTCCAGAGAGTGGAGGATTTTTAGGGGGAAAAATGACCAACCTGAAAACAGTGTTTTAGTTCTTTTTGGGTAGCTCTGGGTGCAGTGTTGATGACTTTTATTGACTGATTGCAGTTTAAAAGATTTAATAGAGCTCGTTAAGTTTTGTTAGGAACTTCAGAAAGTAATTTTTCCTTTGACTTTGTTCAGGAATTTCCTTGTAGCTGTTCAGAAATTCCATCAATATTCACATAATGTAAATGTGAAGAAGCGTATATGATTTTTAGCCCACTCTTAACGTAGACTAGGGTTTTTGTCGGTAACAAAGCTCCCTATTATTCCTCTGCTATTTTGTTACGATGGTTGTGGAACCCACAGTCAACTTTATGAAATATCGGTGATGTTTTTCATTCTAAATCTGTGGTGGAAAGTACTGGACTAAGTCAGAAGACCTGGATTCTTGATTTCATGGCCCTTATTTAATTTCATGGCTCTAATTAATTAGCCTGCATAACTCAGTTTCCTCAAACCTCACTTTCTTCTGCAGTAAAATAGGAACAACAGCAACTCCATTCCACATGACAAAGGATTATTGTGAGGATCAAAAGGAACATGTATGTAAAAAATACATTGAAAACTGCAGGGAGATGAAGTTATTTTTATTATTATTATATTGAAGTCACAGATTTCTAAGTATAGTGCACCCTAAAATACATTGTCACTTAAATATTATGAATGAACAATGCTGTGTAGAGAATATTTGTTCTGATTTTTGAGATTTCTCCTTTTGTAAGCATTTTCATTTTCACCGTATTTTGGAGGTGTTAGAAAATCAAGGGTGGTTGTTCTGTTGGTTGCCCTCAGGGCTTCAAACTGGTTCTTTCTGGTTTAAACCCTGCTGAGAATTTGCAGTTCTAACAAATTCCCAGGTGATGCTAATGATGCTAATTAGGGACCAATTCTCAGAACCACTAAACCAAAAAAAAAAAAAAGAAAAAAACCCCAAACTGGTTGCTGTCTAGTTGATTCCGACCTTATAGGACAGAGTAGAGCTGCCCCATAGAGTTTCCAAGGAGCACTTGTTAGATTTGAACTGCCAACCTTTAGGTTAGCAGCCATAGCTCTTAACCACTACACCACCAGGGTTTCCCTGAGAACCACTGGTAGAGCCAGGACCAAAAAACCAAACCCATTACTGTCGACTCCTAGGGACCCCGTAGGACAGAGTACAACTGCCCTGTAGGGTTTCCAAGACTGTAAATCTTTACCACAGCAGACTGACACATCTTTCTCCCTCAAGGTGGCTGGTGGGTTCCAACCGCCAACTTTTTGGTTGGCAGCTGAGCACTTACCCTGTGCCACCAAGGTTCCTTACTAGCAGAGTGGTGCGTCTCAAAATTTATTACACATAAAAATCACCTGGAGATCTTGTTAAAATGTAGATTCTGATTCAGCACAGTGGTTAAGAGCTTGGCTCCTAACCAAAAGGTCAGTTCAAATCCACCAGCCACTCCTTGGAAACCCGATGGGGCAGTTCTACTCTGTCCTATAGGATCCCTATGAGTCAGAATCGATGCAACAGCAATGGGTTTTTCGTTTGGTTACATCTGGGGTGGAAATGCAAATGCTTAGCAAGGGTTCGAACTGGAACGAACCAGTTCCAAGCCCCATCCAAAACAGCCTCTTTCCTGTCATACATGCTTATTGATTATCAGTGTTCTATCCTTGTTGAATCACTTATAAGGGACCCTGAAACAATCCCAACCCACTAGGATAAATGCACTTGTCCAGGACAGGTCAAGCAGAGGACAGAGCAACTGCTGTGAGGCCACCTGAAGCTTGGAGACTATAGGCAAAGCAAGCAAGAAGTGTCAAATGAAAGCTTGCATCTGTGAGGAGTAATTTTACCAAAAAAGAAAAGAAGGAAGGGAGAAAGAGAGAAAGAAAAAAAGAAAAAAAGAAACGGAATCAGATCAAGTCTCTAGATCAACTACCAATTTACAGAAAATACAGAGGACAGAGGAGCAGGTTAAATGACACTATAGGGTTGAAACCAGCAACATTCAGACTGTGGGAAATCCTGTATAACAACCAACCAAGTTTCTTCAACTAATAAATGGCAAGGGAAAAAAAAGAGAGATGGAGGAAAAACTATAGCTTAATAGCCTTAAAAGACATATCAACCAATCATAATTTGTGAATCTTAATTGGATTTTGATTCAAAAAAGATTTTAAACAATTGATACTTGAGATAACTAGAAATTCAAATACCAGCATGGTGCAATGGATTTTCTTTTATATGGCCTTTCTGACCCTTTGTTCATAATTTTCCCAAAATTATTGGTTAGCTGAAATCTTGCAAAGAAGTGGTCAGTTTACTATCCACATAAGCAGCTAGTAGGGATTAGTCATTTTACTATCTGCGTAAGAGGCTTGCAAATCCACCCGATAAAATTGATCTGTTAGGATCTGTTTAGGATCTGTTAGGATCTGTTTAGGAAAGTCACGCTGTGAAATTGACAAGGAGTTTCCCAATATAAATGGCCAATCTCAGAGGTTGTTTTGAGGACCTCCTGATCAACAAGCGCCTTGGCAAGCACGTATCCTTGGACCCAGAATCCCTGTGCTGAGAACCTCCTAAACCCAAATAAAAGCCATAATATGGGTCAAGGGTTATAACACTGAGCTGATAACATTGAAGACCAGGAGAGAGTGGCAAGCACAGCAGAGTCAGGGACAGAGAAATGGCAGCAAGCACAGCAGTACTGTGTAGCAGAGAAATGGCGGCAGTGGTACTGCTGGCAGTGGTACAAGTGGCAGGTCCCACGAGACCAGCAGACTGAGGTGGTGAGCGAGTCAGCCCATGGAGCAGAGCTGGGTACCTCAGCCAGGAGGTCGCCAGTGGAACAGGGGCTTGGGCATAGGCCATACAGGGATTGTCCGTAAAAGTTTTGCCTGGAGAGCTGTGTAATGCTGGCCTAACCTTAGTTTTGGCCCAGTTGTCCTGAAGCTGCTGGTTGAGAGCTGGACCAGCGAGTACCAGGCGCCAGACCCATCTAAGGAAAGTCCCGGAGAGAAACAGAGGAGTCACAGCCACGCCACACTTACCTGACACAAACTGACGACACACCTGCTGAGAGAGAGAGACATCTACTGATGCTTGGTCCAGGGCATGCTCACCCAGTGACACAGAAATGGACATAGGTAACTTGGGAATGGTGATCGAGGATAAGTGGGTTCCGTCCCTATGATGGTAAGTAGGTACTCATAGGGGTGGCGGGGACCCTATCACTTCAAGTCTGTTCGGTTGTTTATTGTTTGCTTTCTATAAGTAATCTGTTCTTTTTACCTTCTGTAAATAATAACAGCTTTCAATTGCCAACACTGTGTGCTTGTGTGTACAACCCAAACAGATCAGATAGTGGAGTCCTCATCCCAGCAGTGTTATCACACTGCTTGTCATTTTGTGGAAACAGCTTAACCAGCAGTTGGATATTTGATGATATTAAGAAACTGGTCTTCAGCAACCGGAAAGGTTAAATAAGCTTCGGGGGCAGTGAGTTTATGTTAATGTGGGAGGAGCATTTCAGAAAAGGAGGGTGAGAATGATTGCACAGCTTGAAAAATGTCATCAGTGTCAATGAATTGTATGTGTAGAAATGGTTGAATTGGTGTATGTTCTGCTGTGTATATTTTCAACTTCAACAACAAAATAAATTATCAAAAAAAAAGTCTTAAAAATTTCAAATGTGATGATGGTATTGTAGTTATGTTTAAAAAAGAGTATTTATCTTCTATAGAAACAAATGATGAAAATAAAAACCTTAGATCCTGCTGGGATCTAACACTAGGCGCTTCAGAGAATGTGGAAATATGTTTATGAGCAATGAGTCATGAAGTCTAGGAGGGAACTAGAAAGAGCATTCCTTCTATGTGTTACTGAGGGCCTACTGGTGCCAGGCACTGATGAATGTGATTCATAAACTAAGACTCTTGATAGTGACCAAAAGGTCAGTTTTCACAAAGGGACGGGTGGGTAGTGAATGGCCAGGGCTTTGAACTGTTTCTTTCCAGTTCCAGCCCCTTTTAAGAATTTGCATTTCCACCCCAGATACACTGAATCAGAATCTACAGTTTTAACAAGATCCCCAGGTGATTCTTATGTATAATAATAATAATAGTAATAAACAATGGTTCTCAAAATTGGTCCCTAACCAGCAGCGTTAGCATCGTCTGGGAACTTGTTAGAAATGCAAATTCTCAAGACAGGTTCTAGACCTAAGCGATGGTATTATCCCCCTTGTGGCTCAGTGGTTAAAGTGATCGGCTGCTAACAGAAAGGTCAGCGTTTCAAAACCACCAGTGGCTTTACGGGAGAAAGATGTGGTTGTCTGCTTCCGCAGAGATTTACAGCCTCAGAAACCCTATGGGGTCGCTATGAGTTGGAATTGACTCGATGGCAGTGGGTTAGTTAAAAATAAGCCTAAGGTTCAGAGTGCCTCAAACCACATAATGTTTGTATCTCAAGATATTTTTTGCATCATGTTTCACGTTATTGAATCTAGAACATGGAGTATTGATGAGAACTTTTTTGTTTTTAGTTTTTGTCTGAGTTTTGTTTTTTTTGTTTTGCCTTTCTTAATGGAAAATCTTAGCTTTTACAACCTGATCCCTTAAATTACTTAGTATCAGTGCCTTCAAGTGTTTAGCACATTATGAGGTATTCAGTAATGATACATTGAATCTGTACGTATCTCCAATGTAAAATCATTTCTAAAGATACCTAGAGTCTGGAGAGGTTTTCCAGTTGCTAAATTCAGTTTTCAGATCATTCCTATTCAGTTACCTCTAGATTCTCAATAAGTAACAGCAAAGGTGTGCCTTTAGGGTGAGCACTGCAGCCTTTGACTCCTGCAGTCAGCTAGTTGAACAGCATTCTGTTAGATTCTGATGACATAAATCAGGGAATTCAACATAGAATTAGGAATATTTTATAATTCCATTAGGTGGGATTTTTTGCTGCAGTAGCACATACTGAATTGGAAAGAATTCTTTAAGTCTTTTGGTGGAATACTGTAGGACATGAATATACAAGTAAACACCAAACTCATTTGCTATATTGGCGAAACTCTTATTAGTGATTTAATGACTGAACTGGGAGTGAAACTATACCTTTTCTTTATTTTTCTTTTACCTGCTTCAATACCCTCCTTCCCTCAGACCTTTTGCAAATGATATGCTTCCTAAAGGAAATGTCTCAAAAATGAACTTAGTTGTCATCAAAGTATCTGGAACATGTCTTCTTGAGAGGAGTGGTGATTATGAGATTTCTTTTTCAGGTTAAACAGCAGCAGATTTTCACAAAGCTGAAGTAGTGGATTGGACTAATTGCCTCCTGGGTTTGGGATCAGGACAGGCTTACCACTGAGGTGGTCCTTAGCCACATAGTTCCCCCCACCCCAAATCTGCAAGGATAAGCCCAAGAGTTGCCTTGCAGAGAGATAATAAATCATTGGAAACTTGACAGCTACATTTTTTTTCTGAATTATTCTCAGTTAAACCTAATTGATGTAGGCCTCTCAGAATAGATGAAGAAGAGAAGATCGTGCCCTGACCTTGCTTCTCCCCTGTGTGGTATTTGATCCTGGGGGAAGACCAGCAAGCTGTGTTCTAGAGGCTTTTGGTCCCAGTCCCTGAAATGCTTATGCCTAGGAATAGCCAGTATGTAGAAAACACCAAGGGATAAAACACAAGGATTGTTCTCTGTATGCTTCAGTAGGATGTCCAATACAGGATGCCTTTCCTCGGCTCCAAACCAGATTTTGAAATAAAATGTAGACTTCACTGAGGCTGGACTTGCCAATTTATTTGAAAGGTCGTTCTTGTTCTCTGGCATAGTTTTAAAGGAGTGGGTAATTTTCAATCACATTGCAATACAGTTCTCTAGTTAGTGCTCCTAAAGAGTTATTTTGTGTTTCTGAGCATCTGCTGTACTTACGAATACATATACCTGTTATGTGTAAGGGGCTTTGTGTGTGGGTACTGGTCATTGAAGACTAGCAGCTTTTGATGAAAGAGTTTTTTGAAAGTGGCAGAAGTTGGCCCTGTTTATATGAAAATTGGATGTGAAACTTATTAATTCTGTTAACTTCTCTCCCCTTCCCCTGGCAACCCATTATCTTATCTCTAGAATACAGCATGGAAAATATTCAAGATAGCCCTTGGCCCTTAATCAGACTTGGAACTGACGTTGTTTGGTTTATAAAATTTAATACCTGTTCAGCCAGAGTTACACATTTCATTTCAAAATAACTAAAGCATCCTAGAGGCCAGAGAAGTCTCCTGTTTGACCCTTATGATGTTTGTCTCACATGTTCTAGTAAAATGCATCAGCAATTTCTAGGAACCCAAAGTACTGTTGTGGTCACTACTGGACCTAATACAGTGCCTGATGCTCAGTGCCAGCTTTTGGTTGAATGAATGAATGAACTGCATTTTTAGTTAGATTGATTCACACTTTGACTTAGAAAAGGACAAGATGGGAAGACTGAATCCACAACCACAGATTCATATGGCCAGTTGAAATTAAGGAATCCAAATATGGATGCAGTAATAGAGATGACACTTGGGTATAAATTCAGGGTAATATCAAAACTGGGATATCCTTTTATAGGGAGGTGGAGGAGGTAATGAACCATTGCAAGAAGTTCCCAATTAATGCCAGCGTGCCTAAGAAGAGGCCAGACAGGGCCTCTGTCACAACTTGGATTCAGAATCAGGAATCCAGCCACTGGGTACACTTAGTGGATCTGAGTGTAACCACTGGGTACAATCAGGAATCTAGCCACTGAGGTACAAACAACCCCAGTGTGGCCATCCTGTAGGTACAAATGAGAGTCTCCATCACTTACTAAAGTCCCCTTGTGTTTTAGTGACTTCACTCTCACACTCCAAATTCAGTCCTTTTGACTCTTGTAGGGAACTGGTTTCTGCAGTACTGCTTTCTATTACAGTAAAGCCTACGAAAGTCAGAACCTATGTGAGGCAGAAACCTGTCAGAAAAGGAAAACTCAAATATTTTCCTTTAATAGCGATAGAAAAGTGCTAAGACTGCACGCTGTCAAAGATGGAAAACTTAGGAGACGTGGAAAAACAAGGCAGTCCTGAGTTCAGCTCTCACGGGTTTCACTGTATTTCCTTTCTTCTGTGTTTGGTCATGTTCTGGTCTTCTCTCTCCCTCCCCATTTATATCTCAGCTATTTCCACTCCAAGCAGTCTGTTTCTCACACAGCCACCCTTTTAACACCTTTCTTTGATGAATACCATTGCAAAATATTTGTGATTAAAAAAAATAATAGCATGTGTATTATGCTATTATGGGCTTTATGGGAACCCTGGTGGTGCAGTGGTTAAGAGCTCAGCTGCTAACCAGAAGGTCAGCAGTTCGAATCCACCAGCTGCTCCTTGGAAACTCTTTAAGGGACAGTTCTACTGGGTCCTATAGGGGTGCTATGAGTCGGAATCAACTCAATGGCAGCATGTTTGGTTTGGTTTGGTATGGGCTTTATGGACGAGCCAGAGGACTTAATCGTGATTCATAATTTTTTTTTTTTGCTATGGGGAGAGTCATTTCAAGTTCAAACAACTTAGGAACTAATAAGGTTTTGGAATACAACTTGTAATTAGAGATTTGACTTTGGTTGAAATAAACATGCCTCCATCAACCATAAAATATTCCCCAAACATCAAAAACAAAACAAGAAACCTTTTAGTACATCAGCTCAAAGCAGAACTGAGATGCCTCTTCTTAGCCTAAATCCTATGCAACAAGAACTGATACTCAGAATGCTGACTCAACATGAAAATCCTTTGCATTAAATAAGAACTAAGTTAAGTATTTACCAAGAAAGTATAATAATACATTTAGGAGAGCTTTTTGAAAGAGTGGCCAGAATGCTCAGCTAAATATTAACTAGGATACTGTATTCCCTGAGTATTTTAGATATCTGAGGTTCAAACGCAAGAATTAAAACAACATCTACTATGTTTTTTTTTTTAAATTATTTTCTACTTCACTTTTAGTTTTTGGAAGAAGAAGTGGTAGAAAAAGAACGTGGTAAAAGTTTAGATGATTGTTATCAGTCACATAGTACTTTGCAGTTTAAGAAAGCATTTTCCCGCACAACTGATCTTCAGCAACTCTGAAATGAAGTGTGGTGACATTCAGTCTTACTTTACAGATAAAGAAACTGAGGCTCACAGGGGTTCAGTCAAGTTTCTCAAACATTGGTGTGCAAAGGAGTCACCTGAGGACTTGTTAGAGCTATAGATTCCTGGGCTCTAATCCCAGAGAGAAGAGCCCTGGTGGTGCAGTGATTAAGTGTTCATTTGCTAACCAAAAGGTTGGCAGTTCAAACCCACCAGCAGCTCTATGGGAGAAAGATGTAGCAGCCTTGCTTATGTAAAGATTACAGCCTTGGAAACCCTATGGGGCAGTTTTACCCTGCCTTATAGGGTCACAACAGGTTTGCTGTTCTTTTTTTTTTTTTTTTTTTTTTGATAGGGTTGCTATGAGTTGGAATTGACTTAATGACAATGGATTTGGTTTTTCATCCCAGAGATTATGATTTAGAAGATGTTGAATAGGTCCAATAAATCTGCATTTTTAATAAGCATCTCAGGTCATTTGGATGTAGGTAGTTCATTTACTGCATTTTGAGAAACAGTGGGTTAAATTTATAGGCAAAAGTCACACCATTAGTAGTAAACTATGATAACTGAAATTTAGGATTTCTAACTACAGATTTTTATACTGGACTAATGCCACCACACCCATTTTCCTTCTCCATGATGACTAAATATTACATTTTGATTCACCAAGCTTGGTGTGCTGTTGGATTTCCGTTTCTCCTTTGCCCGCTCCAATATAAAAAATATATAATTTGAACCAAAAATATTTCTAGTGGGGTGACACGAAAGATCACACATATAGTGAGATATAATATGTGTCTTTTGGTGGTTCAATAATTTCCCTGGTGAAAGCCCAAAATAGTGCACTTTTTTTTTTTTTTTTTTTTTAAATCAGAGGAAGTCAATATGTTGTTATTCTGAGCTTCCAATGTAGATAGCCTTGGGAAAGTGGCTTTCTTCTTCTTAATCAAGGCTTTCTTCTTGCTGCATTTTTAGAAGTAATAGAATAGGGAAATAGAGTCATGATAGAAAAGTCATTTTGGAGGGAGTGAATTTTTGTAAGTATATCTCAGTGAATTGATTATTTTCTCACGCTGTCTTAGGATTTTACACAAATTTACCTAGGAAACATTCTGTCACAGATGTGATTTGGGAGCTTAAAGATTGTTTTATCTTGGTTTTCAGGAGAATATTCCTGAGAAAGCAGCTTGTCCCCAAGGCTGGGTCTTTTCCTTAGAAAGCTTTTTGGCATTAACAAGCACCTGGGGTCTTAATTAGCCACTCGGGGTCTTGCGGTCTGTTTTGGAGAGAGAACTGATCAGAAACTCAAGTAGTGTTTTATGATGCTATTATGTAGCAAAATAAACACAACTATCATTATGAGATTTTTTTCCTCAGTAGAGTCTCAGATCGCTTCTGAGTATCTTTAAGTGATTTTGGATGAAAAATGTTTATAAGCAAAGTACTACATGAGTAGAACAAAGTTTCATCCAAACTCTTTAAGGCAGGAGTTCTCAAAGTATGGTCTGTAGATACCTGGGAGGTCCTTAAAGTTTCTTTCAGGGGGACTGTGAAGTCAAAACTAATAACAATACTAAGACGTTGGCTGGGTTCAAACTACCAACTTTGAAGCAGCTGAGTGCTGAACTATTTGCGCCACCAGAGCTCCATGGAGAAAGAGCTGGTGATCTGCTTCTGTAAAGATTACAGCCAAGAAAACCCTACGAGGAAGTTCTTCTGTCACACGGCGTCACTATGAGTCAAAATCGACTTGATGGTGCTCATCAGTAACAACACTAAGATACGGTGACGTCACACTGATAATATAAAAACAATGGTGGGTAAAACTGCTGATGTCTTAGCAGGAATCAGGGCAGGGGTACTAAACTCTACAAGTTGCCATGCACTTACAATTAAAACAAAGAAAAAGCCAGTTTCACTAAAAGAACATCCTTGATGAAGCAGACATTATTAAACTTAGCCCTTGATTACTCATCTTTTGACATTCTGTGTGACAAAATTGGAAGTATATGCACACAGCACATTAGCTCCTGCTGAAGTACCATTTTCTTAAGAAAAAGCGATTGTGGGATTGAATTACCAGCTGAAGTAGCTGTTTGTTTTGTTTTGTTTTTTGTTTGTGTTTTTATATGGAACACTTTTTATTTGAAAGAATGACTGACAAACTGATTAATCAGCCTTGGAGATTTGGCACATATTTCCTTGTCACCTCAAGGAAAACAAATGAAGGTGTCTGTTGCTTATGATAAAATCTGAGCTTTCAGGAAAAAATTAGAAGTTCAGAAAACTTGTATCTGCCATTGTGAGCTTTAACAGCTTCCTAATCCTTAAAGACATTTCCAGTGAAATAGGTGGAGATATTAATGAATGTGATTTTTTGGAAGATGTGCATAACTCAGTGAACCAGTATTTTCCAAATGACCAATGATGTTGCAAAAGTATGCATGAGTATAAGTTCCATTCACAATGCAAGGCGGACTAATGGATTTGAATATGAAAGAGTATGAAAAGTTTAATAATTTTAAGTTTCATGTTGCAGTTTACCTTTAAGGAACTACAGCTTGTTAAATTTTGGTGTAATCTTAAAGTAGAATGTCCACAATTACCTGAGATTGGGGTCTAACGTAATTTTTAAGAGTATAAGAAGGGACCCTGAGACCACAGTTCTGTCTTTATTTATGTATTTTATAGATTTTAAAATACTTCTACCACCTCAGTTGATCCAAACCACAGTTGTGCCATTATCCTCATATTAGAGATGCAAAAAGCATGGCTCAGAGAAATTTTGCAGACTTCCCAAGATTACTAAAACTAATAATTCTGTTAATCTCATTGCTGTAGTTTATTACAGCATAGCTTTGAAGTTAGACAGATTTGCCTCAAATGCTGGTACTGTTATTTAGCTGTCCGAACATAGGCAAATAACTTGTTTCCTGAATATTAGCTTCCACAACTGTAAAACAGACAATAAAGACCACATTAGAGGATTGTTGGGAGAATTAATTTAGATAATGTTTTGTTATTGGGTACTGTCTAGTCAATTACAACTCGTAATGACCCCATATGACAGAGCAGAATTGCCCCATAGGGTTTTCTAGGTTGTAATCTTTATGGAAGCAAATCACCAGGTTTTTCTCCTGCAGAGTCACTGGGTGGGTTTGAACCGCCAACCTTTCAGTTAGCAGCCGAGTGCTTAATTTGTTGTGCCACCAGAGCTCCTTAGATTATGTATACAAAGTGCTTATCATGGTGTCACATAGTGTGCCCTGAATGAGTAGTCATTTCTCTAGTTATTTGTGATAAACTTCAGTGTAACTGATTTTTTTTTTTTTTTTTCCTACTCAGAAGATACTTTATATCCTTGCTGTTCTAAGTATGGTCTGCGGACCAGAAGTACCACCATCATCCCATGGGAGCTTGTAAGAAATGCAGACTCTTGGGCCCCATTTTAGCCTGCTGAACCAGAGTCTTCATTTTCACAAGATCCGCAAGGGGATCGTCTGCACGTTAAAGTTTGAGAAGCAGTGCTGCATAGGGCTATGAGGTGGTACAGAAGGCATACCAACCAGAATTCTTTAGATGGGAATTTTAGTCAATCCTTGCTTTGCCATTGACTTCATATATGAAACGATTTAAAAAAAAAATTACTAAGTGTTCCTCAGTAATCTCAGTTGTAGTGGCATTGGGTTGAAGTGTCGGTACTGCTGCTTGCACTTAGCCCTTTTCCTTCCTTCGACTCAGAGGTTCATTGATAAAAGCCCTGTTGCTCTTGTTAAGTGTACAGAACATTGCATAATTTCTTACCTCCCTTCACGTGTGCAGTTTCTGCCTTTTAGAAGCTTGCCCATGCTCTCATTTTTTTTTTTTCCTATACTTTAATTGCCTTTACCTTACTCTGTTCTGGCTTGTCCTTTAATTGCTTTTTATTGCTCTCAGCTGTGCCAATCTTCTGCCTTTGCAGTAATCTGCTGCTATTTCCAAATCAGCCATTTATCAGATTATCGTTATAGATTCTGTATATCACACATCAGTAGAACTCATCAGTTCAAAGTTTCCACTACAGCACCTTCTTCACAATCAACAATATACCTGACACATAACCAAAAAAAAAAGGAATCTTATACCAGAGTTTTTTCAGGTGCTGTTGAATCAGATTAAATGTCCTTGGCACAGAGTTTATTCCATAATACTTCATCATCCAAACACATTGGCTTCCTAACAAACTGCCACCCAGCATCAGTTATATTAGAATCTTCTGGAGACTAGGAAACAGGTGAAGGAAATGTATTCAAGTGGGAAGAGTGTGGGTTAAGAGCTGTATGAATAGGCTATGTTGATCTTACCTATTCTTGGATTAACCAGGGAAAAAAGTACAGAACAACCTTACTTATACACTATTTATTTAAATACCTTATTAATCAGCTCAGAGAAAGTAAATGTGAAGAATGTTTACATAGAAAGGAATATATACGTTTGTCATCTCTTGCAGACTTTCAAAGAAAAAGTGAAACATTGATCTTTCTGGAAGATTCAGGCAAAGGTCTTGAAAGACAGAGTCGGAGTCACAGGAATTATTTGCTCTGTGGCCTTTGAACAATCACTTCATTTCTCTGGCTTTCAGTTTCCTCATCAGGTTGGATAATGTGTGTGTAAAAAGTGTTGTAGAGGCGTCTGACCTCCCCTGACTTCACAAAGAGGAAGGAGAATCAAGACCAACAGCCTAAGGCTGATTGCTATGAGGAAGAGGTCACATGTACCTCTTGTCTCCGACTTTTTTTTTTTTTTTTTACCAGTTCTGACACCAGCCATCCCTCCCATGGCACTTTCTACTCCTCTGCTGGGTTAGATAATTCATTGCAATGGCCACACAGAACTCACAGACCATACTCACAGTAATGAGGTTTATTAGGGAAGTAACAGGTTATAATCCAGGATCAGAAAAGACTCAGGATGCAGTTCTTCAATCAGGATAGCCTCTTCTCAGCCATGCTGACAGAAAGGCCTCTTCCTGGCCCTTGGCCTCTTGGCCCTTGGCCCCTGGACCCTCAGCCCAGCCTCTGCCCTGCTCGGGCAATGTTACAAATCCCTTTTAGCTCCACCGATAAGTGCCCAGAGGCACCCTACTCCACCAGTAAGCCTTGGCCCAAAAGCACTCATCTCTCTCGCTCCATGGGTCTGTGAGTATAGCTATGCCAAGTGTCCAGAAGCACCACACTCCACCAGCAAGGCTTCTGCCTGAAGGTGCTCAGCTCTCTTGCTGTGTGGGTCAGGGAGCCTAGCCACATCGAGTGCCCGGAGGCACCTCCCTCAGCAGCAAGCGTCCTGCCGAAGAGGCTCAGCTCTCTTGCTCCATGGACCGGAAGCCCGCCGTGCTGTCTCTTGCCAATCTCCTGGTTCTGATGCCTCTGCTGCTGCTGTTTCTCTGCTACTGCTTCTCGCTGTTTCCAGGATTATAGCTCTCTGTCTCCTGGGTCTAAAAGGTCTCAGCACAGAGATCTCAGGTCCAAAGGATGTGCTGCACTCCTGGCTCTTCTTTTTGGTGGTAGTGAAGTCCCGCATTCCTACCTCTGGGATGGCTCATTTTAAGCCCAGCAGGATGGGAAAACTGACCATTCCTCTCGATAGATTCCACACAGCCACCACTTTTCATGGTCCCACCCCTACTAGGATGCTATGCACCTTATTTGTATTATTAGCAAGCTGTCCAGTCCTCTTGGTGGGCCACAAACACCTTATTTGCATAGTGTGCCCAATCTTTTGGTGGAAGTTATAAGACCATGGCTAGAAAGGCCATATAAAAGTGAAAAAGTGAAAAAAGTGAAAAGGCCTATCACACTGCAGTGTCTTTATACTAGCTTAAAATATTTGTTTAGATAGCTTACAATATTTCCTCCTCCTTATAAAAATATTACGTATTGCAGAAAATACAGAAAACCAAAAAAGTGTGAAGAAGAAAATAAAATTGTTTTTTATCTTATTATCAGCTATTGTTGTTGATTCTGTTGTACATGGGGACACTATGAGTCAGAACCAACTTGACAACACCTAACAACAACAACAACAACAACATTTTGTTTTATTTCTAGGACTTTTCTGTGTGTGTGTATCACTTATTTCTTAACAAAAATGGGATCATAGTGGTACAGTGTTCTATATATTTTTTGGAGTCCCTGGGTAATGCAAATGGTTGACACTCTTGGCTGCTAACCAGAAGGCTGGAAGTTTGAGTCCACCCAGAGGCACCTTGGAAGAAAGGCCTGGTCATCTACTTCCAAAAAATCAGTCATTGAAAACACTATGAAGCACAATTCTACTCTGATACACAAGAGGTTGCCATGAGTCAGAATTGACTCAATGGGAATTGGTCTGCTATATTCTTTTATGAACTTATATTCCATTATTGGATTTTACCATTGCTAGACAGCTTTTCACTGTGCCTTTCATGAATAGGATTTTAAGGTTATTTTAGTACCCTTATTTCAAGGGGTAAAGTTTGAAACCATTCCTACTTGTACCTGTATGTATAATCAGTCCCCAAGAACTTTTTGATTTTTTTTTAGTACATTTTCTGTTTTATCATTCCTCAGCTCCATCTCCACCCCCATGTCTAAATCTCTTTCTTATGGTTAGATCGTTAGTTTTCCTAAAATAATCTCATCCCAACCTTGTGATCCTGCTCAGAATTTTCCAGAGATGGCCGTGACATACGTGGGAAGATATGTACTCCTAAGCCCAACCCCTCTTTTAGCTTCATTTCTCATCACTTGATAATAGTAGAGCATATCATTTGAGGGCTTTACATCCATTCATAGAAGTCCTGAAGTCCAGTGACATGTGTCGCCATTCACTAGTTAACATTTGTCAAGTACTTAGAGAGTGGAGCCTTGTAAGTGCTATGTGTTTGTTAAATACATGCTTTTATTGAGAGTTTACTATTTATAACACTGTGCTAAGCACTTTGTCTCCTTTAACCTTTCATGGTCTGTGGGATATATATGCCAGTGTTAGATTTTCCACCCTTGGAGGTTTATTGGCAGGCATTTGAGCCACTTTAGTGTGTTCTGGTGTCATGACAGATACTGGTTCAACTGATTAAAAAACAATGAAGTTGCTCTGCCCCACGTTTGAGTGTTGAGAGCCATTCATATGAGGGGATGTTTCCCAGAGGAGTGACTGTGTGAAACTTTTGTGTCTTTTGACTTCTGTACAGTAAGATAAGGCTTGCCAAGTATGTTTGCTGTTTCCTTTGTGTTACTGGGAAGGTATGGTTACTGGCATTTGGAAATATTTAAGTAAATGAGTTATTTTCTTGGTGAAAACAGTTTATGATTCACATACTGGGCCATGGAACTTGTAGGTCCTGCACATGTGGTGTGCTTCATGGAACATAGCACCAATATGACTTACTCTAAATCAAACTGATAACAATTATATGCAGCAAGTGCAATGTTTGTTTAGTATTTTATGTGTGTTTTTATTTATTTTTGGAAAGTTGATTAAGATATTTTATGGCTCAAGTGTAACCAGGAAGTGTGATGCACCATGGGACTGATATGTCCCGTGTGTGATGTGCTTCACAGAACATGGAATTGATATTTCTTGCTGGCACTTGGCTCCCTGTTTTTTTTCAAATAGTAATAAAAAGCTACCAACAAATAATGATTCAGCATCTGTTCCGTTAGTGAAGAAACATGGCATCACCAAAAAGTTCCAAAAAAAAATTTATCCATGAAAGGGTCAGTTGGCACAATTCTGTGAGATAGGAAGGAGCACAGCTGTTGACTGGTGAGTGAACCTGGTCTGACATCTGTATACCAGTGGGTCTTTGTGGTTCTGTACGAGTAGTGTGACATTTTGTCTGCTAACCGAAACGTTGGCGGTTCAAGCCCACCCAGAGGAGCCTCAGAAGAAAGGTCTGGCAGTCTACTTCTGAAATACCAGCCATTGAAAATCCTATGGAGCAGAGTCCTGCTCTGACACATATGAGGTCACCATGAATCAGAATCAACTTGGCAGCAACGGGTTTGGCTTGTTTTTTTGTATCCATTATAACTAATAGAGTTCAAAGGGCTAACATAAGTTTCAGTCACCTTCTGTTCTTATGATACCTTGCCCATATAGAGAGTTAACAAGGGGTTCAAGATGCATATGCCATTCAGATGTTCCATCTGTGCTGAAATGTACCTTCCATTACAGTCAGTTCAGACTTGTACTGTTTCGCAGATACATTTTGCACAAATTATTTCTGTTCTGTACACCAGGGGTGATCTTTTTACTTCTCTTTATTTCACCCAATACCAGGTACCCATGGGATATAACTCAGTACATCCTCCCACATGAAGCATTCCTCAGCTGCTCTTTGGCCTGACCTCCCCTATTCCCAAACCACTCAATTACCACTTTATCATATAGGAATTGTAGAGCTTAGTTTTAGAAGCCAGACTTTGGAACCAGCTTGCTGGGGTTTGAATCTGGTCTCTGTCACTAACTGCTGTGTGACTTTGGGCAAGTCACTAAACTTCTCTGTGCGTTTCCTCACTTGTAAAATGCGGATAATAACAGTAGCTACCTCATAGGTTTGTTGAGAGGGTTAAACCAGTGAGTACGTGTAAATTAATCAGAAGAGTGCCTGATAGGTAGTAGATACTAGCTTAGGGTTTATTATCATTATTGTTATGGTTAGTAATTTATTCAACAAATATTTAGAGTTCCTAGTGTGTCACGGAGCCATGGTGGTGCAGTGGTTAAGAGTTTTGGTGAGCTATGGCCACTAACCAAAAGGCCGGCAGCTCAAATCCACCAGCGACTCCTTGGAAACCCTATGGAGCAGTTCTACTCTGTCCTATAGGGTCATTATGAGTTGGAGTCGACTTGATGGCAACAGGTTTGGTTTTTTTTGACTGTGAGCACAGTCCTGTGCTAGAGGCTGGGGGCTAAGTGGTTGGGGGTGGAGAGGAGCAAAGACTTACTGTCTTTTCTCATGGACCATCTCCATGGGGACCAGATATTTATCAAAGAATCATACAAGAATATCTTAAAGTTGGCGGCAGGGCCACGATAGTGAAGTAGTCAGATGCTTCCGGTGGACACTGTTACAACAAAGACCCAAAAAAACAAAGTGATTCAATTATATATGGCACTCTGGGAGCCCTGAAAATCAAAGGAAGAGTTGAGGAACCGGACTGAGTGGCAGGGGGAGAGAGAGATGGTTCAGAAGCAGCAAGGAGTTGCTGGACCTGACCTGGCAAGAGCCTGAGCCCTACAGGCCTCAGCAGCTCGTGGGTGAGTGTTGAGGCAGGCAAGCGACGGTGCTCAGGAGGTGTGTTTTCTGCAGCAGGAGAGACTGAATACCAGAGAGTCTACATGGCCACCCAGAACCAGTGAGAAGCAGCCCTCATCGGCGAAAGATCAGTACTTGCGTGTGGCTTACCGTGCAGATCAAAAACACTCCCTTTAGGGAAAAATCTCTCTCCCATTTATCTCCCTGCTCCCTGCTCCCTGCTTGGCACTGGGTCCCTGAGTGGCTTCAGCAATTGCTGAGTCCCCTGGGCCAGAAATAGGATTCGTCACATGCCCAGGGCCATTCTTCCGGCCTTGGAGAGTGAACAAATTAACAAATGGGAAAAAAATAAACTGCTGGCTCTCCTAAGCCAGGAACCCAAAGTAGGCACAGCTCCTTTGCCTAGGCAGAGGCATAAGGGATCCACGGACTTTGAGTGCCTTTCCCCCTGCATAGATTTGTGTGGGCCCATCTCAACAGCATAGGCCCTCATTACCGCAGTACAACAGGGTATATACTGGAACTCTAACTTCAACTGTTTTAGCCATGAAGTGGCAGGTTCTTGACATTTGACACTGCTCTGCCCATTAAGCAGGGTCTTCACCTACCCACATCAGGGGCCTGAGGACTGGTGGTTCCACCTACACCACCTAGCCACCTGCGATAGAGGCCCATGAATAAGAGGTGCCCCCCAGTCCTTACAGCCAACAGCATTAGGTGCTCATAGTCCGGCTGCAAAATCCACCCACTTACGCACTCTAGGGAACAGGGACATGACTTCCTCCTGGACACTTGGGGGTGGCCATAAGCCCCTGCCTTGCTCTGAGTGTGTCCCCCTGCTGCAGCCAGATGCCTGTGCCTACACCAATCACGCATGTCTGTCTAGGACTGTAAGTGAGAGCCTGCACCACACACTTGGTGGCTATCTACCTGGGCACCTGAGCTGAATCCATACAAGAGGAGTGGGCGGACTCCTGAGCTCACATACCTAGCTAGTAATAGATCTAATCACGTGGTGACAGGACATCAGAGCTTCAAAGGTGGCAATAATCAAACTAGCTCATGTGAGCAGCCTATTTGGGCATATCAAAACAAAACAAGAAGCTAAGACACAGTAAGCAAACATAAAATAAGTAAATGTAATAACTTATTGATGGCTTGTAGAAAACAGTCAATATCAAATCGCATAAAGAGGCAATCCATGATGGCTTCAACAAGCTCCCATAGTAAAGAACCTAGAAATTTTCCAGAGGAGGAAAATTTCTTGGAATTACTGGAGGCAGAATACAAATGATTAATATACAGAACTCTTCAAGAGATTAGGAAGGAAATTAAACAAAATGCAGAACATGCAGGAGAGGAAATTAAAAAAGGTTACAGAAGAGCAGGATGACAAATTTAACAGGCTGAAAGAATCCACAGAGAGACAGCAATCAGAAATCCAGAAGATTAACAATAAAATTACAGAATTAGACAACTCAGTAGAAAGTCAAAGAATTGAGGCAATGGAAGTCAGAATTAGTGATATTGAAGAGAAAACAGTTGACACCAACTTATTTGAGGAAAAATCAGATGAAAGGATTAAAAAGAATGAAGAAAACCTAAGAATTATGTGGGACTCTATCAAGAGGAATAACCTACGAGTGATTGGAGTACAAGAATGGGGGGGGGGGAGGATAACAGAAAATACAGAGAGAGTTGTTGAACATTTGTTGGCAGAGAACTTCCCTGATATGTGAAAGATGACAAGATATGTATCCAAGATGCTCATTGAACCCCACGTAAGGTAGATCCCAAAAGAAAGTCACCAAGACATATAATCAAACTTGGCCAAAACCAAAGATAAAGAGAGAATTTTAAGAGTGGCTAGGGATAAACAAAAAGTCATCTACACAGGAGAGTCAATAAGAATAAACTCGAACTACTCAGTAGAAACCATGCAGGCAAGAAGGCAATGGGATGACATATATAAAGCCTTGAAGGAAAACAACTGCCAGCCAAGAATTATATATCCAGCAGAACTGTCTCTCAAATACGATGGTGAAATTAGGGCATTTCCAGATAAACAGAAGTTTAGGGAATTTGCAAAAACCAAACCAAAATTACAAGAAATACTAAAGGGAGTCCTCCAGATAGAAAATCAGTAACATCAGAGAACAACCCAAGACTAGAACACAGGACAGAGCAACCAGATATCAACCCAGATAGGGAAGTCACAAAAGGAGATCAAAGCTAAAACACTGAAAATAGGGAAACAGATGTCAATATGTAAAAGATGACAACATTAAAACAAAAAAGAGGGACTTAAGAAATATAGACATAGATTTTTCATATGGAGAGGAAATCAAGGCGATATAAAGAAATAAAAGACTGGTATAAACTTAGAAAAATAGGGATAAATCTTAAGGTAACCACAAAAGAAACTAATAATTCTACAAGTCAAAAGAAAAATATGAAGAATCAGCAAACACAAAGTCAACAACAATGTAAAAGATGAACATACATAAAAATAACTCAGCACAGAAAATTAAGTGGAACAAAGAAACTGAACAACGCACAAAAAAAGACATCAAAATGAGAGCACTAAACTCATGCCGATCAATAATTATGCTGAATGTAAATGGACTAAATACACCAATAAAGAGACACAAAGTGGTAGATTGGATAAAAAAAAAACACGATCTGTCTATATGCTGCCTACAAGAGACACACGTTAGACTTAAAGACCCAAACTAAAACTCAAAGCATAGAAAAAAATATATCAAGCAAACAACACTCAAAAAAGAGCAGGAGTGGCAATACTAATCTCTGACAAAACAGACTTGAAAGTAAAATCTACCGCAAAGGATAAGGAAGGAAACTATATAATGGTTAAAGGGTCAGTACACCAGGAGGACATAACTATAATAAATATTTATGCACCCAACAACGGGGCTCCAAAATACATAAAACAAATTCTAACAGCACAGAAAAGAGAGAGAGACAGCTCCACGATAGTAGGAGGAGACTTCAATACACCACTTTCAGCGAAGGAGAGAGCATCTAGAAAGAAGCTCAACAAAGACATGGAAGGGCTAAATGCTACAATCAACCAACTTGATCTCATAGACATATACCAAACACTTCACCCAACAGCAACCAAACATACTTCCTTTTCCAAAGCACATGGAACATTTTCCAGAATAGACCACGTATTAGGCCATAAAACAAGCCTTAACAAAATCCAAAGCACTGAAATATTACAAAGCATCTTTTCTGACCATAAAGCCATAAAAATAGAAATCAACAATAGGAAAAAGCAAGGAAAAAAAAAAATCAAACACATGGAAACTGAACAACACCTTGCTCAAAAACTACTGGGTTATAGAAGAAATTAAGGATGGAATAAAGAAATTCATAGAATCAAATGAGGATGAAAACACATCCTACCAGAACCTTTGGGACACAGCAAAAGCAGTGCTCAGAGGTCAGCTTGTAGCAATAAATGCACACATCCAAAAAGAAGAAAGGGTCATAATCAAAACATTAACCCTACAACTGGAACAAGTAGAGCAGCAAAAGAAGCCCTCCGACACCAGAAGAAAGGAAATCATAAGAATTAGAGCAGAATTAAATGGAATAGAGAATAGAAAAACAGATGAAAGAGTTAACAAGACCAAAAGCTGGTTTTTTGAAAAGATCAACAAAATTCATAAACCATTGGCCAAATTGACAAAAGAAAAACAGGGGAGGAAGCAGATAACCCAGATAAGAAATGAGATGGATGATATCACAACAGACCCAACTGAAATTAAAAGAATCATAACAGAATACTATGAAAAATTGTACTGTAACAAATTTGAAAACCTAGAGGAAATGGACAGATTTCTAGAAACTCACTGCCTACCTGAACTAACACAAACAGAGGTGGAACAACTAAATAACCCATAACAAAAGAAGAGATTGAAAAGGTAATTAAAAAACTCCCAACAAATAAGAGCCCTGGCCTGGATGGCTTCACTGGAGAATTCTACCGAACTTTCAGAGAAGAGTTAACACCACTACTACTAAAGGTATTTCAGAGCATAGAAAAGGATGGACTACTCCCAAACTCATTCTATGAAGCCAGCATAATCCTGATATCAAAACCAGGTAAAGACACAACAAAAAAAGAAAATTACTGACCAATATCCCTCATGAACATTGAAACAAAAATCCTCAACAAAATTCTAGCCAGTAGACTTCAGCAATATATCAAAAAAAATAACTCACCATAATCAAGTCGGATTTATGCCAGGTATGCAGGGATGGTTCAACATTAGAAAAACAATCAATGTAATCCATCACGTAAATAAAACAAAAGAACCACATGATCTTATCAATCGATGCAGAAAAGGCATTTGACAAAGTCCAGCACCGATTCATGATAAAAACTCTCAACAAAATAGGAATAGAAGGGAAATTCCTCAATATAATTAAGGGCATTTATACAAAGCCAACAGCCAAAATCATCCTAAATGGAGAGACTTTGAAAGCATTCCTCTTGAGAATGGGAACCAGAGAAGGATGCCCTTTATCACCACTCTTATTCAACATCGTGCTGGAGGTACTAGCCAGAGCAATTCAGCTAGAAAAGGAAATAAAGGACATCCGAATTGGTAGGGAAGAAGTCAAAGTATCTCTGTTCGCAGATGATATGATCTTATACACAGAAAACCCCAAAGAAGCCACAAGAAAACTACTGGAACTAATAGAAGATTTCAGCAAAGTTTCAGGATACAAGATAAACATACAAAAATCAGTTGGATTCCTTGACACCTACAAAGAGAACCTTGAAAAGGAAATCAGCAAATCAATACCATTTACAATAGCTCCCAAGAAGATAAAATACTTAAGAATAAATCTAACCAGAGATGTAAAAGATCTATGCAATGAAAACTACAAGACATTACTGCAAGAAACCAAAAGAGACCTGCATAAGTGGAGAAACATACCTTGCTCGTGGATAGGTAGACTCAATATTGTGAAAGTGTCCATTCTACCCAAAGCAATCTACAGATACAATGCAATCCTGATCCAAAATCCAATGGCATTTTTTAATGAGATGGAGAAACAAATCACCAACTTTATATGGAAAGGGAGGAGGCCCCGAATAAGTAAAGTATTACTCAAGAAGAAGAACAAAGTGGGAGGCCTCACACTACCTGATTTTAGAACCTATTATACCACCACGGTAGTCAAAACAGCCTGGTACTGGTACAACAGATACATAGACCAATGGAACAGAATTGAGAATCCAGACATAAATTCATCCACCTATGAGCAACTGATATTTGACAAAGGCCCAAAGTCCGTTAATTGGAGAAAAGCCAGTCTCTTTAACAAATGGTGCTGGCATAACTGCATATCTATTTGCAAAAAACTGAAACAAGACCCATACCTCACACCATGCACAAAAACAAACTCAAAATGGATCAAAGACTTAAATATAAAATTGAAAACAATAAAGATGATGGATGAAAAAATAGGGACAACACTAGGAGCCCTAATACATGGCATAAACACAATATGAACCATAAGTAACAATGCACAGCACCAGAAGAAAGACTAGATATCTGGGAGCTCCTAAAGATCAAACACTTACGCTCATCAAAAGACTTCACCAAAAGATTGAAAAAACAACCTACAGACCGGGAAAAAAATTTTTGGCTATGACAAATCCAGTCAGCATCTACTCTCTAAAATCTGTAAGATACTGCAAAACCTCGACAACAAAAAGACAAATAACCCAATTAAAAAACGGGCAAAGGACATGAACAGTCAGTTTGCCAAAGAAGATATTCAGGTGACTAACAGACACATGAAGAAATGCTCACGATCGTTAGCCATTAGAGAAATACAGATCAAAACTACAATGAGATATCATCTCACCCCAACAAGGCTAGCATTAATCCAAAAAACATAAAAAAATAAATGCTGGAGAAGTTGTGGAGAGACTGGAACACTTATACACTGATGTTGGGAATGTAAAATGGTACAACCACTTTTGAAATCGATTGGGCGCTTCCTTTAAAAGCTAGAAATAGAAGTACCGTATGATCCAGCTATCCTGCTCCTTGGAATATATCCTAGAGAATAAGAGCCATCACACAAATAGATATATGGACACCCATGTTCACTGCAGCACTGGTCACAATAGCAAAAAGATGGAAACAACCTAGGTGCCCATCAACGGATGAATGGATAAACAAATAATGGTATATCCACACAATTGAATACTACGCCAATGATAAAGAACAATGATGGAGCTGTGAAACATAACACGGAGGAAGCTGGAGCTCTTTATGCTGAGTGAATTTAGTCAGTCACGGAAGGACAAATATTGTATAAGACCACCATTATAAGAACTCAAGAAAAGGTTTAAACACAGAAGAAAACATTCTTTGATGGCTATGAGGGTGGAGAGGGAGGGTGAGGGTTATTTACTAACTAGATAGTAGATAAGAATTATCTTAGGTGGAGGGAAGCACTGCACACAATACAGGGCAAGTCAGCACAACTGGACTAAACCAACGCTAAGAAGTGAATACAATCAGACACTTTGAGGGACAGAGTAGCAGGGGTAGGGGTCTGGGGACTATGCTTTCAGGGGACATCTACGTCAATTGGCATAACAAAGCTTATTAAGAAACTGTTGTGCATCCTACTTTGGTGAGTGGCATCTGGAGTCTTAAAAGCTTGCAAGCGGCCATCTAAGATGCATCAATTGGTCCCAACCACCTGGAGTAAAGGAGAATGAAGGACACCAAAGACACAAGAAAAGTATTAGCCCAAGAAACTGAAAGGTCCACATACAGCAGAGACTTCATCAGCTTGAGACCAGAAGAACTAGATGGTGCCCAGCTACCACCAGTGACCACCCTGACAGGGAACACAACAGAGACTCCCAGGTGGAGCAGGAGTAAGGTGGAGTGCAGAACTCGAATTCTAGTAAGAAGACCAGACTTAATGGTCTGACTGAGACCGGAGGAACCCCAGAAAGCATGGCCCCTGGATGCTCTATCAGCCCAGAACTAAAACAATTTCCGAGGCCAACTCTCCAGACCGGGATTGGACTGGACTGTGGGACATGGAGTGATACTCGTGAGGAGTGTGCCTCTTAGCTCAAGTAGATACAAGAGACTAAATGGGCAACTTCTGTCTGGAGGTAAGATGGGAAGGCAGAGAGGGTTAGAAGCTGGTTGAATGGACATGGGGAATTGGTTAGAAAGGAGGAGTGTGCTGTCACAGTATAGGTAGAGTAATTAAAGTCACATAACAATGTACGTATAAATTTTTGTATGGGAAAAAATAAAAAAGAATATCTCAAAGTTGTAGCTATGATAAATGCTACCTAGGAGCTGTACACAAGGCTATGGGAAAAGCCCATTGCTGTCAAGTGGATTCCAACTCATAGCAACCCTACAGGACAGAGTAGAACTGCCCGATAGTATCTCCAAGGGCATAATCTCTACAGCAGTCGACTGCCACGCCTTTCTCCCATGGAGAGGCTGATGGGTTCAAACCAGTGACCTTTTGATCAGCAGCTGAGAGCTTAACCACTGTGTCAGGGTAGTGAGGGGCAGTTGGCCTTGTCATGGAGGTCTAAGAAGGCATCCGTAAGGAAGTTACAGGCAAGCAGAAGAGTATTCTGAGAGGAGCAAGCAGTATGAGGAAAGGCTCTGGGGTGGGAGGTAGCACGGTCAATCCCAGAGAAGATGAGAAGGCCAGAGTGGCTCAAGTGTGGAGAGTGGGGTGGTATGTGATGCTTTCAGACACTAGAAAGGTCCTCAGGAACCATGCCCAGGCAGGGGCTTTCAGACCATCTTAAGGATTTTTGGTTTGGTTTTAAGAGCAATTGGAAATTATTGGTCTTTTTCTATTTATTTATTTTTTTGTGGTGCTATCTTAATTTACATTTTGAAAGGGTCATTTTAACTTTAGTGGGAGGAACAAATTAAGGGGGCAGGGTGGCTGTAGGCAGAAAGATCACACATTTTTCCCTTGATTTAACAGACTGTTTTTTAGAGGAGGTTTAGGTTTGCAGATGAATTGTACAGAAAATAAAGAGAGTTCCCATAAACCTCCTCAGTCCCCTGTGCAGATTCTCTTATTATTAATATCTTGCATTCTTGGGATGCATTTGTTTCAATTGATGAGTCAATAGTGATACATCATTATAAAACTGAAGTCCATAGTTTACATTAGGGGTGGAGAGGGGCAAAGACTTACTCTCTCTTCTCATGGACCATCTCCATGGGGACCAGATATTTATCAAAGAATCACACAAGAATATCTCAAAGTTGCAGCTATGATAAATGTGTTGTACACAATGTTGTGTTGTACAGTCCTGTGGACTATCTTGTTTTTTTTACTTGAGCATTTTATAGGTATTTTCTCTTTTGTACTAACTTTTAAATTCTGAGAGCTGCTTAGTCCAATATAGTAACCACTAGCTAGGCATGGCTATTTAAATTTCAGTTTATATTAATTAAAGTTAAATAAAATTATATGTTTAGTTCCTCAATCACACAAGCCACATTTCAAGCTCTTAGCAGCCATATACGGGTAGTTGCTACTGTATTGGACAGATATATAGAACATTTCTATCCTCTTAGAAACTTACATTGGGTAGCTTGTTGTTAGGTGCCATCGAGTTAGTTCCTACTTACAGTGACCCCATGTATAACAGGATGAAATGTTGCCCAGTCCTGTGCCATCCTCACAGTCGTTGCTATGTTTGAACCCATTGTTACAGCCACCGTGTCCATCCATCTTGTTGAGGGTCTTCCTTTTTTTCCATGACCTTCTACTTTACCTAGCATGATGGGATAGGTAGGGTGTCTTAAAGCCAAGATATCATAGTATTTTCTACTTTTATAGTTCTTTCAGCATCTAATGATAAAAATGTACATAGTACTTGTTGAAGAAACCTTTGCTAAATGAACAAAAAGGGCTAAGTTGTGAATATTATAATTTTAAGATTCCTTATCCAAACGAATGAGTATAATTACAACAACTTAAACCTAAATATACACATTAAAAGGTGACATATTTCTAAGATTATGTTCCCTACCGAATTATAAACCCATGTATCCATTACCAGTTTTTTTTATTTTGTCTTTAAGTTGCTACTATAATTGTGATTCAGTAGCCACTGTTTCTTTACAGGAAGCAAATGGTTTTTATCTCTCTGTTACCCCATTTCTTGTCCTCAGGAAGAATTACTAAAAATCCTCTATAGGCTGTACAGTACAGTGTGTTCTAGGTTCCAAAAATTATTGCAGAAAAAATGAAGTAGAAACAAATCTTAATAAACGTAACTGCACACAATGGTCTTTCATCTCTGACCTACTACCTGCCGAGGCAAGATACCTGCCTAGGCAAGAAAAACCATGTCTTTTGGATAAGACTCATGAGGCTTTACTTTTTAGTCCATCTCTTTTGTCCTCTGCCTGAGGATAGGAAGGCTGTCCTGTGCAATAACTACAGCACTTTTCCTCCCTTTCCTATCATATAAGCTTAGCTCAACTAAAAAAAAGATATCCACACACACACATATATATGCATAGGTATATATACACACATATCTAAAATCATTTAATGTTAATTTTGCAAGTGGAAAGTGGGCATTTGATTAAATGCTCTAGTTTTATAGTATCGAGAATAGTGGTGAACCTATAGGGAAAGAGAGAATAGGGCAAGAAGAATCTAAAAGCCTGAAGCTTGTAGTGCCAGAAAGCACCAAACCAAAACCAAACACGTTGCCGTCGAGTTGATTCCGGCTCATAGTGACCCTGTAGGACAGAAGGTTGGAACCACTGACCTTTCGGTTAGTGACTGAGCACTTAACCACTGTGTCACCAGGGCTCCTTGCCAGAAAGTAAGGAAGTGCTAAATACAAACATACACAGGTTTTTTTTTTAAGAAAGTGGACTCACGTAAACTTATATTCCTAAACTCTGTGTTCTTTTACCAAAGGAAGAATAGTATGCATCATACAACTCACATCTCCTTGCCATTATCTTTATGAGCTAGTTTGCAGGCATTTCCCTTCTTCTTGCAGGAATGAAGAAAGAGGCCATTACCTCTGAATGATGCAGGCCAGTGGTGCACTTTGGGCAGTGCTAACTCTTAAATTCCTTCTTTGACCATTTAAGTTGAAAATTATTTAGGAATAAAACCTGGGATGAAGAGAAAAAACAGCATTCTCACCCATGTGGTTTCGGAGGCCATTTTGGTTTGTACTACCGACATGATAAATTCATCTCTCTCAAGCATCCGGTCATCAGATCTATAGACTCGAAAACCTCTCATGGTTTTTGTTGGTCAGGAATTTAGGAAAGGCTTGCCTAGGCAGGTCTGGTTCCAGCTCTGTCATGCAGTTGCAACGAGGTGACTGGAGTTGGAACAACAGGGTGTGGAGCATCCAGAGGCGGGGCCTCCCCACGTGGTCTCCATTCGTGGGATAGTTTGGGCTTCATCACCGTGTGGGGACCTCAGAGAAAACTGCTTACACGGGGCTGAAGATTTTAAAAGAAAGTATTGCAGTGTTGAATCTACCTAATTTTAAAATAATTGGATTGTATTTTATATTGTTTGGATTTACCATAATGTGTAAATGTAATGTGTAAACCACTGAATCACTTATTAACAGATGTTTAGGTTATTTGCAAGTTTTTGCTGTTAGAAATAATGCTGTACTAAATAAATCTCTTTGTATGCATACCTTTGTGTACTTATGTGAATGTTTCTATCAGATAAATTAATAGAATTGGAATTGCAGGACTAGAGGATATGAGCATTTTAAATGTCCCTAGATTCATTAAATGACCTTTGAGCAAGGTCATCTAAACGACCTTCCACAAAAACAGTGCGAAAGTGCCTGTTTTTCCTCATCCCCTTGTCAACACTTGAAATTATCAATCTTTTTAACATTCATCAATTTATTGGGTATAAAGAAAAGGGACTCTTCATTTGCAGTTCTTTGATTTTTAATGAAGGTGAATATCATTTAAAAATTTTTTTTGTATTGTACTTTAGATGAAGATTTACAGAGCAAACAAGTTTCTCATTAAACAGTTAATGCACGTATTGTTTTGTGATATTGGTTGCCAACCCCATAACATGTCAGTACTCTCCCCTTCTTGACCTTGGGTTCTCCATTACCAGCTTACCTGTTCCTGCCTGTCTTCTTCTCATCCTTGCCCCTGGGCTGCTGTGCCCATTTAGTCTCGTTTTATTTTATAGGCCTGTGTAATCTTTGGCTGAAGGGTGAACCTTGGGAGTGACTTCATTACTGAGCTAAAAGGGTGTCTGGGGGCCATATTCTTGGGGTTTCTCCCATCTCTGTCAGATCAGTATGTATGGCCTTTTTTTTGGTGAGTTAGAATTTTGTTCTATATTCTTCTCCAGCTCTGTCCAGGACCCTCTACTGTGATCCCTATCAGAGCAGTTGGTAGTGGTAGCCGGACACCATCTAGTTGTACTGGACTCAGTCTGGTGGAGGCTGTGGTAGTTGTGGTCCATTATTCCTTTGGACTAATCTTCCCCTTGTGTCTTTGGTTTTCTTCTTTCCCCCGTGTTCCAGATGGGGTGAGACCAGTGGAGTATCTTAGATGGCCACTCACAACCTTTTAAGACCCCAGACGCTACTCACTGAAGTAGAATGTAGAACATTTTCATTATAAACTATGTCATGCCAGTTGAACTAGATGTTCCCCGATGAATAGCATATTTTTACTAGCTGTTTTTATTTCTTTAACTGGCTGGTTTATTACTTTTAATGTTTTAAAAATGTGGGTTGTGTTTTTTTCTATTTCATTTTTATACACGTATTATCTGTCCTAGAAATTAACCTTTTGTCATATGTTGAAAATGTTTGTCCAGGTTTGGCTGTCCCTCATTCCACCTCCCGATTTTACTTGTGGTAGGTTTTCTTTTTTTTTTTTTTTTTTTTTTTGGCTTACAGAAATTCCTAATTTTTCTATGCTCAAATGTATCAACTTTTCCATTATAATTTCTAGATTTTTGTGCCATGTTTATAAAGGTGTCCACCACGCCACAATCATAAAAATATTTGCCCATATTGTTATTTCATTTTATACCTTTAAACATTTATTCCGTTATTTTATGTTGTTATTAGGCGAGAGATAGGAACATAGTTTACTAGATCATTTACTCAAGATCTCTTTTGTCAATTGATTAATTTTTTTAAGAGGCTACCTTAAATTAAAACATTATTTTTTTAAGGCTATAAAATAATAAATTATCACTAAGGCTTATTATATTATTTTGCTATACTAACAGTCCTATGGAAGACAGAAGATAAACCATTAGACCAAGAACAAAAGTGCTAATATTTAATAATTCTGTGATCACTCATGGGCATTATGATTTGTGGATATGAATCCAGTCTTTAGTAGCAGGAGGCTATTTCTAATTACCCTCCATCCTTTTTAAGAGCAATACTGCTTTATAGCTGAGGTGTTTTCTGCCACTAACCTTGTTGACTGGGTGTTCACATCTCAAGTTTCAGTGAGGATATACAAGTCGTGAAGTGAATGTTGTGATCAGAGTTGAGCTTCTGCTGAAAACAATGCTTTAAACTACTAGGTGGGTGTTTTATTCTTTGACCTTTAACTTCAAAGAGAAATAGTCTGTGGAAGCACTTGGTGAGATCAGAAAGAGGTGATTTACTGACTCAGGCAGAAGTTATAAGTACTGGATATTCTTTCCTTTGAAAATTCTTCACATTTATTGACACAAAAATAAGTGGACATGGTCATAAAGTGAGATGAAAATCCCTGCCCGGGGTAAATCCATTCTCTGGAGGGTCCCAGGAGAAATTCCAAATACCAAGGTTGTGGAGGAGGTGAGTTCCTGATACCCTTCCTCCTTAGCCTGGGGAAGTAAGGCTCTAGGGCTGATATTTCAGGTACTTCTCATGAGAGGCTTAATAGTTTATCCCAGTGGCCTGCATTGAACGAAGAATCTTACACATGTACATATTTGGGTGATGGGACTTAAGAGAGGAGGATACAGGATGTGGTATTGTGAAGGAGCCAAATGAAGTGAGGCTCAGTTGTCAGCGGGGAAGTGGATTCAGAGATATTTCAGATTTGCTGGGGACCATAGCAAGTATCCAGTCCAGCCCTTCATTTACCACTGAAGGAACTACGTAGGTGGGACTTGCTCAAGGTCACAAAGCTCCGTATGTCCCACATAGCTTAATTTGGAGATAAAGGAATGAGAATTATAGGTCTCTTTGTGATTAAGGCCTTAATTTTGTCATACTTGTATTTTTAATTGAAAATACCTGTAATTTTAATGATTTTCTTACAGTTTAGTAGAGTACTAACATTGTGCTTTTTTAAACCAGCTTTTTATTTTAATATTTCATTTTAACCTCCCTTTCAAAAAGTAATTTTCCAGTTATTATTACCAATTCCCATGGGTTACTGATATGAGCTTTCTTTGACTCTTTCCTTCAAATACTTAGTTACCAAAACAATTTGTTGACAGTTAGGGAAGCTGTGAAATGGCTGTTTCCTTAAATATCAAAAGTGCCAGAAAACCGTTTTTTGGATAACAATCTGATAGTTTTATCTGCCCTAGGGACTAGTTCAACCAATAGGGACCGTGGTTATTCAAAATATTTGTTTTGATTTTTTTTTCCCCATTATCAGCCACTCTTAACAGATTTATATTAGACTGAGGGCGTTGTGCTCTCTCTTTCATATACATAGTGTCATACCTGAATGTTGTAAAAAATACAACTGCTATTCTGTTTGTTTCTCACTTAGGAAAAAGTTAAAAGCCTGGAGGCTCTAAGTGACACCTGGAGAACATTTAAGAGAGCTAGTCTTTAAATTAATAATTCAAGGACTTCTATTTTGTGTCTTAATTACACAACTTCCATTCGTTTCTCTTCTGTTCTTTCGAACGAAAGATAGGAGATTAAGAAGAATGTCAGTGTCCCAAAAGAGACTATATGGCTTTTCAATGTGAATGTAGTTCTCTTTATTCACAACTATCATCCAGTTCAGTGAAGTACATTAAACTCTGCCTGCTGCTGTTTTTTCCTACGTATTAAATATGCGAAGTATTTGCCATTTGTTTTTAAATTTACTAGATTCATATTGCTATTTCCAACACAAATTAGAAGCAAGGACTTTTTGAAATGGTGATATGCATCCAGCAATTCCATTAATCATTCTTGTTAAAAACGTGTTGATGGTGAATTCTTGGAAAGTCAAACAAAACAGCTGTGGTATATCTTTGAAGCTTGTTTTTGTGGACTCCTGTCTTAACATCTCTCCTTTTTAAAGCCAGTATTTTTCTTTTTATGTTGGTGAAAGTGCTGGGCTGGCATTCACAGAGCAGGAGTTCCTTTTATCCATAGAGTGGGAGTCCCTCTTAGGGAAAGTGCTGTGGCTTGTGATCTTAGCTTGCTTGGAACTCATACACAGAGCTCCTAGAACAGCAGCAAGGCTGAGCAGGTTGTGACAGGTTCCTCCTCACACACATGGATCTTTGCAGAGCCAAAGGAAAAACACCGTGGTGTTCTCCTCTGTTACGTTGCATTAGCCTTCTGATTGCTGCTTCTAGTAATCTTATAAGCAGTAGTTTGATAATAAACGATCTTGTCCACCAAAAACAAGAGTGAATTCCCTAGCTTTTTTTTTGGAGTTTTCTTTGTCGTTGTACTTGTGTATTTTAATAAATTTCTAGTTATTGTTTAAAACTTATCAAATTTATTTTCCTTTTCTATTCTAGCACTTAATTTTCCTTCTATCATTGTGGTCTTCTACTATGCTAGTTATACATTGGTAGATATTCCCGTAATGATTTCTGTGAATCTTAACTGAGACTTCTTAATGAGATAATAGGAGTCCCTGGGTGGTGCAAACAGTTAATGTACTCAGCTACTAACTGAAAGGTTGGAGGTTTCAGTCTACCCAGAGGCACCTTGGAAGAAAGGCCTGATGATCTACTTCCAAAAAATCAGCTATTGAAAACCCTGTGGAGCACAGTTCTACACTGACATGCATAGGATTTCCATGAATTGGAATTGACTTGACAGCAACTAGTTTTATTATTAATGAGATTAAGAATATTAGTATTTCCAGGATTGCCAAAGCTGACATAATTTTAAGGATAAAGGGCATTCTGCTATATGACAGTTATATTAGATTTTCCCTGGAACAAATATTTCTTGTATTGAATTTGATGAATTTGAAGACTGAATGGAGAGGCAGAGATGTAAAAAATGTATTGTTGAGACCTATCATAAATCAGAAATAGAGATAAAGTTTTGAAGTCATAATTTTATTCTATAAGAAATTGTTCATGCTTATATACTTTATATGTATGCTACATATTGTAATGTAAATATATATCTATTATAAAAAGTTAGTACAGTTTGTCAGGGATATATCTATTGTGTAATTTGTGGTATATTCCCCATATATGAAGCCGTATGCAAGGTGTTTTCACTTTACTACCTGAAGCTTTGAAGCTGATCTAAAATGTGAAGTTTCCCCAAGACTCCTGACACAAGCAAACATAAATTTTTTCTGCCGGAAGACACCTTCATTCTAGGCTTAAAGAATCCTGACCATGTCTAACATCAATGAACAGAACACAGTTAAAAAAAAAACAAGCACACAAGGAAAATGATACCATAAGCAAAAAACCAGCAGAGACATCACATAGCAGAAGCTGACAAGCAAAGACATCAGGCAGTGACATTATCATTTATAAAACTCTTTACTGTTTTTTGAACAAAATACGGAAGAGTGAATTGGAAGAAGGATAATTTCTGTGTTACATGCTAGATAATTTTTTCTGACCTTTCCCTACAGCTCATGAATTTTGTCTTCAACTGTCTCTTCTGCTCTTAAGCCTAATCACTGAGTTAATTTTATTCACTTTATTTTTCCTTTCCAGAAATTTTATTTGTTTTTTTTAAAACTTACTAGGTCACTTTTCATAGTTTACTGTTCTCTGTTAATATTATCCACCCTTTCTCATTTTTTTATTTGGATACTGTTTGAAGAAATGAGAATTTTCCAGAACGGATCAAAGACACCAATTTTCAGATTCAAGAAGCTCATTGAGTCTTAAGCAGAATAAATAAAAGAAGTAATACATCTACAAATAACAGAATAAAATTGCAAAATAAAGATAATGATAAAAGTATTAAAAGGTATTAGAGAAATAGACAAATTTCCTTTAAAAGTACAGCAGTTAGGCTGGCAGCTGAATTCTTAATAGCAATAATTAACGGATAATATAAGGCAATGATATCTTCACTGTGCAGAAAGAAAAGTAATTGCCAACTGGAATTTTATCCCAGCAGAAATACCCTTCAAAAATGAGAACAATATAATATAAAGATGTGGGCAGACTAACAAATACTAAGAGAGTCTACCATCAGGAGAGTTTTAAAAGATAAAATTTAGAGATAAAGAAGCTGATTCTAGATGAAAGGTGAGATGTAAGAAGGAAAAAAAAAATCCTAAACAAAGTGGTTACATATTTGGGTAATTCTAAATGAACTTATAAAGCAACAGTAATGTCTTAATGGTTTTAAAAGTTAGAATAAAAATGACATTAAAAGAAAAGAAAGTTGAACATCAATAAACTAAGCATCCATGTCAACAGCTTAGGAAAAAAATAACAGAAAATTAAACCTTGGAAGTGGAAAGAAGGAAAAAAATCGGACCAGAAATTATTGAAAAGAAAAATAAGCAAAATAAGCATACAAAAGAGAGGAATGACAAAGCAAAAAGTAGGTTCTTTGAAAAGATAAGATTGCTCCTCATGATTCTGATTAAGAAAGAAAGGACAAATAATATAAAGAATTTAAAACATACAATTACAGATGTTACAGACATTAAAAAGATAATAGGCTACTATAAACAACTTTATACCAATATATTTGAAAATGTAGATGAAATGAAAAATTCTAAGAAAAATACAATTTATTAAAACTGACTCAAGAAAAATTGAAAATCTGAATAATTCTGTAACTAGTGAAGAGTTAGAACTAGAAACCAATAAACTTCTTACACAGACCTCTCTAGACACAGATAGCTTCACCGGTGAGTTTTACAAACCTCCAAGGAAAATCTAACCCCAATTTTCTACATTCATCCTGCTTATTTTAGCAGGTTAGCATAGCCTTTCTCTTTAAGATCTTTTTGTTGTTATCATTCTGGGATTTTACAATCATATGAATGAGTTTTTTTCTTTTATTATTCTGGACATCTGATGTTGAGATTTTTCAGTGTGAAGACTTGTATATCCCTTCAGCTCTGGAAAATTTTCTGTTATTATTTCTTTGATAGTTTTTTCCCTATAGTTCTTTTCTTTTTTTGGTACTCCTGTTAGTAAGAGGTTGTGCTTCATAATTACTTTTTTCCCCTCTCTCATATATTAATTTTTTTTGGTGTTTTATATTCCAGGAGATTTTGTAAATTTCTATTTTTAAATTTTGTGTTAATTTTTAATTCCAGTAATCCTAATTTTAATATCCAAGAGTTCTGATTTATGCTCTTAAACTGTTTTTATCCCCCCATGACATCTTGTTCTTGATTTATGGATGTAATGCCGTATGAATCCTGTTGAGGATGTTAAGTAGAGGTTATTTTGTTTTTAATATTCTTTTATCTTCCCTCCAGGGTCTTTTTTTCCCTCTGTTGATCTTAGATTTTTTCTCTTTGTTGATTCTTATATTGTAGGCTTGCATCAAATGTCATAGTTCATCATTTATACTTAAGAATGATGGATTAGGTAGGTTGAATAGAGCTTTGAGTATTCAGGAAGAATTTGTTTATTGGACACTTTAGAGTAAGTAGGCAAGGAGGGAACTTTTATACTGAGAATCTCTAAAGTATCAAAATGAGGAAGACTTTACTTTGGGTTACTAATACCCATACTGGTGTCCATAGTACTCCTGTATACTGATTCCAAAAATATATAAGTGCGCTGTGGAAACTTTGGAAAATAAAAGTAAGTACCAAGAAGATAGCAAAAATTACTTATAATTCATTAGCCATAGATGAAAGACTTTTTATTTATAAAATATATATGATGTGTAACATAAAACTGGGACCATGCTGCACATGCTGCTTTGTAATTTGCTATTTATACTCAACAATATGTCATTTTCCCATGTCATTAAATATGCTTTTAAATTACCATTGTTACTGGCTGTGTAATATTCAATTATTTTTTCTTTAGCAACTTTGCTATTGTTGAACATATGTCTATATCTGATTTTATATGGTTATAAATAATACTGCAGTGTATATATTTATGTCTAAATATTCATACCCAATTTTTTACTTTAGGATAAACTCCTAGAAGTGTAATTTTTAGTCAAAGAATATGCATATTTTAAGGTGTTTGTTTCAGAGCTTCTCTATGGCATTTTATACCCAAAGTGTTTGGATCAGTCTATGGCTATAGTTTGTTAAGTGTGCAACATGAATCTGTGGTAATCTTTAATATATAAGTTGGTGTTTACATAGATACCCTTTTTAGTGTGTTTGAGAGTCACTGTATAGATGTAACTATCATTCTCTTCAAAATAATATCTTGCCTTTCCTCTCTATTACATCTTTCTGACAGATTTGTCTTTATCACTACTTGTTCTTCAACTACTGTTGAAAACAGATTACTGCAGAATTAAAACCAAAGTTATGAGAAAAAAATGCCAGTACACTAGTTTATAGCATTTCTTTTAACAGCAAATAAAAACAATGACCTGTAGTTTGATTAAACATTGATGAGGTTATATTGTCCGTTTGGAAGAACCTATGCTGGGCTCAGTCCTCTTAGTGAGCTGAATATCCCTAATAGGAGCTGTCATTTACTATGCCCAAGTCACCCACTTATCTAGCCACTTTCTATATATTATGCCCCATACTCATGCCAACTTTGTGAGGAGGGTATTATCACCACTTGATAGATGGAAAGTGAGGCTTATTGAGGATATGTAACATTCCCAGGTCATACAGCTGTTGGTTGTCCAGATATCACTAGAATGTAAGCCCCACGAGGGCTGGGACTGAAATTTTGTTCATTGTTGTATCCCAGCACTTGACAGTGCTTGAGATGTAGTAGGCTCTCAAGAAATATTTATTGAATACTGAATAAATGCATTAGCAGAGGTGGGATTTGAACCCTTATCGTTTTGAATCTAAAGTTCTTTCCACCAGGCAGATGGCAACTCCTTCAGGGTTTTAGTGTTTCACTTAGAGGTTGAGGGGTTCGCCCCTAAGTGATGTGCGTGTTCAGTGCTTGGTGTCTCTTTTCTCTATTTTCATTTGATTGGTTATATAAGAGGCTTCACCTAAAATTTCCCTGCAGTTTGGGAGGATTCCTTCAAGTCAAATCTAACTAAATGATACTGTGTGTGTCAGCAGCCTGCTTAAGTGAACATAGGAACTTTATTTTTAGAAAAGGTTCTGACTCCTACTTTGAAGTTTGGAATGCTTAAAAGTTCTTCAAGAGCGTGAGTCTCCCTTTCAATCTCTTGTGGAAGTTTCTCACCATTGCGTTTATTGTATTAGAATCTAATCCCCATCCTTTAGGAAGGAAAATCCCTCAAAGACTCCCAGCACTGCATTGGTCTGAGTTCTCACAGTGTTTTTCAGGAAGCATGCAGCTTTGGTGAAAGGTCAGAGGACTGATAGGAATGTGGTCAGCTAGTTCATCTCCACATTGGATGGGTTTTATGTTCTATCTGTTGCTATGAGTCAGAATCAACTCGATGGCAATGGGTCTGTTAACATTTGAATACCAAGGTCAATTCAGCAATCTTTATCATTTCCTAATTTTTTTTAAGTATATATTTATTGTAAGCATCCTATATTTGTAGCACAAAGGTACTCAACATTTTGATGCCTTTGTGGTATTCAAACTGATTTGTCAACTCATCTGAAAAAAAGCAGGGGATTTATGGCTTTCCCTAAAATTATGCTTAATTAAATCACAGCATGCTGGTTTTCAACTCAGTGATTATTTGTTTAATGCCTACTGTGCTAGACACAGAGATGAATAAATAAATCCATGTTTCCCTGGAACTCAGTCAAATGAAAGACAAATAAACATATCCAATGGAGCATGGTCAAAGCTGTCATCTTTGGGGGTGTGGAAAGATTTAGAGAAGCACAGAGCATCTCCTGGGAGAAGAGAGGCAGGCAAGTCCAAGACCTGATTTCTCAGCCTTACACAATTTTGCCAAAAGGATCTTTCTAGAATTTATAAATTCAGCCATATCACTTCCATATTTAAATGCCTCAATAGCTCCCCAGTGGCTGCCTCTAAGACCTCAGTCCCCTTCCTCCCTCCTGGCCCATTCCTTTTCCTGACTGCCACTTAATAACTTTGTGGTCTTTGGCAAGTTACTCACCTCTTTGTGGCTCAGGTTCCTTAATAGAGTTAATCACAGTTAATCTTAGGTGATCTATTTCAAAATGTTGTTGTGAGAATTAAGTGATTTAAATCAAGCTCTTAGAAAAATGTCTAGCAAATAGTAAGTGCTATAGAAGTGATTGCTATTATTGTTGTTGCTATTCTGTCTTTCCCAGACTGGGGTTGTCGTCTGTACTTCCCGTCTTTGCATGAAGCACTGTTGCATTTATTGCCAATACTAAGTGGCTTAATTCTTAGGTAGCCTCTCACTATTTCATATCTTTATCATCAACAAATGGTATCATTCCGGGATTGCTGTTGTCCTTATTAAATTCTGAGATTAGGGATTTCACCGTAGAATCCTTTTTTGTTGTTTTTGTATTTCCCCACAAAATTTAATATAGTGCGTATTGCAGACACTCAAACATTTGGTTATTGATTGAGGGGGAAATCCCTTTTTTTCCACATCTCTTTAGGAAATGCTTCATCTTTCTTTCTCTATGAAGCCTTTTGTAACCATTCTCTCCTTTTTCTGCTCTCCACTGTGCTGTTAGCATGTTGAGATTTTTTCCATATTTCTAATGTAACTCGTATGCAGCTGCATTGTAATCATTTGTTTGCATGTCTGTCCCTTTCTTTGTTCTCTGTAAGGGCAGAGCTTGCTTCATTTGTATCTCTGGTCTTTACTAGAGGAATTGTACACAGTAAACACTCATATTTGAATGAATGTTTTATAAGGAAAGAACAATACACATTACTTTAATGTCACAGTATTTGAGGGAATTGGTGAGGAAAAAAATAGGCAATTTCTTTGTATCTATTTGCTTTTGCCCACTAAATATCTGTCATGGATTGAATTGTGTCCCCCAAAAATATGTGTATCGATTTGGCTAGGCCATGATTTCCAGTATTGTGTGATTGTCTGCCATTTAGTCACCTGATGTGATTTTCCTATGTGTTGTAAATCCTACCTCTATGATGTTGATAAGATGGGATTAGTGGCAGTTATGGTAATGAGGCAGGACTCAATCTATAAGATTGGATTGTGTCTTGGGCCAATCTCTTTTGAGATATAATAGAGAGAAGCAAGCAGAGAGACACAGGCTCCCCGTACCACCAAGAAAATAGAGCCAGGAGCATGCATCCTTTGGACTGGAGTTCCCTGTGCTGAGAAGCTCCTAGTCCAGGGGAAGATTGATGACAAGGACCTTCCTCCAGAGCCAACAGAGAGAGAAAGCCTTCTCCTGGAGCTGATGCCCTGAATATGGACTTCTAGGCTACTAGTCTGTGAGAGAATAAATTTCTCTTTGTTAAAGTCATCCAGTTGTGGTATTTTTGTTATAACAGCACTAGATAACCAAGACAATGCCCAAGAAAGATCTGACGATTTGGGGATTCTGACTAAACAAGCATGAAATCTCAAATAAATACTGTTTTTTAACTTAGAGGCAAAATAGTCCATCAACTTTGGTTTTACTTATATGTCTACTACCTTTGTTTTCTAAGGTAGTTTTTTAAAATAGTTATAATAGTTTCAAGAAAATACCAAAATATGACAAATACCTAAATTGTTAGGTAAAAATGGATAGTAGCTTTTGACACTTCTGAACTAAATAACCTTGAGACAAAAATTCAAACTGAATTAAGTTTCACAACTCTGAAAACTGTTTAAGAGAAATTTTCTACTAAAGATTGTTCTGATTGGGTGTTTTATAATGGACTACTAGATATTTGAAATTTCGTTTTCTAATGGATGTGATTAGAGATGAGAAATGATTGTTTCTATTGCCATACTTTTATTCTGGACAGAGTAGAACTGCCCCATAGGGTTTCCAAGGAGTGGCTAGTGGATTTAAACTGCTGACGTTCTGATTAGCAGCCAAGCTCTTAACCACTGCACCACCAGGGCACCTTGCATTATTTTATAAAAGGCTGTTGTTGTTAGTTGCCATTGAGTCAGTTCCGACTCATGGAGATCCCATGTGTACATAGTAGAACTGCTCCATAGGATTTTCAAGGCTGTGACCTTTTGGAAGCCTGGCCTATTCAAACCACCAACCTTGCAGCTAATAGTTGAGCACTTAACCGTTTGTGCCACCCAAGGACTCCTTATATAACGTAGATCTAAGTAACACCATTTACCAATGAAGAGGAAATTTAAAAAAATCAGCTTGCCTCTTCTGCTGCTTAAGAAGAGAATAAAGAGCCTCATATACTTTGTGTATTTTAAACCAATGACTAGCGTTTAAATACTTGTTTACCACCAGATCTTTGCATAGTTTTCCTTAAGATGAAACTTATTTGTGACTAACTCTTGGAGACTTGTTTGTGACATGAGAACTGTTAACATGTTCTGTTTTATATTTATTCAGAATAGTAAAGTTATGGGTAATACACCTTCATGACTGAGTTTCTTACAGTAGTGAGGGAATAACCATTTTTAAGTCAATATATTTCAGAACATGCATAAAGTTCTCTTACTGTGATTTTCATTTAATGGTAAAAGATTAACTCTGATGACTGCACTAGAACTTTTGCGTCTTCTTACTTCCAGTATATATGTTATGTCAGTTTCAGGTTTCCACTTTCGGCTTCATCTCCATTCCAAGAGATACAGTGGAGGCAGGAGGGAGGCGTGAGCAGGACGTATCTGGACATATCTCTTCATCTGGCCTCCTGATTCATACCTCCATTCTGCTTCCATTCCCCTTTGCATTTTCTTTGTTCCAGCCAAAATATTATTATTCATCTAACACCTTCCCTGTGCCCTCCTTCCTGACACTCTATGCTGTCCTTCCTCCTAGAAGTTTGCTCTGCTCTCTTCTCTCTTCCCTTCCTCCAACTGCCTGCCAATATCATACCATCATTCCCCTTTTCAGAGCCCAGCCCCAAAACTTTCTGAAGTTTCAGAACTTTCTGAAGTTCTTTCTGATCTCCCTTTCCTAACTACCTCAACCAGGACACTTTCTCCTTCCCTTCAACAACTATAGCACTTTGCAACTGCTTCCTAGAGCCTATCAAATATGAGCCTTGCAGGCTGTTATGTTTACCTTCTCTCACAAAAGTAGAACCTTTCAGCGGTATCTCTGACTCACTTCTTTCAACATACAACATAGTCTTCATGCATAGTTGATACTCGATGCATGTTTTGTTGAATTGCCCTGGAAGTGACGTTCCTGAGGGCTATAAAGAAAACATCATCCCACTAAAAATTAATGAGTACTGTTTTTGGATTATTCTGCTCCTTTGTCATCTAACTCAAAAATGAGAGTTAAGTCAATCTTTTAACAGTTGTATGGTGTACCCACCTATGGCTAAGCGGGTAGAGGAAATAATTTAATCAGGAGATCTTAAAAGGTAGAAAGCTAGAAATGTGGAGAATGAGAAATAGCAAAATGTTAGAGCTGGAAAGATGTTTAGAGAGCCCCGTAATCCAACTCTTTAGTTTTATAGATGAATAAACTGATGCCTAGAAAGCTCAAGTGTCTTGCCCCAAATTACCCAACCATTTTATGGTAAAATTGGAGCTTGGGACCTAGTTGCCTAGGAGGACATGGTTGTATTCATGTTTAGGTTTATACAGTTACACTGTTAAAAGAGGCTTATGATATTCTTATATTACCTTTAGTGATTTAGCAAATAGGAGATTTTGAGTCTATAAATAGATTTTCCTCTCTCCCAGTTTCTCTGTGTGATTCATTTACATTCGCTGGGAAAATTCTGGCAACCTTAACCCTCAATGGTATAGAATCATTTGATAACATTTAAGTAAACTGTTTATTGAAGTATAATATATTTTTGTTAGGTGCCGTCGAGTTGGTTTTGCCTCATAGCAACCCTATGTACAACAGAATGAAACATTGCCTTGTCCTGTGTCATCCTCACAATCGTTACTGTATTTGAGCCCATTGCTGCAGTTGCTGTGTCAGTCCATATCATCGAGGGTCTTCCTCTTTTTCACTGACCTTCTACTTTACCAAACATGATGTCCTTCTTCAGGGACTAAACCCTCCTGATAACATGTCCAAACTATGTGAGATGTAGTCTCGCCATCCTGGCTTCTAAGGAGCATTCTGGTTGTACTTCTTCCAGGACAGATTTGTTCATTCTTCTGGCAGTCCATGGTATATTCAGTATTCTTTGCCAGTACCACAATTCAAAGGTGTCAATTCTTCATCAGTCTTCCTTATTCATTGTCCAGCTTTCACATGCATATGAAGCGATTGAAAACGCCATGGCTTGGGTCAGGCGCACCTTAGTCTTCAAGGTGACATCTTTGCTTTTCAACACTTTAAAGAGGTCTTTTGCAGCAGATTTGCCCAGTGCAATGTGTCTTTTGATTTCTTGACTGCCGCTTCCATGGGTGTTGATGGTAGATCCAAGTAAAATCCTTGACAACTTTGACCTTTTCTCCATTTATCAAGATGTTACTTATTGGTCCAGTTGTGAGGATTTTTGTTTTCCTTATGTTGAGGTGTAATCTATACTGAAGGCTGTGATCTTTGACTGATCTTCATCAGTAAGTGCTTCAAGTCCTCTTCACTTTCCGCAAGCAAGGTTGTGCATGTACATACCCAGAAGTGTATAAAATTATAAGGGTACAGCTTGATGAATTTTCACAAAGTGAACACATCTATGTGACACACACCCAGATCAGGAAACAGCAGCACCAGCAAGTTTAGAAACATTGGAAGAAATAAAAAGATTTTGAAGCTATGTAATTTTTTTTCTCCCCACAGGTATTGTCGGTCTGTGTGTTAACAACAATCCTTGGTTGTATATTTGGGTTGAAACCAAGCTGTGCCAAAGAAGGTAATTAATATAGTGTGTAGTAGGTGTGTGGGAGCCTTAGTGGCCCAGTGGTTAAGCACTCGGCTGCTAACTGAAAGGTCAGCGGTTCTAACCCATTAGCCACTCTATGGGGGAAAGACGTGGCAGTCTGCTTCTGTAAAGATTTACAGCCTTGGAAGCCCTATGGGGCAGTTCTGCTCTGTCCTATAGGGTCGCTATGAATCAGAATCAACTCCATGGCAGCAGGTTTGGTTTGGTTTTGGTTAGGGTTGTGTGTGTGTATATGTGTATGTGTGTGTGCAGAGTAGGGGTTGTGTGTTGTGATATTCAGCCTTCTTCAGAATGGGATTGAGATAAGTATCATCCAGTTATCCTACGCATACTCCATAGATATTGCAAATTTGATATAGGCTTGAGCTTTCTTTTTCTTCTTGTAGCTCTTGTATTAGGAATCCTGGGTGGTGCAAATGTAAACGGTTAATGGTCTCGGCTGCTAACTAAAAGGTTGGAAGTTTGAGTCCACCCAGAGGCACCTTGGAAGAAAGGCCTGATGATTTACTTCTGAAAAATCAGCCATTGAAAAACCCTACAGAACACAATTCTACTCTGACACTTATGGGTCGCCATGAGTTGGAATCAGCTTGATCGCAACTGGTAGCTCTTGTGTTGTTTTAGTCATATAAAATTTTATTTACTTGAAAAACTTCATTCCAAAACAAGGAAGAAGGGCCATGACAAACAAATTAATTCATTAAATTAAATTAAGAATGACAGTGGCCGACAGGTCCAAGCACTGTGCTCCTGGAATCCTCTCTCAATGATTTCCTCCAGGGCACTCCGAGAACACTCTTTTCCCCCAGGGAATTAATTGCACAGGCAGCCCTGGAGGTTACCAGGTGACCTGTTAGCATCCCTGGGCAACTGAAACTTATCATTAAGTGCTAGTTAGGTTTTTTGAGTTGTGGATGTTGGTGGTTTCAAAGCAATACTAGTGTTATTAAGCTTCTAGACGTTTGTAAATTTATACTGAGTCCAGAAGTCTATCCAGCATTGATAAGATAATAGAAATAATAAAAGTCTGAATCACAGTGAATTGGAGTGGCCATTGTTTTTACTCTGAGGTTCATTTTTTTTTTCTTTTCCAATGAAGTCACAGATGGTTTCCCTAGGAAATTCAGTTTTGAAAACTAAATTCTTCTCCTGTTTGACTATTCCGTACTTGTAATATTAGTCACTAAACATTTTTGGTGATTCTTAAAGCTATCATTTATTGTTAAAATGAATGAAATATAGTATTTTTATGTATTTAGTCAGAAATCTATTCAGAGCAAGTGTATCTAGGTTTGATAAAATTAAGAAATTACAAACTTAGGTGTCCACTTATGTAGTCTTTTGGCATGAAATAATTCCTCCTGAGTTCAATTTGACACTTAAAAAAATAACTCTGGAGGATTAAAAACAGCAATTTGTAATTTAAGTCTAGCATAAATATGCATAGTAACTAGTTTATAAAATTACAAGGTACATATCAATGAGTTCCAAATAATAGCTGTTATTCTAATCACTTTTTTCCTCCTGGGTCAAGAAAGTTAGCATTTCTAACCCTAGAGATTCTTGTTTGTCACTTCATGTTCTTATAATTGCCTGACTTCTCAATGCCAAATGAGAGTTAAATTCCATAACAGTGTCTTGTTGGGCCAGGAGACCGTTGAAGTGAGGAACTAGATTATTCCTTTTTTTTTCTGTTGGACTTTCATTATTTTAGGTGTAGATTTTTTTTTTTTTGTCTCCCCAGCTTGATTTTCTAATAATCCAATAAAAACCTAGCTTATTTAAGCTATGTAGTAAAGAGCTGCAGCAGTTCAATTTTTGTTTTTAATGAAATTATTTTCCTTCTGTATCTACCATTTATCCATTTAACAAAAATTGTCAAGTACCAACTACACTCCAAGTACCTTGCTGGGTACTAGGGATATAGTATGCTGGGCAAAATCCACATGAGGTCTTTGTTCTTAAGAATTTTATAGTCTAGTGCGAAACAAGGCTATTAAAAAAAATCTAGTTACAAATGGACTTAAGTGATGAGGGGAAGAACAAGATTTTATAACAGCTTGAAAAAAAAAAAAAGGAAAACAGACAAGGAGTTAGGAAAGGCTTTTCTGAGGAAGCCAGCTGAATCTGAAGGTGAACTGAGTATGGTAGGTGAGTGGGGGAGCGGGGAGGGACAGTGCTATGGAATGTGTTCTGCACAAACACATTACTTCTTTATACCAAGGTGGAGAAGGAGATAAGTCACAGTGCTCATTCTCTTTGTGAAATATTCACAGATAGTCACCTTTTTGATCTTTGCCCACATTTTGAAATTTTAGAGAACCCCCATGGCTGCTTAAGCCAACCCTTTCATAATGTAAAATATTCAGAACACATTCTTAATTGTGACTTTTCTTTACCATTCCATAGATATTTAAGTCTTATCACACCCAGTATAGTTTATAATAAAAATTCTCTTTTTTCTAAGGCAAGAGATAAAAATTACAAACTCAGTACATAAGGTTACTTTGTGGTTGTGTCACTTTCTATGTATATTTGTGATAAGATTCTTATTTTCTAAAGCAGTATTTGAACCCACTGTATAGCTAACCTAGGTGTATTAGTTGATGATTACTTTGTGAACATGTAATAATTAGAAACACCTAACTCAACTGCTCACTCTTTTCAGTGAAAAGTTGCAAAGGTCGCTGTTTTGAGAGAACATTTGGGAACTGTCGCTGTGATGTTGCCTGCGTTAGCCTTGGGAACTGCTGTCTAGATTACCAGGAAACCTGTATAGAACCAGGTAATAATTAATGTTCAGAGAAACAGATGGCTTCATGGCCAGAAGGAAAAGATTAAAGCAAAATTCTGCAACTTTAAGCATATGATTTAGCTAATTCATTTGAGATTTTTTTTTTAATTTAGCAAGCACACATATTTTGCCCATAATATTTATGTTTCAAACAATCACTTAGAGAAGTGTCAAGTATTTTGCCTTTGTTAAACGTTTTATAGATAACAAAACTGTACCTCTTTTTGATATATACTGAAAGCCTTGATATTCTAGTTTGTATTTGAACCAAGTTCAAAAAGGCTGCATGATTTACATGAATGTTTTTATTAGTCTTTGAATATTGAATATGGAGGCCCTCAATGGTGGAAATGGTAAAGGTGCTTGGCTGCTAACAGAAAAGTTTGTGGCTCAAGTCCACCCAGAGGTGCTTCAGAAGAGAGGTCTGGTTATCTATTTCTGAAAAATTAGCCGTTGGAAACCCTATGGAGCACAGTTCTATTCTGATACACATGGGGTCACCACGAGTCGGGATCCATTCGATGGCAACTAGCAAAACTGGTTTTATTGATTACAGGCAAGAGTTCTTAAATGTCCACACAAACTTTAAAACAAAACCATCAGAGTCTGAAAATTTTCCCAGTTTGCTCTGGACTTTTCTGCGTATGACCTGGAATAATATTTAAATGCTAATGAGTCAGATTGAGTTTAAATGTCCAGAACCCTGAAAATGGCTAGTGGAAGAAGCCAAGATCTACGTATGAATTATATAACAATAATTATGTGTGTCCAAGTTTTAAAATTATGAAATTCTGGGTTTTAGTGAAATAATAATTACTGATGCCTGCATGGTCCACATCTGTTAGTTCTGATTGACCTCTTTGGTGACAGACTCTTGGAGTAACTAAGAGTTATGATGTCACTCCTTGTCTCTCATGGATGATGCTCCAGAAGACAGCAATTCTGTGTTAAATTTGAACTATAAGATGTATTTTGTTTGATGTTTGTTTCTAGAACGTATATGGACTTGCAACAAATTCAGGTGTGGTGAGAAAAGGTTGTCGAGAAGCCTTTGCTCCTGTTCAGATGACTGCAGGGACAAGGGCGACTGCTGCATCAACTACGGCTCTGTGTGTCGAGGTCAAGTTTCCATGGCTTGTTGGGTTCTACAGCAGCACGATGTTTTCCTGGACTTTGGCATAGATGCTATTGTTTGTATTAAGACTCATATTTATTGTCCAACTATATTAGTCAAGAAATATTTTTTTAAAAACTTTTTATTAATGAAAATTTCAAACACAGACATGAGTAGAGAGACTGGTGTAATGAACCTTGTATCCATCCAGCCTAGTAATTATTATCTACACATGGCTTGTCTGTCTTGTCTGCTGTAGTCATTCACTCTTTTTCCACCATCCTTCATGTTATTTTGCTATTAGCTGCATATTTGATGCTGCATTTATGGAAAATCACTTTTCCAGCCCTAGCTTACTCTATGTCTTAGGTTCCCTCATAGTAAATAAGGACTGTGTCTGCCATGTGTTGAGAGAGTGGATGTGAAATTACTTCAAAAGATTCTAGGGTATTATGTAAGCTGGTGTTATTGTGTTGTTCAGGTGTATAGGGTTCCTTGAAATTCCTTGACAGAACCTGGCCATATATGAGGGGGAACTAAAATATCAAGGATTTAATACCAGAAAATTTTACTGAGTAGACAGGAGGAGGGTTGTAAATTTTGGTTGAAAACATTAAGACTTTGAAAATGAAAAGGATGCTTTCTGGTTCTAACAAATATAGTAGTATATTTTAATCTTGTACACTCATTATTTCTTCCTGATATCAGCTATTATTTTGAAACAGAATAATAGCTCCTTTTATTTATTATATTTCCCTAGTATCATGTCCAGTGTTATCTATTTGTTAACATATTTTGTTTTTAGAATCTGTCTTAATGTGTCTCACAAACATCCCAATTGTTGTTACTGTTAAATGTGCTCAACTTGTTTTATTTCTTGAAAATATTTTAGGTGAGAAAAGTTGGGCAGAAGAAACATGTGAGAGCATTAATGAGCCACAGTGTCCAGCAGGGTAAGATTATATTCTGAGACACTAGTTTTGTAAGAAGTACTTTCATTTTCTCCTGCCATATTGAGAAGACAAAAATAATAACCAGTCATTGGTTCATTAATCATTATTTTTAGTCTGGTTTGTGTTTGGCGCTAGTGGTATAGAAATGACTGTGGTACGATCCCTGCTCTGGAAACTAGTGGAAAAGAGAGAAATCATGCATATTTAGGGTTAGCAGCGTGAGTTTAGGTGGAAGTATTTGTATCTTCCTTCCACCTTTCTGAAAAGGAAGTAAGGATTTTTACTTTCATTTGTAGTTTTGAGAATTGAACTTCAAATTAAAACTTCAAATTAAAGCAAATTAAAACTTCTTTTTATTTTTTATAGTTTAGTTCATTTGTTATAATTTTTTTGGAGAAGTACAATATGAGAGAATATTACATAATTTTTATAACTCATATATTTTTCCTTTTCTTAAAATATTTCACACAGTATCTTACATTTAAAGTATTTTGCACAGTGCTATCAAAAAAGTTTGTCTGGAATTTAAACTGAAGGGTAGGAATTTATATGAAGATCCCAGATGTGTTTATCTTTGTTCCATCAGACATCTGCTATCTCAGATAATTTTAATTATTAAACTTTAGAAGTATATTTTTTCCTCCTTTAAAATAATGAGTTTCCAAAATATAAAACTTTTTAAAGCTGTCTTTTAGCTTATTTATGTTTATAATTTAGATTAGTTATGTAAAATGTCTATTTTTTCTCCCTTTTGAATGAGAGAGTACTTCTTTGGTATGAAACAACAATAAAAGCAGTAGCAACAACTAAACCCAAACGAAAAAAAAATTTAACAAAAGAGCCTTTTTTCAAGGGGGACTTCTCATGGAGCCTAAGCTGTCTTAAGTGTGAAGTTTACTGGAAATCATAGACTTAGTGAATTTTGAATCTTTCTTTTTCTTCTAAACATAGATTTTTTTTTTCAGTCACAGTATTGTATCTTTTAGTGGAAAATTTAATTTCTCCTCACTTTTCAAGAAGATTCATGATTTATAACTTGAAATTATTATACCAGTATATTCACCTGAATTGCTTTTATATTTCCTGTTGGCCGAATATAAAATAATTTTGTACAAATATGGACCATTGAGACTAGATGCAGTTGCTTCTGCAGAGTCTTTCAAAGGAGCTATATTACCAGTACTTAGTGGAAATTATATAAACATTTTCTCCTTTTTGTGAGGTTGATTTTGTGTATGTGTGAGGGTAAGACGGGGAGGACATATGGTTGAAGAAGACAAGGAGAGGCAAGTATTTACATTCAAATTTTAAATTATCAAGTAAACTTTTAACATAAAAATTTTTTCTCACGATTATCTAGTGACATATGACTTTACTAATGTCTACCAAATGTCACCGGAAGCTGCAGAATTTCTGAACCATGGGTGTTTTGGTATAACCATGTAGCAGTTACCCATAACTATTCTCTTTTGTTGAGTTAATCATCATACTTCCTTTTTTTTTTGCCTCCTTCTTTGGATTTCCACACCACACACATTAACTGTTTTGTGTGTGTGCGCACGCGTGTGAACCCTTACTATTTTTTTCTTTCCTAGCTTTGGATCATTTCGCTATTGTTTATATATTTAAATTTTATTTTAGTAACTATCTTTCAAACTTCTCTATTAAATATTAACACCTTTTGAATATATTAAACTTAAAACTAAATATTTTATATAATTTATGAAATATGAGATGCCATTTATTAGATTAGAGACAATTGATATTAGAAACTGGTTGTTTAAAACAAATTTATGGGAAAAAAACATAATTTAGACAATGCTGTTTATTAACATTTATTTTCCTGTGAATTGGGAAAACATTATCATTACAATTTAGTAGCAAAATACAGTGGTCTGGCTTTTGGAATGGCAGGAACCGTGAATGACATGCTTTGTATGGTGACTATCAAAATAGTATGAGTGCTTAATAAGTACTATTTGGTAATATATATACACATATACTTTATATGGAACTCTGTTGGTGCAGTGGTTAAGAGCTTGGCTGCTAACCGAAAGGTCAGCATTTGGAATCCACCAACTGCTCCTTTGAAACCCTGTGGGGCAGATCTGCTCTGTCCTATAGAGTCGCTATGAGTCAGAATTGACTCGACAGCAACAGATTTGGTTTTTTATACTTTATAGATGTATAAATGTACAAGTATGTATGTGACTATAAATTCATGTAAAATATCCTTTATGAGTATGCTTACTGAGCTTGTTAGTTTACTTTAGATTATATACCAATCTCAGTGGAAAATCTTCATTGGATCTGTGCCAAAGAAAGAAAATCTTCCTTGGATGTGTCTCTTTTCTTTTTCTAAAAAATTTTATTTTCTTTCTCGTTACCCAGGTTTGAAATGCCTCCTACCCTCTTATTTTCTTTGGATGGTTTCAGAGCAGAATATTTACACACTTGGGGTGGACTTCTTCCTGTTATTAGCAAACTAAGTGAGTAACTTTAGAGTTTTCTATTGGAGTGTGTTGGTTTCAGTGAACTAGATTAGGGAGGCAGTCCTTTTTGGAAAAGTACTAGCAGAACCTAACTGTTTTACCAAACTTCCCTATTGAAAAGTAGTTGAACCTGATGATAAGGAAATAGTCTTTAATATTGTAATTACTCTGAAGCTGTTTTTTAAATACCTCTAAGATAATACAGTTATCTTAGGATTTTTATTTCTTGGCCAAGTTTATATGTATTTACTCTTTCTTACAATTTTGATTCCTCTTTTGAGAAAAATCATTTATTTTATAAGTATTCTGCCTTAAAAATACGATTACTAAAACTTGAAGGCGTTTTTGATGTGATACTAATAGTGTAGTCATAGAATATTTGCCTGCTAATTATTACAGTATCATTCTAATTTATTTATCTCAAAGCCTTTATTGAATGATTTTTCTATGTTATTGATACAGTAGTAAAATTTTTTTCCTAGTATTCATACCAGTTTTAAATTACATTAACAACCAGCATTATGAATATCAGTTGTACAATCATTGTTATTCAAAGAGGACAAAATCATATATGGATGTAAAAACTATAGAAATCTAAGAACTAGTTTTTAATTATTTTGGTGACCATGGACTTAATCTTCTACCTGAAAGAAAATAGGTTTTATAAGTAATCATTTGACATAAAAAATTAGCAGCAATCAACTTGCACAGGCAAGACTCAGTTCTTAACCAGCCACATACATGGGTTTTAAAGCTTGGATTCACCCCTTGGTTACCATTTGGAGGAAAGTTTGTCTCAGTGATGCCAAACATGGCATCCTGAGTTCAGAACTCAGGAGCTGTAGGTACATATATGTGAAATATAAAAGAAATCAATACACAGTGAGCCTAAGCCCTTGCTTTGGATAATTAGGAAATATAGCTTGTAATTCTGAACTATTAGGAAGACCAAACCAAACCTATGCCACCAAGTTGATTCCAACTCCTAGTGACCATATAGGACAGAGTAGAACTACCCCATAGGGTTTCTAAGGCTATAATTGTTACAGAAGCAGACTGCCACATCTTTCTCCCTCGGAGTGTCTGGCAGGTTCCAACTACTGACGTTTCAGTTAGCAGCTGAGCACTTAACTAGTGTGTCAGTGGGGCTCCTTGTTAGGAAGGTAGTGATATATATATACATGCTAATCCAAGCAACATTTTTTTACGCAGTGAGATATTGAATTGCTGGGGTCATCAGTTGTGTGTTCCTTCCTCAATAGTAGAGACAGGAGAAGAGGAGCATGACACCATGGCTAGATCAGCAGGACATCAGGAACAGACTGCCTTTTGTGCTTTCTCTGAATTGAAACCAAAAGATGCCTTTTGTCTTTGAAACAGTGATGACTTTATTCAGGTGTGGCTGGTTCTGGATCTATTGGCTGGGACACTATCACCCCAGCTACTGCTTCACACTTGTGTTAATTTTACAGATTTAGCTATGAGCACAGTTTTGTGTTTTGTTTTGTTTTAACTACCTCTTATAATTTAGGAGCACTGGTGATTAAGCACTTGGCTACTAACCAAAAAGCCAGTAGTTTGAACCACCAGCCATCCCATGGGAGAAAGATGTGGCAGTCTGCTTCCGTAAAGATTTACAGCCTTGGAAACCCTATAGAGCAGTTCTACTCTGTCCTGTAGGGTCGTTTTGAGTCAGAATTTACTCAACGGCAATGAGTTTGGTTTGGGTTTGGTGTAATTTAGGTATGTGACCACCAAATAGTATCAAAAGGTGTCTAGCAAGCATTGTTATTACAACTTGTCCATCTTGACCTTTATGTTATTGTTAAGTATGAGGTGATAAGTTAATTGCCATAATTATTTTGTTAAATGTCATTCTGACTGACAGTGAACTCTTTTCTTTAATACTGAATTTGAATTCACAACATTGCTTTATAAATTTCCTTGAATTTTTATGTAGTTCTAAATCCCTCCTGGGCAAATACAAGGTTTTACAGAATTTAGACTGCTGTGATATTAAAGCTAAATGAGTTAATGGATTCTCAGATGTATTTAATAACAATCTTTATTTTTTTTGTCCCCCTAGAAAACTGTGGAACATACACGAAAAACATGAGACCAGTATATCCAACAAAAACTTTTCCCAATCACTACAGCATTGTCACAGTAAGCTATACATTTCAACTTTTCTGTGTTCAGAGAGGACTCCCTAGGTGCTGCACATGGTTAAGCACTCGACTACTAGGTGAAAAGTTCGCAGTTTGAACATACTCAGAAGCATCTTGGAAGACAGGCCTGGCGGTCTGCTTCCAAAAAGTCATAGCCTTGAAAACCCTGTGGAGCAGCTCTACTCTGCACATATGGGGTCGCTATGAGTTAGAATCAACTCAATAGCAACTAACGACACAACATATTCATCGAGTGAGATGTAACTGACATTTTTGAAGGGAATGATTAAGTTTCAGATCAGAAAAAAATATCTTCCTTCCCAGTGTGTAGTTACATGAGGACACCTAGGTTCTGGTCTGTGCTCTGCCACTAACTAACTAGCTGTGATCGTGGAAAGTCACTTTACCTTCTGTGTCTCAGTGTTCTCATTTTTGAAAGGAGGTAACTAAAGATCCCCCAGATGGCTTTTTGGTTTTGTTTTAGTTTTAAGATTCTCTGATTCTCGTGTCCTGTTTTCTCTCTCTTGTTTTATAGCTTACTTTATCTGAGCCAAAATGTCCCAGGCTTATGAACCCTCAAGTTGTCTTTCCAGTCATCTGAAGCAAGCCACTTCGCCTGGCTGTGCATAGGATTACAGCCCTGTTTTTGTTTCAGTCACAGTTTCCAGATTTAATTTGAATCCAGGAAAAAGTAGACTTCATTAAGCCTTAGCACTGAAGCCAGAAAATTAGTACTTTAGCTTCTATTGATACAAGCTATTCTCAGACCCAACCAAAAAGGAGTTTGTTCTGCAGAAGTACTGTATCCAGAAATGCAGAAAGACAACAGAATTGATGTTTTTTTTTCCCAAAAATTGGAAGGCTGCCTATTCATAGACTTCCATCCATGCTATTCCCAATTTATTTTCTCCTATGACATAATTTAAAACACAAATACTACATAATCTCTTGAGTGGTTGTGTTTCGACAGTACTCTTAGTTCTTCCCTCCTTAAACTTCATTATCATCACTGTAGCTGCAAGTATCCGTTTCTCTTTGACATTTTATTCTGTGACGTTACTTAACATTAAAAAAAAAAATTAGTAACTTGCATACAACCTGTATTTTATATTTTTTCAGGGACTTTATCCAGAATCTCATGGCATAATTGACAATAAAATGTACGATCCCAAAATGAATGCTTTCTTTGCACTTAGAAGTGAAGAGAAATTTAATCCTGAGTGGTACAAAGGAGAACCAGTGAGTTCTTTATTTGTTTGTGTGTTTGTTTTAGCTGTTAAAATGTTTTCTTACATTATTTTCATTAGAACAAAATACCAGATTTCCCGGAGCTTTTAATAACCTACTTCACTTACTGCATCTGTAGTCATCCTTTTCTAAATGGAGATGAATGCTAATAATTCTAAGTATAGCTTGTATGTGTGTGATGAAAGTGGCTCATTTCTCAGCTGGGTTTCAGTTGTACTGAGCCATTTTTCTTTCCTGCCCCGTTTCCCTTTGTACTAGTAGCATATAGCAGTAGTCTAGGGGGAATAGTTTAGTCTACATAAGGCTAATTAGTTTCTGCATGTGTTAACACAGAAGGTTCTCTCTCATTGTGTTTAGATGTGTTGTCCTTTTTATTTTTTAAAGTTGCCACAATAATTATATAGGGTCTATTTGGATTGTCTTGATATTCATCTTAGAATGAAAAAAAGCCTAATAGTTAAGATTACAGGTTATAAATTCAAACTTCAGCTCTGACATTTAGAGCTGTGTGAGCAAATTACTCTTTCTGTGCCTCAGTTTTCTCATATCTGCGCTGTAGATAATACTATTGACTACTTCATAGGTTTACTGTGAGGATTATGTGAGTTAATAAGGTAGGATGCTTAGAGGAATACTGTTTACTACACTGTGCTTGACAATAATAAGTGATTCATTAATGTGAGTTATGTAAGCACAAATGTCAGTTAATTAAAGACATGTATATTGGTGAATTTTTCTTTTTTCAAGGGAAACCTATTAATTAGTGGTATAACTCTAGAAGTTTCAGGAGTTGCCAACTGACTTATCTCCATCTTTTTTAGGTTAATTTAATCTCTGATTATTTAATTGCTTTTTGCTGCTGTTCAGAGTCATATTATTCCTTCTGACATGATTATTGTAGTCTAACTGCCGGAACTTATTAACATTAAGAACATTCTGCCACTTGAGAGGAGTGTTTTGTTATTAGATGAACACACATTCTCCTAAGAGATGAATGTTTGTATTTAATTTACTAACTTTCCTTCCTTGTCTTCCCCAGATTTGGCTCACAGCTAAATACCAAGGCCTCAAATCTGGCACATTTTTTTGGCCAGGATCAGATGTGCAAATTAGTGGAATTCTCCCAGACATCTATAAAATATACAACGGGTATGTGTACGTGTATTTCTTCAAGCGGATCTGTAATATAGAACTACTTATTTTTATCTCCTTTTCCCTTTTATCAAGTCCTAAGTTCTAGCATTTGAGTGATATGTTGGCTGAAACGTGAAAACTGTCAGAATAAGAACTCTTAAGAATTTTGGATAGATTATAGACACTAAAACTAGACAAGTGTTTTCTAGAAAGCTCTGACAACATGCTGGGGCTTGTGTTCCAATCTTTGGGCAGGAAGAAAGAATGAGATCATGGTGACAGAAAGGACTGAGAATGGAGGCATGTCATTTTTTAACCCTAGAAAGAAAAGGATTAAACTAAGAGAAGGAGTGTGGAAGTATTAAAGAGGACACTTAGGTGTCTAGAAACATTATTTAAAGAAAATATGAATGGCATCTCTGTATTTACATTTATAAATTACTTAGTAAATATGTTTTCTAATGTCAGAAACTGATTAAAATAATAACCTGCTTATAATATTCAAAATCCATGGTGTATTGTGAAACAAATGTATACATATATATATATATTTTTTTTTTAGGGGTGTGTGTGTGTGTAAGACTCCCTTTGGCCAATTTTAATAAGACCATAAAATAATTTTCTTTATTTTATACTTATGAAATTTCCATTGCAAAATAATTTCTCTTACACCAGTGTAGTTGGGGGAGGGGGGAACAGAAAAGATCATAAATACCAGAAAACCAATGCATGGCAATTTTCTTTGGTAATCTTATGCTCTTATTTATTCTTAATGGTTCACATGAACACAGTATAGTGCCTCTTCCCTACCTTATTATTTTCCTTTTTTTTAAAATTCCCTGAATTCTAATTGAGGTTTTATGTGCCATGCAGTGTACTAGGTATGGTGGATTCAAAGATTGGTGATATATGGGCTCTGCCTCCCAAGGTCTATTAGGAAACACAGCTAACTGTATTCGGGCAGATACTCTGATGGAGATGTGTAAACAAAGGTCTGTGCCCAGAAGAAGGTGTAATTAATTTTGCTGAGGAAAGGTTGTTTGGGGAGCTGTCTGCTCACCAGGGGCTACTTCCCAGTTTTACTGTGAGTCATCAGTGGGTGAGTTCTTCATGAAGTAGCTTCTGTAGAAGTATTAACACATGGTTTACTCATGTGGTATGCAGTGGGTGTTCTCAGGTACATGATAATATCCTGCAGTACAGTAGAGGAAGCAATTTTTAAAACTTGTTTCCAACTTTTGTATGCGTGAAACTTTAGTTTCTTCATTGGGATAAGAAATCTAATTTTGTGAATAAAACTCTTACACTGCTTCAGCATAGTTGATGCACTGAATCGTTTTCAGTTTCTGTTAATGCTGTTTTCAGTAAGAAAAGCATTTATGTTTCAAATACAAACCAACATTTTCACAGATTGGTTTTATTTTTTTATCCTTAATTTTAGTTCAGTGCCATTTGAAGAGAGAATTTTAGCTATTCTTAAGTGGCTGCAGCTTCCTAAAGATGAAAGGTATGTAGGTGATTAATTTCTATCTTAAATACTCTTTGGTCTTCTAGAAATTACCCAATATTTTAAAATAGACTACAACAAAACTTTACTATACCTATGATATTTTATGAAATCCTTTGTGAACTATTTATAACAGCTACCTTTTGAAGAATTTCAAACCTCTAAATTATTTCTCAGAGCTTTGGTGGCCCAGTGGTTAAGTGCTGTGGCTGCTAACCAAAAGGTCAGCAGTTCGAATCCACCAGTTGCACCTTGGAAACCCTATAAGGGCAGTTCTACTCTATCCTATAGGATGGCTATGAGTTGTTATCTCAGTGTTGTAGAATTTTTAGTTACTATCAATTGTTGACTTATTCTTTCCATTCTGTTTTTCAATGTGTTCGTAAAATATTACATTTTGGTACTGTTTGATTTAGACCACACTTTTACACTCTGTATTTAGAAGAACCAGATTCTTCAGGTCATTTATACGGACCAGTCAGCAGTGAAGTAAGTACATTTTTATCAGTGATTACTCCATTAAACCTGGTATCATCTAACTGACTCTTGCTTTGAAGCAGGTTTCTAGACCATTCTATAAGATTCCATGATTTCTGGAAAGAGTGAGTGTTAAGTACAGTTTACTAATCCAAAGGTTGTACTTCAATCGAAATAAAGGCTGGGAGATTGTCTTGTTTACCCTTTCCACATTGCTAAATCGAACTGATGATGAATTAAATTCTCTATATTTTCTATTCTATCCTATTTCTCTAATGCACTCCACAGTCATCTGCCTTAGCCTAAAAGTGAAATGCTTTTGGAGAATTCTATTTCTGTTATTTCTATTTTATTCTAGATCTGTTATCCACTCCATATGCACCTACCTTAGCCTAAAATATAAATGCTTTTTGAGAATTTTGTAAATGGTTAAGACTCTAAATTTCTATGAAAATATAGATAATGTGTCAAATAGCAGAAAAATATTCCTATGAAATCTCCTATCAGGAGGCATATCTCTGACCATTGGAGACCACACTTATGACAGAGCTTGAACATCAAAGGATTGGAGATTTTATCAAAAACATGTCAAAATTCAAGTAATCATTGTTTTATTGAGTTGTTACTAGAAAACTAGAGCTAGGGAAAAAAATTCATGGACTATGTTCTCAGTGTAACATCTTGTTTGACCTGATATTCCTTCAGGAATTTGGCCAACTCCTGACTGTGTTTGTAGTCTGCATAATACTTTGGAACAACAAATACTGCTTTAAGTTTTCTTGTTTGTGGCCATATCTTTTTTTTTAAATATTGAAGCACAGGAAGCATCAGAACAGAGAATCATTTAGCTTCTTTCCTCTTACTTCTAAGCTGACTTTCCTTCTAACTTACATTTTACCTATGACCTAAGATATGAAAAGAAACAATAAGGAAGAATCTGTGAATATTGTTGGTTATAATGAAAAGGAGAAGAGGTATTGCCAGGGTCCCTAATCTCAGAATCCTTGTCTGGTTATCTTTAGCCCCATGTGATTACAAGGGATATAAAACTAAGACTAAGGTATGTTCTAGAAGAATATACTCTTAATAGCTAGAGTCTCACTTCTAAATTCCTATCATGATATTCTCCTGTCTGTTAGCCCAGGCTGGATGGTTTGTGAGCTCCAGAACCCTTTAACATTGGCTATAATCTAGAGCCTGGCCTGTGAGCCCTGTTTTGCAGGTACTGCTTGGTCTAAAAGGACATCGTGTTTATAGAGGGTCAGCAAAAATGAAGGAAACAGTAAGATAGATTGACACAATAGCTATAACAATAGGCTCAAACATATCAAAGATCATGAAGATGGTGCAGGACCAGCCAATGTTTTGTCCTTTTACATAAAAAGTGGCCATGAGTTGGAGCCAACTGAATGGCAGCTAACAATCTGGTCTAAAGTAGTAACAACAGCAGAAGAAGGAAGAGAGAAAAATCATGCTCATTTTTCTCACTTGAATCCCAAAACCTGTTGCTATTGAGTTGATTCTGACTTGTAGTGACCCTATAGGACAGAGTACAACTGCCTGATAGGGTTTCCAAGGCTATAATTTTTACAGAAGCAGATTGCCACAGCTTTCTCCCCCAGAGCGGCTAGTGGGTTTGAACCGCCAGCCTTTTGGTTAGCAGCCAAGTACTTAACCAGTGTGCCACCAGGGCTCCTTTTGAATCCAGAAGAGCTGGATAAAACCATCTTCCCTTCTTTCCCTTCATGTACCCTAGATTTGCCTTTCTTAAAGAGCACGTATATTGTATGGGTCACCATCACCTCAAATAAAAGAAAGCGGAGAGAGAGGGAAGTTACCTATTTTTACCCTTTGTGTGTGTATGTGTTTTCGTCAGTCTAGTGTAATTTTTTTCTTTTATTATTTTTCCCCATATAAAAGTTTATACATACATTGTTATGTGACTCTAATTGCTCTCCCCGTACTGTGACAGCACACTCCTCCTTTCTAACCCTGATTCCCCATGTCCATTCAACCAGCTCCTAACCCTCTCTGCCTTCCCATCTCACCTCTGGACAGAAGCTGCCCGTTTAGTCTCTTGTATCTACTTGAGCTAAGAGGCACACTCCTCACGAGTATCACTTTATGTCCCACCGTCCAGTCCAATCCCTGTCTAAAGAGTTGGCCTTGGAAATTGTTTTAGTTCTGGGCTGATAGAGAATCCAGGGGCCATGTTTTCTGGGGTTCCTCCAGTCTCAGTCAGATCATTAAGTCTGGTCTTCTTACTAGAATTTGAGTTCTGCACCCCACCTTTCTCCTGCTCCATCCGGAACTCTCTATTGTGTTCTGCCGGTGTAATTTTTTATCCCTTCATTAAAGACACTGACAGGAGCCTTGGTGGTGCAGTGGTTAAGCACTTGGCTGCTAACCAAAAGGTCGGCTGTTTGAACCCACCAGCAGCTCTGTGGGAGAAAGAAGTGGCAGTCTGCTTCCATAAAGATTACAGCCTTGAAAACCCTCTGTGGGCAGTTCCTTTCTGTCCTACAGGGTAGCTATTAGTCTGAATCGACTGGACAGCAATGGGTTAACTATGACATTTAAGACATATGTCTAGATAAATTTGGCTATAACCGAATTCTAAGGATAATTTTGAGAAACATTGTTATCTGATGAGAATCAAAACCGTAACACGTTGCAGGGATGTTTTCCATCCTCTGAGTCTAGGCTTTATTATGTGCTTTCTTTGTCTTATTTCTAAGTTCTGGACCTGTATGCCCTTTGGACTTAACCATACTTAAACACTTACTCCATACAACTTTGGCATCGTTTGTCGTTTTGTTTCACCCATATTATGGCTTTTCCTGTTATTGTTTGTTATCAGGTTATATATGTTTCAAAATCAGTGCTGCCTTTTCTAATTCACTAAAGATTTTCCAAGGTACCTGCTTCCTGACTTATCTTTATTCAAGTTTGAACTGGTTACTTTTCAATTCATACTCAATTTGTAAACCCTGTTAAACTCCAATATTACTGACACATCAAAACTCAGCTTGTCTTAACACTTAAAATTTCCAGTTCATGTTGCTTGGATATCTTTGAGTAAGACCACACTGAAAGAGTGTCTCCTATTTCAGTGTACTCCACTGACTATTACTGACGATTTAACAGATTTGACATGTTAAAAAACACACATGCAGAACTGCGCCTGAATTTTCCTCAGGTGTTTTGAAGGGAGAGGGGAAAAGATAAATGCCAGACAACAGTTTGCCAAAACTATTTACTTTCACTGTCCTTGTGATGTTTATATGCAGAATACATACAGTTTGTAAGGAGATAACTGGACTGTATTTATAGGAGTTCTAATTTAAAAAATTAAGTGTATGGAACTATCAGAGGCATTTCATGAATAATTTAATGTTTTTGAAATTAGGGAACATTTTATTTATATAGTAAACATACTCTATCAGAAAGAACAAGAAAAAATTGTAGAAAATGAAGTGATAATTCGATTAGGTATATATTCATTTCTGTCCAAACACACTGAATTTGAGATAGTGTTATTTCCTTGTAAGTTGAGTCTGGTTTAAGTAGTAGCATTCTGAGACCTCAGGAAGGGAGAGCTAATTAGATCAGCTAATATTATTCCCAGGAATTAAGACTGAGCATATATAGAATTTGGGCCTTTCCATTGTTAATGATCAGCATGTCTTAACTGACCTGTCTTAGCTCAGTGTGAATGAGTTCACCATAGTATTTGCACCTACTGAACTTTTTTCTTTTTTAACAGATAGCTTTACATAGAAATAACCATTATCAGGGAAGACAGCACATGAGATTGCTTCTGTTTCTTAGGTCATCAAAGCATTGCAGAGGGTTGACAACATGGTCGGCATGCTGATGGATGGTCTGAAGGAGCTCGACTTGCATAGATGCCTGAATCTCATTCTCATTTCAGATCATGGTAATCTGAATTTGCATCATTTATCTGTCTGGTTGAGTGGTACCATCTTCCTCTTCCAAAAAACGAAAAAAAGGTTTATTTGATTGTTGTTTCATTATCTCCTCTGAATGTTGTAGTTAATTCTTTTCAGTGTAATGTAATTACAATGTAATTACATTGAAAAGAATTTACATACAAAATTAAGTGTAATTCATTTACATTCTTTTAAAATATGATTTCTTTCATAGTAGAACCTTATAGAAGTCTTTAGGAAAAATTACATAAAGTATAAATGAAACACAGAATTCACCTAAGATCTTACCAACCACAATGTACCTATCTTCTTAGCTGGGGAAGGCTTACACCAAGAATTTGAATAGTTAAAATTTTTCGTTTTCAATATTAAGTTTTGGTAAATCTATCCTAACAATTTTGAATTATTTTGAACAGACTATTATACACCTCTTCAGTTTCTTTTAGGATGATAAGTCTGACTTTAAAGGCAGTATATGTTAATGTTGACAGTATTTTATTTTCATTTTACTTACACTGTTATCTTTGTAACACATGTCTGTGTACAGCTTTGGGCCTGTAGAGGTGCTGGGAATACAACAAAGCAGAAAGCAGGTTCTTATTTTGTTTGTTTATTTGTTGTTATAGTCTCTTTCAGAAATAATTGTTGTTGTTGTCGTTGTTAGGTTCCATGGCGTCGGTTCTGACTCATAGCGCCCTGTAGGACAGAGTAGAACTGCGCCATAAGGGTTTCCAAGGAGCAGCTGATGGATTTGAACTGCCAACCTTTTGGTTAGCAGCCGAACTCCTAACCACTGCACTACCAGGGCTCCTCAGAAATAATTACTGATAGTTATTTCCAGAAACAGCCCTGAAATGGTATATCCCAAAGAAGCTTTACTCCTGGAATGAGACTGGTGGTTTTTATTCTCCAAGTTACTTTCCTAAGTGATTTGGGGAAAATGTTCAGTCTTTGGGCTTTTATATTAGTCTAAAACTGAGATAAGACGTTCCTCCTCACTCGTGCACATGTTATATAAATAAGAAGAAACATTAATTTTGAGTGAAGGAAAGATAAAAGGTTTTGAAAAAGATAAAAAGTTGTGGATCTAGGTGAAATTCCATATCTTACTTAGTAGGTGCCCATCTAGCAGAAGTGCTAAACGTATGCCTATTAATTAAATTCTAGCGGTGAAAGCGATTCTGTTCTACATGTTAAATTTTTTATTAAAGTTGTAACGTGTTTTGGGATTTTTCCTCTAGGTATGGAACAAGGCAGTTGTAAGAAATATGTACATCTGAATAAATATTTGGGGGATGTTAAAAATATTAAAGTTATTTATGGACCTGCAGCTCGATTGAGGCCCTCTGATGTCCCAGATAAATACTATTCATGTAAGTAGATCTTACACTAACTTTGAATATGATTACATTCAGAATATACTCCTCTAAATCATTATATCTCTAAACCAAAGGGAATCAGTTAAATTTAATTCCCTGTTCATGATTAAATCTTCAGTGCAGATCTGCTGCATCTAAGGGGATTTCATGGCATTGGATGTGAGGATCCAAGTCAAACCACTTATCTATTTGTTATTTATTGGCTCACTATCATATTTGATAAGCCTAGTAAAATATTATGTTGTAGTGTATGTTTTACTTGTTTTAGGTTCAAGATTATTTGTACTAGGAAAAAAGGTCTGAGAAAAATACAGCTCTATTTTATTCAAGTTTAATAAATTGATGATACACCCTTAAAATAACTTACAGCCATTTTAGAATAATAATCTGTTACAAGGAGTAATGTTGGCAGAGATGATTAGTTCTATAAGCAATTGATTGTTGTCCTCAGAAATGACTTCCTGAAGCCATTCCAAAAAACTAAAAAAATGTATCTTTTAAACAGGGAAGAAGAAGAAATTTCACATTCTCTCTTAACCACGTGCAGACTCCAAACTGCCAAGAAATTTTTTTAAGTATTAATTCTTTTCCAAATCAAGCCCATTTTCATAACTGTTTCTACATTTGTTACCCCTCTTTTTGAGTACCATCCTTGGTAGCTTTCAGATACTTAGAGTAAATCTTATTTATCTTTTTGTTACAATTAACTTTGAAACAGAAAGAGAAGAAAGCATTTCTCAACAGTCATCAGGATTGGTTTAGGTTTGGACACTGCATTGCTATAAATTTTAATAGATGCTGCTAAATATTCAGGAGGAAAAATAGATTTCCTTGCTGGAAACCCTGGTGGTATAGTGGTTAAGTGCTACAGCTGCTAACCAAAAGGTCGGCAGTTCAGATCCAACAGACGCTTCTTGGAAACCCTATGGGGCAGTTCTGCTCTGTCCTCCACGGTCACTATGAGTCAGAATCCACTCGATGGCAACAGGTTTGGTTTTGGCAGGGAAGTGGTTATGCAGATATATTAGCATAGTGATAAAAAGCAAAGGCTTCATATGCACAATGACAAATTTTAATTAGTTTTTTTTCTTCAATTTATAAAAGTAGTGCATGATTGTTATAACATCTGTTACAAAAACAATGCAGCCAGTGGCAATCCCCAGAGATGTTTGGGATGGAAATGCCTATGCTTTAGCCATACTCTTATCTCAGTTAGGTCCTTAAAACCAAAAACCAAACCCATTGCTATCAAGTGAATTCCAACTCATAGCCACCCTATAGACAGAGTAGAATTACCCCATAGAGTTTCCAAGGCTGTAAATCTTTACTGAAGCAGACTGCCACATCTTTCTCCCATGGAGTGGCTGTTGAGTTCGAACTGCTGACCTTTCAATTAGCAGCCAAGTGCTTAACCACTGCGCCACCAGGGCGCCTTAATTAGGACCTTAGTTTTCCCAAATTAAAGCAAAAAAGAAAAAAAAAATCAATAGCTATTTATCATCATACATACATTAAAAAACAATATATGTATAATATGAATATATATTCTTTCATCTGGATAATTTTCTGAAATTTATGTAAAGCGTGGCTAAAAGAGTATTTAGATAACTAAACTGTTATTGATTTGCATCACAAAGTATGCTAAGTAAAACTGAGGGCTTACTATTTAAATTTTGTTTTAAAACTGACTTCCTTGTCCTTACATCTCAGTTCCCGTGTGCCCTTCTTATTTGGAAATTCTGGAACTATCAAAGAATACTGAAATATGTAAAGTAAAGAAGTGAAAGTTTCCCATCTTAAGCACCCCACCTTCACAACTCAGTTCACTTGTCTTGAGACAGCCACTGTTAAGTTTGGAATGTGTCTTTCCACGTGTTTTCTATGCATATGTAAAACTTATATTTTTACACAGTGAAATAACTAAATCTAGATAAATAGATAGATGGATAGGTGGGTAAATATTTGGATGGATGGACAGGTGGATAGATGGATAGAGACATAGCCAGATGAATGGATGGCTGGTTAGACAGATGGACAGATGGCTAGACGGACAGATATACGAATGAACAGATAGATGGATAGATGGATGTTCTGTAACTTGCCTTTTCATTGAACAGTATGACACTATTTCATGGGCATTATTAGAGTGTGGTACCTTAAGATCTGGTTCATTTCTTTCAATGGCTAATACATAATGACTTAAATGAGCTGTTTGAAACATGTTTTGGTATTTAAATATAGGGTTTGAGTATGACTTAACGTTTTTTGATATTTTAATTTCTAATTATAGCATACTGTCAACTATTAATTTTTATGTTTGTTCCCCTTCAGTTAATTATGAAAGCATTGCCAGAAATCTTTCTGTGAGTATTTTTATTTTGCCATTATCTAATTATTATTAGTTTCATATTTTATATATATATATATATATATATATATATATGTTTAGAAAAAAAGGTTCTTGAGTATCTGTTTTGGGGATTGTAGGATTAAAATTTTTGAGTATGTGGGACAACATTTGGAGCCCTGGTGACACAGTAGTTAAGAGCTCAGCTGTTAACTAAGAGGTCGGCAGTTCAAATCCACCAGCCACTCCTTGAAAACCCTATGGGGCAGTTCTACTTTGTCCTATAGGGTCACTATCAGTTGGAATTGACTTGATGGAAATGGATTTTTTTGGGACAACATTTAAATGCTTTATGGTTCTTAAAGATCTTTAAGGATATGTCCCAAAAGAATTTATTTATTGGCATTGTAAAATTTATATTACATAAAAGAAATAATTTTTAAAAAAATAGAAGAAACATATAGCTGTACCTCTATAAACACTGTCAGCAGTTTGATATTATTTCCTTCCAGTCTTTTTTCTATGCCTATTTTTTAAAATAACATTTTGTCTTACTGCTGAATTATCTATACTACATTGTTTTACTTGATACATTTTAAGTGTTGAGGAAAATTCTTAGAATGGTAGTTATGAGTGTTTGAAAATAGGATCATCAGTAACTTGAATATAATCTATCAACACAGTCTTAGAGTCCTGGGGCTTTTATGCAGTTATAATTATGACTTCTGTAAAGATTTTAGCCAGCTATAAAAATTCAACTTGTATATTATACAAGTAGTAAGAACTCTTAGCTATTTTTGCATCTGTGACTTATTGGGCATGTTGATGAAATGTTTGTGGGAGAAAAGTTTACGCTTTAGAAAATATGGACATTTTCCTAAAAAATGGTTTTGGTTTTCTAGAAATTTTCTTTGTCTTTTACGATTTCAGTGCCGGGAACCAAATCAGCACTTCAAACCTTACTTAAAACATTTCTTACCCAAGCGTTTGCACTTTGCCAAAAGTGACAGGATTGAGCCTTTGACGTTCTATTTGGATCCTCAGTGGCAGCTTGCATTGTAAGTTCTGACATTTTTCCAGGTAAACATAGCCTGATCTATTAGTAATTGAGGGAGACAATGTGAAATCTGCACAAATATGATTCTCTTCACTCTAACCTGGGGTTTCTCAACTTCAGCCTATTTATATTTTGAGTCAGATAATTCTTTGTCAGGGAGGCTGTCCTGTACATTGTGGGATGTTTGACAGGATCCCTGGCTTCTACCCACTAGATGAAGGTAGCATCCCTCCCCTATTTGTGACAACCAAAAATGTCTTTAGACATTGCCAAATGTCTCCTGAAACGCAGGGGAGCATTGCCCTCAGTTGAGAACCATTCCTCTTTCCTATGACATAAATACTAATTTTTTTTTCTTATGCTCCATATTTATGTGTTACCGCTTGTCATTGTATCCCTTTCGCACATTACAGCTATGTCTAATAATACCTTCAAAATACTACTTCCAAAGTCCAGCAAATAATTGGCAAGAGCACTTCATTTTATAATAATGAGCAATTATTTTCTTTATGATATACGTGGTCTTTTTTCCATCCTTATACTAATCTATCAGTAAACTTCAGTTTATTGGTGTGTTTGGTAAAATATTTTGGTAGTTAATATTGTTAATATCTCAAAACCTGGCCATTAACTTTTGATGGTTGCCAAAAAGGAAATTATGATAAATGCCCCTGTGAAACAAAAACTACACCATGAACCAGAATTCAGTCAACAGAATTGCACTGTCTCTGCTGTTGCTGGGAACTGTGCTTTTAGTGCTTGGAAGAAGAATGAGAAAGAAGGGGCAGCCCTTACCCCTCATGGAGAGTGTCTTAGGCTGGGTTCTCTACAGAAGCAAAACCAGTAAAGCATGTAAGTATATACGTAGAGAGATTTATATCAAGGAAACAGCTCATGCGATTGTAGAGGCTGGAACATCCGAAGTCTGTGGATCAGGATAGAGGCTTCTCCTGATTCATGTAGCCGCAGGGGCTGGCGAACCCAAGATTGGCAGGTTGGAGAGCAGGGCTCTTTTTAACAGGCTGTGAAGATTGATGAATCCCAAGATCGGCAGGCAAGACTGCAAGGCTTCTCCTGATTCACATAGCTTCAGGGGCTGCCAAACCCAAGATCTGCAGGTCAGAGATCAGGGCTCTTGCGCACAGGCCATGAAGATCCACGAATCCCAAGATTGGTGGATAAGTTGCTCAAGTCCCAAGAACCAGAGGTCAGACAACAGGAGTCAGCTGCAGGATCCAGAGAGGGCAGAAGCCAGAACGTCCACTTATTCGGGTGCAGGCCATGCGCCCAAGGAAACTACCTGTCAACTGATTGGTTAGTCACAGCAGATCTCACCATGGGATGATCACATATAAACACTGAGAATCATGGCCCAGCCAAGATGACAGACAATTTTAACCATCACAGAGAGTGAATATTTCAAGAATATCTACTATGTTCCAAGCATTTCTATAGGCCATATAATTTTTACAAACAACCGAACTTGAGAGAAAATTGAAACCAAGAGAGGATCATTGAATTGTCTAATCACAGCTAGTAAATAGTACAGTGAGAGTTCAAAACCAGTTCTGCCTCAGTGCTAGTGGTTTTCTCCCTCTATACCACATTGCTATACTGTGTCAACTATGGGTGATTTGTCTAATAAATAAAATATAGAGGTGACCCCCATAATACTTTTCAAAGCCGGGTACTTTTTGTTGGTTTGTTAAACAAATAGCTATTTATGCTTTACTAGGTTATGAATTATGTTTGCTGAATGGATTTTATATTATTAATTGATACATGTCAAAATTAGGAATCCTTTGGAGAGGAAATACTGTGGAAGCGGATTTCATGGCTCTGATAACTTGTTTTCAAATATGCAAGTGAGTAAACATATACGCTTTAAAAAAATGATAGGATTATATCTGAAGAAAAGCTGATATATGACATTTTAGAGTTAAAAATACAGACTATGATTATATACTTGGAGTTTAAATTAATGAAGCATATACCTTCATAGGGTTTCTTTTCTTTGGACATTAAAGCAATAGGATTTTTGTTAAATTTTATATTCTTGTTTCCAAAACAAGGAGCCCTGGTGGCACAGTATTTAAAACACTCTACTGCTAACCTAAAGGCCACTGGTTCAAACCCATTCGCTGCTCCACAGGAGAAAGATATGGTAGTCTGCTTCCATAAAGATTTACAGCCTTGCAGACCCTGTGGGGCAGTTCTAGTCTGTCCCATAGTGTCACTGTGAGTCTGAAGCAACTTGAGGGCAGTGGATTTGGTTTGGTTTGGGTTTCCTGAACATGTGACTTGTAACTTACTTCCTACTAAATTTCTAATAATTATTTTGCACTTATTTATGCTTCATTAAGAATATTGTTCCACAGTAAATGAAAGCCAGTGACTTAAAAGGTGTGAAGATATCATACTTATGTTCTGAAAGAAGATAATACCTTACCTTTACAGTAACACTTTAAGTTTTTCAAAATACATTCACAGTAATAATCTAATACGACCCCTACAGGCACTGTGCAAAGTGGACAGGGTGAAATTCATATCCCATTTCATTAATGTAAAAAGATTTTATCATCCATTGTATTGTGATTGTCAAGTCAAGAATTGTAGTAAAGCTAAGAGAAAGATCCTAGATTTCCTTAGATTATATCTGTAATGGAGGTTAAACAATAGCCTACAAAGTACATTGGGCATAGTAATTTTCTCCTTATCTCAATATAATGAGTATATATATATATGTATATGTGTGTATGTATACACACACACAATGTGGATAACCTAAGATAATTTTTGACCAATTAAATCTGTAACTGAAATTTACTGATAAACTGTTACTTTTGGCTGAATCTAGGCCCTTTTTATTGGTTACGGACCTGGATTCAAGCATGGCATTAAAGTTGACCCCTTTGAAAATATTGAAGTCTATAACTTGATGTGTGGTAAGTATGAATAGATGACTTTTATCCTTTCTGCAAATGGAGGTGGAATAGGATTATCCCATGCCCCTTGCGGAGACAGTGATGAGGACAGACCCTAACATTTTCACCTTTCTTCTCCCTGACCTAGAGTCACTGAAAAAACACTCCAAACATACCATCTTATTATGTATCTGTTTCTTGTACTGGGCTGCAAACTACTAAAGGACAATACCTACGGCTTGTTTGGTGGTCCGTATGTCCCCATGGCCTAACACTGTGCCAGGCCCTGGGCTTAATTATGATAACTGAGTCAGAGCAGTGGTGGAAACCAGAGAAAAAAGTTTGGAGGCAGTGAAAGGTGGACAAAACAGGTGAAATATGTGGTAGCAATAATAGTGTGAATGGATGGCAATGTCAAGGTTGTGGAAATGGAGGAGGACCCATTAGGGATGTTCTTAGTTTACTCTGAGCCTTCTGAATTAATACTTTTATGGTGGGGTATTGAGTTTTAAATATTACTTTCTTTTTCTGATACTGATATGGAGAATTTACAAAGCTGTAAATATGCCCTAAATAGAATTCTTTTAGTGGGACCTATATACCTTAAATGAATTAATACATCCTAAATCACTTAAATCAGTGCTTGGCACATAGTAAGTGCTTTGTTTCATAAGTGCTTCCTATTATTATTATTAAGAGCACAGGCTTTAGACACAGACAAAGCTGGTTTTGAATCCTAGATCTACTGCTTTAGTAGCTTTGAGACCTTGGACAAGGCACTGTGATTACTCACATATGAAATCTTGATGATAAGACTTACTAAATTATTTTCAGGTTAAGTAAGAAAATATGTACTAGCACATACAGTAAGCAATCAGCAGAAAAGTATAATCATCATATACTTTAAAATTCAGAAATTTTTATAGAATGTATAGCATTCATATCAATATTTCCATTAAGAATAACATAATAAAGATATTCTAAAACTCAGGAAAGTTGTATAGTTTTATTTTCATGAGAAAGTGAAGAACTCATATAGATTTGGTTTTAAAAAATAAAAATTATACTACAAATCTATTTATTTGATTTTGAAACTTCTAAGTAACTCTTCACCATTCTTGGAATTGTGTAGATTTGCTGAATTTGACACCAGCTTCTAATAACGGAACTCATGGCAGTCTTAACCACCTTCTAAAGCATCCTGTTTACACCCCAAAGCATCCCAAAGAAGTTCGCCCCCTGGTACAGTGCCCGTTCACAAGAACCAGCAGAGATAACCTTGGCTGCTCTTGCAGCCCCTCCGTAAGTACTGCCAAGGAGGTTAGCCCAGTGTGTGTGGCTTTCTAATACCCTTTGTGTGGCTTGTGCTGTAGAAATATTTAATGGTTAAATTAAAATTTAAATGTAGGGGGGAAACAATTATTTATAATTCCAGGAATACATGAGGGTCTTTTATTGTTTATTTTTCCTTTTCCTAATTTTTGCATTTTCACCTCTATTTTTATCCCTTGCTGCTGTGACTTGACTTGGGCGCAGGTTGGAAGAAATCTAGTTGCGTCCTTGAGTATCCTGGATGAGAGAATGCATGCTGCTATCCTTGTAGTAAGGTCTCAGGCACGCAGTAGTCATCATATTTCTCCTCTGCAACACATCCCAGCCTATCTTACATTTAGGGGAAAAATACCACTTTTTGGTGGGAAATAGGTATACGGCTCTTCCTTTTTGACTCCTTTTTTTATATATAGTTGTTGCAAGAAGATAAAAATGTATGACAAGTTATGAACAAAATTGATAGAATCTGTAAAGATAGAAATTTGGGAGGTAGTTTATTTTCCACTTTCTCTTTTGTTTTAGACTTAAGCTTGTAGAAAGATGGTAGGAGGAAAGATAAGAATTACAAAGCAACAATTATATTCCAATTTTTTAATTACTACTGTTTCTTATGATAACAGTTTTGCCTCTTTTTTTGTATTAAGGAAGAGAAATTTATTTTCTCACAGTTTAGGCGGCTAAAAGTTCAAAATCAGGGCAGTGGCTTTAAGGGAACGCTTTTTCTCTGTCAGCTCTGAATTTTGTCTTTTTACATCTGTCATCCCTATCCCTTTGTCCTCATCATCAAAAATAATAATAGTAACTTTCACTTATTCAAGACTTTTAAATTTTATCTTTGATCTATGTTAGATTAAATAAGTTGTACAAGTTGTATGTTACAAAATTAAAACATGTCTCCCAATCCTTAAAATCAGTACTATTGACTCTTTTAGATTTTACCAATTTTGGATATTGAGACACAGTTGAATCTGACCGTGGCAGAAGGTAAGACGTATTTGCTCTCAAGCTTGAGATGTGGAAGTAGGATTTTTATCAACAGTGTGAGCTGCAGAGACTTGATTTCTGGGCTTTATTTGAGAATAACCAGTAAAATTAGGAGTAATGGAGATTACTGATTACTACCTGATGAGATTTCTTTGTTAGACAGTCTAGACTGTTAGTCAGAGGCAAAAAAATGATATTGAAAGTGGAAATAATATGTGATATATTTAGTGGAAGCTGAATCACTCTTTATGAACCATGATAGTGGTGTTTTGAAAATTTGGTGATTTTTGAAGACTTGTAATAGAGCCTCAGATTTCCATGTAAAATACCTGTTAAGTTCCTATCTCACTTGATTCTTATTATGAGATTATAAATTGATTTGTCATAGTTTATATAAAGTTATTTCTTCGTAACTTTTGGATGAAAATTAAGAATATGCAGACACCTGATGACATTTTTTGGTTTTGAATTGGATGTTTAGTATCATTTTGATATAACCTTCGGTTCTTACATAACTTGGCTGACAGTTTTTTTGTTGTTATTCTTTTGTCCTGCTGGAATAAAAAGGTGAATTCTGCACTAATCCCAACTTGACCTTGGCTATGTAAAATCCCTGTTGTAACTGTTTGCATTAGAGAAATCTTTGATGGACCCGGGGTGGCAAAGTGTTGTGATTAAGGACAACACCTTTGGAATTGGGTAGGTCTGGGTTTGAATATGAGTTTAGGAAATGTGTGCCCATGAAAAAGTTATTTCGTCCCCATAAACTGCTATTTTCTCATCTGTAAAATGAGCATATAGCCTTACTGCATAGGATGATATGAGAATTAAATTAGATGTTGTATTACGAAGAACTCTACAAAGCATCTGACCCTTGAAAAAGGGCAATAAATGAATTCTACTGTGGTTATACCAATGATCATGAAGATAGCACAGGACCAGGCAGTGTTTCATTCTGTAATAGATAAGGTCACCATGAGTTGGAGCCAACTCCAAGGCAACTAACAACAACTTTTTGCTTCATTCACTTGAGTCTCATAATTGCAGTTCTGGACTTTTGCTTTCTAAATTTTACATATCATCCTGAAAATTTACATTTTGGACTATTTCCTGAAAAATAAGTAACGGAAGTAATGTTAAAAGATTCTTGTTAATGTAACTCTAATTAAGAGCAATCTATAGCAATTTCAGGTAGTATCCTCTTGTGATATCTTGATATTACATTCATCTTTCAGTATCTTCATAGACAAAAATTGTAGTGAATGCCTGTTGTTTTGTTTTATTAATTGCTTTTGGTTCTACTTATTGTCATTAGTTTTTGGTTTTACACTTAAGAATAGTTTTCATCAAGGTTAAGTAGAGGAAAGGGTTAGATGAGTGTATCATCATGTATCGTTATATAATTTATAATCAGTACACTTAAATTGTGGTTTCATTTCCCCCCTACAAAGAGAAGACTATTAAGCATGGCACTTTACCCTATGGAAGACCCAGGATTCTCCATAAGAACAGCACTGTCTGTCTTCTTTATCAGCACCAGTTTGTGAGTGGATACAGCCATGACATCCTAATGCCCCTGTGGACGTCCTACACCATTGGCAGAAATGCAAGTATTTGTCACCTCTTTAGCTATGTGTGCCTATTTAAAATTCAAATCATTAAGAAAAACATTGAAAGCATAGTTTCTCACTGTTGATCTTGACTCTGTAATCAGTACCCAAATTAGAAGAATACTGGACTGGGAGTCAGAAAAATTAGGTTCCTGTTCTAGCTCTGCCACTAACTAGCCGTTTAACTTTGAAGCCCATATGGAGTAAATTCCTTCTCTGGTGAAATGAAGGGTGTGCAGTAAAGAATTCTCCTTTTCTTCAGTTTTAATATTTTATTATTTTAATTTATAATTTCATGCAGTTGATTTACAGTTACAGTTATTCATTTCTAAATATATAGCTGCATGAACACAGCAATTTAACTGGTTGAGGGATCTCAGTTATTCAATAAGTATCTTGAGAACATTTTTTACTGACTAGAAGTATGTGTGTGTGTGTGCTTGTGCATGCGTGTTTGTAACAGGAAGCTGATTTAGACTTTATTTACTGCCTCGGAATTTGAAGGCCCCAAGTTGATACCAGCTGCCACTAAGTTATCACCTTTCTAAAGAGGACAACCAACATTATACACAGACATCTTTCTCCTGTGCTAGCTAGGAGTCTGCAGAACTGTTCCTACATTAACTAACCACTGCTCCCATCTCTACTAAGGTTACCAGATAAAATACAAATATTGCATGGGGCATACTTATATTAAAAATTATTCATTGTTTATCTGAAACTCAAATTTAACTAGATGACCTTTATTTTTGTTGTTATTGCTCCATTTGGCAACTCTAAACCCTACATCCTAGTTCCTAATGAGTTCTCACATATCAGTGAAAGAAGGGAAAGGTTTGCTGCCTCTTCACAAAGCCAGGTGACTGAGGAGGCTCTCAGAATCTCCCGTTACAGCAGTGGATAGTAGCTTGGTGTCTTACCAGGGGTAGATGCTGCTAACGTGGAGCCTATAGACTACCTAGTGCTATCATTTGGAGTGGAACATGGTGAGGGTCTTTTGGGAGAGGTTGACTGCATTATTTGGAGTTTGGTGTATACATGAACATAGAGACTAGGGCCTGCCTCATGCCTAAACATTTCTGGCAGTAGACTACTTGCTGGAGCAGCTGTGTAAACCAATGCTAGTAGGGACTATGAAGTCCTGCCCTAGGAAGAGCAGGAAGGCGTGGGAGATGTACATACCTCAGTTTTCTGAAGTCTTCAGGAGTCAGTGCAGAAGAGGACCTCTGCAGTTTGCATGGCAGTTCCTACGATGGAGCTTAGAGATTAGAAGAGGGGACATAAGCTCCTTGTGCTACCAAAAAACTTGGAGTAGGATGAAGCAGGGGATTCTGTGGGCATGGTCTTCTGAGTACAGCTTCCTTCTCTGCCATTTCCAGATGTAAGATATTTGCCTCCCCTGAGCCAGAAGGCTGCTAGGTCTGTGTGTATCTGGGCATGGATGAGACTTGAACCAGTGCCAGGGTCCCTGGAGATAGTTGGTGTGGAGTTTTCTCTCCTGTGAAATTGTTTTTCTATAGGTAGTTCAAGGCACCAGAGAACCAAGTCAGAATCTAAGGCAAGGACCAAGGGTAGCAAATCCCAGGATGAACCTGGTATTTCAGGATTTATAGGTTTGTGTAGTAGCCCTGGTGGCACAGTGGTTAAGAGCCTGGCTGTTAACCAGAAGGTTGGCAGTTCGAATCCACCAGCCACTCCTTGGAAACCCTATAGGGCAGTTCTACTGTGTCCTATAGGGTCACTGTAAGTTGGAATCGACTTGACAGCAATGGATTTATTTATTTATTTTTTGGTGCAAGAAACTTACATAGTATCCTTATAAGGAAGTAGGGCCCCACTAATTGCCAGAAATCAGGGAGCTAAATAGCTTTCCTTCTTCTGAGATTAGGAAGGCATGAGGAAACCGATGAGTAGAGAAATTTCCTCCAGGTGCCTCAGTTGCCCAGATCTCAGGGGGTCTTCACTGAAGGAGGTGGCCATTAAAGCTCAATACTACCACTGCATAGACCAACCGTGGGGAGACCCCAGACCAGACCAGGGGGAAGCTGAGAATCTTCTCCACCATTAAAACCAGAGTTAGGCCTTCAAGAAGTGGGAAGAAAATATCCCATTATAAGACCAGCATTCCCCCCAGCCCCAGTCCCAGCCCCTCAGGTATTGTGGTAGGAAGAGAAATCATGAAGGAGGGAGGTATGCCTTGAAAGAGGGACGTGGAGGGGATGAGATTTAGATTTTATATGAATTGTAGGTTTAAACTGGACAGATCAGACTTTCAGAAACTGGAAGTAACTGGCAAGCTATAGGATGCCCTTAAGGGGTAGAATAGGGCATTTGAGAGAGTAGCTGAGGGTAGCAGTTGAATTTAAAAAATGAAATTACTGTTAATATTCACTGAGGCCACTAAATAAAACGATAGACATATTTATGTCCATGTATCTATGTGTTATCTCTGTTAAAAATATATGTATTATATACACACATATGTTCATACATTTATATGAAGTTACTACTTTAAACTTGATATTTGATTTTTTTAAGACTATCTGAATTTACTTTAAACACTTTTTCATGTGACTTTGTAATATAGAGCAGTTTTCACAATGTTTTGTAGGCCTCCATCCTACCTGTTGTTGTTTAATACCTTAATTATGCTGTTCATCGATTACATTTGAATTTTAAGTTTTCTTATATAATCAAAGTTGCATAAACTCAGTCATCATTACTCTGAGATTTTTACATTGCTATTCAGTAGTTCTCTTCCTCCCAACTTTTGACTTTGTAGTTGAATATGAAAGATACACTCAGATCTCTTTGAAAATCAGTGTTTGGCTGTGTAAAATTTGTACATTGTATAGACAAAATCATTATAAACAAAATTAGTACAGCAAAACAGAAAAAATATTTGCATATATATAACAAAACCTTAATAAATAGCCTTAGTGTTGTAAAGAGCTTCTATGCTTCACTTAGGAAAAAGATGAATGGTGAGTAGAACAACAGTGAAGCAAATGAATAGACAGCATGAACTCCATAATTTTATGATGTGGTCGCCTTTAATTGTTTATAAAACAATCTTCTTTGCGTCTCTGTAATTGATACCTGATGTTTTGGTTTCATTTTGTTCTTCAGGACAGTTTCTCCACAGAAGACTTTTCCAACTGTTTTTACCAGGATCTTCGAATTTCTCTTAGTCCTGTCCATAAATGCTCATTTTATAAAAATAACACTAAACTGAGCTATGGGTTCCTCTCCCCGCCACGTAAGTCTTACTCTTCCTCCTCTGCTTCTTCCCTGACCATTCTTTTCTTCCTTTTGTTTGTTTATAAATCTATCATACATCATGGGCCATTGTACATAGCCTTATTTATTTATTGGCAAAAATTGTGAATTAGAAATATAATTGTTAGAAAAAAAATTTAAAGCATCTAAAATGTGAATTTTATAAAACTTTTTCTTTCTTTGGAGGGTAGTTCATTTAGTGGAAATACTGTAGATAGAGCAGTCTTCACTTTTTTTATCCACATTTCTTTTAAACAGAACTTGAGAAAACTCAGTGAAGTTGGAAGGACTTATCAGGGTTCTTAGGAAGAGGATGTAATTCCATTGTTTAAAAAGAAAATATGATTTGTCAGAGAATTAGGTAAAGGTATAACCTTAAGCATGCTTGCTTTCTCACTGATACAAGGCCTCTAGGGAATGGCTTTTTTGAGACTAGGTGTTCTATTTTTTTAAGTGGAAAATTTGTACGTTAATGAGAAGACATTTTGAGGCCAGCCTTAAAAGGCAAAAATCAGAGGCCTCCAAGTACTCAACTACCTTCAGTATCCAGTCCAGTCCAGTCCCCAGAGTAAGTGTCTGAGGTCAGAACTTGGCCACTGCATTATAAAAATAGACCCGGCCCAAGCTTAAAATTCATACAAAGAAGCCTTGTATAGCATTTTGAGGCAGACATCCTGTGATGTTTTTTTCTGGGTAGTAGATGTTGTTCTGAAGCCAAATACTTTCTTTGCTTTTCACTATGAAAGAGTTTAAGAAAAGAAGATTGTCAACACAATACATTTTAGATGAAATAAATAAGGTAAAGTTTAATATATTTCATTTAGAGCTGTTATTCTTTTCAAAGTTTTTGTTTGAGAAATTCATCCTGAGGAAGAAAAGATCTAAATATTTGATTTTCTTTTTAAGGAACTTGACCAACACATTGCATTTTTCCTTTACGCAGTACCTGGGGATGTTTTGCACATTTAAGATGATGCTCAGATAATTTTTTTTAAACACACCCATAAGAAACTATCATTTCTAATATTACTTGTTGAGAATGACAAAGCTGTCTTTTTTTTTCTTTGTAGAACTAAATAAAGGTTCAAGTCAAATATATTCTGAAGCATTGCTTAGCACTAATTTAGTGCCAATGTACCCGAGTTTTCAAGGTATACATTTTCAACCCTATATTTGATAAATTTAATAAATTTCTATATAGTTATAATTTGTATGTAATAGAACTTATGGTCTAAATTAAATTACTAAATATCAAATACATCTTAAAGATTTGTTTAGCTTTGAGAGCACTAGTATACCAAACAATTATGATATACTCCGGTATCTACTATTCTGCTTTGTATTTAAATGTTTATAAACGTTTTTTACTCAAAAAGTATATAGTGTTCTTCCTAAAGTTATCTAGCTAATACAGTCTGCTAATATTTATATTAATTCTCAGTCTCTTTCCCTATTTAACTTTTTAGAAGTTATTAATAATTGTTTTTATTTTAAAATTAATACATTTTACATCATTATTAATTATTGCAGCCTTTCACTCTTCAGGAATAAATATACACTTAACCTGACTTAGAGAATTTCAAAATATAGAGCATAACCAAAAGATTTTTACTCTAATTTATATCTAGAATACTTATTCAGATATTAGCAGTGAACCTGAATAACATGCCTTATTTGTGTTGGTGATGCTGTTATGCTCCAAGATGGTATGTAATCCCAACTTCATGATAATGCACATGTTCAGGGATGCCTGAAATAGAGCTAAATTCAACATTTACCTACTAGGTCCTCCAAAGGCCAAAGCTGAACAATGGGTTTTGGCCTCACATTAAGTTAGAAGCCAAACTTGACTTTATCTCTAATTATTACAAATGCTCATTTTGGGTCATGGTGTTAATTTATTTCACATGGCAACATGGCACCTTGTCCTTTTCAAACTATCCTATCCTTCCTCTTTCAGTTATATGGCACTACATCCATGGCACTCTACTGCAAAGGTATGCTGAAGAAAGAAATGGCGTCAATGTCGTCAGTGGTCCTGTGTTTGATTTTGATTATGATGGACGTTATGATTCCTTGGAGACTCTGAAACAGTAAGAACATAGTTCATTTACTTATAAAAATACCTGTTAAATGGAATTACTACCCAGTTGGGTCAGCAGAACCTTTTTCATCTGGTTTCATTCTTATTTATGTATGTGACATTTCTGACTGCACTGGAAGCCCCCTGAAATATCTGAATAATTTTGATGTTTCTGTTGGTGTTCAGTGAAATCTTTTTTTAGTATGTCTCCCTCTCTCAGCTCAGACGAGTAATTGTGGAGCTCAGTTTAAATGCTGAACTCTGCAATGTGTTAAGGAGGTAACTTTGGTTAGGTTAAAATCTCTATATGGGGCTAATGTTTACCATTAATATGCTGCCAGTTAGAAGATGAAGAACCAGTCTGGGGTGGCTGCAGACATTGTAAGTCAAAGAATGAATAGGGTTATAAAGCTGTAGTGTCGCAGGTCTAGCGGTCTCTGATGAATGTCACACTTTTACCCAGCTCTGCCTGGGGATTTTAGTGGCAAGTGGAGAATAATCGAGTAGCCATCTTGAGGGAGTCATCAGTGGTGCTGTTTTTATAAACGGAGAGGGATGGAACATTTTAGAAACTGATTGGTCTTTATTAAAACAATAATTTTAAGACTCTCTGAAGCAATCTTGCTACTAAAGCTACCAAAAAAAAAAAAAAAAAAGAGCGAGAGAGAGATTGAAGCCTCCACTGAGATCTACTCCCTGTCTGAGAACTTTTCAACTTTTCCAGGTTGACTTAGGGGTTACCGTTTATGCACATATATCTGTGAGCACATTCAAAACCAAACTCATTGCCGTGGAGTTGATTCCAACTCATAGCCACCCTGTAGGACAGAGTAGAACTGCCCCATAGGCTTTCCAAGGCTGTAAATCTTTGCTGAAGCAGACTGTTACACCTTTCTCCCACGGAGCAGCTAGTGGGTTTGAACCACTGACCTTTTGGTTAGCAGCCAAGCACTTAACCACTGTACCACTAGGGCTCCTTGTGAGCCCATTAGTCTGTAAAAATTGCAATTTCTTACTATATCCCTTTAGGTATAAGGGTCCTACATGGCTGCCTCATAGGCCACAGTGGTAGGATGGATAAAGAAGAGGAGGACTCTACACTTTTCCCACTCACAGCTTCAACCAAAGCCCTCTCTTTTAATCTGTCTTGCACATTATGATTCCACATAAGATTACATTTGAAAAAAGTGATCCTGCCACTTTAAACTGTGGAATATGCTTGGAGGTGGTGGGTGGGGGCATGTTGCAAAAACAAAACAAAATGTAGCTTTGAGACCAAAGGAAATAGGAGAATTAAGATGATATAAAGATTTTACTTGGGACATCTTTGATAACATGCTGTAAGGGAAAAAAAATAATTAATTGGGATACAAAAGAAAAGCCAGTTAAAACAAAGGACAATTCACAGCAACATCCTCTCTGAAGAAACTGAAATAAAAATCCTCACCAGTTCTCTGTCTGCCCACTGCCCATACCATAAGTGCATAGAGTTTAAAAGGCTATCAGTAATGCATTAACATCTTTGTTGTAGCAGTTCAAAAAAGATACTTCATTTTCTTTAATATCTCCATTCCAGTTTTTTTTAGGTAAAACTAAAAAGAAAATTCCAAAGTTCAGCAAATTTGTATAGAAAATAAAAATTGTTTGGATTGAATTTGTCCAACTGTATTCTAATTATCACTATCAATCTGACAGAATATGTTGAGATATTATGATTATTCACTTTTTATAGTAATTGCTAGTGTATTTAATAATTCTACTGATATTTATTTTTGAATGTATTAAAAGCATGCTCTACTGAAGTAGTTATTAAAAGGAAGATAGTTATGTCTTTCTTTAAGTGAATACTGGCATATTTTACAGAAACAGCAAACTCGTCCGTACTCAAGAGGTTCTGATTCCAACTCACTTCTTCATCCTGCTAACAAGTTGTGAAAATACATTGCAGACTCCCTTGCAGTGTGAAAATTTAGATACATTAGCTTTCATTTTGCCTCACAGGACTGATAACAGTGAGAGCTGTGTGGTAAGTAGCTTTTGTTAATTTACCTTAAACGTTTAAAATATAAATATGTGTTTATTTGTGTGGTGTATGTGTGTGTCTTGTATCTGATATTACTGCAGAAAAAAACATAACTCTTGAATATACATGCACTTTGAAATTACAGGATGGTTTTTAAATTTGATCCTCTAAGTTGATTTATCTTCAGATAATACCAGTCTTGTCATCTGTTAAAGACATTAAAAATTAGATCAGAATGTAAAAACTTAGTGACCTCCTATGGCTTAGCCACTAAGTTCTAGGTTTATTTGCAGTATGAATTTACTTCTGCTTCAAAACTGGATTTATCATTCTAAAAAGATCAGCACTGTCATGAATTACTTTTAAAGTTGTGGTTAGACAACATTTCAAATGAATTTTCCATATATCAGTTTCTTTTAGAAAGCACATTTATCCTTAAGTATTCTTTCTTATTCTATTGTCGTTCCAGTGTTTGTTTGGAAACAATTGTTTTATATTATCTTATTTCTCTTTTAACGTAAAGACTGCTTAAAATTTTAATAATTTTTAAGATTTTCCTTAGGTGAGCCACAATATTTTTATTTCAGAGTACTTCCCACATTTTCTAGTTGTTTTTTCTTTTTTTCGATTGAAGTTACACAAATTCAGTCTAGACCAGAGTCAGCAAACAGATTTTGGCTTTCATGTCAGTCCCAGTGGATGGACAATGGATACCTGGATCCTGTGGTCAAAAGGATCTTGAGGCCTGGTCTGAGTTCATCAGGAAAGAGTGCTGTGATTGCACATTCATTCACCCCTCTATTAATTCGTTTACCCCTTCTTTGGTCTAGCCATTTAGTCAAACAACAAATATTTATTGCCAGGTACTACTCAAGGATTGGGAACCCAGCAGTGAACAAAACAGACGGTGATATCTGCTGTGGCCCATTTGCCATCCTTGATCTAGTAGTCTTTCTGTGTACCAGTCATTAAAAAAAATGAAGACATGTCTCTCCTTAGTTATTTTTATGATTAACTTTCTGAATTATTTGACCATTCCTCATAGAACACATTTCCCATCAAGTTAATTTTTGTTATTTTCAGAATTAAATATAGAATAGCAAGATTTCAACTATGTTTTTATTTGCCTGTTGAGAATCTAACTGCTAAATGGTCAAAATTTTGGACACTATTGGATACATGCCAGGTATTCCCTTCTTCATTGCTTTCTCTCATAGCCCTGATGGCACAGTGGTTAAGAGCTCAGTTGCTAACCAAAAGGTCAGCAATTTGAATCCACCTGCCGTTCCTTGGAAACACTATAGGGTGGTTCTACCCTCCTTGAGAGATTAAATTGTCATTGAGTATATCAGAGTTGTGTTCAGCAGAAAATAACAGATGACCCAGTTACAGTGACTTGAGCAAGTAAGGAGTTCCTCAAGTAATAGGAACTCCTGAGGTGGATAGTCTAGATATGGCGTGTTGGGTCAGCAACACCACCAGGGATCCAGGCATTTTTTATCTTTCTGCTGCATCACTTTTAGCATGTGACTTTGGTCGACATGGGCTAAAGATGGCCTCTGCTTTTCTAGCTATCATATGTGCATTCTGTCCACTGCAAAAAAAAAACAAGACAACAGGCTTCTGCTTAAATCTCATTGACCGAAATGATGTTAAGTGCTGTGAGTTAGGCATTGAGTTCCTTTTCCATCTCTACCATTCCAAAAGCTATTGTACCAATAGCTGTCAAATTCTATAATGGCAATGTACCTAGAAGGCACAAACTGTTGAATTTGAACTAGGGAGAGAGAATTATTTGAAAGTATGTCACACATACTTAGTGGTTAAATGTCAACAGCCAGTTATCCTTCTGTTTTATCTCGGCATTAGTGTCTAAGGATTAGGTGAATATTGTCCTGAAGGAACAGATGCTTTGTGTGCACATTTTATCTATCTCCATGAATTTTGGAACAGATGACAAATATCTACTGGCCGGTCTACTGAGTCAGGGCTGTTCTCATTAGAGTAAGAGTAAGGATTCCTGCAGAGAAGGAAACCACGTGGGATAGGAGTATTGGATAGTGGGTGATCGGAGTCTAATGGAAAAATGGAGTTTGTTGGTTTGTTTCCCAACTATGTGAAAAGTCTGTATTCATCATTTTCAACTAAGAATGTTCCAAGGGACCATAAACCTTTATTGAATTTTGTCTTTAAAGTACAATCATAGCCTGCCAACTAGTAGATATTCTTCTTTCTCCAGTGACCTTTTTCAGAAAAACTTAAACTACCACATGGATGTATGATTTCCATCCCTCTTACCTCCTTCAGCTATCACCTTTGCATTTGCCAGAGTATCTGCTTTTAATTTCTTTCTGATCTCAAGTCATCTAAGACTCTGCTACCTTGACAGAAATGAAAATTTCCCCAAACCCATTCTTTATGCACCTGAGCAAATAACTCATTCTGATAAGAACTAATGTTTGTTTAGTGCATATGCATACATTTATTACACTTAATCCTCAAAACAACCCTATAAGGAGGGTACAGGTAAGGGAATCCAGATTCAGATGTTAAATACTTGGCCCCAGTTTACCTGGTAAGATAGTGGTAGAACTGGGACTTGAATCTAAGTTTCTTCATGCAAATTTCCATGTTCTTTTTACCATGATATGTGGCTTCAGAATTTCAACGTTTTTTTAACCGTACACTGTTCTGGGCATACTAGTCATCTGTCCTTGACCAAAGTTTGATATACCTAATTAAGCAGATATGCATCGTGTGTATTAGATGGTGACCTGCTCAAGAGCAGGAACTATGCCTAACAAACTTTCTGTTATCTGCCACTTGGGGGTCAGAGTATCATAGCTGATTACTTAAAGGGAGGAGATGGAGAGCTTGGAACTGATTGTTCTCCAATGATTGTTCTTTATATCCTGTTCTCATAGCATGGGAAGCATGAATCCTTATGGATTGAAGAGTTGTTGAAGTTACACAGAGCTCGGATCACAGATGTTGAACACATCACTGGACTCAGCTTCTATCAAGAAAGAAAAGAGCCAGTTTCAGACATTTTAAAACTGAAAACACATTTGTCAACTTTCAGCGAAGAAGACTAATTTTTTTTATTCTAAAAACACACCATAAATCTTTTTTAAAGAGCCTTATATTTTGTACATTCCTCTGTTCACACTATTGCATTGTTTGGAAACTGTCAACCAGAGTTAGTACTGGGAATCCTCTGTGATACGTACATCTCAGGGAAACTTGTGGACTCAGCTCAGCAGTAAGACAGTGTTCCTGTTGAGTCTCGCACATATTCGAACATGTAAGAATTGTATGCATTGTTCAAATTTTCTGGAATAAAGACAGGCCGTACCTAAAACTGCTCTTCTACTTCTCTTAAAGGGAGAAGTAGGTGTGAACATCCTCTGGACACCGGATATTTGAATCTTACTAATAAACTTTTTTGGAGCTGCAAACAGTAGACTAGTGAATAGGATTGAAATAGTTCATTTTACATTATTATCGTCACAATAGTTTAAAAATGATTCTAGATTCCTTTTAACTTGGATTTTCATTACTTTTAATTTTAGTCAAAAATTAATGGAAACAAATATTTTTGAGGTCCTATTTCTGTTTTCTGCATACTGCCTTAAGAGCCAAAATATTAATCCTGTGTTATTTTTTATTGTGATGTAGGTTTCTTCAGATTGAATAGCTCTAACAAGTTAAACTTTGAGGGATGATCTGTGAATTAAATATATCTAACATTTTCTACATTTGTACAAAAAAGAAAGAAAAATATTTCCATGCTGCTCACTGGCAATTAACATTGGTTGAAAATAGCTCAAAAGTGATTATTTTAGACTATTAAAAATGTGTGTTATCTTGGTGAAACTTCAGAGAACTTGTCAGCACACATAAGGTGGCAGTTTTCATCGAACTGTTAGGGACATTTCTTCTGTGCACAAAAATGACCCTACCAGCAGCAGAGCTGTTCTGACTGTTGACCTGTTCATTTTGAAGTTCCATAGATTTGGAAAACATTCTTTAAATCATGCGCAGACAAATGCTTGACTCTACTTACATCTTGTTGCTGTTGTTAGTTGCTGTTGAGTGGATGCAGTAAAACATCTTAGCAAGCTTAATTTGATGGATAGATACCATTTCCCTTTGTTATACATCAAAAATACAAAGATGAACAGGTTACAGCAATTGCCTTTCCAGGGCTTACAGTTTTGGGGAGGAAGAGGGGGCAGCTGAAACGAAAGTGATCCCTGGAAAGTGATGAATGTTATAATGGAGCCTTGGGCAAGTGCCAGGGAGCATCGAGGAGATGCTTGTTGCTTCTTGGCAGTAACAGCAGTAGCTTTCCAGAGGTGGTGGTGTTTGGGCTAAGACTTGAAGGATGAATTGGAGATTTTCAGGTGAATAAGGTAATGAAAGGGCATTCTATCATCTCTTGAATGGATAGATACAGTTTGGCATTTTTTTTTTAATTGTACTTTAGATGAAGGTTTACAGAACAAATAGTTTCTCATTAAACAGTACACATATTATTTTATGACAATGGTTAAGAACCCCACAACATGTCAACCCTGTCCCTTCTCAACCTTGGGTTCCCTGTTACCAGCTTTCCTGTCCTCTCCTGCCTTCTAGTCCTTGTCCCTGGACTGTTATGCCCCATTAGTCTCGTTTTGTTTTATGGGCCTGTCTAATCTTTGGCCGAATGGTGAACCTCAGGAGTGACTTCATTACTGAGCTAAAAAGGTGCCCAGGGGCCATACTTTTGGGGTTTCTCCAGTCTCTGTCAGGCCAGTAAGTCTGGTCTTTTTTTGTGAGTTAGAATTTTGTTCTATGTTTTTCTCCAGCTCTGTCTAAGACCCTCTGTTGTGATCCCTGTCAGAGCAGTCAGTGGTAGTTGTACTGGACTCAATCTGGTGGAGGCCATGGTAGTTGTGGTCCATTAGTCCTTTGGACTAATCTTTCCCTTGTATCTTGTTTTTTTCATTCTCCCATGCTCTCGAAGGGGTGAGACCAGTGGAGTATCTTAGATGGCTGCTCACAGGCTTTTAAGACCCCAGACACTACTCACAAAGGTTGAATGTAGAACATTTTCTTTAGAAACTGTGTTATTGGCATTTTCCCATTTACTGCTACTTCTCTATTTTCTACAAGTGTCAAACAGTGTTGAACTTAACGATGTACAACTACTTCATATTTCTTGCTTTTTTATAATAATCTCTCATTCTTAAAAGAAATGTCAGAACATAAATGTTATGCTGCCTCTTTAAAGGAGAGTGTGTACATATCTGCTCCTACTTAACTTTCTTCTTTTCAGTTGCTTTTATATTCTTTTTTCTTTTCTTGAAAGAGACCCCTACTATCAATATTTCATCAGTTTAAAACATGTGACTGATCTCCACCCCCCAAATTGAATGGTAAATTTGCAGGATGATCTATGGAAATGTCTTTATTGTACTTTCTACAATTAAGGCTATACTTTGCTTTTCAAATGCAGAGTGAAACCTTTATCCATAAAGTTACTGCTACTACGCCTCAGTTCAATACTTCTTAAATAAGTAACTTCCACCGAAAATTTCATGCTAGTCAGTTCATTCATGGCAGAGCAGAGAACCAGGTGGAACTTCAAAATATTTCCAAGAAAAGAGTAAAGCTTAGGGGGAAGAAGGCAACTGTTAATGTTCCATCAGGGCAAGTAGATAACGTAGAGTCCAAGAACTGTAAGGCAGGTTGGTCTGGTCCTGTTCAGAGAGATAAGAGAGGTATGGAGCTGAAACCACCCACCCTGCCCTGGAGAGGCTGTCACTTCCCTAAGACTTTTTTCTGCTGATAGCCACAATATCTGCTCTGCTCTGTGGGAATATCCTTGTCTACAATAGGAACTGGCATTTGAACTTTGAAACTAAATGTGATTACACTTCATGCTAACACTTGTCACAGGAATTTGATGTGTGGGTGCTTTCATAAGTATTAAATAAAATTTTACCATGACTACAATTTACGGACATTTTCCCTGGTTTTTGGCCATTCTAAATACTGTAAGGGGGAAGGAAATCTACAGAATATAGGTGTCTCTAAACTAAGAAATGTGGGTATACAAATACAACTTGTGTGTACTAAAGCTTGGCTGCTTTCCTGTGTGGATATATTTGTAGAGGAAGGGGGAGTGTAGGGTAGTGTTTATCCAGGGATATGATACTGAGTCTAGCGGTTGTTGATAATTAACCATAGCTGTATTGTTGGAAGGAGAAAAAAGATCCAAAGTTTATTTCAGGTTCACAATAAACATCCATTTCTGATCTGTGACCTATATCATTGTCTTGGATATTTTCATTACATTTAATTATACTTCTAGGTAAAAACAAGTGCCAGTCATATATAAGTATCCCTCCAGTATTTAGAGTGGTCTGAAACCAGAGAGAAAGTGTCCACTTGTAACCTCCATAGATTCTTCCAATGTGAAATTTTTGTTTTTACTCTCACCATTGTATATACATAATGATTGGTGAAGAAAAATTAAAAATGTTTACTACTAGAAATCATATCCATGCCAGAAACCATCAATCCATAAAATATGCTTTAGTCTACTAGAAGTGGGAAGATCTCTGGAGTAGGTATTATACCCATAGACTACCAAAAGGAAGCAACATGAAACTCATTTCATCTCACCCAAACTCCAATTCTAAACTCCAGTTTTCTCTTAAATTGAGCTTTATGCTTGCCCATAAATCCTCAATTCAAAGAACCACTTTAGGATTTTAATAAAAAATAGCTTCATTTAAAAGTCATTTCTAATTTCATGCTGTGACAGATTCAGAACTCAGAGTAAACTCCACCTTTCAGAGTAGAGATAAACAATATCCAGGAAATGAGATTTTTACATCTCTCGATAATTTTTCCCCACAATGTCTAGGAATTTTTCATTATCAAAATTTTATTATGCATACCCTTTAATGACATTGCGATATAAAGGAAATGAAACAGAAGTCTCAGAAAAGGAAGTTTATTAGTATGAACTTTTGAGAGATGATTTTAGATGAGACCGAAATATCCTCAGTCCAAGGAATGTACCTCATTGCTCAAATTTTCGTAAGTTTTAAAATCTCCGACGACACTGACAATTTTGGATTCTCTATCTTTGATTATTTTATACCTTGACACGATTTCAACATCTTTGTTTTGAAGAGTTAACTAACTTCTGCTTAGGTCCAAACAGAAACCTGGTAGTAAACCTGTGGGACTTCTGTTTACTTGTTTCTTTTTTAAGTTATCAACTCTGTTTTACTTAATAGCACACATTGAGACATTGAAACCAGGTTAGATTAGATCAGGGATGACAATAGATTTCAACCCTGTGCTTACCATGTATGTCAGGGTATTAGACACTAGGGATACATTCAGGAACAAGATAGATGGGATGCCTGCCTTCTTGGTGCTGTTAAAACAAAAATCATATTAAGCCAATAATAGGAATTGAAGTTTATTGAATATATGATTTGCAACACGGGGTAACATTTCAACTAGAGTGTCATAAATGTTCCGAAGATGAGAAGAACTTCCAAAATTCTTATGCTAAATCTTACTGGCATTGCCATGAAAAAAGGGTGGGAACAGAACTGATGAACAAATTTGTAGTCAGGAAGGATGTTCATACAGCATTGCCATGAGGAGCAATTAAAATCATTACTGATTTACCCTAAACATTGCTCCCAGGTTGACATTTGGAGTCTGTTTCCCGAAACTGTCCATTGTTGGACTCAAAGGTGACTTTTAGGAACTGGTTTTTTCAAGGCTCAAGGTTTAAAAGGACACCTAAGGGCAATGGACTATGTATGTTACCCCAGCTCCCATGAAAACCAGAAATCTGGATTCTAGGAAAATTGAAACTCTTTTATCAGTGCTTATAAAAATTTCATCTTTAGTATAGATAGGAAATTTCTCAGCATTATAAAGGGCATCTATGCAAAACCAACGGCCAACATAATTCTTAATGAAGAGGCTGAAAACATTCCCCTTGAGAACAGGAGCAAGAAAAGGATGCTTTTTATCACCACTCTTATTTAACATTGTGCTGAAAGTCCTAGCTAGAGCAATAAGGCAAGAAAAAGGAAGGGCATCCAAATTGATAATGAAGAAGTTAAACTGTCCCTCTTTGTGGATGATATGATACTAAGAAAACTCTAAAGACTCCATGATAAAACTACTGGAACTAATAAAGAGATTCAGCAGAGTAGCAGGATATAAGATAAACATACAAAATCAGTTGGATTCCTATACACCAATAAAAAGAATGATGAAATGGAAATCAGGAAAGTAATACCATTTATAATAACCCCTAAAAAAAATAAAATACTTAGGAAGAAATCTAACCAGGAATGTAAAAGACCTATACAAAGAAAACTACAAAACACTATTGCAAGAACCCAAAGGGATCTACATAAATGGAAAAACATACCATTATCATGGATAGGTAGACTCAACATTGTGAAAATGACGATTCTACCCAAAGCAATTTACAAATATAATGCAATCCCAATCCAAATACCAATGACATTCTTTAAATAGATAGAAAAACTAATCATTAACTTTATATGGAAGAGGAAAAAGCTGCATATAACTAAAGCACTACTGAAGAAGAATAAAGTAGGAGGACTCAAACTACCTGACCTCAGAACCTACTATACAGCTATGGTAGTCAAAACAGCCTGTTACTGGTACAATGACAGATACATTTACCAGTGGGACAGAAATGAGAACCCAGATGTAAATCCATCCACCTATAGTCACCTGATCTTCAATAAGGGCCCAAAGTCCATCAAACGGGAAAAGACAATCTTTTAACAAATGGTGCTGGCAAAACTGGATGTCCATCTGCAAAAAAATGAAACAGGACCTGTACCTCACGCCATGTACAAAAACTAATTCAAAATGGATCAAAGACCCAAATATAAAGCCTAAAACTATAAAGTTCATAGAAGAAAAAATAGGATCAACACTAGAGGCCCTAATGCACGGCATTAACAGGATACAAACCATAACCAACAATACACAAACTCCAAAATATAATCTAGATAACTGAGATCTTCTAAAAATTAAACACTTATGCTCATCAAAAGACTTCATCAAAACAGTAAAAAGAGAACCTACATACTGGGAAAAAAAATTTTCGACATTACAAGTCAGAGAAAGGTCTAATCTCTCAAATCTACAAGAAAATCCAACACCTCTACAACGAAAAGACAAATAATCCAATTAAAAAATGGGCAAAGGAAATGAACAGACACTTCACCAAAGAAGACATTCAAGCGGCCAACAGACACATGAGGAAATGCGATCACTAGCCATTAGAGAAACGCAAATTAACACCACAATGAGATACCATCTCACCCCAGCATTACTGGCACGAATAAAAAAAACTGGAAATAACAAATGTTGGAGAGGCTGTGGAGAGATAGGAACTCTTACACACTGCTGGTGGGAATGCAAAATGATACAACCATTTTGGAAAACGATATGGCACTTCCTTAGAAAGCTAGAAATAGAAATACCATACAATCCAGCAATCCTACTCCTGGGAATATATCCCAGAGAAATAAAAGCTATCACACGAATAGACATATGCACACCCATGTTCATGGCAGCATTGTTCACAATAGCAAAAAGATGGAAACAACCTAAATGCCCATCAACAGATGAATAGATAAACAAACTATGGTACATGCACACAATGGAGTATTCCAAAACCCAACCGCATTGCATCGAGTCAGTTCCAACTCTTGGTGAACCTATAGGACAGAGTAGAACTGCCCCGTGGAGTTACCAATGAGCACCTGGTGGATTCGAACTGCCAACCTTTTGGTTAACAGTCGTAGCACTTAACCACTACACCACAAGGGTTTCCAATGGAGTATTACACAACAATAAAGAATGATGATGAATCTGGGAAGCATCTCATAACATGGATGAAACTGGAGGACATTATGCTGAGTGAAATAAGTCAATTACAAAAGGACAAATGTTGTATGAGACCACTACTGTAAAAACTCATGAAAAAGTTTACACACAAAAAGAAACAATCTTTGTTGGTTATGAGGGATGGGAGGGGTGGGAGGGGGAAATACTAAATAGACAATAGATAAGTGGTAACTTTGGTAAAGGGTAAGACAGTACAAAATACTGGGGAGCCAGCACATCTTGTACAAGATAAGGTGATGGAAACTCCATAGACACATCCAAACTCCCTGAGGGACCGAATTGCTGGGCTGAGGGCTGTGGGGACCATGGTCTCAGAGAACATCTCGCTCAGTTGGCATAACGTTGTTCATAAAGAAAATGTTCTACATTCTACCTTGGTGAGTAGCATCTGGGGTTTTAAAAGCCTGTGAGCAGTCATCTCAGATACTCCACTGGTCTCCTTCGAGTGCGTAGGAGAATGAAGAAAACAAGATACAAGGAAAAGATTAGTCCCAAGGACTAATGGACCACAACTACCATGGCCTCCACCAGACTGAGTCCCGTACAACTACCACTGACTGCTCTGACAGGGATCACAACAGAGTGTCCTAGACAGAGCTGGAGAAAAACATAGAACAAAATTCTAACTCACAAACAAAGATCAGACTTACTGGCCTGACAGAGACTGGATAAACACCAAGAGTATGGCCCCTGGACACCCTTTTAGCTCAGTACTGAGTACTGAAGTCACTCCTGAGGGTCACCCTTCAGCCAAAGATTAGACAACACCATAAAGCAAAATGAGACTAACGGGACATCACAACAGCCCAGGGGACTAGAAGCCAGGAGGAGACAGGAAAGCTGGTAATAGGAAACCCAAGGTGGGGAAAGGAGAGCGTTGACATGTCATGGGGTTGTTAACCAATGTTATAAAACAGTATGGGTACTAACTGTTTAATGAGAAACTATATGTTCCATAAACTTTCATCTAAAGTACAAAAAAAAAATTTTTTTCACGTTTATTTCAAGGTCCATGTCCTTATAACACCAGTCCTCTGTGCCCCTAAGGCATTGGTGATGTAGTCAGATACTCAGACTTTGAAGATAACAGACAGCACATGCCCTCAGCTGGTCATTGCTATGTAATTGCAGTTCATCTGTGCATGTGTATTCCAAATCATTGTTACATGACCTGTATTTCCATGGCATTTTCATGGCATCGTGACCTACTAAGAAATTGTAACCAGATCCCAGGCACCAGATTCAAGTGGCACAGCTTGCTAAAGGCAGTTCCTACAACAGTAGAAGGAAATAAAAGATAACCAGGCTGCAATTACAAGGCAGTGAAGTTATGGGTGTAAGAAGTTTCTACTTGGGGCTTCCAGGGTCCTGGCAGGATCTTATCCTAAGCAAAAGAACACTATTACCACAGACCACATAAGGAAATTAGGAAGTCCCAAGAAACTGCACTAACCAAACTGTCCCCAGCCTGTGGTTCTCTGTCAACTTTGCTGCGATTGTATCCTTTGAGCTTATTCCTGAAAAATGTAACTTTGATAAGATTTATGCATCAGAGTGAACTATCAGGACCTCAACTCAGTATTCTGTGGTTGTAGCTCTCATTTGGCATTTAGCATTTGCTTTCTAATACTGATAGATTCCTTTCGATGTATTAATTGCCTTGTCTCCAAAGTCATCTGTCATAAAGTATAGAAATCATCTTTATAGCCACCATTTCTAGCATAGTGCCTGGCACATAGGAATTTCTCAATAAAAAAATGTTTGAATGAATGAAACCAATGGAAAAGTCCCACCAAAACATCCATTTATAGATTGCTGAAGAATCACAGGTGACAGAAATGAGGCTAGAGGACAATCAATTATTCTTTACTTCTATAGTTTTTAAATACCAAAGGGGATTTTTAATGGTATATTTACAAGAAGGAGTTCATTCATAAATACCTTTTTTACTGCACAAAGCAGAATATAAATAAATAAGTAATAAATTTAAATAAATAAATAAAATATCTAGAATGCCTTTCAAGGGCCATTCACAGTTGTTTCATTAACTCCATCCTGTGGAGAGTATGATGCTTGGTGAGCTGAAGAGAAAAGAATGAACTTTTCAGCGTTTTGACACCTCAAATAAAAACCCTTCTTACAAAGCATATAATGTTTCTCCAGCAATAAGTTGCTGTCATAAACCTTCACTGGCAAAGATGGAGATGGCATGGGAGCATCTCTTGGTTCCCACATTCAGCAGCTCCAGAGAACATCTGCTGTGAGGAAAAACACAGCAGCCTGGAAGGAAATAAGTAGGTGACAGCAACTACATTCATGATGACTCATGAGTGTCAGGGTAGAACGGGGCTCCACAGGGTTTCCAACCTGTTGCTATCAAGTCACTGCCCCATAAACTTTCCAAGGAGAAGCTGGTGGATTTGAACTGCCAACCTTTTGGCTAGCAGTTGAGCTCTTAACCACTGTGTCACCAGGGCTCCATAGGGTTTCCAATGGCTGACTTTTAAGAAGTAGATTCCCAGGTCTTTCTTCCTTAGGTGCCTGGGATTTTCGGGTAAAAGTTGGAAATGCCAATTGGCTTTTATTAGCTGTACATAATAATATATTCGAAGAAAGAGATGAGATAAGGAGAGAACTTTTCTGTTTACAAGCAGAATTTAGAAGAAGTATGGACACCTCAGAGCTTACACATCCAGAGTAAAACGAAGTCTATCAAAAAGATTTATGAATGTGGCTCCTGAAGCTCTGAGTGAACCCTAATAACATTCATGAAAAATACATAAAGTTTCAGTGGGAATGTATCATCTTGGACTGAAAGGTACAGAGACAGTTAAAAAATGAAAGAGGCCTCTAGAATCTCAAATTTCTATGAGCAGGAAGTAGGCTGAGAAAGCTTCTCAGGTACAAACATGAGCCATTTTTTATGAAGAAGTGAGTGCCTCTCAGAGGGCAGGGCCACAGAGCTGAGGAGAACAACAGATTAGGGAACCACTCCCAGGAAGTAGAATCAGATCTTAATCAAGTAACAGTCTCTGTCCCTGAATTAGTGATGTAAGGAAGTACAGACTAGACTGATGAATAATGAGAGACTATGAGGTGCTCTGGTAGCATAGTGATTAAGAGCTTGGCTGTTAACCAAAAGATTGGCAGTTTGAATCCACCAGCTGCTCCATGGAAACCCTATGGGGCAGTTCTACTCTGTCCTATACTTGATGACAATTTTTTTTTTTAAATGAGGAGCACTTGCGGTGCAGTGGTTAAAGTGCTTACTGCTAACTAAAACGTCAGCAGTTCAAACCCACTAGCCACTCTGTGGGAGAAAGATGTGACGGTTTGCTTCCATAAAGATTAAAACCAAATCAAACCCACTGCCGTCTACTCGATTCCTACTCATAGCCACCCTATAGTACAGAGTAGAGCTGCCCCATAGGGTTTCCAAGGCTGTTATCTTTACAGAAGCAGACTGTCACATTCTTTTCCCATAGAGAAGCTACTGGGTTTGAATCATCAGCTCTTCAGTTAGCATCTGAGTGCTTAACCACTGCGCAACCAGGGCTCCTCCATAAAGATCCCAGCCTTGGAAATCTTATGGGGCAGTTCTACTCTGTCCTACAAGGCCACTATGAATCCAAATTGACTCCACGGCAATGCGTTTATATGGAAAGTGGCCCAGCTGACAGCTAGAATCAAGGCCCTGTACATGGGAATAAGGTGATCTTAGACTTCCCAGCTTTAGAAGAGCTGCCAGATGCCTACAGCTGCATGAAACCCAAATCAAACCAAACCCATTGCTATTGAGTTGATTCCAACTCATAGTGACCCTGTAGGACAGAGTAGAACTGCCCCATAGTATTTCCAAGGCTGTAATCTTTACAGAAGCAGACCGCCACATCTTTCCCCAGCAGAGCTGCTCGTGGATTTGAACTGCTGATCTTTCAGTTAGCAGCAAAGCACTTAACCACTGCACCACTAGGGCTCCTTAAAACTACATGAAGAGTCCCAGAAAAGACCAGAAGAAAAGCCACCCAGCTGAAATAAACTGTGGTGTACTTTATTATGCAACATTAGCTAAACAAGACAACTGCTTTCTACCCCAAAATGGTCAAAAGAGGAAAAAGGTAAAGAATACACAGTCAATTTGCTTTTCTTCATATTTGGGAAAATTGGTGAAAATAATCAGGATTCTGAAGGGTTGAGGGGCAGAGTTAGGAGCCAAGTTGGAATCTGTATCTCTCATTCAGAACCTGTATTTTTCAGCAGCTTTTATTTTGTTTCTCCAATTTAGAAGGGTGTAAACCCCCAAGCATCTGTCAGTGTGTCGTACTGTGGGGGCTTGCGTGTTGCTGTGATGCTGGAAGCTATGCCACCGGTATTCAAATACCAGCAGGGTCACTCATGGCAAATAGGTTTCAGCTGATCTTCTGGACTAAGACAGACTAGGAAGAAGGACCCGGCTGTCTACTTCTGAAAAGAATTAGCCAGTGAAAACCTTATGAATAGCAGCAGAACACTATCTGATATAGTGCCGGAAGATGAGCCCCTCAGGTTGGAAGGCACTCAAAAGACTACTGGGGAAGAGCTACCTCCTCAAAGTAGAGTCAACCTTAAAGACTTGCATGGAGTCGAGCTTTCGGCACCTCCATTTGCTGATGCAGCACGACTCAAAATGAGAAGAAACAGCTGCATTAATAATTGGAACCTGGAATGTACGAAGTATGAATCTAGGAAAATTGGAAATCATCAGAAACGAAATGGAATGCATAAAGATCCATATCCTAGGTATTAGTGAGCTGAAATGGACTGGCACTGGTCATTTTGAATTGGAAAATCATATGGTCTACTGTGCTGGGAATGACAACTTGAAGAGGAATGGTGTTGCATTTATCGTCAAAAAGAACATTTCAAGATCTATCCTGAAGTACATTGCTGTCAGTGATAGGATAATATCCATATGCCTACAAGGAAGACCAGTTAACACGACTATTATGCAAATTTACACACCAACTACTAAAGCCAAAGAGGAAGAAATTGAAGATTTTTACCAATTTCTGCAGTCTGAAATTTCAACCATGCAACCAGGATGCACTGATAATTACTGGTGATTGGAATGTGAAAGTTGGAAACGAAGAAGGATCAGTAGTTGGAAAATATGGCCTTAATGATAGAAACCATACCAGAGATAGCATGATAGAATTTTGCAAGACCAACAACTTCTTCATTGCAAATTACCTTTTTTCACCGACATAAATGGCAACTATACACATGGACCTCGCCACATAGAATACACAGGCATGAAATCAACTACATCTGTGGAAAGAGATGGTGGAAAAGCTCAATATCATCAGTCAGAACAAGGCCAGGGGCCCATTGTGGATCAGACCATTAATTATTCATACACAAGTTCAAGTTGAAACTGAAGAAAATGAGAACAACTCCATGAGAGCCAAAGTACAACCTTGAGTATATCTCACCTGAATTAGGAGACCATCTCAAGAATAGATTTGACGTGTTGAACACTAGTGACCGAAGACCTGATGCTTTGTGGAATGACATTAAGGACATTGGACGTGAAGAAAGCAAGAGGTCGTTAAAAAGACAGGAGAGAAAGAAAAGACCTAAATGGATATCAGAAGAGATTCTGAAACTTACTATTGAACGTCGAGTAGCTAAAGCAAAAGGAAAAAATGGTGAAGTAAAAGAGCTGAACAGAAGATTTCAAAGGGCGGTTTGAGAAGACAAAGTAAAGTATTATGTATGATGATATGTGCAAACACCTGGAGATAGAAAACCCAAAGGGAAGAACACACTCAGCATTTCTCAAGCTGAAAGAACTGAAGAAAAAAGTCAAGCCTCGAGTTGCAATACTGAACGATTCTATGGGGAAAATATTAAATGAAGCAGGAAGCATCAAAAGAAGATGGAAGGAATACACAGAGTCAGTATACCAAAAAGAATTGGTCGATGTTCAACTATTTCAGGAAGTAGCATGATCAGGAACCGATGGTACTGAAGGAAGAAGTCCAAGCTGCACTGAAAGCATTGGCAAAAAACAAGGCTCCAGGAACTGACAGAATACCAACTGAGATGTTTCAACAAACAAATGTAGCGCTGGAAGTGCTCACTCATCTATGCCAAGAAATTTGGAAGACAGCTACCTGACCCACTGACTGGAAGAGATCCATATTTATGCTTATTCCCAATAAAGGTGATCAAACTGAATGTGGAAATTATCAAACAATATCACTAATATCACATGCAAGCAAAATTTTGCTGAAGATCATTCAAAAGCTGCTGCAGCAGTATATTGACAGGGAACTGCCAGAAATTCAAGCCGGATTTAGAAGAAGACATGGAACCAGGGATATCATTGCTGACGTTGGATGGATCCTGGCTGAAAGCAGAGAATACCAGAAAGATGTTTACCTGTATTTTATCGACTATGCTAAGGAATTCAACTGTGTGGACCATAACAGATTATGGATAACATTTGGAAGAATAGGAACGCTAGAACACTTAATTGTGCTCATGAGGAATCTGTACATGGATTAAGAGGCAGTCGTTCGAACAGAACGAGGGGATATTGCATGGTTGAAAGTCAGGAAAGGTATACGTCAGGGTTGTACCCTTTCACCATATGTATTCAATCTGTAAGCAAATAATCTGAGAAGCTGGACTATATGAAGAAGAACATGACATAAGGATTGGAGAAAGACTCATTAACAACCTGCATTATGCAGATGACACAACCTTGCTTGCTGAAAGTGAAGAGGATTTGAAGCACTTACTGATGAAGACCAAAGACCACAACTTTCAGTATGGATTACATCTCAACATAAAGAAAACAGAAATCCTCAAAACTGGACCAATAAGCAACATAATGATAAACAGAGAAAAGATTGAGGATGGCAAGGGTTTCATTTTACTTGGATCCCCTATCTACACCCATGGAAGCAGCAGTTAAGAAATTAAAAGACACATTGCATTGGGCAAATCTGCTGCAAAAGACCTATTTAAAGTGTTGAAAAGCAAAGATGTCACCTTGAAGACTAAGGTGCACCTGACCCAAGCCATGGTGTTTTCTATCGCCTCATATGCATGCAAAAGCTGGACAATGAATAAGGAAGACAGAAGAAGAATTGATGCCTTTGAATTGTGGTGTTGGTGAAGAATATTGAATATATCATGAACAGCCAAAAGAACAAATCTGTCTTGGAAGAAGTACAGCCAGAGTGCTCCCTGGAAGCAAGGATGGCAAGACTACGTCTCACATACTTTGGACATGTTATCAGGAGGAATCAGTCCCTGGAGGACATCATACTTGGTAAAGTAGAGGGTCATCGAAAAAAAGGAGGACCCTCGAAGAGATGGATTGATACAGTGGCTGCAACAATGTGCTCAAGCTTAGTAACAATTGTGAGGATGGCGCAGGACCAGGCAGTGTTTCTTTCTGTTGTGCATAGGATCACTATGAATCGGGACAGACTCGATGACACCTAACAACAACAAACCCCTCTTCTGCTATGTGGAATATTCTTATAATACAATCTCTCATTTCTAGCCCACTTTGGCCTACATCCCTTGGATTGTGTGGGGGATGATGTGGATGAACTTAATCATGGTCTGCTCCGAAAAACATGGCCTGAGGCAGTGGTTCTCTAATATTAACGTCAATATAAATCAGCAAACTCGATTGACAGGCAGAATCCTGGACCTCACTCCGCGTTCCGATTCAATAAACCGAAAGCAAACCCATTGCCATAGAGTTGATTCCAACTCTTAGCAAGTGACCCTATAGGACAGAGAAGAACTTCCCCATAGGCTTTCCAAGGATTATAAATCTTTATGGTCTCCTGCAGAGCAGGTTGGAACCACTGACCTTTTGGTTAGCAGCCAAGTGCTTTAACAACTGCACCATCAGGGCTCCTTTCTGATTCAATACATCTTCCTTTTAAATAATCATACCAGATAATTCTGAGACTAGTTGATTCCAACTGATAAAAAAACAAAACCAAACTAATTTCTGTTGAGTTGATTCTGACTCATAGCAAATCTATAGGACAGAGTAGAACTCCCCCACAGGGTTTCCAAGGAATGGCAGGGGGATTTGAACTGCTGACCTTTTGTTATAACTCTTAACCACTGCACCACCAGGGCTCCAACTGACAGCAAACCCTATAGGACACAGTAGAACTGCCCCGTATGGTTTTCAAGGCTGTAAATCCTTATGAATGCAGACTGCCACAACTTTATTGGAGCAGCTGATGTATTCCAACCGACAACCTTTCAGTTAGCAGCCAAGCACTTAACCACTGTGCCACCAGGGCTCCTTTCAAGAAAAAATAATAAATTTGCTCATTTCAATCCAGTTGTTTGTGAAACATTCTGAAGGTGAGAGGTTGAATACAAAACTGAGATGCAAGTCATTTGTATGCATATTGAGCCCATATTTAAAAGAGAATGTTGACAGAATAAATGATAAGTCCCGATTGTAGATGGTGAATTTGCAAGTTTGTTATAAATCTGCTTCACTAAAATAACAAATATAACAGTGGCAACAACAATGATTGTCACGTTAGTAAAATTTTTAACATTATAAACATAGGGATTGGATAAAATTGAACATAGGTGAGCCCTGGTGGCGCAATGGTTAAGAGCTTGACTGCTAACTAAAGGTCAGCAGTTCAATCCTACCAGCAGTTCCGCAGGAGGAAAGACCTGCGATCTGCTCCCTTAAAGATTACAGGCTAGGAAACCCGAATGGGGCAATTCTACTTAGTCCTAAAGGGTTGACATGAGTTGGAATAGCCTTATTGGCACACAATAACAACATCGCCTTAGATGAAGTAAAAAAAAAAAAACCAAACCCATTGCTGTTGAGTCAATTCCAACTCACACCAACACTACAGGACAGAGTAGAACTGCAGCATAGTGTTTCCAAAGAGCACCTGGTGGATTTGAACTGCTGACCTTTTGGTTAGCAGCCATAGCTCTCAACCACTACACCAGGGTTTCCTTAGAGGAGTAGGAACTGTTAAATTCTAACTTTAAACTACGGAGGATGTCTCCCCTTGCTGGCCAGTGTTGGAATTGTTCACTTTTATGAAATAACAAGCACAGCGGGAGTGAGAAATTTCTAGTAAGATGTTTCTAACATTAAAATGTAAGTGCTTTCATTCACCAAAATATATCCAGTAGTGACATTAAACTCCCATAGCCATTACATGAAATTATTCATTTATTTATTCTTTTATTTTTTAAACACTTCATTTGTAAATAGGTCACTCATTCTTCAAACTTTTAGCTCACAATATGTGCCAGACCCACCACTCGTCTGTCAGTTTGTCCAACTGTGGAGGCTTGAATGTTGCTGGGATTCTGGAAGCTATGCCACTGGTATTCAAATACCAGCAAGGTGATACATGGTGGACAGGTTTCAGCTGAGCTTCCAGACTAAGACAGAATAGGAAGAAGGACCTAGCAGTCTACTTCTGAAAATAATTAGCCAGTGAAAACCTTATGAATAGCAGCAGAGCATTGACTGATATAGTGCCAGAAGATTAGCCCCTCAGGTTGGAAGGTACTCAAAAGATGACTGGGGAAGAGCTACCTCCTCAAAGTAGAGTCGAACTTAATGACATAGATGGAGTCAAGCTTTCAGGACCTCCATTTGCTGATGTGGCATGACTGCAAATGAGAAGAAACAGCTGCAAACATCCATTAATAATCAGAATGCAGAATATATGAAGTATGAATCAAGGAAAATTGGAAGTCATCAAAAATAAAATGGAGAGTTGGGGCCAAGATAGTAGAGTAATCAGATGCTTCTGGTGCACCCTCTTACAACAAAGACCTGAAAAAACAAGTGATTCGATTATATATGGCAATCTGGGAGCCCTGAACATAAAAGGCAGAGCTGAGGAACCGAACTGAGCATCAGGGGGAGGGAGAGACAGTTTGGAAGCAACGAGGAGTTGCCAGACCTGACCAGGCTAGAGCCTGAGCCCTTCAGGCCTGATCAGCTCCAGGGTGAGTGGTGAGGCAGGCCAGCAGCGGTGCTCAGGAGGAGTGTTTTCCACACAGGGAGAGACCCAGCACCAGAGAGTCTACGTGGCCACCCAGAAACAGTGAGAAGAAGCCCACATCAGCAAAAGATAAGTACTTGCATATGGCTTACCACTCGGATCAAAAACATCCCACTTAGGGAAAGATCTCTCTCCCATTTACCTCCCAGCTTCCTGCTCTGCACTAGGCCTTGGACTGGCTTCAGCAATTACTGAGTCCCCTGGGCCAGAAGTAGGATCCGTCACATGCCCAGAGCCATTCTCCCTGCCTTGGAGACTGAACAAATTAACAAACAGGGGAAAAAATAAACTGCTGGCTCCCCTAAGCCAGGAACCCAGCGTAGGCACAGCTCCTTTGCCTAGCCACAGGCATAAGGGATCCATGGACTTTGAGTGCCTTTCCCCCTGCACAGCCTTGTGTGGGCCCATCTCAACAGCATGGGCCCTTATTGCCACAGTACAACAGGGTATATACTGGAACTCTAACTTCAACTGTTCCAGCTGTGAAGTGGCAGGTTCTTGATATTTGATGCTGCTCTACCCATTAAGCAGGGTCTTCACCTACCCACATCAGGGGCCTGAGGACTGGTGACTCCACCTATACCACCTAGCCACCTGCGATAGGGGCCCATGAATAAGAGGTGCCTCCCAGTCCTTACAGCCAACAGCATTAGGTGCTCATAGTCTGGCTGCAAATCCCACCCACCTACATGCTCTAGGGAACAGGGGCACACCTTCCTCCTGGACACTTGGGGGTGGCCATCAGCCCCCTGCCTTGCTCCAAGTGTGTCCCCCTGCTGCAGCCAGATGCCTGTGTCTATACCAATCACCCATGCCTGTCTAGGACTGTAAGTGAGAGCCTACACCACACACTTGGTGGCTGTCTACATGGGCACCTGAGCTCACATACATAGTAACAGATCTAACCAATACTCAAACTAGCTCACATGAGCAGCCTATTTGGGCATAAACAAAACAAGAAGCTAGGACACAGTAAGCAAACATAAAAAAATAAATAAATACAATAACTTATTGATGGCTCAGAGACAACAGTCAATATCAAATCACATAAAGAGGCAATCCATGATGGCTGCAACAAGCTCCCAAAATAAAAAATCTAGACATTTTCCAGAGGAGGAAAATTTCTTAGAAATACCAGAGGCAGAATACAAAAGATTAATATACAGAACTCTTCAAGAAATTAGGAAGGAAATTAAGCAAAACCCAGAACACGCAATGGAGGAAATTAAAAAGATTAGCAAAGAGTATAATGACAAATTTAACAGGCTGCAAGAATCCATAGACAGACAACAATCAGAAATCCAGAAGATTAACAATAAATTTCAGAATTAGACTACTCAATAGAAAGTCATAGGAGCAGAATTAGTGAGATTGAAGAGAAAGACACCAACTTGAAAGAGATTGACACCAACTTATTTGAGGAAAAATCAGATAAAAGGATTAAAAAAAAATTAAGAAACCCTAAGAGTATGTGGAACTCTCTCAAGAGGAATAAGCTACGAGTGATTGGAGTACCAGAATGGGGGGGATAACAGAAAATACAGAGAGAATTGTTGAAAATTCGTTGGCAGAAAACCTCCCTGATATCATGAAAATGAGAACATATCTATCCAAGATGCTCATCAAACCCCACGTAAGGTAGATCCCAAAAGACAGTCACCAAGATATATTATAATCAAACTTGCCAAAACAAAAGATAAGGGGAGAATTTTAAGAGTGGCTAGGGATAAACGAAAAGTCATCTACAAAAGAGAGTCAATAAGAGTAAGCTCAGACTACTCAGCAGAAACCACGCAGGCAAGAAGGCAATGGGATGACATATATAAAGCCTTGAGGGAAAACAACTGCCAGCCAAGAATTATATATCCAGCAAAACTGTCTCTCAAATATGATGGTGAAATTAGGGCATTTCCAGATAAACAGAAGTTTAGGGAATTTACAAAAACCAAACCAAAATTACAAGAAATACTAAAGGGAGTCCTCCAGATAGAAAATCAGTGACATCAGAGAACAACCCAAGACTAGAACACAGGACGGAGCAACCAGATATCAACCCAGATAGGGAAGTCACAAAAGGAGATCAAACCTAAAACACTGAAAATAGGGAAGCAGATGTCAATATGTAAAAGATGACAACATTAAAACAAAAAGGAGGGACTTAAAAAATGTAGACATAGATTTTTCATATGGAGAGGAAGTCAAGGCGATATAAAGAAATAAAAGACTGGTATAACCTTAGAAAAATAGGGGTAAATATTAAGGTAACCACAAAGGAAACTAACAATCTTACAAGTGAAAAAAAAAAAAAAAACCTAGAAAAATATAAAGACTCAACAAACACAAAACCACCAACAATGAAAAAGATGAAAAGAAAACACATAAAGAAAAACGACTCAGCACAGAAAATTAAGTGGAACAAAGAAACTGTGAACAACATGCAAAAAAAGACTTCAAATGACAGCACTAAACTAATACCTATCAATAATTACACTGAATGTAAATGGACTAAATGCACCAATAAAGAGACAGAGACTGGCAGATTGGATTAAAAAACGTGATCCATCTATACGCTGCCTACAAGAGACACACCTTAGACTTAAAGACACAAACAAACTAAAACTCAAAGGATGGAAAAAAATATATCAACCAAACAATACTCAAAAAAGAGAAGGAGTGGCAATATTAATCTCTGACAAAATAGGCTTTAAGGTAAAATCCACCACAAAGGATAAAGAAGGACACTATATAATGATTAAAGGGTCAATACACCAGGAGGACATAACTGTAATAAATATTTATGCACTCAATGACAGGACTCCAAAATACTAAAAAAATTCTTACAGCACAGAAAAGAGTGATCGACAGCTCCACAATAGTGATAGGAGACTTCAGCACACCACTTTTGGGGAAGGACAGAACATCCAGAAAGAACCTCAGCAAAGACACATAAGAGCTAAATGCTACAATCAAACAACTTGATCTCAAGGACATATACCAAACACTTCACCCAACAGCAACCAAGTATACTTTATTTTCCAACACACATGGAACATTCTCCAGAATAGAGCACATATTAGGCCATAAAGCAAGCCTTAACAAAATCCAAAGCATTGAAATATTCCAAAGCATCTTTTCTGACCATAAAGACATTAAAGTAGAAATCAACAAAAGAAAAAGCAAGGAAAAAAAATCAAACACATGGAAACTGAACAACACCTTGCTCAAAAACTACTGGGTTATAGAAGAAATTAAGGATGGAATAAAGAAATTCATAGAATCAAATGAGAATGAAAACACATCCTACCAGAACATTTGGGACACAGCAAAAGCAGTGCTCAGAGGTCAGTTTATAGCAATGAATGCGCATATCCAGAAAGAAGACAGGGCCATAGTCAAAACATTAAACTACAACTGGAACAAGTAGACAGAGAGCAGCAAAAGAAGAAAGGAAATCTTAAGAATTAGAGCAGAATTAAATGAAATAGAGAATAGAAAAACAATTGAAAGAGTTAACAAGACCAAAAGCTGGTTCTTTGGAAAGATCAACAAAATTGATAAACCATTGGCCAAACTGACAAAAGAAAAACAGGTGAGGAAGCAGATAACCCAGATAAGAAACGAGGTGGGTGGTATCACAACAAACCCAACTGAAATTAAGAGTCATAACAGAATACTATGAAAAATTGTACTCTGTAACAAATTCAAAAACCTAGAGGAAATGGACAAATTTCTAGAAACTCACTGCTTACCTAAACTAACACAAACAGAGGTAGAACAACTAAAGAAACCCATAACAAAAGAAGAGATTGAAAAGGTAATTAAAAAACTCCCAACAAAAAAAAAGTCCTGGCCTGGATGGCTTCACTGGAGAATTCTACCAAACTTTCAGAGAAGAGTTAACATCACTACTACTAAAGGTATTTCAGAGCATAGAAAAGGATGGAATACTCCCAAACTCACTCTATAAAGCCAGCATAACCCTGATACGAAAACCAGGTAAAGATAGCACAAAAAAAGAAAATTACTGACCAATATCCCTCATGGACATTGACAAAAATCCTCAACAAAATTCTAGCCAACAGATTTCAGCAACATACCAAAAAAATAATTCACCATGATCAAGTGGGATTTATACCAGGTATGCAGGGATTGTTCAACATTAGAAAAGCAATCAATGTAATCCATCACATAAATAAAACAAAAGACAAGAAACACGTGATCTTACCAATTGATGCAGAAAAGGCATTTGACAAAGTTCAACACCTATTCATGATAAAAACTCTCAACAAAATAGGAGTAGAAGGGAAATTCCTCAATATAATTAAAGGCATTTATACAAAGTCAACAGCCAACATCATCCTAAACGGAGAGACTTTGAAAGCATTCCCCTTGAGAATGGGAACCAGACAAAGATGCCCTTTATCACCACTCTTATTCGGCATTGTGCTGGAGATCCTAGTCAGAGCAATTACGCTAGAAAAAGAAACAAAGGCCATCCAAATTGGTAGGGAAGAAGTCAAAGTGTCCCTATTTGCAGAGGATATGATCTTATACACAGAAAACCCCAAAGAATCCTCAAGAAAGCTATTGGAACTAATAGAAGATTTCAGCAAAGTTTCATGATACAAGATAAACATACAAAAATCAGTTGGATTCCTTTTCACCTACAAAGAGAACCTCAAAAAGGAAATCACCAAATCAATACCATTTACAAGAGCCCCCAAGAAGATAAACTACTTAGGAATAAATCTAACCAGAGATGTAAAACATCTATACAATGAAAACTAGAAGACACTACTGCAAGAAACCAAAAGAGACCTGCATAAGTGGAAAAACATAACTTGCTCATGTATAGGTAGACTCAACATTGCGAAAATGTCAATTCTACCCAAAGTGATCTACAGATACAATGCAATCACGATCCAAATTCCACCAGCATTTTTTTATATTTTATTTTTAATATATTTTTTATTGTACTTTAGATGAAGGTTACAGAACAAATAGTTTCTCATTAAACAGTCAGTACACATATTGTTTTACGACCATTGGTTAACAACCCCACGACATGTCAACACTCTCCCTTCTCAACCTTGGAGGAACTTTTTTTGGTGAAAATATACATAGCCCAAGTTACACCATTTCAAAAGTTTCTGCATGTACAATTCAGTGACATCAATTACATTCTTCCAGTTTTGCTGCTATTCTCACTATCTTTTTCCAGATTATTCCATCACCATTATCTTCAACTCACTGCCCCATAGGCTTCCCATCAAACCTTTTGAGTTGCTGTTGTCAATCTGATCTCACATAGATAGTTCTTTTTTTTTTTTTTTTGTACATTAGACGAAGGTTTGCAGAACAAATAGTTTCTCATTAACCAGTTAGTATACATATTGCCCTATGACAATGGTTAACAACCCCATGACATGGCAACACTGTCCCTTCTCACCCTTGGGTTCCCTATCACCAGCTTTCCTGTCCCCTCCTACCTTCTAGTGCTTGTCCCTGGACTGCTGTGCCTCATTAGTCCCGTTTTGTTTTATGAGGCTATACAATCCCCGGCTGAACGGTGAACTTCGGGAGTGACTTCACCTCTGAGCTAAAAGGGTGTCTGGAGGCCATACTCTCGGGGTTTCTCCAGTCTGTCAGGCCAGTAAATCTGGTCTTTTTTTTTTTTGGTGAGTTAGAATTTTGTTCTACATCCTTCTCCAGCTCTGTCCAGGACCCTGTATCATGATCCTGGTCAGAGCAGTCAGTGGTGGTAGCCGGGCACCATCTAGCTGTACTGGACTCAGTCTGGTGGAGGCCTAGGTAGATGTGGTCCATTAGTCCTTTGGACTAATCTTTTCCTTGTGTCTTGTTCTCTTCATTCTCCCTTGTTCCCAAAGGGGTGAGACCAGTGGAATATCTTAGATGGCTGCTCACAGGCTTTTAAGACCCCAGACGCTACTCACCAAGGTAGAATGTAGAACATTGTCTTTATAAACTGTGTTATGCCAATTGAGCTAGATGTTTCCCAAGACCATGGTCCCCACAGCCCTCCGCCGAGCAATTCAGTCCTCAGGGAGTTTGGAAGTGTCTATGGCGCTTCCATGACCCTTCTTGTACAAGTTGTGCTGGCTTCCCCAGTATTGTGTACTGTCTTACCCTTCACCAACGTTACCACTTATCTATTGTCTGTTTAGTTCCCCCCCTCCCCAATCCCTTGTAACCAACAAAGATTATTTCTTTTTGTGTGTAAACTTTTACATGAGTTTTTACAGTAGTGGTCTCATACAATGTTTGTCCTTTTGTGACTGACTTATTTCACTCAGCATAACGTCCTCCAGTTTCATCCATGTTATGAGGTGCTTCACAGATTTGTTATTGTTCTTTATTGTTGCATAATACTCCGTTGTGTATGTACCACAGTTTGTTTATCCATTCATCTGTTGATGGGCATCTAGGTTGTTTCCATCTTTTTGCTATTGTGAACAGTGCTAAAATGAATATGGGTGTGCATATTCTATTCATGTGATGGCTGTTATTTCTCTAGGATATAGTCCTAGGAGTGGGATTGCATTTTGTAGTGCTTTTCTTTTTTGGTGCTGATGTTTTCTTTGTTCTTCTTACTCTCCTGTGCTGAGTTCCTTTTGTTTGTGGATTTTTTTTTTTTTTCATTTCTTTTGTTTTTATAGGTTTTGTTTTTACTGAGACTTTATGTTTTTCTTCTTTATTTTGATGAGTAAGTTTGTTAACTTTCTTTGTGGTCACCTTGAAATTTATCTTTACCTTCCTAGATTTGAACCTGTCTATTATTACTTGGTATCTTCTTGCCTTCCTCTCCATTAGAAGGTTCTATACCTACACCGTTTATTCCCTCTTTTATTGTTCTGATGATGTTGTCATTTACAGATTAACCTCTCTGGTTCCCTGTTGTAATTCTTTTGGTTTTTGGTAGTCGTTAAGATTTCATTTCCTTGGTTGATATCTGGCTGGTACAATCCTGCATCCTATATTCAGCCTGTGGTCTGATGTTGCTTGTTCTCAGACCAAAGGACTCCCTTTAATAAGTCTTGCAAGTTCGGTTTGGTTTTTACATAGTCCCTTAATTTCTGTTTATCTGGAAATGATCTAATTTCACCATCATATATGAATGAGAATTTTGCAGGATATATTATTCTTGTCTGTCAATTTTTTTCTTTCAAGGTTTTATATATGTCATCTCATTGCCTTCTTGCCTGCATGGTTTCTGTTGAATAATCTGAACTTAGTCTTATTGTTTCTCCTCTGTATGTGACTTTTTGTTTTTCTTGAGCTGCTCTTGGGATTCTTTGTTTGTCTTTGGTTTTATCGAGTGTGATTATGATATGCCTTGGTGATTTTCTTTTGGGGTCTATCCATATGGAGTTCGTTGAGCTTTTTGGATGGTCAGCTTTTCATCTTCCATGATATTGAGGAAGTTTTCTGTCAGCAATTCTTCAATGATCCTCTCTGTGTTTTCTGTTTTCTTCCCCTGTTCTGGACCTCGAATCACTCACAGACTTTTGCTTTTGATTGTATCCCACATAATTCTCAGGGTTTCTTCATTTTTCTTCATTCTTTTTTCTGAGTTTTCCTCAAATGAGTTGTATCCAAGTGTTTGTCTTCAATTTCACTGATCCCATCTTCCATTGTTTCAAACCTGCTCCTCAGCCCTTCTATGACACTGTCCATTTCTGAAATCTGGCTGTTTATCTTTTGGATTTCTAATTGTTGTTTTTGTATGATTTCTAGTTGTGAATTTATTTTAGCATTTTGTTCCTGTATTATTTTCTTAAATTCTTCCATTTTTTTGCCAGTATTTTCCAAGAATTTGTCTGCCTTTTCCATGAATTTGTCTATTTTTTCCTCATTTTTGTCTGTTTTTTGCTTCAACTCTTGGATTGCTCTGAATATTAGTGATTTGAATTCCATATCAGGTAGTTCTAGTGCCTTTTCTTCTACTGGAAAGTCATGTGGTGTTTTATTTTGGACGCCTACTGGAACCATCCTGTTCTGTTTTTGTAAATGTTTTGATTTTATCTGCTGTCTTTGGGGCATTCAGTGGTTATTTTCCTCGTTTATTGATTATAGATTTGTTTGTTTCATCCTTCTTTTTTGTTTTATTTGGTTATGTCTGAGCAGGCAGGCTGTGCTTTCTTTATTGTTTGCTTGTCTGTGGGCACGATACCTTTTACCTCCTTCTCCAATAGGCAGGGTCAGTCACTCAGTTAGGGTACAGAAGGGCAGGTCCAGCTGAAGGGGAGTTTCTGGGATGGGTTGTTTGTGGCAGGTACTAGGGCTGACAGAGCAGATCAGGAGTCAGTGCAGGGCAGGTTCCAGTAGGCTGTGCTTGTGTTGCTTGAGAGTATGATCTTCAGCTCATGGTGCAAGTAGGCAGGAAGGAGAGGGTAGATTGTGATGTGTGGAGCTAAGGTTGGATGTGGGAAAGATGATAGAATACCAACTGAGATGTTTCAACAAATAGATACAGCACTGGAAGTGCTCACTTATCTATGGCAAGAAATTTGGAGGACAACTACCTGGCCAACTGACTGGAGGAGATCCATTCCAATGAAAGGTGATCCAACAGAATGCAGAAATTATTGGACAATATCTTTAATATCACAGGCAAGTAAAATTTTGCTAAAGATCATTCAAAAGTGGCTGCAGCTGTACATAGACAGGGAACTGCCAGAAATTCAAGCCAGATTCAGAAGAGGACATGGAACCAGGGATATCATTGCTGAAATCAGATGGATCCTGGCTGAAAGCAGGGAATACCAGAAAGATGTTTACCTGTGTCTTATTGATTATGCAAAGGCATTGGACTGTGTGGATCATAACAAATTATGGATAACATTGGAAAGAATGGGAATTCCAGAACACGTAATTGTGCTCATGAGGAACCTGTACATAGAACAAGAGGCAGTCGTTTGAACAGAACAAGGGGATAGTGCATGGTTTAAAGTCAGGAAAGGTGTGTGTCAAGGTTGTATCTTTTCACCTTGTTTATTCAATCTGTGTACTGAGCAAATAATCTGAGAAGATGGACTATATGAAGAAGAACACAGCTTCTGGATTGGAGAAAGACTCATTTACAACCTGCAATATGCAGATGACACAACCTTGGCTGCTGAAAGTGAAGAGAACTTGAAGCACTTTCTGATGAAGTTCAAAGACTACAGCCTTCAGTATGGATTGCATCTCAACATAAAGAAAACAAAAATCCCCACAACTGGACCAATACACAACATCGTGAGAAAATACTGAGGTTGTCAAGGATATCATTTTATTTGGATCCACAATCAACGCCCATGAAAGCAGCAGTCAGGAAATCAAACAACGTTTTGCATTGTGCAGGTCTGCTGCAAAAGACCTCTTTAAAGTGTTAAAAAGCGAAGATGTCACTTTGAAGACGAAGGTGTGTGTCATGGATTGCATTGCATCCCCCCAAAATATCTGTCAACTTGGCTAGGTCATGACTCCCAGTATTGTACGATTGTCTGCCATTTTGTCATCTGATGTGATTTCCCTATGTGTTGTAAATCCTATCACTATGATGTGATAAAATGAATTAGTGTCAGTTATATTGATGAGATCTACAAGATTAGATAGTGTCTTAAGCCAATCTCTTTTGAGATATAAAAGGGAGAAGTGAGCAGAGAGACATGGGGACCTCATACCACCAAGAAAGCAATGCCGGGAGCAGAGCGTGTTGTTTGAACCCAAGGTTCCTGCACAGAGAAACTCCTAGACCAGGGAAAGATTGATGACAAGGACCTTTCTTCAGAGCCAACACAGAGAGAAAGACTTCCCCTGGGGTGGATGCCCTGAATTTGGACTTGTAGCCTGTTAGACTGTGAGAGAATAAATTTCTCTTTATTAAAACCATCCAGTTGCGGTATTTCTGTTACAGCAGCACTAGATGACTAAGACAGTGTGCCTGACCCAAGCCATGGTATTTTCAATCACCTTATATGCATGAGAAATGTGAACAGTGAAAACAGGAAGACCAAAGAATTGAGGACTTTCAATTATGATGTTGGCAAAGAATGTTGAATATGCCATGGAGTGCTGGAAGAACAAACAAGTCTGTCTTGGAAGAAATACAGCCAGAATGATCCTTAGAAGCAAGGATGGTGAGACTTTGTCTAATGTGCTTTGGACACGTTATCAGGAGGGACCAGTCCCTGGAGAAGTACCTCATGTTTGGTAAATTAGAGGGTCAGCAAAAAGAGGAAGACCCTCAATGAGATGGATTGACACAGTGGCTACAACAACGGGCTCAAGCATAATGCAGTGTAATGGATTGTTTTGTGTGACCTTTCTTGCCATGGTCTTATAACTCCCACTCAGGTGACTGGGTGGGAATGTGCATCTAGGGTAATTGTAGCCCACAAAGGGATAGGTCAGTTTTGCCATCCCACTGGGTTTGAAATGAGCCACCCCAGAGATAGTGGAAAGAAGTTCCCACCACCACCAAAGAAAAACAGCCAGGAGCCAGCATGTCCTTTGGACCTAGGATCCCTGCACTGAGAAGTCCTGGACCCAGAAGACAGAGAGAGAGAACTAGAGAAGCGGCAGCAGAGACCTGGAAGCAGAGCCAACAGCAGAGACCAGCAGCAGGAGACGGCATTGTGGGCTTCCTGGCTCATGAAGAGAGAAAGCTGAGTGTGGGCAGATGCCGAGGGCCAGGGAGAGGTGTGCCTGTGAGCAAGGCTGGGAAGAGGCAGTCCTGATGGAAGAACTGTATCCTGAATGTTCCTGAGCCTGAATTATAACCTGTTACTTCCCTAATAAATTCCATAATCCTGAGTATTGTCTGTGAGTTCTCTATGACCTTTGCAATGAATTGTTGAACCCAGGAGAGAAGCAGAGTGCCATGGGAGGAATGATTGGTGTCAGAATTGATAAAGATGGAGGAGAGAGGTGCTTTTCCATTGTCTCTTTCCACAGATGTAGTCGATTTGATTCGTGTGTGTTCCAGCTAGAGAGGTCCAAGTATACAGTCACCATTTATGTTGTCGAAAAAGGTATTTGCAATGAAGAAGTCATTGATCTTCCAAAATTCTATCATGTGATCTCTGGCATCATTTCTATCACCAAGACCATATTTTCCAACTTTTGCATTCCAACCATGAGGAATTATCAATGCACCTTGGTTGCTTGTTTGATCAATTTCAGACCGCAGAAGTTGGTAAAAATCTTCAATTTCTTCATCTCTGGCCTTAGTGGTTGGTGTGTAAATTTGAATAATAGTTGTATTAACTGGTCTTCCTTGTAGGTGTATGGACGTTATGCTATCACTGACAGCGTTGTACTTCAGGATTGATCTTGAAATGTTCTTTTTGATGATGAATGTGACTCCATTCCTCTTCAATTTGTCATTCCTGGCATAGTAGACCATATGATTGTCCAATTTAAAATGGCCAATAGCAGTCCATTTCAGCTCTCTAATGCCTAGGATGTCAACGTTTAGCGTTCCATTTCATTGTTGATAATTTTCAATTTTCCTAGATTCATACTTTGTACGTTAATGGATGTCTGTAGCTATTTCTTCTCATTCTGAGTCGTGCCTAATCAGCAAAAGAAGGTCCGGAAAGCTTGACTCCATCCATGTCATTAACGTTGACTCTACTTTGAGGACGCAGCTCTTCCCCAGTTGTCCTTTGAGTGCCTTCCAACCAGAGGGGTTCATCTTCTGGCACTGTATCAGACAATGTTCTGCTACTACTCATGAGGTTTTCACTGGCTAATTCTTTTCAGAAGTAGACTGCCAGGTCCTTCTTCCTAGTCTGTCTTAGTCTGGAAGCTCAGCTGAAACCTGTCCGCCATGGGTGATCTTGCTGGTATTTGAATGCCAGTGGCACAACTTCCAGCATTACAGCAACACCCAAGCCCCCACAGTATGACAAACTGACAGTCATGGAGGGGGTTGGGGTGGGGGTCATACATAAGCACATGAATATATTGTCAAAGAGTATTCGCTCTCTTTTTCTGTCTTGTTTTATTTCTTAAAGCAACTTTTTATTCTGAAACACAGATTCATAAAAGGTTGTAAAGATAGTACAGAGAGGTCCCATCTGGTTTAGCCAATTGTTATGTTTCAAAACCAGAAAAGTGGTAACAGTATAAAGTGTGTGCATAGTTCTATGTCATTTTATCACAGGCTTAGATTTGGTAAGTACCACTGCAATCAAGAGCCTAAACTATTCCATCACCACAACGATCTCCTTAGTGCTACCACCTCTCTCTAGCATCCCTAACCCCTGGCAACCACGAAGCCTTTCAAAGATAATGTTGGTGTGGCACTGTGTTGGACATCTATTAAAGGGACATAGATGTGTAAGTTAAATGCAGTAAAGTTATATGTGTGATAAAAGTCACCTATGTATAGATTATATTGTAATTTCAAGAATGTTGTATAAATGGTAGTACACATACCTTTGGGGCTGGCTTTTTTTCACTCAGCATACCGCCCTTGAGATCTATCCAAGTTGTTGCATGCACCAGCAGTTTGTTCTTTTTTTACTGCTGAGTAGTATTCCTGGTATGGATGTACACAGCTTGTTTAACTATTCACCTGTTGTAGGACATTTTGGTTATTTCCAGTTTTTGACTATTACATATAACGCTGCTATGGACAGTAGTGTACAAGATTTTTTGTTGACTTACGTTTTCATTTCTCTAGGATAAATGCCCTGAAGCACAATTGCTGGGTTGTATCTGGTGGCATAGTTGTTAAGAGCTACGGCTGCTAATCATAAAGGTTGGCAGTTCGAAACCACCAGGCGCTTCTTGGAAACCGTATGGGGCAGTTCTACTCTGTCTTTTAGGGTTGCTATAAGTTGGAATCAACTCGTCATTAATGGGGTTTTTTTTTTTTGGTTGTAGTGTGTTTCATTTTTTGAGAAACTATCAAACTATTTTCTAGTTTGGTTGTATCATTTTATATCACCACCAGTAATGTACGAAAGATCCAATTTTCTCTGCATCCTTGCCAGAATTTTGCATTGTCACTATTGTTTATTTTAGCTGTTTTTGATAGGTTGCAGTGATATCTCATAGGTGGTCTTAATTTGTATTCCCTTACTGGCTAATCATGTTGAATATGTTTTCATATGCATATTTGCTGTGTAGAACCTCTTTAGTGAAATATCCCCTCATGTCTTTGCCTAGTACTGTTGAGTTTTGAGAGTTCTATGCAAATTCTAGATTTGAATCCTTTATCAGATATATGATTTGCACATATTTTCTCTACTAGACTTTTCATTCTCTTAGCAGGCAGAGCAAAAGTTTTGAATTTTGATAGAGTTCAATTTATCAATTTTTTTCCCCTATGGAACATAATTTTGGTGTCAAGTCTAAGAACTCTTTTAAGAATTCTTTACCAAGGCCTAGGTCCCAAAGACTTTCTACTATGTTTTCTTATAAAAGTTTTTATATTTTTATGAAAAACAAGAGAAAAACCTGACATTAGGCTACTCTCCTTAATATGTCATGATTTCTTTTGATTCAATATAGGAAATTCAGACAGTACCAGTAAAGATGGTAAAGAAGCTAAACAGACTTTAAACTTTTCCTTTAATTCAGATTGTCTTTTATTTGTCCTTAGATTTTAGTAAGTTTTCATGCAAATCATATGCATTACTATTTATGCTAATATGTTTAATATCTTGTTTTCTTCATGTATTCAATTGTATTGAATGATAGAAAAATACTAAACAAATTGGACTGATAAGAAGCAAAAAAATGTTTTTTATTTTTATATTTAACACTTGAATCTATGATTTTAAAATTTGAGCTAATTTTTGTATAAGGTGGGAGGTTTAGATCGAGGTTCATTTCTTTATCTATGGATGTCCAATTGCTCCAGCACAATTTATTGAAAAGGCTGGTTTTCGTCCATTGCATTGCTTTTGCATCTTTGTCAAAAATCAGTTGGGCATATTTTTTGTGGGTCTATTTTCTGGGTTCTCTCTTCTGTTCCTTTGGTCTACATGTCTATCCCTCCACCAATAAATACCACACAGTCTGTTTACTGTTGCTATATAATAAGTCTTGAAATTAAGTTCTTTTTCAAAATTATTTTAGTTATTCTAGTTCCTTTGCCTTTTCATAAACATTTTAGAATAATCTTGTACTTATTTACAAAATATCTTGCTGGGATTTTGATAGGAATTGTGATAGCATGTGCATCTATTTGGGGAGAATCGCTGTCTTTACTACATTGAGTCTTCTAATCCATAATCCATGGTATGTCTCTCCATTTATTTAGATCTTTGATTTTTTAAATCAGTGTTTATAGTTTTCAATATTTTTTATTAGATATACTCTCAAATAGTTTTGAACAATTATAAATGGTATTGCATTTTTAATTTTGGTTTCCACATATTGATTGCTAGTATATAGAAATACAATTGATTTTTGCGTATTAATCTTGTATTCTGGAAACTTCCTGAACTCACTTACTAGTTTTAAGTGGTTTTTTGGTTTGCTTATTTGTTTTTGTAGATTTCTTGGTATTTTTTATGTAGACAATCATGCCATCTACAAATAGGGACAGTTTTATTTCTCCTTTTCCAATCTGCATCCTTTCCACTTTCTTTCTTTGCCTTATTGCACTGGCTAGAACTTACAGTACCAAGCTGAGTAGCAATAGTGAGAGTAGACATCCTTGCTTTGTCCTCAATCATAGCAGGGAAATTTTCAGTCCTGCACCATTTAGCATGATGTTAGCTGCAGGTTGTTCTTTTTTTTTTTTTTAAATAGATGTTAGTTTTCTCTTTTAATAGAAACAAAGATAGCATTATAATTTACCCACCACTCTAAGATGCAAGAAACACCATTTTATTTAATTTTTCTCAGTCAAATTAAATCTTATCATGAATTTCTATGTTTGAGATGAGCATTCTTTTTTTAAATAAAAGCAATAGTTTAAAAATTATTAGAAAAGTTATAAAAAAATACAGAAGAACTCGCACTCCTGGTAAAAGTTTATAGTAACAACATTCACATATTCATAAATAATTTTAAATTTCATTTTATTGCGATTATATAAGATCACCAGGTGACCCACAGTTTGCCGTCAACTGCTAACCTAAAGGTTGGTGATTCGAAACCACCCAAGAGTACCATGGAAGAAAAGCCCTGGCGATCTGCTTTCATTAAGGTGACTCCTAAGAAAACCCTATGGAGCAGTTCTACTCTGTAACACATGGGGGTGCTATTATTCAGAACCTACTCAACAGCAACTAACAACAACAGCATTTATATAAAAAGTAGTGATCATATTAATAATTAGCTGATCAATCACTTGAAAATAATCTTTGTGCCCTCTCTTGGGGTTTTTTTTTTCCCCCATAAAGAAGCTTTAATTTTTGTGAATTAATTAGTTGAAGTAAGAAAAGCTGTCAGCAACTTATAGCTGCCCCTTCAAATTATCTTTTATGTAGTAATTGATAAACTATAATCACTATACAAGAAAAAAACTGAGCTGACTCTCATCTTATTGATAGGTTAACATGGATAACACAAAACTTTAAAGACATTATTAGATCTCAGTGAAATATCACCCTTGGATATTTCAATTTAGGAAATACTTGGAGCCCGGGTGGTACAGTGTTTAAGAGATCAGCTGGTAACCAAAAGGTTGGCAGTTCAAATTCATCACCCCCTTCTTGGGAACCCTATGGGGCCATACTACTCTCTCCTATAGGGTTGCTCTGAGTAAGAATCAACTTGATGGCAATGGGTAAGTTAAGTATGATGCTAGAGCTGCTCTTGGACTAGACCTACAGCTGCCATGGGAATTTCTTGCGAACCACGGTCTGTCCATTTGAGTATGCATTCAGAGCTCCAAACACTGTGTGGAGCTGCTTGCCAGAGCATCATGTGGGGAAAAGTGTCTTCCCTGGGATCTGAAGGGTCACGGAAGTCTAGGCCATCTTTACTAGGACATCTTTACTAGGACATGTGGAAACTCTGAGGATAGCTAACAGTGGATGCAGCTGCCCCTGGGGATGTTTCTGTGAACTGTCTGGATTGTCTTCTTTCCACTGGCCTCTGCTTTAACAACAGCAGTCACACTATAGGACAAAGGGCCCAGAAGTTATAACTGCTTAGAGTTCAATTGGTTCTTCGAATACAATTTGTCTTTGAGGGCTACATCTCTTCAACCAGCAGGTGGCAGTATACTATTATTGGAACTACTGTAGCAGCCATCAGTGTAAACTACCTTGGCATGTACTTAAGACTGACGTCAGAATCAGCTCTACAGCAACTAACAGTTTGGAAAGGGTAACTCCAAGAGCATATTGTACATCCTACTAATCTGAAGCCAGCTTTTAATTTGGCTATCAACTGCAACACTTTCATTTAGGGCATCCAAGCTGGTGAAGCGGTACATATTGTTTAAGCAAAAAACAGGTATACAGTACAGCTGTTTTAGCTGAATAGGGCCATCAAGCGTGGAGTGTAACTTCTCAGGGCCACCCTCCCCAAATACAGCAGCCCTTTGGGACTTTGAGTATCCTTCTCTGCCTCAGCTTTTCACTGGAGCAACAGACATATAACTCTTACTAGTCACCAACACTTGACTATCTGGCAGTGATTTCATATTCAGTGTTTTCAAACCAAGCCGTGGTGGGCTGGAGCCAGCCTGCATCTGCTCATAAGAGCCGAGTGTTAAATTGTCAGAGATCTTGCCAGCTGATCAACGTCACACTGGGAGCTTGAGATTGGCCATGGTGGAAGCATTTACAATGGAAATTATCTAATGCTACAAATTAGGACCCTCTTCCTCTCCAGCTGGTTATTAAATATTTACCAGTGTTCGCCTACTCCAAACACACGCTTCCTCCCTTAACAACATCTTTTTTCCTGTCTCCAAGTCCTACCAATCACCAAACCTCCGACTATCTCAGTGTCCAAAGCTCTGCTCTATTTCACCTCATTTTCCAGGGACACTGAACTTTGTACCTCCCTCCCCTAACACACACACACACACCCACACCCACGTGCGCACACACACACACACAGACACACACACACACACACACACAGAGGACATTAGCTACTCCTGCCTCTGGTTTCCTAAAGCACTTTGTTTATGTCACAGGCAGTAAAATACCTTTCATTTTATTGTGTTTTGCGAAAGTCTAGTGTCTGGACTCTAGACTGTGAGTTCCTTAGGGAGATTGAGGCCTGTGTCTGAGACATTGTGGTAACCTCAGTAGCTACTGTAGATCCTGGCACAAGGTAGATATTCAAATGGTCTTGGGTTGGGTTTTATGTTACTGCCACAGAATCATTTTCCATTTTTTTTTTTATGCTCCACTGTCTGACCCCAACTCACTTATTAACATTATTTTTTTTATTTCTCAACTTCATTCATCCTGATCTATTTGTTACATGTTACTCAAATCGTGGAGTCCCTGGGTGGCGCAAATGTTTAAGCCCTAAACTACTAGCTAAAAGTTTGGTGGTTCGAACCCTCCCAGAAAAGCCTTGGAAGACAGACCCAGTGACCTGTTTCTCAAAGGTCACAGCCTTAAAAACACCATGGAACAGTTCTACTCTGCACACATGGGGTTACCATGAGTTGGGATTGACTTAACAGCAACCAACAACTCAAACCGTGACCCTTGCTGTGCTCCATATCTACCTCATTTCCACAGAGACAACTTTTCTTTCAAGGTCTTGCTGAAATGCCATTTCCTCTACAGAGCTATTTTCTCCTTATCCTTTTATTCTGCCACTTTAAGTAATGCGATCTCTCAACAGTGTGAATTTTTAAATTTGTCTACTAACTCCTAAACGTCAGTTAAAAGCGGAAACTGAAGGAATCCACTGTGGTTGACTAGACCACAAAGAGGAAAGCTGGAGTTCATGAAGGATATTCTGAGAGCCTTGCCAAGTCACTCCCCTGCCCAGACCAAACAGAGGAGTGCGAATGATGTATAGAGATTTCGGATGTGGGGTATGATGAAGGGCAGCTTGAGTTCTATTTAAAGTGATAGCCTGTTTGGCTGTGCTCCCTGTCAGTGAGAGGGCTGTTTGTCCTCTCAAACATATCAAAGGTGCCCTTAACTCCTTAGAGCCCAGGTCTGTTAGCCTTCCTCATAAACCCCTGTTTGGAGAGATATCTCTTGGGAGGGAATTTTGGTTGGAAACTTGAAGAAAGCAAGCTTGACAACTAATTGGGAAGTAAAGGATATATCAGCTGGGAAAAGGCACCAATTCTGAAGTGGAAAATATCTTGTGAGGAGTAAAAATAGTGGCATTCAGGTGGCCCATGAGGCATTTGTGCTGCTAACCCTTTCATTAGTTGACTTCCTGCTGCCCCCCTCAGACTTCCTCTGAAGGCTATTGCTGCCATTGATGCTTCTGACCAGATGGTGTCACTGCTCCTGTCAAGCATTCCAGGAAGACAGCATAGAAAATAGCAAGAGGTGCCCTGCTTTATCAATTATCAAGAATTTTTTGAGCTACCGCTATGAGCCCAGAACAATGACAGGTGCTGGGAAGGGTGGTACAAAGAAATACATAATGTCATTTTTTATTTGTTTTTTGTTTTGGTACTTTGGTTAAAGTGGATGGTGTTCGTTTGTATGGGAAGACAACTTAATAAATGAGGGGTTGATTATGTGGGAAATGATTCTATCTTCTGACTTTTAACTTCCCCTCCTCGTTCACGCTTCATCTTCAATTCAGTTTTGCACTTCTATTAAGTGCATGCTATGTGCTATGTGCTAAGCGCGACTGTAAGCCTATACACTTGAATGAAACAGGGTCCTTTTTTCCTCTAGGAGCTCACTGTCTAGTGCTGGAGACAGATGTGTAAACCTGTAATATTAGTACCTAATAAGTTACATAAGTGTGTGCACAAGGTGCAAGGGGAACATATAGGAGGGTGTGATCCTCTCTCCCTGGAGTAATCAGAGAAAGTGTTACAGAGGACTTAACATTTTGCTGCTATTCCTTTCTCTTTCAGTTACCCACTTTTTCTTCACTAAATATTTACCAGGTCCTGGCATCCTTGATCTAGAGAGATAAACACATAAGCCTTTGCAATAGGAAAATAATATACTTATGTGACAATTAACTCTTTCCCCTGAGCCTGGATATGGCCTCGAAATCCTCTCAACACAGAGGGGAGCCACAACCTGTCATTTACCATTTGAATAGAGCTTAGACCCATTTTTCACCCCCAGTCCTGTTCCAAACTGATGTTCTGTCCCTCTATTCTGTTAATTCTTGGGGGAGGGGGTCTTATATTCCTGTTTTTGTGCCCTTACCTTCTCTCATGAAAGATTGTTTTAATGTTCACTTCATAATTTTGAATTGTGAACTCATCTTAGTCTTTATTTGTGGAAATCCTCCACAGCCTGGCTTGGGAATATGTTTTTCCATAGAAGTTTCTAGTTTACTGTAGTCAGGCACTCTGGAGATATTAGCATCTTGGACTAACTTTTGTTTTAATCTCCTGACTTGGGAGATCCCAGGCCACATAAGTAGTAAATGCCAGGCGAGATTTTTTTTTCCTGTGCAAGCAAACCAAACAACCTGTTTCTCTTTGTGCTAGCGGGTAGATTTGCTCTAGTCTACCCTTTTCATTGAGAGTTTAGGTTAGCAAGTAGTCTGGTTTTATTGGCGAGGGGGGAGTGGATGGCAGTATTTTCATCTCCACCTCCTGGGTTCAGGGTTTCATCTCTCATGTTCATGTGGGTATTAAAACCCCAACCTACTGGTTACTGGGACCAGAAAACTTCTTCCCTCCCAGGGTAGCCTCAGTGTTATTTTGTACTCATAGCTGTAGTTTTAAATTTCTTATTATTTGAAGGCCTTGTAGAATTCATCTCTTTCCCTTTTCTTGACAGCTCAACAAAGCAATTAAAAGAATGTTGACTGTAACTTACCCAGAACATCTAGATTTGTGGTGGGAGAATTTTTAGCTTACCTACTGCACAGAAACAGAAAGCAAATCCTTAATACCTTGTGTCGTTCAAGCAGTCCCGAGAACCCACAGAAACACGGCACAACAGAGTGGGGTCTGTGACAGCTGATCCTTAGCTGGCCATTTGGACCCTTCATACGTCTAGATGCAGAGGACTGCCTGACTCTCCCCAGGGCAGAAACGCATAATATAATACAGCCAGGACTCATGACACCCATTTTTAGTCACTTTATTTTTCTGTGCAATCACTTCAAATCCAACTGCCCTTATTAAAAAAGACCAGAGCCTCCCTTTTGAGGCCTCACCTTCTCCTAAATTACTCAAGAGCTCCTAGGGATTATTCAATACAAAGAGTCATTCCTCTTCCACAGAGACAACTGGAGAGTGGCAACCTACTGCCATAAAGATTACAGCCTTGGAAACCCTATGGGGTAGTTCTACTTTGTCCTATAGGGTCGCTGTGAGTTGGAATCTACAGCAATGGGTTTGATTTTTTTGGGGGGATGATTTTCTTCCATCCCCCAGCACAGCTGTGACAGTCATTCCCACATGGGGTCACTGTTGAACATAGATCCTGCTGATTCCAGGGGCCCATTGTTTGTTGTTGCGTTTTTGTCCTTGCTAGTACCTTCCTTTTGACAGCAAGGTTATAACTCTTAGTTCAGTTGCAGATTTTCAGCAATTGTTTACCAAAGCTTTTACCGAGTGGCTGGTTCTGGGGGCCTTTTAGCCTTAGCCAGTTGCTATGCCCAACCAGCTGTTTCTCACCCAGATGCCCTCTGCCTTTCTGCATGACTATAGTGTTTATTGTTGCTATTAATTGCCTTTGAGTCAATTCTGACTTATGGCAACCCCATGTGTGCAGAATAGTACTGCTCCATAGGGTTTTCAAGGCTGTGAACGTTTGGAAGCAGATCACCAGGGCTGTCTTCCAACATGCCTCTGGCTGTGTTCCAACAGCCAACCTTTTGGCTAGTAGTCAAGTGCTCAAACATTTGTGCCACTGAGGGACTCCTGCAATAGTGTTTAGACTGTATAAATCTCTTCCCACATCATTTTCACTTCTCACTTAATAACAAAAACAATAACTTTCATTGCTATAGTGCCTTGTTGTTGTTGTTAGCATTCATCGAGTCAGCCTCTGACTCATGGCACCCCCATGCACGATGGAAGGAAACACTACCTAGTTCTGTTGTCCAGTCCTGTGTCATCCTCAGGATTGGTTGCAGAGCAGACTGTTGTGATTCATAGGGTTTTTACTGGCTGATTTTTGGAAGTAGTTTGCTAGGCTTTCTTCCTAGTTTCTAAGTCTGGATGCTCTGCTGAAATCTGCTCAGCATCATAGCAACACTCAAACCTCCACTGACAGACGGGTGGAGGCTGCGCATGAGGTGCATTGGCTGGGAATTGAACCTGGGCCTCCTGCATGAATGGAGAAAATTCTGCCACTGAACTACCACTCCCCTTGATATAGTGCCTTACCATTTACCATAATTCATTGATATTCAAAATCCATGCTGTAAAGGAAGCATTATTTTTTCCATCTTAAAGAAAAAATAAACTGAAACCTGTAAAGAGGAAGTGACTTTCCCAAGGGAATTCTACAAATTAATGGAAGAGCTGGAACCCTACTTCTCTCAGCTCCACCACCATGTGTTTTGCACACTACCTCTGGCCACACAATAAGCACTTTGAGGTAAAAGGCAAATATCTCCTATATGTCTACACCTGTTCTTGTCCATTTAAGTGCAGTTCTCCTCTCTAATGGTCTGTGACTCTGAGCTAACTGATTTTGATCACATGGACTCTAGCGGTTGCAAACTCAACACTAGTGGTTTTCCAAGTATGGTCCGTGGACCAGCAGTATCAACATCACCTGGAAACTTGTTAGAAACGCAAATTCTCAGATCTCACCCCAGATCTACAGAGACAAAAACTCAGGTGGGGATCAACAATCTGAGTTTTAACAAGCCCTCGAATGATTCTGATGCACACCAAAGTTTGAGAAGCCTGGCTATACAACACACAGCATTTTCCCCATTAGTTACTCCTGGAGCAGTGCCCAGGGTCACAAGATTTTGAAAGCCTACAAAAAATGTTTGTAATTTGGAATGAGTAATTTAAAAAACATGTCTTCAAGTCACATAAAGAAAATATTAAACTGTAATTCAAAATTAATATTTTACTGTCTACAACATAAAACAATATGTCATTTTGACAACTGAGACCACAGTTCCTCTTAATTCTTTGATATCTATACATTATGTTTAATGTAGAATGTAAGTAAATTTTAATATCTTTGATACGATGTGTATTAAGGCATCCAAAAGTAAGTGTATACAACAATAAGCCTTGTTATTGTTGTTTAATTCTTGAGTATAAAAACTCAACTCTTTATATGGCATCTCTGCAGATGAAAGTTAGGAATTTGGGAATGACAGCCATTAATTTCCAGACATGTCTTCAGATTACTACAAAATGTTGGTGTAATCTAAAGAAAAGAGCAAAGGACTATATTGCAATGGACTCCCACTAAAATCGCAAATGAAATGAGAAACAAACAAACAAAAAACAAAGCTATATTCTCTGTAGTCCCATTTGCCTATCATGGCAGGATGTTGTGTTTTATTTCTATTTTCTTCCTATCCCTGCTCTTGTATCTGTTCATTCTCTAACATAACCAGGTTAGATGTTCAAGAAACATAAAGTGGGAAAGAAAAAAAAAGACATTTACTGAGTGCATCAGCTACTAAGTCAGAATCAACTCAGCAGCAATGGGTACTGTGTGCCTAGTGAAGGAGTCCCTAGGTGGTGCAAATGGTTACATGCTCAGCTACAAGCCAAAAGTGGTTTGAACCTACCCAGAAGTGCCTCAGAAGACAGGCTTGGTAATCTGTTTCCAAAGGGTCATAGCCTTGAAAACTCTGTGGAGCACAGTTCTACTCTGACACACATGGGGTCTTCATGAGTTGGAATTGACTCTATGGCAACTAACAATAACAATAGGTATCTGTTGTTGCTGTTGTCTGCCGTCAAGTTGATTCTGACTCACAGTGACCCTTTAGAGCAGAGTAGAACTGCCCCATATGGTTTCTTAAGCTATAATCTTTAAGGGGGCAGATCACTAGGTCTTTTATTCACTGATTTTTGAACCATCGACATTTCAGTTAGCAGCCGAACGCTTAACCATTGGGCTACCAGGTCTCCTTAACATGTGCTTAGCACACAATAAATACTTAAAAGAATCCATTGGATGAAATACTAAATTTGATCTTCACATTGACGTATAGGGCATTTAGTATTGCGTCCTTTTTACAGATGGGAAAACTGAGGTTAAATTACAATCAAAGGTCACGTAACTAATAAATGTGGATTCAGGATTAAATGTAGACTTTTCAGGCAGTAAAAACTTATGATTTTTCCACAATACCATGATACCTCTCCGAGAAATGGCATTAACAGTGAATATTTTCTCTGGACAATGTTTATTGTGCAAGGAGTATTGGTGCCATTAACTATCACTTTGGAATTTGGAAATTTCTGAAGTAATTTAGCCTTTGTATGCCAGTACACATAGGCATATATATATGTATAAGTATGAGAAGTCCAGATTTGCTATATTTTAGTTGAACTTCAAAAGTTGACATTTAAGGGAAAAGTTTCATATAAGAAAATCTATTTTAAGATTTTATTATTCTCTCTTCTCTTAGAAGACTTTAAATGCAGCAAGTCCCATCTATCTGTTTTGTACTGGTTGCTTAGAGACAGTCTATGGCTACCGCATAATTTGTCATCTATACAGTTACCTCCTAAAAATAATGTTTATTGCTTGATCTTAAGCCTATATGAGAAAGTGGCCCACAGGTACTATTGACAGACAATTGTTATTGTTAGTAAAACTAGGGCAAATGTAGTATGAAAGCTTTAGTTTGTAAGCACTCATTTGATCCAAGCCCACACTCACATACCTGGAAACACATCCCATTGGGTGGTCCAGCACTCCCCCATCCACTAACTCTCTGCCTTCAGTATTTGAGGAAGAGGTCTAATTAAGGAAAGGAGATTCAACACATACAATTTGCTCAGCAATAAGCTTATCCTCACAAGCAAGGATCTCTCATTTACTTTAGTCCTTATGAGGCTGTAGATGAATATCTATTGATATGGAAAGATGTTCATGATGTATGAAGAATAGGAAATAAAGGGCTACCAAATAGTACATATACTATTGCACCATTTAAAAAATACATGTATAAATATATACATATGTATATGTATATATAAATATATATAAAACAATCAAGAAGGATGTACACCAATATGTAATAGAGTAGTGCTTTGCAACAAAAAGATAATGCACTTCATGTGTAATTAAACATTTTTTGACACTTGCAAACATGGCATTCTAGACAGATATACTATGCTATCCTTCTGCAGCAAAGACCTGAAAAACTAAGTAAAATAGATACAAATGTCAGTCCTGGAACCCTAAGCACCAAATGAAGGGATAAAGAACTAGATCAAACACCAAATGGAAGAAGGAACTAACAGAAAACAGAGAACAAGAAATATTAAAAGGAGTCCTTCTGTTAGAGAACAAACAATGTCAGACAACAACCTGAGTCTAGGACACAGGACAGCATCAACCAGATACCAACTAGGTAAAGAACTCTCAATAATAAAATGAAGCTAAAAGACTTAAAACAGAAAACAGAGATACCAATCCATAAATTATCACAATGCCAAAGCAATAAAAGAGGGAAAAATGGTATAAGTATAGAACTTTCTAATGGAGAGGAAGTCAAGATGATATCAAGTAATAAAAGATTGATTCAAACTTCGGAATATAAGGGTAAATTTCAAGGTAACCACAAAGAAAGTTAACAAACCTACTCATCAAAATAAAAAAAGAAGAAAAACATAAAGACTCAGTAAACACAAAATCTATAATAATGAAAAAAAGAAAAGAAAACCCACAAACAAAAGGAACTCAGCACAGATAAATAAGAGGAACAAAGAAAACACCAGCACCCCCCAAAAAACCACAATATGAGAGCAATAAACTCAAACCTACCAATAATCACACTGAAAATAAATGGCTTAAATGCACCTATAAAGAGACAGAGAGTAGCAGAATTCTGTCTACAAGAGACACACCTTAGACACAAAGACATAAATATATTAAAAATCAAAATATGTTGCAACCAATGTCACAAAACAATAAATTTTTGAATGAGAAATTAACTTGAGCTGTAAACTTTTACCTAAAGTATAATAAAGTTAAAAAAAAAAAAAATCAAAGGATGGAAAAAATATATCAAGCAAACAGTAACCAAAAAAGAGCAGGAGTGGCAATACTAATCTCAGATAAAATAGACTTTAAAGCAAAATCAACCATACAAGACAAAAAAAGACACTATATAATGATTAAAGGGACAATCCACCAAGAAGACATAACCCTAATAAATACTTACCCAATGACAGGGCTCCAAAATACATAAAACTAACTCGAACAGCACTGAAAAGAGAAAGAGACAGTTTTACAATAACAGGATGAGATTTCAACACACCACTCTCAGTATAGGACAGAACATCTAGAAAGAAACTCAGCAAAATACAGAAGATCTGAAGTCAACAATCAACCAACTTGACCTCATAGACATATATAGAACACACTATCTAACAGCAGCAAAGTATACATTCCAACACACATGGATATACAACACACATGGAACATTCTCCAGAATAGACCATATTTTAGGCCACAGAGCAACACTCAATGAAATCCAAAACATCGAAATAATACAAAGCATTCTCTCTGATCACAACACCATGAAAGTAGAAATCAATAACAGGAAAAGCAAGGAAAAAACCTCAAATACATGGAAACTGAATAATGCTTTGCTTAAAAACAACTGGAAGAAATGAAAGAGGGAATCAAAAAATTCATAGAATCAAATGAGAATGAAAATACACTATACCAAAATCTTTGGGAAACAGCAAAGGCAGTACTTAGAAGTCAATTCATAGCAACAAACACACGTATCAAAAAAGAAGAACAGGCTAAAATCAAAACATTAGCCCTACAGCTCAAACCAATAGAAAAAGTAGAGTGAAAGAAGTTCACAGGCACCAGAAGAAAGGGAATAATAATTAGAGCAGAAATAAATGAAATAGAGAACAGAATAACAATAGAAAGAATCAACAAGACCGAAGTTCGTTCTTTGAAAAGATCAACACAATTAACAAACCATTGGCCAAACTGACAAAAGAAAAATAGGAGAGGAAACAAATAACCCAAATGAGAAATGAGATGGGGGACATTGTAACAGACCCAGCTGAAATAAAAAGAGTCATAACAAATTTGAGAACCTAGAGGAAATGGACAAATTTCTAGAAACACCCTACCTACCTAAACTAACACAAACTGAGGTAGAAAATCTGAATAGACTCATAACAAGAGAAGAGACTGAAGAAGTAGTAAAAAAAAAAAAAAAAAAAAAAACTCCCAACAAAAAAGATCCCTAGCCCTGATAGCTTCACTGGAGAATTCTACCAAACATTCAGAGAAGAGCTCACATCAGTACTGCTCAAACGGTTCCTACTCATAGCAATCCTATGTACAACAGAATGAAACACTGCCTGGTCCACAGCAAAACATACACCAATTCAACAATTTCTACATGTATGATTCAGTGACATTGATTACATTCTTCAAATTGTGCAGTCATTCTTACCCTCCTTTTCTGATTTGTTCCTTCCCCGTTGACATAAACCTACTGCCCCTCTAAGCATACCATCGGGTCTTTAGAGTTGCTATTGCCAGTTTGATCCCATATAGATAATTCTTAAAAGACCACAATGCTCAAGGCAGACATTCTTTACTAGTTAGTTAAGCTAAACTGTTGTTTGGTTTAAAGAAGACTTCAGGGGATATTTTTGGTATCAAGTTTAAAGATTATCTCAGGGCAATAGTTTTGGGAGTTCATCCAGCCTGCTTGGCTCCAGAAAGTCTGGAGTCCATGAGAATTTGAAATTCTGTTCTGCATTTTTACCCTTTTGATCAGGATTCTTCTATAGAATGTTTGATTAAAACGTTCAGTTATGGTAGCTGGGTGCCAACTGGACAGATATTTTGCTTTAGATGAATCAAATTAAGAAGAGACACATTAGAAAGGATCAAGGCTTTTCCTTCTGGAGTCAGAAATCCATCATTGAAAGGCCAGTTCAGGAAAGCCAAATGTCCAAGGGAGGAACCACTGGGACTATTCAGGGAAGGGGGTACCTTGTGTAAGGAGCCAGGAATGGGAGCTACAGAGATCTCTAGGAGAATAGAAAAGGACAAGAATGGTATCAGTACAGGAGTTCTGGAGTCTAGGGGGGCAGTCATTTGGGGGCCAGAAAGTGAAAGGCACTTTTTTAACCAAGGGGGCCATCACAAGTTCACCACAAAAATGTGCTGTAGTTAAAAGTCAGCTCCAACAGCTCCAACCTCCACAGAAGCCTCCGGTTGTCTTATTGCTTAATTATCTCTTCCCACCTGTCCTTACCTTCACTCCTGTCCCTCAGTTTTAATCTCAAGTTTCTTGCTTTTGTTCTGCTGTCTCAAACAAAGATTCTACGCTATGTCCTTTGGATTGATCATGTAGCTGGACAATAACTTTTGACTTTAATTTGTTCTTAAAGTCCTGTCTCTGGGCTCTATTGTGAAGATAAGTTTTTTTTTTTGTTTTTTTTTTTAACTGACTCAGAATAGTTCTGGGATAAAGAATCTCCAGGGCTACTTTATCCACTGGGCAGCACAGGCACAGATCCTGGAACCTATGAGCTTTTCAGAAACCCATGAAAATGTCTGAGTCCTTAAAAAATATGTATGGGCTCAAAATAATGTAAGAAACTGAAGAATTGAAAGTAATGAGTGTTTACTTAAGAACTACAAAAATAACACCATGTCATCTGTATTAATTGTCAACTTTAGTATTTATACAAATTTCTTTGCATACATAAATAATTTGGGAAGTTGGAATTTCTTACTGTGAAAGAATTCCTAAGTATGCATGATGATAGCTGACAAATCACAGCCAAACATAAATTAAATGTTACTTGTAGCCAGATAACTTTAAAGCAAAATTATAAACATACTTTTAAAAATTTACAGACAAAAATTATGCTTAATGTGGGATTAGTGTTTGTTTTGATGTATTTTATACCATGCACTGCCAGAAAACCAATCTGTCTTGGAGGGAGTATGGTCAGAATGTTCCTTAGAAGCAAGGATGATGAGACTTTGTCTTGCCTACTTTAGACATGTTATCAGGAGGGACCAATCCCTGGAGAAGAACATCATGCTTGGTAAAGTAGAGGGTTAGCAGAAAAGAGGAAGACCCTCAATTAGATGGAAGGACTCAGTGGCTACTGCAGCAATGGGCTCAAACATGACAATGATGGTGAGGGTGGCACAGGACTGGGCAATGTTTCGTTCTGTTATATATAAAGTCTCTCCAACATAGTGGAAATTAACTTGATTGCACCTAACAGCAACATATGATGTAGAGTGAAACCTCCATAATAAAAGCATTCGGGTCCTACCAAGGTCTGTGAACCCTTTCCCACCCAACTCACACCCAGCCCTTCTTTTAACTGGATAAGGCAATTTCATATGGTAGGCAGCAGGGTATGTAAGAAGAAGCTGGTTGAATTCACATCCTGGACTTATCAATTACTGCCATCACCAGTTGCCAATCAGTTGATTCTGACTCATGGTGGCCTCATGTGTGTCGGAGTAGAACTGCACTCCATAGGTTTTCAATGGCTGATTTTTTGGAAGTAGATTGCCAGGCCTTTCTTTTGAGGTGCCTCTGGGTGAACTTGAACTTCCAACTTTTCAGTTAACATACTAGCACTGAGAATCTTGATAACTTCAAGAGCCTCTCAGACCTTTTATTTGTTGAAATATGCAAAGATTTCTGGGAGGATGACATAAGATAATAAATGGGTCTGGTACCTAGTAGGTTTGGTAGTATGGGCTAGACAAGACAGATGATGAGTTAAATCCTTGAATTCTGTGGGAGAATAGAATTGAACAAAAGAACAGAATTGAGCTTGGGATCAAGAATTTAACTCAGGAATTTAAAACTGCAGGAGGCTTCAGAAACTTATTTATAAAGTTCAATGCAGTCTAGCGGGGTCTTAAGTACATTACTTAAGATGATTGTACAAACTGGGTCTTGTGATTGTTTGCATCATTGATCCCAATGATTCATCCTGTCTTTGTAAGATAATTATGCATTCCCACCCATTGCCATGTGGCTTGCAGGGTCACCCTACTGGTAGAATACAAGCGCCATGTCAGCTTGGCTGCGTGCCTTGCTTCAACCAATACAAATGCAAGATGCCTCCACCAAGCAACCGCTTCAAGGAAAATTGTGTGACTTGGCCTTGCCTCCTACTCTTTCCCCTCTACTTAAAGAATGATGATGTGTCCTAAATAGGGTCTGCTCTTTAAGCCTGGCTTCAGGAATGAGAATGCACATAGAGCAGAGCCAGTGCAGCCCAGCTACAGAGGCTCACATGAAATTTTGCAAGAAATAAATATTTGTGTTACAAGTCGCTAAAATTTTGGGGTTTGTTACCACAAGAAAGCTGATTAATAAAGTGTTCAGGAGGAATACTGTCCAAAGTGAGAGGGTTATTATCATTCTTCCTCCACTGATCTAATTTGAAAGAGAGGATCTGCATTAATCAGCAGTAAAGAAGAGCACCACGTTCCACTATTCCCAGAAGAGGGTTGTACATACTTTATAGTAACTAGCACTTTATGAGTCAGAATCAACCCAATGTCAATGCGTTTGGTTCGGTGTTCTTTTTTTTAGCACTTTAGCAGAATTATGCAGTTAACGTAAAGTGCTGCCCATGTTGCCCTGCCATAAGATTCCATGTCAGGGTGCTGGGAGTGAAGTCATGGAGATATTGGAATGGCCAGTAAAGTTACTTGTCTCTAATGACACCTCCTGTAATTTACTAACGTGGGCATTTTGCGTTTTTCAATTACAAGTGTGAAATACTCTTTGTTGCCAATTTGGCTAGTGTTAGGAATTCTTTGCAAGGTACTTTCATAAAAAATCAGCCTTAAATAAATCAACTCATTTCCCAATGGCTTAATTTAGCACGTAACTTCTTTATCCATGGTGTGAATCTGTTCTTTATTCTCCGAGCTTTTGATAAATGAAGTACCTTAACTCAGAAGAACATAACCTTTCATTACTTATAGCAAAGTAGCAACTACTAAGACTTTTTTAGTTGTTATTTCTGGTTTATTTTAATTTATTGATTGGTTGTTACTTTAAATTTTTCTTAGTGCAACCATCTGACCAGGTAGTTAAGCTTTAAACAAGATTTTCTGTTTTTCTTTTGTACCCTTGGAGTTTTTATAATACCCTGAACAATCCTGCACTACCCCATTGTCTGTGTGCCTTACCTCATTTGTCTTACTATCTTTACCTCATTCATTCAATCAGCAAATATTTATTGATTTATTGATTATTTATTGATTGTCAAGCACTGTTCTAGACCCTATAGCTACAGCAGAGAACAAGAAAGACAATGCCCTGCCCTTTCGGATTTAACATTCTTAGGGAAAAATTTGTCTAGGTAGAGAGAATAGGAACTCCAGATGCTGTGAGGCAAGGCTGAGTTTAGAGCATGTGAGGAACAGCCAGAAGGCAATGTTGCTGAAATGGAGTTAGAAAGAAGAGAGCGTTAGGTGATGAGGTTGTAAGATCGAGGAAGTCTAAATCATGGGGACATTGTGCACTATACTTAGGAATTTAGATTTTATTATTAACATAATGAGAAGCCACAGGAGGATTAATATTTTAGGAAGATCACTCTGGCCACTGATTGGAGAAAGAAAAGTAGAGGGGCAAGTAGAAGGAAGGAGACCAGTTAGGAGGCTATTGGAGAAGTCCAAGTGAGGGTCGATGGTGACAAGGACTGTAGTTGTGGTAGTGGAGGTAGGGAGAAGTGATCTGATTCAGTATGTATTTGGATGTAGAACTTGCTAACAGATTGGCTGTGAGATGTGAGGGGAAAAATATTAAGTTTTGGTTTGAGTAATTGGGAAAAGGTGGTGCCATTACCTGACTTATAAAGATTGGGAGAGAAGCAGATTTGGGGGAGGCAATAGGGAGATTATCTCTAAGCATATGAAAGTTCTGTATCGAGAGGCAAGTTATCTGTTCCCGGCCTTTCTACTGCCCACAGGCTTGCTACCATGAAGGTTGTCACCTTTCCTCCTGGGTTCTAAGTGTTTGCAAGAGCCTCTGGGTTATGTGGTAGACCTTTTTTTCTTTTCTTTTCCTTTTTCCCTATCACCAGCTTTCTTGTCCCTTCCTGCCCTCTAGTCCTTGTCCCTGGACTGCTGTGCCTCATTAATCCCATTTTGTTTTATGGGGCTGTCCAATCCCCTGCTGAATGGTGAACCTCAGGAGTGACTTCACCTCTGAGCTAAAAGGGTGTCCGGGGGACATACTCTCAGGGTTTCTCCAGTCTGTCAGGCCAGTAAATCTGGTCTTTTTTTGTGAGTTAGAATTTTGTTCTATGTCCTTCTCCAGCTCTGTCCAGGACCCTCTGTTGTGATCCCAGTCAGAGCAGTCAGTGGTGGTAGCTGGGCACTATCTAGCTGTACTGGACTCAGTCTGGTGAAGGCCGTGGTAGATGTGGTCCATTAGTCCTTTGGACTAATCTTTTCCTTGTATCTTGTTCTCTTCATTCTCCCTTGCTCCCGAAGGGGTGAGATGTCTGCTCACAGGCTTTTAAGACCCCAGATGCTACTCACCAAGGTAGAATGTAGAACATTGTCTTTATAAACTGTGTTATGCCAATTGAGCTAGATGTTCTCCAAGACCATGGTCCCCACAGCCCTCCTCCCAGCAATTCAGTCCCTCAGGGAGTTTGGATGTGTCTAGGGAGCTTCCATGACCTTTCCTTGTACAAGCTGTGCTGGCTTCCCCAGTAAAGTGTACTGTCTGACCCTTCACCAAAGTTACTACTTATCTATTGTCTGCAGTAGACCATTTTAATTTGAAGCCAGATGAACACGGGAAGAAAAGAAACTTTGTATATGGTTCTTATTATAAAGAGGGAGATACAAAGGCCTAGAGAAGCAGGCATAGCAATGTTGTACCATACATGTAGTAAACCAAGAAAAAAAACCAAACCCGTTGCCATCAAGTCTATTCCAACTCAGTGGTTAGCAGCTCGGCTGCTAACCAAAAGGTCAACAGTTGGAATCCACCAGCCGCTCCTTGGAAACCCTATGGGGCAGTTCTACTCTGTCCTGTAGGGTTGCTATGAGTCAGATACACTTAGTAGACATCTGCTATTGTTTCTGTGGCTTGAATTCCTTCCTGGTAACTGTCTTCAATTTTCTTCTGGTACAGGGGTTGGCAAACTATAGCCTGTAGACCACATCTGGCTCTTCTGATTTTGTAAATAAAGTTGTATTGGAACACAGCCATGCCTATTCATTGACATAATATCTACGGTGGTTTTTGAGCTACAATGGCAGAGTTGAATAGACAGAGACTTTATGGCCCACAAAGGCTAAAAAATTTATTATCTGGCCCTTTAGAGAAAATGTTTGTCAATTCCTATCATCATTTCCCAACTTCAAGCCCATGTGCTTTGGGTAAAATTGACTCCCATTCGTGGGCTCCCAGGTTTACCTAGGCTAAAACATTCTGTGCAATCCATTCCATTGGCATGAGTGACTGATTCGGCAGTAGTTATTGATCCCAGTTTGTCTAATCCAAGGGAGCTCAAGAATTTTGCTTGGGATTTCTGCTGGTTTTGAGTCCAGAAGAAGGTAGCCCTGGGAGTGCTATACCTTGGCACTATGCCATTTTGGGACTATGTTGCAGCAGCCTGTCTGAGACTCGAGTTAACCCAGGGCAGAAATAAGAGCTTGGCAGAGAGAGAGGACTAAATCTTGGTGATATATTCTGAGCCCCTGCAGTAAGTCCTGCCTGGATCCAGTGCACCCTGGGATGTACCCACTATATAAGCCAATGAATCCTCTTTTTGCTTAAACCAGGTTAGACTGAGTTGTCTGTCACTCGCAACTGAAAGAAACCCAATGGACATAATGCTGGATCATGATTTATCTGACATTGATATAAACGAAGAAATACATGCCTTTTAAAATTCTGTCTTTCCTATAAAACCCAGCTCAAATAGTTCCTTTGTCGTAAGTCTAAGCTGAAAGTGAATTTTCATTCCTTTATCCTTTTATAGGTTTTTTTTTTCCTAATGCAACTCTCAGGATGTTTAACATGTTCTACCTTATTTCACGATTATTTGTGAGGAGGTATTTCTACTGTATACGCTGTAAGGTTTGTAAGAGAATAGACTACATGTTACTCACATTTGCATCTCCCTTGGTGCCCTACACAATGCATATCCTCCTGCTGATAAACGCTGCTCCGAGTGATTGTCAGCAGCTCCTGACCTCTATTCACCTGGAATCCTGTCACATTCTAAAAGTTTCAACTTTAAAGGACCTCAATTCCAAACATCTTCTCAAAAAAGCTTCTGAATTCCCTCATCAGCTAGAGGGAGGACTATTTGACTTTGAGTATCACTCTTCTAGGCCAGCTGTCAACAGCCTCCCTACTAAGCCCTTGAGGGACAATGCCAAAGCCACACTATCTGTTCAAAGCCCTTTATATGTTCATCGGCTAGTCTACATAACGCTGGTAGAAAATCCCATAGACACAGATGATGGACTTCTGTCTTGAAAGATTGATGAGTGGGAGCACTTCCCATTGCAGGGTCCTCTATGAATTCTAGTTAGCACTACAATTTGCGGAGGCAATTAAACAATCGTTTTAGGAGCAGGGCAACAGAAAGATGACCACAAGGCATAATAGAAAATTGACAAAGATTTTTACCAAAAAGAATGAAAGCCACCAAGAATTGTCTGACTGAATATTATTTTTTAAAAGATGAGGGTAGACTGGAGGTCCCTGGAAAATACAAGATAATGGGTATAAGATATTCCTCAACCAGTTAGATTGTCTGAGTGAACTAAGAATGTAGGTATTATTATGCAGAGTCCTATTCTAGTTGCATCTGCCACTTTCTTTTGCTGTTCAGCAAACAGAACACATGCACTGACTTTCCCGTAGCTCAGGCAACAGCTCCTGCCCTCCCTGGAAGTTGTCTCCCAAAAATCGCACCGTAGAACCTATAGCTCCTTCCCCCAAAATATCCAAATCCGGGAAGCATAGTATTTGGTTCATACCTCATATTCCTCCCTCCTCTCATTACATCATGATAGGGAAGCATCTATGTAAACAGAGTCCTGGGAACTGCCCAGATCTCACATAGCTCCATAATGCCAACATGCAAACTTGCCTAATATCCCAGTTTTATGGATGACATAAAAGAATCTCCTCATTGGATTTATCAACTCAAAGTGTAGGTAAAGTTTAAAAATTGTCAAATAAATAAAATGAAAAAAAAGAAAAAGAAAAAGCAGTCCTATGTTATAGAACGTATTTCCTAAGCCTGTGGATTTAATGTCGTTTTTAATACTTGCTGATACCTCCCTAGAGAGGATATAACAAGTACTGAAAAAGGATGACATAAATCAGGAAGAATTTCGCTAGGGAGGAATTTAGGTTGGGGAGAAAAATAGAGTTGGGCCTATTCTCATTAAAAAAAAAAAAAAAAAACCCTCTGGAATTACACAAAAGAACATTTGAAATAAGACTAAAATAATGAAAACAGTTCATCTTTTATTTTTTAATGCTAAGCGTTTCAATTTTAAAGGACTTCAATCCCAAACACAGAATAAATCAGTATAAGTTGGATTGAAAATGAAAACAATCAACATTGGTAGCAGTGAGCAAAGATTTATAAGTTCAGAGTTTGGACCACAATTTTCCAAATCAAATTGCTTTTATGAATCTTGGATTATATACCGTTTGTGGTGAATATGTATTTCCTAACTTCTTTGTGTAGCACTGATCACACCAACAGTTAAATTTGGGTTCTTTACGTGGTTTTATATTTTAGTTCTTTAAAAGATGAGGGTAGAAGGTCATTGGAAAATATAAGATAACAAGTATAAGATGGTCCTCAACCAATTAGATTCAAGGGCCTGATATTATTCTCTTTGTTTTTATTGCATATCAGACAAAAATGTAATCACTATATCTCTCTATACCCTAACTTTTGTAGGGGAAGGCACCAAATGACCTAAGTAACATCAAGCCTGGCTTCAAGTACAAAAGTGAGTTTATGCGGAATAATTTTTTTTTTAAGAGACAACTGGGTTTGATTTAAAATATTTGTTTATTCACATATGAGTAAAAATTACTGAAAGTATCAATTCCTCCACATTTCTCTTGGTGCCTCCTGTGCTGCCACCATCCTTCATTAACTAGTGTCTCTAGATTCTATTTGTTTGTTTTTAATTAGATAAAGGTAGTGGGTAAGAGCAATTTTTTGTTTTACATAAGAGTGGTGTTTTCTATCCAATTGTACCTTTGTATCCTGTTGAAAGGAGCCCTAGTGGTGCAGCGGTTAAGTGCTCAGCTGCTAACCACAACGTTGGCAGTTCCAACCCACCCACTCTGAAGGAGAAAGATGTGGCAGTCTGCTCCTGTAAAGACTGCTGTTGTTGTTGTTGTTATAAGGTGCCACCAAGTTGGTTCCAACTCATAGTGACACTGCGTACAACAGAACAAAACACTGGCTGGTCCTGTGCCAGCCTCACAATTGTTACTATATTTCAGCCCATTGTTGCAGCCACTGTGTCAATCCATCTCATCGAGTGTCCTCATCTTTTTCACTGACCCTCTACCTTACCAAGACTGATGTTGTTCTCTAGGAACTGGTCCCTCTGATAACATGTCCAAAGTAAGCTTGACAAAGTCTTGCCAATCTTGCTTCCAAGGAGCATTCTGGTCGTACCTCTTCCAGGACAGACTAGTTCATTCTTCTGGCAGTCCATGCTGTATTCAATATTCTTTGCCAACACCATAATTCAAAGAAATCAATTCTTCTTTGATCTTCTTTATTCATTGTTCAGCTTTTGCATGCATATGAGGCAATTGAAAATACCATTATTGTCAAGAACACCTTAGTCCTCAAGATGACATCTTTGCTTTTTAACACTTTAAAGAGGTCTGTTGGAGCAGATTTGCCCAGTGCAATCTGCCATTTCATTTATTGACTGCTACTTCCATGGATCCAAGTAAAATGAAATTCTTGACACCTTCAATATTTTCTCCGTTTATCATGCTGTTGCTTATTTGTGCAGTTGTAAGGATTTTTGTTTTCTTTATGTTGAGGTGTAATCCATACTGAGGCTGTAGTCTTTATCTTCATTAGTGAGTGCTTCAAGTCCTCTTCACTTTCAGCAAGCAAGGTTATGTCATCTGCATATTGCAGGTTGTTAATGTGTCTTCCACCAATCCTGATGCCATGGTCTTCTTCATATACTCCAGCTTCTCGGATTATTTGCTCAGTGTACAAATTGAATAAGTATGGTGAAAGGCTACAACCCTGACACGTATCTTTCCTGATTTTAAACCACGAAGTATCCCCTTGTTCTGTTTGAATGACTGCCTCTTGGTCTATGTACAGGTTCCTCATGAACGCAATTAAGTGTTCTGGAATTCTCATTCATCACAATGTTGTCCATAATTTGTTATGATCCACATAGTCAATAAAATACAGGTAAACATCTTTCTGGTATTCTCTGCTTTCAGCCAAGATCCATTTAACATCAGCAATAATATCCTTTGTTCCACGTCCTCTTCTGAACCCGGCTTGAGTTTCTGGCAGTTCCCTGTTGATGTACTGCTGCAATCAATTTTGAATGATCTTCAGCAAAATTTTACTTGTGTGTGATATTAATGATACTGTTCAATACTTTCAGCATTCGGTTGGATCACCTTTCTTTGGAATGGGCACAAATATGGATCTCTCCTAGTTGGTTGGCTGGATAGCTGTCTTCCAAATTTCTTGGCATAGACAAGTGAGCACCTCCAGTGTTGGATCTATTTGTTGAAACATCTCAATTGTATTCCCTCAATTCTTGGAGCCTTGTTTTTCACCAGTGCCTTCACTGCAGCTGGTACTTCTTCCTTCAGTACCATCAGTTCTTGATAATGCTACCTCCTGAAATGGTTGAACATCTACCAATTCTTTTTGGCACAATGGCTGTGTATATTTCTTCCACCTTCTTTTGATGCTTCCTGTGTCGTTCAATATTTTTCCCATAGTATTCTTCAAAACTGCACCTCAAGGCTTTAATTTTTTTCTTTAGTTCTTTCAGCAAGAGAAACGCCAAGTGCGTTCTTCCCTCTGAACACCCTCCCTTTAGAACTTGGTTTTGTAAATTCAGGTCTTTGCACATTTCATTATTAACACTTTACTTTGTCTTCTCGAGCTGCCTTTTGAGGTCTTCTGTTCAGTTCTTTTTCTTCATCATTTCTTCCTTTCGCTTTAGCTACTCAACGTCCAAAAGCAAGTTTCAGAGTCTCTTCTGCCATCCATTTTGGTCTTTTCTTTCTTTCCTGTCTTTTAAATGATCTCTTGCTTTCTTCATGTATGATGTCCTTGATGTCATCCCACAACTTGTCCGGTCTTCAGTCACTAGTGTTTAATGTGTCAAATCTATTCTTGAGATTGTCTCTAAATTCAGGTAGGATATACTCAAGGTCATGTTTTGGCTCTCATAGACATGTTTTAATTTTCTTTAGCTTCAACTTGAACTTGTCTACGAGCAGTTGATGGTCTGTTCTGAAGTCCGTCACTGGTCTTGTTCTGATTGATGATATTGAACTTTTCCATCATCTCTTTCCACGGATGTAGTCAATTTGATTCCTGTGTTTTCCATCCGATGAGGTATGTGTGTATAGTCACCATTTCTGTTGTTGAAAAACGGTGTTTGCAATGAATAAGTCGTTGGTCTTGAAAAATGTTATCATGCCATCTCTGGTGTTGTTTCTATCACCAAGGCAATATTTTCCAACTACTGATCCTTCTTTGTTTCCAAATTTTGCATTCCAATCACCAGTAATCAACAATGCATCTTGATTGCATGTTTGATCATTTTCAGACTTCACATGGTGCTAAAAATCTTCAATTTCCTCATGTTTAGCATTTGTGATTGATGTGTAGAATTGAATAATAGTCATATTAACTGGTCTTCTTTGTAGGCATATAGATATTATCCTATCACTGACAGTGTCGTACTTCAAGATAGGTCTTAAAATGTTCTTTTTGACGATGAATGCCATGCCATTCCTCTTCAATTTGTCATTCCTGGCATAGTAGACCATATGATTATTCATTCAAAATGGCCAATACCAGTCCATTTCAGCTCATTAATGCCTAGGATAGTGATGTTTATGTGTTCCATTTCATTTTTGACAATTTTCTAGATTCATAGTCAGTACATTCCATGTTCCGATTATTAATGGATGTTTGCAGCTGTTTCTTCTCATTTTGAGTCTTGCCATATCAGCAAATGAAGGTTCCAAAGGCTTGACTCCATCCACATCATTAAGGTCGACTCTACTTTGAGGAGACAGCTCTTCCCCACTTGTATTTTGAGTGCCTTCCAACCCGATGGGCTTGTCTTTCGGCACTATATCAGACAATGTTTGACTGCTATTCGTAACGTTTTCACTGGCTAATTTTTTTCAGAAGTAGACTGCCAGGTCCTTCTTCCTAGTCTGTCTTAGTCTGGAAGCTCAGCTGAAACCTGTCTACATTGGTTCCAGAAATTCAAGCCAGATTGAGAAGAGGACTTGTAATGAGGGATATCATTGCTGATATCCGATGAATCATGGCTGAAAGCAGAGAATACCAGAAAATTTTTACCTGTGTTTTATTGACCAGGCAAATTCATTCAGCTGTTGGATCATAACAAATTACGGATAACATTGCAGAGAACGGGAATTCCATAACATTTAACTGTGCTCATGAGGAGCCTGTATATAGATCTAGAGGCAGTCATTTGAATAGAACAAAGGAATACTGCATGGTTTAAAGTCAGGAAAGGCATGCACAAGTGTTGTATCATTTCACCACAATTATTCAGTCTGTATGGTGAGCAAATAATCCAAGAAGTTGGACTTTATGAAGAAGAATGAGGCATCAGGATTGGAGAAAGATTCATTAACAATCTGCATTATGCAGATAACACAACCTTGCTTGCTGAAATTAAAGAGGACTTGAAGCACTTACTGATGAAGATCAAAGACTATAGCTTACAGTATGGATTACACCTCAACGTAAAGAAAACAAAAATCCTCACAACTGGACCGATAAGCAACATCATGATAAACGGAGAAAAGATTGAAGTTGTCAAGGATTTCATTTTACTTGGATCCACAATCAATGTCCATGGAAGCAGCAGTCCAGAAATTAAATGATGCATTTCACTGGGCAAATCTGCTGCAAAAGACCTCTTTAAAGTGTTAAAAAGCAAAGATGTAACTTTAAGGACTAAGGTATGTCTGACCCAAGCCCTGGTGTTTTCAATTACCTCACATACATGGGAAAGCTGGACAATGAATAAGGAAGATCAAAGAAGAATTGATGCCTTAGAATTATGGTGTTGGCAAAGAATATTGAATATACCACGGACTGCAAAGAGAATGAACAAATCTGTCTTGGAAGAAATACAGCCAGAATACTCTTTAGAAGTGAGGATGGCAAGACTTTGTCTTACATACTTTGGACATGTTATCAGGAGGGAGAAGTCACTGGAGAAGGACATCATGCTTGGTAAAGTGGAGGGTCAGAGAAAAAGAGGAAGACCGTCAATGATATAGATTGACACAGTGGCTGCAACAATGGGGTCAAACATAGCAACTATTATGAGGATGGTTCAGGACAAGGCAGTGTTTCTTTCTGTTATCCACAGGGTCACTATAAGCTGGAACTGATTCAATGGCACCAAACAACAACAATGTACTTAAACCACTGCAATTCTTATACTCACTAAAGCTCAATTTTTTTCCATCTTTAGTAGGAGTCTATTTTATCTTCTGAATCTTTTTGATATGATTCTAATAGTCCTCGTTAACTTCCTTATTATCTAATATGAAAAGATGTTCCAAATTTATCTCGTACATTTCTTGCCACAGACCTGGAGTCAGCCATTCTCTAAGAATCCCTGATTTCTGTTAAAGGGAAGCAATATTTCAAGAGCACAGTTTGGGCCTAGGGATGCTCTTTGTTATTGAGTTGGCATTGTATCTTAGCTTTTCAGTGAGAAAAGAAATATGTATGTGTGTGTAGTGTGAATTTTTAGAGATAAAATACCTCATGAATTTACACTGATATTTCCAATTCAAACTTAGGACTACAAAATTTTATTTAACCACTTGTACATTACATCTCTATCTTCTGACTTCCTCACTGAGATTCCCACTTCTCACCAACACTAGGAGTAATAGAATATTCATAATTGCTTATTTGCTTTAACCTACATTACACACATTACTTGCTGAAAGCAAAGAGGACTTGAAGCACTTACTGATGAAGATCATATACTACAGCCTTCAGTATGGATTACACCTCAACATAAAGAAAACAAAAATCTTCACAACTGGACCAATAAGGAACATCATGATAAACGGAGAAAAGATTGAAGTTGGTCAAGGATTTCATTTTACTTGGATCCACAATCAACGCCCATGGAAGCAGCAGTCAAGAAATCAAATGACGCATTTCATTGGGCAAATCTGCTGCAAAAGGGCTCTTTAAAGTGTTAAAAAAAACTAGGATCTCACCTTGAAGACTAAGGTGAGTCTGATCCAAGCCTTGGTATTTTCAGTTACCTCACATGCATGTGAAAGCTGGGTAATGAATAAGGAAGACCGAAGAGTAATTGATGCCTTTGAATTACGGTGTTGGTGAAGGGTATTGAATATACCATGAACTGCCAGAAGAATGAATACAAATCTTTCTTGGAAGAAGTACAGACAGAATGCTCCTTAGATGTAAGGATGGCAATACTTTATCTCATGTACTTTGTAAATGTTGTCAGAAGACACCAGTCTCTGGAGAAGGACATCATGTTCGGTAAAGAGGAAGGTTAGCAAAAAAGAGGATTGACACAGTACCTGCAACAATGGGCTCAAACATAGCAATGACTGTGAGGATGGCACAGGCTGGGCAGTTTTTCATTCTGTTGTACATAGGGGTGCTATGAATTGGAACTGACTTGACAGCACCTAATGACGGCACATTACATGCACAATAGTCTCAAAATACCATTATTCCTACAAACACCACTAATCATGACTAATAAAAACAGTTACATTTTAGGGGGCAGAATCTAATATATGCTATCCCCATTCTCTCCCTTATTTTTTATGGCTGTACTCTGTCTACATTGTCAGAGCATATAGCCACTGTGTACTCTATTTTCTCTTTTTTTACCTTCATTTAATGTTAGTTCTAAATATATGCTATATTTAATAGTCATCAATAGCCCTTATGTTAAAATCTCTCTAGATATTTTGGTTGTCTGAATTTGTTCTCTGGTAGGTACTTCAGGAAAGGCTCATAAGAACAATATTCCATGCATTCTTATAAGTTTTTAATGGTTTTTCTGTGTCCTTTATACTTGAAACTGAGTTTTGCAGGATACAAATTTTTTGGATCTTATTTTCTTTCCTTGAATATCTTAAATATGTTATTTCATTTTATTCTGACATAAAGTGTTACAGTCAGAAATTCTGATGATAAGCTAATTTTGTTTTATTTTAAGACTTTGTAATTTTTGCCTAGATGTCCAGAGGATTTTTCCTTTTTCTTTAAATGCAAACAACTTTACTAACGTGTCTTAGTGTTGGTTGTTCTGAGTTGATTTTATTAGGTACACTGTGTGCTTTTTCAATATGTGCTTTTGAATCATTATATTTTTTTATTTCAGTAAAGTTTTCTTGCTTTTTAGTTTTTGTTTTTTTCTTCCTTAGGAACTCCTGCTATCCATATGTTGGATCTTCTTTGCCTATCACAATATTTATCATTTTTACTGGAACAATTTTTATTTCTTTTTCCTTAAGGAATTATCTGTTGTGTTCATTCACTCATGTGTTCCTTCAAGTTTGATTTGTTTTATTTCTGATTCTTTCTTAGGTTCTGTCACATTTCTAAGTTTTTGAATTCTAATTTATGTTATTTTGTCATTAGTTATTTTTGTATTATCATTTATGTACAGTATCTTTTTTTAAAGTTCATTTGAAATGATAGATTATAGTTTTGATAGCATATGTTTCTGGCATGCTTTTATTATACATAGGTATATTATTCTCCCCTTTATTTCTTTTTTTCTCATCTAATGGTTTCTAATGCAAGAGATTTGGCTTCAATAGTTTTGTTTTCCACATTTATATATAAAATTAGTTGTCCTGAACTTTGTTCAGGAAGGAAGCTTGATTAAGATAGCTTTTCTAACCTCACAGAGCTCCGTTTTTTCTGTTTTCATGTAGTTAAAAATATAGCAGTATGCTTCATGAGATTTCCTACTTCTGTTCCCTTCCTCATTTTTATCTGGACCTTTTCTCTTATTGTCACTGTTGTTCTTGATCTGATTTTGATTCCATTCCCAACAGTGTGGGGTCTTCTCCAGGAAGAGAGCCCTGGCCTGTAAGTTTTCTTAGAGTAGACAAAACCCCCACCAGTTGCAACAGCTCTTCCAAAATTGGCTTCCTATACTTTCTAGTGAATACTTGTTACTATTTTGGAGCTCTCCTATTTTCAGAAGCATTAGATGCCCTGTTGCATCCCTCTATTTTTTCCCATACATAAGCTGACACAGTGCAAGTCTTATAATTTGCCCCTACTCACTTATATTTTAGGGCTCAAGGGGGTGCCTTGTCATCTAATTAAAAAAAAATATATATATTGTTCATAGGGTTTTGGCTTTGCCATTTATTTCCCCTTTTTTATGTGGATATTTGGAAAATCCAAAATCTATATTTTCACCACTACTGCTGTCTTCCTAGAATTCTCCAATTTCTTTGAGAATAGTTAGACTCATTTACATGGTTTTCATCTTTGAAGCTAGGAATCAATTGACAAAAGAAATGTGAACTAAGTAATGTACTCTGTGTGTGTGCGTGTGTGTTTACTTGGGGAAGTGGGGTGCTGTTACTGACAGTGTTGCTATATATGTATATGGGTGTATCCCAAAAGTCTGATGTTTTGACCAGAAATACTTTTTACACTTTGAACACGGAAGTTTTTCCTTTGGTTTGTGGTGTGGGCACTGTTTGTAGAACTAGTCTTTATTTTCAGGTGTATTTTTCTCTTGGGATGACACTGGCACTAAAACATTGCTAATTACCCAGTGACAGGTTAGTTTGTCTGCAACTATTTTCTTCCCTAAAATTCACAGCTATTCTGTTCTGGACAAAAACAGAATTCTAGTTGCCCTTGGAGTACTTTTTTTGTTTGCCACTTGCTTCAGCTCACTTTTCAGTAGAGGCCTGGGTAGGTCTAATCTCATTTCTACAGTAGGCTTCTTGAACAATTCATTTTATCACTTATAAACCACTTCATATGGTAAGATCCATTGATCTTGAGTTCTGATAAAGTCAAAGACTTGGGAAAATGGAAATGCTCATTTTAATGTAAGACAAATTTCTATTAATGTTAGTGAACAGAAGATTTGCTTATCTTCCTTTTTACTTACATCATCATCTATTTGTGATTGGATATCTTGGCAACTGAAAACAGAATTGTACAAAATAAGGCCTATTAAATGATGCAATTTAATGCAGATTTCATTTTATACTTTTCATATTTAACAGTAAGATTGCATTTCAGAAATAGACCTATAGTAGAGCATACAAATTCAACAACAAGGCAGACAGACTAGCTTTGTGATGCAAAGGGTTGGAAATAAAATGTCTACAATGGCCAGAGAGGTATTGTATGTAAACAGGGCCAGGTGTGATAAAATAAGGGTTAGTGGAAACTGAAATAATCTAGACTATTGAATTTGAAGTTTTATCAATTTCTGTGAAGATAAACAAAACATGGCTGTGTGTTCAATTTAGTGTCTGCAAGCCTGCGACCCTTGATTCAGTGTATATTATGTTTATGTAAAAGTTCTATTGAAGTGAATAACCAATTTATTAGTATGTATAATAAAAGATATTTGTTTAGAAAATTATTGAATTGTTTTACAATAAACAAAACCTTCCCATTTATACTCAAGAAAACTCAGAAATGTTTAGAAGAATAAATGAATAAACAAATTCTTTATAGAAAAAATATATACTTTATTTTCAACTAGAAAGGTGCAAACGTGTAACTTTTGGTCACACTCTCAACAAACTGTCCAGAAAACAGTCATAGTCAAAGTAGAAACAAATGCTTCCAGGTGGAAAAACTGATCAGCTATAAAGCCACTCGTTTTTTAAATAATGGCCTTTTGTTCATTAAAAGTGAGGCTAGCACATTTCCAACCTACAAGTCAGACTTCCAAGGACATCACTGCCTCACCTTTAGCAAACAACCTGACTTGGTGGACTGTCACTCTAACTGAACAAAATTTCCATTTAAGTATCCATTTCATGCTTTGAATTATCAGACAAGCTTTACATCCTACCTATGGTGTTCAGAAATTGAGGCTAACGTTTGAAATATCAGAGCATTAACAACCAAAACAATTTTAAATTAACTTAGATAACTGTACAAATATATATATACACAATATTTACAATATCAATAAAAAAATCTGGCTTGTTAGAGGCAAACTAACTTGCCACAAGCTGTCCAGTCTAACAGACAGGATTCTGATTCCTGAACACTGCCATTCAAATCGGAATGCCAAAGCTGAATCTGCTGTTCTGACTTCAAGAACATCTTGACTCAGCCTTTTAATGGCTGGAGAACACACATCCTAGTTGTTGCTGGAGCTACAGGCAGGTCATTGAGCTTACTAAAATTTTCCTTCTCAGTTACACTCCACATTACAAGCTCCCTTCCACTTTAAGATAACATCCTGACGGTACTACTTTCTCCTGGTACCCTCCCACTGCTCCCGAAGCCACACTCTTTATTATACATTGTGACGTTGTGAGCTAATGTGGTCCCACTGTCAAGTCTTACTTTCTTCAAACCAGTGTCTGGAGTTGATAGACTATTTGCTTGAATGCCACAGAGCACAATGTTTTGAATTTGGTGGGAATTTTTTTTTCCCAGATGGAAAACAGATTTAAATAACTTGTGCTAACTGAAATCATGTTTACACAAAAATGAGATGTGAATCAGTTCAAGTTACAGTCTAATGAGTTACTGTCTCTCACTCTCTCTGGCTTTATGCCATGTCTCCATACATCTTCCTGTAGTACAGCGATTCAAAGATGTCATTGTCTCCGGGGCAGTTGTAATGGCAGGCACAGGTCTTGATGAACATCATGCTCTTCTTCATGACCTCTCCATCAGGACACTTGAACTCCACGGGAAGGGTGGTGGTTCTGTGAGGGGTGCAGCATCGACCATCGGTGCACACTCCACAGAACTTGGCCCGGTAGGCCTTCACACTGGTGCAGCCAGAGAGCTCAAACTTGACAGGCTTAGATATTTTGGGGGTACGGATGCACTTTTTGCCCTTCTAAGGAAGACAAGGGAGAAGAGAAAAATCAATGACTTCACAAAGGGAGTGGCTTTTTTCAACTCTCTGTGTTTCTAGTCATAGTCTTACTTTTGTTTATATTTTGAGGAGAGGAAGTTTGAGCCTCACTTGCCAGTTTTCCAAAAATAGACACAGCCTCTCCTGGGATGTCTTGAGTTAAGTAACACTGTGGAGGACTTTGTAGTGGAAAGCTGGTGGTTCCTATTACACAATGTCTCATTCCAGCAAAATAGCTCCATGGTTAGATATTTTTGGACATAATGGGCCTATAATAACAAGGGTGGTAAGAGATCTAAACTTTGGTCTTAGCCACTATCATTTCAGGAAAATTAGTTAATAGAAGAGCAGAAAAGGTACCTTAATGTTCTCTTCCAGGTCAGCTTCACAAGGCCTGACCATGCAGAGGCGGCTCTGCTTCTCCAGCCTGCAGAAGGCGTTGTCATTGGTAACCCGGGTGGAGATGCCCATCCCACAAGTCTTGGAACAGGCACTCCACTCTGTGGTCTGGACCAGGCAGTTGGCTCGAATCATTGTTGGGTCTGGGCCAAACGTGTCTTCCAGTCGGTAAGCTGTGAGCAGAACACGCAAATACAAACTAAGAGGCGAGGATGAGCCATTCCCTTTACCCTTGGCAAAGTTAGGGGATCACTGTTACTGACAGGAGTAGGTCACACAGGGGGAATCACAACACTGACTTAGAAGACTCAACTCACCGGCGAGGGCAGGGCCAACCACGGTGTGGTCTTTGGGCTCATCACACACCCACTCCTCACAGCATTTCCCGGGCAGCTTGACCCTCCGCGGGAAGGGGCAGTCCGGGCTGGGCAGGCGAACGTCCATGCTGCAGAGGGGCACGCAGCCCACCGCCCCGTCCAGGCAAGTGCACTGGTATTTGCAGCTGCTCTGGAAGGACTCCCCACTCCGGTACACTGTCCCTCCGAAGACGCAGGGGGCACCATCTTTAGCTGAAGGAGAGGAAGGGGAAAGGGGGGATGCAGGGGTTAGATGCGTTGGTCGCTGGCAAAGGAACTGTAAGCGCGTCAGCAATGTGGATTGGGAGCAGCTAGAGTAAGGGATTCTATCTGAAATTCCGGCAAGCGGGTGGGCGTGAGGGAAGAGGTGGCCAGATACTAAGTGCCGCCAGGTACGGGGCGTAGGGCACAGGGCTGGGGCGGGGGCTGCAGGTCTTACCGGTGCACACGCCGATCTTGCGGTTGACCGGGGAGCCAAAGTCGCAGAAGAGGCCCTTGTGCGGATCGCAGGGGTCGCTCTCTGTGCACAGCTCACCTAGTTGTTTGGCGCATACACGGCAGCAGCCGCAGCCGTCCAGCACTAGGCTCACGCCGGCGGGGCAGCGCGGCACCGGCGCGGCCGCGCACTGGCATTGCCCGTTGCAGTCCTGGCTGGTGGCGGTCTGCGGAGAGAGGCGCCGGTCAGCGAGGCGCTCCGCCTGGCGACGCGGACCCTCCCCTTCCCGGCTCAGAGTTCCTCCCCAGCAGCCACCGGGCCGCAGCGGGGTCTCCATGCTTACCCGGCTGCAGAGGGCGAGCAGGAGCACGAAGGCGAAGCGGAGGGAGCCCACGCCGGCGGCAGACATGGTCTGGGTGCTTCGTAAGGAGCGGGCGGCGGCTCGGAGCGCGGCGGCGCTGCGGCGGGGCGGGCGCTGAAGGTCGGCCGGGAGGTCTGCCGCGGACTTCCCCCGGAGGTGGGTGCCTGGACGCGCCGGGCTGGCTGTCGTGTCGGGTGCTGTTGGCCGGGGCGGCTGCCGTCGGGCTGAAGGCGGTCGGTGGTCTGTGGATGGAGTTGCACAGGCAGCCTCCTCTCGGCGGGGAAGAGTTGTGTAAGGCTGGGGCGGGCGGCCCAGGCTTTTATACGCTCAGGGCAGCCCCGGCTCGCCAATGAGCTGAATGGAGTCCTACACAAACAGGGACATTCCTCGCATTCCTCCCCACCTTCCTGCCTCGTCAACTCACACCGGATTGATCCTGACCCCTTGACACTCAGCATTCCTCCCGTCTGAAAAAAGCTGGCACACTCCACCTTTTTTGGAAAAAAAAAAAAGAAAAGGCGCAGTATTTCCAGCACCAAATAGGATTTTTTCTTTCCTTTTCGTACCACTCCTGATTTATATCATTTAAAGACACGTCGACAATTATTATTATTTTATAGGACTCACTTCTGTGTCTAATAGCTGTGCCTGTTTTCTATTCACTAACAGAAATCCCTTGTAGGAGGTAGGTAGCTGAAGACGCTAAAACAGGCCTTCCTAAAATAATCGAAATGCCTTCCTTTTTTTTAATTATTATTTTTGTAATGACTTTAGTATTAGTGATTTGAATGTTTCTGAAACTCTCCCGAGAGCAGAAAAGGAGTTAGTTGATCTTAACAAGCTGCAAGTCTCCAGGTCGTCTACCTGCACAACTAGAATTCCGTATTGGAAATGTAGGCATTTGGCCGGTTGTCATTTGAGAAACTGTTTGGCTGCCCATTGCCAAAAAAGAAAGAGAACAAAGGCAGGGTATGAGTCCGGATGCAGTTTTCCTGGGGAGATTTCCAGCATCCTTATTTTGTTTTCTTTTTTAATACATGTAGAAGTTTTATTGTTGGAGGTGTGGGGAGGGAGAGGGGATGAGGGGCCACCAATGGTTCCAGAAAAATGGGTCCCTTGTTACGTGGGAGCAAATTTTTATTTTAGGGTGTTGGTTTGGTAGAGGCTTTGGGTGTTGGGATGCGTAGGAAGAGAGGGGAACTAGGGAGGAAGGATGTAGCAAGAAGCTTGGAGTTTATTTGGGTCATTTTAAGCATGATCATGTTGGGGCCTTTGAGAAACGAATGGTTTTTCTTACACTAAAACCTGTATTCCTCAAATATGGATTGGAGTTGGTTTGCCTTGAAGTAAAAATATTTGATTGACTAACAAGAATGGTGTGCCCCATTGTACTTGGCTATAAACTGCCAGTGTCAGTGAATAACATTATATTTGTAGTGACCCCTCACACATCTGTGCGTAGTGATTGTGACTTCTTATTTATCCAAGGTGCATGTAACTTAATGGAGTGAGATCAGGTCAAGGAAAGAATAGGTTTTATTCTCCCTGCTTGTGTGCAGATGTCAAGTATGGCTAATAAAACCTAAACACATCTCTATTTCTTAATATTGCTGGTTAGCTTCACCAAGGCTCACATTAATTAGCTGTGCATTCACTTAGAATCTGTATTGTTTAGTTGCTTTTTTAATAACTCCAGTTATTTTATGTATAGGGAATGATTCCAAGCCTGTGCCATTTTTGGCTATTGTAATCCCACATAATTTGACTGTGGTGTTCACCAATGAATAGATTGATTTTAGTTGTTGACTCTTCATTGTATATGTTTAAGATAAGCGTATCTGTTTTTGATGCAAAGAAAAACTTTAGAAACAATACTATAGATTTATAATTTGAAACTAGTGTGTTTAAACTGGCCTTTTTTTTTTTGGAGTTTCAATTTCTTCTACTGAAAAATAGCCAAGAAAAAAATAACCACTCCAACTTCAGCATAGACCACATCATCTGTGCACAATTACCTTGTTAAGCAATCCACATGTTGTACAGTGTAGTTGCATGTCAACAGTGGGAATGGCCAGCAAAGGGGGCCGCTGAAACTCAGGAAGAATTTTCATCATTGTTATTTAATGTTCTTTCCAAGCATTCCTCAAAGAGAAGAGGCCTAAGAGTTCCTATTTAAAGAAGGAACATTCCAAGTTGTGTTAATAGCCACATGTGTATTAAAGGCAACTTGGCCCCCAACGTTTTCTTCCCTTGTGGATGATTTTAACAGTTCAAAATATGTGGGAAGCCACAATGAAATCTTTGAAGGCCTAAACCCCCAATTACATCTACCACTAATGGCTGGAAAGGTGTGGTGGATGGGGAAGGGTAGGATGTGAAGTTCTAGCCTCACCTAGGTGGGATGTGGGCTTGGTGGTGAGCCGTGGTGGCTTGCAGGAAGAGGTAGGTGGGAGAACAGTGGGGGAATTTTTCAATCCTCAGGAGACTCTGTAAGCCACCACCAACAGCATCATGAGCAACAGGGTGGAGACTGTCATTCATGGAGTGGATAAATTGCTGGACTGGGTGACAGTTGGGTGACCTGGGTTGTATTCCTGGAACTGCCATTCACAAATCCTGAGGAAGTCACAAATAGGAGCCATATCCCAAATTTCCATTTGTAGAATGAAAATAATAGTAAGAATTAAAAAAAATGTTGTAGGGTATAGTGAGGATTAATTAGATTCAAATTTTAAGGGAATTGTTACTTTATTTTATTTGATCTTTCTAAATTTTCTCTTTCTCCACATATATAGCAGCTATATTACCATTCTGTTCTGTTGTTAAGAATGTCAAGATATATTATAAAAAGAGTCTGGTTTTACTGTAACATTCATACAGAATGCTCATGTGGTCCCTCAAGGTCTCAAAGTCCATAGTTAGCTCCAAATGGATGGCTAAGAGAAAACATGCATATTGAAATATACAGAACACATGCATAGAATAGAAAGCTATGCTGTGTTATAAGGCTAAGTTGAGGCTTTATTATCAAGACCCTTTTGAAGGAGTTAAAAGATTATTATTAAAAGAGAAAGAGAGAGAGAGAGAGAGAGAGAGAAGACACCCAAGACATTCAGACTCAGAAGTATGTTTATATTGTGATACTGACCATCAAGTGCCAGGAAATTCAAAAGGAAAGGCTGACACTCTGTCCTTAACTCATGCCATCGGATTTGAATTCTTGTACTATTATAGATGACTCAGCAAATGTTTGTGTGCTTCTGGGCGGTAAAGTGGAAATAGTGGCTTCTTATAACTTGGTCCAACTCTTGACTTATCCCAACCCTTTTGATTGACAGCAGGTCAGAATTGGGAAAAAAAGGTCTTTAAATTTGTATGCAAAATAGTTAAGATGCACTAATTTTGACTTGTAAGCAAGTGTTTATCTAGCAAATGCTTTATAGAGGACATTTTTTTTTTCCTGTAAAATGAGGAATTCAGTAAGCTGGCCACTCAGTCCTGTTTACTGAGCTATATAAGGTATGTGTGTGTCTACATGGGCATCATTTGTACAGGTCCTTTAGTTAAGTCTTGTAAGATGTTCAGCTGTGGATTGTACTACATTCCTTCTCTTTTTTGTTTTTTTTTCCCCTCTAAAAAAAGGTACTTGATCAGGTATTAGACATAGAGAAAACCTGGCAGGACTACAGGAAAGTGGCCAGACTTGGAGTTTTTTTGGATTTAAAGAGGGAATCTTGCACATTTTCAACTTTCAGTTGTAGACATTTTCTTATAAGAACAATAGGAGTCTGTGCCAGCCCTCAAAGAGGAAATCAAACCTCCCAGGGAAACATACCCGAAGAATGGACTCAGAGCCGAGACCCATACGCAGTGTATAGTCTGAGCTGTCACTTATAGGAAGTCTGGCCGTATATGGGCATCTGGACAGTGAGAGATTTGTTTATATGATGGGCTGGCAGTGGGCTTCCGATGTTGCTAGCATGCCTCAAATTGAATCATGTAAATGAATTCCACCAAAAATGGTGTGCCAGAAGGCTTTTTGAAAAATAGTGATAAATGTTTTCCTGAAATCTTCAGGGGCCCTGGCTTGGCTTACATTATCTTAAATTTGCCAGTGATGAAGGTTAAGAAGAGGACTTACTCTCTGAGAGTTCAGAGATGGAATAGAAGCGTGGATGTTTACCATCTAAATTACTTCCATTTCTTCTATGCTTCTTCCTTCTCATAATTAGTTTTCTGACTTTCTTAGGAGGCTTTCAGATGCAGACAGATGTGGCAGAAGGTAGTCAAGGCTGTGCCATGTGGTTGGTATTATATTTTTGCCTGTCCATGTACTTGCTTGTAGATGATGTTGGGGGGGTCAGAGGAGTGAGACAGGAAGCGTTTCATTTGTTTTAAACAAGATGTTTCCTTCAGTCTACCGTTTGTTTCACTTATTAGTTTAATCAGAATCTTGTTCTGTTAATTTAAGTAGAATCCTGTATTGCCTCTAGGCTGGCCTGTGTTACGCTGAGATGGTGCTGGAGAACATGAGTGCTGCTAGGGGTGGGGAGAGGTCTCCTAACACTTTCCCTAGCAGGTTAGCTACTCAGACTTACTACATTTAGCAACCAGGAGTTTACAGCCCTTTGTTTTATCAACCTGAGTATGAAACATCACACTGGTGGTACTTAAGGTAAGAAGTCAGTAGGAAAACAGGGAGGTAACTATGTTTTAAAAAGTGTAATTTGGGGAGACCAAATCAATAGGATTAGGAGGAAGAGAGAATTGAGACTAGGGGACTTCAAGGGATGAGAGTAAATACAAGGATAAATATTTTGAAAAGACTAGTGTAAATGTATGGGGATAGTGGAGTTCATTCAGTGGTAAAATTCTCACCTTCCATGCAGGAGACCTGGGTTCAGTTCCTGGCCAATGCATCTCATGTACAGCCACCACCCATCTGTCAGTGGAAGCTTGCAAGTTGCTATGATGCTGAACAGGTTTAGGCAGTGCTTCCTGTGTAAGACGAACTAGAAAGGCCTGGTGATCTACTTCTGAAAATCAGCCAGTGAAAACCCTATGGATTACAACCGTGAGTTGGGAGTTGACTTGTTGGCAGCTTACAACAACAACAACAGTGCAAAATATACATGAATGTGTCTTTGGAGATTCAGTTGGGGGGTCAGGCCTCATTAATTCTTCATTTGAAATGTGCCCTCATCTCTTGTCAAGAGGCCTGAGGCCCCTTCTCACAATTTTAGGGCTCCCTGGAATACTTTCTGAAAATCATTATATAGTGGACTTGCAGAAGGTGTGAGCTCCCTACCTGTCATTTACCTGCTGTGTGAGCTCAGGGAAGGCATTTACCCTCTCTGAGCCCAGACTTTCCCACCTGCTCACAGTTATTGCGCAGCCCAAGGAGACAATATTTATGAAAGTGCTTTCACATAAGGTAATAGGATTTTAAAATTACCCCTCTCCTTTTTGTTTCAATGTATCTTTCTTGCCATTAAGACTTAATCCAACTCAGCCTTGACTTTAAAAGCCCATCACAGTCTGGCTTTATAACAGTGTCCAGATTTACAGGGATTTTAGAGTGTTGAGTTCAGAGAACATCAAATCCTATTTATTCATTTTTAAGATTAGGTGCTCAGAATTGATAGAGAAGTTAAAAAAATGTAACTGGTATTTATCTTTATCTCTCATATCCCTTAATATTGTCTATATGAAAGGAATGTGATAATGTATTTCTCTTTTATTCATAGTCTTCAGGAAACATGAACAGAAGTTTTATACCCAGTTTATTTTAGGCACCTGATAGGGCATCTACTCCCTTCATTTCCATTATATAGTTTTCATTCCTTTTGTTTGTTTATTTCCAGATAGTCCTCCTTTTTTCAATGAAAAATGGCTAAGCTACCACTAATCCTTATGTAAGAATATGGTGTGCAAATATTAAAGAAACATTATAAATTTAATATTGCCAGTGCCCATTATGTTCTCTTTAGATTATGTTTCTAGGAAGTCAAGGTGGTGTCTTTTTGCTTAACATAATGCCACAGACCTTTACACTGTACATGTATCTGGGTTGACATTTTTCTTTTATTTCATTTTGTCATTTGAACTGTGCTACCATGAAAATGACAAGCAAGTTTTCAAACTAAACAAAACTGGAGGCCAGTATATTCTAGAATGCTGTAAACTAAGTTATTGAAATTGTCTGAGGAGTTTCTGAAATAGTTTCTCATGTGTGAATTATTAAATGGCTATTCCTATGGGAATCCCATGTTAAAATCTGAACATATAGAAAAGGCTTTTTGAGAAGGTGTCTTACTGTCTAGGCCAAACTGAAACCATGGATGAAAAAGAAAAATGTACTCTTACTTAAACTCTTGATATAATCAGATTTGAAGGAGAAGTGAAATAACTTACTGTTTATTTTGACATTAGAATGCACAATGGCCATTTTGTCTGATCAATTTAACAGGAATGCTTCTTAGAGCTCTGTGTGGGTGTGTAAATGGGTAGCCAATTAGGGCTCTATTACCTTCCATTTATATAGACATTTTAAATTCACAAAGCCATTTCACATGCACAGTGTCACTTCAGCTTCATACCAGCCCTATGAGGTATTATTCTAGCCATTTTGTAGGTTAGGAAACTGGGGCTTAAGGAGGCTAAGTAATGTAACACATGCGTGGTTAGTGGTGGAGCAGGGTTGTATTAATTTGAATTCAGTTCTTCTGAAGAGAACATCCTTGCGTTTTCCTGCAAACTCCACTCTTTCTTTTCTTCACATTCTATGTATAGTGATCTCTGAATACTGCATGTCCTTGAGCTAGTTATCTCAGAACTTTTTAAACTCTTAAAACACACACCCTAGAAGTCATATAACTAATTGGTAGAGTCAGTATTATACTGTGATCTGAGATAAGCACAAAGTAGAAAGATACTGTTTACTAATCTGTATTAGGAGAGAATCATGGGTTTTGACAAAGTTTTTTTTTTTTTTTAACATTTAAGATTTTTGTGATTTTGCTGTGTAGGCAGATGTGTTGCTTCATCTCCACTAATGAACTGATCCAGCTAAAAAAGGAGAAATGAATTAAGTGATGGGTGTGTTTTACTTTAGGGAACTTAATGTCAGGGCGTGCACTACTGTGACATCGGCTTCAGCCCACACTGAAAATGTTCAGTCTCTAGTGCTGTGCAATCTGGGACCAACTAAAGACATCACAAAAGTTTTCTTGAATAATTGCATCATTCTCTGATAAGCTACCCTTTTGAATAAATATCCTGACAGAGTCTCAGACAAGCCATCAACATTAAAGCAATATCTACTGTAAACATGTTTTTTTTTTTTTTAAAGTATGCCTTAATGAGCATGTTCCAGCATGTTACTGAGACAGTGTTTGTTTTATGAACTTTGTCTTCAATGAAAATGTACTTTCCTCAGATTGGCTACAGTTTGTATTTTAGGCTTACTGCCCCCCTCCTTTTTTTAAAGTCATGGAATGATTTGATTTGACTCATGGCTAGTTTCATGTTATTAATGGAATGCAATCTGTGTCATAACTATATATGGCAGAGATTGAGAGCATTGTCTAGGAATAGCAGCTTTATAGTGAGGGAATTTTCTCATTGACCCATGCATGTGTGTGAAAGTTAACAACTCTGGGATAAAGTTTCATATAACCACAGATGTGCTAATGTCTGGAAATATTTGACCATTAAGCTATATTTTACATATAGATGATGAAAGTTTATTTTGTCCAAATGGATCTTTGGTGGTATTTTCAACTTTTCTAACTTCTCAATGTTGGTTCTTCTTGATCATGTTTTTGCCCTTCCTTTCCGATATATGGCTGATACTTGAAGAGCCAGCTTGCATGTTTTCAGCTCAGTAGGTCAGCAATCAAACTTCCGTCCAACTTCAAATAGACTTTGAACCAGTCTTCCTTTGCAGTAGGCCTAGGCACTGCCTCAGCCAAATGTATCCACTTTTTAAGCAGGTCCTTCCCTGGCCAGTCAAGTAGATTTTTCCTGCCAGCTTCTGAAGTACTTGGTGGTGCCGCCTCTCAGATGTTCTCATCTTACTCTCTGAAGCCTGCCTTAATCTAAAAGGGACTCAAGAACTCCAAACTCCTTTATTTTACATCCAGCTTTCCATGATGGGAAATGACCTGATCTTGAGCAGAAGGGACAATCTGGAGGCTGTTTTGTCAACACAGTAAATGCCAAGGTCAAGGTAAATTCTTAAACTTTGCGTATGTGAGAGCAGGAGACCACAAAGCAGCAACGTATAGTCTTGGGACTTGGGCTGGAGTGTTGGCAGATTCGTTACCTGGTATCCTTTAGAAAAGAGCTCCTGGTAGTCACTTTGCTTGGGGAGCCTTAGTTTTTCCTGATGGTAATGGTGATAAGGAAATACTACTGTTTTACTGTTTAACGCATAACCCATTGCCATCGAATTGATTCCAACTCTTAGTGACCCTATAGGACAAAGTAGAACTGCCCCATAGGGTTTCCAAGGAGCAGATGATGGATTCAAACTGCTGACCTTTTAGTTAGCAGCCAAGCTCTTAACCACTGCACTACCAGAGCTCCAAAAAACCAAACCCATTGCCATGGAGTTGATTCTAACTCATAGTGACCCTACAGGACAGAGTAGAACTGCTCCATAGGGTTTCCAAGGAGCAGCTGGTGGGTTTGAACGGCCAACTTTGGTTAGCAGCCAAGCTCTTAACCACTGCACCACCAGGGCTCCAAAAAACCAAACCTGTTGCCATGGGGTTGATTCCAACTCATAGTGACACTATAGGACAGAGTAGAACTACTCCATAGGGTGTCCAAGGAGCAGCTGGTGGATTTGAACTGCCGACCTTTTGGTTAGCAGCCAAGCTCTTAACCACTGTGCCACCAGGACTCACTTTTACTGTTTAGGCGGCTCAATATTCAACCAAGCTGAGGCCTAGAAAGCAAAAATGGAGTAGGGGTAAGGAAGACATCAATAGATCATTAAAAAAAAAAACTTCGCAATTTACATTTTATTTTAAGAGTAAAGCCTGACAAAATAAACTTGATTCATATTTCATTAAACAACATTTTCAACAATTCTAGCTTGACAGTCTAATATGAGATTTTATTATTTAAAATAAGTTAATTCTTTAGTTTGAAGCATTTCATAAAATTAGCCACCATTTTGGATTTAGGTAGGCCAACTTTTTGTTATCCCAATTTCAAATGTCCTATTGATAGAGATAATAATATAGAATTTATTTGAGTACAGAATTTGCTGGACTTTGTATTTCTCTTCCTGGCTAATTCAGGAGAGTTTTTTTTTTTTCTTTTCTTTTTTTCGTATTTCATTATTTAGCTGTATGATTAAATGTCTGACATTGAACCAATCACTTAATCTCTCTGAGCCTCAGTTGGCTTCTCCTAACTTGAGATAATAGTAGTGCCCACTTTGTAAGATTGTTGTGAGAATATGTGAGGATTAAAAAAAACCCATTGCAACTGAGTTGATTCCCACTCAGACTGACCCTATAGGGCAGAGTAGAACTACCCCATAGGGTTTCCAAGGAGCAGCTGGTGGATTTAAACTGCTGACCTTTTGGTTTGCAGCCAGGCTCTTAACTACTGCGCCACCAGGGCTCCCTGTGAGGATTAAATATGAAAAATCTTGTAAAGTACCTAGTGCAACGCTTATCGCAGAGTAAGCACTCAATAAATGTTTGTTAAAGTAAAATAAAGTTTTCCTTTTCGTTCATCTCTAAATATCTTTAGATGCCGCATTTCTACCTTGGCACATTTGCCAAATATTAGCTCTTGGCTCTTTAGGTTTCAGGGTCATGTGTTTATGCAGATTACTCGAAAAGAAAAGGTGTGACAGTTCACACTGACAGCCTTTTTCCAGCAGGACACATACCATTGTATGTTTCACTTGTGAATGCTTTATGAATTGTGACTCTGTCCTTAGGATCCTGTTTTCTGTTTTTTTGCCATCAAATTACCACAGTGGGGAGTATAAGTTCTTGAAAGAAGCAAAGAATACCGTTTAAGGAATATGATACCAATTATTATTAAGAATGTCCGTATCCAAAGCATCTAAACATTATATTAATATTCATGAGAAAGTAGAAATACTTATGATAAAATAATTAATGAGGCTACTATTCAGTCTTGAATTTAAAATTCTGTGATAGTTATAAAAATGGTGCCTGGAAAATATGACTTAGTGGGGTGAATGTGTGTGTATGTATGTGTCTGTGTCCGCACGCGCATGGGTATCCTGGTGCTGTAGGAGAGGAGAAATTTTAAGTTTCTAGTCTGTTTTACTTTTTGCCATTAAAGTCATGAAATGAAAGAGAGGGAGGGAAAGAAAGCTAGTTAAAGTGAGAGAGGCTAGTATATATGAAATGAAAATCAGAACGACTTAGGTACAATGATGTCATACAATATGGATGGTACTGAATCCACTCTGTATGGGGGAGTTTAACCTTATGAAATTCAGTATCTAGATAAGACAATTCCAAAGAGGAACTGTGCAAGTGGAAAATGAAATATCCCTTTTAATTATACATTTGTATGTAATAGCTACAAAAGCCATGACTTAATTTTATAATACTAATAGCCAAAAATATGGTTATTTCCTCTGCCTCTTTGGAGAAAGTTAGGCACAGAAAAAGTCCTAGGGAAGCAGAATGGAGAATCTTAAAGGTTGGGTAGGTTGATTGCGGCAACAGTATGGCCCTTTCCTGTTGGGAAGTGGTCATCTTGGCACATGATTAGGTCAGTCCTTTCTTTTATCTCTCTGCTCTCCCCAAAGTCCTCCCTCTGGACTTCCTGGTCTGCTACAGTTGAGACCACATCTGCCACACTGTTCATCCCTTTCCCCCTCCTCAGTTTGGTGCAGTGTTCTGAAGAAACCCTGCCTTAAAGATTCTTTTTCTTATGGGATTTCCTCATGTGTGTCTTTCCTAGCTGTTTGCAAGGCACCCTGCTTCCTGATTTTCTGACTTAAGGCCTTTGCACCAGGCTCATACTCTACCATTGTACCCCAGCGCTTGCCACCATCATGGATTACCCCAACATGCACCAGAACAACCATCCAGACTTATTTCTAAGTTCTTGTTGGGTTAACTCCCTCCTTCTAATCCTATCAAGCCTTGCCCTGAATCTTGCCACTACTCAGAAATAACTGCTGCAGCCACTTGGGTCCCAAATCACGTGTCCTTTCCTGCTCTCCCTCACTCAGTTATCCTTTATGTCATTTCTTTGAGCTGATTTGATCTTTGGTCTCAGGACCCCTTCCTTTTCTCCTGGACATGCGGCTTCACTTCCTTCTCTATGCATGCAAAGCTCACAGTGTTTCATTCTGTTTATCACCTCTCACATTCAGCCTCTCAGCCTTTTTTCAAGTCAACCACCTGCCTTAGTTGTTCCTACACATCTGTGGTCTCTAGTCTCAGCTGGGCCCTCAGTTCTGCTATATTGTGTTTTTGGTTGCTCTGGTCAGCTCTTTCCTATCATTTCCATGTGTCCCTCCCAAATCTGACTGCTTCCATCAAGGTTCCTACCCCGTCACTGCCTCTCAGCTTATCAGCTTTCTTACTCAGGGTTTATGGGTTCTCACCCTCCTCTTCTCTCCTTTATCTAGAGCTGCTGTGTTCAGTTTGGTCACTACTAGCCACATTTGGCTATTTAAATTAATTTAAATTAAAGATTCAGTTCCTCAGTTGTACAAGTTATTTAAGTGCTCAGTAACCACATATGGCTACTGGCTATTGTATTGGATTGTATGGAGAACATTTCCATTATTACAGAAAGTTTGATTAGACAGAGCTGGTCCAGAGCAGAGCTCTAGCTATATTTTTTACCCAATTTCCTCCTATTTTTGTTGGGGCCATGTTCTCGCTTTTGACCTTTCTCTTGTCTTTCAGTTTCTTCTCTAGTGGCTTCTTTTCAGCCTAGAAACTGTACATTTCTTTCACAGAAAAAACAAACAAAATAAAACAACCCTCCCTTTGTCCTGCGTGTCTCTCCAGATGCTGTTTTTTGTTTTTCCACTCTGAAACTCCTAGAACACACACATACTCACACACAGCAGCAATAACAAATACACGCACACACATATATGCAGTGAAACAATTTTATGAAACAATTTTTATTGTTACTATAGATGATACTCTTGGTATTTTAAAAATCTGTTCCATTCATTGCATTTCAAAAAATGCTGGCCCTGACCTCCAAGTTAATTTTACTATCTAATTGACCCACATTCGGAAAATATACAATGATATGCTTATTGGCAATAAGATTTATACAGCCCTGGAATGCTAGGTGATGAGGATACCCAGCCTAAATAAGTAATGGAAGGAGATGGTATGAGGATGTGAGGTTGGGGCATGCTCTGGACATTTTGGGACCACAAGTGGAGCACCTATGGTTGTTAGCAGAACATATTATGTTAGCAGAGCATATTATGTGAATCCAGGAACTAAGGTGACAGTGAAATACAGAGCAGAGACACAGAGAAAACCTGGGTGCTTGATGCAAAATCAAGCCTTGCCTGAAGTTTGCCTCATCTCTCAACTTATCAGTTTCATGAGCCAGTATGTTCCATTTTTTGTTTTGCTGGTGATTTTTGGATATTGCACCACAAAATATCCTAGTTGATACAGACTTTATCTGTGTAAGAGTGATATGGTTTTATTTTCACATTTCTGTTTTCTAATGTAATTACTTAGAACTTTTCTAAATTCCATCATAGTATTGGGATACAACAGTGCTTCCCAGTTTTTTGTTTTTTACCTCATGGAATACATAGAAAATGATAATATCTTCATGGAATTTGCGGGCAAAGGGTGAGGCTATTTATAAACAGCAGAAGCCAGTCTGATAGCTCTGCCTCCCAGGCCCATGCAGCTGTCTTGAGGGCTGAGGGGGTACCTAGGTGTATGTGTAACCCATCTGGAGTCACCAGCTTGAGTTTACAGAAGTAAATATTTGATTTTGTCGAAGAAGGATGCCTCCTCTAGTGTAAAGCCCGTTGTTCTTCTCTAAGATAGCTGTGCATCTATTATGACCTACAACTTCAGTAAATAATGAGTTAGTGGATAACTTTCTATCTCTGTTTTAAGCATTTGTTACAGAGGACATGATTTCAGGCAAGTAGTTATTCAGTAGTAGCCTCTTCTCTTTGTGATCCTATATCCACTTTAATTATGCTAAGATGTGTCTGGAGTTAATAAAGAAAAAAAAAATGGATGAGTGCAAAGTAACACCAGGGCTGGCTGTAGGGGCCATTCTGCTATTCTCCTCTGCATGCAAATCTTTCTTCTCTTTTCTTTATCCTTATGTTCCTGCTGTTTATCCCCATTATTTTTCTTTCTTTATTCTCTGCCTGTGTTTTATACCATAGTACTGCTATCTCCCATCAAAGAGTGGAGGTAAAGCCTTTGCTAATGCTTTTTCTAAGAAACTCACAAAGAAAAGAAACAGAGAACAATCATCTTAGTTTCTTCCCGTTTATTTGCTCTCTGAAAGCTCTAAAATTCTGGAAGGGAAAAGGTATAGAATTTCCTTTAGTTTAAAGATATCAGAGATCATAGGAGAGCTTACTGGCAAATTGTTACTTTTTTTTTTTTAAGTCTCTAGGTAATTGAAAGTATTTCTTGGAAGTGGACTTCTGAGTATTTGTGAATAACCTCTTACACAGCATCAAGTACAAACAAATCCGCCATTGAATGAATTCCTTATATAAAGTTGGAGGCTAGCTTGAACTTTAAAATAGCCTACAAATATTCTATATTTAGCTAAAATTGTATAATTACCAAGGTCCTAGGAATTATGATGATTTATAGTATAGCATATTTGTATCAATTCGTAGGTAACTGTTTTGTATTTATTGATTATATAAATAAAATTTCTGAGGTATACGTATCCGGTAAGTTTGTGCTTTTCAGAATATTAGGGAATTATGTTTATTTTATTTAGGCCATAATTTACAAGGTAAATAATGCTCTAGAAATTTGGATATTTATTCTAGTAGGTGTTTAGGAAAAGTTGATGACTGGCTGATGGAATTTAAAAAATGAATGCAATTGTCAAAGTTGCTTCACTTTAGGCATAAGAAGATCTTAGTGTTAAACTCTCCCAGACTAACAGAGCTATTCAAATGCCCCCAGATAAAAATCATTCAGTCATTTATTGTTGTTTTCCTCTTAATTAAATAAATAATTCCCAAATTTACTGAGCATTTGGTATATTTCTAACACTGTGTTAAATACAGTAGTGTATGAAAAGATACCTAGTTCTTGCTTGCAAGGATCTATTTGTGGAAGCAAAATATATATATGACAACAAGTTAAACCAGTGACCTTCACAGTAATAAGACTTGGGAAACAAAGGACACTAAAGACTGTATGGTTGGTGTAATGTAATATGTCATGACCCTGAAATTAGAATTTTTGAGGACCTTTAGAGTACAGATTTTGGTAGAGACACACACCATGAGGCTTGAGAGCTCAGTCATTAAATGATCATGGAGGGATATAGCATTAAGTGTTGTATGAGTGAAGAGAAGGGAGATGGAACCAACCTGAAAAAACCCACCCTGACCCTTCTGTATGGATACAAACTGGCTCTACCTTAAAGGATGAGGGAGAGAGGACAGGCATGGGTATTGTAGGCCTCAGGCATGGTGTGCACGGTCTTGACTTTGGAGTCCTGTGGCATGTATGGAAGAGAGAAGATGGGTTGTTTTGACCTGAGCCAATGTCTTTGGTGGTGGTGAGGTTGGAAAGATTAAGGAAGGCACTGCAGTGTAGAAGCCAGAGTCCTAATCCTAATTTCTTTCTTTTGTTTTTTTTTTTTTTTTTTTCACTCTAACATTCAGAATACATCACTTTCATTTTTTGCTCTTTGTTAAGAAACCCTGATGGTGCGATGGATAAATGGTCAGCTGTTAACTGAAAGGTTGGCAGTTCAGACTCACACACCAGTTTGGCAGGAGAAAGACCTAATGATCTGCTTCTGTAGAGATTACAACCAAGAAAACCCTGTGGGACACACAGAGTTGCTGTGAGCCAAAATTGGCTTGATGACACCTAACAACAATAATATTCTTTTGTAATATATATATTTTGCTTCATAATAGGGATTATGAGAGATTATGATTATTTTCAGGGATTAGAGAATTTTAAGAAGATACTTTCAATTTTGTAGAGTGAAATTAAGAGAACCCCCAAGCTAAGAATTAGTCATGCTTAAAATTTTTTAATACCTCTCTTTATCTCCTCTTGTCTTAATTAATGACATTATTATTTTTTTACTCTCCACAACTTGCAAAGTTCTGGGCATATGGAAAAAACACAAAGCACAATAAATATTTGTTGAATGGATATATCTTTCTCGAGGGCAGAGATTATATTTCTTCCTGTTTTTATGATTCTCCATAACTCTTAGTATGATGTTTTGTACACAGTGGACATCTAATAACTATAAAATACAGAAAATATTTATATTATCAAAGAAAAAACATAGCTGAAGTCAGTATCACTTGGCCAGATTCTTTTATTCATTTATTCATTCAGTAATATGTGCATTCAGTGGATGCTGTGCTAATGTCAAGATTTTTAGTCTAATGGTGATTTTTGCAAGAGTTTCATAATTTTATGCCTTTGTGTATGCTGGCCAACTCTTACCCATCCTTCAAATCTCAGATCACATGTTACTTTCTTTTGTGGCACTCCAGAATGAGTTAGGTGCTTACCACCTTCACAGCCTTTCTCTAACTGTATGGTGGTTTGTTTGTATCCCTCACCAGATGGAGCTTCTCAAGAGCAGAATCGAGCCATTCACCTCTGTATCTCAGTGCCAAGTCCAGTACTTTATTGATAGTTGTCACTTGATGAGAGTTTGTTGAAAAAGTGTTTGCAGAACAAACATGTTCCTTAATGATGGTGTTGTCAGATATCTGGCTTTGAACTGGTCAATCTGGCATTTCAGTATTGTGTTCAGAAAACGAATTGAAAAATAAAAAAAAACAGACAAGAATTATAATAGTTTGGAGGAAAAAGTGAGTTAAAAAAATGAAAAATTCACAAAAATGTAATATAAAATATAAGATGAAATGTATATTATCATGAGTAAACTACCCATATTATGTGTGTAAATAATTTTTTTTATTTTTGGCAAATTTTACTTAGTCTATTTAGTATTTTTGTTGAAACTTTATAGGCAATTCTTTCAGCACTCATTAAAGGTAAGAACAGCAGGGATCTTAGAGACTATTCAGTCCATATATTAGACTAATTGAAGAAATAAAAACACTCATTTTTTTCCTCCCTTAAGTCGATCGTTCTTTTTCTCCCCCAATTTTATGGTAGTTTTATATATATATATATAGAGAGAGAGATAATACTTTTGATTATATATGATTTATATGTAATTAAAAGTTGCCATTTTAACCATTTTTAAGTGTAGGATTCAGTAACATTAATTACATTCTCCATATTGTGCTACCATCACCACTATCCATTACCAAAAATTTTGCATCAACCTAAACAGAAACTCAGCACCCCTTCAGCAATAACTCCCATTTCCTTCTCCTTCCAGCCCGTGGTAACACTAATAACCTTTTATCTCTATGTATTTCCCTGTTCTAGATGTTTCATATGATTGAGGTCATACTGTATTTGTCCTTTTGTATCTGGCTTATTTCACTCTGTGTTTTAAGGATTCATCCATGTTGTAGCATGTATCAGAATTTCATTTCTCTTTATGGCTGAATAATATACCATTTGATGTATATGCCACATTTTGTTTATCCATTCATCTGTTGATGGGCTGTTTCTACCTTTTAGCTATTGTGAATAATGCTGTAGTGAAAATTAGTGTTCAAGAATCTGTTTGAGTCTCTGTTTTCATATCTCTTGGGTATATACCTAGGAGTAGAATTGCTGGGTCATATGGTAATTCTATGTTTAAATTTTTTTGGAACTGCCAAGCTGTTTTCTACAGCAGCTGTACCATTTTACATTCCCACTAGCAATGGAATAGTGTTCCACTTTATCCACGTCTTTACCCACACACTTGTTAATTTCTGTTTTTCTGATAAAAGCCATAGTAGTGGGTTCTAGACATTCCTGGGTGGTACAAACAGTTAATGCTCTTGGCTGCTAACTGAAAGGTTGGAGGTTGGAAATGCCTTGGGAGAAAGGCCTGACGATCTACTTCTGAAAAATCAGCCATTGAAAACCCTATGGAGCATAGTTCTACCCTGATAAGCATAGGATCACCATGAGTTGGAATCAACTTGACAGCAACTGGTTAGTGGGTGTTAGGTGGTATTTCATCGTGGTTTTGATTTGAATTTCTCTAATGACTAATGACATTGAGCATCTTTTAATATGCTTATTCACCATTTGTATATCTTCTTTGGGAAATGTCTATTCAAATCCTTTGCCTGTTTTTTTGTTGGGTGGTTTGTCTCTGTTGTTGAGTTGTAGGAGTTATTTATATATTATGGATATTAAACCCTTATCAGATATATGGTTCCCAAATATTTTCACCCAATCTGTTGATTGTCTCTTTACTTTGTTGATAAAGTCCTTTGATGCACAAAATTTTTTCATTTTGATGAAGTACAATTTGTTTTTTCTTTTGTTGCTGATGCTTTTGGTGTAATATCTAAGAGTCCATTTTCAAAAACAAGGTCTTGAAGTTTTACCCCTGTGTTTTCTTCTAAGAGTTTTGTAGTTTTAGTTCTTTCATTTAGGCAGTTGATCCATTTTGAGTTAATTTTTGTATACAGTGTGAAGTATGGGTCCAGCTTTATTCTTTTGTGTATGGAAATCCATTTATCCGAGCACTATTTACTGAAAAGACTGTTCTTTCCCCATTGAATGGACTTGGCACCTTTGTTGAAAATCAGTTGATCATAGATGTATGGATTTATTTCTGGACTCTCAATTTTATTCTGTTGTTCTATATGTCTATTCTTATACGTATGGAAATCCATTTATCCGAGCACTATTTACTGAAAAGACTGTTCTTTCCCCATTGAATGGACTTGGCACCTTTGTTGAAAATCAGTTGATCATAGATGTATGGATTTATTTCTGGACTCTCAATTTTATTCTGTTGTTCTATATGTCTATTCTTATACCAGGACCAAACTGTTTAGATTACTGTAGCTTTATAGTACATTTTGAAATTGGGAAATGTGATTTCTCCTATTTTATTCTTTTTCACAGTTTAAAATACTATACTAAAATAACTATAATAAAATAGCTATTCGGGCCCCTTGCAATTCCATATAAACTTGAGGATCGGCTTTTCCATTTCTGTTGGAAAGTCTTTTGGAATTTTGATAGGGATTGTGTTGAATCTGTAGAATGCTTTGGAAAACCATTCATTTTAAGAGTGCACATGACGGACACATTTCAGTGATATAGTTATGTTTGTGCCACGGTAGAAAGAGGAGCTTCCCTCCAACACCCTTACCCTTAGTATTTCCACTGCACCATGCTTCTTTCCCAGCAACCCCTAAAGTACAGTCTAGGAAAGAGCTGTGGAAGGGCTTGGTAGATGGTCTCCCTCTTCATGCACACTGTTTTCCTTTGTCCATTCATGTGCTCTGGAGGAAGAGGGGAGTTGCTACAGTACTGGTCTCTGAACAATCTACAGAGTGACTCTCATATATGTTAAAAATAACAGTAGTAGCTACCATACATTGAGAACCTATACTAGACTGATTATATAAGTTAACTCAGATCCTCACACAGTCCTGTAAGTATATAAAAATTTATGCCCTTTTTAAGACAAGGAGGAACCAGATACCATGTCACTTTTTATAAAGAAGATATTGTGACCTATCAATATTTGTCAGATAACATGGTATATCAAGAAGAACAAAGCATAACACTTTCTGTAGAGTTTAAAACCTACCTATTGTTAGATAAGTAAATTCATGAACACATACATGATTCTTGGAAAAAAAAATTACTCAGCCTGGCATACCATAGATGTGAGATCATCAGAGTAAGTTAGAACTTGTGAAAATTTAAGGAACTGAAAGGCTAAATTCAAAGTTTTTTATTTTTATTTTTGTAACCATTGCATCAGTACAGCATAAATTTTTTATGTTTGATTGTATAAAAGAAAATTACAATTTTACCTGGTAAAATGTTCTTGGAAGAAATTATGGAATCCATGTAATGTACATAGTATTCTTCTTTAAACCAGTGCAAATGCCTACCACCTCATAATTTTTAGATTCAATATTTTCTCTACAGATAAAAATAATAAAATAATTAAAAAAATAATTATGCTAATGAAAGCATGATGTTAATTCAGTGTTTAAGTTAATAAATAACAAAGTTTAAATACTCAACCTAATAACACTCAGAGTTTTGTTTTTGTTTTTTTATTGGAAACTCTCAGAACCGAAAAGTAAGGATTGTTATCTTTAATTTGAAAATGGGGACTGATTATTTAAAAAATATTTTTCAAAAACTTAGCAATGTTGTTTGTAATAAATATAATGGGATCTACCACTCTATCCTTATTTATCTGATTGTGAGCTTTTTCAGTGCAATGGATTGCTTTTGTGTTGCCTTTCTCATTATGGTCTTTTAACTTCCACCCAAGTGATTGGATGGGACTGTGCAGATAAGGAAATTGTGGCCCACCAAGGGAATTGGTCAGTTTTGCCATCCCGCTAGGCTTAAAATGAGCCATCCTAGAGGTGGGAAGGGAGGATCTCACCACCACCAGGGAAGAAGAGCTAAGAGCAGAGCGTATCCTTTTGACACACTATCCCTGATCTGAGCAGCTCTTGGAACCAGAAGACCGAGAGAGAGAACTGTAACACTGAAGATGGTGAGAAGCGGTGGCAGAGAAATGGCAGCAGAATTAGGAGACGAGCAGGAGACAGCACAGGGGGCTTTTCAGCCTATGGATTGAGAAAGCTGAGTGCCTTAGGACAGGAGGCTTGCTGGAGGAGTAGGGTGCCTCTGGGCACTTGGTGGAGCTAGGTTTGCTGACCCACAGAGCTAGAGCTGAGTGCCTTCAGGTCAAGGCTACTGGCAGAGTGGGGTGCCTCTGGGCACTTATAGGCAGAGCTAAAAGAGCTTTGTAATACTTACCCAAACTGGACAAAGGCTGAGGGCCAGAGAGAGGCATGCCTGTGAGCACAGCTGGGAAGAGGCTGTCCTGATGGAAGGACTGTATCCTGAGTATTCCTGAACCTGAACTGTAACCTGTTATTTCCCTAATAAATCCCACAACTGTGAGTATTGTGTTTGAATTCTGTGTGGTCATTGCAGTGAATTATTCAATCCAGCAGAGAAGTAGAGAGTGCCATGGGAGGGATGGTTGGTGTCAGAATTGGTAAGGATGGTGGAGAGAGGAGACATGTATGACCTCTGCCTCATAGGAATAAGCCTTGGGCTGTTGATCTTGATTCTCCTTCCCACTTGTGAAGTTAGAGAAGGTCAGATGCCACCTCCACAACATTTTTACAGCTTTCAATCCCCACTGGAACTTTTTTGAGAATAGATAGATCTTACATATAAGGAAAATGTAGTTACTGTGGGACAACTACTGTTATATTGTTGGAGGATAGAGACAAATCACATGTCTTGGAATGGCCTATAACAATGATGTCATTCCATTATCAACACTCTATTTGGAAGAAAAGTTAAATACAAAATAAGAGAGAAGACTACTCTTAGCACAAATGAATTTTTGTCTCACAAGGAGATTCTATAGAGTGCATTATTTTCCATAGAAATTCCTTATGCCCAACTTGTGCTTTTCTTTATGTTCTCCAGTTCCTAGCACAGTGCTTTGCATATTAGCAAGTATGAATTGACTTGAAATGAATTTAGCTTGGTTGACTTAGGCTGCTGTTGACTCATCTGGCACTCAGAAAGCATGGAAAGATAATCATTCCCTTACGCTACTTTATATACTCTTAGAAACTTACTCAGATAGTCTCAAAGGATGGAAAATGGCTGGCTATTAAAGCAGGAGGACATCACAGACTCAGTTTTATTAGTTTATTAGTTTCCAAGTGTTGTTGTAACAGAAATACCACAAGTAGGTGGCTTTAAAGAACAGAAATTTATTTTTTCACAGTTTTGTAGGTTAAAAGCCCAAGTCAGGATTTTAGCTGTGTTGATAGCTTCCTTGTCAGTAGCCCCAGGTGTTCCTTGGTTCTTGGCAATTCTCACATGACATTTGTCTTCCCCAGTATGTGCCCATCTCTGTGACTAATTTGTGCTTTTTATGACTCAGCAGTGATAGGTTTAGGACACACCGTATACTGGTATAGCTTCATTAACTTAACAAAGAAGACCCTATTTCCAAACAGGATTACATCCACACGTTTAGGAGTTAGTATTCCAACACCTGTTTTTTAGGGGCACAATTCAGTCCATAACAACCACCCTGTCAGATTTATCTTCCCTTCACCCGGGATTAGAATATCTGAGTTAAACATAAATATGAACTCTGAGCTACAGAGCTCTTCAATTCTGCAGAATCATTTCAGTAAATAGCTTGTGGTATATTTACATTTGGATGGAAGTAATGGAGTCACTTTCACTGAGAACATTACAAACGAGTAGATTCTGTGACTATCCAGAGGTTGTGAAAGGTGGATGATTGTCCTTAGCAGACAGTCAAGAGAACCAACAATTGAAGTAAAAGATGAGTAGAGAAAAACAATGTACAGTCAGTGTTTTATGGGTATATTTAAAAAAAAAAAAGACCTAGGACCAGGGACGGGTTACCCAGTAAGCAAGATAAGCACATGCTTAGGGTATGAACAAAAGAAGGGCACCAGTTGTCCAAAGCAAAGACCCATAGATGCCAAGCAGACAGGACACAAGGAAGAACGAGCGCTGCAGTGGAAGGGAGCTGGCAGGGCACTGAATGAAATCAATACCAACTCCAGTGCGTGAGAATGTGCTGGCCAGAAATAAAGTTCATAAGGGTCACAAGGGCGCCCACCCACAAGGTTATTTAAGCTATGAGGCCCCTACCACATCAACACCTTCATTGACATCTGTCTCCTACAGTCCCCTCCTGTGTAATTGAAACTCCTTATCTCAGTGGGTCTCTTGGGAGTATACTGTTTCTTTCTAATAAGCAAGATGTGGGGGTGGGCTGTCAAGTCTAACTATTGCTACATTCACCCAATATACAACTGGATCCAACATGAGCAGTTACTAGGCAAGGACAGGTTATATTAATAGATAACAGGTCTCTGATCAAATTTGAGAGAACCATCTTGTACTTCTACTGATCCAGCAACTCTAGCCAGGAGGGCTAGCAATGCTCTTTGCCATGAAAAAACACATGGGTATGCTCTTGCACATGTCCTGGTAAGCAGCTAATAGGAACTGCAGTCCCAGATGATGCGCAAAAGTGAGGGAACTCGAATAAGTCGACCATTGCAATGAATTCAATCAAGTTACTTTTCAACTGTATTGTATGCTGTTTACATACAGAGTTAGGTCCTAAGTTTTATATACAATAATATTTATAACTTTAAAATCCATTTGGCATACATGTGGATGTAAAATCTAGCATACATTTAATATAATACTAACATAGGTAATAATTTAATAGTAGCATAGCAAATGTCCAAAAAATACTGGAAATATTAATATTTAACATGAAAAGTTTTAATTTATGTATCAAGTAAGTTTCATTTTTTATTGTCTGTTGCATGGGACGCAGTGCTTGATATTACTCTATATATGCTCTGTATATGTCTATATCTAGACATGTTAAGCGGAAACAAAATTCGATATTTATTGTGCAGAGTACATTTCTGTTTTGCAACAATAAGTGTGTTTCTAAATTGGTCTTCTAAGAAAGCAACAAAGGGCGTTTATCAGAACATTGCATTTATACTTTATCAGAATATTTACGTATATTAGTGTAAGGAAATTGAACAATTCCTTGAGGAAATAATTAAATATTTTGGTAATAAAAATTATATAAATGTACTTTGTTTTCCATTTCCCTTCAGACGACTTTCTTTTAAGAAATTGATTGATATTGTTATGACTTGCAAAACAAAATTGCTTGTTGAGAAGTGGTGCTATTGTTACATCAATTACGTACAAACTCTGAATATGGAGTTGAACAATTCCACAAAGAAAGTAAATGCACATTTAATATATTTTATATATGATAATTATATCATCCTTTTCATTTGGGACTGATCAGGTATAACCTCACATTCAGTACTTTCTCATCAACCACATAAGAACGTGCCAGCAGCACTATTATCACATGACTGATGACGTATCTGGTTCTGGCCTGTACAAAGTGAACCAAGACGCATCTTCAGATTGAGCATACCCTTGTATTTGTATCATGCTTTGTGTGATTTCTTTTGCCCCTATCAGGTTTAGGTATCAGTAGTAGTCCAATGAACTGTGAAGACACAGCATCAAAGGATGGAAAGTGAGTGCCCAAGTTTTTAAGTATTATTTCAAGATGAGAAACACTTTTGGAGATCTGTGAAGGATCCGCCAACAAACATTGATTGACAAACAAATGGAATTATTTCTGACTGACTTGTAAGTAGTGTTTAGTTTGACTATCTCAGCCCTGAAAAACAAAATTACATGTTCCTAATCATTTGTTTTACTTACTAATTTTCAAATATAAATTTTTGTGTTAACGTCAAAATTGGAATTTAAATTTTATTTTATAAATTTTATTGTTTATAAATTTTATTTATTTTCAATTATTCAAATTTATTTGCTACAGTAGAATAAAATTTAAAAAGTGACATAATTTTATATCCAGGTAAAATGAAATAGCAACAACTAAGTGGAGCAAAGAAACCGAAAGCATGCCGCAGATAAAAAGTAAAGGATTTGGGAGGGACTTCTGGCAAAATGGCACTCTAGGCAGAAGCACCATGCTGTCCCTCCACAGCAAAGATCCGAAAAACTAAGCCGAACAGAGAAAACAACAATCCTGAAACCCTAAAACATCAAATGAAGAGATAAAGAACTCAGCCAAGAACGTAATGGAGTGAAAAAACTGACAGAGAATGGAGAACGAGGAGAGATTCATGCAGAAGTTCCCCTATCAGCTAATCCAGCGTGGATCTGCCATCTTGGACTCTTATCAGAAACCAGCAAATGGGGTACGAGAAAGCAGCTTCACGGAGCGTCCAGCGGGAGACAAAACAACCGATAATTTGAGATATACGCTTTCCCACCCTCCACCCTTCTTCACCCCCACTCGACCTCCTCTGCTTCCCGCGGCCACAATCTCTTGTTCAGGAAGCACTGGCTGCTTGGATTCCACCCACCTGAACGGGCCGGCTCTCTGAGTGACATTTGTAGGCTGCTGGTGTTGCTTTTTTCTGCTTCTTTTGATTTCTTCCTTACCTCTCACCACCACCCCCTCCTTTCACTCACATACCTGACTCTGTGCACCATCTTTGCTTCTTCCTGAGAGGCTGTGGAGCTACGTTGGAGTGTGGAGCTGCTTCCTGGTCTAGGCTGCTGTGCTGGTGGGATCCCGGGGCTTTTGTTCGATTGTTTGTTTTGAATTGTTTGTTTGTTTTCTTTTCCTTTTCCTCAGTTGGGAGACATTTCTGGCCAGGTGTTGCTGCGTGGCAAGGAGACTACCCCCTCGGCGTGCACAGATGTGCAGAGGGATCCCTGAGGGCATTTCTTTTTCATTGGTTTTTTTTTTTTCTGTTTTTTTGGGGGCCTTTCTTGTTCTTTTTTTTTTTTTTAAATTTGTTTTCTTTTCCCTCTTTTTCAATTTTTGTCTTTTTTCATTGCTCAGTTTCTCCTCTCTCTATATCTTCCTTCTGTTTCTGTTCCCTGAATACCGGGCATTGTATACCTGTATGCCTTCTAGTCAGGCTGTACTGCAACACCTGAGAGTGACTTCCCCAGACCTCATAGCTGCACCGGTGGGATCCCTGGGAATTTTGCAGTTCTTTAACATTTCCGATTTTTATTTATTCTTTCTTTTCTTTTCTTCCTCTTCCCCTTTTTGTTTTTCTCCATTTCATAGTCTCTCATCTCTCCACTCCAATGGCAAGCTCCCCTAGCGTTCTTTTTTGTTTGTATGTTTTTGGCTCCTGTTCCTCTCTCCTCTCTCCCATATCCATCTTACCTCCACACATAACAATCTCCCCACTGCATTCTGCCTACCTGCACTGTGTGCTTGATGTCACACCACCAAGCAGCACAGGCACGGACTACTGGAACCTTCCCTGCACTGATTACCGACCCGCTCTGGAGGCTGTAGTAAGTACCACAAACAACCTGTCCCAGTAACTCCTCTTCAGCTAGACCTGCCCTGCCGTACCATATCTAAGTACTGACCCTGCCAATTGGAGAAGGAGGTGAAAAGTGTTGTGCCCACAGACAAGCAAACAACAAAGAACACACAGTCCACTTGCTCAGACATAGTCAAATTTAAAAAAAAAGGGACGAAACAAAAAAAATCTACAGTCAATAAACGAGAAAACTAACTACTGAATGCCCTGAAGACAGCAGACAATATCAAAACATGTACAAAAACAGGACAGGATGGTTCCAGTAGGCGTCCAAAATAAAACACCAGATGACTCTCCAGTGGAAGAAAATGCACTAGAACTACCTGATAGGGAACTCAAATCTCTAATACTCAGAATTCTCCAAGAGCTGAGGCAAAAAGCTGGCAAATATGAGGAAAAAATAGACAAATTCATGGAAAATACAGACAAAAAACTGGAAGAATTCAGGAAAATAATGCAGGAGCAAAATGCCTAAATAAATTCACAACTAGAAATTATACAAAGACAACAATTAGAAATCCAAAAGATAAACAAGAAGATTTCAGAAATGGACGGTGTCATAGAAGGGCTGAGAAGCAGATCTGAAACGGTGGAAGACAGGATCAGTGGAATTGAAGACAAACACTTGGATACACCTCTGTTTGAGGAAAACTCAGAAAAAATAACAAAGAAAAAGGAAGAGACCCTGAGAGTTATGTGGGATAAAATCAAAAGCAAAAATTTTTGAGTGATTGGAATTCCAGAACAGGGGGAGAAAACAGAAAACACAGATAGGATCATTGAAGAACTGCTGACAGAAAACTTCCCCAATATCATGAGAGATGAAAAGCTGGCCATCCAAGAAGCTCAACGAACCCCATATAGGAGAGACCCCAAAAGAAAATCACCAAGGCATATCATAATCACACTCTCCAAAACCAAAGACGAACAAAGAATCCTGAGAGCAGCTCATGAAAACCAAGAAGTCACATGCAGAGGAGAAACAATAAGACTAAGCACAGATTATTCAGCAGAAACCATGCAGGCAAGATGGCACTGGGATGACATATATAAAATCTTGAAAGAAAAAAATTCTCAGCCAAGAGTGGTATATCCTGCAAAACTCTCGTTCAGATTTGATGGGGAAATTAGGTCATTTCCAGATAAACAGAAATTAAGCGGATATGTAAAAGTCAAACCAAACTTACAAAAATTATTAGAGGGATTTCTTCGATCTGAGGACAAACAGCTTCAGTTCACAGGCAGAATCTAGGATTCAGGATCGTACCAGCCAGATACCAATCTAGGAAACGACCACTTGCGGAGTATCCAAAACCAAAAGAAATACAACAGGTAATCAGAGCAGTTAATCAGTAAATGGCAACAACATCAAAACAATCAAAGAGGAAATAAATGGCATAGGTATATAACCGTCTAATGGAGAGGAAGGCAAGGTGATACCAAGTAATGGTAGACTGCTTCAAACTTAGAAAGATAAGAGCAAAATTCATGGTAACCACAAAGAAAGTTAACAAACATACTCATAAAAATAAAAAGGAAAAACATAAAGTCTCAGCAAAAACAAAAACAAGAAATGAAAAAAATCCACAAACAAAAGTAACTCAGCACAAGAGAGTAAGAAGAACAAAGAAAACGTCAGCACCACATAAAAAAGCACTACAAAATGACAGCAACAAACTCACATCTATCAATAATTACACTGAACGTAAATGGACTCAATGCACCCATAAAGAGATGGAGAGTGACAGAATGGATAAGAAAACAGGATCCATCAATATGCTGTCTACAGGAGATACACCTTAGAAACAAAGATGTGAATTCATTAAAAGTCAAAGGTTGGAAAAAAATACATCAAAACAACAAATACCAAAAAAGAGCAGGAGTGGCAATTCTAATCTCAGATAAAATAGACTTTAAAAGGAAATCCACCATAAAAGACAAAGAAGGACACTATATAATGATTAAGGGGACAATCGATCATGAAGACATAACCGTAATAAACATCTACGCACCCAATGACAGAGCTCCAAAATACATCAAACAAACTCTAACAACACTGAAAAGAGAAATTGACAGTTCCACAATAATAGTAGGAGACTTCAACACACCACTCTCAGTAAAGGACAGAACAGCTAAGAAGAAACTCAGCAAAGATACAGAAGTCCTAAAGGGCACAATCCGCCAGCTTGACCTCATAGGCATATATAGAACACTCCATCCAGCCGCTGCAAAGTACACATTCTTTTCCAAGGCACATGGAACGTTCTACAGAATAGACCAGATCTTAGGCCACAGAGCAATCCTCAACAAGATCCAAAACGTTGAGATAATTCAAAGTATCTTCTCTGACCACAATGCCATCAAGGTAGAAATTAACAATAGAAAGAGCAAGGGAAAAAAGTTAATTACATGGAAACTGAATAATACCCTGCTTACACATCACTGGGTAATAGAAGAAATCAGAGATGGAATCAAAAAATTCCTAGAATCAAATGAGAATGAAAACACATCATACCAAAACCTTTGGGACACAGCAAAGGCAGTCCTCAGAGGACAATTTATAGCAATAGATGCACATATCAAAACAGAAGAAAGGGACAAAATCAAAACATTAACAACAGAACTCAGACAAATAGAAGAGAACAGTAAAAAAGCCCACAGCCACCGGAAGAAAGGAAATAGTAAAGATCAGAGCAGAAATAAATGAAATAGAGAACAGAAAAACAATAGAAAGAATCACCAGAACCAAAAGTTGGCTCTTTGAAAGGATCAACAAAATCGACAAACCACTGGCCAGACTGACAAAAGAAAAACAGGAGAGGACACAAATAACCCAAATAAGAAATGAAATGGGGGACTTTACAACAGACCCAACTGAAATAAAAAGGATTATAACAGAAATATTATGAAAAACTATACTCCAACAAATTTGATAACCTAGAGAAAATGGATAAATTTCTAGAAACACACTTCCTCCCCAAACTACAACAAATTGATGTTGAAAATCTGAACAGACCCATAACAAGAGAAGAGATTGAAAAGGTATTAAAAAAAACTCCCAACCAAAAAAAGCCCTGGCCCAGATGGCTTCATTGGAGAATTCTACAAAACATTTACAGAAGAGCTTGTACCAGTACTACTCAAGCTATTTCAGAGCATAGAAGAGGAAGCAACACTTCCAAATTCATTCTATGAAGCCAGCATAACGCTGATATGAAACCCAGGCAAAGATGTCACAAAAAAAGAAAATTACAGACCAATATCTCTCATGAATATAGATGCAACAATTCTTAAAAAAAATTCTAGCCAATAGAATTCAGCATCATATCAAAAAAATAATCCACCACAACCAAGTAGGATTCATACCAGGTATGCAAGGATGGTTCAACATTAGAAAATCAATCAACGTAATCCACCACATAAATAGAAGGAAAGAAAAAATCACATGATCATCTCAATTGACGCAGAAAAGGTATTTAACAAAGTCCAACACCTATTCCTGATAAAAACTCTCAATCAAATAGGTATAGAAGGGAAATTTCTCAACATAATAAAGGGCGTCTATGCAAAACCAATGGCCAACATCATTATTAACGGAGAGAGGCTGAGAACATTCCCCTTGAAAACAGGAACAAGACAAGGATGCCCTTTATCATCACTCCTATTTAGCATTGTGCTGGAAGTTCTAGCTAGAGCAATAAGGCAAGAAAAAGAAATAAAGGGCATCCAAATTGGTAATGAAGAAGTGAAACTGTCCCTGTTTGCAGATGATATGATACTATACATTGAAAACCCTAAAGACTCCATGAGAAATCTACTGGAACTAATAGAAAGATTCAGCAGAGTAGCAGGATACAAGATAAACATCCAAAAATCAGTTGGATTCCTATATGCCAATAAGGAGAACGATGAAAAGGAAATCAGGAAAACAATACCATTTTCAGTAGCCCCTAAAAAGATAAAATACCTAGGAATAAATCTGACCAGGGATGTAAAAGACCTATACAAAGAAAACTACAAAACACTACTGCATGAAACCCAAAGGGATCTACATAAATGGAAAAACATACCATGCTCATGGATAGGCAGACTCAACATTATGAAAATGACAATTCTACCCAAAGCAATTTACAAATACACAATCCTGATCCAAATACCAACAACATTCTTCAGAGAAATGGAAAAATTAATCATTAACTTTATATGAAAAGGGAAGAAGCCCCGAACAAATAAAGCACTACTGAAGAAGAAGAATAAAGTTGGAGGACTCACACTACCTGACTTCAGACCCTACTATACAGCTACAGTAGTCAGAACAGCCTGGTACTGGTACAACGACAGATACATTGACCGATGGAACAGAATTGAGAACCCAGATGGAAATCCATCCACCTACGGTCACCTAATCTTCGAGAAGGGCCCTAAGTCCATCAAATGGAGAAAAGACAGTCTTTTTAACAAATGGTGCTGGCAAAACTGGATATCCATTTGCAAAAAAAAGTAACAGGACCCATACCTCACACCATATAGAAAAACTACTTAAAAATGGATCAAAGACCTTAATATAAAGCCTAAAACTATAAAGTTCATAGAAGAAAAAATAGGACCAACACTGCAAGCCTTAATACATGGCATTAACAGGATACAAACCATAATCATCAATGCACAAACCCCAATAGATAAGCTAGATAACTTGGATCTTCTAAAAATCAAACACCTATGCTCTACAAAAGACTTCACCAAAAGAGTAAAAAGCGAACCTACAGACTGGAAAAATATTTGTGGACAGTACAAGTCAGACAAAGGTCTAATCTCCATAATCTACAAGAAAATCCAACACCTCTACAACAAAAAGACAAATAATCCTATTAAAAAATGGGCAAAGGAAATGAATAGACACTTCACCAAAGAAGACATTCAAATGTCCAGCAGACACATGAGGAAATGCTCGCGATCACTAGCAGAAATGCAAATTAAAACCACAGTGAGATACCATCTCACCCCGGCATTACTGGCACGAATCAAAAATACTGGAAATAACGGTGCTGATGGGAATGCAAAATACAGTCATTTTGGAAAATGATATGGTGCTTCCTCAGAAAGCTAGAAATAGACATAGCATTCGATCCAGCAATTCCACTCCCAGGAATATATCCTAGAGAAATGAGTCGTCACTCGAATAGACATACGCACGCCTATGTTCATGGCAGCATTGTTCACAATAGCAAAATGATGGAAACAACCTAGATGCCCATCATTAGATGAATGGATAAACAAACTATGGTACATACACACAATAGAGTACTATGTTACGAGAGAGAACAACAATGAATCTGTTAAGCATCTCATAAAATGGATGAAACTGGAGGACATAATGCTGAGTGAAATAAGTAAATCACAAAAGGACAAATATTTTATGAGACCTCTATTGTAAAAAACCATGAAAAAGTTCACACATAAAATGGAACAATCTTTGTTGGTTACGAGGGATTTGGAGGGGTGGGGGGGGAAATACTAAATAGGCAATAGATAAGTGGTATCTTGGGTGAAGGGTGAGACAGTACACAATACAGGGGAAACTAGCACAACTTGTACTAGGAAAGGTCATGGAAACTCCACAGACACATCCAAACTCCCTGAGGGACTGAATTGCTGGGCGGAGGGCTGTGGGGACCATGGTCTCGGGGAACATCTAGCTCAATTGGCATAACACAGCTTATAAAGACAATGCTCTAGATTTTACCTTGGTGAGTAGTGTCTGGGGTCTTAAAAGCCTTTTAGCGGCCATCTAAGATACTCCACTGGTCTCATCCCTTCGGGAGCAAGGGAGAATGAAGAGAACAGGATACAAGGAAAAGATTAGTCCAAAGGACTAATGGTCCACAGCTACCAAGGCCTCCACCAGACTGAGTCCAGTAGAGATAGATGGTGCCCGGCTGCCACCACTGACTGCTCTGACCAGGATCACAACAGAGGGCTCTGGACAGAGCTGGAGAAGGATGTAGAACAAAATTCTAACTCATAAAAAAATGACCAGATTTACTGGCCTAAAGGAGACTGGAGAAACCCCAAGAGTATGGCCTCCAGACACCCTTTTAGCTCCATGGTGGAGTCATCTCCGAGGTTCACTGTTCAGCCTGGGAGTGGACAGCTCCATAAAACCAAATGGAACTAATGAGGTGCAGCCATCCAGGGACAAGGGCCAGAAGGGGACAAGGAAGCTGGTGATAGGGAACCCAAGGTTGAGTAAGGATAGTGTTGATACATTGTGAGGTTGTTAACCATTGTCATACGGCAACATGTGTGCTGTTAAATCAGAAACTATTTTGTTCTGTAAGCCTTCATCTGAAGTGAGAATAGCAGCACAATTGGAAGAATGTAGTCGATGTCACTGAACTGTGCATGTAGAAATTTTTGAAATGGTGTATCTTTGGCTATGTATATTTTCACCAAAAAAAAAAAAAAAAAAAAAAAAGGTCGTGAAGGGAGAGGGTTGACATGTTGTGGTTTTGTTAACCAATGTCATAAAACAATATGTGTAGTACTTAAAAAAAAAAAAGTGCCATCTCTAAAAAAAAAATCAGTCTAGAAGTGTAATATGGAAAATGTGTTGGAAAGAGGACAGGGAGGGTGCAAGAAAACTAGTTAAGAGCTGCTGTAGTAGTTGATTAAAGAAAATGATGGTAGCTCAGTCTAGAGTGGTTGTGGTAGTAGAGTTAGAGATAATGGACTGATTTGATAGATATTTAGAAGGTAACAGTATTTTTAATGCAGAATCGAGTGCAGTGCTTTTCCTTATAGAGCAGCATCTTAGTTTTTCCTAGAGTTTTATTTCCTTCTTTCTAGTTTAGCACTGTTTTTCTTTAAATTCATTCAATATTTCAGAGATGATGACAAATATATGGAAATGCCCCTACTGATTTATTTCCCTGTCATCGATACTTCCTTCCCTGAGCCCTCTATCCTCTTCCCAATGCAATCTAGGCCTGTCCTATAGCTGTCATCTTGGAATTTCCTTTCATTAAGCTCCTGGGCTGAATCCATTATTTTTGGATCCTTTGACTTTTTCTTTCCTAGTTAACTGCCTGGTTTTACTTGTGCTCATCCTCAAGCAACTGCCAAAAAAAAAAAAAAAAAAAAAAAAAAGTTGAAAAAGTAAACTTTCTGAATCTTTGAATGTATTAAGGTATCTTTATTTAACTTTCAGATACTTTTTCCAATTGACAGTTTGGCTGGGTATAGAACTCAGGGTTGAAAATAATTTTTTTCCTGGATTTTTAAGTCCATTATCTTCTAGCATACAGTGTTGCTGACAAAGAAAAAAAAAATCTAATGCTACTTTGATTTTCGGAAAAAAGAAAAGTAAAGGATTTTTGAATCAGTAAAGACACTTCCAAAATTAGCTTCCTTTTTAAAATGTGATGAATCAGAATAGAATTTTTCCATTGAACACTTGAGTTTAGTGGGTGCAAATCAGTGTACTAGTACTGCTAGTGTTGAAATTACTAATAGCAATACGAATATAATAGAATTTGTTTCAAATTCTGCATCTATTCCTTGCTGTAGTAAAAAAAATTAATAATAGTGTAGAAAGTGAAACTGTCTTAGAATCTGAAATTGTCGCATCTGCAGACCCCATAAATAACAGAAATACAGATCCTGCTTTGTGGAATAATTTTTTTTCTAATGATGTAAATTATTGGATTGAAAGAGGGGCAAGTGATTGTCAACGTCACAGTGGACCATTTGAAAGTTTGTGTTGAAAATTTCTGGATGGTAAACAAACAAGGTTCTGTAGCTGGAATATATTTCTAGGGAGCAAAGCTAATGATGAAAATTATAAGAGGGAGTGGCTACTGTATTCTTCATCAGTCAGCTCTGTATATTGTTTTGTTTCCAAACTATTCAGTCCTAAATCGTTTAATTCTCGGTTTGCTGTGGATGGATTTAGCAACTGGGGCAACTCGAATACGACTGATAAACATGAAGACAGTTCAATATATAGAGTTGTATGTTGTCATATTTAAACTGAAGAAATGGTTTTGGCTTAACTCATGAACTGGAAACACAAATTAATGAAGAACGTCAGTATTGGAAAGCTGTTTCGCGATGCGTTGTTGCTGTCAGTATAATAATCACTGAATGTGGACTGTCTTTTTGAGGAAGCAATGAAGTGTTTGGGTCCCCACAAAATGGAGATTTTGGGGGTTTACTTGAACTTGTTGCTCAGCTTGATTCATTTTTAGCAGGTCACATCTCAAAATATGGAACTTTATCTATATTTGGAATGAGGGATATCATTGCTGATGTCAGATGGATTCTTGATGAGAGCAGAGAACACCAGAAAGATGTTTACCTGTGTTACTCATGTAGGCATGTATGATTCCATAATAGAAGATTAAATATAATGCATATTTCCCAATGTTGAAATTGCTTTACACATATTCCTACTTTAATGATCACAAACTGCACAATAGAACACTCATTTTCATCTCTAAAGAAACTCAGAAACCCTCAGTGTACAACAGTGATTCAAGATAGACTCGATTCATTATCGTTTTTAGGTATGGAAGTGGATGTTGTTTGACAGTTTAATTGTGACAAAATCATAGAAGAGTTTGTAAGAGCAAAGAATAGAAATAGTTTTAATTATAACATGTTAGATCTATCTAAAATAAAATACAGTAATTTGTTGTAACATTTGTTTTCTGATCATTAAATTTTCCTTTATAACATCTTTTCATTTGTTCATTTATAATTATAGCAGTTATTACGACACCAACGTCAAAATTGAAGTATAAGCCGTTTGAAGCAAAATTGGTGAAAGTACAATGTTTCGTTGTGGAAGATCAACAGAATTTTACATTGATGTTGAAACAACTAAGTTCACTGACTCGTTTTCTTTTTTGTACAATATGTGGAATAGTCTTTTTGTAGAAATGTATATAGTAAAAATTTTAATACCCCTCATCCAGTAAAAATTTTATAATCCAGTTCATGTCATTCCGCTAAAATGGCATACGCCACTTTTGCATTCAATTGTTAATATTATAGCCATATTTTAAAAAAAAGTTACATCTTGGATCATTAAGACACACACTCTTATATATATGCATGTGTATATGTAACTCACATATCCTGTTCGAATGCATGAATGAGCAGAGGGAGGACACCGAAGATTATCAGAGTTTAGGGCCCTCACATGTCATAATCCAGTCCTGCCTAGGACATTAAATCTAGAGCAAACCATGCTGAAAATTCACTGAAACTGGTGGCCCATTTTCTTTTAATTTTATAATCATTTGATTGGGGATTAATTCCTGATGAATATGTTTAAACAAAAATTAAAAAGAAATAAAAGAGCAATGTAAGGTCTAATTTCCACCACTGCCACCCCTCCACCACCTAAGAGGAAGTTAGAAATATTTAACACACATATTTCACTAGGTTGACTTATTAAAACTAATTTGACCTACATATATAGCTGTTAGCAGCTATCGTGTATAGATACATCCTGAATGAAAGGGAAATGTAATTTCTACTTTGAACATCAAAAACAAAAAACAAACAAACAAAAAAAAAAAAAAAAACACTGCTGTCAAATTGATTCTGACTCATAGCAACCCTGTAGGACAGAGTAGAACTGCCCTATAGGGTTTCCAAGGAGCATCTGGTGGATTTGAACTGCCAACCTTTTGGTTAGCAGCCAAGTTCTTAACCACTGTGTCACCAGGGCTTCTATTTTAGATACACAACTAGCAAATTCAGAGATAAGCGTTTTCTTTGACTTGTGAAAGTAACACTGTGTACTTTGATTTCAGGTAGAATGAAGAATGAAGACATGAGCGACAGAGCCTGACTTCTTGCTGTGAGAAAGATCAGGAGACAAAGAAACAATACTTAGGGAAATTTGAACACGTGACCACATACTGACCAAACACCATTTAGTGTTTCCATTTGTAAACTGAATTTTTATTTGACATAAATATAGCAAAAATATGTGATTTTAATTTCAGTTGCTTTTTTCTTAAAAACCAAAGCAAGGCATCTGTCCTATAAGATGAATAAACTTTAAACAGTGTTTGCTAATTACTGTATCTTCTACATGTGGTTTTTCTAAAGTTTACTTCATTTGATGTGGTTCATCTTCAGAAGCTGCAGAGTAATGAAGGAGAGGGGTTTTACCTGAAATACTGACAGTTTTATTCTTATCTATAGGAAAAGTTCCATGAAACAAAGGAAACCATTTCTATACTCACAGCCAGCCTATAGGACAGGATAGAACTGCCCCATTGGGTTTCCAAAGAGTGGTTGGTGGATTTGAACTACCAGCGTTTTGGTTAGCAGTCATAGCTCTTAACCGCTGCATCACCAGGGCTCCCGGTTTAGGGCCAACCAAAAACCAAATCCATTTCGATTCCGACTCATAGCGACCCTATAGGATGGAGTAGAACTGCCCTGTAGAGTTTCCAAGGGGCATCTGGTAGATTTGAACTGCTGAACTTTTGGTTGGCAGCTGTAGCTCTTAACCACTGCGCCACCAGGGTTTCAACTTGGGACAGTAGAATAGAAATCAAAGCATGAGCATTATATGAAATTGTTCCTTTAATAGTAATTACCACACCAGTATTTGGTGATTAATGCAATTGACATAACTCCCTAAAGCCCTTATGAATTTTTATATAGATTAAAATTAGGGATTTTTTTTTTCCCTTCAGGCTTGGAATATAAAGACTTGTCCTAAGTCATATAGCTAGTAGTGGCAAAACTGGTTGTAAATTCAGGTCTCCTGACTTATCTCTATTGCTTTATTTTTTCTTTTGTCATTGCATCATTCTGTTTTACTTATTATGGGGAAATATACTCTGAGGAAAACCAAAGTAAATGGAAAAAAGTAAAGTGAATTCTAATTTATGGTTATGGTTTTTAGTAATTTTCAGCTTCTTGGTTTATTTCATCCCCAAGATATGAGTTGAGTGGTGGATGTTGATGTGCTGCAGAGTGGCAGAGTGGTTTTGAGTGTGGCTTGTGGAGTAGATCGCCTGGTGAAGCTGGTTCTGCCCCTCCCTAACTGTGAGACTTTGTGTCTCAGCTGCCCTTTTGGAAAATAGGGCTCATAATAGAAACTTTATGCTCTCCAGGGTTGTGAGAATCAAATGAAGTATCGTTTATTTAAAGTTCAGTGTTTAGAATAATGTTGACTTATAGTAAGGGCCCCCAAAATGTTAGCTATCATTACATTTAATAGTTAATATTATCAAGGAAGAGTAAAGATTTATTATACCAAATTAAAATGCTAAACCTGGAGATCAAGTGGGAATTTACTCTCTGTAGAAGGGTATCTCTGTGCTCCAGTGATCTCTGTCATAAGCATTGTTAGCTTATAGTTGTCGATGTTAGATGCCATCAAGTTGGCACCGAGGCATTGTGACCTTATGTAAAGTAGATCACCTGGTCCTGGCCATCTTCATGATCATTGCCTAGGGGGCTCATCTTTTAGTACTGTATTGGATAGTATTCTTTTGTGATCTGTAGCGTTTTCATTGGTTAATTTTTGGAAATAGATAACCAGACCTTTCTTCCTAGTCTGTGTTAGCCTGGAAGCTCTGCTGAAACTTGTCCTAACAGACAAGTAGTTGTAGCTTACAATAGCATTAAATTAGAAACAGGAGAATAATGCTTTTACTTAGTGTAAACCTCATGTTGCTGTTGTTAACTGCCATCAAGTTGGCCCCTGACCCATGGCAACCCCATGCACAACAGAATTGGGCCATTGTGATCCGTAGGGTTTTCATTGGCAGATCTTCAGAAGTAGATCACCAAACCTTTCTTCCTAGTCTGTCTTAGTCTGGAAGGTCTACTGAAACCTGTTCAGCATCACAACATGTAAGCCTCCACTGACAGACAAGTGGTGGCTGTGCTTTAGGTTCATTGTCTGGGAATTGAACCCAGGTCTCCTGCATGGAAGGCAAAAATTCTACCACTGAACCGCTACTGCCTTCATAAACCAGGTTAATTAGTTCTTAGCACCTTTGTTACTAAGTTAAATTTATTATTTTGCTTGGAAGCTCAGGCTTTATGCTAATTTTTTTTTTTGCTAAATAGATAAATCATTTTGAATCTGGCGTTAATTCTCAGAAAATAAGCATTGTAATGAATTCTGGGTGAATGACCTTAAGATGGATTAAATATTCACTAAGTATGTGCATTTAAAAATTATGAAGCTGTTAAGAATTTATGTTCTAGAATCTGCCAAAAATTAAGCACCGTGAAAATAGTTTCATTTTTGGTTATGATTATGAAAATTGACAGCTTTTTTTCTCATCTACTTATAATATATGCATAGAATTAGAGACTCTAGACTTGGGAAATATCTTTGGGGTCATCTAGTCTTTTACTTTTAAAATTTCTTCTAACTGTGATACCCACTGCAAAAATGGAATCTTCTACAGAATCCATGTGGAGCTGCTGTGGTTGTTGCAAGGGAGGGAACTGGAGCTGAGGACATCAGCCCTGCAGCACGTGGGGCCTGCAGGGTACAGTGTTCACATCTCTCCTTTTACAGGTGAGGAAACGGACACCATAGACAATGTGCCTTGCTACCAGACAGTGGCAGAGACAGCTCTTAAACAAATATCCTCTCCTTCTTCTGCCCTTAATTATATCTTCCTAGTGAAGAATCTATGACTTAGAGCCCTTCATAATCCAGATTTTTTCTGTTCTTCACTTTTATTAGAGAAGCTTACCTAACAAGGAAGTCAGTGTCCATTTAGCTAGATAATCAGAACGATGAGTATGCCTTTTATCAGTACAAATACATCCTAATGTTTAATTGGATTAACTTATTCACCTGTTGAATACCTATCATGTGCTAGGCACCATGCTAAGCCCTTGGGAATATCAAGATGATGAACACTCCATCTTTTCCCTCCTAAATATATGAGGAACACAGAGATAGATGCACAAATACTGTGCCTCTTGCAGGTACTTAGCTAGAAAGTAAGAATTGTGTTTTAAATGTTGGTTCTTTAAATATTGACAAAGCCAAAAAAACTGTTGCTGTTGAGTCGATTCCGACTCATAGCAACCCTACAGGACAGAGTAGAACTGCCCCATGGGGTTTCCAAGGAGCAGCTGGTGGGTTTGAACTGCCAACCGTTTAGCAGCCCTATCTCTTAACCACTGTACCACCAGGCATCCAATATTGACAATATTAATCATTAAAGAGTGCTCTGTTCATGGTACATATTTTCTTCAACTTTTTAAAGCAAAAAAAAAAAAAAAAATTTTTTTTTGCTTGTTAACATTTTATTAAGTAGATAATTTATCATTATTATTTTGTGCTTCAGATGAAAGTTGACAGAGCAAATTAGTTTTTCATTCAACAATTTATATACAAATTACTTTGTGACATTGATTGCAATGTGACAACTCTCCCTCCTTCTCCACCCCGGGTTCCCTGTTTCCATTTGTCCTGTTTTCCTGTCCCTTCCTGCCTTCTTGTCTTTGCTTTTGGGCAGCTGTTGCCCATCTGGTCTGATTTACATGACTGAGCTAAGCAGCACTTCCTCATGTGTGTTATTGTTTGTTTCATAGACCTGTGTAATCTTTAGCTGAAGGGTGAACTTCGGGAGTGACTTCAGGTCTGAGTTAAAAAGGTCTAGGGATCATAGTCTCGGGGTTCCTCCATTCTCTGTCAGACCAGTAAGTCTGGTCTTTTTTTGTGAATTTGAATTTTGTCCTACATTTTTCTCTTGCTCTGTCCGGGACCCACTATAGTCATCCCTGTCAGAGCGGTAGGTGGTGGTGGCCGGGCGCCATCTAGTTGTTTTGGGCTCAGGCTGGTGGAGGCTGTGGTACTTGTGGTCCATTAGTCCTTTGGACTAATGTTTCCTATGTGTCTTTGGTTTTCTTCATTCTCCTTTGCTCCAGACGGAATGGGACCAGTAGATGTATCTCAGATGGCTGCTTGTAAGCTTGTAAGACCCCAGATGCTACTCACAAAAGTAGGATGTAGAACACTTTCTTTATGAACTATGTTATGCCAATTCACCTAGATGTCCCCTGAGACCATGGTCCCCAGCCTTCAGCCCAGTAACTCGTCCATCATGGTGTTTGGATACGTCTATGAAATTTCTGTGACTTTGTTCGGTCAAGTTTGTTCCCCTATAATGTGTACTGTCTTTCCCTTCACAGAAATTACCACTTACCTATTGTCTAGTTAGTGTTTTCCCCTTCCCACCCCTCCCCTCCTGTGTAACCATCAAAGATTGTTTCTTTCTGTGTGTAAACCTTTTCATGAGTTTTTATAACAGTGGTCTCATATAGTATTTGTCCTTTTATGATTGATGTATTTCACCCAACATAATGCCCTCCAGATTCATCCATGTTGTGAGATGCTTCACAGATTCATCATTGTTCTTTATCATTGCATAGTATTCCATTGTGTGTATGTACCATAGTTTTATCCATTCCTCTGTTGATGGGCACTTAGGTTTTTTCCATCTTTTTGATTTTGTGAATAATGCTGCAGTGAACATGGGTGTGCATATGTCTATTCATGTGATGGCTCTTATTTCTCTAGGATATATTCCTAGGAGTGGGATTGCTGGATCGTATGGTATTTCTATTTCTAGCTTTTTAAGGAAGTGCCATATCATTTTCCAAAATGGATATACCATTCAGCATTCCCACCAGCAGTGCATAAGAGTTCCAATCCCCTTACAGCCTCTCCAACATTTGTTAGTTTCTGTTTTTTGGATTCGTGCCAGTAATGTTGGGGTGAGACAGTATCTTGTTGTTTTGACTTTCATTTCTCTAGTATTAGTGATCACTAATGTTTCCTCATTTGTTAGTGGCCTGAATGTCTTCTTTGGTGAAGTGTCTGTTCATATCCTTTGTACATTTTTTTAATTGAATTATTTGTCTTTTTGTTGTGGAGGTGTTGAATTTTCCTGTAGATTTTAGAGATTAGACCTTTGTCGGATTTGTCGTAGCCAAAAAAATTTTCCCAGTCTGTAGGTTCTCTTTTTACTCTTTTGCTGAAATCTTTTGATGAGCATAAGTGTTTAATTTTTAGAAGATCCCAGTTATCTAGCTTATCTTCTGGTGTTTGTGTATTGTTATGGTTGTATCCTATTTATGCTTTGTATTAGGGCTTCTAGTGTTGACCCTATTTTTTCTTTTATGATCTTTATAGTTCTTGGTTTTATATTTAGGTCTTTGATCCATTTTGAATTAGTTTTTGTGTATGGTGTGAGGTATGAGTGATGTTTTATTTTTTTTACAGGTGAACATCCAGCTTTGCCAGCACCATTTGTTAAAGAGCTTGTCTTTTTCCCATTTAATGGACTTTGGTCCTTTGTCAAAAATCAGCTGACCGTAGGTGGATGGATTTGTGTTACTTCTGTTCATGTGGTCTATGTGTCTGTTGTTGTACCAGTACCAGCTTGTTTTGACTACTGTGGCTATACAGTAGGTTATGACATCAGGTAAAGTGAAGCCTCCTACTTTGTTTTTCTTCTTCAATAATGCTTTACTTATCTGAGGCCTCTTTCCTTTCCATGTATGATGGTTAAGATTGTGTGTCAGCTTGGCTGGGCCATGATTCTCAGTGTTTTGGCAGTTGTATAATGTTGTGATCACTTCCCTGTTGAGATTTGATACATGATTACCGCCATGATGGGATCTGCTGTGAGTGGTACTGGTGGGGGTGGGGCCCTGTGGTGGCTCACCACCCCCTCAGCGTTCATCTCTCCAACCTCTGAGGCCTAGTCCTTCCTGCTGTCCTTGCCAGGGCTTTTGTTTGTTCTGGATCCTGCAGCTGGCTTCTGTTTGTCTGACCTCTGGTTCTTGGGACTTGAGCTAGCAGCTTACCTGCGGTCTTGCCTGCAGATCTTTAGATTCATTGATCTTCACAGCCTGCAACAGCCCTGCTCTTGTTCCTACCGATCTTGGGTTTGCCAGCCCCTGTGGCTACTTGAATCAGGAGAAGCCTTTTTCCTGCCCCATGGACTCGGGACATTACAGTCTTTAAAAACTGCATGAGCCATTTCCTTGATATAAATCTCTCTTTCTATGTATATGTATTTATACACTTTACTGGTTTTGCTTCTCTAGAGAACCCAGCCAAAGACACCATATAAAGTTAATGATTAGTGTTTCCATCTCATTAAAAATGCTGTTGGTGTTTGGATCAGGATTGCATTATATCTGTAGATAGCTTTGGGTAGGACTGACATTTTTACAATATTGAGTCTTCCTGTCCTTGAGCATGGTGTATTTTTTCATTTATGTAGGTCTCTTTGGTTTCTTGCAGTAGTATTTTGTAGTTTTCTTTGTATAGGTCTTTTATGGCTCTGGTTAGATGTGTTCCTAAGTATTTTATCTTTTTAGGGGCTATTATAAATGGTATTGTTTTCTGATTTCCTTTTCTTAGTTCTGTTTGTTGGTTTATAGAAATCCATCTGACTTTTTTATGTTGATCTTACGTCCTGCTACTCTGCTGAGTCTTTCTGTTATTCCAGTAGTTTTCTTGTGGAATCTTTAGGGTTCCCTGTGTGTAATATCATATCATCTGCAAATAGGGACAGTTTTACTTCTTCTTACCAATTTGGATGCCCTTTATTTCTTTTTCTTGCCTTATTGCTCTAGCTAGGACTTCCAGCACAATGTTAAATAGGAGTGGTGATAAAGGGCATCCTTGTCTTGTTCTTTTTCTCAGGGAAATGCTCTCAGCCTCTCTCTGCTGAGAATGATGTTGGCTGTTGATTTTGTGTAGATGTCCCTTATTATGTTGAGGGATTTTCCTTCTATCCTATTTTATTGAGAGTTTTTATCAGGTATCGGTGTTGGACTTTATCAAATGCCTTTTCTGCGTCGATTGAGATGATCATGTGATTCTTTTCTTTTGTCCTGTTTATGTGGTGGATTACACTGATTGATTTTCTAATGTTGAACCATCCTTACATATGTGGTATGAATCCCATTTCATTGTGGTGTATTATTTTTTTGATATGATGCTGAATTCTGCTGGCTGGAATTTTGTTGAGAATTTTTGCATCTATATTCATGAGAGAAATTGGTCTGTAATATTCTTTTTTTGTGGCATCTTTGCCTGGTTTTGGTATCAGGGTTATGCTGGCTTCATAGAATGAATTCAGAAGTGTTGCTTCCTTTTCTGTGATCTGAAATAGTTTGAGTACTACTGGTACAAGCTCTTCTCTGAATGTTTGGTAGAATTCTCCAGAGAAGCAATCTGGGCCAGGGCTTTTTTTGTTGGGAGTTTTTTTTTTTTATTATTATTACCTTTTCAATTTCTTCTCTTGTTATGGGCCTGTTCAAATTTTCAGCATCACTTTGTGTTAGTGTAGGTAGGTAGTGTGTTTCTAGAAATTTATCCATTTTCTCTAGGTTATCAAATTTGTCGGAGTATAGTTTTTCATAATACTCTGTGTGAGAGTATCTGGGCACTTCCTTGAGCTGCAGTCAGCAAATGAGACTTTACCTTGCTCTGGCTGCGTCCATGTCGTTCCTGTATCTTCTACTGGGAGTTCCATGAAGGTGCCTTTCTGTTTTCTTTGTGTGAAGTTTTTGGCTTTATCTCAAGATGGCTGTGTTGTGCCATGCCAGTTGGCAGGGAACCTCCACTCTGTATCTCTACTTGTTTGCTGTTTTCAGTTAGTTTCTTCTTCTCAGTGGGTTCTGATGTAATACCTTATCCTTTCTTTTAAAGTTCAGGGTTCCAGGATTGATATCTGTATCTGTTCTACTTGATTTTTTGGGCGTTGCAGAGAGATGGCATGGTACGCCTGACTAGTCCTTCATCTTGGCTCTGATGATTTAATCATTGCAGTGAGTCATGACTCCCATGGGCTGGAGCCCCCCGCTCCCTGCCCTCAATCTGTCTCTGAATAGGTTAACTAATATTGAGGGTAGAGAGCATCTCTAGTAGTCTAATCCACGGAGCCTGATGAGAGGGTGGTGAGTTGCAGATCTTCGGATGGAAGTACATCTTCTCATGTAATTACTGAGGACCTAGATCACTGATTTGTTCTAACTAGCCAAAGTTGCTTTAAGCTTAGGGTTTTTTCTCAGGAACTGGGCCCGATTGATTAACCATGGCCTAGGCAAAATAGAAGACTTCCTTTGACAGGAAAGTAGTTACTTGGGGCATGAGAGGCTCACAAAGCTATATTAGCCCTCACTTCAGGATTCCTTGTATTCTTGAAGCTTTAGTTATACTAGAGTTCATGATTTTGAGGATCACCTAGCTCCCCTGGTACCAATGCTCACCGAAGCGTCTTCCACCATGACATTAAATTGTGCCTATCCCTGTTTGCTACAGTAAATCTCTATTTCCTGCAGTCACAATAGGCTTCCCATCATGCATGAGCACTACCTAATATTATTCTACTATGGCAACCCATGTGTTTTGCTTTAACAACCTTGGGGAGGGTGTCTGATTTTCCTTTAATGCCTGTATCATTATCCATTTTTTTGTGTTTGCTTATATCTGAAAGCTCAAATTATTCACTAAGCATTCTGTATAATAAAGTTTGTAGTGGAGACTTCAGTTTTCATGATGGAGTTGCTTGCAGTGAATCAACCCTTCTGCAATAAACAATTATAAAAGCTGGACAAAATATGTAAGACAATAGATTTAAGGCATAGGAGAGCAATCAACATTGGACATGAGGGGCTATGATCCTTGAGATAAGGGAAGTACATGAGGTAAACTTAAATTCACCCTAGATTTTTCATCAGGATGTTTTCTAAATCACAGCACAAGGGAATAAAGTATATGAAGAAAATGACATTCTTACTGGACTAAGGAGCAAGAAGTCAGATTTTGGGACAGCCAAAGTGGTTAGGGCTGGAGGGACAAAATTCTGGAGAGGAGGAAATCACAGAAGAACAGCCTATATGTCTGCATGTAAATTCTGCTCAAGTCATTGGTCAGCTACTAATCTCCACACAGCAGGGCAAAAAGCCAACACAGAAAACATCTGGGTGGCCAAAGAACTGATCAGGTTTTTTTTTTTTTTTTGCAGCCACGTAGTGCTGGGGAGAGAGAGGAATTTAAGTGGGGGCAAAGTATAGGGGTCTTGGTAAATAACCCCAGGCTTTCAGTGGAAACCCCATCTGTTAAGCCCTAGGGGTAAGGACTGTACCCTAGGAAAACAGAAAATACAAGTCCTAATAGGGTTTTAAGTCAAGCCTAGACAGGATCGAGGTGATCCACCAGTATTTTTTCTGACTGCCAGAAAAAAATTTAATCCTCTTTGAAGTATGATATCATTCAGAGTCCCCACAATTTTTATCCATAATATTCAGCATTCAATAAAAAATTACCAGCCATGCTAGAAAACGGGAAGAAAGGACTAAAATCCAAGAGAAAAAAAGACAATAAACCCATAGGTGATTTAGATAACTGCAGTTATCAGATAAACCAGTTGCCATTGAGTCCACTCTGATTCATGGTGACTTCATGTGTGTCAGAATAGGACTGTGCTCCACAGGGTTTTCAATGGCTGATTTTCTGGAAGTAGATCACTGGGCCTTTCTTCTGAGGTGCCTCTGAGTGGATTTGAACCTCTAACCTCTTTGCTAGCAGCGAAGCATGTTAACTATTTGTACCACCTAGGGACTTCAGTGAGTTGTTGTTGTTACTTGTTGTAGAGTCGATTCTGACTCATGGCAAACACATGTGCACAGAGTAGAACTCTGCAGGGTTCACAAGGCTGTGAGATTTTGGAAGGTCGTTGCCAGGCTTGTCTTCAGAGGTGTCTCTGGGTGGATTCGAACTGCCAAGTTTTCGGCTAGTAGTCAAGCACTTAAAGGACTTTAAGATAAGATTAATATGATCAAGAAAATGAATAAAATTATGGACAAAATAGATTACAAGATGGAGAATTTCAACAGAGATTTGGAATCTATATAATTAAATGGACATTCCAGAAATGAAAAATATGATATTTAATGTTAAGAAATTTTTGGATGTTTTGATCACCAGGGTGAACACAACAGAACATAGGATTAGCAAACTGAAAAGGCAGGTCAAAATGAAGTGAAAAAGAATGTAAACACACACACACAAACACAATAGGGCATAAATGATATGTGGTACACAAACTAACTTTTAGACTTACTAGTCTTTGGAAAGTGACTTCGTACTTAAGAGCTCTTTGAATCACTTCTTTCCAGGTTATTTGATGCTATTAGAAGTATACTTAGATAGATCTAACAAGTGTAATTCCATTGCTGATTCAGAGCATTTGAGTTTTCAAGGGGACTGAGGGAATTGAGAGTTAATTTTTGTTAAGTTTAATTTTAAGGGAAAATTTGTTTCCTTTAAGTATTATCTTTTCCAAAATTTGACATCTTCTGAAAAGTATTGAGATTTTGGAGGGCAAAAACAATGTGGATAAAGTTTTCTCCCTAAAGGAAACAATACAATGTCATAAGAATATGTTAATACTTCCATATTTTAGTTTTTTTCTTTTTTTCTTATTCTGGTTTTCATTTCAAAACTATTTAGATCAGGGACAGTGGCAACTTTCTGCCTCCTTCGGTTTTTTCTGTTTTCCTTGCTTCCCACTTTTGATCTGTTAGTTTTTGTTCTTGTTGCCCTTTTACTCTATTAAAAGTCTATAAGGTTTTCCATTTCTGGAAAGTTAGGCAGAGATCATAACTTTTGATCAAAGTCATGATAATTTGCAGCATGAGAACTGTTTCACCAGCTGCAATGCAACTTTTATGGGTCTTAGACTATTTTTCTTGAGACTTATGTGCATTGCTTGTAGACCCACCCTGATACTGTTGGGGAAAAATAATAAACTCTGACAATAGTCTCTTTCACTTGGTACCTTAAGAAAAAGAGGAAAGTATGGAAGGCGTATTTGTGAAAACTCTAATTAAAGTGGATAGTATATTTTATCTCTTTTCTGATCACTGGTTCTCAACTAAAAATTAACCAAAAGGCAAAGTTTGATATCATAAAACCTTGGCTGTTTCATGCACCTGGAGATGGCTTCTCAGCTAGAAATAACAGGTGTTTCCTCCCTCCTTAATCCCTCTCACTCCACTACCTCACCCATGATCCTCGATAGTAAAGAGGTATGTGAGGAGTGGACTTTCTCTACACATGAATCCTGTTGCAAGTAATTGATTACATCACCACTCTGCCAGATGCACAAGGATAACTCAGTTTCTGAGGGTGTGAGAAGGAGCAATCAAATCAATTCAGTTTTATTAGATTTTATTCTGTTCTATTCAGTTTCAACGCCAACTGCCCATGCAGTTTTTTTTTCTCGGACCCTAATCACCTGAAACTAGGTCAGACCTCACAAGCTAAAGGGCACAGTCCTCCAGACTGGCAAGTCTATCCAGAATTGCAAATACCAACCACAAGTTTGGGAGTCCCTATGACACCCTAACTTCTGATTTATTGTGTGCAAATTTTGGGATTTTCCACTACCCCTTCAGGATGCCAGCTGTAAGCTTGAAGGTCCCCAGGGCTCCTCTCACTTCTGCTGGCTCCTACTATTCCTTTGGTTTTGATAATTCTTTACAATGACTCACAGAACTCAGAAAAACTGTATGCTTATGGTTACAGTTTTATTATAGCAAAGAGAATACGAACGAAGAGACACATAGGGTGAAGTCTGGGAGGATTCGCAACATGGAGCTACCAAACAGGGATGTGTTACCCTCCCAAGTGCATCAATGTCTATCACCAACCAGGAAGCCCATGGAGCTTCTATGTCTAGAGCCTTTATTGGGGCCTCATTACGTAATTCAGTCTCTGGCTCCCACCCTCAGGTTGGCTGAGATATCATGTAGTCTGTGTTCTGGCCTGGCCAGCTTGTATCCAAGAGTCACCTCATTAGCATAACTTGTTTGGTAGATATGATCTGGAGCCCTCATCAAAGCCACTTCAGTCACTAGAGAAATTACAAGATTTTAGAGGTTATCTCTCAGGAACCAAGAACAAAGACTAAATTCTTTGGGTGAAGTTAATTGTAAACCCCACAAAGGGTAAGAAAAGACTGGGTTTGTCTATAAATGTTTGCACTGCAAACTGAAAGCTCAAGCAAAGGATAAAAAAATACTATTTATAGTATTAAAGCACTTTAAAGATCCTTGCTTGATTATAAAATGCTTTCACATATGTTAGGTCATTTGACTTTACAAGAATTATGTTGGGTAGGAAGAGTGAGTATTGTCCCCGTTTCACAAGGAGGAGATTAAGGCAGAGGGAGGATAGACTGAGGCCACAGCTATTAAGCATTAATACCAGGATTTATGCTTTTATTACTATTCAGAGCTAACATGCTTACTTGGGACACTTGGGTGGAGTGGTAGGTGGACACAGGGAACATCATTGTTGAAATGCTTTCATAGGATACAATAGGACTATGCCTACCTTAAAGCCATAGTAGTTAGAGACTATACTTTTGAATACTGTTCTCGTACTAGTTGAAAAGAAATGTTCTATGTTTACAGTGTAAGTGGTAAAAGAGAAAAGTTTCAGAAATCTGTGCTGACCTTAAAAAAAAAAAAAAGAAAATGGATACCTGTAGCTGTTTTGACAAACTCAGGAAAATGTTCTTGAGAATTTACAATAATTATTTGTCCCAATCAGATGATATCCTGAATCGGAAAGGACTTTGCAGATCCAGAGTCATTTAAGCTGTTGACCAACATGATAAGAGCACCTAACCATGTTCTGTGTGAGTGCTCATCGTGTCAAGGTTATGTTGGGAGACAGTTCTCCATGGGTTGCTCATGTTTCTGCATGTTTTATGAGCAGAGAAACGATTGGCTTTGCTCCGTTCTATCATTTCAAGAATGTAGAATGAATAACCTTGGAAGATGGAGACATGTCTCCCTCCAAAGCAAAGGGCAGGCATGCTTACTGTCCAGTATAAAAGACTCAGATTCCCCACACTAAGAGCCCCTCACCAGTAATGCTCAGTGTGTTTGTGCCAGTGTAACCTTGGCTTATTTGTGTTGCCCTATGGGAATTGGGATTCAGGGAACTGGTGCAAGAAAATGTTGATACTTTGGCTACTGCTATTTCTGTAAGTAATAAAGTCCTTTGTCTCTCACCCAGTAGTCTCATGTCTTCTACCAGCATTCATAAAAATATGACAAGCTAATTGTTAGCTTGAAAATAGCCTTCAGAGTTCTTACTAGATCACCGAGTATGTCTGGCCTAGTGAGAAAAACAAACAAATAAAAAACAGCACAAGACACAGTCGCATCACCTGGGAGGTATGAGGGGTGCGGACTGCACCAAGTGACACTGTCAGAGGGGGTGACACCAAAATGACTGCCTATAAAAGTATCCCTGTAGTTAGTTAGAACAACAAAAACATTTTTTGTAATCCTACCTTACATGTATCAATATACCTACAAGGCTAAAACTCTATGTTGATTTACATTTTGAACCTACTAATACCCTCAGGTCAGAGCTGTCATTATTACCCAGTTACAATGACACTTTGAGTCACATGGTTTCATCTGCACGCACTACAAGCATATGTGGTTGTTTTTGTTGCTGCTAGTGTTTTTATAGTTGCTGATTTTGTCAAACTTTCTGATGTTTTAGCTACAATATTGTAGTAATTAGTATTTGTGAACCTATATCAATAACTTTTTTTAGAAAGAAGTAATAATTAAAGGAAAAGAAGGAGCGACGTTGTTAGGTGCCATTGAATCGGTTCTGATTCATAATGACCAAGTGTACCACAGAACGAAACACTGCCCCATCCTGCGCCATGCTCACAGTCATTGTTATGCTTGAGCCCACTGTTGTAGCCCCTGTGTCAGTCCATCTCATTGAGGGTCTTCCTCTTTTTTTGTGACCCTGTACTTTACCAAGCATGATGTCCTTCTCCAGGGACTGATCCCTCCTGAGAACATGTTCAAAGTTTGTAAGACATAGTCTCACCATCCTTGCTTCTAAGGAACATTCTGGTTGCACTTCTTCAAGACGGATTTGTTCATTCTTTTGACAGTCCATGGTATATTCAGTATTCTTCACTAACACCACAATTCAAAGACATCAGTTCTGTCTTCATTATTCATTGTCCAGTGATGCGATTGAAAATACCATGGCTTGGGTCAGTCACACCTTAGTCTTCAAGGTGACATCTTTCTTTTTCAATGCTTTAAAGAGGTCTTTTGCAGCAGATTTGCCAAATGCAATGCGTCTTTTGATTTCTTGACCACTGCTTCCATGGGTGTTGATTGTAGATCCAAGTAAAATGAAATCTTTGACAACTTCATCTTTTCTCTGTTTATCATGATGTGGCTTATTGGTCCAGTTGTGAGGATTTTTGTTTTCTTTATATTGAGGTGTAATCCATCCTGAAGGTTGTGGTCTTTGATCTTCATCAGTAAGTGCTTCAAGTCCTCTTCACTTTCAGCAGGCAAGGTTGTGTCATCTGCATAATGCAGGTTGTTAATGAGTCTTCCTCCAATCCTGATGCCCCCTTCTTCTTCATATAGTCCATCTTCTTGGATTATTTGCTCAGCATACAGGTTGAATAGGTATGGTGAAACAATACAACCCTGATGCTCACCTTTCCTGACTTTATACCATGCAGTATCTCCTTGTTCTGTCTGAACAACTGTCTCTTGATCTATGTACGGGTTCCTCATGAGCACAATTCAGTGTTCTGGAATTCCCATTCTTTGCAATGTTATCCATAATTTGTTGTGATCCACACAGTCGAATGCCTTTGCATAGTCAATAAAACACAGGTAGACATCTTTCTGGTATTCTCTGCTTTCAGCCAGGACCCATCTGACATCAGCAATGATATCCCTGATTCCATGTCCTCTTCTGAATCCGGCCTGAATTTCTGGCAGTTCCTTTGTGATATACTGCTGCAGCCACTTTTGAATGATCTTTAGCAAAATTTTACTTACGTGTGATATTAATAATATTGTTTGATAATTTCCACATTTGGTTGGATCACCTTTCTGAGAATAGGCCTAAATATGTATCTCTTCCAGTCAGTTGGCCAGGTAGATGTCTTCTGAATTTCTTGGCATAGATGAGTGAGCACTTTCAGTGCTGCCTCCGTTTGTTGAAACATCTCAATTGATATTCGTCAATTCCTGGAGCCTTGTTTTTTGCCAGTGCCTTCAGTGCAGCTTAGACTTCTTTCTTCAGTACTATCGGTTCCTTATCATATGGTACCTCTTGAAATGCTTGAACGTCGACCAATTCTTTTTGGTATAATGACTCTGTGTATTCCGTCCATCTTACGGGAATTATGATTTATGAGTAATATTAGTATGAAAAATATTACTAAGGATTTTGTATAGTCTGATATGGGAAGAGGTCCATGGGGGGGTGGGGGCGACACCATGAGTTGCCGCACTGGGTGACACTAACTAGTGATGCCACTGACATTTAGAGTTCATGCATATGCAGTTTTCTAAGTCTTGTTCACTTGTAGCAGCATGATTCTACAATTTCACAAGGAACCACAGTCTGCAGAAAGCAGATAATGTAGTTAGTGAAAGGAAGTCAGCATATAATGACGCTGCAGAAGAATTTAGGGATTTTCTGACTTTCAGATAAGTCAGTGCTGACTCTCACTGCTTACTCCATTCCTTTAAGACCAGCCTTGAATGCTGAATTAAATCAGCCATATAAGTCTTTCCATTCACCCAACTGGTTGATGAGTCATCAAGAAATATACTTGAAAGCTTAGAGATTAGAGCTAAGCCTGACAAACCTGACCTTTCATTTCACTTGGGATCTAGGACTTCATTCTGAGGAGCTGTTTTTATTTTCCCATTTCGTTGATCACACGTGGAAATTATCCTCACAGTTCCTCAAGATTTTGATTCTCAACTCAATACTAGACTTCCATTTCTGAATAGACTTCCAGTTTACTTTTGGATGATAATTCTTGCCAAGATGACCATGTTCTATGTCTTGATTTTTTATAATGATGAACCAATAATACAACAATCCATATTTGATGAGATTTATGCTCATTAAGATTGGGCATTTTTCTTCAGCATTTTAGGGTAAATGGTGCCCAATGACGAGTAAAAAATCCTCCAAGTTGGAGCCATTCTTTTGTCCATGATTAATGACATTTTCTAAGACTTAATACTGCCCATTGAGCCTGACATTCATTTCTGCTCTGATCTCTTCACACTTTTTATTTATGCTTACTCACCTCAGGATTTGGACCTTAGTTTAATTCCATTAACTTTTGTTTGATTTATTCTGCAATTCTACCTTCTCTCTTCCAAGGCCCCAGTAAGTCACTCATTTGAATCAGAGAGCTGGCCATGATTCTTTGCAGAAGTTCAATAAATATTTGTAGAATGAGTAGATACTTTTTGGAGACTTTTGTCAGAGCTCCTCAATTTAGCCATTATTTCTCCGATTAAAAATACATGGAAAGAAGAATAATAATGATACAGTAATGTTAGTCAGAATAACAAGCTTGACTGAGTGCTTACTGTATGCCAGGCACTGTGCCAAGGGCTTTATATGTATTGTTTTATTTAATCCTCATACAATACTGTATGATTACCAACATTTTACAGATAAGTAAATGGGCAGAATGAAGTTATGTAACTTTCAAGGTCACTCAGTGACAGAACTGAGATTCTGCCACCTTCTAAGAGCAGGAGTATTTGGTTAAAAAAGAGGTTTTAACTTTGGGTAAGGCTGAATTAAATCAGCTATAGAAATTGCTTCATTCACCCAGGTGGTCGATGAGTCATCAAGAAATACACTTGAAAGTTTAGAGATTAGAGCCAAGCCTGATAAACCCAACCTTTCATCTCAGACATTTACCTCTCCAAGCCTGTTGAAAGCAAGCCATAGGTGTTCTAGCCCAACTCCTAATTTTCTTGGAGGCTACAGATTTCCCTCTCATGTCAAGTGGATGATTAATTAATTTATTCTTTCACTTGTCTTAAAAATATTTATTGAGGGCTGACTTGGTACATAGCAAGGTCCCTGAAGAGTTCTGGCTGAGTGAAGAGAAGTAATTCCCTGTGGGGAAACAAGAACATCTAGCATGACCCTGCCTGAGACCAGGAGTTTCTACCGGATAATGGGAGGAGGATTGAGTAGTGATGCAGGGTGTGTGATACAGACTGATGAATCTTCTTTTGATTATAAGCTCATGAGGCAGGAACTATGTGTCTTTCACTGCTGCATCTTTTGTGCTCAGTGTGCTGCCTGACACACAGTAGTCACGTCATAAATATGTCATAAAGATATTCAAATTGAATTAAATTGATAGCTCTCTTGAATGCTCTTTTTTGCTTTAGTCATTCTGGAATTTTACTTATTAATTTATTAACTATAATAATTGGAAATATTGGTTTATTAAAAATGTTCAGGTATTAGATTAATGTTGACTGCTAAGATTCATCTTGTGTTCTTTCTTTTTCTTTAACCAGAAAATAACCTTTTCATTCACTAAAGATAAAATTGTTTAGTATTGTATTTTGGATCAGAGCCATATTTGCCTTTTCTTATCCCCAAGGTACAGAGAACAATGTGTAGAAAAACTGCTTAAATATGACTAAACTATTCGATTGAACCATATGAAATTGCTGATATTTGAGAGTTTTTGACTGCTAGTAGTTAAACTAACCAAAAGGTCAGCAATTCAAATCCACCATCTACTCCTTGGAAGTCCTAGGGGTTAGTTCTACTCTCTCCTGCAGGGTCACTATGAGTAGGGTCACTACGAGTCAGAATCAACTTGACGGCAGCTGGTTTGGTTTTTAGTTTCAGTGGTTAAACTTAATGGATTATGCTTTAAAAAAATAAACAACTGAAATGCTTATAAAAGGATAAACAATTCTCCACAAACATTTCTATTGTATACTCCAGGATGGAAACACCTTCTGGTCATAATGGATGCTATTTGCATCCTTCTGATTACTTATGAAAAATTCTTTCTAATTGGATGGCCCACATTACAAACTTGCTTTCCCAGCTCAGACCATTGTGTAAATGTGTGCTGGATAATTTACGTCATACTGTCTGAAGTCTTGTGAGTATTATTAGAATGTGAAGAAACCATGCAGATTATGGGTTCCTGGTTCACTACTTTAATAGATATTTGCTGAGTGTCCACTCAAGTATGATGGTGAACTGAGAACATTTCCGGATAAGCAGAAATTATGGGAATATGTAAAAACCAAACCAAACTTATAAGAATTATTAAAGGGAGTCCTTCAGTTAGAGAACCAACATCAGACAACTACTTGAATCAAGGACACAAGACTGCATCACCTAGATACCAACTGTCATGGTTTGAATTATGTCCCCCAAAAAATGTGTGTATCAGTTTGGCTGGACCCTGATTCCTGGTACTGTGTGATTTTTCTGTATGTTGTAAACCTGCCTGTATGATGTTAATGAGGGAGGATGGATGGCAGTTGTGTTAGTAAGACAGAAGCTGATCTACAAGACTGGATTGTGTCCTGAGGCAATGTCTTGAGATATAAAAGAGAGAAGTGAACAGTGAGACAGGGAGACCTCATACCATCAAGAAAGCAGTGCCAGGAGCAGAGCGCGTCCTTTGGACTGGGGTCCCTGTGCAGAGAAGCTCCTAGTCCTGGGGAAAACTGAAGAGAAGAAGGCCGACAGAGAGGAAGAAGCCTTCCCCTGGAGCTGACGCCCTGAATTTGGACTTTTAGCCTACTTTGACTGTGAGGAAATAAACTTCTCTTTGTTAAAACCATCCACTTGTGGTATTTCTGTTATAGCAGCACTAGATGACTAAGACACCAACCTAGGTAATGAACTCTCAAGGATAAAACAAAACTAAAAGATTTAAAACAGGGAACCAGGGAGGTAAATCTGTAAATGACAACAGTGTCAGAACAATAAAAGAGGGGATAAACAGTGTAGGTATAAAACTTTCAAATGGAGAGGAAGTCATCATGGTGATATCAAGTAATAAAAGACTGGTTCAAACTTAGGAAGATAGGGGTAAATTTCAAGGTAACCATAAAGAAAATTAACAAACCTATTCATCAAAATTAGAAAAATATAAAGCCTCACTAAACACAAAATCTACAAAAATGAGAGAAACAAACAAAAATCCACAAACAAAAGGAATTCAGCACAAGAGAATAAGAGGAACAAAGAAAACTTCAGCACCACACAAAAAAAAAGTATTACAAAATAACAGCAATAAACTCACACCTATCAATAATCACACTGAACGTAAATGGCCTAAATGCACCCAAAAAGAGACAGAGTGACAGAGTGGATTAAAAAAAACAGGACCCACCAATATACTGTCTACAAGAGACACACCTTAGGAACAAGGACATAAATATATTAAATATGAAATGACAAAAAAAGAAAACATATCAAGCAAGCAGCAACCATCAAAGAGCAGGAGTGGCAATACTAATCTCAGATAAAATAGACTGTAAAACAAAATCTACCATAAAAGACAAAGAACAGCATTATATAATGATTAAAGGGACAATCCACTATGAAGACATAATCATAATAAACATCAACACATCCAATGACAGGGCTCCAAATTACATAAAAATCTCTAACAGCACTGAAATAAAAAGCGACAGTCCCAAAATAATAGTAGGAGACTTCAACACACCACCATCAGTAAAGGACAGAGGATCTAGAAAGAAACTCAGCAAAGATAAAGAAGATCTAACTGCCACAATCAACCAACCTGACCTCATAGACATATATAAAACACTCTACCAAACAGCAGCAAAGTACTCCTTCTTGTCTGATGCACATGGAACATTTTCCAGAATAGACTGCATCTTAGGCCTCAAAGCAACCATAACAAAATACAAAATATTAAGATAATACAAAGTATCTTCTCTGATCAAAACACCATAAAGGTAGAAATTAATAACAGGAAAAGCAAGAATCAAATACATGGAAACTAAATTACACCCTGCTTAAAAATCACTGGGTAATAGAAGAAATCAAAGATGGAATAAAAAAATTCCTGGAATCAAATGAGAATGAAAACACATCCTACCAAAACCTTTGGGACACAGTTAAGGCAGGCAGTGTTCAGAGGTCAATTTATAGCAATAGATGCACACATCAAAAAAGAAGAAAGGGACAAAATAAAAACATTAGCTACACAACTTGAATAAAAAGAGAACAGTAAAAGAAGTCCACAGCCACCATAACAAAGTAAATAATAAAGAAACAGCAGAAATAAAAGAAATAGAGAATAGAAAAACATTAGAAAGAATCAACAAAACCAAAGTTGGTTCTTTGAAAGGATCAACAAAATTGACAAACCATTGGCCAAATTGACAAAAGAAAAACAGAAGAGAACACAAATAACCCAAATAAGAAATGAAATGGGGGACATTACAACAGATCCAGCTGAAATAAAAAGTATCATAACAAAGTATTATGAAAAACTATACTCCAACAAATTTGGACACCTAGAGGAAATAGACAAATTTCTAGAAACACACTACCTACCCAAACTAACACAAACTGAAATTGAAAATCTGAACAGACCCATAACAAGAGAAGAGATTGAAAATGTAATAAAATAAAAACTCCCAACAACAACAGAAAAAGCCCTTGCCCAGATGGCTTCACTGGAGAATTCTACCAAACATTCAGAGAAGAGCTTGCACCAGTAATTCTTAAACTATTTCAGAACACAGAAAAGGAGGGGATACTTCCGAATTCATTCTATGAAACCAGTGTAACCCTGGTACCAAAACAGGAAAATACACCACAAAAAAAGAAAATTACAGACCAATATGTCTCATGAATATAGATGCAAAAATTCTCAACAAAATTCTAGCCAATAGAATTCAGCATCATATCAAAAAAATAACACACCACGACCAAGTGGGATTCATACCAGGATGCAAGGATGGTTCAACATTAGAAAATCAATCAACGTAATCCATCATATAAATAAAATAAAAGAGAAGAATCACATGATCATGTCAGTTGACACAGAAAAGGCATTCAACAAAGTCCAACACCCATTCCAGATAAAAACTCTCAATAAAATAGGTATAGAGGGGAAATTCCTCAACATAATAAAGGACATCTATACAAAACCAACATCCAACATCATTCTTAATGGAGAGAAGCTGAAAACATTCCCCTTGAGAAGAGGAACAAGACAAGGATGCCCATTATCACCACTCCTATTTAACATTGTGCTGGAAGTCCTAGCTAGAGCAATAAGGGAAGAAAAAGAAATAAAGTCCATCCAAATTGGTAAGGAAGAAGTAAAACTGTCCCTATTCACAGATGATATGATAACTATACATAGAAAACCCAAAGGATTCCGTGAGAAAACTACTGGAACTAATAGAAAGATTCAGCAGAGGAGCAGGATACAAGACAAACATACAAAAATCAGTTGGATTCCTATACACCAATAAGGAGAACGATGAAAAGGAAATCAGGAAAACAATACCATTAATAATAGCCCCCCCACAAAATAAAATACTTAAAAATAAATGTAACCAGGATGTCAAAGACCTATACAAAGAAAACTACAAAACACTACTTCAAGAAACCAAAAGAGATCTACATAAATGGAAAAATATACCATGCTCATGGAAATGTCAATTCTACCCAAAGCAATCTACAAATACAATGCAATGCCCATCCAAATACCAATAGCATTCTTTAAAGAGATGGAAACACTGATCATTTAATTTATAAGAAAAGGGAATACACCCTGGATAAGTAAAGCATTACTGAAGAAGAAGAATAAAGTAGGAGGACTCACACTACCTGACCTCAGAACCTACTATACAGCTACAGTAGTCAAAACAGCCTGGTACTGGTATGACAGACACGTTGACTGATGGAGCAGAATCGAGAACTCAGATGTGAATCCATCCACCTGTGGTCACCTGATCTTCGACAAAGGCCCAAAGTCCATCAAATGGGGAAAAGACAGTCTTTTTAACAAACGGTGCTAGCAAAACTGGATGTCCACCTGCAAAAAAAGTGAAACTTGAGCCAGACCCCACCTCATACACAAAAACTAATTCAAAATGGATCAAAGACCTAAATATAAAACCATAAATTATAAAGATCATAGAAGAAAAATATAGGGTCAAAGCTAGAGGCCCTAATATATCCTAAACAGGATACAAACCATAACTAACAATACACAAACACCAGACGATAAGCTAGGTAACTGGGATCTTCTAAAAATTAAACACACTCATCAAAATACTTCATCAAAAGAGTAAAAGAGGAACTACAGACTGGGAAAAAAATTTTGGCTATGACAGATCTGACAAAGATCTATTCTCTAAAATCTACAGGAAAATCCAACACCTCTACAACAAAAAGACAAATAATCTAATTAAAAAATGGGCAAAGGATATGAACAGACACTTCAGCAAAGAAGACATTCAGGCTGCTAACAGACAAATGAGGAAACGTTAGTGATCACTAGTACTAGAGAAATGAAAAATCAAAAACACAACGAGATACCGTCTCACCCTGACATTACTGGCTTGAATCCAAAAAACAGAAAATAACAAATGTTGGAGAGGCTGTAAGGGGATTGGAACTCTTATGCACTGCTGGTGGGAACGTTGAATGTTACATCCATTTTGGAAAATGATATGGCACTTCCTTAAAAAGCTAGAAAGAGAAATACCATATGATCCAGCAATCCCACACCTAGGAATATATCCTAGAGAAATAAGAGCCATCACATGAATAGACATATGCACACCCATGTTCACCGCAGCATTATTCATAATAGCAAAAAGATGGAAACAACCTAAGCGCCCATCAGCAGATGACTGGATACACAAACTATGCATACATACACACAATGGAATACTATGCAATGATAAAGAACAATGATGAATCCAGGAAACATCTCACAACATGGATGAATCTGGAGGGCATTATGCTGAGTGAAATAAGTCAATCCCAAAGAACAAATATTGTATGAGACCACTATTATAAAAACTCATAAAAAGGTTTACACAGAAAAAGAAGCAATCTTTGATGGTTACAAGGGAGGGGAGGCATGGGGAGGGAAAAACACTAACCAGACAATAGATAAGTGGTAACTTTGGTGAAGGATAACACAGTACACAATACTGGGGAAGCCAGCACATCTTAACCAAGGCAAGGTCATGGAAGCTCCGTAGGCAACATCTGAACTCTCTGAGGGACCAAATTACTGGGCTGAGGGCTGGGAACCATGGTCTCGGGGAACATCTAGCTCAATGGGCCTAACCTAGTTTATAAAGAAAATGTTCTACATCCTACTTTGGTGAGTAGCATCTAAGGTCTTAAAAGCTTGTGAGTAGCCATCTAAGATACTCCACTGGTCTCACCCCATCTGGAGCAAGGGAGAATGAAAACAACCAAAAACACAAGGGAAAGATTAGTCCAAAGGACTAATGCACCTCAACTACCACGGCCTCCACCAGACTGAATCCAGCACAACTAGTTGGTGCCCAGCTACCACCACCAACTGCTCTGACCGGGATTACAATAATGGGTCCCGGACAGAGCTGGAGAAAAATGTAGAACAGCATTCTAACTCACACACACAAAAAAGACCAGACTTATCGGTCTGATAGACACTGGAGAAACCCCGAGAATATGGGCCCTGGATACCCTTTTATCTCAGTAACGAAGTCACTCCTGAGGTTCATCCTTTAGCCAGAGATTAGACAGGCCCATAAAACGAGATGAGACTAAATGGGCACACTTGCCCAGCGGCAAGGATGAGAAGGCAGGAGGGGACAGGAAAGCTGGTAATGGGGAACCTAAGGTCAAGAAGGGGAGAGTGTTGACATATCATGTCAATGTCACAAAACAATATAAGTATTAATTTTTTAATGAGAAACTAATTTGCTCTGTAAATCTTCATCTAAAGTAGAATAAAAAAGTATTTGCTGAGTGCCAGCAAAAACTATTTACTGAATGATTAAAAAACAAAAAGACACAGTCCTTGCCCCCTTGGTAAATTATTATTTTTTGTATTGTTTATATCAGAGAGCCATGTAAGAGTAAAAGTATAGCTATGATAAATGCTTTGAAGGAGAGTACATAATAGTATAAGTATGACCATTAGCTGGAACTGATCAAGCCAGGGAGGTCAGGGAGGTCAGAGTCTTTCTGAGGAAGTGATGACTGAGCTGAGGTTAAGGGCAGCTATTAACTAGATGAAAGAAGACCGGCGGTCGGATACGAAGCAACAAAGTTCAGTTCGGTTCTATAAATGTTTATTGAATACCTACCATATTCCAGACACTATGCTTAGATGTTGGGAAATAAGAAATGAGTAAGACATGGCCTTTGCCCTCTGCAAGTAACTCAATATAAGGATTTAATTGTCATGTTGTTTATAAATTAAGAGAGCCACTCTGTATTTATTTTGCTTCTGTGTAGTTTGGGTTTCCTTTGTCAGGGTTACCTCAGCTAGGCAAGTCTTCCTCAAGAAGTCAAACACAGTCTTTTTGTCATGGAGTCAAAGCTTAACAAACAAAGATACATGGTCTTCTAGATTAACATCCAGCAACTCTATTTCAAGCTTTAGCACCAACCAGCAGTGGTCACACAGTGAACCTCATGCCTGTTTCAGAACCCGCCAACAGCACAGCTCCCGGAAGGAAGCCTAGCTGCTACCGAACAACAAGCGCATTATTACTTTATCTTTTTTTTTTTTTAAATGCTAAAATTACAAATTATTAACCCAGCCATAAAAATGAATTGTAAACATACTATATGTGCATTTGATTAATTTGCTTTTATGTAAAGTATGATTCAGACCTGGAGTACAAGTTCCTGGGGATGCACAAATAACACAAGGAAGCATCAAGGGTGTAAACAAAGAGCCAGGAGCTGTGGAAAAATGAAGATTGCCAAACACACACACACACACACACACACACACACACACAGGAAAAACAAAACAACCTGCCCCAGTGCTGGGTTTTGGCTGTAGCCTATTGGGCAGGTCCTCATTTAAGCCACCTACCAAAAGTGCATTCTAGGCCTGTTTTCCCTATTCCCTACGAAGGTGCAGGCCCTTTCACTATTTTTACGCCTCTGATTCTAGTGTGGCTCCCTATTCTCGAATTTACTGACTCCTGTCCTGCTTGGCTTCTTGCTCTGATCTTGGTGGGGAGTTTGCCCCAGGGCTAGTTTTGTGCATGCACCCTCTGTTCTTCTGCTTTAACTTGTCTGAATAACTGAATAATAACTGAATAACCAAGCCCAGAGGCCCAGGATCCCAACCTGGTCATCAGGCTGTTTGGCTTGCTCCTTTTGTTAGGACTGCCAGCCTTCTGCAAACAGAGGGATGAGAATGCTAATGACATCTAGACCTGTATCTCAGTTCTGCTGTCTTAGTTCACTGTTTTCTCCCTTTTCACTCTTCTTTGCAAAGGCTCACATCTTTTCTTTATAACTTAATATCAATGTATTATACTATTAAGACTCTCACCTTGGCTACAAATCCTAAACCCGTGTTTTCTTTTACTCCTGTGTTTTGTTTACTTATTATTTATTTTGGAGGGTCTGTGTACTTTATCTTTGGTACTATTTATTAGATGACAAATAATAGTTCCAGGTTATAAAAGAGGACACTTACAATATCCTATTAGGACACTTACATATCACAGTCATTAGGTGACTTTTCCAACATCACACCCTGACATTTATCATGGAGAAATCAAGTAGAAAAGAGCAACAGCTCCCAAATTTGTTTTCTTAGTTGAGTATGCACAATCAGTGTTGTGCAGATCCTATAAGTATATTAACTAAATGGTTGACTATCAATGCTTTAAGCTTATCAGTTAAAAAATTTAAAGATTTCATTTTAAGCAATTAAGACCAATAGCATTAATAGCATTTTGAAAAATGCAAAATATTCTCCTGTATTCACAATCCATAAAAACTTTTTTGAGATTTTGCTTTTGAAATATTCAGTGTCTGTTCTGTGTTTATTGTACATGCTTCCTGTGAAGAGTTATTATCAACCCTGTTGATGGGAGCTGTGATTTTTCTCTAAAATTTCTAAATGAATGTGGTAAATAACATTATCAGACTGTCTAGCAAGTTGTTTGGGCTAGCTCATTTCCAGATTATTTTGTTAAAAGGAATTTACATGAGTACAATTTTATCCACCGAATAAGTGTTTCTGCTTTTTTTTTTTTTTCTGGAAAATGTATTCACAATATACTCCAGTAATGATCTAGCCCAAGAAGTCCCAGTGTTATTTTGGAGCAAGTTGCTAATGACTCACAGCACACTGGGCATCCAAGCTATGGTTAACTGGTGGTCAAGTTAGGAAATTCTGTTCCCATTAACTCTCCCTTTCTTAGCCGAGAACCCCTCACCACTCAACTTTTTTATTCTTTTGATTTGCCACAGTCAGTCTCTGCTTGGTGTTTTCAGACCAAAAGTAGAAGCAATGACATGCCATAAAAAGTATTGTTCCTGTTGCATTTCCAGCTTAGCTAAAAACAGGAAACATAGGTCGTTTCGTGGAGAAGTCTGTTGTGATATTTCCAAGCCGAGAGGTTTGGATCAACTTTGGTTGAATGTCTGAACTTTTGGCTTTTTACTTACAGTAAACCTTCTAACTTCAGAATTTTAGCACAATTCCTACCTATAGGATGATGCCAGCCATGCTTAGATTATGTTGATACATGGATTACTTTACTTTAAAATAATTTTTATTTAATATTGAATTTTACATTCAGTCCAAAATGTACAAAAGAAAATTGTGTGAATGATAAGATATAAAACATAATAATGGAAAGATCCATAATTTTCACAGTTTCAGGACCTTGCTTAGCGTATTAGATAATTTATTTAGAATGTGTCTAGTATTATAAGGCATCACTCATTAAGTGAATGTTTGATGAATAAATTTACTATACAAAACAAACCCTAAACCAAAAATTCTGTGCTAGGTAAAATAGTCTTACAACTCTTTGTAGGGAATGACAAGTCCTACTAGACAATAAATCTAAATTATTTTGTGCTCTTATGATCCAGCACCTGGTTTTCAAATAATTTTAGGAGTCAGAGGGAGTTTGAAGTTGGAATTTCATGTAGACTTTATCCTTATTTAGATCCATTGAGGTAAAAATCTAATTGGATAGATTAGCAAGGGAAGCCAGATAAAGATACATTTATGTGGTTCCAAGCAAATACATAGTGTGTACTTGGACAGTTCATTTTGTTGCTTTCCAGCATCAGTGCAACCCTAATCTTTCTTTATCTTTTCCATATTGTGTGACTATAGATTGGCCACAATGGATGGAGTGCATGTAATCTTCTCTTCTGATTTAGCCATCTGGTGTGACCTTACAAACTGTTTTTCATTGTGTTCTAGCCGTGATAAATGGCAAAATGAATTATAATTCCAGATTGAGTTGTTAAATTAATGTATTACACTTGCCTTTATAAGATATGATTTGTTGCATTTATTTTTTTACCTTTTAATTTTTATATTAAAGGCCAGTTGTCTCAAGAAAGGAAGATTAAAAAAAAAGTCAAGGAGTATAAAGTGTAGAGATAAGAGAAGGCATGTTCAGAGAGAACCCAGAGCCCTCCAACTTTAACCCTTATTGAGAAAGGAATTTAACTCAGTATTTATTGAAGTTCTGAAATGATTGAATAATTCTTTTTATTCCATGTCTTCTTGCTTCCATTTAGCTGGAATGTACTGGACAGGATTAGAAATGGCTGTTCTTTCAGCTTTTTATGGTTTAGACTAAAAGCAAAGTGCCAGAGTTATTAAAACTAATCTCTCTTTATGAGATTTCCAAGCCTTTGTGCAGACTCAGAAAGTGGAGCCATCTAGATTTTTAGAGTTTATCAAACTGTATATAACAAGCTAAATTAAAAAAATTTTACTCATGGCTAGTTGACAATACACTTTTCCATTTCAAGTCAACTTCCCTCCAGCCCCCTTCTGTAAGCCTTCTTCCAAAGCAAGAAAAACAAACTAAAAGACAGCTAATACCTGTTAAAATGCTGCATAAGCCAAACATTTTTCTATTTTGCCTGTATCACATAAAATCCATTTTCCTTCCTTAATTCTTGGAATAATATCACTCGCAATTTAAGATCTTACATTTCAGGTTTTTAAGCTCTAGCTGAATGATACTGGATGAGTTAGAAAGTCTTGAAAGTGGATTTATAAGGAAAATGTTGACAGAACTTGGATTCTCATACTGCTGGTGGGTACCACGATTATGATAATGGTTTCCTTTAAAACTCTTCCATTAAATGTTCCAAACAGTGGAATTTGTAGTTTTTCCTTTGGTCCAGAGATCAAAAACATGAGCAGTTTTACATTTCTAAGGTTGGACAGCATGTGTGTTTCCACTATTTCTGTGGGAAAGCAATCCACCCTTTCTCCATTTTATTGAAAACCACCATCTTGGCTGCAGTATGTGCCATTACAAGCATTTTCATTATGTCTCATATCTTGTTTTAGGAAGTAGGAGTCTGTCTGTTGCATTTGGTTTTCTTATTGGCTTTCAAAGACTACATACAGTAAATGAAAAGTGGTTTAAAAAACTGAAGATAGGGTAGCATAGTGGTTTAAAGGATAAACCTAGGAGAGAGGTTGTTTGAATTCAAATCCTAGCTCTGCCATTTGTAACTGTTTGACTTTGATAAGTGTCATAACTCCCTAAGCCTCAGTTTCCACATCTGTAAATTGTGGATACTAAGTATCTGTTTTTAGGGCTTTTGCAAGGATTGGATAAGGTAACAAATATAAGGTGACTGGCAACAGTAAGTTCCCAGCAATTGGTACCATCATCAGATGTCTTATTTATTTTTAACACACAACTTGGAAATATTTTCTGGTAGAAATTGCTATCTAATCAAAATAATTTATTTTGTAGCAAGCATGTTTTAATGTTTCTATTTAAAATAATATTTATTGAAGCTGATTCATTTATTTGACAATTCTTTATTGAGTGCCTACTATGTGTCAGTTGACTAAAACAGCCCCCTCTTCAGGAGCTCAGAGCCTTGCTGCTGTATTTGTGTTTTTGGAATCATCTGATATTAGAAAAAAGCATTTTAAGGTTTATCTTGAACGTGCACAGCTTTTTTTTTTTTTCTCTCTGTATTTTAGAGTCTAAATTTAGAATACAAGATACTATCTTTCTACTATTAATGTGGATGATAAATTTGAAGTTATAGGGAAAAGTTCAATATAATTTAAATAACTCAGAACCTCCAAACATTTAATATTCAAAATTATTGTCCCATGCTAATAACTGTCACATTTCTTTAGAAAGTAATTTTGGTTCATAAATAATCCCTGCCCCTTCCACCATGTTTAACAAAGTAAAGCATAAAGGGAATTTTTGTGCACATTTAAGAATCTACATTTTGAGAGAATCTTACAACTTTATTTTTAAAAATAAAACAGTATTTTTACATGTAAAAGAACAATGCCTTTTTGGATTTGGTCTTATTTCGATATTATTATTATTATGATTATTTTTATTGTATTTTAGATGAAGGATTACAGAACAAGTAGCTTCTCATTAAACAGTACACATATTGTTTTATGACATTGGTTAACAACCCCATGACATGTCAACACTCTCCCTTCTCAACCTTGAGTTCTCTATTACCAGCTTTCCTGTCCCCTCCTGCCTGCTAGTCCTTTTCCCTGGGCTGTTACAATAAGAAAAATTGAGGCCTTACAAAAGAGTGATCTTGTTAGCTGAGTCCTATCTTAACTCCCCGCCACCCTTTTTAAAAATTTATTCAGCGCTTACTGTAACTATTGATTTGCTGTAATTTACAAAGAAAATAAACAGAATAAGGCAATGGTAAAACATAGCCCCTAACATAAGTACCTTGCATTTTACTTGGGAGGTAAGGCCTGAAGTGTAAAACAATGCTAAATGTAAAAAAAATTGTCACAAGGTGATACATGATTAATTCCAAATGACAGCTATAGACTATTGGTTGTCAACTGAAGTTGATCAGTTATGTGATGTGTAGTATATACTTTATTATTAATACCAAGATACTCTTTCCTGGGTATTATGAATGAAGTTGCTATGGTAAAGTTCTTTTGCTGGCATATGCTTGCATATCTTGGGTGTATATACCTAGGAGTAGACTTATTGGGTTATAAGTGCCTTAAATGGTTTGTGCTTGACTGTTAACCTAAAAATTTGAGGTTCCAACCCACCCAGTGGCACTAGGGAAGATAGGCCTGGCGATCTGCTTCCATTAAGATTACAGCAAAGAAATCCCTATGGAGCAGTTTTACTCTGTAAAACACAGGATTGCCATGAGTTGGAATTGACTCAATGGCAACTAACAACAACAGGAAATGGTTATGTTTTGCTTTAGTAGATATTGCCATTCTGCTTTCCAAATTGACTATACCAGTTTACACTCTCATGAGCAATGCGTGAGAGTTCTATTTGCTCCCACATCCTTGGTATTCTTAATTTTAGTCAGTGTGATGGGTGTGTCATGAAGTCTTACAGTAAATTTATTTTGGATTTTTTGATGACTCATAGAGTTTAGTACCTTTTCATCTGTTTACTGGCAATTCTTATATTCTCTTTGGTAAATTTTCTGTTCAAGTCTTTTGCCTATTTTAGAAAACAAAAATCTTTTGTTTGACTTTTTCATATTTATTTGTGGAGTTCTTTTTGTATTCTGGATATAATTCCTTTATCAGATACTATTGTTATTGTTAGGTACTGTTGAATTGGTTCTGACTCATAATGATGTTATGTACAAGAGAACAAAACACTGCCCAGTCCTGTGCCACCCTCAACATCATTGCTATGTTTGAGTTCATTGTTGCAGCCATTGTGTCAATCCATCTCGTTGAGTGTCTTCCTCTTTTTCCATGACCCTCTTCTTTACCAAGCATGATGTCCTTCTCTAGGGAATGGTCCCCCCTGATACCATGTCCAAAGTATGTGAGATGAAGTCTTGCCACCCTTGCTTCTAAGGACCATTCTGGCTATACTTCTTCCAAGACAGATTAATTCCTTCTTTTGACATTCCACGGTATATTCGATATTCTTTGACAGCACCATAATTCAAAGGCATCAATTCTTCGGTCATCCTTATTCATTATCCAGATTTTGTGTGCATATGTGGCAATTGAAAACACCACGGCTTGGGTTAAGCACACCTTAGTCTTCAAGGTGATGGCTTTGCTTTTTAACACTTTAAAGAGGTCGTTTGCGGAAGATTTCCCAAATGCAATATGTCATTTGAGTTCTTGACTGCTGCCTCTATGGCTGTTGATTGTGGATCAAAGTAAAATGAAGTCCTTGACAACTTCAATCTTTTCTTTGTTTAAAATGATGTTGCTTAGTGGTCCAGTTGTGAGGATTTTTGTTTTCTTTATGTTAAGGTGTGATCCATACTGAAGGCTGTAGTCTTTGATTTTCATCAGTAAGTACTTCAAGTCCTCTTCATTTTCAGCAAGCGAGGGTGTATCATCTGCATATCGCAGGTTGTTAATGAGTCTTCCTCCAATCTTGATGTCACGTATTCTTCATATGGTCCAGCTTGTTGGATTATTTGCTCAGTATACAGACTGAGTAAGTATGGTGAAAGGATACAACCCTACACAGAACTTTTCTGATTTTAAATCACACAGTATCTCCTTGTTCTGTTCTAATGACTGCCTCTTGATCTATTTACAGGTTTCTCATGAGCACAGTTAAGTGTTCTGGAGTTCCTATTCTCTGCAATGTTATCCGTAATTTGTTATGATCCACACAGTCAAATGCTTTTGCATAGTGAATAAAACACAGGTAAACACCTTTCTGGTTTTCTCTGCTTTCAGCCAAGATCCATCTGACATAAGCTCTGCTATCCCTCATTCCATGTCCTCTTCCGAATCCAGCTTGAATTTCTGGCAGTTCCCTGTTGATGTACTGCTGCAGTCACTTTTGAATGCCGTTCTGCAAAATTTTACTTGTGTGTGATATTAATGATATTGTTCAATAATTTGTGCACTCTGTTGGATCACCTTTCTTAGGAATAGGCACAAATATAGATCTTCCAGTTGGTTGGACAAGTAGCTGTCTTCCAGATTTATTGGCATAGATGAGTGAGCGCTGCATCCATTTGTTGAAACATCTCAGTTGGTATTCCTGGAGTCTTGATTTTCACCAATGCCTTGAGTGCCGCTTGGACTTCTTCCTTCAGTATCATCGGTTCTCGATCATATGCTACCTCTTGAAATGGCTGAATGTTAACCAATTCTTTTTGGTACAGTGACTCTGTGTATTCCTTCCATCTTCTTTTGATGCTTTCTATGTCATTCAATCTTTTGCCCGTAGAATCCTTCAGTATTGCAACTTGTGGCTTCAACTTTTCCTTCAGTTCTTTCAGCTTGAGAAATGCTGAGCATGTTCTTTCCTTTTTATTATCTAGCTCCAGGTCTTTGCACATTTCATTATAATACTTTACTTTGTCTTCTTGAGCCGTCTTTTGAAATCTCCCATTCAGCTCTTTTACTTCATCATTTCCTCCATTCACTTTAGCTACTCTACGTTGAAGAAAAAGTTTCAGAGTCTCTTCTTACTTCAGTTTTTATCTTCTCTTTCTTTCCTGTCTTTTTAATAACCTTTTGCTTTCTTCATGTATGATGTCCTTGATGTCATCCCATAACACGTCTGGTCTTCAGCCATTAGTGTTCAGTGCCTCAAATCTATTCTTGAGGTGCTCTCTAAATTCAGGTGGAATATACTCAAGGTCATATTTTAGGTCTTGTGGATTTGTTTTAATTTTCTTCAGCTTCAACTTTAACTTGCATGTGAGCAATTGATTCCATACTTGGCTCCTGGCCTTGTTCTGACTGATGATATTGAGCTTTTCCATCATCTCTTTCCACAGATGTAGTCAGTTTGATTTCTGTGTATTCCATCCAGCAAGGTCCTCATATATAGTCACCATTTATGTCGTTGAAAAAAGATTTGCAGAGAAGAAGTCATTGGTCTTGCAAAAGTCTGTCATGTGATCTCCAGCACTGTTTCTGTCACCAAAGCTGTGTTTTCCAACTACTGACTCTTGTTTGTTTCCAACTTTTGCAGTCCGATCACCAGTAATCATCAATGCATCTTGATTGCGTGTTTGATCAATTTCAGACCACAGAAGTTGGTTAAAATCTTCAATGTCTTCATCTTTGGCATCGGTGGTTGGTGTGTAGATTTGAATAATAGTCATAATAACTGGTCCTCCTCATAGGTATATGGATATTATCCTATCACTGACAGCATTGTACTTCAGGATAGATCTCCAAATGTTCTTTTTGAGGATCAATGCTACATCATTCCTCTTCATTTTGTCATTCCTCGCATAGTAGAGTATATGACTGTCCAATTCAAAATGGTCAATACCAGTCCATTTCAGCTCACTAATGCCAAGATATCGATCTTTGTGCATTCCATTTCATTTCTGATGACTTCCAATTTTCCTGGACTCATGCTTCATGCATTCCATGTTCTGATTATTAATGTATGTTTGCAGCTGTTTCTTCTCACTTTGAGTAGTATCACATCAGCAAATAAAGGTCTGGAAAGCTTGACTCTATCCATGTCATTAAGGTCAACTCTACTATGTGGAGGCAGCTCTTCCCCAGTCATCTTTTAAGTGCCTTCCAATCTGAGGGGCTCATCTTCTGGCACTATAGTAGACAATGTTCCACTGCTATTCATAAGTTGTTTTTTTTTTTTTTAATTGTGCTTTAAGTGAAAGTTTATAGTTCAACTCAGTTTTTCATACAAAAATTTATGCACACATCGCTATGTGACCCTAGCTGCTCTCCCTATAATGTGACAGCACACTCCTCCTTTCCACCCCAGATTTCCTATGTCCATTCAGCCAGCTCCTGTCCCTTTCTGCCTTCTCATCTTGCCTCTAGACGGCAGCTGCCAATTTAGTCTCATGTATCTACTTGAGCTAAGAAGCACTGTCTTCACAAGTATCATTTTATGTTCTATAGTCCAGTCTGATCTTTGTCTGAAGAGTTGGCTTCGGGAATGATTTCAGTTCTGGGCTAATGGGGTGATGTCTTCCAGGGTCACTCCAGTCTCAGTCAGACCATGAAGTCTGGTCTTTTCACTAGAATTTGAGTTCTGCACCCCACTTTTCTCTGTTCCATCAGGGACTCTCTGTTGTGTTCCCTGTCAGGGCAGTCATTGGTGGTAGCCAGGCATCATCTAGTTCTTCTGGTCTCAGGCTGATGGAATCTCTGGTTTATGTGGCCCTTTCTGTCTCTTGGGCTAATATTTCCCTTGTGTCTTTAGTGTTCTTCATTCTCCTTTGCTCCAGGTGGGTTGGGACCAATTGATGTATCCTAGATGGCCGTTCGCTAGCTTTTAAGACCCCAGACACCAGTCACCAAAGTAGGATGCAGAACATTTTCTTAATAAATTTTGTTATGCCAATTGACCTAGATGTCCCCTGAAACCATGGTCCCCAGACCTTGCCCCTACCTCTCTGTTTCTTGAGGTGTTTGGTTGTATTCAGGAAACTTCTTAGCTTTTGGTTTAGTCCAGTTGTGCTGACTTCCCCTGTATTGTGTGTTGTCCTTCCCTTCACCTAAGATAGTTCTTATCTATTATCTAGTTAGTGAATACCCATCTCCCTCCCTCCCCACCCATGTAACCATCAAAGAATGTTTTCTTCTGGGTTTAAACCTTTTCTTGAGTTTTTACAATAGTGGTCTCATAAAATATTTGTCCTTTTGCGACTAACTAGTTTCACTCAGCGTAATGCCATCCAGATTCATTCATGTTATGAGATGTTTTGCAGTTTTATTGTTGTTCTTTATCGTTGCATAGTATTCCATTGTGTGAATATACCATGATTTGTTTATACATTAGTCTGTTGATAAGCACCTAGGTTGTTTCCATCTTTTTGCTATTGTGAACAGTGCTGCAATGAACATGGGTGTGCGTATATCTATTTGTGTGATGGCTCTTGCTTCTCTAGGATATATTCCAAGGAGTGGGATTGCTGGATTATATGGTACTTCTATTTCTAGCTTTTTAAGGAAGTGCCAAATCAATTTCCAAAGTGGTTGTACCATTTTACATTCCCACCAGCAGAGTGTAAGTGTTCCAGTCTCTCCACAACCTCTCCAACATTTATTATTTTGTGTTTTTTGGATTAATGCTAACCTCGTTGGGGTGAGATGGTATCTCATTGTAGTTTTGATTTGCATTTCTTTAATGGCTAATGATTGTGAGCATTTCCTCATGTATCTGTTAGCCGCCTGAATGTCTTCTTTGGAGAAGTGTCTGTTCATATCCTTTGCCCATTTTTTAATTAGGTTGTTTGTCTTTTTGTTGTTGAGGTTTTGCAGTATCTTGTAGATTTTAGAGATTAAATGCTGTCATGGTTTGAATTATGTCCCCCCAAAAAATGTGTGTATCAATTTGGCTGGGCCATGATTCTCAGTATTATGTGGTTATCCTCCATTTTGTGATTGTAATTTTATGTTAAAGAGGATTAGCGTGGGATTGTAACACCCTTACGAAAGTCACATCCCTGATCCAATGTGAAGTAGTTTTTCCCTGGGGTGTGGCCTACACCACCTTTTATCTTACAAGAGATAAAAGGAAAGGGAAGCAAGTGGAGAACTGGGGACCTCATACCACTAAGAAAGCAGTGTCGGGAGCAGAGCATGTCCTTTGGACCCGGGGTCCCTGTGTGAAGAAGTTCCTAGTCCTGGGGTAGGTTGATGAGAAGGCTGACAGAGAGAGAGAAAGCCTTCCCCTGGAGCTGATGCCCTGAATTTGAACTTTCAGTCTACTTTCTGTGAAGAAATAAATTTCTCTTTGTTGAAGCCACCCACTTGTGTATTTCTGTTATAGCAGGACTAGATGACTAAGACAGACGCTGATCAGATTTGTCGTAGCCAAAAATTTTTTCCCAGTCTGTAGGTTGTCTTTTTACTCTTTTGGTGTAGTCTTTTGATGAGCACAAGTGTTTGATTTTTAGGAGCTCCGAGTTATCTAGTTTCTCTTCTGGTGTTTGTGCATTTTTAGTAATGTTTTGTATTCTGTTTATGCCATGTATTAGGGCTCCTAGCATTGTCCTATTCATCAGGTTTTCACTGGCCAATTTTTTCAGAAGTAGATTGAAAGGTCCTTCTTCCTAGTCTGTCTTAGTCTGGAAGCACTGATGAAACCTGGCCACCATGGGTGACCTTGCTGGTATTTGAAATACTGGTGGCACAGCTTCCAGCATCACAGCAACAAGCAAGCCGCAACAGTACGACAAACTGACAGATGACTGGTGATTATTTGATATATGCGTTGCCAATATCTTTTCACTCTCTATGGCTTGCCTATTTATTCTTTTGATTGACAGAAATTATTAATTATAATTAAGTCCAATTTTTCAGTCTTTTCTTTTATAGTTAGTACTTTTTGTGTCTTGTTGAAGTAAACTTTGTCTAACATGAGATTAGGAAGATATTCTATGTTTTCTTCTCAAAAGTTTTTTATTTGACATTTCACATTGATGTCAACAATCTACCTAGAAGTGAATTTTTCGTGTAAGGTGTAAAGTATGGGGTCAAGATTTTGTTATTTAAAATATGAATAACCAGTTGACTCATAACTTTTCATGGAAAAAATCATTTCTCACTGTATTGCAGTGTTACCTTTTGTCATATATCAGGAGACTTTGTGTACATTCATACATACATACACATATATAGTGAACTAAACATTGCCCAGTCCTGAGCCATCCTCACAATCATTGTTATGCTTGAGCCCATTGTTGCAGCCACTGTGTCAGTACATCTTATTGAGGGTCTTCCTGTTTTTCCCTGACCCTCTACTTTACCAAGCATGATGTCCTTCTCCAGGGACTGGTCCCTTCTGATAATATGTCCAAAGTATATGTGACGAAGTCTCGCCATCCTCGCTTCTAAGAGCATTCTGATTGTACTTCTTCCAAGGCAGATTTGTTCCTTCTTTTGACAGTCCATGGTATATTCAATGTTCTTTGCCAACACTGTAACTCAAAGGCAACTGACGCCTTCTTCGGTCTTCCTTATTCATTGCCCAGCTTTCGCATGGCACATGATTGAAAACACCATGGCTTGAGTCAAGTGCACCTTAGTCTTCAAGGTGACATCTTTGCTTTTTAACACTTTAAAAAGGACTTTTGCAGAAGATTTGCCCAATGCAATGTGTTGTTTGATTTCTTGACTGCTGATTCCATGGGTGTTGATTGTGGCTCCAAGTAAAATGAAATCCTTGACAACTTCAATCTTTTCTCTGTTTAAAATGATGTTTTTTATTGGTGCAGTTGTGAGGACTTTTATTTTGTTTATGTTGAGGTGTAATAGATACTGAAGCCTGTAGTCTTTGATCTTCATCAAAAGTGCTTCAAGTCTTCTTCACTTTCAGCAAGCAAGATTGTGCCATCTCTATAATTCAAGTTGTTAATGAGTCTTCCTCCAATCCTGATACCACATTTTTTCATATAGTCCAGCTTGTTGGCTTATTTGCTCAGCATACAGGTTGAATAAGCATGGTGAAATGATACAGCCCTGACATACACCTTTCCTGACTTTAAACCACACGGTATCCCCTTGTTCTGTTCAGACAACTGCCTCTTCATCCATATACAGGTTCCTCATGAGCACAATTAAGCATTCTGGAACTGGTGGCATAGCTTCCAGCATCACAGCAACACTCAGGCCCCCATAGTATGACAAACTGACAGACTCATGTGGGATATATATATATACACACACACACAAACAAATATACATGCACGTATGTGGGCTTATTTCTGAATTTTCTCTTCTATAGCATTGGTTTCTTATCCTTACACCATAGTGTGTGCTTTTCATTACTGTGGTTTTATATTACATTTTTATATCTGATGGTAAAATTTGTCTAATTTTGTTCTTCAACATTGAAGATTTTGATTGGGATTGCAATGGATCTATATATCAATTTGAGGGAATTGTCATCTTCACAACACTGAATCCTCCAATCTTTGGATATGGTATATGCTTTTATATATTCAAGTCTTCTTTATTTTAATACTATTTTATAGTTTTTTGTTTAAAAACCACTGCTACCGAGTTGATTCCAGCTCATAGTGACCCCATAGGGTTTCCGAGGCTGTATATCTCTATGGAAGCAGGCTGCCACATCTTTCTTCCATGGAGCCACTGGTGGTTTCAAACTGCCAACCTTTTGGTTAGCAGTCAATTGCTTTACTCACTGTACCACCAGGACTCCTAGCTTTTTGTCTGGAGGACTTGAATGTGCTGTTAAATTTTTTTTTTTTGTTTTGGCTAGGCACTTGATGTTTTTTGACTCTGTTGTTCATGTTATCATTTTCCTATTTTATATATATATATATTTTTGTCAATTTTGTTGTTATGTTTTTGAAGAAATCTGTCCATTTTATTCAGATTTTTAAACTTATTGGTGTACACTTGTTTCTTATATCCTCATCAGCTTTTCAATGCCTGTAAGATCTATAGTGATACTCCCTTTTTAATTTCTGATACTGAAAATTTGTCTTCTCTTTCTGTCTCTCTTTTTGTTGATCAGTCTTGCTGGGTGTTTATAAATGTTATTAGCCTCTTCAAAGAGCTAACTTTTGGCTTTGCTGATTTTCTGTATTGTATGTGTGTTTTCTATTCATTAATTTCTATTCTTATATATATTCTTTCTTCCGTTTTTTAAGGGGGGTTAAATTTATTCTTCTTTTTCTAATTTCTTGAAATGGATACTTAGATAATTAATTTCTAGCCTTTTTTTTTAATAGCACATGCATTTATGCTGTGTAGTGCCCTCTAATTGTAGTTTTAACTGAATCCTACAACTTTTGCTGTATCTTATTTATTATTCTAGTCAAAATATTATCTTATTTCTATTGGAGAGAGGGAGAAATTAAAAAGAAATAAAAATAATTACAACTAAAACACTTAACAGTACTTACTTCTGAGGAGGGCAGTGGAGTGGGCAAGACGTTGTGGGAATGATGATGAGAAACAGTCACTCCTTTGTATGAATTTTTACAAAGACAATGTTTTCATACATTTGTTTAATTAAAAAAAACAATAAAAAGAGAAAAGTCTTAATAATTAAGATACATAATGGATAAATTAATCTCAACAAGACTTTGATAGGAGTATATGCTGGAAAGCATTTCCACTAATCACACCTGATGTTACAATATTCTTTCTGAACACTGAAATCCAGTTTTGTTGACCTAAATATAACTCAAGTATTTTATATCCTATTGACATGTTCTAATGCATTTTTATTATGATATATTTGTATTGTTACCATTTAATTTTTAAACTCTGTATTATACATTCAAAGAATATCACTGTTAGCACATTGCTGTTTGCATATGGGAGATAAGGAAAAGAACTAGTTTCTAAGTATTTTTAAACCTTTTAGTTTTGTTACCTATAAACTCTAATGGCAACATCTTAACTGAGTGCTGACCTGAATACTTAAATGAGTCCTTCCAATTATTTTCCTTAACTCAGTCTTCATAAACTAAAAATTAATATCTATTGGGATGACTGTTTTTATTTTGTCTTTTTTTTTTTTAAATAGGAAAAGGTATTTTACAGAACAATAATTCCAGCTTAGTGTTTGCCCTTGAAGAGTTTGTACGTGTCCCTCAACCTAAGGGAAACGGCTGCTTTCTGCTTCCCCAGACAGCACAAAACAAATATTGTTTTTCATAAAAACAAATACCCATAAAAAGATATATAAAAATGGAAAAACTTTTTGTTGTTGTTGTTGTTGTTAGAAGAGAGATTAAAAGATCTAGGAAGAAATGCATCAAAACAAATATTCTCCAAATAGCAACACTCCTCTCTAGGTGTGCATTATTCATATACATTTCCATGGGATTTTATGACCTGAAGAAAAGAAAATGATTTTGTCTGTAACTTTATTCGAAATAAACTCATCTACACCAGTGATTCCCTCAATTTAATGTGCACATAAATCACGTGGGGTCTTGTGGCCATGAAGATTCTGACTTAGGAAGCCTGGGTGGGCCCAAGATGCTGAATTTCTACCAAGCTCCTAGATAGTCTACCAACCACACTTTGAATAGTAAGGATCTCAGCTTTCTCCACTTAGGCACTTGCCCTTCTCTTAATTATGTATACTTTAGTTTTTAAATGTTCCATTATCACCAGATTGGAGAAACTGACCCATTAGAATGCAAGACATGCTTGGTAAATAGAAGAAACAAATAGGTAAATTATTTTCTTTAGAAATTTTTATAGCTTTACAATTCACTTTCTGTTCGTGGTCTAAAAAGCCTGGCATATTGATTGGTGTTGGGTATGTTCTTTGTCCTAATGACTAAGAACCTAACTATGTTCCAATGTGTGACAGTTTCCCTAAATATTCACAGCTGCTTTCAAGACGAACTCTACAACATCACTAGAAAAAGGCTCTGTGGCCTTTTTGGGAAATTTGTAATATGATCCCAAATAGCTTTTTTCAACATCTGATGTTGAGGAGTCTAAAGAATCGTAGGATATCTTTTCTAGTTAACATTAATCATAACATGGTTTTCTTCTGAAAGCATTTGTTTTCTTCAAAAAGGACCCACATTTTGAAAAAGAAAAAAAGCATACACATCAGTTTAGTCAAGATATTGAGGAAAGAGACAGTGGTGTCTTTAGGACTGCGGTCACCCAGTGCTGTAACTCTTGGTGTCATCACCCACCCCCCAGGACCTCCTCCTGTACCACACCCTACAGAATCCTTAATCCTTAGTAAAGTTTTTTGTACTAATGTTATTCATAAATTGTAGTTCTCATATATCACTCCTTCTTTTCCTTTAATTACTACTTCATTCTCAAAAAAGTTATTCATATACGTTCACAAATACTAATTCCCACAATATTGTAGCTAAAACACTGGAAAATTTAACAAAATCAGTGACTATAAAAACACCAGGAACAACGAAAACAACATTGTGTGCTTGTAGCACGTGCAGAGGAAACCACATGATTGTAAGTGTCATTGTAATTGGGTAATAATGACGGCTCTGACCAGAATGAATTAGAAGGTTCAAAAAGTAAATTAGCATAGAGTTTTAGCCTTGTAGGTATATGATACACGTAAGCTGGGTTTACAAAAATTTTTTTTGTTGTTATAACTAACTATAGGGATATTTTTATAAAATTAATAAATTTCTGCTGAAACACGGCACAAAAATGTTGTAGACAGTCATTTTGGTGTCACCCCCTCTGACAGTGTCACCTGTTGTGGTCTGCATCCCCCACACTCCCCTAGTGACGCTACTGGAAAGAGAGGAATTAGGTCCTTAACCCTAGCCGGGAATGACATAATATCAGTATTTTCTGTTTCAATAACAGTAGTTACTTTGTACAGACTGTCAAAATAGTTGTAAACCAAAGGGAGGAGCCATTTAAATAATAGCTGAAGAGTCAAGTTGCCAGCCCCAGGATATTTGTATATAAAACTGAAGAGAAAATTATTGCATCGAAAGAACATGTTTTATCCAAATTATTGGTTTATGAATACTCAGATATACATGTATGACAGTTGGGGCTATATTACTCCAAAAATTAAAAATTTTAATTCTAAAAGACATCTGATGATCTAATTATTTAAATTCCATTCTGATTAGCATTTACAAAAAGTGTATTTAACTAAATAAACAGCTGAAAACATACACAGTGTATCCTTCCTGCTGCTGTTATTCATCTTTTTTTCCAAGGGCTCCCCACTTTCTGCTTCTTTTATATCTTAATATATTGTTTTATATATACAATAGATTTTATGTAAATATGAATAATTTGTGAAGCATAATTTCAAATGGAACACCTGTGAATCCATCATCCTCTTAATAACTAGAAAAACACCAATACCATTTTATTTCTTACTTATCGATTTCCTGTTTCATCCCCAGAGGTAACCTCTATGCTGAATTCATTCCCTTTAAAAAATAGTTTTACCATGTAATCATATGGATGTAAATGTTATTTACTTCCTTGTGTTTCAGCCTTATAAAAATGTTATCATAATATATGTATGTCATCTTTGTCTACTTGATTTTATGTTTCTAAGATAATCCATATTAATGTTTGTAGTTGTAAGTCATTCATTTTCACTGCTGTACAGTATTTTATGAGTATATCAAAATTTATTTGTTCATTCTTTTGTCAGTGGAATCTGGTTTTCTAGCTTTTTGTTATGGAATATACTTTTCTGAATATTCTTGTCCTCTACTTTACCAAACATGATGTCCTCTTCTAGCAGTTGATCCCTCCTGATGATGGGTCTAAAGCAAATGATTCATATAATGTTGTGTTGTGATCCTGAGGGTTTTCATTGGTTATTTTTGGAAGTAGATCTCCTGGCCTTTCTTCCTAGTCTGTCTTTGTCTGGAAGTGCTGCTGAAGCCTGTCCACCATGGGTGACCCTGCTGGTATTTGAAATACTGGTGGCATAGCTTCCAGCATCATAGCAACATGCCAAGCCACCACAGCAAGGCAGACTGACAGACAGGTGGTTCCCATTGCCATCAAGTCAATTTTGACTCATAGCAACACTTAGAGGACAAGTAGAACTGTTCCATAGAGTTTCCAAGGCTGTAATCTTTGCAGGAGCAGACTGCCACATCTTTCTCCCACAGACAGGTGTTAGTAGTTAGTGTATATATTTGTGTATGTGTTTATATATATGTATATGTGTGAATTTATTTAAGGCAGTAGGAGTTTTATACTCTAGCTGCATGTATTAGCATTAATCAGGAAGTGATATCAAGAAATCATGTAATTCATCCCACTGCCTGTCTTCCAGTATATCGACAGGGAACTGCCAAAAATTCAATGAAGACCCTCAACGAGATGGACTGACAGTGCTGCAACAATGGGCTCAAGCATAACAATGATTGTGAAGATGGTGCAGAACCGGGCAGTGTTTCATTCTATTGTACATAAGGTTGCTATGAGTCGGAACCAACTCAATGACACCTAACAACCTAAAAACAGCCTGCCTTCAGTCATGTGAATTTTTTTAATGTTATAGAAGCAGGTCAGAGAAATTACTTGCCCAGCATTTACAGAGCTATTACATTGAGGAGCATACTGATAAATGTTAAAGGAAAAGTTAAAAAATGCATACATATATATATGGTAATTTCATTAATATCCAGACATTATAAGTACCTGCTGTCTATTCAAATAGTGACAGTAAGTGACCCATATCAATCTTCCTGTCTAATTTAAGTAATATTTTCTCAAAATGTTATTATGAAAAATTTCAAATACACAGAAAAGTTGAAAGAATTGTACAGTGAATATCCATATATCCACCACTTTTAGTGAATAAAACTGATCAATTAGTATGTCCTACTGTCTGTAGATCCTTGGACTAGAAGATGTGGTGAGCTATTCTAATGAGAGGCTGAGCAAGTTCAGGAAAAGTATAAAAATAAAATCACACTAATAATTTGCAAATGTATACAAATGCTGGACTGGAGTAGAGTCGATTCATTTGTAATTATTTTTTTTTAAATCAAATAGGAACTTTCTATAAATTCATCCATATGATTTTGCCAATTTATTTTTAAAATTTGAGTTTGAATTCAAAATATGAACAAACTTTCAGCCGCTTATGTTCTAAATTAATGCCAGACTTAGCACTAGATGCCTAAATTTTGTGTGGGGTACAGATCAAGTCAACTCTGTGCCTGCCAAGCTGTAAAGTAGACAGTTTCCCAACTCAATAATCCTGTGGGCTGATTGTGACTCATCTTCATCAGATGACAAGGTCCACAATTTTGGAATGACTTACTGAATCTCCCTCTTCTTTTCTCTCTAAGGATCGCCCTTAAACCTTGTTTAAGAGTCTTTTTCTTTGACTTCCTTTGGCCTATAGTCATTTCCCAAATGTTTTTTGAGCCCCTACTATTTAATGGGAATTATGCAGGGGATATAGAAGTGAATCAAATATATTGAGGCCAATCTTCATGAAAGGGGCTCTGGTGGCACAGTATTTAAGTGCTTACCGGCTAACTGAAAGGTTGGTGGTTCTAACCCATTCAGTGCCTCCATGGGAGAAAAACCCGGCAATCTGCTCCTGTAAAGATTATAGCCTAGGAAACCCTATGAGACAGTTCTACTCTGTCACATGGGGTTGCTATGAGTCAGAAATTAACTCCATAGTACCCAACAACAATCTTCATGGAGCTTAGTGTCTAATAAGGTAGGCAAATTTTAGACATAATTTTTACAAGTTACTAAACACATAATACGTTACCATTTATTGACTTCATGTAATAAACAGAGATTTTATTGCAACTGTGATGAGTCCCATCAGCTGTCATCAGCTGTCATCCTAGGTGTCATGGATTGAATTGTGTCCCCCCAGAATATGTGTATCTACTTGGTTAGGCCACAATTCCCAGTACTGTGTGATTGTCTACCATTTTGTTGTCTGATGTGATTTTCCTGTGTGTTGTAAATCCTATCTCTATGATGTTGATGAGATGGGATTAGTGGCAGTTATGTTAATGAGGTAGGACTCAATCTACAAGAGTAGATTGTATTTTGAGCCAATCTCTTTTGAGATGTAAAAGAGAGAAGTGACCAGAGAGACACTGGGATCTCATACCACCAAGAAAGCAGCACCAGGAGCAGAGCACGTCCTTTGGACCTGGGGCTCCTGCATGGAGAAGCTCCTACACCAGGAGAAAATTGATGACAAGGACATTCCTCCAGAGCCGACAGAGAGAGAAAGCTTTTCCTGGGAGCTGGTGCCCTGAATTCAGTCTTCAGCCTACTAGACTGTGAGAGAATAAACTTCTGTTTTTGTGAAACCCATCCATTTGTGGTATGTCTGTTATAGCAGCACTAGATAACTAAGACACAAGGTCAAAGTAAACATAAATAAGTCCTAAGAATAGAGTTAAATTCTATACCTATACTACTCTCACCAATATGCCAAATATATTGGGATTCTGATTCTGAACTGCCAACTCAAAAACCATATAAAACCTTACTGACATTTTTTTAGTTTAGAGAAAAGCTCAAAGATTTTGGTGCCCTTTTTTAGACTTTGTATCAAACAAGAAAAAAAGTAGAAATCTGTCAGCATTTCTATTTCTGCACAGGTCATTGGTGACACTCCCTTCTGGTGCATTTCTTTTGGCTACCTCAGGACAAATAGTTTAACCACATCGTCCTTTGCAGGCGAGTATCATAAGCCCCCTGGAGCCCTCACATATGCATTCCTGTGAAAGGCTTTGAGAACTGTTCAGCTGAGTCTGAGCAATGAGAGATGATCTTCGAGTGAACTTCCTCAGGGGCTTGAGGTCAACAGGCATGGAGAGCAGGATTGTCCTAGTGGTTTCATAAAGTAGGTGGATAGTTCTAATTATGGCTTTGTTCCTTCTTGAGACTGGACCCTTGGACAGTTTGTAGTGGGAAGGTCAGGAGTTTGGAAAGTTGGGGGCTACTTTTTTTTTTAGGCACTTGTGGAGCTTTGTGCCCTTACCTCCTAGAATCCTGCATGCTAGAGGCTTGTATGTCCTTAGTGAAGCTATTAAGGTCGCTGAACCAGAGACCGTCAGTGAATGGTGGTAGACACAGCATTTTCTCCCTGGTGATCAACAAGCCAACCAATAGAAAAAGAATCATCCAACTACTAAGATGCAGACTGGAAGGAAACCTTTCTGCTCCCAGATCTCCTACCCCCTTCCCCCATCCCAGATTCTAGCAGGAGCTATCTCTCAACCTCTAGGACCAGTGGCATTTTAATCCTCCAGTACAATGCTTCCTCTACAAGTGCTCCAGAAAAAAATTAGGCATCACCAAAGGCCTGTGTCCTGGCTACCACAGACTAGAACATGGTACCCAACCGCAGCAGAACATCATCTGCACCCTCTGCAGCCAGAACATCATCTCCCCAGCATGCTCTTCATTATTACTTAATAAGTAGGGAGATTTGAAGTCATACATCCAATGTAAGAGTAAATTATTGACCACCTAGGAAGAAAGTATTTTGGAGTAGTTTTACACTTCTCTGTATATATTGTTATTAGCTGTCGGCAAGCCATCCCCTGACTCATGTCAACCCCATGCCCAGTGGGATCAGACCTTTGTGATCCATTGGGTTTTCACTGGCTGATTTTAAGAAGTAGATCTCCAGGACTTTCTTCATAGTCTGTCTTAGTCTGGAAGCTCTACTGGAACCTGTTCAGCATCATAGCAACACTCAAACCTCCACTGACAGACAGGCGGGAGCTGCGTTTGAGGTGTGATGGCCAGGAAACGAGCCCAGGTCTCCCACATGGAAGGTGAGAATTCTACAACTGAACAATAAATGCCCCAGTGTACATATGCATATATATATACTTATATTTTATGTTTATTTATGTATATATGAATCTGCATATGTATATATTCCACTTTACTATTCAGACATCTTTTCCGGGGCTCCCTATTCCTTGGTGAATAAAATTTAAAATAAGCTTTTAGCCTAGTATTTAAGACTGGTGACTGTCAGGCCTGACAACTACCTTTATGCTTTCTGTAACCTAGATGAACTCTTTTTTTTTTTTTTTTTTATTGTACTTCAGGTGAAGGCTTACCGAACAAATAGTTTCTCATGAAACAGTAGTACGCATATTGTTTTATGACATTGGTTAACAACCCCACAACATGTCAACTCTCTAACTTCTCAACCTTTTTTTTTGGTGAAAATGCACATAGCCAAAGATACACCATTTCAAAAATGTCTACATACACAGTTCAGCGACATTGACTACGCTCTTCCAATGGTGCTGTTATTCTCTCTTAAGATGAAGGCTTACAGAACAAAATAGTTTCTCATTTAATAGTTACTACAAATGTTGCCCTATGACAATGGTTAACAATCTCACAGCACATCAACAATATCCTTACTCAACCTTGGGTTCCCTATCACCAGCTTCCTTGTCCCCTTCTGCCTTCTGGCCATTATCACTGGACTACTGTACTTCATTAGTCTCATTTGGTTTTACGGGGCTGTCCACTCCCAGGCTGAACGGTGAACCTCGGAGATAACTTCACCACTGAGCTAAAAGGGTGACTGGGGGCCATACTCTTGGGGATTCTCCAGTCTCCTTTAGGCCAGTAAACCTGGTCTTTTTTTGTGAGTTAGAATTATGTTCTACATCCTTCTCCAGCTCTGTCCAGAACCCTCTGTTGTGATCCTGGTCAGAGCAGTCAGTGGTGGTAGCCGGGCACCATCTAACTGTACTGGACTCAGTCCGGTGTTGGCCTTGGTATCTGTGGGCAATTAGTCCTTCGTACCAATCTTTTCCTTGTATCCTGTTCTCTTCCTTCTCCCTTGCTCCCGAAGGGATGAGACCAGTAGAGTATCTTAGATGGCCGCTCACAGGCTTTTAAGATCCCAGATGCTACTCACCACGGTAGAAGGTAGAGCACTCTCTTTATAAGCTGTGTCATGCCATTTGAGCTAGATGTTCCCCGAGACCATGGTCCCCACAGCCCTCTGCCCAGCAATTCAGTCCCTCAGGGAGTTTGGATGTGTCTATGGGGATTCCATGACCTTTCCTTGTACAGGTTGTGCTAGTTTCCCCTCTATTGTGTACTGTCTCACCCTTCACCCAAGATACCACTTATCTATTGCCTATTTAGTATTTCCCCCCACCCCTCCCATCCCTGGTAACCAACAAAGATTGTTACATTTTGTGTGTGAACTTTTTCATGCATTTTTACAATAGAGGTCTCATACAATATTTGTCCTTTTGTGATTGACTTATTTCACTTAGTATAATGTCCTCCAGTTTCATCCATGTTATGAGATGGTTCACAGACTCATTGTTGTTCTTTCTTGCTGCATAGTACTCCGTTGTGTGTATGTACCATAGTTTGTTTATCCATTCATCTGTTGATGGGCATCTAGGTTTTTTCCATCTTTTTGCTATTGTGAACAATGCTGCTGTTAACATAGGTGTGCATATGTCTATTCAAGTGATGACTCTTATTTCTCTAGGATATATTCCTAGGAGTGGAATTGCTGGATCAAGTGGTATGTCTATTTCTAGCTTTCTGAGGAAGTGTCATATCATTTTCCAAAATGGTTGTATCATTTTGCATTCCCACCAGCAGTGCATAAGAGTTCCCATCTCCCCGCAGCCTCTCCAACATTTGTTATTTCCAGTGTTTTTGATTCGTGCCAGAAATGCTGGGGTGAGATGGTATCTCATTGTGGTGTTAATTTGCGTTTCTCTAATGGCTAGTGATCGTGAGCATTTCCTCATGTGTCTGTTGGCCATTTGAATGTCTTCTTTGGTGAAGTGTCTGTTTATTTCCTTTGCCCATTTTTTAATAGGATTATTTGTCTTTTTGTTGTAGAGGTGTTGGATTTTCTTGTAGATTATGGAGATTAGACCTTTGTCTGACTTGTACTGTCCAAAAATTTTTTCCCAGTCTGTAGGTTCTCTTTTGACTCTTTTGGTGAAGTCTTTTGAAGAGCATAGGTGTTTGATTTTTAGAAGATCCAAGTTATCTAGCTTATCTGTTGGGGTTTGTGTGTTGATGGTTATGGTTTGTATCCTGTTAGTGCCATGTATTAAGGCTTGCAGTGTTGGTCCTATTTTTTCTTCTATGAACTTTATAGTTTTAGGCTTTATATTAAGGTCTTTGATCCATTTTGAAGTAGTTTTTGTATACGGTGTGAGGTATGGGTCCTGTTTCATTTTTTTGCAGATGGATATCCAGTTTGGCCAGCACCATTTGTTAAAAAGACTGTCTTTTCCCCATTTGATGGACTTAGGGCCCTTCTCGAAGATCAGGTGACCGTAGGTAGGTGGATTTCCATCTCAGTTCTCAATTCTGTTCCATTGGTCAATGTATCTGTCGTTGTACCAGTACCAGGCTGTTCTGACTACTGTAGCTGTATAGTAGGGTCTGAAGTCAGGTAGTGTGAGTCCTCCAACTTTATTCTTCTTCTTCAGTAGTGCTTTACTTATTCGGGGCTTCTTCCCTTTCCATATAAAGTTAATGATTAGTTTTCCCATCTCTTTGAAGAATGTTGTTGGTATTTGGGTCGGGATTGCATTGTATTTGTAAATTGCTTTGGGTAGGATTGTCATTTTCACAATGTTGAGTCTGCCTATCCATGAGCATGGTATGTTTTTCCATTTATGTAGATCCCTTTGGGTTTCATGCAGTAGTGTTTTGTAGTTTTCTTTGTATAGGTCTTTTACATCCCTGGTCAGATTTATTCCTAGGTATTTAATCTTTTTAGGGGCTATTGAAAATGGTATTGTTTTCCTGATTTCCTTTTCATTGTTCTCCTTATTGGTGTGTAGGAATCCAACTGATTTTTGTATGTTTATCTTGTATCCTGCTACTCTGCTGAATCTTTCTATTAGTTCCAGTAGATTTCTCATGGAGTCTTTAGGGTTTTCTATGTATAGTATCATATCATCTGCAAACAGGGACAGTTTCACTTCTTCATTACCTATTTGGATGCCCTTTATTTCTTTTTTTTGCCTTATTGCTCTAGCTAGAACTTCCAGCACAATTTTAAATAGGAGTGGTGATAAAGGGCATCCTTGTCTTGTTCCTGTTTTCAAGGGGAATGTTTTCAGCCTCTCTCCATTAAGAATGATGTTGGCCATTGGTTTTGCATAGATGCCCTTTATTATGTTGAGAAATTTCCCTTCTATACCTATTTGATTGAGAGTTTTTATCAGGAATGGGTGTTGGACTTTGTCAAATGCCTTTTCTGCATCAGTTGAGATGATCATGTGATTCTTTTCTTTCCTTTTATTTATGTGGTGGATTATGTTGATTGATTTTCTAATGTTGAACCATCCTTGCATACCTGGCATGAATCCTACTTGGTCGTGGTGTATTATTTTTTTGATATGACGCTGAATTCTATTGGTTAGAATTTTGTTAAGAATTTTTGCATCTATATTCATGAGAGATATCTGTCTGTAATTTTCTTTTTTTGTGATGTCTTTGCCTGGTTTTGGTATCAGCATTATGCTGGCTTCATAGAATGAATTTGGAAGTGTTGCTTCCTCTTCTATGCTCTGAAATAGCTTGAGTAGTACTGGTACAAGCTCTTCTGTAAATGTTTTGTAGAATTCTCCAGTGAAGCCATCTGGGCCAGGCTTTTTTTAGTTGGGAATTTTTTTAATTACCTTTTCAGTCTCTTCTCTTCTTATGGGTCTGTTCAGATTTTCAACATCAGTTTATTGTAGTTTGGGTAGGCCGTGTGTTTCTAGAAATTTGTCCATTTCCTCTAGGTTTTCAAATTTGTTGGAGTATAGTTTTTCATAATATTCTGTTATAATCCTTTTTATTTCAGTGGGGTCTGTTGTAATGTCCCCCATTTCATTTCTTATTTGGGTTATTTGTGTCCTCTCCCATTTTTCTTTTGTCAGTCTGGCCAGTGGTTTGTCGATTTTGTTGATTCTTTCAAAGAACCAACTTTTGGTTTTGTTGATTCTTTCTATTGTTTTTCTGTTCTCTATTTCATTTATTTCTGCTCTGACATTTACTATTTCCTTTCTTCCAGTGGTTGTGGGCTTTTTCTGCTGTTGTCTTTCTATTTTTTTGAGTTCTGTAGTTAATGTTTTGATTTTGTCCCTTTCTTCTTTTTTGATATGTGCATCTATTGCTATAAATTGTCCTCTGAGGACTGCCTTTGCTGTGTCCCAAAGGTTTTGGTATGATGTGTTTTCATTCTCATTTGATTCTAGGAGTTTTTTGATTCCATCTCTGATTTCTTCTATTACCCATTGATGTGTAAGCAGATTATTATTCAGTTTCCATGTAATTGATTTTTTTTTTCCTTGCTCTTTCTGTTGTTAATCTCTACCTTGATGGCATTGTGGTCAGAGAAGATACTTTGAATTATGTCAACATTTTGGATCTTGTTGAGGATTGCTCTGTGGCCTAAGATGTGGTCTATTCTGGAGAACGTTCCATGTGCCTTGGAAAAGAATGTGTACTTTGCAGCAGTTGGATGGAGTGTTCTATATATATCTATGAAGTCAATTTTGGCTGATTGTGCCTTTTAGGTCTTCTGTATCTTTGCTGAGTTTCTCCTTAGTTATTCTGTCCTTTACTGAGAGTGGTGTGTTGAAGTCTACTATTATTGTGGAACTGTCAATTTCTCTTTTCAGTGTTGTTAGAGTTTGTTTTATGTATTTTGGAGCCCTGTCATTGGGTGTGTAGATGTTTATCATGGTTTTGTCTTCATGATGGATCATCCCCTTAATCATTATATAGTGTCCTTCTTTGTCTTTTATGGTGGATTTCCTTTTAAAGTCTATTTTATCTGAGATTAGAATTGCCACTCCTGCTCTTTTTTGGTAGTTGTTGGTTTGACGTATTTTTTCCCAACCTTTGGCTTTTAATAAATTCACATCTTTGTTTCTAAGGTGTGTCTCTTGTAGACAGCATATTGATGGATCCTGTTTTCTTATCCATTATGTCACTCTCCGTCTCTTTATGGGTGCATTGAGTCCATTTACATTCAGTGTAATTATTGATAGATGTGAGTTTGTTGCTGTCATTTTGTAGTGCTTTTTTTTTGTGGTGCTGACGTTTTCTTTGTTCTTCTTACTCTCTTGTGCTGATTTATTTTTTTTTTTTTTTCATTTCTTTTGTTTTTGCTGAGACTTTATATTTTTCCTCTTTTTTTAATGAGTATGTTTGTTAATTTTCTTTGTGGTTACCATGAATTTTATTCTTGTCTTTCTAAGTTTGAAGCAGTCTACCATTACTTGGTATTGCCTTACCTTCCTCTCCATTAGACGGTTTTATACCTATGCCATTTATTCCCTCTTTTATTGTTTTGTTGTTGTTATCATTTACTGATTAACTGCTCTGATTCCCTTTTGTATTTCTTTTGGTTTTGTATACTCCTCAAGAGGTCATTTCCTAGGTTGATATCTGGCTGGTACAATCCTGAATCCTAGATTCTGCCTGTGAGCTGACGTTGTTTGTCCTCTGATCGAAGAAATCCCTCTAATAATTCTTGTAAGTTTGGTTTGACTTTTCCATATCCCCTTAATTTCTGTTTATCTGTAAATGACCTATTTTCACCATCAAATTTGAACGAGAGTTTTGTAGGATATATTACTCTTGGCTGAGAATTTTTTTCTTTCAAGATTTTATATATGTCATCCCATTGCCTTCTTGCCTACATGGTTTCTGCCGAATAATATGAGCTCAGTCTGATTGTTTCTCCTCTGTATGTGACTTCTTGTTTTTCACGAGCTGCTTTCAGGATTCTTTGTTTGTCTTTGGTTTTTTGAGCGTGATTATGATATGCCTTGGTGATTTTCTTTTGGGGTCTCTCCTATATGGGGTTTGTTGAACTTCTTGGATGACCAGCTTTACATCTTTCATGATATTGGGGAAGTTTTCTGTCAGCAGTTCTTCCATGATCCTCTCTGTGTTTTTTGTTTTCTCCCCCTGTTCTGGAATTCCAATCACTCACAAATTTTTGCTGTTGATTGTATCCCACATAACTGTCAGAGTCTTTTCATTTTTCTTTGTTCTTTTTTCTGAGTTTTCCTGAAACAGAGGTGTATCCAAGTGTTTGTCTTCAATGCCACTGATCCTGTCTTCCACCATTTCAAATCTGCTTCTCAGCCCTTCTATGACACCGTCCATTTCTGGAATCTTGTTGTTTATCTTTTGGATTTCTAATTGTTGTCTTTGTATAATTTCTAGTTGTGAATTTATTTTGGCATTTTGTTTCTGCATTATTTTGCTGAATTCTTCCAGTTTTTTGTCTGTGTTTTCCATGAATTTGTCTATTTTTTCCTCGTGTTTGTCAGCTTTTTGCCTCAGCTCTTGGAGAATTCTGGGTATTAGAGATTTGAATTCCCCATCAGGCAGTTCTAGTGCATTTTCTTCCACTGGAGAGTCATCTGGTGTTTTATTTTGGACGCCTACTGGAACCATCCTGTCCTGTTTTTGTAAATGTTTTGATATTGTCTGCTGTCTTCGGGGCATTCAGTAGTTAGTTTTCTTGTTTATTGATTGTATTTTTGTTTGTTTCATCCCCCCCCCCTTTTTTTTTTTAAATTTTACTCTGTCTGAGCAGGCTGACTGTGTGTTCTTTGTTGTTTGCTCGTCTGTGTGGACAATACTTTTAGCCTCCTTCTCCAACTGGCAGGGGCAGTCACTCAGATATGGTAAGGCAGGGCAGGTCTAGCTGAAGAGTTGTTACTGGGATGGGTTGTTTGTGGCACTTAGTACAGCCACCAAAGCAGGTGAGTAATCAGTGCAGGGCAGGTTCCAATAGGCCATGCGTGTGGTCCTTGGTGGTGTGGTGTCAAGCGCACAGTGCAGGTAGGCAGAATGCAGTGGAGAGATTGTTATGTGTGGAGCTAAGATGGATATGGGAGAGAGGAGAGAGAAACAGGAGCCAAAAACATACAAACAAAAAAGAATGCTAGGGGAGCTTGTCATTCGAGTGGAGAGATCAGAGACTATGAAATGGAGAAAAACAGAAAGGGGAAGAGGAAGTAAAGAAAAGAAAAGAATGAATAAATAAAAATGGGAAAGGTTAAAGAACTGCAAAGTTCCCAGGGATCCCACCAGTGCAGCTCTGAGGTCTGGGGAAGTCGCTCTCAGGTGTTGCAGTACAGCCTAGCTAGAAGGCATAGAGGTATACAGTGCCAGTTACTCAGGGAACAGAAAGAGAAGGAAGATATAGAGAGACAGGAAACTGAGTCATGAAGAAAGAGACAAAGAGAGAAAAGAAAACAAAACAAATTAAAAAAAAGAAAAGAAAAAGAATGGTCCCCCAAAAAACAGAAAAAAAAAGAAAAACAATGATAAAAGAAATGCCCTCAGTGATCCCGCTACACATCTGTGCAAGCCGAGGGGAAGGTCTCCTTGCCACACAGCACCGCCTGGCCAGAAAGGGCTCCCAACTCAAGAAAAGGAAAAGAAAACAAACAAACAATTCAAAGAAACAAATGAACATAAGCCCCGGGATCCCACCAGTGCGGCAGCCCTGACCAAGAAGCAGCTCCACACTCGAACGGAGCTCCACAGCCCCTCAGGAGGAAGCAAAGATGGCTCACGGAGACAGGTATTTGAGCAGAAGGACTGGGAGTTGGTGGGAGGTAAGGAAGAAATCAAAAGAAGGAGGAAAAAAAAGCAACACTAGCAGCCAACAAATGGCACTGAGAGAGCCAGCTAGTGCGGTCTGGTGTTTCTCGGACAAGAGACTGTGTCTGCAGGAAGCAGAGGGGGCTGAGTGGGGGTGAAGAAGGGTAGGGAGTGGAAATGCATATATCACAAATTACCAGAGCTTTGCAGCCCCTCAGGAAGAAGCAAAGATGGCACACGGAGCCAGGTAGTTGAGCAAAAGGAGAGGGAGGTGGTGAGAGGTAAGGAGGAAATCAAAAGAAGCAGAAAAAAGCAACACCAGCAGCCAACAAATGGCACTCAGAGAGCCGGCCCATTCGGGTGTGTGGAATCCAAGCGACCAGTGTTTCCTGGTCAAGAGATTGTGGCCGCGGGAAGCAGAGGAGACCGAGTGGGGGTGAAGAAGTGTGGGGGGTGGGAAAGCGTATATCACAAATTACTAGTTGTTTTGTCTCCCGCTGGACGCTCCGTGAGGCTGCTTTTTCATACCCTGTTTGCTGGTCTCTGATAGGAGTCCAAGATGGCAGATCCGCGCTGAGTTAGCTGGTAGGGGACCTCTGTATGAATCTCTCCTTGCTCTCCTTTCTCTCCTTTCTCTGTCAGTTTTCTCACTCCATTTGGTGGTTGGCTGAGTTCTTTATCTCTTCATTTGATGTTTTAGGGTTTCAGGATTGTTGTATTCTCTGTTTGGCTTAGTTTTTCGGATCTTTGCTGTGGAGGGACGGCGTGGTGCTCCTGCCTCGAGCGCCATTTTGCCGGAACTCCCCTAGCTGAACTCTTTATTGAACTGCTTCTCATATTTCAAAACAAGCTCAAATATCAACTCTCACAAGAAGTCAATCTGTCCTCATTTCCACACCCTAATTTTAAGCAATCATGATGCTTTGTGTATAGCTCTCTAATCACATAATACATTGTTTTGTAGGTTTTTGTGTATTTGTCCAATCCCCTTCTCCTGGCACTATACTGTAAATGGCAGGAAGAAAGGTTGTTATTATTAAAAACAAAATTAGTAACACAATATGTTCATGAAAACCAAAAGCACAGAATTTTTGGAATGCTTCATATGTAGAAGAGTCTTAATTGGTGTTGTCATCAGTGTCATAGCTAACATTCACTGAGGGCTTATTTTGTGCTGGGAAAGGAGCAAAGCATGCCACCTGAATTATTTTAAGTTCTTTTCACTAATGATTGCTGATTTTCTTGTTTATCTTTGTGTCAAACATAGCACATGGCACAATTATAGATGCTTAATAATCGTTTGCTAAAAGGTAAGTCTAGAAGGTAAATGCAGGTAGAACATGAGACTTTTGATCCTCCTCTTTTCATCACTATAGATGTATAATCTTTAAGAAAATTATGATGAATTGATCCATGAGGAAAACCACTCCAACTTATGTCTGTTTTTCTAGGAGTATATTGGAGCCCTGGTGGTGCAGTGGTTGCTGCAGAGCTCGGCTGCTAACCAAAAGGTCTGGATTCAGATCCACCAGCCGCTCCTTGGAAAGCCTATGGGCAGTTCTACTCTGTCCTATAGGGTCACTATGTCTCGGAATCAACTCAACAGAATGGGTTAACGGGTTAGGAGTATATATAATAAACTAAGGAGTGTATCTATGAATGATGAGATTCCTAGGTGACACAAACAGTTTGCACTCTACTATTAACCTAAAAGTTGGAGGTTCAAACCCACCCAGCAGTACCACAGAAGAAAGGCCTGGCAAGCTGCTTCCATTAAGATTACAGCCAAGAAAATCCAATGGAGTAGTTCTACTCTGTAACACATGGGTTGCCATTAGTTGGGATCAACTTGATGGCAACAGGTTTCATGAATGATAAAGTGATAGTGAAGAAAAATTCGGAATCAAAATGCAACAGGTTTAAAAACACACACACACACACAACAGGATATTATATCTCACTCTATGGTACACAAATATAAAATAAACTATTTTAATTTTTTTAACAATGATCCTTATGATACATGCTGGAAAACATACTGAAAGGAATATTCAAAATGCAGAATATGAACATTTTAATATTTTTATTCTGCCATTTTATGTGTGAACTTATGGAGAATGCATATATAAAGCTCTAAAATACAGCTGTAATTTTTTCTGTAATATTTGAAATTGTAGTTTAAAGAATAGTATAAAGAACTAAGTATGTATGCTTTTTAATAACTTTTTTTTTCTTTTTTCTATAACTTCCCAGAATCATGCACTGGTCACTGGTGACTGTACAGAGCTGAAGAAAGCTCACAAGAGAGCCCTAAAAACCAGGTCACGTTGTGGACTTGACATTAAATTCAAACGACTTTGAAAAGCAGTTCAAATCTTCTGTTTTATTCTTTTTTACTTTGTACTTCTTTCCATAAGAAAGCTGAATATGACCTATTTTTAGGATTTGGCCCATGAAGTTGAACTTGGTGATTTTAGTTTCACTGTTGTTGTTGTTTTTCCTCTCTTAGGAAAAACATAAAGCACAAGAGTCCTGTTCTCCATGATTAGAGAAACATTAGCGCTTTCTTCTTTTAATTACACGCTAAAAGGCACACTAGGATAGAAGCATGCTTTATACTTCCTGGAAACAGAGGGGTTATAGTTCTCCTAAGCCTTTATAACCTTTTCCTTTAAAAAAGTCGCTGACTTCTAATGGCCCTTAAAAATATCATTATCAAAACAACCTTAAATTTATCTATCTGAACATTATTTTCCATTTTATTTATGGAGAGTTTTCATCATCAAGAATTCTTTTTTTTTTTCCCCTGGTGTTATTCCCCCTTTGTCTGTTTTAAAGCCTTCTCTCTTTAGCTGAAGAAAGTCATTATAAACTCCCTCCTCACTCCTAAGATCTTGACACAGACTGTTGTTGTTAGTGCCATTGAGTTGGTTCCAACACATAGTGACCCTATATACTACAGAACGAAATACTGCCTGGTCCTGTGCCATCCTCACAGTCGTTGTTATGCTTGAGCCCATTGTTGCAGCCACTGTGTCAGTCCACCTTGTTGAGGGTCTTCCTCTTTCTCAATGACCCTGTACTTCACCAAGTATGATATTCTTCTCCAGGGACAGATCCCTCCTGACACAGACTAGAAGGAATCATTTAACATTGAGGTTATTCCATCAGAACATGCTGACCCTTATTCCCATTCCACACTCTCCTGAGTCTCTTGTGAATTCTTGTTAGAGTACCTGCTAGAGGGAATAAATAAAACCGTTTATTTTCAAGTCCTTCTATTACTAAAATTATCAAATATTAGGTATGTAGCCTTGAGTTTGTTTTCAAGTGTGGCTGAGTTTCAATGCTCCTGTATCTTCATCTTCCATTGCCTTAGGTAGATACACAGTTTTAGTTCTGGGATTTAGGATTACAAGCATAAGAAAAAAATAATACACAATTAAAATGTTTAATCATGAAAACCCTAAAAATTAGGCAGATTGACCTTCTGAGTATGATGGAAGAACCACACCTGACTACCAAAAAACAAAACAAAACAAAAAAACAAACTACAGTTACTTTTGTTCCAAAGTTTGCTTTAGAGGTTCAGTAGCATCCACTGAACATTTCCCCTGGCTATCTTCACACATCTTTTTCGTATATGAGAGTCTGGCCGGGATTGAAAATAGAGGTGTAAATGAATTATGAGAGTGGCTGTTTTGGCAGTACTTTGGCTAGAAGTAAAATAAGCAAGAAACTCTAAAATTTCTTGAGAAAGTTTGTTCTCAAGAAAATTCTAGCTTGAGAATTTTTTTTTTTTAATGTCAGATTCAGACAGTTTGGTTAATATTCAAGTAAGAATGGGAACTTGAATGGATAGCAACGGTATTTGCAACTACACTAATATCTTAATGTCTGTGGTAATTTCTAGAGTCTTCAATATTCTTTCAACATACTTTTTCTCCTCTGATGATTATAAACACCATATCAGGCAGAAAGTTTGATGGTGTTAATTCTATTTTACGAATGAGAAGACTAAAGCACAAAGTTCACAGCAAAGTTTATTTTGTGCTTTGCTTAGGGACAGTACCTTTTATTTGGTAAACCAAAACCAAAACCCATTGTCGTCGAGTTGATTCCGACTCATAGTGACCCTATAGGACAATGTATAACTGCCCTATACGGTTTCCAAGGAGTGGCTGGTGGATTCAAACTGCCGACATTTTGATTAGCAGACGAACTCTTAACCGCTGTGCCACCAGTGGCTCCTTTTACCTGGTAGGCACTCATAAATACTTACAAATTTATTGTTCTAGTTGTAGATCAAGGTTATTCTGAAACACAGGAATTCTGAGAACTCTTCCCAGTGCAATTTTCTAGTATAAATGCTAAAAAAGGATGTATTAAATGCTTAACTATACATGTTATTGGTCTCAGTCTATGTACTTTTCAAGAATCAAGATATTCAATAAGTTGTTCTGCTAGTTTAGACTTTATTAGAAGTTATAATTTGATGTTGATTTGAAGGTATAAAAGCAATCAAAGACAAATCCAAGTTCCCAGAAAAGTGATTAGTTTATGATTAAAATCAAGATTGGATTCCGATATTTATGGGAGTGTTGTAGATGTCTATGGCTGTGACAAATAAGAGTAAACAAAAATGAATAAGTCTTATTCAGAGAATTTAACTAAATAGAACTCGTTAGCTTAAAGCCTGGTTTGTAAGAGCTCTCTTAGACGTTGTAAGGACAATTCTGAATACACTATAAGAATCAACACCAAGCTGGTTTCTATGAGGCAAAGGGCAAATATACCCGTCCTCCAACTTCCCCACCATTTCTGACACCAGCGTTTCCCCTACAGCACTCATTTTCTGTTGGATTTGATAATACATTGGAATAGTCACAGACAACTTATGGAAACAACAGAACTACAAAAACAACTTTAATAACAGAGAACATACAAACAAAGGATATCAACAGCAATGAAGATATGTAAAGAACAAGATTTGGGAGGTTTCCCAGCATGGGGCCTCAATATCTAAAAGGGGACTTACTTACCCTTCTCAAAAACCAATGTTCATTCTCACCCATCAGGAAACTTTCAAAGAGGAAACTCAATGACTTCACTTGGTAGGCTCAGCTATGGTCGCTCCTTTCAGCTCTGCAGCAGGGTTTGGTCTTTACACTCTGCTTCCGCTGTCTGGGTCTATTTGTTGTCTCTGCTTCTCCTAGTACCAACACAGCTGCTGCCTCCGTCTGTGTCACAGGTCTAGTTTACTTGGTCTGGGAGAGTCATAGTGCAGGGTCCCATGCCCAAGAGACACTCCTTCCCTGATTCTTTGCAGTCAGGAAACACCATCTCAGGCTCAATGTTCTAGGTTTTTTATAGGCTAGCTGATGTACTCCTTGTTTATTACATAACCCAATCTTGTTCATAGCTAGTCCTACCTCCCTTCCTCATTAGCCCATCCCTTCTGTTCCCACCCCTCCATCATTCCATTTCTGTTCTCCTTGACCTCCTGTTTGCCAGTATAATCCAAAATCATCATTCTTGATCACCATGTTGTTGTTGTTAGGTGCTGTTGAGTCAGTTCTGACTCATAGCGACTCTGGGTACAATGGAATGAAACACTGCCCGATCCTGTGCCACCCTCCCAGTTGTTCCTATGTCTGAGGACCATTGTTGCAGCCACTGTGTTAATCCATCTTGTTGAGGATATTCCTCTTTTTCACTGGCCCTCTACTTTACCATGCTTGATATATTTCTCCAGGGATTGGTGCCTCCTGATAACAAGTCCAAAGTATGTGAGACAAAGTCTTGCAACTCTTGCTTCTAAGGAGCATTCTGGCTGTACTTCTTCCAAGACAGATTAGTTCCTTTTTTTGGCAGTCCATGGTACATTCAATATTCTTCATCAGCACCATAATTTAAAGGCAACAATTCTTTTTTTTCTTCCAATAATCCGTGTATTTTATTGACCAATTTCTATATGCTCTTCTTTCCATATATATAATTCTTAAACTTCCAACATCTAATATTGTTTTTATTTATTTATTTTTTAATTGTACTTTAGATGAAGGTTTACAGAACAAATATTTTCTCATTAAACAGTTGGTACACATATTGTTTTATGACAGTGGTTAACAACCCCACAACATGTCAACACTGTCCCTTCTCAACCTTGGGTTCCCTATTACCAGCCTTCCTGTCCCCTCCTGCCTTCTAGTCCTTGTCCCTGGATGGTTGTGCCCCATGAGTCTCATTTTGTTTTATGGGGCTGTCTAATCTTTGGCTGAACGGTGAACCTTGGGAGTGACTTCATTACTGAGATAAAAGGGTGTCTGGGGCCATACTCCCGGGGTTTCTCTCTGTCAGGCTAGTGAATCTGGTCTTTTTTTGTGAGTTATAATTTTGTTCTACATTTTTCTCCAGCTCTGTCCAGAACCCTCTGTTGTGATCCTGGTCAGAAAAGTCAGTAATGGTAGCTAGGCATCATCTAGTTGTACTGGACTTAGTTTGGTGGAGGCTGTGGTAGTTGTGGTCCGTTAGTCCTTTGGAATAATCTTTCCCTTGTATCTTGATTTCTTCATTCTCCGTTGCTCCTGAAGGGGTGAGACCAGTGGAGTATCTTAGATGGCTGCTCACAGGCTTTTAAGACCCAAGATGCTACTCACCCGGGTAGAATGTAGAACTTTACTTTACAAACTGTGTTGTGCCAGTTGAGCTAGATGTTCCCTGAGACAATGGTCTGCACAGCCCTCCGCCCAGCAATTCAGTCCCTCAGGGAGTTTGGATGTATCTATGGAACTTCCATGACCTTTCCTTGTACAGGTTGTGCTGCCTTCACCAGTATTGTGTACTGTTTTACCCTTCACCAAAGTTACCACTTATCTATTTTCTATTTCCTCCCCCCCACCACATCACTTGTAACCAACAAAGATTGATTCTTTTTGTGTGTAAACTTTTTCATGAGTTTTTACAGTAGAGGTCTCATACAATATTTGTCCGTTTGTGATTGACTTATTTCATGCAGCATAATGTCCTCCAGTTTCATCAATGTTATGAGATGCTTCACAGATTCATCATTGTTCTTTATTGTTGCATAATACTCCATTGTGTGTATGTACCATAGTTTGTTTATCCATTCATCTGTTGATGGGCATCTAGGTTATTTCCATCTTTTTGCTATTGTGAACACTGCTGCCATGAACATGGGTGTGCATATGTATACTCGTGTGTCGGCTCTAATTTCTCTAGGATATATTCCTAGGAGTGGGATTACTGGATCATTTGGTATTTCTATTTCTAGTTTTCTAAGGAAGTGTCATACCATTTTCCAAAATGGTTGTATCATTATTATCTGTTTGCACCAGCAGTGCATAAGAGTTCCAATCTCCCCACAGCCTCTCCAACAATCGTAATTTTCAGTTTTTTGATTCATGCCAGTAATGCCAGGGTGAGATGGTATCTCACTGTGGTTTTCATTTGCATTTCTCTAATGGTTAGTGATCATGAGCATTTCCTCATGTGTCTGTTGGCTGCTCGAATGTCTTCTCTGGTGAAGTGTCTGTTCATTTCCTCTGCCCACTTTTTAATTGGATTATTTGTCTTTTTGATGTAGAGGTGTTGGATTTTCTTGTAGATTTTAGAGATAAGACCTTTGTCTGACTGGTAATGTCCAAAATTTTTTTCCAGTCTGTAGGTTCTCTTTTTACTCTTTAGTGAAGTCTTTTGATGAGCATAAGCATTTACTTTTTAGAAGATCCCGGTTATCTAGCTTATCTTCTGGAGTTTGTGTGTTGTTGGTTATGGTTTGTAACCTGTTAGTGCCGTGCATTAGGGCCTCACAAGTTGATTCTATTTTTTTCTTCTATCAACTTTGTAGTTTTTGGCTTTATATTTAGGTCTTTGATCCTTTTTGAATTAGTTTTTGTATATGGTGTGATGTATGGGTCCTGTTTCATTTTTTTGAAGACGGACATCCAGTTTTGCTAGCACCATTTGTTAAAAAGACTGTCTTTTTCCCATGTGATGGACTTTGGGCCCTTGTCGTAGATCTGGTGACCGTAGGTGGATGGATTTACATCTGGGTTCTCAATTCTTTTCCATTTGTCAGTGTATCTGTTGTTGTACCAGTTTCAGGCTGTTTTGACTACCGTAGCTGTATAGTAGGTTCTGAGGTCAGGTAGTGCAAGTCCTCCTATGTTCTTCTTCTTCTTTTTTACTTATCTGGGGATTCTTCCCTTTCCATATAAAGTTAATGATTAGTTTTTTCCATCTCTTTAAAGAATGTTGTTGGTATTTGGATAGGGATTGCATTGTATTTGTAAATTGCTTTGGGTAGAATTGTCATTTTCACAATGTTGAGTCTACCTATACATTAGCATGGTATCCTTCTCCATTTATGTAGATCCCTTTGGGTTTTTTTGCAGGAGTGTTTTGTAGTTTTTTTTGTATAGGTCTTTTACATCCCTGGTTAGATTTATTCCTAAGTATTTTATTTTTTTAGGGGCTATTATAAATGGTATTGTTTTCCTGATTTCCTTTTCATCGTTCTCTTTATTGGTGTATAGGAATCCAACTGATTTTTGCAAGTTTGTCTTATATCCTGCTACTCTGCTGAATCTTTCTATTAGTTCCAGTAGTTTTCTCATGGAGTCTTTTGGGTTTTCTATGTATAGTATCATATGATCTACATATAGTGACAGTTTAACTTCTTCATTACCAATTTGGATGCCCTTTATTTCTCTTTCTTGCCTTATTGCTCTAGCTAGGACTTCCAGCACAATGTTAAGTAGGAGTGGTGATAAAGGACATCCTTGTCTTGCTACTGTTCTCAAGGGGAATGTTTTCAGCCTCTCTCCATTAAGAATGATGTTGGCCGTTGGTTTTGCATAGATGCCCTTTATTATGTTGAGAAATTTCTCTTCTATACCTATTTGATTGACAGTTTTTATCAGGAATGGGTGTTGGACTTTGTCAAATGCCTTTTCTGCATCAGTTGAGATGATCATGCCATTCTTTTCGTTCCTTTTATTTATGTGGTGGATTACGTCGATTGATTTTCTAATGTTGAACCATCCTTGCATAGCTGGTATGATTCCTACTTGGTTGTGGTGTATTATTTTTTTTTGATATGATGCTGAATTCTACTGGCTAGAATTTTGTTGAGAATTTTTGCATCTATATTCATGAGAGATTGGTCTGTAATTTCTTTTTTTGTGGTGTTTTTGCCTGGTTTTGGTAACAGGGTTATGCTGGCTTCATAGAATGAATTTGGAAGTGTTGCTTCCTTTTCTATGTTCTGAAATAGTGTGAGTAGTACTGGTGTAAGCTATTCTCTGAATGTCTGGTAGAATTCTCCAGTGAAAGCATCTGTGCCAGGGCTTTTTCTTGTTGGGAGGTTTTTTATTACCTTTTCAATCTCTTCTTTTTTTTGGGTCTGTTCAGATTTTCAACATCAACTTTGTGTTAGTTTAGGTAGGTAGTGTGTTTCTAGAAATTTATCCATTTCCTCTAGGTTTTCAAATTTGTTGGTGTGTAGTTTTTCATAACATTCTGTTATGATCTTTTTTATTTTAGTTGCGTCTGTTGTAATGTCCCCCATTTCATTTCTTATTTGGGTTATTTGTGTCCTCTCCTGTTTTTCTTTTGTCAGTCTGGCCGGTGGTTTGTCGATTTTGTTGATCCTTTCAAAGAACCAACTTTTGGTTTCATTGATTGTTTCTATTGTTTTTTCCATTCTGTATTTTATTTATTTCTGCTCTGGCCTTTATTATTTCCTTTCTTCTAGTGGCTGTGGGCTTTTTTTTGCTGTTCTCTTTCTATTTGTTCGAGTTCTGTAGTTAATATTTTGATTTTGTCCCTTTCTTATTTTTTGATGTGTGCATCTATTGCTATAAATTGACTTTTGAGCACTGCCTTACCTGTGTCCCAAAGATTTTGGTATGATGTATTTTCATTCTCGGAATTTTTTGACTCTGTCTCTGATTTCTTCTCTTACCCAGTGGTTTGTAAGCAGGGTGTTATTTAGTTTCTTTGTAAATGTTTTTTTTCCCTTACTCTTCCTGTCGTTAATTTCTACCTTGATGGTGTTGTGGTCAGAAAAGATACTTTGGATTATAGCAACGTTTTGGATCTTGTTGAGGATCGTTCTGTGGCCGAAGATGTGGTCTCTTCAGGAGAATGTTCCATGTGCATTGGAAAAGAATGTGTACTTTGCAGCTGTTGGGTGTAGTGTTCTATATATGTCTATGAGGTCAAGTTGGCTGATTGTGCCCTTTAGGTCTTCTGTATCTTTGTTGAGTTTCTTTCTAGATGCTCTGTCCTTTATCGAGAGTGATGTGTTGAATTCACCTACTCTTGTTGTGGAACTGTAAATTTCTCTTTTCAGTGCTGTTAGAGTTTGTTTTATGTATTTTGGAGCCCTGTCATTGGGTGCGTAGATGTTTATTATCATTATGTCTTCATGGTGGATCATCCTGTTAATCATTATATAGTCCTTCTTTGTCTTTTATGGTGGATTTTGTTTGAAAGTCTATTTTATCTGAGATTAGTATTGCCACTCCTGCTCTTTTTTGGTAGCTGTTTGCTTGATCTATTATTTCCATCCTTTGAATTTTAATAAATTTAAGTCTTTGTTTCTAAGGTGTGTCTCTTGTAGACAGCATATTGATGAATCCTGTTTGTTTTTTATCCATTCTGTCACTTTTCGTCTCTTTATGGGTGCATTTAGGCCATTTACATCCAGTGTAATTATTGATAGGTGTGAGTTTATTGCTGTCATTTTGTAGTCCTTTTTTTTTTTTTTTTTGGTAGTGCTGACATTTTCTTTGTTCCTCTTACTCTCCTGTGCTGAATTCTTTTTTTTCATTTCTTTTGTTTTTGTAGGTTTTGGTTTTACTGAGACTATGTTTTTCTTCTTTATTTTGATGAGTGTGTTTGTTAACTTTTTTGTGGTTACCTTGAAATTTACTCTTATCTTCCTATGTTTGAACCAGTCTATTATTACTTGGTATCACTTTGCCTTCCTCTCTATTAGAAGGTTCTATACCTACACCGTTTATTCCCTCTTTTATTGTTCTGATGTTGTTGTCATTTACAGATTAACCTCTCTGGTTTCCTGTTGTAATTCCTTTGGTTTTGGATAGTCCCTGAGAGTTCATTTCCTAGGGTTGGTATCTGACTGGTATGATTCTGCGTCCTAGATTCAGCCTATGGTCTGATGTCATTTGTTCTCAGATTGAAGGACTCCCTTTAATAATTCTTATGAGTTTGGTTTGGTTTTTACATAGTCCCTTAATTTCTGTTTATCTGGAAATGACCTAATTTCACCATCATATTTGAATGAGAGTTTTGCAGGATATATTATTCTTGGCTGGGAAATTTTTTCTTTCAAGGTTTTATATATGTCATCCCATTGTCTTCTTGCCTGCATGGTTTCTGCCAAATAATCTGAGCTTAGTCTTATTATTTCTCCTCTGTATGTGACTTTTTGTTTTTCTTGAGCTGCTCTCAAGATTCTTTGTTTGTCTTTGATTTTAGCGAGTGTGATTATGATATGCCTTGGTGATTTTCTTTTGGGTCTATCCTGTATGGGGTTCGTTGAGCTTCTTGGATGGCTAGCTTTTCATTTTTCATGATATTAGGGAAGTTTTCTGTCAGCACTTCTTCAATGATCCTGTCTGTGTTTTCTGTTTTCTTCCCCTGTTATGGAACTCCGATTACTCGTAAATTTTTGCTTTTGATTGTATCCCACATAATTCTTAGGGTTTCTTCATTTTTCTTCATTCTTTTTTCTAGTTTTTCCTCAAACAGGGTTGTACCCAAGTGTTTGTCTTCAATTTGGCTGATCCTGTCTTCCATCATTTCAAACCTGCTCCTCAGCCCTTCTATGACACTGTCCGTTTCTGAAATCTTGTTATCTTTTTGATTTCTAATTGTTGTTTTTGTATGATTTCTAGTTGTGAATTTATTTTAGCATTTTGTTCCTGTATTATTTTCCTGAATTTTCCCTTCTTTTTTTTTGTCTGTGTTTTCCATGAATTTGTCTGCCTGTTCCAGGAATTTGTCTATTTTTTCCTTATTTTTGTCTGATTTTTGCTTCAACTCTTGGATAGCTCTGAATATTTGAGATTTGAATTCCCTATCAGATAGTTCTAGTGCCTTTTCTTCTACTGGAAGGTCATCTGGTGTTTTATTTTGGGTGCCTACTGGAACCATCCTGTTCTGTTTTTGTGTATGTTTTGATATTGTCTGCTCTCTTTGGGGCATTCAGTAGTTATTTTCCTCATTTATTGATTGTGGATTTGTTTGTTTCATCCTGCTTTTTTGTTTTATTTGGTTATGTCTGAGCAGGCGGGCTGTGCATCCTTTGTTGTTTGCTCATCTGTAAGCATGATACTTTTCACCTCCTTCTCCAATGGGCAAGGTCAGTCACTCAGGTATGATATGGCAGGGCAGGTCCAGCTGAAAGGGAGTTGCTGGGATAGGTTGTTTGTGGCACATACTAGGGCCAACAGGGCAAGCTGGAAATCAGTGCAGGGCAGGTTCTGGTAGGACAGGCCTGGGCTGCTTGGGGGTTTGATGTTTAGTGCATGGGGCAGGTATGCAGGAAGGAGGGGGGGGGATGGTGTTGTGTGGAGCTAAGATGGATATGGGAAAGAGGAGAGAGAGGAGAGAGGAACTGAAGCCAAAAACATACACACAAAAAAACAAACAAAAAGAGTGCTAAAGAAGCTTGCCATTGGAGTGGAGAGATGAGAGGCTGAGAAATGGAGAAAAACAAAAAGGAAAAAAAAAGAATAAATAAAAATTAGGAAAAAAAAAAAAAAAAGACAGGCCCTCAGTGATCCCACCAGTGCAGCTGCTAGGACTGGGGAAGTTGCTCCCAGGGTGTGAAGTACAGCCTGGTTAGAAGGGGTAGAGTTGTCACACAGCACCAAGTATTCTGGAGACAGGAAGAGAAGTTAAGTGTAGAGAGATGAGAAACTGAGAAATGAAGAAAGACAAAAAGTGAAAGAGAGAGAGAAGAAAACAAAACAAATAAACAAACAAAAAAAACACAACAAAAAAATAAAAACAAGAAAAAAGAAATGCCCCTAGGGATGCCACTACATGTATGTGGAAGTAAGAGAGCAGCTCCCAAGCCATGCAGTACTGCCCAGATAGAAGGGGCTCCTAAGCTGAGAAAATAAGAAGAAAACAAACAAACAAAGAAATCAAAACAGAACAAACAAACAAAAAAGCTCTGGAGTCCCACCAGTGTGGCAGCACAGGCCGGGTAACAGTTTCACAGTCGAGCTGTGTTTTGCAGCCTTTCAGGAAGAAGGAAGGATGGCACATGGAGCCAGGTATTTGAGAGAAAGGAGGAGGAGGTGGTGAGAGGTAAGGAAGAAATCTAAAGAAGTGGAAAAAAGCATCACCAGCAGCCAACAGATGGCATTCATGTAGCCAACCAGTGCAGACGGGTGGAATCCAAGAGCCACAAGGGTGAAGCTGGTGCTTCCCAGCCAAGAGACTGTGGCCACAGGAAGCAGAGGAGGCTGAGTGGGTGTGAAGAAGGGTGGGGGGTGGGAAAGTGTATATCACTGGTTACCTTTTGTTCTTTCTCCTTCTGGAAACTCTGTGAAGCTGCTTTCTCGTACCCCCTGTTTGCCAATCTCCAATAGGAGTCCAAGATGGCGGATCTGTGCTGTGGTAGCTGATAGGGGACCTTTGCATGTATCTCTCTTCGCTGTCTGTTCTCTGTCAGTTTCTTATTCCATTTGACACTTGGCCGAGTTCTTTATCTCTTCATTTGATGCTTAGGGTTTCAGGATTGACGTGTGTCTCTGTTTGACTTAGTTTTTCGGATCTTTGCTGTGACGGGATGGTGTGGTGCTTCTGTCTATAGTGCCATGTTGCCCAGAGGTCCCCTAAAGGCATCAATTATTCTTTGGTCTTCCTTATTCATTGTCCATCTTTCTCATGCATATGAGGCAATTGAAAATACAGTGGCTTGGGTCAGGCTCACCTTAGTCCTCAAAGTGATATCTTTGCTTTTTAACAACCGAAAGAGGTCTTTTGCAGCAGATTTGCCCAAAGCAATACATTGTTTGATTTCTTGACTGCTGCTTCCATGGGCATTGATTGTGGATGCAAGTCAAATGAAATTCTTGACAATTTAAATATTTTCTTCAGTCATCGTGACGTCCCTTATTGGTCCAATTGGGAAGATTTTTGTTTTCTTTATGTTGAGGTGTAATCCATACTGAAAGCTGTAGTCTTTGATCTTCATCAGTGAGTGCTTCAAGTCCTCTTCACTTTCAACAAGCAAGGTTGTTAATGAATCTTCCTCCAATCCTGATGTAGTGTTGTTCTTCATATAGTCCAGCTTCTCAGATTATTTGCTCAGTATAAGATTGACTAAATATGGTGAAAGGATACAACCCTGATGCACACTTTTTCTGATTTTAAACCACTTGGAGTCCTGTTGTTTTGTTTAAACAACTGCCTCTTGGTCTATGTACAGGTTCTGCATGAACACAGTTAAGCATTCTGGAATTCTCATCCTTCAAAATATTATCCATAATTTGCTATGATCCACACAGTCTAAAGCCTTTGCATAGTCAATAAAACATAGGTAAACATCTTTCTGGTATTCTCTTCGTTCAGCCAAGATCCATCTGACGTCAGCAATGATATCCCTCATTCCACATCCTCTTCTGAAACCGGCTTGAATTTCCAGCAGTTCCCTGTTCATGTAATGCTGTAAGCATTTTTGAATGATGTTCAGCAAAATTTTACTTGCGTGTGATATTAATGATATTGTTTGCTAATTTGCGCATTCTGTCGGATCACCTTTCTTTGGAAAGTGCACAAATATGGATCTCTTCCAGTCAATTGACCAGGTAGCTGTCTTCCAAATTTCTTGGCGTAGGAAAGTGGGCGCTTGCAGCATTGCATTCATTTGTTGAAACTTCTCAATTGGTAATCTGTCAATTCCTGGAGGCTCATTTTTCAATAATGCCCTCAGTGCAGCTTGGACTTCTTCCTTTAGTACCATTGGTTCTTGATCTTATGCTGCCTCCTGAAATGGTTGAACATCAACCAAATCTTTTTGGTACACTAACTCTGTGAATTCCTTCCTTCTTTTGATGCTTCTTGTGTCATTCAGTCTTTTGCCCATAAACTAAACTAAACCAAACCCATTGCCATTGATTTGATTCCAACTCATAGCAACCCTATTGTGACTGTATAGGACAGGGTGGAACTGCCCCATAGGGTTTCCAAGGAGCGGTTGGTGGATTTGAACTGCTGACCTCTTGGTCAGCAGCTGAATGCCTAACCACTGTGCCACCAGGGCTCCCTTTTGCCCATAGAATTTTTCAATATTGCAGATTGAGGCTTGAATATTTTTCTTCACTTTTTCAGCTTGAGAAATGCTGAGCATGTTCTTCCCTTTTGGTTTTCTAACTCCAGATCTTTGCACATTTAATTATAGTACTTTACTTTGTCTTCTCCAGCTGCCCTTTGAAATCTTCTGTTCAACTCTTTTACTTCATCATTTCTTCCATTCGCTTTAGCTGCTCGACATTCAAGAGCAAGTTTCAAAGTCTCTTCTGACATCTATTTTGATTTTTGCATTCTCTTCTTTCTTTTTAATGACCTCTTGTTTTCTTCATGTATGATGTTCTTGATGTCATTCTACAACTCGTCTGGTCTTTGGTCATTAGTGTTCAAAGTTTCAAGTATTTTCTTGAGATGGTCTCTAAATTTAGGTGAGATATATTCAGGGTCATAATTTGGGTCTCGTGAACTCGTGTTAATTTTCTTCAGCTTCAACTTGAACTTACATTGAGCTGTTGATGGCCTGTTCTGCAGTCAGCCCCTGGCCTTGTTCTGACTGATTATATTGAGCTTCTACATCTTCTTTTTCCACAGACATAATTAATTTGATTTCTGTGTATTCCATCTGGTGAGGTCCACATGTATAGTAGTCATTTATGTTGTTGAAAAAAAGTATTTGCAATGAATAAGTTGTTGTTAGTCTTGCAAAATTCAATCATGAGATCTCTGGTGTCATTTCTTTCACCAAGGCCATATTTTGCAACTACTGATCCTTCTTCTTTGTTTCCAACTTTCGCATTCCAATCACCAGTAATTATCAATGTAGATAGATTGCAAGTTTGATCAATTTCAGACTGCAGAATATGAAGAAAATTTGTTTGAATTATGGAGGGATTTGAAAGTTAAGCTCAGGTATAGGAGTAGGCACCATATAGTTTCCTTTGCTTTCTCCTCATTATTATCCCAGCAACTTGGACATAGTAAATATTTAAAAAAAATATGTGAATGAATTTATTTTATATTTTTAAGTGGAAATATGTCATGATGTGGTGGCAATGCTCAAAGAACTCTTGTGGAAGCTTTTTCTGATTGGAGAAAAAAGATTCAGAACTACTTATTGGATTCAATACTTTTGGGAGTAAAAGGGGAAAAATTAAGCTTAACTTTGATTTAAAGAATGAAGAAAGGTTCTTATTCACTATTATTGCATTCCAAATTATTTCAATTTATATTTAAAAACTTATTTCTTAGTTCTGAGAAGCCTTATTTTACTTCTGTCATGCTGTGGTAGTCCTTGAGTGCAACAGATGAAAGCTAGCTTTTCTTGATGCTGTGCAGTATGTGTATTTTGCACACACCCCTGCCAGACATTTGGAGGATATGCCTTTGATAGCAATATGTGTCATTTACTACTTCTGGGGAACAGAGTTTCTAGTAATATTTTACTTAAGTAACAAAGATTACTGTCATAAACCCCCAAATCCCAATGCCTTAACACAACGAAAGTTTATTTCTTGCTTGCACCAGATCCAGTGTGGATGTTCCTGGTCAGTGAGAAGTCTAGTTTGTTGACATTCATGGACCTAGAATCCCTCTACCATCTCTTAGGGCCTCAGAGTCCTCTGCTGACTCCTCCTCACCCAGTCAATAAATGAGGGGACAGAAGGATCACATAGGAGAATTCTTAATGCTTCAACCTGAACCATTTGACAGAGTCACATATGGGGGCCCATTCCTAGGGCTCACTCTGGTGCAAGGAGAATGGAAAATATTGTTTAGCTACATGCTCATGAGGTAGAAGAAAAGAGTTTTAGCGAACACAGAGCAGACCCAGCCACAAGATGGCCTGGAAACCACCAACAAAAGTCTGTTGTTTCACAAGCAGTTAGCTTTAACAGAGCTTTGCTTAAAAGAGACTTCAGAATCAGAAAACAAGAAGTAACTGGTTAAAAAATTCTTTGCTATGGGTTCTCTTAAGTTTCTTCCACTTTTGTTATAAATCATTTTTGCTACAGATTTTGAAAAGTGAATCAAATACGTCTCAAGGATGCAATGAACTTTCCTTATAAAGAATCCTGCCCTATAGTTTTTGCTAAGAAGTTTACAGAATGTAGAAATTCTGGTGCCAAAATCAGACAAAAACTCAAGTTATACATATTAAAAAATTTGGAAAGTGGCATTATTATTGACTTTACTTATCTAGTACCTCTCTGACTTAATTTTAAAGAAAGTACAGTGTTTGTGTTTGGTTCTATAGTTTTCTTAGGAAATGTACTTTTAAGAAAAAATGCTCTGCTTTACACTGTCAGGCAGATATATGAAGGTATCAGCGACAAGGGTCCTTATGCTGGTATGTACCTGGAATATAAGTCTGGTAATGAAAAAGATTTCACTTGATATGTTTTCTGCAATGAATATTTCTTTAGAGTCATCCAAATGGGAAATTTTGACTTTATACCATGATACCATATGAGAAGTAAAACTACTGCACCTAGGAACTAGCATATTTCCTGGAACTTATTAAACTGACTATATTTATTCATTCAGTTCATTTATTAAGCACTAACTGTACTAAGCACTATTCCAAATGCTGGGGATACAGCAAAGAACAAAGCAGACAAATATCCCTGTCTTCATGGAACTTAACATTGTATATAAACTATAAAATATGTGATGGTAATTGCTGTAGAGAAAAGCAGAGAAGAGGAGATAGGAGAATTTTGAGGGTTACAATTTTAAATAGGAGTTTAAGGGAAAGTCTCACTGAGTGCAGAATTGGAGGAGGTGAGGTCGTGAACCAGGTTTCTATCTTAAATAAACATAATTACTAGAAGAGGTAATAGCAAGTACAAAGGCCTCGAGATGGGAGTGTTCCAGAAACAGCAAGTAGGTCAATGTGGGTGGAGCAGAGTCAGAGAAGGGTAAAGTAGTAGCAGAGGCAGTCAGAAAAGAAACTTGGATGTTCAAGGGACCAGGGCAGGGAAGAAGATCTTCTGTCATAGTAAAGGCGTTGGTGTTTATTTGAGTGAAATAAGGAGCCAATTCCAAACAGAGGAGTGACATGATCTGATATGTATTGAAAGGATCAATCTGCCGTCTGTGTTGAGAGTAGAGTGAAGGGACAATGGTGGGAGTTGAAAGACCAGTTAGAAGTCTGTTGCAATAATCCCAATGAAAGTGGTGTAGACCAGGGTAAAAGCAGTGGAGGTGGTAACATTAGTCAGATTCTGGATATATTTTGAAGCTAGAGCCAGTAGGGCTTTCTGATGGATTCACCATGGGGGAAGGGTAAAAGTAGTGGAGGTGGTAACATTAGTCAGATTCTGGATATATTTTGAAGCTAGAGTCAGTAGGGCTTTCTGAAGGATTCACCATGGGGGAAAGAAAAAGAGAAGAGCCAACGAAGACTCTAGGATTTATTGGCCTAAGCCGGTGGGTAGATGGAGTTGCCATTTAATGAAATGGAAAGACTCTAGGAGGAGCAGGTTTCATGGCATGGTGGGGATTAGGAGCTCAGTTTACATCAGTTAAATTTGCTATATGTATTACACATCCTACTAGAGGTGTTGAGTATGTGTTGGATATTTATGTCTAGAGGTCAGTGAAGAAGTCCAGGCTGTATATATAAATCTGGGAGATTTCAGCAGATAGATGACATTTAAAGCCATGAGAATAAATGAGATTACCTATAGAGTGAGTAAACACAGAGAAGAGACCCAAGGATTGAGTCCTGGGGTCTCCTATTTGGAGAGGTGAATGAACAAGAAAAAGAGAATGAGAAGTAGACAATAAGTAGGAGGAAAACCAGAAGAGCAGCACTGTCATAGAAGTCAAGTAAAAAAGTGTTTTTACAAGGAGACAGTGATCAACTTTGTCAAATGTTGAAAACTGACCAATTACATGAGGGTTGAGAAATGGGAGGTTACTGGTGCCCTTGACCAAAGCTGCTTCTGTGGAGTGGTGAGGAGGTGAGCCTCTTTGAAGTGAGATTGAGAGAGAATGGGAGGAGTGAATTTGAGGCAATAAGTATAGACATCACTTGGGGGCATTTTGGGACAGAAATATGTGAACCTGGAGGAATAAGTGGAATCAAGAGAGGGTTTTGAAAGATGAGAGGAATAGCATGTTTTCTTTTGAGTATAATGAGTAGAATGGTAAAAAATGGATGATGTAATAGAGAGAGAGGTGAGACTTGGGCAAGAGGAATAGAATGTAGGGCAGAAGTCAAAGGTCTGGCACCAAAGAGGGTCATTGACAGTTCATCCCTTGTAAGGGGACTGATGTCAGAGTATATAGGAGGTATTGAGGTTTAAAAAGAGAAGAGGAGAAGCCATGAAACAGTCCTTTAATAAAGAGAGTAGCAGAGTCTACATATTAAGGAAATATGATGGATTGATTCCAGTGTGGTCTAGTTGGAATCGGTCATCTTGAGGGAGTATGATGGAAATAGAGGGGATGGTAGTGAATAACTGTTCTATAAATACATGGCAATTAGTCTGTTTCCAAGTGAGTTGTGAGGAAAAGGAGTATTGAACATTCTCCTGAGATTTAAAAGTATTATGAGGCATATTTGGGAACCGTAGGTTTGTGCATTTTGTAGGGACACGTATGCTTATCTGGGAAGGCCAGATTAACATTGACATAGACTTCCGCACAGTATGTGGCAAGATTAAATGAATGGTTTTGGCCAGTAGATTTTGCACTTAAAATATGAGCCTGTGAAGGAGTGGGGGCTAGTTGGATAAAATACAGCCCCTAGAGAGAGCTGGAGCAAAAGACCTGTGCATTATGCCTTCCAGACCTGAAACGGGAAGTCAGATTTTAATAGCTTTGACTTACAAAATCAATGCCCTCCAAAGAAAATTCACCTGTTGCCAAATCTAATGCCAGTCTTTGGATGCTCACAGTTCCTTCAAGTTTCTTGTTTGTTTTCATTTCTTTCTTTCTTCTTCTTCTTGCCAGAGTTTTCTGACCTTTTAGGTACAAATGCTCAAGGACTTGTGATCTATCTTCTTGACGAATTGTTTAATCAGAAGGGCATAATGAAAGAGAGAGGGGGAGAGAAAGGAAGAAAGAGATTTTAAACATTTTGTTTTAAAATGCATTTCTCCTGACTATGGATTTCCCTAAATTATCTGTGTATATATAAACATACTGTTTATGTCTTGCAATTTGGCCCACTTATTTTGAAATCCAACTCTTCAAAACATTCTTTTTTAGTTAAGTAAGACCGAAAAGTAGCGGTTCTGTTAGAAGAAGTTCAATTGACCAAGGAGCCAAGGACTTCTTATTTTTGTTCCATATAACTTCATTTTTAGAATTAGATACTCTAAAGCTGCTAAACTTGATCTACCACACAGTCAGATGTCAGTATTTAGCAAAGGCTATTGCCACTAATGGTTTTGCAAGGCTTACTTTCAAATCTTGTGAATTAAGATTTCCATTCAGTATCACCAAAACAAAGCGGCAAGAAATATAGACATAGTTTTCTCATAAAAGGAATATACAAATCTTCTTTACAGTACACTTTTTTTGTTTCGTGTTGGCTGGTATTAAAAAGAAAGATTACTCTTAAAATTTAGCTGAAAAAAAGTGAAAGGATTTAGATGCAAGTATTGAGATATATTTCACTTCTTTATTAGATATATTTATTAAGATGAGTTATTTTTTAATATTTCATATTTTCTTGACTTTTGATTGTGGGCAATAATGTGCGAATTAAGATGTATTATCATTATTAATTTTGGTGGGGTGTGCCTTTACACTTTCATTCCTAATCATGAATATAATAATGCTCACTGTAAAACATTCTATCAGTAGAGAAATGCATAAGCTAGAAAGTACATGTCTTCCCCACAATCCTACCTCCCAGAGATAACCAAAGTTAGAAGCTTAGTTTGTACATTTCCAGGTTTATTTCTATGAGTATGTGTGTATGTGTGTTTATCTATAGTTTTTAAAACAAAATGGGCTCTAAAATAATACTCTGTTTTTTATTTTGTTAATGACTTATGAACCTTTTTTCATATGTATTTGTCTTATTCATTTTATAATATGGATGAGCTAATATTTATTTCATCATTGAGGATTATTTAGATTTCTAATTTTTGCTTTTTTAAGCGACACTGGTAGCCACATCCCTATACAATAATGATAATATTACCTATCTCATAGGCTTATTGAAATTAAGAAAGAAACTAATGCATGTAAAGCGTCTAAAAGAGTGTGTGACACGTGCTTCCAAAAGTTATTTATTATTCTCTTTATTTCTAGTGAATATGCCCATATCATATGACAAACTTGTAGAAATGAAATTTTTCAGTTGATAAATATTACCAAATTGCCCTTTAAAGAGGTTCGACCAATTTATACTCCCTACATCATTGAATGGGAGCCCTGGTGGCACAGTGGATAAAGAATATTTGTTTTCCCCACTCTACCGAAACTGTCCAATAGAAGTATAAAACATACATATAGAAAAGTGTATGCACATTGTAAGTATTGACTTGACAAAGTAAACTCATACATGCAATCAAAACCCAGATCAAAGACAGGGTACATTTCCATCACCCTAGAAGCCTCCCTTGAGTCCCCTCCCAGTCATTATTTGTCACACATCCCCCAAAGCTAAGCACTATCCTGCTTCTATCAAGATGGAATAGTTTTGGCCTCTTTTATGTCTGCCTTCTTTCAGTCAACATTATGTTTGTATTAGCTGATTTATGACCATCCACATTGTTGCAGACATCAGTAGTTCATTCATCTGTATGGTATTCTATTGTAGGACTATATTGCAAATTATCATTTTACTGTTGCTGGACATTTTTGTGTTTGCCTTTTTTTGTGTTTGCTACAAATACACTATTATGATTCTTCTACATGCCTTTTAGTGTATATATGTACATGTTTCTGTTGGATATTTATATCTCAGTGTAGACATACTTGTTCATAGTGTAGGTGTACATTTAGTTTTAAAAGAAACTGCCAGTTTTCCAAAGTGGTTGTGCCAATTTGTATGCATGCCAGCGGTGTAAGCTAGTACTGGTTGTACATCCTTGCCAATACTTGATGTATTTGTTTTTAAAATTTTGGTCATTCTAATGGGTGTGTCGGAGCCCTCATGGCATAATGGTTAAGAGTTCGGCTGCTAACCAAAAAGTTGGCAGTTTGAATTCACCAGCTGCTCCTTGGAAACCCTGTAGGGCAGTTCTACTCTGTCCTCTAGGGTTGCTATGAGTCGTAATCGACTCGATGGCAACAGGTAATGGGTGTGTAGTGGTATATCGTTGTGGTTTTAATTGTATCTTCCTCATAACTAATGATGTTTGAAACACTTTCACATGATTGTTGACAATTTGGATGTCTTCCTTTGTGAAGGGCCTTTTTAAGTATTTTCCCATTTAAAAAAAAAATGAGATATCTTTTTCTTATTTGTAAGAGTTATTTTTCTGGGTAAGAGTTCCTTGGTGTATATAATGTCTCTTTATATATATATATATATATATATATATACATATATATGAAATATTTATTTTCTTAATTGTGCCTTTAAATCAACAAGTTCTTAATTTTCTCAAAGTCTGCATTTTTAATTTTTTCCTTTGTAATAATGTAATTAGTGCCTTTTGTGTAGAAAGTCTTTATTCTCCTGTTTTATGTGTTCTACTAGAAGCTGTATTGCTTCACATTTCACCATTATAATTCATTTAAAATTGATTTTATGCAGTGTGAGGAAGGAGTTAATACTAATATTTCCTCCATATAGATTTCCAATTGACTCTGCACCCTTTATTAGAAAGTGCTACAGAGCACCTTTGTTATAAATCAGGCGACAGTATATGTCTGTTTTTCTGAACTGTCTATTCTAGCCTAGCCTAGCCTAGCTTAGTTTAGCCTAGCCTAGCCTATAAATCCTATCCCATCCCATCCCATCCTATCTTATCCTTCTATTTATTTATCATTTTTGTCAAAACTATGTGTTTTATTCTTATAAAAGTCTTTATATCTGGTAGTACAAGTCCTACTTTTTTTCTTCCACAAGATTGTCTTTGATGTCCTTGGTTGCTTTCATTTCCATATAATTTAATATGATCTTAACAATTTCCATAGCAAATCTGTGGTGAAATGAGTTATTTTATGTGACCTTTTGCCTTGGTTCCTTGAAAAAACAGCTTGAGAAGTTTTTTTTCCCCCCCAAAGCCCTGAGGAGTTACCTTTGCCCTAGTTTTCTACCCCAGAGGGTCTGTTACTTTTGCTAGGTTGACTGGCATTTCCTGGGTAAATTGTAAACAACTTGGTTTTGAAACTTTTTGCCTGGACTTGGACTTCAGCCTGCCCTGTGATTGGTATACACCTTGCAAGGATGGGTCAACAGATTATGCAAATGAGGTGAGCTGTAGCTTACTGAGCAAATGAGGTGTCTATGGCCTACCAATAGGGGATTGGTCAATTTGTGACCCCCCCTCCACCGGGAAGTTGTGTATATAAGCAGCTAACCCTACAGAGGTTTGTCAGACAGAAGGAAGCAGGAAGAGAAGCAGCAGGAAGAAGCAGAAGGAATAAAGAAGAGAAAGAAGAAATAGAGACAGAAGAGGCAAGGAACTTCCTAAAAGAGCTGCAACACAGGTCAAAGGCTGTGACGCTAAAGACAGCAAGGGATCTGGAAGGGGCCCAGCAGCAGAGCTGTCAGTGACAGATGGCAGGGCTAAGAGGAGCCTGTCCTGAGGGGGCCGAGAAGAGCCTTTTCTTAGAGGGCCTGAGATGAGGCCTGCACAGCTGAGCGGATCTAAGAGGGCTGTCCTGCACTGAAGAGGGGAGACTTTGCCTACATACTTCCTAACCCTGAGTGTAGCCTGTTGATCTTAATTCCGAATTGTACCCTATTCCTTAATAAATCACTTAACTGTAAGTATGGTCTGTGAGTATTGTGTGGCCATTGCAATGGATTATCGAACCCAGATGAGAAGTAGGGAGTTCTGTGGGAGGGACAGCTGGTGTTAGAGTTGCTAAAAAGGTTGGAGAGTGGAGGTATGTCTGACTTCTACCTCATAGGAATCATCGTTGGGCTCATCTTGATTTGCCTTATCCCCCCTGAAGTTAGACGGGTTCTGATGGCATTACTACTAGTCCCATTTTACAAAATCCTTCTTGGATTTTGATTGAGATTGTATAATCCTCCATTTATTAATGTCTTTTTTAATTTCTCTTTGTAGTAGTGGTCTTGGATATATTTGATTAGATTGTTTCTTAGCTAATGATACCATTTAAAGTTTAATATTTTATATATATTTAATATTTTGTCTAATAACTGTATATTGCTAGTATACAACAATAAAATTGTTCTTTTCATATTTATCTTGTATCTAGCACATTTTCTTTTTCTATATATGGTTAATAATTCTAATAATTGACTTGTACATTCTTTTGTATTTTCTGTGTATCTACATAGGTAGCCTTCAAATATGAGAGTTTTATTTCTTGCTTCCCAATCCTTACATCTTTTATTTTTTTCCTCTTGCCTTATTGCATTAGTCAGGACCTCTGGTACAATGTTGAGTAGAAGTGATGATAGTAGGAATCCTTGGCTCGCTCTAGATCTCAGAAAAGAAAAAAAATCTCTCAACACCTCACTATAAGTATGTTGCTTGTCAAAAGCTTATTATAAATACTCTTTGCCAGGGTAAGAAAGTTTTCGTAAATTCCTAGTCTGCTAAGATTTTTTTTTTAAATCATGTGTGGATGTTGAATTTATCAAATGCTACTGCTGCATTTTCTGATATTTATATATTATTTCCTATATCCTCAATATGATGAGTTACACTGATTGATTTTCAAATGTCAAGCCAACCTTACATTGCTAGAATGAACACGGCATAGATGTCATATATTGTTTTGTTTTGTTTTTTTAATAACATATTTAGGATTTTTGCATTTATAATCATGTGAGATATTGACTTGTAATTTTTCATTCTTGTATTGTCCTTGTCAGGTTTTGGTATTGCATTTAGGCTGGCTTCATAGAGTGAGTTGGGAAAGTTTTTTATATTTTAATTTCTCTGAAAGATTTTGTATAGGATTAGTATTACTTCTTTCTTAAACATTTGGAAAATTCATTAGCAATGCTATCTGAGCATAGAGTTTTCTTTGGGAATAGATGTTTACTTATAGGTACAATTTCTATAATAGATAGAGAACTATTAAGATTTCTTCTTTCTTTTCTTATGTGAGTTTTATTATGCTATATTTTTCTAGGAATTTGTCCATTTGTTCTAAATTTCAAATTTATTAGCATGAAGTTGTTCATAATATGCTTTTTTCTTTACAGTGTCTGTAGACTGTAGTCATATCCCCTTTTTAATTTCTGATATTGGTTATTTGATTTCTCTGTTTTTGTTTATTAATCTTAGTAGGGACTCATCAATCTCATTGGTCTTTTCATAGAATTAGCTTTTTACTCTGTATATTTATCTTCTATTCCACTGACTTTTTTTTTTTTTTTTTTTTTTTTTTTTTTTGCTTGTATTCATTATTTCCTTTTTTTCTACCTTTTACCATTTTACTCTGTTGGGCTTTCTCTTTTTCCCCCTATCTTTTTGAGATAGATACATAGATCACTGATTTTAAGGCTTTCTTTTTTTCTTATATAGGTACTTTAGGCTACAAATTTTCCTCTAAGGCAGTTTTAGCTCCATCCCACATGTTTTATTTTTGTATGCTATTATTCAATTCAGAAGTTTCTGGTTTCCATTATGATTTTTTTTTTTTTTTTGCCTCATGGGTTATTTTAAAATGTATTGCTTTAATTTCCCAATACTTGCAGATTTTTAAATTGTCTTCCTATTAATGTCTAGCTTAATTTTACTGTAGTCAGAAAATATGATGTGATATCATTCCTTCGAAACTTATTCAGACTTGGTCTAAAATTGAGTATATGGTAAATTTTGGAGAATGTTTCATTTTCACTTGAAAAGAATATGTATTTTGCATTTGTTGGGTAGACTGTTCTATTGACATTAGGCCAAATTGTTCATCCTATGGTGTCATGGATTGAATTGTGTCCCCCCCAAATGTCTATAACCTTGGTTAGGTCATTGTCATGGATTGAATTGTGTCCCCCAAAAAATGTGCGTAGCAACTTGGCTAGGTCATGATTCCTAGTATTGTATGATTGTGTTATCTGATGTGACGTCCTTATGTGTTGTAAACTCTACCACTATGATGAGATTATATGTGATCTCCTCATGTACTGTAAATTCTATCACTGCATTGAGGTTATACTGATGAGGTTGACAAGATCAGTGTCTTAATGCAATCTCTTTTGCAATATAAAAGAGAGAAGCGAGCAGAGACACATGGGAACCTCATACCACCAAGAAAGCAGTGCTGGGAGCAGAGCGTGTCCTTTGCACTTGAGGTGTCTGTGCAGAGAAGCTCCCAGACCAAAGGAAGACTGATGACATGGACTTTCCTCTAGAGCCAAAGGATAAAGTGTTCCCCTGGAGCTGATGCCCTGAATTTGGACTTGTAGCCTACTGGAGTATGAGAGAATAAACTTCTCTTTGCTAAATCCATCCACTTGTGGTATTTCTGTTAGAGCAGCACTAGATGACTGAGACACAATTTGGTACCGAGGGTGGGGTGCTGCTCTAACAGATACCTAAAATGTGGAAGTGGTTTTGAAACTGTGAATGGATAGAGGTATGGTAGCGGCAGAGGACCAGCAGCAGCAGAGAACCTGCAGCACACAGAAGGGGCAGTGACAGAGAACCAGCAGCAGCAGAACCAGGAGACCAGCCCGAGACGGTGCTACAGCCAACCCACGGAGCAAGATAGCTGAGTGCCTGTGCACTGGAGGCTTCCTGGCGGAGTGGGGTACCTTCGGACACTTATCGGTGGAGTTAGGCTTGCTAACCCACAGAGCGAGGGAGCTGAGTGCCTGTGTGCAGGAGGCTTCCTGGCAGAGTGGGGTGCCTCCAGGCACTTAATCGGTGGAGCTACCGAGCTTTGGAACACTTGCCCCAGTAGGGCAGATGTGGGCACGAGGCCCGAGGTCCAAGAGCCCACAGGAAGCAGAAGCTGAAGAGACAAGGAACACAAGAAGCCGAGCTGCATCAGCTTCAAAAGGTATGGCCGAGACCTCTGGGGTTTCAAAGGGTGGAGCCATGGCCCCTGGGATTTCTAAGGGTGGAGTTGTCACTCCAATGGACTAGGAGAATGGTGCGCCTGAAGCTGAGGGAGCAGAGTTGCTGTCCCAGTGGGCCTGGAAGGCGGAGCTGAAGCCCAGGGCTGAGGGGCCTCCACTCAGAATCCGGAGACTGTGGCCAATACCTAGAGTCTGGAGGGCAGGGTTACTGTGTAAGTTGTCTCAGAGAACAGAAGATTATTTTCAAAGCCTTGAGGGCTAATGTAATGTGTTCTGCTGACTTGCTTGGTGCCTGTTATCCCTTCTTCTCCTCCAGTTTCCCCATTTGTAATGGAAATGTCTAGCTTGGACTCTTCTGCCATTGTACGTTTGGAAGCAGATAACTTGTATTCTAGATTTCACAGATGAAGAGGAATTTTTGGATTTTGGACTTGGAGTTAAGACTTTTGCTGTGATATGATGAGATGAATATGTTTTGCATGTTGCAACGATGTGATTTTTTGTGGGCACATTGAGGTTTGGAGTAGAGAATTGAGCACACAATTTATTGGAAAGACTTTTAATCTTGGAATAACCAGGTTGGAATCCTGGCTCCATAACTTACTAGCAGTGTGACATTGAGAATGGCACTTTACCTCTATGAGTCTATTTCTGTATCTGACATAAGAAGGTAATACATGCAAGTATAGGGTTATTACGAGCAATAAAAGACTTGGTATATGTGAACAGACTCACTAAATGCCTGATGTACTATGGACTCAATAAATCAAGATTCCCACTGAGATCCCAGAGGACTTGAGCAACAGAGAAAGCCAAGTCAAAATAGCAGAAAACCATTGTACTCATCTGATCCCCTCATTCTTAGTGGAGAGCTGAGGATCTACTAACATAATGTATAGTTCATATTGGGGCCCTGATGGCACAGTAGTTAAAAGAGCTTAACTGCTGTCTAAAAGGTTGGTTGTTCGAATCCACCAGCTGCTCCTTGGAAACCCTATGGGGCAATTCTGCTCTGTCCTATAGGGTCACTATTAGTCGGAATTGACTCGATGACAACGGGCTTGATTTTTTGGTTTTTATAGTTCATATTAGTGAATTTAATTTCACTAAAATGATGTTTATGGAGTCGTTAAGGCTGGATCCACCCTTTAACTAAATCAATGATGTATCAATGAATGATTCCAATAAGCCTGAATTTTTCTTAACTTACCAATAAATCAAAAATTAAAAAAAAAATCTTTCTTCTAGTGTTTCATAAAGTTAGTTGACTCCATATATCCATAAATAGGAAAAAAAAGTCTCGTTATTCCAAGTCTTTTTTATTTTAACTGGAAAAATAAGCTTCATACAGATTTGAGAAGTCATTTAAGAGTGTTTAAAACCAACGCAAGGGCCATTTTATTTTGAAGTGATGTAAGGATCCAGTTAGTGCTAAATTAATAAATAGAATTAAAATAGAAACCAATGAAACCATTATGAAGTACTTTACAGATGTTCGGAGTTTGATGACTTAGAAAAGCGGAGGCCAGTCCCACTTGGACAAGAGTTTGTTTCTTCTACTTAACTCCAGTCAGAGCTAATAATCAGCATAATTTTGAATGGTCCTAAATAGTTTTCAAGTTTGGGTAGGTCCTATCCTGTCATTTGTAACTTGGCTGTCAAATCTCTATGCACAAACCACGTTAGTTGTTGTTAGTCATAACATTCTATGCTACTGTGAGTCTGTGACTTTTAGAGAGATGTTCATTTCATAAGTATATGCCTCAGTTTCAGAATATAAAGTATTGAAACAAGTGAAACATGTTTAAATCCACCCAGGAAGATTGTGAGTTCCTTTGTAGCAGGGACCATGTTTTCTATGACTTGCAACTCCACAAAATTCACTGGAGAATTCAGACACACGATGTACTCCCATTGATATTTTAATGGCAGTTAACTGAAAACATTGTTGAGTGTTTTAGGAATTTTGGCTGACAAACTTTATAAATTATTTTGAGGTCTGTTTTCCCAAATAGATTCTGTGCTTTTTGATGATAGGGATGTAAATTGCTTATTTCTGTAGTAGTGCAGTAGCGCATTTAGTAGGCACTCAATACATACTAGTTGAGTAAGTGAGTGAAAAACAACTTGACAAGTACTTAAATGAACTTTAAGTGAACTGCACTTAAATACAAAACAGGGTAAAAAGGATAAAAATGAACAGATATAATAAGAAGATATATTAGCCGACAAACTCTTTGTTGTTGTTGTTAGTTGCCATTGAGTTGGCTCTGATTCATGGCGACCTCATGTATAACAGAACAAAATGTTGCCCAGTGCTTTGCCATCTTCCTGATCATTGGTATGCTCAAGTCTATTGTTACAGCCACCATGTATTCTAAGTGCCTTCAAACCTAAGGAGCTCATCTTCCAGCACTATATCAGACAATATTCTGTTGTGATCCAGAGGGTTTTCATTGGCTAATATTTGGAAGAAGATTGCCAGGCTTTTCTTCCTAGTCTGTCTTAGTCTGGAAGCACCACTGAAACCTGTCCACCATGGGTGGCACTTCTGGTATTTGAAATATCAGTGGCATAACATCCAGCCTCACAGCAATATGCAAGCCACCACAGTATGACAAGCTGACACATAGGGGGTGGAGGTGTGGAACAAATTCTTAGGGGAGGGGAATGTACTTACATCTTGTTAGAAAATTGTTTTTTATGTAAATGAGTAACACCTGTAATGGCTGCTATTCTAGTTTTAAAAACTCTTTGGGCACACAGAATGCTTCGGGGAAGTTCAGTATCTTTATATCTAACGGACCTTCTCTTTCAGTGGTGGGGTCATTCTTTTTTGTCCAGCAGTTGATGTCAATTTATTGAAAGCCAAGTTCTGCATAAAAAGCTTAGAGAAGGGTGGATGCTGAGAACATGCTAAGAAAAAGAGCAAAATTTCCAATGGACAAAGAAGTGGCCTTGGTTTTTACATATTCTATCAAAGGCCAATTTTGCTGCCTTCAAGCTAATCAAAATGATTATAGGTTACTTACTGCTGTCAAGTTGTTTATAAATATGCATGTTTGTGGGTGTACATCAGCAAGACCATTCTAATTTCAGGAAGAAAGTTGTTTCTATATTCACTTAATCTGATACCTCTGATTTCCTCAACGTGTAGTCAGGCTGCGGAATTTCTTCTGTTCCTTGTGTCCCCAGACACAGGAGAAGCCTGATGGAGAGTGACGCAGGCAAAAGGCCGGACTGGCGGCTTCTCCCTTCCACCGCCTGCCTGCCTTCTGGGGCCTGGCTTGGTGTGTGGCTGCTGTTTATACCTGCTGAAGTGCTTTCTGTGTTTGAATTGGCGCTGCCAGCTTACATGCTAGAGCCTCAAGCTGTTCATGAGGTTTATCCCACAGCTTTGAAACCTATGAGCTGGCGACTGGGGCGAGAGAGTGTCTCTCTCAGTTTTTGGGTGAACTCCATGTCTTTTCCAAGAGGTTAGATCACTGTCCACAGTCCAGGGTTGCTAGACAGAATGTAACAGTCACTGTTAGAGACATCCTGAACTTTTACAGGCAAAAGGGGGCAGGGGAGGGAGAGAAAAAGCCCAGGTCAATTTAACATCTTGAAAATGAACATTTTATAATTGGTAAACAAAGCTTTTTACTGAACTGGAAAGTTTTATCACCAAGGAAGGAAAAAAAAAAAAAAAAAGAAAAAATTTCTTGTTATGGAAGGAGAATATGTTGTTACAAATTTCCAAATTCCGTCCCAAGTCGTGTTTGAGACCAGACCAGATTAATCAGTGGTTGTAGCAGGGATATTAGGAATGACATAATTTTTATAAAATTTTACCTGGCCATCTCTCTAGTCCTTTCATCAGTTAATAAAGATTTTTAGAAAACTTGTCTTTTTCATAAGTGGCAAAATCAGGGAAATTTTGAAACCATTTTGTTCCCTGCACACAGCTCTTACCCTTTCTTCTTGTTTCTCTCTTCTCCTCATATTAGGGATATCAACCACTGTGTTTTGCCTGATTTCTCTCCCTTCCTCTCTTTCTTTGGGAAGTCTTGGTTCATGGGGGCATCTTATTTTGCTTATGTAAGCTTAAATATGGCTAGAATTATATATAGTAAAACCTACAAAAGCCAGAACCTGTGCTAGGGTGTCAGAGAAGGAAAACTCAAATGTTTTCTACCAACAGAAAGGGATAGAAGAGTGGTTAAGACTGCACCCTGTCAAAGGTGGGAAACTAGTGAGACCTGGAAAAACAAGGCCGTCCCGTTGAGTTCCGGCTCTCACAGGTTTCACTATATTTTGCTTCTATTTGTGTGTGTTTATGAATGAACATGACGTAGATGTGTAAAAGACCTTATACCAGAGGAGCTAGTGAATTATTAAAAAAGAATAAAAGTGCAACAGCATCCAAACAAAAAAATAGACACATTGAAGAATTAAGCTTAAAGCTGGATATGACTGAATTCCAAGGTTCATAGCAACTTTGTTTACAGGAAAGCATAACAGAGCCTTGTTTCATTCTTCACCACCCCACCTCCTCACCATCAAGCGCAGAGTCTGTGTTCTTATAAATATTTTAAGAATTTCATCTGTAATGTTTGCCTATGAAGAACATAAAAATGCCTTTGAATGGGGTAAGTGCCAGTCTTGTTTCACCAAGCCAAGGAAAAGATTCCCTACTGTTGGGTTTCCACCTAGAGAAATGCTAGTGGGAAATGAATAGCCTCTGCTTGACTCTTTTAAGGCAGTATGTTTATTCTTGATGAACTCAGTGGTCTTCTATTTTAGAGTGACAGCCTCTTTTGACCTCCTTCTCCATACCTCATTCCTCGACCTAATTCATGCTATTTCCCTGATAAGGTTGGGCATATTAACTGAATACTTAATTTGACCTTGTTTGGGAGCAATGCCATTAGAGACTTAAGTTACATCAACTTGAGTATGATATAGCTGTCCCACCATATGGGATGGCTTTGTTTGTCATTCAAGAGGTTTATTGATGCAACTTGTACTCCCTGGTCCTTTTCAAGAAAAAGAATGTTTATACCTGTGGGCATGTCCAGATGGCAGTGAAAGACTCGCATTCATGAGAACAGCATTTAGCAATTCACAGTTGCCAAGGTAAGCAGCAAAGGCATGCCCTCTGCCACTCCGTTGCCTCATAAAGAAGCAGTCTCTAAGGTAACAGCCTAGCACCCTCAAGGCCAGAGATCTCTAGTGTTTTAGACTTGGAGTGGTGGAGGTAGAGAGATAACATGAAATAATACCAAGAAAAGCACTTTTTGTTCTGGCATTTTAAGAAGGGGAACGGGTGGGTGGAAGAGAAGGGGGTCCAGAGTTTTCCACTTTGAGTCTCAATAGAAATTTAATTCAGGTCTGCCCTGTGCATTGTGAGTGTAATGCCCCTTTCATGGGTTAATTTCAGAGACATAAGGGACTAATGGTCCAAGGCATGACTGCAGGAGTAGCCTCTGGGCTCCCAGGCTGTGATTGTCAAGTGGTGAATAGGCAGGCTCTCTGATTCTCTTGGAATTTGTGGCGTTCTTGGGATTGTTGTTTTCTGTGTTATATCCCCTTAGTGCTGTCATTGGGATGGTAAAATGTCACCTAAATAAGTGTTCTCAAGAAGGTATTGCTGACCATGACTAACAATTGACAGAAAGAGTTTTCTCCTTTGAAGCCCCTGTTTTCCCCAAGTACAGAAAAATCTCAGGTAACAGCTTCTAGCCCTTTCAGCCAACTGTAGTGTAGATTATGAGCTCAATAGGTAACGTAGAAGGATAGTATGTCCTTTACAGAATTTGGCACATTGTTACTGCTTAATACTTGATATATTAGGGGTGGGGGAATGGTTTTTTCCATGGATGCAGAGAACAGCTTTAGAAATTAAGAGAGGCTCTTAAATTAATAGAGGGAAGTGGTTTCTGATACCTGGGTTTGCATTTGCTTAATTTCCATGTGGTCAGAGAAAAAGAAGGGCTCCTAATAAATCACAATAGGAATCTGGATTATAAAAGCATAATTGCTTGCTAGCTATAGTCTCGTTAATATTGTTCAGGTGTTATTGAAATGCATAGGAGGGAGTGCAGGGACAGGTATTATTTTACCTTTCAACCCCAAATTGACTGTATTGAGCATATCTGGTTGGATTGGTATAATGTAAAAGCCATATTTAAGACCAAGTGGTAAGTGAACTAGGACAGACGAACAGAGTCATTCTGGGTTAGAAAAACATCAACTTCTTCAAGTTCTTTCCCTTTGGTTTACTATCTCAGCAAGCAGTGTATTGGATATATGACAGAAAAGGACACCAATGAATGGACTCTTTGACACTCCCTGATTTGACACAGCAGTGGGTCAATGGAGGGTTCAACACAGCCTTGACAGGAACCCGCTAGGTCGCAAGGGTAATGAAACTGCCCTTGTTTCATCACCCCTTTGAATGGGGTAATGCAAACTCCTACCTTTTGTACCAGTGAACTGGGAGAGGGGCCCATTAGCCCTCACAGTCTCTACTGCCACATAAAGGAGACTTCGCTGTCTCACAGTTAACTTACTATAGCCCTCTCCTTTGCACTGTGTCATCTAGCTGCATCAGGCCTCCCGCTGGCCCACCACAGCAAGATTATATTAACCACAAGAGGCCCTGGAAACCGTCAGTCATTTCCGGTATTGAAGGGATATGAAATGATACCCATTCCTTGAAAATTCATTTTAGATAGAGCTGAAGTAAAGCCTTCATGAGGCCTCAAACAGGGCAAGCTATAGAGAAACCATCTTAAAAGCCTGGTCACGACTACTTATATCAACATTGAATAATAGAGCTGAAAAGAGCCTCATAAAATTCACTTGTTTAATATTCTGCCTTTAAGCTGGTGAATACTTAAGTCACCCAGAAAAGAGACTTAGTTGTTCCTTTCTTAATATCTTTAGAAGGAAATCCTAAACAAAAGCCCCTGAAAGCTAAATTCATACTTTGACCCCTCAAAATGTCTTGTGTCAAGTTAAAACCCAAGCTTTTTAAATCAAACTTTTTTTTTTTACTGTTTATTAGCTATGCATAAAGAGAATCAACTATGTACAATACAAATTGGAATATGTTTCTAAAATTTCCTGTCAAAGGAATTTATAGGAATCCCCAGTTTGTGTACAGATTCTAGTTTGTAAGCACATTTGGAAATTTGCAAACTACGTAGAAATAATGTTTTATATAATAAAATAATAGTAACAGATTAAAGGCAATGACATCAGGTAAAGGCAGCAATGATCCATTAGTCATCTTGAAGGTGTGGTTTTCTCTCTCTCTTTCTCTCTCGCCCCTATGGCTACACAGGTGACCACATGGATTGGATTCTATAAGAAGATTCCCTCCAAAGTGAAGTCCAGAACCTTAGACCAGGGACTTGATCTTCCAGATGTAGGAGAGTAGAGAGACAGCATGCTCCCCTGTAGTGGGAACAGTGTTGTTAAGTATGAAATCTCAAGGTTTTCATATCCTGTAGAGGGAAACTCACTTTTTGTGACTGGTTTTCTTACGAGTGTTGCTGTTCAAAGCCGTGCTATGATTGGCTATATGCAAGTTAGCCTGATACGTTGACCCTAGAGATGATTCCACCACCTGTCTGTCAGTTTGTTGTACTGTGGTGGCTTTCATGTTGCTATGATGCTGGAAGCTCTGCTACCAGTATTTCAAATAGCATCAGGATCACTCATGGTAAACAGGTTTTAGTGGAGCTTCCAGACTAAACAGACTAGGAAGAAAGGACTAGTGGTTTACTTCTGAAAATTAGCCAATGAAAATCCTATGGATCAGAAGAGAATATGTTCCAACTGGACTTATACATGCCAGTCATCATGAAGATGGCCCGGGAATGGGCCGTGTTTCCTTCTCTTGTACATGGGTTGCCATGAGTCGGAGCTATTCGATGGCAGCTAACAATAAGAGAGGGAATTAATGCAAGTATTGGTTCTTCTACCCTCACCCATCTGATGGGAGACTTAACAGATATAAAGATTAGTTAACCCAAATATTTTAATGCTAAGATGTGATTGACCTTAGATAGCTCTTGTATGTTATTGTTGTGTTTAGAACTGGAACTTAAGTCATGATTCATACATTCAATAAACTTCATGTATAAAATGAAGGGGCTGGAATTGTTACTTTCTAGGGTCCCTCTGAGGTCTAAATAAATAAATACAAATTATCTTTCTAATCCAAATAATTGTAATGGAAAATATTCCTAATATCTACAATACAGAATTCTGATGAGATAACAATATGTTGCCTAGCTGATTGAAGGGTACTGGAAGATTACCCTTAGTTCCAAAAGTAATCGTCTGAAAATATACTATTAGAAATTAATTTTTTTTAAGGTTTAAGGGGAAGAAGAGTGCAGAGACAAAATGATGAGGCATGAAAATCAAACTTTTTCACAATTATGACTATAACTGTTTTAGTCATGAGTATCGGTATAAATTACAATCTTTTAAAAAACTTATCTTTTCAAAGTGAGTTGATTTAGAGCAAATCAAGAGAGGACTTACCCCCAAATTTATATCAAATTAAAAACCATACAAACAAATATGGAATGCTTCACATAATTGCTGATTTTTGTCCTAATTACTGAAAATAAGTCATTCCTTATCAGAAATAGTTAGGAGACCTGGTCTCAGAGTAGCAAATGTATAGAATCTGTAGCCCTATTTCAATACTATTAACAATTAATGAAAAACTGTTAGCATGTTTCTGTAAGTTCCCTTGATTAGTTTATATTATATTCATTGACTGAAATAAAAAAGAACATTAAAGAACTGGAAAAAGTTATAGATCTCTTTCCATATATGGAACAAATTTATCTTTGGTTTTAGAAAATCCATCATTAAGAAAATCATATCATACTGGGTAGTGTGATAAATAAATTTTAGTATTTCTCCTTATGTCTCTGCTTTACTCAGGATTAGACACTGGAATAAGTTCACTGACATTAAACAATAGGCATTTCTATGAAATGGATACGTTTGAGATTTCATAAGCTAATAATGGATTTTCTTACTAGACTATCTTTGTTTTATTCAGAGAGTGGACTGCCAAAGAGCGGAGTGTATTTCTTTCTTGCCAGTAGCCCTACTTAACTTCTCTCTCTACTTTTACACTCACATCTTGAACTTACCTTTCTTTTCTTATTTTTATTCTAAAGGCATTGGCATATAAAACTTTCCACTTCAATGCTTTTCTATTCTACTTAAAATCAAGGTGTAAGAACTACCAAATTTTGACCAAGAGATTATTTATTCACATGGGTTTAAGGCTTCTTCTGGTAGTCTAAGTGACAGAAGGATATGGAAGCTGGATGTTTTTATATCACTACTACACTTATGATCTTCTATAAAAATGAAGAGAATGTTTCTTTATTAATATTATTATTTTTAGGTTTTTAAAAGAGACTTGTATCCATTGTGCCAATGTTAATAACAATTAATTTCTAATGATAAAGTCTTTTCCACTCTCCGTCAATCAGTTTGTTGTACTGTGGTGGCTTGAGTTTTCCTGTGATGCTAGAAACTATGCCATCAGTATTTCAAAGACCAGCAGGGTCACCAGTGGTGGGCAGGTTTCAGTGGAGCTTCCAGACTAAGACAGACGAGGAAGAAAGACCTTGCACTTCCAAAAAGTAGCCAGTGATATGACTCAAAACAGAACATTATCTGACTCACTTGTTTTGAACACATCATCAGGAGGGATCAATAGCTGGAGGAGACTATCATGTTTGGTGAAGCAGAGGGCCAGTGAAGATGAGGGAGACCATCTATGAGATAGATTGGTACAATAGCTGTAATGATGGACTCAAACATGCCAAAGATTGTGAGGATGAAACAGGACTGGGCAACATTTTGTTCTGTTGTACATGTATCAGAGTTGACTGGACTAGAGTATCTATCTATCTATTGCTGTTATTTCTAATTACTGCTTTAAATAGATATAATTAGATTTTTTCAGAATCAAAAATAAATGTTGATTTTTCTTGACTAGCAAAAATTGTTTTGGAAACTACTGAAGAAATGGAGTTATTTCTTTAAATTTCCAGGAAAATCCAAGTTTTTCATCCTATTTGACAGATTATCTAATTTGACAGAATATCTATTATTAAGTCATATCTATTATGAGGCCACTATTTCTATATGAGTCTCCGGGGTGGTGCAAACAGATAAACACTTGGCTATTAACCGAAAGGTTACTGGTTCAAGTTTACCCAAAAGCTCCTTTGAAGCAAGGCCTAGTGATTTACTTCTGAAAAAATCAGCCATTGAAAACCTTATGGAGCACAGTTCTATTCTGACACACATGGGGTCACCATGAGTTGGAATTGACTTGATGGCAATTGGCAATGGTGGATTTTTACATGATAAAAAACAAACAGCACTGTATTTAATGTTGAGCATATTTCAGAAGTCTGTAATTTTGCTGGTGTTTCATCTCAAGAGGAAAAACTCTAGATAAACATGTATGACCTATTTCACCCAAAATGAGTTATGGAAAAAGATTACAGTAAAATCTAACTATCCAAAGAGAGTAAAGACTTCCAAATACAGAAAGAAAAAAAAAAAATTGAACAACTAATTTCTGAAGCCCTGTTCTTGTTCTCTAAAGTAAGTTCTGATGTCTAAGGAGCCACGTCATCTTTGGTTAAACATAGAACATCTGTCCAGTCTCTTGACAATTAGAATAATTTATTGCTGTAAAGCCTTTACAAAAACCTGTTATGAAGTCTGTTATGCTCATCAGTAGCATACCCTCAGAGGTTGTGTCTACATGATGATGGAAAACGGAATAAAAACAGAAAGCTGCCCCCAAATAGCTAAAGTACATGCTCCTCCTTGGTTTTCATCATCAGATTTGCTCATTTTTTTGTGTTAGATCATGGTCAATATCAAAATAGATAATGATGATTATATATGATAATAAGATCTATTTTCCAAAGCCAACCTCTGAGAAAAGTCAAATGGAACAAGTCTAGCCATTTCAATCAGAAAGTGAATCAAGTTTGAAAAAAGTTAAATATTTTGTAAACTCAATTCTAAGTTTCATAGAATCATCATAATATTGGTTTTCATAAAACCTTACTCTTTGGCATTTAAAGGCCATAACAAAAAGTTCTCTAAACTCTGAAAACTAAAGGGGATTTGTATCACAAAAGGTCTTGTGGAAGAAGTGAAAATTCTATTTGATAATGAAAATAATGTATAAATTTCTGTTTTTTTTTTTTTTTTTAAGCAGAACTATATAAGTATGCTTTGAAAATGATGTCACACCCTTCCCTTCACCCCAGTCAAAAGAGCAAGGCAATTCACAAACTTCAACATTATACAAAAAAGTGTGCTGTGTTCTCTGTGTCCTCAGCTTACACTTTAGTTACTAGTCATTGTCAGGATATATATTACTGGCTCTGCAGTTTGTCCTTTCTATCTGAAAATGCTTAGAAAAGATTTTTTTTCTTTCTGATTTAATATAAACCAACAGGTATTTATTAGTTTCACCCATGAGCTCAAGGCTATGCTGCATGGGAGCTACTGTTGGAATGCAAAGACAAGGTCCTTGCTCTTAAAGAGATTTAAATTTGGGGAAGGAAACAAGATGCATAATCATAAAACTATTAATAATAAACATGATAGAAGAGTATTAAGTAGCTGCATGTTGTATATTGATGATAATATGGAAGCCAGGATCTTGAACTCTGGTTTGGATCCTAGAGTCTAGTGGAGTTCTAGTGGCAAAGTGGTTAAGAGCTCAGCTGCTAACCAAAAGGTCAGCAGTTTGTATCCACTAGCCACTCCTTAGAAACCCTATGGGACAGTTCTACTCTGTTCCATAGGGGTGCTATGTGTTGCACTCGACGGCAATGGGTTTGCTGGGTTTTTTTTTAGTGTCTAGTTGTGAAGTCTTGGGCAAGTCAACAATGCTGCCTCATTATCTTCACTCTAAAATGAGAAGTTACATTGATGAGCATGAAGGGCTCTTTCTGGCCCTATGAGTCAAGAAATGTCATGAGGCTTTAATTTTAAAAGGAGGATGATCATTCAAGATTTTAGGGAAGAAATGATGTGAACTGGGACTTGGAGGATGTGTGCAAGGCTGCCATTGGTAAGGGGGAGGTGGTAAGTTTCCTCCTATTTAATTATAAACACCAATCCTGATGAACACTTATAGAGTGATGGATTTAAAAATATTACGATACAGGGGTTGGAGAGTGATTTTTAAGGGAAGCTAGTGTTTTACAAGGATAAAAAGAGCTCCTGAAAAAAATAAATAATTTGCATTCAGGATGTATAAAATATTCTTCTTGGTCGAGATCATTCTGTCATTGCCAGTGCTATTGCAGCTCTCTTAGCCAGACTCCAGATAGCAATCTGCCTTGCCCATAATTCCTGCATTCATTTACTTGTGCACTGCTTTTTATTACTCATGGTCAGTGCTTGGCCTTTGAAATTCTGTGGTTTGCAAATAGCTTTAATACTTCAGTTTTTTTGTATAAGTAAGTCATAATTTAACTTTATTTTGAAAGTCTCCCAATGACCTAAGGATTTGTGTCTTTATTACCTCAAAAGGATGTTGTGAGGATAAAGTGAGATAATATATGCAAAAATGTTTTCAATTTTTATAAAGAGAAGTGGTTTACATGTATATGTGTATATTTAATTTGTCTTTTAGAATTTGGGGCCTCAAAGAAAAGCAGATTCTACACAAAAAAGCTTTTCAATTGGTTTAGAAGCCCAAGCTCTATCTGAATTCTACAGAACAAACCAAAGAAGCAAGTTTGCTTTTTTAAGATGGTCATAGGTTATGGTTGAAAGAAGCATAGCAATGACTATAGACAGGAATATTTTAATATCTTTGCAAAAAATTTATTTTCTCCTCATAAATCTTTGTCTCAGTTGATGGAGATGAAAGTTATAAAACTCTAGAGCTTTTTGTTCTAGCAATGGCAATATGTTACCCTGGAGGGATGTCTTCAGCATGACTGCAAAGAATGTGTTTTGGAGACTCACATCAATAGGGAAGAAATTCTTGAACTGTGGCTGCTTTAAAGACAAAGCTACAGCACTCACATTGCTGTAAGTGTTTATAGTTAAGGCCATTTAGTATTAACCTGAAATGCCATTAGAAAAGCAAATAAAGCAAGAGGATTATAAATTATTTTAGTTATGTAGTAATATTTCTGACTCCCATTAAAAAAAGATAACATACTATTCTCTGATTATAAAACCAACACGTCTTAATTAGAATTTTATAAAATACATAAAAATATAAAGAAGAACATAAAAATTACCAACAACCTCCTTACCAGAGAGAGTTAATCACTTTGACCTTTAGATATTTTTCCTTCTATTTTTCTCTGTTAGTTACTATTTTAGTACTACTGTACACACAAAGCCCTAATGTTATAGTGGTTAAGAGCTGTGGTTGCTAACCAAAAGGTTGGCATGTTTGAATCCACCAGCTGCTCCTTGGAAACCCTATGGGGCAGTTTTACTCCGTTCTATAGGGTTGCTATGAGTTAGGATTGAATCAAAGGAAATGAGTTTGTGGTTTTTTTTTTTGCTTTTGGTACATATTGTATTAGTTATTCCACTAATAACTTTCGTTATTTTATATACAAAATATATGTTTATGTTTATATGTAGCAACTATAAATAATATGGGAGTAAAACCACAGGTGGTTTCAGGTTTTGCTAAACTTGAAGTCAGAAAGACCTTGCCCATGTGTCCATGTCCTCATTTTGTTGGGACCTCTTTTGTCTTTTACTCTGGTTTCTAATCAGCTTCTCTAGTCCTTTCCAGTCGTATTGGATTAGTCACTATTGCCAAATTCTCAGTCTCTATTGTCTATTGTCACTATCTGGCAGTCACTATCACCAAATTCTCAGTCTCTATGTCTGCAACAGTCAAACATCAGTTGGGTAATTCATATTTATTCTGGAACATGTTTTATGAACTGATTTTCTCTGTTTTAGAATTTGTTTTCTTTGCTAATTATATAGAACCACTGCTGAGAGAAACTTGCCTCCTATGTGAAAGTAGTTTCAGCAAAAACACTTGCTATGAAATGCCTAAGAATCACTTGCACAAGAACAAGCTAGAAAGTTAGACCAGGTGCCAGATCATGCAAAACTTTGTAGGATAAGACAAGAAATATTGTTGGTTAATTTTTAGTTCAGCAGGAAAACATTGGGAAGTATAAGCAAATTTGTGTTTTATGAGCTGATTCATGTTTTAAAATGATCACTCCAACTGCTGTTCAGGTTGTAGAGGGACGACATGAGAGGCAGGGAGATCATTTAGTATTCCAGTTGTGAAGTAATATAGTTTGAACCTAGAACAACATCAACAATAATAATCTTGTTGTTGTTAGGTGCTGTCGAGGCAGTTCCAACTCACAGTGACCCGATGTACAACAGAACAAAACACTGCTCTGTGCTGTACCAAACAATAATCATAGTTAATATTTATTCTGTATTGTTATGTACAGTATGGTTATGCTAACATGCATTATCTAGTCTAGTCATATAAAAACTATTTTTCAAACGTGTGAAGGACTTTGTAATTGTGAATCATAAAATATAAATTAGTTAAAAATTCTACCATACTAAAAAACCAAACCCTTTGCCATCGAGTCTATTCCGAGTCATAGCAAGGACAGAGTAGAACTGCCCCATAGGGTTTCCAAGGCTGTAATCTTTACGGAAACAGACTGCCACATCTTTCTCCCATGGGGCAGCTTGTGAGTTTGAACTGCTGACCTTTTGGTTAGCAGCTGAGTGCTTAACCACTGTACCACCAAGGCTCCTAAAAAAAAAATTCTATGAATCGTACTATTTTTTTGTCCCCCAACTTAATATGTTAAAATTATTGTTACTCATGCATTGAGGGGTTTGTGTAATTTCTTGACCAGAAAGTGACCTTTATAACTGGAAATAAAGCAGCCAATATTTTGAAGAAGATTATTCAGCCATACATAGTGCCTACTAGGAATGGTTCCCAGGAGTGGTTACACTGCAAACTGGTGATAGTGAGGAGCCTGAGTGACTAAGCTTAGAAGAAGGAAGTAATGGAGATAGGACAAGCTATAGATCCTTCCTCATTAATAAAGAGACTGCAACCTATAAAACACTAAATTTTGTCAGTGTAGCAAAACTGCCAATCTAACACAAGTATGCAGCAACCTCTGGAGTTAGAGGGACTTGTATGAGGAGAAGAGTTAGGGATACGGTTTTGAGGGCCTTTTGAAGTAGCCAAACCTTGAATCAACTGCAGTTTGAGTCATTAGCTGGAGGAGGTGGTTTGACTTAGGGTAACAGACACTGGAGTTAAATGTTAAACTTTATGAGGCAAAAGTATAGTGGGAGTGAAGAAAGGAAGCCAGCTTCTAACCAGCCATCTCTTTGGGACGGAGCAGAGTACCACTTGGATGCCACAGTCAGAGCACAGAGGGAAACCAGGGTGAGAGAAATAGGAGCAGAACAGGTTGGCCAGGCGAACTGGACTCTCCAAGGTAGAGCTGGGAGCTTGCCTCCCCAAAGTTGATCCTAATGCCACGGGCTTCAAGATTCTTTGGCTTGCTGGTTTCCAGATGTGAAACATGAGGGGTCTAGAATGCAAGTGCATGTAGGAGGGGTGGACATCTTCTTCTGACACATTCTGTTGTTTCTAGGGTGAGTTGACATGAACAGTGTGCTAGAGTTGGCTTATACTTGTGTTCAGTGACATGAAGTTGGTACCTTGATGTTGAACATGATGGGAGTGTTTATCCCACAGAAATAAAGACTACAAAACACAGCTCCCCCATCACCCTCCCCAACCCCACCTCAGCCTGAGAGCCAGTTCACCAGAACACCACAGGTTGACACAATTCACAAGTGACTAGATACAATGCTACAATGCTGAACAATTCTAGGAGATATAGTTTTATGTGAAAACTGCCCCTAGGACTTTTGTAATAGTAGTTCTAACTGGAAGATTATTGCAGATGGCTGACACATAGCTAGGGTTGTGCAGTAGACTGACAATCCCCTCTAAAGCCATTAAACCCATTACCGTCAAGTTGATTCTGACTCACAGCCGCTACTAAGGAGCAACTGGTGGATTCGAACTGCTGACCTCTTGGTTAGCAGCTGCAGCTCTTAACCACTGCACCACTCAGGTCTACCTTAAATATATATTAGAAATCTGCTTTCACTTCACTTTCCTGAATACAAACCATGGTGAAAGTATGTTGCAGGGATAAGAATGAGTAATGCAGTCTTAATGAAACTGTACATGCATCCCCAGCCACGTGATATTTGTACAAAATCTGAGTTTCTCTAAAAGTACAAATTCAAATTTACAAATCAGATTTAAAAGTAGAAATCAATGCTATCACATTAATTATTTACAAACTGTGAAAGCTGGTTTAAAAAAAGGATATAAGGAACTGTGTTGTTGTATAGTTGAATATTTCCATAACAATGTAAAATTGGTTTTCTGCTTTACTTTTATCAACTGCAAGCAGTAGTTTAAGGTAACTCAGTTACTTGCACATCAAAACATTGTAAAGCCCAAGGTAGAATTTCACAGGGTGGTGTTCCACTTGGAGTCTTAGTCTGATATGAGACTAAAATTGAAACACAGCCTCAAGAGACAATGTTGAAATACTTATTTGAATTCAAGTATTTACAGATTTTCCTACTTCTCTTGAAGTATTTAAAACAAACTGCTCAATTATAAAACCCTTCCTATGCCAGAATTTCCATAGAGTGTGGTCAGCTTTCTGGGAAAATTAGATTGAGTTCAAGAATTTTGAAATTTGAACTTCAAACTTGCTGGATTTCCACTTGGTTTCAGATTTTCTTTCAAGTATTTTATTGTACATTGACTCAGCATTCTCAAGAAATCAAAATACAATAATAAGGGTAACACGTATACTATGTAAAGCACACCCATCTGGAACTTATTTTTGTTCTAAAAGAACACATCTTCGGTGTTAAACCAAGTAGAAAATGTTCCAATATAGTTAACTGAAGTTTTGGAATATCTCATGTTTGAATTATAATGCTTAATTATCTAGTTGTTTCTTTTTTCTTCTTTAAAATACTTTAAAATTCTTCTTGATAATTTGGACTGTTTCTTTGAAATTTAATAGGATTCAGATGTCTACATAGACACTTGTGTGATACTTAGAAAATTCTTTTGTTATTCCCTTCCTCTTTATACCTTTTCATTCACCCTTTTTGAATGCATACTACTGAATGCATGCATTCTGAGAGCCAAGACAAGCACCCGTTCCACACCCTCCTGTCCTTGATATTGACACCGCAGCAACCTTTCCTCTACCCAAATTCCTTTTTAGCCACAGTAACCATGAAAGTTTAACATCCGTCTTTACCTTTTTCTCTTTGGTCTTCAAACCAGGTATAAGCTATAAATTGAGGTAAAATGTACAGCTGGGTCAATATAGGGTGGAGAGAAAAATGAAATATGTTTCCTATCATTTTTCATCAAGTTTGAAAAACAGAGTTGGCAAAGAGAAAAAAAATAAAACAGGAAGCTGGATTGCAAATGTAAATTAAACATTTTCACCCCAACCCTTTTTAGATAGCCCAAAGGTATTAAGAGCATGTGTGTTTTGGATGGGCTCAGCAAGCATTCCAACACTAAATGGCTTCCTGTTCAGTGTGTTCGAAGTCAGACTGTCTTTTGGGGTTGGTTAAAAATATGTGTGAAATATGTACTTTTATTTCAAGCCAAGTCAAATGTTTTCAATTATCCCCCCTTACTTGCCTCTCCTTCTCTCTTCCCATCCTGTCATTTCTTGCCCCCCAGACAGTAAACTATACCCCAAAATGTGTGTTTTTTCTTCAATAGGAAGTTCAGTGATTAATTATGAGTTACATGTAAACATATATTATTGCCCTCAAAGGTATTCAACAAGAACCTGGCCAGTGTCATTTCTGGCTGGTATTTTTGAGTGTTAGATCTTGGTGAGTAGAAGTTAAGACAAGCATGCAAAGAAACCAGGTATTTGGCTCAGGTACAACAGGGAACCAGTGGATAATTGAGGGTGAGAAATGATCTATAACTTTTCACCCCAGTGGTGATAAACGTATAATTTACAAATTGTTTGTGTAATTTTCTATTTCTACCACATCAGTGACAAATATTATTTTGTACTGCATGTTCCTTTGGATTTTTTTTTTTTTTTTTTCCTCAGCAAGATCCAATTAGGATGCCTGAAATGAAAATAACATACCTGGAGCAATCATACCTAGCAAGAAATGCCACAGATGTACCCAGGAGAAAAATATAGACTTCTGGTGGAAGCCACAGAATCCCTTCTGCAAAACACTGCTCTGATGTTGATAGGCTTTAAAAATATATGCCAAGTAATCTAATGAGAGGAAACTCGCAGATATTCCACTTTGACATCAAGCTGTCGAGGAACCTTTTATACTTGGCATCAGCTACTGAGGCTGCAAATACTTCTCTCTACAGAAGGCCTCAGATAGAGGCTTTGTCTCCTTGCTTCTACATTTGACTGAGCCTGTTTAAATTCAAGATTGGTCTTATACAACTATATTTACTAAGTACGAGGCATCAGAACTAACCTTTTACATATCAAAATTTATTCAGTATAAGAGGTGATTTTTTTTTTTAACTCCTGTGTGAGTTATATGGCTTGTGTGAGGAAAAAAAAGAAAGAAACAAAGCCAACTACCCAAATAAATATGAAGATAATTTATTCAAAAAATGTTTCTTGACATGTGATTTCAGGTTTTTGGTGTTTAACTCAGCAAACACTTATTAAATTGTTGACTGTGCAAAGCTCTATACTAAGTGATGTTTACAGGATGTTAATGACCTGGAAGTAATTCACCTTGAATAGATGAGTCCCTTGAAAAAGTGAATACAGAGAACTAAGTTTGTGTGTAGGGACAAACAAGGAATACCATTGACTGGGCCTGAGAAACAGGAATAGGAAAATCTACTCTTAAATTTTGAATTGATCAAGGCTGACTTGGTAGCATTTTAAAAAAATTTTAAATAAACTTCACATCAATTTAGTGAATTAGAAACAATTAACCGTGAGCCAAGATTGAGATGGGATAGATGATTTTGGTCAGAGTCCTCACAGAGTTTGTATAAATAAAAGTTTGGGAGGATAGTCATATACTGAAGGAGCTCTGGTGGTGCAATGATTAATCACTTGGCTACTAACTGGAAGACTGGCAGTTCAAACCCACTCAGCCACTCTGTCCGAGAAAGACTTGGCAGTTACTTCCATAAAGATTATGACCAAGAAAACCCTATAGGGCAGTTCTACTGTCACATGGAGTCACTATGAGTTGAAATAGACTCAATGGTACCAAACAGCCTAACAGTCATATACTGAAAATTATATTCTAAGGCAGAATGTGAAAACCTGATGATCAAGGTACAAATAGGATTATCATTTCCAATGTAGGAATTGAAGCAACCTGAAAGCAGGAGGTGGCAGTGGAGCTGTACCTTGCTGAACGTATTTTTAAAAAGTGTGCTAGTGGCTCCCCAGCTGAGCAGTGTGGCACAACCCATCAAAAAGCAGCAGAAATGGCACATGTGGCCAGATTGTTGGGAGAAAGGAAAGGAAGGAAGGTAGAGAGATTCAAGAAACCAAGAAAAAAATGCCCCAAGGGAACCCACTGATGTGACAGCGTGGACTGGGAAAGCCATGTGCCAGTGGCTCCCTGGCTGAATGGTGTGGCACAGCCTGTCAAAAAGTGGCAGAAATGGTGCATGTGGCCAGGAGAGAAAGGAAAGGAAGGAAGGTAGAGAGAGACAAGAAATAGAGGAAAAAAAAAAAAATGCCCCAAGGGAGCCCACTGGTATGGTGGCTTGGACCAGGGAAGCAGCTACCCATCCAAGCAGTGTGGCATGCCCATCAAGAAGGAGTGGAGATGGCACAGGCACCAGCTGGGCAGGGAAAGGAAAGGAAGGAAGTGAGAGAGAGAGAGAAGAAACAAAAAGAAGCCAAAACAACAATAACAACAAAATGGTACTGAAGGAGCCAGCTGGTGGGGGTGGGCCAATCTGAGCGGCAAGGAGCCGGATTCTCTCTGGCTGAGTGACTGTGGCTGCTGGAAAGCGGTGGAGGCTGTGCAGAGGGAAGAATGGTGGAGGGTGGGAAAGTGTGCATCCCTGGTTACCAGGCACTCTGTCTCCTGTTGGGGGCTCTGTGAAGTTGTCTTCCTGTACTCCCTGTCCTCTGTTCTTGATGGCTGAGGGGTCCAAGATGGGGAGTCCAGCCACGATAGCTGGTATGAGACCTCCACTCTGTAGCTCTCCTCGTTCTCTGTTGTCTGTCAGTTTCTTATTCCATTTGTTGGTTGGTTGAGTTCTTTATTCCTTCATTTGATGCTTAGGGTTCCAGGATTGATGTTTGTATCTGTTTTACTTAGTTTTACAGGTCTTTGCTATAGAGGGATCGACTGGTGCTTCTGTCTGTAGTGCCATAGTCTGCATTCCAGAATCATTTAATTTTTAAAGTAAAGAACTACCCCTTAAAGAACAAAAACAGAGCAGCAGCATAGCTGCACTTGTGAAGAATAGAACTTCAAATCTGGGTAGGAATTACTCTAAGGAACAGCCTTGGTGATAGAAATGACGCCAGAGATCAAATGATAGAATTTTGCAAGATCAACAATTTGTTCATTGCAAATACCTCTTTTCAACAACATAAATGGCTACTATACACATGAACTTCACCAGAGGGCATATGCAGGAATCAAATCGACTATATCTGCAGAAAGAGATGGTAGAGAAGTTCAATATCCAAGGCCAGGGGCCAACAGGGGAACAGATCATCAATATGCAAGTTCAAATTGAAGCTGAAGAACATTAAAACAGGTCCACAAGAGCCAAAGTACAACCTTGAGTATCTCACCTGAATTTAGAGGCCATCTCAAGAATAGATTTGCCGCATTGAATACTAATGACCAAAGACGAGACAAGTTATGGGATGCCATCAAGGACATCATACATAAAGAAAGCAAAAGGTCATTAAACAGACAGGAAGGAAAGAAAAGACCAAAATAAATGTCGGAAGAGACTCTGAAATTTGCTCTTGAGCATAGAGTAGCTAAAGCGAACAGAAGAAATAATCATGTAAAAGAGCTGAAAAGAAGATTTCAAAGGGCAGCTCAAGAAGAAAAAGTAAAGTATTATAGTGAAATGTGCAAAGACCTGGAGTTAGAAAACCAAAAGGAAAAAAGATGCTGGGAATTTCTCAAGCTGAATGAACTGAAAAAAAACTTCAAGCCTCGAGTTGCAATATTGAAGAATTCTATTGGCAAAATATTGAACAATGCAGGAAACATCAAAAGAAAGATGGAAGGAATACACAGAGCCACTGTACCAAAAAGAATTGGTCGATGGTCAACCATTTCAGGAGGTAGCATATGATCAAGAACTGATGGTATTGACGGAAGAAGTCCAAGATGAACTGAAAGCTTTGGTGAAAAGCAAGGCTCCAGGAATTGATGGAATACCAATTGAGATGTTTCAACAAATGGCTGTAACACAGGAAGTCGTCACTCATCTATGCCAAGAAATTTAGAAGACAGCTACTTGGACAACCAACTGGAAGAGATCCATATTTGTGCCCATTCCAAAGAAAGGTGATCCAACAGAATGTGGCAATTATTGAACAATATCATTAATATTACATACAAGTAAAATTTTGCTGAAGATCATTCAAAAGTATTGCAGCAGTACAGGGACCTGCCAGAGATTCAAGCTGGATTCAGAAGAGGACAGGGAACATTGCTGATGTCAGATGGATCCTGGCTAAAAGCAGACAATACAAGAAAGATGTTTACCTGTGTTTTATGGACTATGCAAAGGCATTCGACTGTGTGGATCATAACAAATTATGGTTAACATTGGGAAGAATGGGAATTCCAGAACACTTAATTGTGCTCATGAGGAACCAAGAGGCAGTCATTTGAACAGAACAAGGGTTAAAAATCCTGCGTGGTTTAAAATCGGGAAAGGTGTGTGTCAGGGTTGTATCCTCTCACCATACTTACTAAATCTGTATGCTGAGCAAATAATCCAAGAAACTGGACTATATGAACAAGAACGTGGCATCAGAACTGGAGGAAGACTCATCAACAATCTGCCATATGCAGATGACACACCTTGCTTGCTGAAAGTGAAGAGGATTCTAAGTGCTTGTTGAAGAAGATCAAAAACTACAGTATGGATTACATCTCAACATAAAGAAAACAAAAATCCTCACAACTAGACCAGTAAGCAACATCATAATAAACAGAGACTATATTGAAGTTATCAAAGATTTCATTTTACTTGGATACACAATCAACACCCATGGAAGCAGCAGTCAAGAAATCAAGTGACATATTGCATTGGGAAAATGTGCTGCAAAAGATATCTTTAAAGTGTTAAAAAGAAAAGATGTCATTTTGAGGACTAAGGTGTGCCTAACTCAAGCCATGGTATTTTCAATTGCCTCATATGCATGAGAAAGTTGGGCAATGAATAAGAAAGATCAAAGAAGAATTGATGCCTTTCAATTACGATGTTGACAAAGAATATTGAATATACCATGGACTGCCAGAAGAACAAACAAATCTGTCTTGGAAAAAGTACAACCATAATGCTGTTTAGAAGGGAAGATGGCGAGACTTCGTCTCATGTACTTTGGATATGTTATCAGGGGAGACCATTCCCTGGAGAAGTATATCATGCTTGGTGAAGTAGAGGGTCAGCGAAAGAGAGGAAGACCGTCAATGAGATGGATTGACACAGTGGCTGCAACAATAGACTCAAACATAATGATTATTTTCATGTCACAGGACTGGCTAGTGTTTCTTTCTGTTGTACATAGGAGTGCTATGAGTTGGAACCAACTCAACAGCACCTAACAACAACAACTTTGAGGATTTAAGCTCCAATATAACTGCAACAAAAAATAATTAGCAACCACTCTTATAGTATTCCTTTGTGTAAGCACTATTGAGACATTTTATAGGTTAACTCAAGCCTCACAATAGCTCTGTGAGGTAGATACTACTCTTATCTCCATCATATACATATAGACAAAACTGAAGGACCCGGAGTTAAGAAAGTTGCTTGAGGTCACTCAGCTAAGCAGCAAAGTTAGGTTTTGAATTCATGGTTCATCCTGTATGGTAAAAAAGAGTTCAAGAATTCATGCCTTTTACCACTATACAACACTGCCTCGAAATAATTCCATTCAAATCCCAGTGGGACTGGTGTCTTTGAAAGGCATTCCAGTATTTGACCAGATGCCCAGTCAGCTCATAAGTACATCTGACCTACTTATCATGCTGCCCCACTATCACATTTGTCACATACCTACTTGGTGCTCAAGTACATGGGCCGAAGGCCAAAGACAATATGTCTGCAATTGCTACTGTATGTCTTGGAGATAGCAAAGAACGCCCTGACTGACTCACACAGTGAATATTTTATTCAGTTTGCCAACATTGTATTAAGTTTCTGGGAAGCTAAATGTATATTTTTGTTCTTTTTTGGAAGCACAGTGATTCACTAAGACAGTATGAATTATGCTGGTATCATGTAACAGCATTTAGATTTGTCTACCATGTAGGAAACAACTGTAAGGGTTTAAAATGACCTTAAGCTATCCGTGAGTTTGTTCTTTTCTCCTTTTCATCTCCACATTTAGTCAGATTGTAGTTTGTCCAGTTTTGGAAAATCAGGATGCTTCTTGGCTAAAGAGAAAATGTAAACCAAATTTATAGTTTATTTTATACTCTAATAAAAAATGTAATATTCACAATGAAAATAACCGGAAATTATGTTGAGTAAATATTTGAGATATAGTGTCTTAGAACCTAATTTTCTTATATAACATCAGAAGGTGAGTCTAGAAGTATTAGGAATCTCACAGGAAACCTTGCTGTCTACCACTCTTTCCTCCACCATCTGTTTATATCCGTAATTCATTCTCCTCCTGTATGTGCTTTCTTTTTCAACTGAAAAGCAGTTTATTCATTAATTAACTTCATTAATTTTTATTATTCATTTTTCATTTAAATTATTCATTCATTGTTCATTAATTTAAAAGCACTCATTCATTAATGTATTTCGTTTATAGATCTATTATTTTAAATAAAAATTAGTTACAGTAAAATGCACAAATCCTAAGTGTACAATGCAATGAGTTTCTGTTTTAATTGTGGTAAAAATAAATATAACAAAACACTTGCCATTTCAACACTTTTTCCGCATACAATTCAGTGACAATAGTTATGTTCATCATGTTGTATAACTGTCACCACTATGTATTTCCAGATTTTTCCATCACCCTTAACAGAAGCTCAGTGCCCCCTAAGCAATGACTTCCCTTTTCCTCCTCCTTCCTGCCCCTAGTAAACACTGATAAACTTTGGTCTCTATACATTTGCACAGCAGTTTTGTTATCACTGATGGACTAGCAGAAGGAAGAATTCAAGGGCTAGCTATATTAAGGGTAGTCAAGGAATGGCATCACCAGGGAAGAAAAGAGTTAATATTTCAGCAGACAATGAATCTATCTCAGGGCTAGCAGGTCTATGGCAAAAGCATCATTAATAGTATTCCATTTCCTTTTCCTGGCTACAGCACTGGGCAGAGCTACATGCATTTATAACTGAGCTGTTTTGCAAGGGTAGGTGACTCTGCCACTGGTTCATAGTTAATTGCTGGGGCCTCCCTGGAGATATAAATACTGTCAATCTTTGCATTTTCCTAACAGTAGAAAAAACCTTGGTATGTACTTCATAGACTACAAATAATGAACACTCTGAAGGCTGTGAACCAACTGAAAGCAATTCTATGAGAACTGTTAGGTAGAAGAAATTATATGTTAAGCTATGAAATTGTTACTTGTATAAATTATATCCCAGAGTTCAATGGTTCATATAGAATGAATGATCATCATTATTTATAATTGAAACTCATGTATTGGAGAATGGAAAAAAGCACCTGAAATGGCATATAATTTTAGGTGAATAATTTACTAAACCTATCTTAAGAGAAATCTTAACATGTCTGACTGTATTCTTGGCCAGCCACTAAGTAGCTGTATGACTTTTGGTTAATATGAATCTCTAGACTTACAAAGGAGATAATAAGCTGTAGTCTTTTATTTAACCTACATATACTTCGTGATTCCGACTCATAGCCACCCTATAGGAGAGAGTAGAACTGCCCTACAGGGTTTCCAAGGAGCACCTGGTGGATTCGAACTGCTGACCTTTTGGTTAGCAGCCGTAGCTCTTAACCAGTGCCGCACCAGGGTTTCTCACATATTTCACAAGGAAAAAAAAAAAGCAGCTGTTTGTAATAGCTTCAGCAACTTGGGCTCTATGTGGTAGCGGAAATGTGGGGGAAAGGGGTGGTGAAAGGGAAGGAGAAAGGCAGATCTGATTTAATTTTTTCTTTGAAAATAAATGCAGTTCATTAGTTCAGTTACCATCGTGATTATTCAACTTTTTCAGGTATACATGACTGCCAGATATATGTGAGTCATATAAAATAGTATTAAAGCTAAAAGGAGAGCAAAGAAAGTTTATATATACTTTCCATTTTGGATAATGTACTGTACTTTTATGCAAATAACATGTGCCATCTAAGTTTGTTAGCCAATCCCTCCCTCCCCCCAGGAGTTATTTTTGTAAGCACTGCTATACCAATTTTATTTTACATTGTGCTGTAAAAATATTAGCATATTGTGTACTTGGAGATATACCTGTGTGTATTATACAGATAGAGAGATATCCTAGGGGTGTGTGTGTGTGTAAAATCCAAAATGAAAAGTTTATAGCAACCTAGATTCTCTTCCTTCCTTAGGGAAACATACTCAGGAGAAGGGAAGATCTGTAATAGAAAATCACACAACATAATACAGGTAAGATCACATATTAAGGACAGTGGCACAATTAACCCTTACCTACCACTAATCAGATCCTAGCAACAGACCATGAAGAGTCAGAAGATGTGGAAATGAATGGAGACAACCCAATAGCTCCCTTTCTTTGAGTTGTTTGGAAATGAAATTAAATCGGATCATCTCACTTCTATGCTTGAAACCCTTGAATGTCTTCTTGTCTCTCTTAAAACAAAACCTAAACCCATACCATGGTCTACAATGGCTGTGAATGATCTGGCTTCTGTCTTCACTCCAAATTAATCTCATACCACCCTCACTCCCTGGGTTCCACCAAAATGGTTTTCTTTTTCTTCTGCAAAGACACACAATGCTTTCCTGCCTCCAAGCCCTTGTAATTACAGTCCTTCTGTCAAACGTGTTCTCCCTTCAGTTCTTCCCAAAGCCAGCTGTTTGTCACCTTTAATCTCAGCTTCAATAGAGACTCCTACCCAGAGCATCCTGTGTACAGTAGCCTCTACTAGTTACTCTCCATCTTATCCATGCCCCTGTATCCTTCTGGCATTTACAACTACCTACGGCAGTTCATGGATTTATATACTTGTCTGACTCTCACTAAGACGTAGTGCCATGAGAAGGAATTTCTATCTCTCATTTACCACCATTTTCCAGCACCTTATACAATGCCTGGCAGACAGTATATGAGCAAGAAATATTTGCTGGATAAATAATTAAATGGATGAATAGCAGTGGTTATAGTAGGATGCTGTATCTTAGTTTCCTTGTCTGTAATATGTGTATACTAATAATATCTTCCTCACTGAGTTGTTGTGAGGATTAATAAGCTACATAAAATAAATAGCATGAAGACTAGCAAAAGTAAGCCGTCAAATATTCCTTGTTTTTGTTTTTTATCGCTTCACCATCATCATCCTCGGGGATATATTAGCTATTGCTATACTTGGTATTGAAGACAATAGCTATGAGTCTTGTGGTGTTGGCATCGTATGTTTTGCCAGAAAAAAAAATAAAATCTGTAAATCGCAGCAGATGTTTTTTCGGCCTAGGAAGTCTCCAAAAAGGCCAGAGGCCATTGCTAATTATAATGAATAGAATTTTCTCATTCTTCCTTTTCTGTTCTCTGTTCAGCTCTTTGCCTGATGGAGGAAAACTTTTGAGCTGACAGGGAGCCTAGGATCACCTGGTAGCGATGTTGTGAAGGACTTCTGATTTAGGAGGAGGTGGTCGCGGGGTCAGAACACGAACTTCAGCCTGAAGGATGCACAGTGTCCCTGAGAGATCTCAGGAATGCCTGCAGTGTCCCCTGGGAGTTTTCATCCTCCATATAATAAGAAATGCATTACTTTGTAACAGAAAGAAAATCAGGCACATATTTTACATAATTTCCCTAATAATACAAACTTTCCCCACATTCAGTTGCTTAATTAAAAATATGACTTCTCTAGGGGGCCAAAAACTTTTAAACATTAAACAGCAGGTGGTGGTAAAAAAAAGTCCAGTGGAAATTTACTTTCCTAAAGTATGATTTAGACATTTTTTGTTGCTTGGTCATGTACCGAAGAGGCTGTTTAGGTTGTCAGTGAGTTCTGTAGTCCCCACAACTTTGAAATTTCAAAAATTGAAGTGTAACGCATAAACGTTGATATCCTAGGTATTACTGAGCTGAAATGGACTGGCGTTGGCCATTTTGAACCAGACAGTCATATGGTCTACTATGCTGTGAATGACAGTTTGAAGACGAATGGCATTGCATTCATCCTCAACAAGAACATTTCAAGATCTATCCTGAAGTACAATGCTGTCAGTGATAGGATAATATCCATACGCCTACAAAAAAGACCAGTTAATACAACTAGTATACAAATTTTCGCACCAACCACTAAGGCCAGAGATGAAGAAATTGAAGGTTTTTTTTTTTTTTTTTTAAATAAATGACTTAGTGTTATTGTTATTGCACCATTGTCAACATTTTCCTTTCTTAGTCTATATGCTATGCTCCTCACTCTTAGAATTTTGAGAATTGTCCTTGTATCTCCGACACCTTCTTCTTTATTTGATCTTTCATTCTTTCCCTCCATAGTTTTTTCTATGAAAGTATTCTTTAAAAATAAAACTGGGCTTCTTAGTATGCTGCATCAGTTGGATTGGGTTTGAGTGACAAGAGTCCATGGGTAGTGCAAATGGTTAACATTCTTTTTTTTTTTTTTCTTTTTTTATTGTAGTTTAGATGAAGTTTACATTTCCAGTTAGTCTCCCATACAAAAATTTACACATACATTGTTATGTGACCCTAATTGCTCTCCCCATACTGGGACAGCACACTCCTCCTTTCCACTCCTGGCTCCCCATGTCCATTCAACCAGCTCCTAACCCTCTCTGCCTTCCCATCTCACCTCCGGACAGAAGCTGCCCGTTTAGTCTCTTGTATCTACTTGAGCTAAGTTTGTATTATTAGGGAAATTACGTAAAATATGTGCCTGATTTTCTTTCTATTACAAAGTAATGCATTTCTTATTACATGGAGGATGAAAGCTCCCAGGGGTCACTACAGGCATTCCTGAGAAGAGATCTCTCAGGGACACTGTGCATCCTTCGGGCTGAAGTTTATGTTCTGACCACGGGACCACCTCCTCCTAATTCAGAAGTCCTTCACAACATCGCTACCAGGTGATCCTAGGCTCCTTGTCAGCTCAAAAGTCTTCCTCCATCAAGCAAAGAGTATCCTTTTATGTCCCACAGTCCGGTCCAATCCGTGTCTGAAGAGTTGGCCTCGGAAATTGTTTTAGTTCTGGGCTGATAGAGAATCTGGGGGCCATGCTTTCTGGGGTTCCTAAAATCTCAGTAAGACCATTAATTCTGCTCTTCTTACTAGAATATGAGTTCTGCACCCCACCTTTCTCCTGCTCCATCCGGACTCTCTGTTGTGTACCCTGTTAGGGCGGTCATTGGTGGTAGCCAGGCACCATCTAGTTCTAGACTGATGAAGTCTCTGGTTTATGTGGCCCTTTCTGTCTCTTGGGCTAATACTTTCCTTGTGTCTTTGGTGTTCTTCATTCTCCTCTACTCCAGATGGTTGGGACCACTTGCAAGCTTTTAAGACCCCAGATGCCACTCACCAAAGTAGGATGCAGAACATTTTCTTAATAATCTTTGCTATGCCAGTTGACCTAGATGTCCCCTGAAAGCATGGTCCCCAGACCTGTACTCCTGCTACTCTGTCCCTCAAAGGGTTTGATTGTATTCAGGAAACTTCTTAGCTTTGGTTTAGTCCAGGTGTGCTGAATTCTCCTGTAGTGTGTGCTGTCCTTCCCTTCACTTAAGATAATTCTTATCTGCTACCTAGTCAGTAAATAAACCTCCTCCTCCCTCTCTACCCTCGTAACCATCAAAGAATGTTGCCTTCTGTGTTTAAACCTTTTCTTCAGTTCTTATAATAGTGGTCTTATACAATATTTGTCCTTTTGTAGCTGACTAAATTCACTCAGCATAATGTCCTCCAAATTCCTCCATGTTATGTTTCATAGCTTCATCGTTGTTCTTTATCGTTGCCTATGTAGTATTCCATTGTGTGGATATACCATAGTTTGTTTATCCATTCATCCGTTGATGGGCACCTAGGTTGTTTCCATCTTTTTGCTATTGTGAACAGTGCTGCAATGAACATGGGTGTGCATATATCTATTCGTGTGACAGCTCTTATTTCTCTAGGGTATATTCCAAGGAGTGGGATGGCTGGATCATATGGTACTTCTACTTCTAGCTTTTAAAGGAAGCTCCAAATCAATTTCCAAGGTGGTGGTACCATTTTATATTCCCACTAGCAGTGTGTAAGTGTTCCAGTCTCTCCACAACCTCTCTAGCATTTATTATTTTGTGTTTCTTGGATTAATGCTAGCCTTGTTTGGGTGAGATGATATCTCATTGTAGTTTTGATCTGCATTTCTCTAATGGCGAATGATTGTGAGCATTTCTTCATGTGTGTGTTGGCTGCATGAATATCTTCTTTCATATCCTTTGCCCATTTTTTAATTGGGTTATTTGTCTTTTTGTTGCTGAGGTATTGCAGTATCTTGTAGATTTTAGAGATTAGATGCTGATTGGATTTGTCGTATCCAAAAATTTCTTCCCAGTCTGTAGTTTGTCTTTTTACTCTTTTGATGAAGTCTTTTGATGAGCCTAAGTGTTTGATTTTTAGAAACTCCCAGTTATCGAGTCTCTTTTCTAGTGCTTGTGCATTGTTACTTATGGTTCGTATTCTGTTTATGCCATGTATTAGGGCTCCCAGTGTTGTCCGTATTTTTTCTTCCATGATCTTCATCATTTTCAATTTTCTATTTAAGTTTTGAGTTAGATTTTGTGCATGATGTGAGGTATGGGTCTTGTTTGAGTTTTTTGCAGATGGATATCCATTTATGCCACCACCATTTGCTAAGGAGACTGTCTTGTCCCCAGTTAATGGACTTTGGGCCTTTGTCAAATATCAGCTGCTCATAGGTGGATGAATTTATGTCTGGATTCTCAATTCTATTCCATTGGTCTATGTATCTGTTGTTGTACCAGTACCAGGCTATTTTGACTACCGTGGGGGTATAATAGGTTCTAAAATCAGGTAGTGTGAGGCCTCCCACTTTGTTTTCTTCTTGAGTAATGCTTTACTTATTCAAGGCCTCTTCCCTTTCCATGTGAAGTTGGTGATTTGTTTCTCCATCACATTAAAAAATGCCGTTGGAATTTGGATCGGGATTGCATTGTATCTGTAGATCACTTTGGGTAGAATAGACATTTTAACAATGTTGAGACCTCCCATCTATAAGCAAGATATATTTTTCCACTTATGCAGGTCTCTTTTAGTTTCTTGCAGTAGTGTCTTGTAGTTTTCTCTGTATAGATCTTTTACATCTCTGGTTAGATTTATTCCTAAGTATTTTATCTTCTCAGGGGCTATTGTAAATGGTATTGATTTGGTAATTTCCTCTTCAAGGTTCTCTTTGTTGGTGTAAAGTAATCCAACTGATTTTTGTATGTTTCTCTTATATTCTGAAACTTTGCTGAAATCTTCTGTTAGTTCCAGCAGTTTTCTTGTGGATTCTTTGGAATTTTCTGTGTATAAGATTATATCATCTACAAATAGAGATACTTTGACGTCTTCCCTACCAATTTGGATGCCCTTTATTCCTTTTCCTAGCCTAATTGCTCTGGCTAGGACCTCCAGCACAATGTTCAATAAGAGTGGTGATTAAGGGCATCCTTGTCTGGTTCCCGTTCTCAAGGGGAATGCTTTCAAAGTCTCTCCATTCAGGATGATGTTGGCTGTTGCCTTTATATAATGCCCTTTATTATATTGAGGAATTTCCCTTCTATTCCTATTTTGTTGAGATTTTTTATCATGAATGAGTGTTGGACTTTGCTGAATGCCTTTTCTGCATTGATAAGATCATGTGGTTCTTGTCTTGTTTTATTTGTGTGATGGATTATATTGATTGTTTTTGTAATGCAGAACCATCTCTGCATACCTGGTATAAATCCCACTTGATCCTGGTGAATTGTATTTTTGATATGTTGCTGAATTCTATTGGCTAGAATTTTGATGAGGATTTTTGCATCATTGTTCATGGGAGATATTGGTCTGTAATTTTCTTTTTTGTGGTGTCTTTACCTGGTTTTGGTATCAGGGTTATGTTGGCTTCATAGAATGAGTTTGGGAGTATTCCATCCTTCTCTATGCTCTGAAACACCTTTAGTAGTAGTGGTATTAACTCTTCTCTGAAAGTTTGGTAGAATTCTCCAGTGAAGCCATCCGGGCCAGGGCTCTTTTTGTTGGGAGTTTTTAATTACCTTTTCAATCTCTTCTTTTGTTAGGGGTTTCTTTACTTATTCTCCCTCTGTTTGTGTTAGTTTCGGTAGGTAGTGAGTTTCTAGAAATTTGTCCATTTCCTCTAGGTTTCCAAATTTGTTAGAGTACAGTTTTTCATAGTATTCTGTTATGATTCTTTTAATTTCAGTTGGGTCTATTGTGATATCGCCCATCTCATTTCTTATATGGGTTATCTGCTTCCTCTCCTGTTCTTCGTTTGTCAGTTTGGCCAGTGGTTTATCAATTTTATTGATCTTTTCAAAGAACCAGCTTTTGGTCTTGTTAACTCTTTCGATTGTTTTTCTACTTTCTATTTCATTTAATTCTGCTCCAATTCTTATGATTTCCTTCCTTCTGGCACCTGAGGGCTTCTTTTGCTGCTCTCTTTCTACTTGTTCCAGTTGTAGGGTTAATGTTTTAATTATGACCCTTTCTTCTTTTTGGATATGTGCATTTATTGCTATAAATTGACCTCTGAACACTGCTTTTGCTATGTCCCAAAGGTTCTGGTAGGATGTGTTTTCATTCTCATTTGATTTTATGAATTTCTTTATTCCATCCTTAATTTCTTCTATAACCCAGTAGTTTTTGAGCAAGGTGTTGTTCAGTTTCCATGTGTTTGATTTTTTTTTCCTTGCTTTTTCTGTTGTTGATTTCCACTTTTATGGCTTTATGGTCAGAAAAAATGCTTTGTGGTATTTCAGTGGTTTGGATTTTGTTAAGGCTTGCTTTATGGCCTAATATGTAGTCTATTCTGGAGAATGTTCCATCAGCATTGGAAAAGAAAGTATACTTGGCTGCTGTTGGGTGGAGTGTTCGGTATACGTCTATGAGATCAAGTTGGTTGATTTTAGCATTTAGCTCTTCTGTGTCTTTGTTCAGCTTCTTTCTGGATGTTCTGTCCTTCACTGAAAGTGGCATATTAAAGTCTCCTACTACTATTGTGGAGCTGTCTATCTCTCTTTTCAGTGCTGTTAGAGTTTGTTTTATTTATTTTGGAACCCTGTTGTTGGGTGCATAAATATTTATTATAGTTATGTCCTCCTGGTGTATTGACCCTTTAATCATTATATACTGCCCTTCCTTATCCTTTGTGGTGGATTTGATTTCAAAATCTATTTTGTCAGAGATTAATATTGCCATTCCTGCTTTTTTTTAGTGTTGTTTGGTTTACATATATTTTTTCCATCCTTTGAGTTTTAGTTTGTTTGTGTCTTTAAGTCTAAGGTGTGTCTCTTGTAGGCAGCATATAGACGGATCATGTTTTTTTATCCAATCTGCCCCTCTCTGCCTCTTTATTGGTGCATTTAGTCGGTTTACATTCAGTGTAATTATTGATAGGTATTAGTTTAGTGCTGTCATTTGAAGTCTTTTTTTGCATGTTGTTCACAGTTTCTTTGTTCCACTTAGTTTTCTGTGCTGAGTTGTTTTTCCTTATGCATTTTCTATTCATCTTTTTCATTGTTGTTGACTTTGTGTTTGCTGAGTCTTTAGGTTTTTCTAGTTTTTTATTTTGACTTGTAGGGTTGTTAGTTTCCTTTGTGGTTACCTTAATATTTACCCCTATTTTTCTAAGTTTATACCAGTCTTTTATTTCTTTATATTGCCTTGACTTCCTCTCCATATGAAAAACCTGTCTACATTTTTTTACTCCCTCTTTTTTTTTTTTTAGTGTTGTCATATTTTACATATTGATATCTGTTTCCCTATTTTCAGTGTTTTAGCTTTGATTTACTTTTGTGACTACCCTATCTGGGTTGATTTCTGGTTGCTCTGTCCTGTGTTCTAGTCTTGGATTGTTATCTGATATTACTGATTTTCTAACCAAAGGACTCCCCTTAGTATTTCTTGTAATTCTGGTTTGGTTTTTGCAAATTACCTAAACTTCTGTTTATCTGGAAATGCCCTAATTTTGCCATCATATTTGAGAGACAGTTTTGCTGGATGTATAATTCTTGGCTGGCAGTTTTTTTCCTTCAAGGCTTTATATATGTCATTCCATTGTCTTCTTCCCTCCATGGTTTCTGCTGAGTAGTCCGGGCTTATTCTTATTGACTCTCCTTTGTAGATGACTTTTCATTTATTCCTAGCTGCTCTTAAAATTCTCTCTTTATCTTTGGTTTTGGCAAGTTTGATTGTAATATGTTTTGGTGACTTTCATTTGGGATCTACCTTACATGAGGTTCAATAAGCATCTTGGATAGATATCTTGTCATCTTTCACGTTATCAGGGAAGTTTTATGCTAATAAATCTTCAACAATTCTCTTTATATTTTCTGTTATCCCCCAGTTCTGGTACTCCAGTCACTCATAGGTTATTCTTCTTGACGGAGTCCCACATAATTCTTAGGGTTTCTTCATTTTTTTTAATCCTTTTATCTGATTTTTCCTCAAATAAGTTGGTGTCAAGTGCTTTATCTTCCATCTCACTAATTCTGACTTCCATTGTCTCAATTCTGCTCCTGTGACTTTCTATTGAGTTGTCTAATTCTGAAATTTTATTGTTAATCTTCTGGATTTGATTGCTGTCTCTCTGTGGATTCTTGCAGCTTGTTAAATTTGTCATTATGCTCTTCTCTAATCTTTTTAATTTCTTCTGTTGCATGTTCTGCATTTTGGTTAATTTCCTTCCTAATTTCTTGAAGAGTTCTGTATATTAATCTTTTGTATTCTGCCTCCAGTAATTCCACGAAATTTTCCTCCTCTGGAAAATTTCTAGATTATTTATTTTGGGATCTTGCTGAAGCCATCATGGATTGCCTCTTTATCTGATTTGATATTGACTGTTGTCTCTAAGCCATCAATAAGTTTTTATATTTATTTATTTTTTGTTTGCTTACTGTGTCCTAGCTTCTTGTTTTGTTTTGATATGCCCAAATAGCTGATTGTATGAGCTAGTTTGATTATTAGCATCTTTGAAGCTCTGATGTCCTGTCTCCAGGTGGTTAGATCTGTTACTAAATATGTGAGCTCAGGAGTCTTCCCTCTCCTCCTGTATGGATTCAGCTCAGGTGCCCAGGTAGATAGCCACCGAGTGTATGGTGTAGGCTCTCTCCTATAGTCCTAGACAGGCATGGTTGATTGGTGTAGGCACAGGCATCTGGCTGCCACAGAGGGACACACTCTGAATAAGGCAGGGGGTTGACGACCACTCCCGAGTGTCCACAAGGAAGGCGTGTCCCTGTTCGCTAGAGTACATCGGTCGGTGGGTTTTGTAGCTGGACTATGAGCACTTAATGCTGCTGGCTGTAAGGAGTGGGGGGCACCTCTTATGCTTGGACCCCTATCACAGGTGGCTAGGTGGTGTGGGTGGAGCCACCAGTCCTCAAGCCCCTGATGTGGGTAGGTGAAGACCCTGCTTAATGGGCAGAGCAGTGTCAAGTGTCATGAACCTGCCACTTCACAGCTGAAATAGTTCGAGTTAGACTTTAAGTGTATACCCTGTTGTACTGCGGTAACAAGGGCCTATGCTGTTGAAATGGGCCCACACAAGTCTCTTCAGGGTGAAAGACACTCAGAGTTCATGGATCCCTTATGCCTGTGCCTAGGCAAAAGAGTTGTGCTGCCTACCCTGGGTTCTTGGCTTAGGGGAGCAGACAGTTTATTTTTTTCCCCTGTTTGTTAATTTATTCACTCTTCAAGGCTGGGAGAATGGCTCAGGGTGTGTGACGGATCTTCCGGCCCAGGGGACTTGACAATTGCTGAAGCCAGTCTGGGGCCTAGTGCAGAGCAGAGAGTGGGGAGGTAAATGGGAGTGAGGTTTTCCCCTAAGGGTGTTTTTAATCCACGTGTAGGCCATATGCAAGTACATATCTTTTGCCGACTGAGGGCTGCTTCTCACTGGTTCTGGGTGGCTGAGTAGACTCTCTGGCACTCAATCTCTCCTGCTGTGGAAAATATGCCCCTGAGCACTGCTGCTTGCCTGCGTCACTGCTCACGCAAGAGCTGCTCAGTCCTGAAGGGCTCAGGTTCTCACCGGGTCAGGTCTGGCAACTCCTCGCTGCTTCGGAACTGTCTCTCCCTCCCCTCTTCCACTCACTCCGGATCCTCAACCTTCCCTTAGATGTTCAGGGCTCCTAGATTGTCATATATGATTGATTCACTTGTTTTTTTGGGTCTTTGTTTTAAGAGGGTCCGCTGGAAGCGTCTGACTACTCTGCCATCCTGGCCCTGCCTCAGAAATGGAAGATTTTTACCAACTTTTGCAGTCTGAAATTGATCAAAAATGCAGTCAAGATGCATTGATAATTACTGGTGATGGGAATGCAAAAGTTGGAAACGAAGAAGGATCAGTAGTTGGAAAATATAGCCTTGGTGACAGAAACGATGCCTGAGATTGCATGATAGAACTTTGCAAGACCAGCGACTTGTTCATTACAAATAGCATTTTTCAACAGCATAAACAGTGACTATACACGTGGACCTCACAAGATGGAATACATAGGAATCAAATCAACTACTTCTGTGGAAAGAGACATTGGAAAAGCTCAACATTATCAGTCAGAACAAGGCCAGGGGCCAACTGCAGAACAGACCATAAATTGCTCATATGCAAGTTCAAGTTGAAGCTGAAGAGAATTAGAACAAGTCCACGAGAGCCACAGTATGACCTTGAGTATATCCTACCTGAATTTAGAGACTATCTCAAGAATAGATTTGATGAGTTGAACACTATTGACCGAAGACCAGATGAGTTGTGGAATGACAGCAAGGACATCATACATGAAGAAAGCAGGAGGTCATTAAGAAGACAGGAAAGACAGAAAAGATCAAAACAGACGTCAGAAGAGACTCTGAAACTTGCTGTTGCATATCAAGTAGCTAAAGAAATGATGAAGTAAAAGAGCTGAACAGAAGATTTTCAAAGGCAGCTGAAGAAGAAAAAGTAAAGTATTATAATGACATGTGGAAAGACCTAGAGATAGAAAACCAAAAAGGAAGAACACATTCTGCATTTATCAAACTGAAAGAACTAAAGAAAAAATTTAAACCTCGAGTTGCAATATTGAAGGATTCTTTGGGGGAAATTATTAAACAACGCAGGAAGCATCAAAAGAAGATGGAAGGAATACACAGAGTCACTATACCAAAAAGAATTGGTTGACATTCAACCATTTCAGAAGGTAGCATATGATCAGGAACTGATGGTACTGAAGGAAAGAGGTCCAAGCTGCACTGAAGGCATTGGCAAAAAACAAGGCTCCTGGAATTGACAGAATACCAACTGAGATGTTTCAACAAAAAGATGCAGTGCTGGAAGTGCACACTTGTCTATGCCAAGAAATTTGGAAGACAGTAACCTAGCCAACTGACTGGAACAGATCCATATTTATGCCTATTCCTGAGAAAGGTGATTCAACTGAATGTGGAAATTATCAAACAATATTATTTATATCACATACAAGTAAAATTTTGCTGAAGGTTATTCAAAAGTGGTTGCAGCAGTACATCAACAGGGTACTTCCAGAAATTCAAGCCAGATTTAGAAGAGGACGTGTAACCAGGGATATCATTGTTGATGTCAGATGGATCCTAGCTGAAACGTAGAAAATACCAGAGAGATGTTTACCTGTGTTTTATTGACTAAGCAAAGGCATTTGACTGTGTGGATCATAACAAATTATGGATAACATTGTGTAGAATGGGAATTCCAGAGCACTTAATTGTGCTCATGAGGAACCTGTACATAGATCAAGAGGCAGTCATTTGAACATAACAAGCGGATAGTATGTGGTTTAAAGTCAGGAAATATATGTGTCAGGGTTGTATCCTTTCACCATAATTATTCAGTCAGTATGCTGAGCAAATAATCTTAGAAGCTGGACTATATGAAGAAGAATGGGGAATCAGTATTGGTGGAAGACTCATTCACAACCTGCATTATGCAGATGACACAACCTTGCTTGCTGAAAGTGGAGAGAACTTGAAGCACTTACTGATGAAGATCAAATACCATAGCCTTCAGTATGGATTGCACCTCAACATAAAGAAAACAAAAATCCTCAAATTGGACCACTAAACAACATCATGATAAACAGAGAATATATTGAAGTTGTCAAGGATTTTATTTTACATGGATCCACAGTCAACATCCATGGAAGCAGCAGTCAACCGACACGTTGCATTGGGCAGATCTTCTGCAAAAGACCTCTTTAAAGTGTTAAAAAGCAAAGATGTCACCTTGAAGACTAAGGTGTGCATGACCCAAGCCATGGTATTTTCAACTGCCTCATATGCATGTGAAAGCTGGGCAATTAATAAGGTAGACTGAAGAAGAATTGACACCTTGAATTATGTTGTTGGTGAAGAATATGGAATATACCAAGGACTGCTAAAAGAACAAACAAACCTGTCTCAGAAGAGGTATAGCCAGAATGCTCCTTAGAAGCAAGGATGGTAAGAGTACGTCTCACATACTTTGGACATGTTGTCAGGAGGGCTCAGTCCCTGGAGAAGGATATCATGCTTGGTAAAGTAGAGGGTCAGCAAAAAGAGGAAGACCCTCAACGAGATGGATTGACACAGTGGCTGCAACAATGGGCTCATGCACAGCAACAATTGTGAGGATGGCACAGGGCCAGGCAGTGTTTTATTCTGTGGTACATGGGGTGGCTATGAGTTGGACCCAACTCGGTGGCACCTAACAACAGCAACAACAACAAGAACTTTAGCAGATTTATCAGGAGTTCATTGTTAGGTTTATTTCATTACCATCAAGAATATTAACTTGCAACAATGAACAATGTTTCTATGTCTGTGCCAGAATAAAAGATTTTACATCCTGAAGTGAATTTAGGAAACAAATTCAATTTTAGGAGGAAACTGAACCTCTACCAGATTGCTATATTTTGTTCCTGGGGACAGGGAAAGATCAGTAGCTAAAAATTCAAACACAAAATACTCTGAAATTTTGATAACTCAGACAGCGGCTGCTGCTATAGGAAAAAAAAATATTTTTGAACATATAAAGAAGACTACAATGGGGATAATTAGCATATTTAAGAGAATAAACTATAAGCACCTTAGAGTTACCTCAAATGTAAGTAATTGGCATTCTGATAAAAATTATTTCTACTTGATAATTAAGAAATATCCAAGGTCCTCTATGTACTAACATATTGCCTTGCTAAATAAGGAACTGCTTGCCAGCTGCTAACCAAAAAGTTGGAGGTTCAAGTCTACCCAGAGGTACCTCAGAGGAAAGGCCTGGCAATCTATTTCTGAAAAATCAGCAATTGAAAACCCAAATGCAGCATGGTTTTTACTTTGACACACATGAGATCACCATGAGTCAGAACAGACTCCATGACAACTGGTTTCTGATAGCTGTAGCAGGGCGTTCCAAAGAAAACAAAGTTCCCTTCCTCATGGGAAAACAAGCACTTGTTCAATATTTACTGAGTGCCTACAGTGTGTACAGCACTGTGCTAAGGGTTGAGGGAATATAAAGTTATAATAGATTCTGCAGCCCTCAGTGAGTTTAGTTTTATAAGGGAGATAAAATAGATACATAATGATACAATAAGACAGGTCATACTATTAGAGTGGTAACAAAACCAAGTTTTACTGTTGTTCAGAGAATGGCCAGATCACTTTCAAATCTTGAGTGGCTCAAAGGAAGAGTTATGTAGGAGAATAATGAAAAGTTTCTTGGAGAGGTAACCAATTGAATTTGAAGGATGAGTAGAGTATGTGGATGTGATCAGATAATGGAGAAGGACATTTTAGTGTGAGGAAAGATTAGCCAGAGTACAAAAAAAAAAAAAAAAAAAAATCAAACCCGTTGCCTTTGAGTCTATTCCAACTCATAGCAACCCTATACGACAGAGGAGAACTGCCCCATAGAATTTCCAAGGAGCAGCTGGTGGATTCGAACTGCCGACCTTTTGGTTAGCAGCCAAACTCTTAACCACTGTGCCACCAGCGCCCTATCCAGAGTATAGAAATGGAAAATGAGGGATGTTTTTCAGGTTATTAGAACGCAATTTTGTTTTATTGTTAGATGCCCTGGATTAAGGAGTATGAACTGAATCCAGAAGGCAAGTGGGGGCCATTGAAGTCTTCTGAGCAAATAAGTGACCCGATTAGAGCTGTTCCCTTGAGAAGCCTCCCTCAGGCAGTAACTTGTAGGATCCCTAGAGGAAGGAAGTGATGAAGGCAGGGATGCCAACTAGGCAGTGCTCACAATATTCTTTTGGAGGCAGGAAGAGGGCTGAGTTAGGGCAGTTAAGGATAGAAATAAGAGAGGAGAAGCAGAATGCAGGACAAAAGTAGTTCATGACTTGGGAACTGAGTTGATGAGATGTTTCAAAGTCTGTGAAATTAAGCCTGGGTCATAGAGAAGATGGCAGAGACACAGAAAGGGGAAAGTGCTAATAATATTTGATCCAGCTACGGTCCTGACCATTTTTGTGTGTAGTTTGGTGACAAATACCACATCTCTCCTCTACAATTTATTTATTTCACAAATACTTATGTAGTACTCAGAGCCCTGGTGGTACAGTGGTTAAGAGCTCAACTGCTCACCAAAAGGTTGGCAGTTCATATCTACCAGCCACTCCTTGGAAACCCTATGGGGCAGTTTTACTCTGTTCTATAGTGTCGCTATGAGTCAGAATTGACTCAATGGCAACGAGTATTGGTGGTGGTGGTTAAGTAGTACTCACAATGTGCGCAGCACTGTACAAAGCAATTCTGTCTCATAATTCATTTAATCCTCATGACAACCCTCTGATAAGGGTACTATTGCTCTTCCCATTTTAGAGGTGGGAAAACTGAGGCAAGAAATGGTTAATAATTTGCCCAGGGTCACACAGCTAGTAAGTGGCAGAGCAGGTTTTCTAGCCAGGCAGTTTGGCTCCAGAGTCCTCCTCAAAGCTTAGACTGTCTCATAGCCAGTGTTTGGAGTCCTTTAGATACTAGTTGTATCTTTTCCTTGATTTTTTTTTTTTTTTTTTAAATCTCTCATTTGTTTAAAAAAAGCCTAGGAGCTCTGAGCATGGATACTGTAATTGAATATAATCGATACAATTTACTCCTAAAAGAACAAAGATTGGAAGATTGCCACTAGCCCAAGGTAGTTTGAAAAGTTGTGCACATTCTAAATTAGGCTGGAAGACAAGTCTGAGATCACTCCCAGCCTGCAGTGGGCTGGGAACCTTCACATACCAGCAGGAACATACTTTGTTCTTGAAGGCTGGCCCAAAGAAAAAATTGCCTGGGGCATTTTTTAGAGACAATGTTAATTCCTTAAAGATCAAACCAAACAAAATGGCAAGCTCAAGCTCGTAGGGAAGTAAAATTTGTCCTCTTCTCTTAACAGAGGATTGTGCATTTTTAGTGAATGTTTTTTGTTGTTTTCACATTCAGTTTTTTGAAACGAAATATGCATAATGATTTAGTTGTAAATTATCAGTCAGCAGCCCAGGTAAATGGGCTTTTTGGTTATTTTGAATTTCAGTTGCTCTTATTATTCAGGAGCTAAAAAATTTTCTGCTTCTATTACCACACTAAGGAGGCCTGGTGGTACAATGGTTAAGCACTCAGATGCTGACCAAATGGTTAGCAGTTAAAACTCACCCAGTGCCTCCAGGGGAGAAAGACCTGGTGCTCTGCTCTGGAAAGATTACAGCCTAGAAAACCCTATGGGGCAGGCCTACTCTATCACATGGGGTTGCTATGAGTTGAAATTGATTTGAAGGCACCTAACAACAACAACAACATTACTATGCTAATACCTTTAATTTAATAAATATTTAAATTGATTCTGTTGAAAACTAGGCAAAAAAAAATCTTAGTTTTTTTTTTTTTTTTTTTAATAGTTCACCACTGAGTACATAGCTGAAGAGCACAAACTTATGTTCAATGAGTCAGAGAGTAGTTCATTTCTTGGTTCCTTTTTTGTATGCACCATATGAATAATGAACAATGATTTGCATGGAAAATCTGTTCAATGATGGGAAAATAGAAATGCATAGTGGCTATGAGCTCTCAATTTTGTGTACCAAGAAATGGATTCTAATCCCATCTGCCCCACTTGTTAGCTGAGTCTGTCTTCCTCTCATTATAAATGGACATCAGGCTCTCAGGGCAGGGTTGTATAAGTTAAATAAATTGATGTGTATAAAACACTTGGTATGGAGCCTAGAATGGAGTAAGACATCACACAGTAGCTGCTATTCCTATTTATCTCGCAGGACATTGTGTTCTGCTGTTTGCAACTCTTCTCACAAGGAAATTAATATCCAAATTTGTCCCATGTTAGTGCTGGTATCATGTGAGTGACCCCAGAAAGCCACTGGTGGGGTTGAATGGGGGAGGTAAAAAAAAAAAAAAAAAAAAAACAAACAATGTCCGGTTTGTAGCTGCAGAGAGTTGATATTTAGGTCTGGGCTGTTGTCTGGTACCTTTTAATCAGGCCAACCTTGTGCTTCACCAACATAAAACTACTTCCTCCCGACGTTTTCATTTGTAGAAACAAGAAGACCCTTGAGGCCAATAACTAGCTATTTATTTTGAAATGTTTTAAAATAAAAGTAATATTGTGAGGCTCTTGCTCCAGCTTTCTTTCTGAAATGGCCCTTGACAGGAACTGGAAATAGTTCTTGTCAATGCAGCCATTATCTCTTGTGACCAAACGGGATGTGGGAGGTCAGGCATAATTTCTGAGTTCTTTGTACGTAGGATTAAAATGCCATTTAGTTAAAATAAATTATTGATTTTTTAATCAAATAAAAATATTGAGTCAAACAGGCGGGTAGTGTACTTGAATTTTCCCTTATTTGTAACAACTGTTTTTCACTATTTTATGAATAGTAGGGGAGAAGAGGGGGCATAAATAACAAAAACATGTTTGGGGCTTCATGAAACCCAGAGAAGCAATTACAGGACAGTCTGGAAAAAAAGAAAAAAGTTTAAATTACCATCATTTCCCAGAAAAATAAACGATCCTCTTTCTTGCCTTATCAGGTAAGCAAGCTGACAAAATGCTTTAAAAACAATTTCAGAATACTTAGTTCCCCTTTCTACTGGTGGCCTGTGCACGAAGCTCAAGTTATTCTTTCCAAATGCCAGTTCTTTTCTCTTCCTGGGAACAGAGGCATCTGTTTCCTCAGCAGTACTTCAGGGCTTGGGCCTGGGAAAAGTTTTAAGAGCAAGACAGATGACTGTTTTTTTTTTTTTTTTTCAATTGTACTTTAGATGAAGGTTTACAGAACAAATTAGCTTCTCATTAAACAATTAGTATGCATATTGTTTTGTGACATTGGTTGCTAACCCCACGACATGTCTCAACACCCTCCCCCTCTTGACCTTGGGTTCCCAATTACCAGCTTTCCTGTCCCCTCCTGACTCTCGTCCTTGGCCCTGGGCTGGTGTGCCCATTTAGTCTCATTTTGTTTTATGGGCCTCCCTAATCTTTGGCTGAAGGTTGTACCTCAGGAGTTACTTCATTACTGAGCTAAAAGGATGTCTGGAGGCCATACTCTCGGAGTTTCTTCTATCTCTGTCAGACCAGTAAGTCTGGTCATTTTTTTTTTTTTTTGTGAGTTAGAATTTTGTTCTGCATTTTTCTCCAGCTCTGTCTGGGACCCCCTATTGTGATCCTTGTTACAGCAGTTGGTGGTGGCAGCCAGACATCATCTAGTTGTGCTGGACTCAGTCTGGTGGATGCTGTAGTGCTTGTGATCCATTAGTCCCTTGAACTAATATTTCCCTTGTGTCTTTGGTTTTCTTCATTCTCCCTTGCTCCAGATGGGGTGAGACCAGTGGAGTATTTTAGATGGCTGCTCACAAGCTTTTAAGACCCTAGACGTTACTCACCAAAGTAGGATGTAGAACATTTTCTTTATAAACTGTTATGCCAGTTGAGCTAGATGTTCCCCTAGATCATGGACAAATGACTGGTTTTGCTCGAAGGAAAATAGAGAATGTAGGATGCATATTAAAGCAGAATAATGACAGTTTTAGCAGATCAAGTGTTGATTTCCTTCAGGGATTATGAGATGACACTGTTTGAGGTTAGTATATTGTTGCTTCAATACCTGCAAAATTCAAGTATCCAGGATTTAGGAGTAAATAAAATAAAAGGATGAGTAATGATCACAATACTTTCTTGTTTAAATTCCCTTCAAAACTCCAACTGATATCAGGATAAACTCCCCAATGCTCAGCATGAGAATCAAGGGTTTTCTTGCTCTGGTCTTTACCTGCTTATCCAGTCTCATTACTTGTCTTTCTACCCTTGAACCATGTGCTTCAGCCAGACTATGTTGTTGTTGTTGTTAGTTGCCTTCGAGTCAGCCCCTGATTCACGGTGACACCATGCACAGTGGGTTCGGACCATTGTGATCTGTAGGGTTTTCATTGGCTGATTTTTGGAAGTAGATCAGCAGGTCTTTCTTCCTAGTCCATTTATTGTGGAAGCTTTGCTGAAACTTGTTCAACATCATAGCAACACACAAACCTTCACTGACAGAGGAGTGGTGACTGCGCATGAAGTGTGTTGGCTGGGATTCGAACCTGGGCATCCCACATGGAAGGCAATGATTCTACCACTGCACCACCACTGCCCCCTCAGCCACATATCAGAAATACCAACATCACAACAGAAAGGTGCCTCTCTGTCTTTGAGTTTCATTCTCCTTTTGTCCAGAATGTCCCTACCCTTTTATTTCCAAGGCTAATTATAAATCATCGTTTAAAACTCGTGTTACTCCCCAGCCTTGAATCTGGGTTAGGTGCACCTCCTATGTGCTTTCAAATACCCCTTATTTTTCTCAATCATTATATTTATCACACCATATTGTAATTCTCAGTTTTACTGTCTGCATCTACCTCCAAAGGCATCCCTGGGTGGCACAAATGGTTAAGGGCTCGACTACTAGCCAAATGTTAGTGGTTCGAAACCACCCAGAGGTGCCTCAGAAGATAGGCATGGTGTTCTGCTTCTGAAAGTTCACAGCTTGAAAACCCCATGGAGCATAGTTCTATTCTGCACACGTGGGGTCACCATGAGTTGAAATAGATGCAACAGCAAGATGGCAACCAACAACAACATCTACCTGCAACCTGTGACTTTGATTTAATTAGTGTCAGGTGGGGCCTGTTAGTGGTATATTTTAAAAACTCTCAGGTAATTCCGGTTTACAGCCAGGATTAAAACCCCCTGAGCTAGACTGAAAGTTCCATGAAGATAGGGACAGTTTGACTGTCTAGTTCACAGCTGTACCCCATTTTCTAGCACAGTGCTAGAAACACAATAAGTGCTCGAGAAATAACTATGAATCAAATGTCTTTACATCCCCAATGCCTGGTACAATGCTAGGCATAATTGTTTGTTGAATGAGTGAATGAATGAAAGTGTTAAGTTCTACAGGGATTATAGTCTTTGCTTTTAAAAGTTATAGTTAAATAGAAGTGAAGGGAAATGGAGAAGCATAGCAAAAATTCTGATATAATTACTCATACACATCAATGATAAAAATACTTTCAGTGGTTGTAATGATTTCTTTTTGGGAATATCTCTTCTTGTGGGGAATCTGTCTTCTTCCTGAATGCAAAATTTTCCAAGAGGTTTGGCAGACGTTCAGTTGATTGAAGATTTTGAACACATTCTGTGTAAGAGCTTCAGAAAACTGCTGAAATCTTCGGAGGTCATTCCAGACCATTTGCCTTCCTCTGTTATGCACTAAAGCAGGAAATGTTTTCCTCTTTTTTGAAATGAGCAGTTCAAGGCCCTGGTAAAGAATGCACAGAGTACAACATGCTATCAGCTCCCTCCAGCTATTTGCCGTGGACTTTTCATTCTTAACGGCGTTGGGACATTGAGTTCTTTTGGATGCCAGTTATGGTTTTATATATAAGACAATATAAACACTTCCTCTAGGGCTTCAGAGGGTAATTTCTCTTACGTCTTATCTTGCATTTTTCTTCAATTAAAAAAGAAAAAAAAAAAGATGTGCTTTGAGAGAGGACTGCCGTTTATCAGGTTATGCTGTAGTCAGTACATTCGACATTCTTTTGTTTTGTTTTTGAGACAGATACCCATAAAACACCTCATCTTAACTTTCCCTCTCTTGGCTTCACTTGCTTTTTTTACTTGTGAGAGTGATCATGGCCCCCACTCAAGGTCATCTGAGAACAATAGTACCTTAGTGATTGCAATTCTTAAGGTCTGGTTTTAAAGGGGTTGTTTGGAGCTGCTGTAGTCTGACCTGAGTCATCTCACACTGTGCCAGGGAAGCTAAGGAATTAGACGCTTCCCAAAGGAATGGTTGTTTTTGTAGAGAATCTCCAGAATGAAATGCACAGTTGGTGCTAAGTGAACATTTACTTTGCCCTGAATTTACTGTCTGAACGGGGAGAGACCATAACCTTTTAATCAGCATGCTTAGACTGAACTTTTTATACCAAGTAAATTTTTTTTCTGGTAGAATTTGCCAGAGAGACCACCCTGGAGACATGGGAAGACCATGGCATTTGCAATCAGATGGACCTAGGTTTAAATCCTATCTCTGCCAAGTACTGTGTGAGTTGGGTAAGGTATCTGACCTTTTTGAGTCTCAGGTTTCTCATCTGTAAAATATAGAATGACCTACTCATAGTGTTGCCACGAAGATGAAAAGAGTTAAGATATGTTACGTTCTTGCCATCGGATGGCATGGAACAGGCCTATTTCTGTTCTCATTTCCTTGGCTTGAAAACTTGTTAATGAATTTCATTGGCTAATCTATGCAGGTATTTCTTTCCTTATCTGAAAATAATGCAGTGTCATTGATTCTGTCAGATACACACCTGATTTAAAAACATCAGTTAAAACTATGCTATATTCTATACAAAGAGAATTAGATAGCGTGCCTTCCAATACCTAGGTATTTATTATCAATATTAATATAGAGAAACATGTAAACAACAACAAACACTTGAATAAATTAGAGTAGAAGTGGATAATGGAAAAAGCACAGAATTTGGAATCCAGTGACCTGGTTCCTAATTCCAGTTCTAGCTGTGAGATGTGAGGCTCAGTTCTTTCACTTATAAAATAGGGATAATTATATCAGCTTGTTCTTTACCTTAACGATGTTTAGAAAATCAAATGGTGTAACAGTGGTGGTCCAGTGGTAGAATTATTACCTTCCATGTGGGAGACCCAAGTTCAATTCCTGGCCAGTGCACCTCATGCACAGTCACCACCTGTCTGTTAGTGGAAACTTGTGTGTTGCTATGATGATTAGGTTTCAGCAGAGCTTCCAGACTAAAATGGACTAGGAGGAGAGGCCTGGAGATCTACTGAAGTTCAGCCAATGAAAAAACCCTGTGGATCATGACAATCCAATCTGCAGCCGATTATGGGGATGGCATAAGACTGGACAGCGTTTTGTTCCATTGTGCATGGGGTCACCATGAGTCAGGGGCCAACTTGATGGCAGCCTAACAACAACCTTGAAAATGATGTAGCAAAATACCCACATTAATTACTACAAACAGGTTGCATTTCTTCTCCTACTGGCCGAAAATGAAGTATTTAAGATTGGGTAGTATTACTCAGTTGGGGAAGGGTTTTTTTTCATAAGCCAGGGATGAAGTTAGTGTATTTAGTTACAGTACGCTGAGAGCAATTTTTTCATTTTCTCAACTACCCTTAGAAGCTAAAGTTTACATAGGCAGTCCAGATGTTTGCGCAATGGTATGATTAAGTGGGACTAGGAAATAGACCTACGTGGACACTAAAGTGGGGTACCAAGTTCAGGTAACATAAGTAGTGTAGTGTGGAGTCACGTCCAGATTAACACATGTAAGGGTACTAAACACTGATAATCTATGGTGCACCCTCCTCTACTTACTCATTTGAATGGGATATGTAAGTTATATACATATACATGTATACAGTCAGCCCTCTGTATCTGTGGGTTCTCCATCTGCAGATTCAACCAACCGCCTATAGAAAATATTTGGGAAAAAATAAAAGTTCCAAAAAGCAAAATAATACAGTATAACAACTATTTACATAGCATTTACATTGTATTAGGTATTATAAGTAATCTAGAGATGATTTAAAGTGTACAGGAGGATGTGTAGGTTATATGCAAATGCTGCACAATTTTATATAAGGGACTTGAACATCCATGGATTTTGGTATCCACGGGGATCCTGGAACCAATCAATCCCCAGTGGATACTGAGGAAAAACCATATATATATGTATATATATGTACATATGTATTGCTGGCCCTCCTGGCTGGAGTTGCTGGATCAACAGACATGAATGTACAAGATGATTTTCTCAAAATGGATCAGAGGTCAGTTATCTATTAATATAATCCATCTTTGCCCAGTAACCACTCATGTTGGATCCAGTTGCATTTTGGGTGAATGTAGCAAGAGGTAAACTCAATAGCCCACCCCCACCTCTTGTTTATTAGAAAGAAAGGGTATACTCGAAAGAGACCTGCTGAGATAAGGAGTTTCAATTACACGGAAGGGGACTGTAGAAAACAGATGTCAACAAAGGTGTTGAAGTGGTAGGGGCCTCATAGCTTAAACAACTTTGTGGGTAGTTGCCCTTGTGACCCTGCAGGAACTTTATTTTTGTCTGGCACATTCTCACACACTACAGCTGGTATCAGTTTCATTTAGTGCCCTGTCAGTTCCCTTCCACTGCAGCATTTGCTTTTCCATGTATCCTGTCTGCTTGGCATCTATGAGTCTTTGCTTTGGACAACTGGTGCCCCTGTTTCATTGATTCCCTAAACACGTTGTTACCTTGCTTACTGGGTAATTCGTCTCTGTGTGGAATGGATCGGTTGCAAAGATGAAGGTAGGTGCCTGGTTGGCGGAAGCTGCTATCATATTGAGTGTTTCTTCCTGAACTTAGAAGGGAAATTGGATGAGACAACATTTTAATTAAAAGTTCTTTTAGGTGTTAGCGATATATATTACTAAAATGGGCCATATAAGATCTAGAAAAGAACGATGGAAATTTTTTTTTTAACTAACACCTTTATATTCCTATTTAAAATGTTGTTCCTTTGATTTTAGGCCTCTTTTGCTTTGTGCAGTGTTATTTTCCACATTAGCTATTTTAAAAGTATTTTATTAGATATTTTTCTATTTCATTATAATTTAGACATACATTAAAAAAAGGTAGAATCATAGAATCAAAAGGACATAGTATTTGAACAAGGATTTATCCATTTCTGAACTTCTTTGTCTTGTTCCACATCCATAAAATGGAAAATAAACATTTGTCTCACCCAGGGCTTCAAACTGGTTTGCTTCGGTTTGAACTCCTGCTGATAATTTGCATTTCCACCCCTAGATGTACTGACTTAGAATCTACATTTTAACAAATCCCCAGGTGATTCTTACATACAAAAAATTTTGAGAACCACTGCTCTAGTAGTCGTTCTTAGAATTGGTCCTTAACCAGTGGCATTAGCATCACCTGGGAACTTGTTAGAAATGCAAATTCTCAGCAGGGATTCGAATGAGAACGAACTGGTTCAAAGCCCTGGCCTCACCAAATTGTAGAGAGCAATCAGAAAGTATCAACCCCAGTTATAACTTCAAAGTTTAGCAACTCACTTCACTGAACTGCTCTCTCTTGGCCTCTCTTTGGACCTCAGGAGCACCAGAGAGATGTTCTTTCACTGCCACAGCTTCCTTTGTAGCTGCTCAGCAGCTAGTCGGCTGTTTCTACGTTAGATAATTTAGAGTATATGTGGAAGCATATATTTTTTTGGTCTCCTTTCTTTTATGTATAGCTTTGGTTACTTACTGAGAAAAACATTTTAGTTAAGCACAGAGGCATGTAAGATTGGGAGGTGGTATTTTTGTAATTCTTTCCCAAGAAAACTATACTTAGTGAAACATGCAGTTTAAAAAGTTATTTCAGCATCAATGAAATCTCATTACAGACTTCAGAAAAGAAAAAAAAAACCGATCCTTTTGTAGCACTTGATGATCTTTCATAGTGGCTCTTTCTAACAGTTTAAAATTAAGCATCTTCAATTATATAGGTTATTTGATCCAAAGAGTATACTATATTCTGTTCTTTGTGAATAATCTGGGGAAATGTTAATGGACCCTAGAATGATTTGCTCTGCCACCTGGCATGGGTCTGGGTACTTAGGGAAGTACCTATTACAGTGTTATACAGTGCCTATTACAAAGTAGGTACTCAAAAATTTTGTTGTTGTTTAATTAATACAAACTGATTTTAATACTATTCTAAGCAAAACATAAACCAAAAAAAAAAAAAAAAAAAAAAAAACCAAACCCATTGCCGTCGAGTTGATTCCGACTCAAAGCAAAACATAAGTAGAAGATAAAATTGAGATTTAAGTATTTACACATTGGTTCCAATGTTGAATTAAAAAAAAAAACCCAGTATCTCTGCTTCTTAAATCTTTATAGTCTCAAAGCACTCAGAATTTTGTTCCATGCTATTTCTTCTCTCCACACATTGATATCTAAGAATTCGTTAACAGCTAAAGGATAGAAGGACTTAAAAATTATATTGGCGAGAGATGATATTTGAGTGCTGGTGTCTGTGGTCTATGTTTTCAATCTCTCCCTTCAGAGTATTTTAAAAATGGATTATATGTCAAATGTTATATTTTTATGTTGTGGTTGATGTAAGGCTGACCTGGGCCATATACAGATAACATTCAGGGTGAGTTTACAGGAGATTTCTTATAAAAATCAAAATTTTATTGTTAGCTAGTATATGGTCATTTACCATGGAAGCAGATTGTTTTTCCTTAATAACCAATCTATAAGATAAACGATTTCATTTCTTAATGTTATTTAAAGTTACTTGTGGGTGCCAATTTGTCAGATATTGTCCACAGATCTAAGTGAAATCAGAAGGAAAGCTACAAGGAAAAAATGTTATTAAAAACCCACGAACATATAATTTAACTGCTTTACCATTTAGAATTCTAGAGATATTTCAGAGAAAATTACAAATATTGTAGGCAAATTCAACACTATTGCTTCTATCCATTCACATGGGCAATGTAATTTGAGAGTTGAACAAAATTGATACCATATTCTATTTTACAATATGATTTTGAAAAACTCCAGTGATTTTATAAAGACCATATTGAGACTAAATTTTGTAACATGGACCAAATGTTTTATATTTTCCCAAGGGTGAGTCATATTAAAATTTATTCTTCCAGAGAAAGAAAAAGAAACCATTATTTTATGGCCTGTTATGTACTAGACACTTGTTAGGCTTTGAAAGTTCACAGATGAACAGATGGGTCTCTACCCTCATGACACCAATTGGTGTCAATACAACTTTTCACACGAACAATCATACACTGTCAAAGAAATGACACTCTGAACTGCTAATGAACTGTGTAGACTTGAAAAACAGAAAAGTTAACCCAAAGAAAATAGAAGGATGGAAACAATAAAGAGCAGAAGATAATTTTAAAAAGTAAAGAAACATTCAATATAGTGGATCAACACAGCAAAAAGCTTTGTTCATTCAAAAAGTTGATGAATTTGACAAACCTATGATGAAACTGGTCGAGAAAAAGAAAAAAATCATCAAAAAATAATATTAAGAATGAATGAATGCTGCAGACACTGAAATGAAAAGAAGATATGATGAGGAACTTTTTGCTAGGAAGTATGAAAAATTAGATGAAATGGAAAAATTCCTGGAAAAATACAACTTTCTAAAACTAACTCAGGAAGATACAGAAAACCTAAATATTCCTCTAACAATTAAATAAAATTAGTAGTTAAACACAGAAGACTCACTTCCAGCAAAGTAACTGGTATTGGACTTGCCCTCTCACAGAAAACAACTATAAAACTGAAGAAAATGTATGAAACACCTGTTTTTATGAAGAGGCATCACGGGACTATAATCACTGAGATAAAGGAAAGACACAGATTGAAATGTTTCTCTACTTTTTGCCTGGGTTCATGTCATGACACAGGGGTGGAAAGCCCAAGCAGATACACGTCTTGCTGGGCTTTGGAGGCAGAGAGTTTGAGGCTGCTGAAGCAGCTGACATTTTGTAAGTCAGGTTACCAAAGAAGAGGGAACTGCACAGGATATGGACGCCAAAAATCAGCCTGAGAATTCACCATGGCTCATTGGCTGGCAGTTGGTTAGAGTTGTAGGACAAGGTTCCATGAGTTCTAGCAGAGATCTCCTGCTACAGGGCTGAGCAGTGATGTCAGAGGTTGTTCAGTGCTGAGAGATGTTGGAGTTCTGGTCCAATTAGAGAGCAACTACTTCCCTGAACACCTTGGGCATTTAGATGAGACTTCAGAAAATCCAAAATTTAGGAGTAAAGATTACACTCTACAGTAAGGACAACACCTTAACATTGCTCCAACACCATATAGATATATTTTCCTAACAAAAGATTATAAAACACTGAAAGGGCTTTTAAAAATTGAGAATAACAGGAGATTAGATTTTTCAGAAATAAATTTGAGTGTACGTAGAAACCTACGATATTCATGAGTTGAAAGCTTTATCACCAAATAGCTTCAAACTTTGTAAAATAAAAAAATAGACACTTGTTTTATTTGGAATGATGTTACTTTTAGTTATGTGTTACATATATATAAAGTCAATGCAAATTATAGGTATAAGGCAAGCACAATCTTGAATTATTAGCATGGAACAAAAACAAGAAGACCTCATGATATAAAATAGCCTCTGACCAGTTGCTAAGTTTATTTCACAGCTGTTTGGACTTTTCAAAAGTCCTACTATCTTTATAACGCACAGTTCTAGCTTTCTGTGTTGCAGTGTGTGTATCTATGGTTATTTGTACTGAACATAGAACTGTTTATGTATGTTTATTTCTAACATCTAAGCAACTTTATGATATATTTTTTTCCTGATCTTGTATTAGCTCTGATGTTTGCATCCCCATTCTCATAGAATGGAAAAACAGCCATGTAGAGTGGCTTTCCTTATCAGCTAGAGATATTACAAAGTTTAACAATTATTTATTAAGTTTAAAAGTTCTTACAGTGAGAACATTCTATGGCAGAATGATTGGTGTGGAAACCAAGAATGCGTGGTTTTACCTTTTCTTGGGTGGTCACCTTCTGGATGAACTTGCCTTTTCATTTAGCCTGATATTGGTCTTCTCAGCTGTTTAACACATCAGGGTCTTCCATACTCCATACACATAATAAGTAGGATCCACACTATTAGGATATTTTCCATTATGAGTTGTGTCAGTTTTCATATACTTGACTCTTATATTTTTAGCTTTGAAAAGAAACCAGCTTCCCACATACCACTGGCATACCAAAATTACCACCTACATTGATTAAAGATTTGTATATTAATATTTGAACTTCACCTTGAAATTTTAGATTTAAATTTTCTTGACCAACTTTTTTCTAGTGGAAAAATGACATTGACAGTGTATGGCATCTTTTTTTCTTGTGTGACTTTTTAATTTAGTATTTTGGGCTCATTTTCAGAATTTATTTGGTGATAATTTTGTGACCGATGGTGTATCCCTCCAGACAGGATATTGTTTGCTTCTGCCAAGCATACTGGAACATTATCTACCCAGTAATGCTTTGAGTTAATTTCTCATTTTGGGCTTTTTCAGGCTCCACAGGTAATTTAAGTTTGAACCCTAAATCTATAATTGTGAGTATATTTCCTCAAATACCAGACAAAATTTTCCCCAGCAAAGACAAAATTTTCTTGCCACTTCACTTTGTCAGGAGATAAACATATTTTAGACATTCATCTCCCTACCCCCATACAAAGGAGCAGCTGGTAGGTTCAAACTGCTGACCTTCTGGTTAGGAGTCGAGTACTTTAACCACTGCACCAGCCGGGCTCCTTAATAATATGTTACAGCTGTTACAGTCCAGTTGCTTCTGACTCATAGAAACCCTACAGAACAAAGTAGAACTGCCCCATAGGGTTTTCAAGAAGCAGCTGGTGGATTCGAACTGATGATTTTTTGGTGAGCAGCTGAGCTCTTAACCACTGTGCCACCAGGGCTCCGATAGTATATCAGAGGGTCATAAATGCTATGGAAATGAAATAAACTAGGCTAAGGGATATTGAGTATAGAACAAGTGGGATTGTATTTAGGTGTGTTGGAAAGGGTGTCAATGAGAAAGTGAAATTACAGCCAACACTTGAGTTGTGTAAATTTTGGGGAGGTGCACTCCAGACTGAAGGACTAGCATGTGTAAACTGGATGCAGAATGCAGCCACCATGTTTGAGGCAGGAGACCCATGTGGTTAGCAAGATTAGCAAGGGCAAGAGTGGTAACATGAGGTCAGGAAGGGAACAGTGGCCCAGACTAGCAGATGATTGTGGGCCATTGTAAAAATTACCAGTGAGGAGTAAGGACAGTGTAGTATTTAAACATGACTGAGTTAGTGTTCAGAGAAGCAATCTGGCTGCTATGCTGGGAATAAATGGTAGTGAGTCAGAGGAGGCCAATGAGATTACTGCAATAATCTAGACAAGAGTTGTCAGTGACCTTGACTAGTGTGAGAGCAGTGGAGGTGGTGAGAAATGGCTAAGTTCTGTATGTATTTTGAAGACATATTGAACAGAGTCATGGATAATGCTAAGGTTTTTGGCCTGAGAAATTGAAAGGGTGATTCATTTCTATGAACATCTTGCATCTGTTTTAATCTCCTCTCCTCTTCTTATCTTCATTGGTTTATGCCTTTTTATATTCCTTTACTGTTTTAGTGGAGTTTTGAGTTGGGGCAATGATAAACCTGTGTGTTCAACTCAACTTGTTTTTCTAGAAGTCCATATAGTTATTTTTGATCACTTAATTTTACTTAATTTTGATTTGTGGAGGAAAAAGAAAAAAAAAAAACTTTGGAATTTCACTGAAATGTGATACTTTGTTTTTAAAAAGGTGATGGAAAATAAATGTCCATGACCAAAACAGTGTGGCTTGTGTCCAAGTAACACATGTGATTGAATAGAATTTCTTGTTGTATTTGGTTTCCGTGGAGAGAGATTATTTTTTATCCTTGTGCCCCTGCCAAAATGATATCCACGAGCTTCTCTGTAATTAAACTTGTCCATTTTTGTATTTTGGGATGACTGAAGGTAATCATCCAAGAACTTCTATGTGTTCAAAGAGAGATACTGCATACCCAGCATAATTCCATAAAGAACAGGGAAAGGTTTGACTAACCTGAGTGGATACTTAAATCTTCTCCTTGAGAATTATGCTAAAGATGCACAAAAAAGCTAGATAAATGCACAACTAAATGGATAAATAAATATAATTAGTTCTTTATTAATGAGCTATTTTTCTGTTTGAACATGGAAAGTCAGAGTTTTATGCTGTTGTTGGCTAGTAACAGCTCTTTTTCTGTTTTGTATAAGAATGTCAAAGTTTAACTGGATTTGTTTCTTTTAGGTATTTCTCATGGGCTCCTGTCCTTTCCACGCCAAAAATAATCAACTAAATATATAAAAAAGAATAAATTACCATATATTAAAATATACGGTAAAATATTCTTTATACAAAAACCTAAAAACTTTAATAAGAGTAATATGAACACCCCAATGCACTAATTGAAGATAATTAGGAGTCTAAATTATGTTGAGAATCAGATATACTTTCTGAATAAATTTTAAAAATATTAATTATGCAAGTGAAAAATATATACAATCACATCTTAATTCTTTTCAAATTGTTGATACATATGCGCATTCTCAGAGAACCAGAATTTTCAGAGTTTATCTTATTGCCTGTCTTATTTTATAACTTCGCGTTAAAAAATTCACGTGACCTATTTCAGCAAATGTTAGCTAACTAGAATTCTGTTTGTATCTCCTATTGTCATGTTTCTCAAATTGGAGTAACTGAATCCTCAGCAGCCCATGCCAGGCTGCCAGTGGTTGATACCCCAGGATGAGCAAGGTGAAACTTCTTGGAGCATCCTTTTTATTTTATTATTATTTATTTTTCTGTGAATACTGTATATATTTAAGCAGATATATTTTTCTATAAAACACAAAATGTGTAAAAAGGAGATATAAAAGAAATTTCCATTTGTGATAGGTCCCTTTGGGCTATGTGCCAACCCAACACCCTAGGTGTTCCATTTTCTCCACTATTCAGATACTTTCATATAAATATTTGAGAAGCTCTGTTTGGAAGTCCTCAAGAGAAATTCCTATGATGTCAGCCCATTTTCCACAGCTAGATACTGATGATATCATGTCCCATGACTCTTGTAAATGTGCAAATTATTTTAGAATAGCCTGCAGAAAACTATGTAAATGCCTAATTATCCTACTAAGTTGTTCCATGTTCCTTTTCACCAAAGCATGCCTAATTTTGTCTCAGGTAAGTCAATTCAGTAATTTTGGATGATGTTCTCAGTTGGAGCCTTGGTGGCACAGTGATTAAGGTGCTTGGCTGCTAACCAAAAAGTTGGTACTTGGAATCCTCCAGCTGCTCCTTGGAAACCCTATGGGGCAGTTCTGCTCTGTCCTGTAGGGTCGCTATGAGTCGGAATCAACTCGATGGCAACAGGTTTTTTGGGTTATGTATAAAGACCCCCTTCTGTATTCTCTCTTTTAGCCTTCTGTCTAATACTAGGTTTTCTAGAGAAGCAAAATCAGCAAAGCATATAAATATATATAGAGACAGATCTGTATCAAGGAAATGGCTCATGCGGTTGTAGAGGCTGAAACATCCCAAGTGCATGGGTCAAGATAGAGGCATCTCCTGAGTCACGTAGCTGTAGGGGCTGGCAAACCCAAGATCGGCAGGTCAAAGAGCAGGGCTCTTCTTCACAGGCTGAGAAGAGCGATGTATCCCAAGATCGGCAGGCAAAACCTTAGCTAAGCTGCTAGCTCAAGTCCCAAGAACCAGAGGTCAGATGAACAGGAGCCAGCTGCAGGATCCAGAGGGAGCAAAAAGCCACAAGCCTTGCCAGAATGTCCACTTATATTTGATGCAGGCCACACACCTAAGAAGACTCCCTTTCAACTGATTGGCAGAACCCATCATGAGGTGATCACATCATATCAGTTCTCATCATGGAAGTGATCACAATATACGACGGCCAAACCACTGAGAATCATGGCCCAGCCGAACTGACACACAATCTTAACCATCACACCTTAACGGCAACCCTTGGAGTTAGATGCTATTCTCATCGCTTTTTACAGATGAGAGAACTTGGGCACAGAGTAGTCAAGTTACATTGTCAAGATAACACAGCCTGTGAAAGGAGGATCCGGGATTTGCCCAAGTTGTCCTCCTTTAAATATTATTCTTTATCTGGAGAGACTCTTGTTGGAAAAACATTCCTTTGTTAAAAAGCAAATAAAATCATTATGATCATGGGTGGCAGGGTTAACTTCTGCCATATGACGTGATCCTTACTAGCTTCCCCTGTTGTATAAACAGAAGTGAATTTGACACCAGTCTTTATAGGGTAGATGATGGATTCCACTTTACTTTGGTGTGAATGAATTTCAGTAAAGAGCGTTTATCTCACTAGGCATCTTCATTCAAGCCTATGGTTTTATCTCTACTGGAAAGATTTGAATCCATTAAAATTTCAGCCTTTAGCAACCAGGTGGTAAGATAATTTGAGGGACCAGGAGGCCCTTGAAATAACTCTCTACATATGTGACTCTATTTAATGAGACTTAGAGAGGCTAGAGATGGCCTAAAGGAACAATGCATCGTTTTTTCACCTATTTAGACCTACTCTCCTCTGGTGAAGTGAAGGCTGGCAGTGGCCTGTCAATTGTTGCCACAGATATTTTCCAGGAGTTTCTGGTGGCAGAAGAGCACATACCCACTGTTATAATTTTCTTTCAAGAACTGGAACAGGTGCCTATTTCCTCCAGAAATTCTGCCCACTCTTGCTGCCTATACAGAGTTTCAGCTCAAACCCTCTGTGCATTCTAACACTGTGATATTTTGGTAACCAGCATAGAATAGTAGCTCGTCTGGAAACACTACTCTTGACATCCTGAAATGCCTATGTCTTTTGAATGACTTTGACCTCTGACAGGAAGTTGCTGTAAATAACACTTTCTTATTAATAGAGGTGACTCAGTGGACCTCTGTCACACTCACTATTTTTGTTTTGTTTTGTTTTAATCTGTTTATTTGCTAGTCTCTCCCATTGTGCTCATTGAATCCACAGACTGTTTCTTTTCTCTTTGTATCCTCAGTGCCTAGCAGAGTACCTGATAAAGAGAGAGTGCTCAGTAAATGTGAGGTGAATGAATTAATGAATGAAGGAGTGAATAAATATACTTGTGTTGAGTCTATATGTAACTAACTTCTACAGCAGTACGTATAGAATACTTCCCAAACAGGTTTTATGGAACACTGTAAAACATCCTACAGTATTAAAACCAAAACCATACCAGTTGCTGTCAAGTTGATTCTAACTCATGGTGACCCTATGTGTATCAGAGTAGAACTGTGCTCCATTGAGTTTTCAATGGCTGAGTTTTTTTGAAGTAGATCACCAGGCCTTTATTTTCAAGGTGCCTCTGAGTAGTCTCAAATCTCCAACCATTCAGTTAAACCACAAACTTATCCATTTTTTCACCACCCAGGGATTCTCCCTATGGTATTAACCAAAAAAAAACCAAACCTGTTGCCGTCAAGTCGATTCCAACACGTAGCTACCCTATAGGACAGAGCAGCACTGCTGCATAGGGTTTCCAAGGAGTGCCTGGTGTATTCGAACTGCCAACCTTTTGGTTAGCAGCCGTAGCTCTTAACCACTACGCCACCAGGGTTTGTTAGGCATAATAATTTATGCTACTAGAATAAGGTATTGGCCTAGGCAAAACTTGTCCCGTTTATTAATAAAAATCTAGGTGTTAGGTTATAAATAAGTACTAATTTTAGAATATTTTCCGGAACAAATTCTGCCATGAGGAACATTTTTAAGAGTCCTCCAAAAAATTTCAAATTGTTTTTTTCTTATTTATGGTTTAAATCATAAGCACAGTAGCCCCTCACTACTTATAATATAAGCTTATCATCCTCTTTGGGGTTTTAAGGTACTTCGAGATCTAGCTCCACTCTAGCCTTCCAATCTAGTACCTTTCCTCTTTTCAGCATGCAGCTTTTCTCCATGCAAACCAGTGCCCTTACTGTTTCTCTGTTACCCAGCACATTTGGTACTTTATGTCCTTTGCTCATGCCAATCCTTCTCCATCTGGCAACCTCTTCCCCAATCCATTCACATCATATCCAGCTTCTGCCCATCTACAGGGTCCACTTCAAGTTCTTCTTCCACCATGAATCATTCTCCAATAATTCTTACCAAATGACTTCCCATTTCTCTGTTTTCTGAGTTCCTAGCACATATATTATATTGTCATAGTTGTAACCTTATTTCATTTACACCTGTTCAGTTTAGTTTTCTTCCTAAAAATAACTCTTTGAGGGCAACGATTGTGTCAAAACCTCTCAATCCCCTATGCAACAGAATAAAATGATAAGTGCATAAAAAGGCACACAGCAATATTGCTTGTTTATTGGTAAAGGGTTTTTTTTGTTTTGTTTATTTTTTGTTTATTATTTTTAATGTCCCACTTTCCCACTTATTGATGCTTTTCACACCTATTTCCCTTTTCTCTGAAAGTTAAAATCACTTGTCAAAATCCTTTTTATAACATATTATATCTTAATTCTATGTCTTAGCCTAAATGATACCCAAATTGTTTGAAAAGAAATTTTATCTTCCTATTTGGAACCTTACTCAACATTCTGCCCACCAAATATCAATGCTGCTTTTGGAAGCACTTTTTGTGTGGTTTCCCTTCTCTGTATGTGAAGAGCACGGTCTGTCATTTAAAGGCCTTCACAATTTTAACATCTGGGCTGAATTAAAGAAAGTACACAGCCACAAATAAACTGATAGGCAAGGAGTGTACGGAAGATACTCTTACTGGTGAGAATATTTTCCTCAGTTTTTACTTAGAGCTAAGAAGTGCAATGAGTAATGAACTAGACAATAACACGTAAGCCTGAAACAGCGCTTTTCCAGGTGCAAGAGAGGATGTGACATTGCTGACATTGGTTTTAAAGTGTTTAAATTATAAAGAAAAGGGAACTAGGACCTGGGATGGTGGTTTTGAACTCAAACTAAGGTCAAAGTCCATCATTTCCAAGTATAAAGCAAGTGGAAGCTTTTGGGGATTGCTCTAATTTTAATATAAAGCAATTTTCTACTTTTTGTCCACTTTATACTGGCTTATGCCCCTGTATGCAGTTACACTGATTTGAAATCTGTGTATTTGGTGGTGGTGGTGGTGGGGGGCGCATTATTTAACTACTTTTTATTTTAACTTGATAATATGATCATACGCAATGAGGTCCAATTAATTAGCGGCTGGGCAGTTTTAATACTAATTAGAAAGGTCAGTATATTATTCACATCCCCATGTACTTTGATACACTTCATCTTCTTATATGCCTTATTACAAGGTGCAACGTTATGGGTAGCTATGATGGAACGATTTATTTTCTTGATTTTAAATCTTCAAGCGTTGTCCAAATTTTAAATAATCTTTGCCTACTTTGACAAAGGGAAATGCGATAAACGCTCGTTCTTGCTATTTTTCCTAAGAACATGGAAATTTTAAGGGCAGGTTGGGCCTCAAGTATGGTCCTGGCCTACTTCAAAACCTACCTTTGGATTTTGTGTTTTCTAACCATTCTGCTCTTTAAACTATGTTAGCATTTTTTAAAAGCAACTGGTTCAAGGTCATTTCTTTTTAACTTCTGTGCTTTAGACTTTATATGTACATGAGTTAACATCACGAGTACGTGATTAATTATTCTCTATGTAATTGATCATAATATTCATTTTGTCTAAGTATTTTGGTGGGAGATGACCTTGGGTTCATTAATGGGCCAGGAGAAAGGTGGACTCCTTGGGCTAGATTGATAGGGTCATGGGAAACACTCCCAGCGCCAAGCCACTCCCGTCCCTCTATACAATTTTTTTGAAGAATACATTAAAATTGGGGGAAAAAATCAGTCATGTGTACATGTTTCTTATAGAGACAAAGTCAACTTACCTAAGCATTTTACTCACCAATTTGGCTATCTGCTAAACCTTGGTAAGAATGAGAATTAACATGGGCACTCTTATATTGAAAGGGGAGAGGGAAGGAACTTTTCTGAAGTGTCTTGGTCCTCACTTTGCCAAAACAGTTTAGAATATTCAATTTGAAAACAACTTTGTTTAGACACTCTATGAACTTTGCATGAAAATTTCAAATGCCTGAAATAGAGCCTTTGTGTATGCAAGTTATTAGGGTTTGATTGACATTATCAAAGTTTGATCAGGCAAAAAAACTTAGCACATAGTTTTTTAAAAACGTTTAATGACTCCAACAATACATACTACACATATATTTCCCCGATTTGGGATAGGTTTCTGTTTCTTACAGCAAGAGTCAACTAAAAAATTTCTGGAAGGATTATTCTAATCACTTTTCCATTTTTGATTTTGAGAAAAACATCATTGGTTATACATTATAGCTACGAGGTATTTTTTGGTGTTATTGGGACTCTAATTTGTCCTATGAATATGGACCAAACTAGAATTCTAAGCTGTTAAAAAAAAATACAACATCATTTTTGTGTGTCCAGATAGTTTGATAGACCATTACTACCTCTGAACAAGGTCTCCTTGTTCTAAGACTCTTCAAAAAGGTCTAGAATCGTTAAAACCTTGTATTCAGAAAAGCATTCAGCTTCCAAACTGCAGTCCTAGTATTCAGCTCAGAAAAAGAAATGAAGGCACAAAAAACTGGAGATCGCCATCACATGCATCTGGATTTGAGACGTGGCAATCTTGAGGAAAGTACGTTATCTAGGTATAGAAGGCATGGAAACCCTTTAGAATCCTGTTTTGTTCCCTCAATCAAGAAACATAAAGTTTTATCAGCTGCCTTCTCCTTATCTTGTGGCAAGAATGAGGAGTATTTCTAGGTTTAGAAATGGAAACCTCAATATCCCCTGCACAAATAAATGACAGTTTCCTGATAATTAAACCAGAAAAGTTTATGACTGTCTTCACATGTTGCTTTCTTAAATGCAACATTGATTGGTTTCCATTCAAAAGAAAAACACCTGTTTATTTAATAATACTCGATATTCAGTGTTTCTCACATCCACCTCCTTGTATGGAAGAAAAAGAACAAGTCCATTTTATAAAATTTTGTTGCTGAGATTTTTTTATTGATTCTGTGTCCTCAACTTAACTGTCTTTTGTAAAGTGTTTCTAGCTGCTTCATGCTGTTGGCTTTCTCGGTGCCCTTCTGAACAGGTTTTAAACAAACAAACAAAACTCATTGCCCTTGAGTCGATTCTGACTCACAGCAGCCCTATAGGACAGAGTAGAACTGCCCCATAGGGTTTCCAAGGAGTGGCCCGTGGATTTGAATTGCCATCCGTTTGGTTAGCAGCCAAGCTCTTAAGCACTGTGCCACCAGGGCACCACAACAGGCCTTTACGTGAGCTATATTTGTTCCTGGAAAATGCAGCAGTGCTGTACAGATTTGGTCTAAATATTGAGAGTTCCTTTAAAGGCCAGCTAAGGGAGAAAGGTGGTGTTGCTTCAGCACATTTTTACCACTGATGTAACTTCCTTACTATCTTTTTCTCTTTCCTCATATGAAATATCACATCATTCCTAAGGCTGAGAAACTCAGAGGCTAAAAATGTAAGACTTTCTCTGTGTCTGAGGGAAAGTTTTGTCATTTAAAATAAAATAGCTCCTTACCAAGTAGGACAGCCTTCCTGAATATTTCATTCCTGGGACTGTTTGCATTCTTTCCCAGTGAGCTAGAATGATAGGCACCAAAACCTATTTATAACACCCAACAAGAGCTATTAAACTCTTCTGTTCTGGGTTATGTGACTGAATCTTCCCAACAAGCATGTAAACCTTTGGGGGGAGGTGTGACTCTATGTTAGGTCTGTGAGAACCCAACTCAGAAACAGCATGTGATGTGAAAATGGAAACAGATTGAAACCATACATGGTGAAGGCAAAAAGATACTATTGAGCTGTTACTGAAATATGCTAGGGTTATTTCAGTGCTTGAAGAATAAATAGAACTTGGGGCACTCTGAAAGATAATGTGAAAGCATGTGACAGGACTCTGTGAATATTCCCAGGCAATATCTCTCAGCCAATTATATTTTAACTTTCATTCTGGCTTCAAAAAAAAAATATTATTTCATGCAATAGTGTTTAAGAGCTTTGTGAGTGGACACAGCCTGCCATGCCTATTTAAAGACAAGCAGGAGGTTTCTACCAAACACTGTGTTGCTCAGGATTGTCAAGGATTAAAGCACTGCAGACAACAACGACCCTAACCAACAACAAACCCCTCCAAACAAACACAAGACAACATTGTATATTTCATCCCTAGTGTAAACTACACAGAATCGTATAATGTTTGACCTGGGTAGGACACTAAACTCCTTAGTCCAATCTCTTCTGTAACAGAGGAAGAAAACAAGACACTGAGAATGGAATCCCTTGCCCAATCCCCTAGCCAGTTATTAGAAAACGAAAATTACTTCTCAAGGTTTCCTGTCTCCCAGCCCAAGGGTGCCTTTCATTGGGAAATGGAAATCAGTAGCAAAAGTTACAAGTGGAAAATATGTCTACATGGTATTGGAGCAATGTAATCCATCGGTTGTCCCTAGGACTATTGAGAAGGAGCCCTGGTGGTGCAATGGTTACATGCTCTGCTGCTAACCCAAAGGTTGGCAGTTCGAACCCACTCAGCGACTCCTTGGGAAAAAGACCTATCAATCAGCTTCTGCAAAGATTACAACCTAGAAAACCCTGTAGGGCAGTTCTACTCTGTTACATGGGGTTGCTGCAAGTGGAAAATTGACTCTATGGCACCTAACAACAACAGCAACAGGCCCACTGACGCTATGACGCTGTGACCCCTGTAGCTGTGTAGTAGCCAGAAATAAGTCATGGCATCTTGGTACTGCAAGTAGTAAGGCTCATCTGGTTTAGATAACCCCAGAAGGAACAAATTAGCCGGGCATTTGCAGAAAAAAAAAATTCGTATTCAAGGGAAGACAGTACTGGCACTTTGTAGATTAGAGAAAGATAGAGGTTTAGACAGTCAGGAAAAAAGACTGTTTAAAAGAGATGGTCTTCTCTTTGCATTTTTTGGCTTTATTGTTTTATTTTAAGCATTAAGATGTCCTTTGAATTAAGTAGGCATTTAATGCTATGAGATTTGGCCTGTTTTATATAACTTTTTTTTTTAAACTTACTGAGCTGAAATTGTATATGAGAAATATACTTCCCCTCTGTGAAAGTGTTTGTTTAAATCATTATTTTGAGATTTCAGAAACATATCAGTATGAAAGATGGTGCTTGTTATCAATAGCATCTTTTCTTCATGCCAGGACACAACAACAGAGAGAAACTTCTGTTCCAAAGCAGCACTGGTAAGCCATCAGACCTGCATTAGCAAATCACAAGTATTGAATTTATATGTTTAATATTTATACTTTTTATTGTACTTTAGATAAAGGCTTACAGAACAAACTAGCTTCTCATCAAACAGTTAGTACATATATTGTTTCATGACATTGGTTAACAACCCCATGACATGTCAGTACTCTCCCTTCTTGACCTTGGGTTCCCTATTGCCAGCTTTCCTGTCCCCTCCTGCCTTCTAGTCCTTGCCTCTGGGCTGGTGTGCCCCTTTAGTCTCGTTCTGTCCTATGGATTCGTCTAATCTTTGGCTAAAAGGTAAACCTCTGAAGTGACTTCATTACTGAGTTAAAAGGGTGTCCAGGGGCCGTACTCTCAGGGTTTCTCCAGTCTCTGCCAGGCCAGTAAGTCTGGTCTTTTTTGGAGTTAGAATTTTGTTCTATATTTTTCTCCAGCTCTGTCCGGGACCCTCTGTTGTGATCCCTGTCAGAGCAGTCAGTGGTGGTAGCTGGGCACCATCTGGTTGTACTGGACTCAGTCTGGTGGAGGCTGTGGTAATTGTGGTCTGTTAATCCTTTGGACTAATCTTTCCCTTGTGTCTTTAGTTTTCTTCATTTTCCCTTGCTCCTGAAGGGGTGAGACCAGTGGAGTATCTTAGATGACTACTCACAGGATTTCAAGACCCCAGATGGTACTCAATAAGTAGAATGTAGAACATTTTCTTTATAAACTATCTTATGCCAATTGAGCTAGATGTTTCCTGAGATCATGGTCCCCACAGCCCTCAGCCCAGTAGTTCGGCCCCTAAGAGAGTTTGGATTTGTCCACGGAGGGTCCATGACCTTACCCTGAACAAGTCGTACTGGCTTCCCCAGTATTGTGTACTGTCTTACTCTTCACAAAAGTTAACACTTATCTATTGTCTATTTAGTGTTTTTCCACCCCCATCCCCACTCCCTGTAACCATCAAAGATTGTTTCTTTTCCTGTGTAAACCTTTTCATGAGTTTTTACGGTAGAGGTCTCATACAATATTTGTCCTTTTGTGACTGACTTATTTCACTCAGCATAATGCCCTCTAGATTCATCTGTGTTGTGAGATGTTTCACAGATTCATCATTGTTCTTTATCGTTGCATAATACTCCATTGTGTGTATGTACCATAGTTTATCCATTCATCTGTTGATGGGCATCTAGGTTGTTTCCATCTTTTTGCTATTGTGAACAGTGCTGCAATGAACATGGGTATGCATATGTCTGTTTGTGTGACAGTTCTTATTTCTCAAGGATATATTCCTAGGAATGGGATTACTGGATCATATAGTATTTCTATTTCTAGCTTTCTAAGGAAGCACCATATCATTTTCCAAAATGGTTGTACCATTTTGCATTCCCACCAGCAGTGCATAAGAGTTCCAATCTCCCCACAGCCTCTCCAACATTTTTTATTTTCTGTTTTTTTGATTCCTGCCAGTAATGTCAGGATGAGATGGTATCTAATTGTGGTTTTGGTTTGCATTTCTCTAATGGCTAGTGAATGAGAGCATTTCCTCAAGTTTCTGTTAGCTGTTTGACTGCCTTCTTTGGTGAAGTGTCTGTTCATTTCCTTTGTCCATTTTTTAAATTGGATTATTTGTCTTTTTGTTGTAGAGATGTTGGATTTTCCTATAGATTTTAGAGATTGGACTTTTGTTGGATTTGTAATAGCCAAAATTTTTTTCCCACTCTGTAGGTTTTCTTTTTACTCTTTTGGTGAAGTCATTTGATGAGCATAAGTGTTTAACTTTTAGAAGATCCCGGTTATCTAGCTTATCTTCTGGAGTCTGTATGTTGTTAGTTGTGGTTTATATCCTGTTAATGCCATGTATTAGGGTCTCTAGCATTGATCCTATTTTTTCTTCTATTATCTTTACAGTTTTTGGTTTTATATTTAAGTCTTTGATCCATTTTGAATTAGTTTTTGTATATGGTGTGAGGTGTGGGTCCTGTTTCATTTTTTTTGCATCTGGACATCCAATTCTGCCAGCACCATTTGTTAAAAAAGACTGTCTTTTCCCCATCTGATGGATTTTGGGCCCTTGTTGAAGATCAGGTGATCATAGGTGGATGGATTTACATCTGGGTTCTCAATTCTGTTCCATTGGTCAATGTTTATCTGTCATTGTGCCAATACCAGGCTGTTTTGACTACAGTAGATGTATAGTAGGTTCTGAGGTCAGGTAGTGTGAGTCCTCCTACTTTATTCTTCTTCTTCAATAATTCTTTACTTATCCGGGTCCTCGTCCCCTTCCATATAAAGTTAATGATTGTTTTTTCCATCTCTTTAAAGACTATTGTTGGTATGTGGGTCAGGATTGCATTGTATTTGTAGATTGCTTTGGGTAGAATTGTCATTTTCACAATGTTGAGTCTACCTATCTGTGAACATGGTATGTTTTTCCATTTATGTACATCTCTTTTGGTTCCTTGCAGCAGTGTTTTGTAGTTTTCTTTGTATAGGTCTTTTACATCCCTGGTTAGATTTATTCCTAAATATTTTATTTTTTTTAGGGGCTATTATAAATGATATTGTTTTCCTGATTTCCTTTTCATTGCTGTCTTTGTTGGTGTATAGGAATTCAACTGATTTTTGTATGTTTATCTTGTATCCTGCTACTCTGCTGAATCTTTCTATTAGTTCCAGTAGTTTTCTCATAGAGTCTTTTGGGTTTTCTATATATAGCATCATATCATCTGCAAATAGTGACATTTTTACTTCTTCCTTACCAATTTGGATGCCCTTTATTTCTTGTTCTTGCCTTATCACTCTAGCTAGGACTTCCAGCATAATGTTAAATAGGAGTGATGAGAAAGGACAACCTTGTCTTGTTCCTGTTATCAAGGGGAATGTTTTCAGCCTCTCTCCATTAAGAATAATGTTGGCTGTTGGTTTTGTATAGATGCCCTTTATTATGTTGAGGAATCTCCCTTCTATACCTATTTGATTGAGAGTTTTTATCAGGAATGGGTGTTGGACTTTGTCAAATGCCTTTTATGCATCAATTGAGATGATCATGTGATTCTTTTCATTCCTTTTATTTATGTGGTGGATTTTCTAATGTTGAACCATCCTTGCATACCTGATATAAATCCTACTTTGTCATGGTATATTATTTTTTTGATATGATGCTGAATTCTATTGGCTAGAATTTTGTTGAGAATTTTTGCATCTATATTCATGAAAGATATTGGTCTGTAATTTTCTTTTTTTGTGGTGTCTTTGCCTGGCTTTGGTATCGGGGTTATGCTGGCTTCACAGAATGAATTCGGAAGTATCCCTTCCTTTTCTATGTTCTGAAATAATTTGAGTAGTGCTGGTATAAGCTCTTCTCTGAATGTTTGGTAAAATTCTCCAGTGAAGCCATCTGAGCCAGGGCTTTTTTTGTTGGGAGGTTTTTTTTTTTCTTATTACCTTTTCAATCTTTTCTCTTGTTATGGGTCTGTTCAGATTTTCAACATCACTTTGTGTTAGTTTGGGTAGGTAGTGTGTTTCTAGAAATTTATCCATTTCCTCTAGGTATTCAAATTTGTTGGAGTATAGTTTTTCATATTATTTTGTTATGATCCTTTTTATCTCAGTTTGGTCTGTTGTAATGTCCCCCATTTCATTTCTTATTTGGGTTATTTGTATCCTCTCCTTTCTTTTGTCATTTTGGCCAGTGGTTTGTCAATTTTGTTGATCCTTTCAAAGAACCAACTTTTGGTTCTGTTGATTCTTTCTATTGTTTTTCTATTCTCTATTTCATTTATTTCTGATCTGTTCTTTATTATTTCTTTTCTTCTGGTGGCTTTAGGCTTCTTTTGCTGTTCTCTTTCTATTTGTTGCAGTTGTGTAGCTAATGTTTTGATTTTGTCCCTTTCTTCTTTTTTGATGTGTGCATCTATTGCTATAAATTGACCTTTGATCACTGCCTTTCCTGTGTCCCGAAGATTTTGGTATGATGTGTTTTCATTCTCGTTTGATTCCAGCAATTTTTTAATTCCATTTTGATTTCTTCTATTACCCAGTGGTTTTTAAGCATGATGTTATTTAGTTTCCATGTAATTTTTTTTTCCTTGCTCTTCCTGTTGTTAATTCTACCTTGATGTTGTTGTGATCAGAGAAGATATTTTGTATTATCTCAATGTTTTGGATTTTGTTGAGGGTTGCTTTGTGGCCTAATATGCAGTCTATTCTGGTGAATGTTGCATGTGCATTGGAAAAGAATGTGTACTCTGCAGCTGTTGGTTGAAGTGTTCTACATATGTCTATGCATTCAAGTTGGCTGAGTGTGGCCTTTAAATCTTCTGTATCTTTGCTGAGTTTCTTTCTAGATGCTCTATTCTTTACCGAGAGTTGTATGTTGAAGTCTCCTACTATTATAGTGGAACTGTCAATTTCTCTTTTTAGTGCTGTTAAAGGAGTTTGTTTTATGAATTTTGGAGCCCTGTCCTTGATTGTGTAGGTATTTATTATGGTTATGTCTTTGTGCTGGATCATCCCTTTAATCATGATATAGTATCCTTCTTTGTCTTTTATGGTGGATTTTGTTTTAAAGTCTATTTTATCTGAGATTAGTATTGCCACTCCTGCCCTTTTTTGGTGACTGATTGATGTATATTTTTTCTATCCTTTGATTTTAATAAATTTATGTCTTTGTTTCTGAGGTGTGTCTCTAGTAGACATCGTATTGATGGATCCTGTCTTCTTATCCATTCTGTCACTCTCTGTCTCCTTATGGGTGCATTTAGGACATTTATGTTCATTGTAATTATTGATAGGTGTGAGTTTATTGTTGTCATTTTGAAGTGCTTTTTTTGTGGTGCTGATGATTTCTTTGTTCCTCTTACTCTCCTGTGCTGAATTTCTTTTGTTTGTGGATTTTTTCTTTATTTCTTTTGTTTTTTTAGGTTTTGTTTTTACTGAGACTTTATGTTTTTCTTTTTTATTTTGATGAGTATGTTTGTTAACTTTCTTTGCGATTACCTTGAAATTTACCTTTATCTTCCCAAGTTTGAATGAGTCTATTATTACTTGGTATCATCTTGCCTTCCTCTCCATTTGAAAGTTCTGTACCTACACCATTTATTCCCTCTTTTATTGTTCTGATGTTGTTGTCATTTACAGATTAACCTCTCTGGTTCCCTGTTGTAAATCTTTTGGTTTTGAATAGTCTTTGAGAGTTCATTTCCTAGATTGGTATCTGGCTGTTGCTATCTTGTGTCCTAGATTCAGGTTGTTGTCTGATGTTGTTTGTTCTCAAAACAAAAGACCCCCTTTAGTAATTCTCCTAATTTTGGTTTGGTTTTTACATAGTCCCTTAATTTCTGTTTATCTGAAAATGTCGTAATTTCACCATCATATCTGAACGAGATTTTGCAGGATATATTATTCTTGGTTGGCAGTTTTTTTTCTTTGAAGTTTTATATATGTAATCCCATTGCCTTCTTGCCTGCATGGTTTCTGCCAAGTAATCAGAGGTTAATCTTATTGTTTCCCCTTTATATGTGACTTTTTCTTTTTCTCAAGCTGCTCTCTGGATTCTTTCTTTGCCTTTGGTTTTAGTGAGTGTGATTATGACATGCCTTGTTAATTTTCTTTTGGGGACTATCCTATGTGGGGTTCATTGAGCTTCTTGGATGATCAGCTTTTCATCTTTCATGATATTAAGGAAGTTTTCTGTCAGCAATTTTTCCGTGATACTCTCTGTGTTTTCTGTTTTCTCCTCCTTTTCTGGAACTCCAATCACTCACATATTTTGCTTTTGATTGTATCCCACATAATTCTTAGGGTTTCTTCATTTTTATTTGTTCTTTTTTCTGATTTTTGCTCAAACGGAGTTGTATCCAAGTGTTTGTCTTCAGTTTTTCTGATCCTGTCTTCCACTGTTTCAAATCTATTCCTCAGCCCTTCTACGACACTGTCCATTTCTGAAATCTTGTTTTTTCCCTTTGGATTTCTAATTGCTTTTGCATGATTTCTAATTGTGAGTGGCATTTTGTTCCTGTTTTATTTTCCTGATTTCTTCCATTTTTTGTCTGTATTTTCCATGAATTTGTCTGCCTTCTCCATGAATTTGTCTATTTTTTCCTTATTTTTGTGTGGATTTTGCTTCAATTCTTGGATAGTTCTGAACATTAGAGATTTGAATTCCCTATCAGATAGTTGTAGTGCCTTTTCTTCTACTGGAAGGTCATCTGGTATTTTATTTTGGCTGCCTACGGGAACTATCCTGTCCTGTTTTTTTTATATGTTTTGATATTGTCTGCTGTCTTCTGGACATTCAGTGGTTATTTTCTTTGTTTATTGATCATATAATTGTTTATTTCGTCCTGCTCTTTTGTCTTATTTGGTTATGTCTGAGCAGATGGGCTGTGCATTGTTCATTGTTTGCTCATCTGTGGGCATGATGTTTTTCTCCTCCTTGTCCGATGGGCAGGGCTAGTCGTTCAGCTATGGTGCGGCAGGTCCAGCTGAAGGAGGAGGGGCTGGAATGTGTTGTTTGTGGCACATACTGGGGCCAAGAGGGTGAGCCAGTTGTCACTGCAGGGCAGATTCTAGTATGTCGTGCCTGTGCTGCTTGGGAGTGCAGTCTTCAGCACACTGTGCAGATAGGCAGGAGGGAGGTGGAGGGTGAGGTTAAGATATGTGGAGCTAGGTTGGGTATGGAAAAGAAGAGAGAGAGGAGAAAGAAATAGGAGCAAAAAGGTACTGAGGGAGATTGCCATTGGAGTGGAGAAACAAGAAACCAAGAAATGAAGAAAAACGAAAAGAAAAATAAAAAGTAAAAATAAATAAATAAAAAGTAAAAATAAATGCCCCTAGGGATCAGGTGTGCAGACTGGGGAAATTGTTCCCAAGCCCCGCAGTACAGCTGCTAGAAGTGATGAAGGTGATACACAGTGCCAGGTATTCAGGAGACAGGAAATGAAGTTAAGTAGAAAGAGATGAGAAACTGAGAAATGAAAGATAAAAAGGAAAAAAAAAGAGAGAAAACAAACAAGAAAAAGCCTCCAGGGATCCCACTAGCGTGGCCGTGCAGACTGGGGAAGCAGTTCCCCAGCTGAATGGTGCTTCACAGCCTGTCAAGAAGAAGCAAAGATGGCACACAGTGTCAGGTGTTACAGAAAGGAGGGGGTGGAGGTGAGAGGTGGGGAAGAAACCAAAAGATGCTGAAAAAAGCAACACTAGCAACAAAGATATACAGTGAAGAAACTGGCCAGTGTGGGTGGGGTGAATCCACGAGGTATAGAATCGGTGCCTCCTGTGCCACGGTCACGACTTGTTGAGAAGTGGCAGACTGGCCTGCTGGGAAGAAGTGAATTGGCCCTCTGGAAGGCTGGGAATCATCCTGCCGGGAAGCCAAGGATTGGCCAGCGGGAAAGCAGTAAAGGTCGAGCAGGGGGAGGGAGGGTGTGGGGTGAGAAAGCATGTCTCACTGGTTACCTGCTCTGTCTCCTGCTGGGAGCTCCTTGAATCTGCTTTCCCGTACTGCCTGTCTACCGATCTCCAAGAGGAGTCCAAGATGGTGGATCTGTGCTGCGATAGCTGACAGGGGACCTCTGCTCATAACTCTCCTTGCTCTTTGTTCTCTGTCAGTTTCTTATTCCATTTGGTGCTTGGTTGGGTTCTCTATCTCTTCATTTGATGCTTAGAGTTCGGGATAGACATTTGTCTCTGTTTTATTTAGTTTTTTGAGTCTTTGCTGTGGAGGGACAGCATGGTGCTTCTTTCTATAGTGCCATGTTGGCTCCGCCTCTGTTTGATATTTTTTAATGAATACATTGGAGAATCTTTCCTAAGCTCACCTTTTCAATACCTTAATATTAGTAAACAGCTTCAGAATGAAGGAGAAAGGAAAATCTAGATCAACCTTGCAATTTTCTGCGTTTTTATCTTGGCAGATTTTTGTGTGACTCTAATGAAATAATATACATAAAAGTGCTTTGGTAAACTTTACAATACTATAATATTAAAGATATTTTAAAAATGGTTTTACTTTAAACATCAATTCAAGGGAGTTGGTTTTAATTGATAGTGTTAAGATATACAAATGGATAAATATACATCAGAAAATTATAATAATGTTACTTGTATTACTTTAGCCAGGCACCAACCTCAGTATACGCACTGATAATCTCACATGATCTTCTCAACTTTATAAGAGGAGTTACTATTATTATTATTATCCCTATTTTTGAAAGTGAAAATTAAGGCTTGAAAAGGTCAGACAACTAGTAACTGGCAGAGCCACAGGTCTTTATGACCCCAGAATGCATGCTTTTGACCATTAGGCTCTATTGCCTGAAATAAAACTGATACTTTTTATTGTACCATAAAAACAGTAGATATCCTTATAACTCTACTGGATGTGTGCTAAGCTTATCAGATTTTATTTTATTTTTGTGAGAGGGAATGAAAAATCTTGGAAGACTTAAACTATCCTTTGTTCTTTATGAAGACAGCCCAGAACAAAGTTGGCTGTCAGTAACTTACAAGCATCAGTGATTCATGTGGAAGTCTATTATCTTTGATGGCAGAAAGAGCGCTGGGCTTGGAGCCCAGAGACAGGAATCTGCTGTGTCCTGGCTGTGAGATGTATGTAAACAATATTATTGGAATATATGGCTGACAATTCATTTCTAGCTCTGAAATTATTTGATTCTCTTACAAAGCCTTCCATTTAAAGACCTGGTCTTTTAAATAAAAAGACATATATGACTCAAATCACAGAAGAAGATAATAGTATCAATATATACTTATAATCACACTTAAAGAGTACCATGCTCCATTTAAATATCAGAAAAGCAGTAACAGCGCATTAATATTAAAATTACTGAAGTTAAATGTTAAAGAAAAATACAGTAATGGGTAATATGAGGTGCTCTGATTATTGTCAGCTTGATGTAAGGAAGAGGCTTACCAAATGGAGAAAGCATACATGGTATGCTTTTTGGAATAGAGTCAAAATAGGTGATTTGAGCATATCTCTTCCACTGTTGTTATATTCCATCAAGTCGATTTCGACTTATAGCGACCCTATATGACAGAGGAGAACTGCCCGATAGGGTTTCCTAGGCTGAAAGTTTTACAGGAGAAGGTTGCCAGGTCTTTTATCCTGTGGAGAAGCTGGTGGGTTTGAACCTCCAACCTTTGGGTTAGCAGCTGAGTGCTTAATGATTGCACCACCAGTGCTCCTCTCTCTTCCATAGATGTTTCCTAATGACAGCTTTGGAAGTCCCTGGGTGGTGCAAATGATTAGCACACTCATCTGCCAACTGAGAGGTTGGAGATTTGAGTCCACCCAGAGGCACCTCAGAAGAAAGGCCTGGTGATCTACTTCCAAGAAATCACCGTTGAAAGCTATGTGGAGCACAGTTCTACTCTGACACACATGGTGTTGCCATGAGTCATAATTGACTCAGTGATAACTGATAATGACAGCTTTAGCAGGTGCTGAAGCTGTGGAAATTGTTCAATAGGTTCAATTGTACTTTATGCTGAAAGTGTTCTTCTCTCGAAAGTTGTTTTGAACTTCTACTCAATTTTTCTGACTTCAGATTTCACAACTTCTTTTTATTTTTCTATCATTTTTATCCTCATTTATAGTTATAGAAATTGAGCACAAAGGGATGAGTTATTTATCCATGGTCACTGAGTAAGTGGCAGAACTGAAACAAGAATCTCAATATGCACATTGCTACTAAAGAGCACAAAGATAACAAGACACCCTTTTCATTGAAATATTTTAATTTAACACAATGAGAATGAGTTGTGTAGACATGATACTTGAAACTTACCATTTACTGGTTCAATTCCCGCATGGGCCAATTGCAAGTATTTTTGTTTGTGGACAAGGGGTTTGCCCAGCATCCCTCTTCTTATTCATAAGACAACTTGAGGTTACAAAATATCATTCAAAAAAAAAAAAAAAAAAACCAAAAAGCCCTAACCAAACTCATTGCTGTCTTGTCAGTTCCTATATGACAGACTAGAACTTCCCCATAAGGTTTCCAAGGCTGTAATGTTTATGGAAAGGAGCCCTGGTGGTTCAGTGGTTAAAGTGCTCAGCTGCTAACCAGAAGGTCAGTGGTTTGAACCCACTGGTCTCTCTGTAGGAGAAAGATGTGGCAATCTGCTTCTGTAAAGATTACAGCCTTGGAAACCCTATAGGGCAGTTCTACTCTGTCATATAGGGTCACTATGAGTCAGAATTGACTTGATAGCAGTGGGTAATGTTTATGAAAGTAGATTGTCACATCTTTGTCCTGCAAAGTAGCTGGTAGATTTGAACTGCCAACCTTTTGGTTAGCAGCTGAGGCTTAAGCACTGTGCCACCAGGGCCCCTCCAAAATATCATCACTGCTGAAAAATATAAGGGTCAGTAACATTAATTTATAAATGAAGAATACCATCTCCACACAGAACACACAAACATACACACATAAAAAGTAAATTTTCTCAAAAAATCTAGGTCTTTCTTACATCTTTAGACCTCGTGATGGTTAAGGTTATGTGTCATCTTGGCTAGGCCATGATTCTCAGTGGTTTGGCAGATGTTATGTAACCATCCTCCATTTTGTGATCTGATGTGAGCAGCCAATCAGTTAAAAGGCCAATCAGCTGAAAGCCAATCAGTTGAAAGCCAATCAGCTTCCTTGTGGGTGTATTCCAATGTATATGAATGTTCTGGCAAAGCTCTTGGTGGATCCAGCATCTGGCTTGTCATCCTCTGATCTCCAGTTCTTGAGATGTGAACCAGCAGCCTTCCATCTGACCAGCCAATTTGGGGCTCGTCAGCCCCTGCAAACATTCAAGTCAGGAGAAGCCTCCAGACTAACGCCTGACCTAGCCTCCACAACTGTGTGAGCCATTTCCTTGACATAATTCCTTCTCTCTCTCTCTAATATATATATATGCCTCACTGGTTTTGCTTCTCTAGAGAATCCAGCCTAGGACATTTGGTAGCAAAAGTAGGGTGCTGCTCTAACAGATACCTAAAATGTGAAAGCAGTTTTGGAATTGGGTAATGGGTAGAGGCTAGAAGAGTTTTAAATTGCCCAATAGTAAAAGCCTAGATTGCCTCGAAGAGACTGTTGGTAGAATTATGGACATCAAAGGCAATTCTGGCAAGGGCTCAGGAGGAAGTGAGGAGAGCTATAGGGAAAATTTCTATCATCTTAGAGAATATATACGGCACCAGCAAAAGAATGTTGCTAGAAATGTGAATGTTAAATGTGTTTCTGGCTAGGCTTTAAAAGAAAATGATGAACATGTGATTGGACAATGGAGGAAGGGTAATGCTTTTTATGCAGTAGCAAAAAACTTGTCTGAATTATGTTTAAATATTTGGAGGAAGGTAGAACTTGTAAGTGATGAACTCGGATATCTAGCTGATGAAATTTCTAAGCAAGATCTTAAGAGATCTCATGGTTTCCCCTTGCTGCTTATAGCAAAATACGAAAGAAAAGAGATGGACTGAAAAATGAACCACAAAAAATGAAAACAGAACTTAAAGATTTGGAAAATTCTGTTGTACAAACTAAGGACATGTGTCCTATACTGTTCACCAAAGATGTGGCTATATGATATTTTGTTAAAGAGATTAAGCCTGTGACTGATGGATCTAACCAACTACCACAGGAAAAAAAACCCATCAGCTTACACTGAAGGGGAGAGAGTAAGAACAAAAGGAAAGAATGCTGCCTGTCTCTTGGAATTCTATAGGCAGGAAACAGGCCAAAGGAGCTACATCTCTTGTCCTTCAAGAAAAGAAGAGGACCATCCCTGGAGCAGCACAGAAATCAGCAGAACTGTTAAAAGGAACACAGGATACAGGGCCTTCTCAGTTTCAAAGGGTGAGGCCATAGTCTCCTGGATCTCAAAGGGTGGGGCCACAGCCTCCAAGGTTTCAAAGAGTTGGATCTTTCCCAACTCAGTTTGGAATGTGGGGCTACCATTAAGGTGTGCCGGGGAGATGGGGTTGCCACCCAAAGCAGAGGGGGTGGGGCTGCTATGCCCAAGGGGCAGAAGAATGGCTCCTTCTGGGACTGAGGGTGTGGGGCCACCATTCAAATGGACTAGGAGAATGGGGCCACTCAAAGCAGAGGGAGCAGATTTGCCATCCCAATGGACTTGGAAGGTAGAGCTGAATCCTGGGGCTGAAGGGCCTCTACCTCACAATCCAGAGGGTGTGGGCCACACCCAGAGTATGGAGGGCAGGGCCATTGCCCAGATGGTCTCAGAGAACAGAGGATTGTTTTCAAGCCATGAGAGCTAATGTAAATTGTTCTGTTGGGTTTTGGTGCTTGGTGCCCGTTATCCCTTCTTTCCACCCAATTTCTCCCATTTATAATGGAAATGTCTACCTTGTGCCTGTTCTACCATTATACTTTGGAAACAGATAACTTGTAATCTAGATTTCACAGGTTCACAGATGAAGAGGAATTTTGCCTCAGGATGGAATATGCCTAAAGTCTCACCCATATTTGATTTAGATAATTCGGAAGATGAGCTTTTAGACTTGGAGTTGATTTAAGACTTTTGGAATGATGTGATGCGGTTAATATGTTTTCATGAGGCAAGGACGTGAATTTGGGGGGGAGGGGCAAAGGGTGGAATGTTATGGATTGAATTGCGTCACCCCAAAATATATGTTTTAAATCCTAACCCCTATACCTGTGGTTATAATCCCATTTGGCCATGGGTTATCTTTTGTACATTAATGAGGCAGGATTAGTGTAGGGTGTATATTGAGTCAATCTCTTCTGAGCTATGAAAGAGATTAAGCAAACCAGCAGAACAGAGATGGGGTAAGATAGATGCCAAGACACAAGGAGATAGCCAAGAAACCAAGAAGCAGAAGCTGAAGAGACGAGGACTTTTCTCCAGAGCCGACAGAAAGAGAAAGCCTTCCTGTAGAGGCGGCACCCTGAATTTGGACTTCTAGCCTCCTAAACTATGAGAAAATAAATTTCTGTTTGTTACAGCCACCCACCTGTGGTATTTCTGTTATAGCAGCACCAGATAACTAAGGCAGACCTCAATCTGATAAAAGTGTTTTAGGATATCTCCTGCTAAAGTAAAAACCAACTGAGTTGGGAAATTCCTGATTCTTTTTGCAAAATGAAAATCTTGTGACTGTGCTTAGAAGACAGTTTTTCTAGTATTAATGCCATGTGCAATTTTGCTATCAGGTGTCACATTACACCTCAGGAGATCCCTCCCTTTCAGCCAGCAGCAATCTCTTAATTGTGGAAACTTGTTCTGCACTGCTGAGTCTTTCCTACAAAGAAAACTCAGAGTTGGTTTGCAAATAACGATAATATTGTGTGGATATTGTCCTGGATGTCACTCACCAAGAATTCTGCACACATTTCATTTTTAGGACGGGAAATTTCTATTTAGTCTATGGCTTTATGTGTGACTGTGAGCCAGTTTCTTATTCAGTAGCTGATGATGGCATATTTTTTCTATCTTGATTATTTTCTTGAGGTGTCTAGCCATCCTGTTTAGGCTTTGCTGCTGGCAGGTGGGTCCCATCAGCATCCACATGATGCAGGGATTGAAATGCTACATAAATGCCTGGCCAAGGAGGTCAGAGTAACTTTCTTCTTCTGCAAATATTTGTAAGGTACAAGACCTCAAAACCATATCCACGTGCCTTTGTAGACATCCCTGTAAAATATTTTCCCCCATAGGGGATCCCTGCCACACTACCCTCAAGCATTTTAATAAATATGAATTTCTCTTCACATCTGACACTAATTCTGCCCATTTTAGATTAATATTACTCAAAGAAGAATTATTTTGGCCTATAAATAGTGAAATTGGGAAACGCACAAGAATAAATTTATCACAGGAGAGACCTTCACATAAGCTTTTTTCTCTCTTATTACCTATATCCCATAAGAAATCCTTCATATGCAAGTGTGAAGACTTGTCATGTAGCAGATAATATTTTAAATAGGATTTGGTTAGTTCAATTTATAAAGTTGTTAGCTACCATTGAGACAGCCCCTGACTCATGTTGACTTCATGCACAATGGAATGAAATGCTGCCTGGCCTAACTCAGACTGTTGTGATCCATAGGGATCACAGATGTTCAGATGCAAATTACTAGGCCTTTCTTCCTAGTTTGTCTTAGCCTGGAAGCACTGCTGAACAATGTTCAGCATCATTGTTGTTGTTTTAGGTGCCATTGAGTCAGCTCTGACTCATAGTGATCCAATGTATAACAGAATGAAACGTTACCCAGTCCCAGGCCATCATCACAGTAGTAAGTATGTTTGATTTCATTGTTGCAGCCACTGTGACAATCCATCTCATTGAGGGTCTTCCTGTTTTTTGCTGACTTTCTACTTTACCAAGCATGATGTCCTTCTCCAGGGATAGTCCCTCCTGATAACAAGTCCAAAGTAAGTGAGACAAAGTCTCGCTATCCTTGATTCTAAGGAGCATTCTGGCTGTACTTCCTCCATGACAGATTTGTTCATTCTTCTGGCAGTCCCTGGTATATTCAATATTCTTTGACAACACCGTAATTCAAATGCGTCAATTCTTCTTCGGTCTTCCTTTTTTATTGTCCAGTTTTTGCAAGCATATGAGGCAAATGAAAATAAAATCGCTGGGGTCAGGTGTACTTTAGTTCTCAAGATGACATCTTTATCTTTGCTTTTTAACATTTCAAAGAGATCTTTTGCAGCAGATTTGCCCAGTGCAATAAGTCATTTGATTTCTTGACTACTACTACCATGGGGATTGATTTTAATTCAAGTAAAATGAAATCCTTGACAACTTTAATATTTTCTTCATTTATCACGATGTTGCTTGTTGGTCCAGTTGTAAGGTTTTTTTCTCTCTCTTTTTTTTTTTTGTCTGAATATTAGTTTGTTTTTTATTGTGCTTTAAGTGAAAGTTTACAATTCAAGTTAGTCTCTCATACAAAAATGTATGCATACATTGTTACGTGACCCTAGTTGCTCTCCCTATACTGTGACAGCATACTCCTCCTTTTCACTCCAGATTTCCTGTGTCCATTCAACAGCTCCTGACCCTCTCTGCCGTCTCATCTCACCTCCGGACAGGAGCTTCCCATTTAGTCTCATGTATCTACTTGAGCTAAGAAGCACACTCTTCATGAGTATCATTTTATGTCCCATAGTCCAGTCTAATCTTTGTCTGAAGAGGTGGCCTTGGGAATGATTTTAGTTTTGGGCTAACAGAGAGTCGGGGCCCATGTCTTCCAAGGTCCCTCCAGTCTCAGTCAAACCATTAAGTCTAGTCTTTTTACTAGAATTTGAGTTCTGCACTTCACTTTTCTCTTGCTCCATCAGGGACTCTCTGTTGTGTTCCCTGTCAGGGTAGTCATTGTGGTAGCCGGGCACCATCTAGTTCTTCTGGTCTCAGGCTGATGAAGTCTCTGGTTTTTGTGGCCCTGTCTGTCTCTTGGGTTAATACTTTCCTTGTGTCTTTGGTGTTCTTCATTCTCCTTTGCTCCAGGTGGGTTGAAACTTTTTTTTTTTTAATGTTTAGGTGTAATCCATACTGAAGACTGTAGCCTTTGATCGTCATCAGTTAATGCTTCAAGTTGTCTTCACTTTCAGCAAGTAAGGTTGTGTCATCTGCATATTTCAGATTGTTAATTAGTCTCCAATCTTGATGTTGCATTCTTCATATAGTCAAGTTTGTTGGATTAATTACTCAGCATGTATACTGAATACAACACAACCCTGACACACACCGTTTCTGACTCTAGACCACTCAGTACCCCTTGTTCCGTTCTTGATTTGCATACAGCTTCCTCATGAGCAAATTAAGTGGTCTAAAATGCCCATTTTTCACAGTGTTATCCATAATTTGTTATGATCTGCACAGTCATGTTGCATCATAGCAACAGGCAAGCATCCACTGACAGATGAGTGTTGACAATGAGGGTATTGGTCAGGAATCAAACCTGGGTCTCCTGTATGGACGGCCAGAATTCTACCACTGAACCACCACTGCTGACTCATTTATAAAGTAGCCAAACTTAATCATCCTTCAAAAAAATCCACGTACCGTTAACTGCACCAAACATTATCAATAGGAGATATATACACGAATTTACCATAATTTGTGCCCCCCAACTGTCAGGTTTCTCTGAAGACCTAAGCAGCTCCTTTCCAAGGAGTCCATTGTTGAGTACCAAGATTCAGAGAGCTTGTTATATTTTACTTTCTTTTATCCCCTATACAGAGTGGTGAAATCACAAAAACAAAGCAAGGTTAGGATAGAGCCCAGGGGGAAAAAATGAGCCTGAAGAAAGAAGGGCATCCTGTTCTATCTCATGCTACTGGTATAGTAGGAAAAAGACTCAAAGACTTCCACTTCTTACCATAATAAAGTATCTGTTACTAAACTTGCTTTCTGACTATAATCCAGTTGCTGTTGAGTCTGTTCCAACTTGTGGCAACCCCATGTCTGTCAGAGAAGAATTGCACTCCATAGGGTTTTCAATGGCTGTGAACTTTTGAAGTAGATTGCCAGGCTTTTCTTCTGAGGTACCTCTGGTGGGTTCGAACTACCAACCTTTTGGTTCGTAGTCGAGCACTTAGCCATTTGTGCCACCCAGGGACTTTTTAACCAACTATAAAATTGGACAATAGATATGAGGCAACTGATTTCATACATTGGACAACAGGCAGCGTAGAACTGTGATAGTTGAGAGAAGGGAAATGTATGAGGCAAGCCCCTAAATACACCCTACCTTGTGGCCTGGGGCACTTTTCCTACCATGGAATAGGGAGGTAGAGCCCAAACAGAGTGACAGTATTGCTCAGCTGAGGAGGCAGAGATCAGAGTTCTGGATTGCTGAAGAGGCTAAATTTGCAGAAAAGGATATCAGAAACAAGTGAACTGTGTGTGTGTGAGGTGGAGCTGGGGGAGTAGGTGAATAAATTTGCATGGAGCTTTACTCTGGGTCCTTGACCAAGAGCTGAGCATTGTATGTAAGACCTAGTGGAAGGTGAACTTGAGGGGCTGAGAATAAAATGAAGATACCAGAAGTCATTCAGTGCTGGGGACCATTGGAGTTTCAACCCAGACAGGGTGGAAAGACCTTGCTGAGTACCTTGAGCATTTAGTTGAGATCCTAGAAAAGCCACACATATGAGTAAGAACCACACACCAGGGGGAGGGACTCCCTCTTAGAGTAAGAACCAAATCAAAATAGACTACAAAGAATAAAACAAAGCCTGAGAGGAGCAAAAGAATCTTCCAGTAATTTAATTACCTGCTGGAATAAAATGTAATCCCATTTAAAGGAGGACAACATAGTCCAGCCTCCCTACAATGTAACATTCACATATCCAGAATACAAAAATTTACTTGATATGCAAAGAAACAAGAAAATGTGACCCATAAACAAGAAAAGATGCATAAAGTCAAAAAAGACACTGAGATTGTTCAGATAACTTTAAACAGAACATTAAAGCAACTATTATAGACATGTTTGAGGCCTTGAATGAAAATATGACCATAATGAGTGAGCACATGGGAAATCTCAGAAGAAAAAAAAGAATCAATGAAAAAGAACCAAATGGAAATTCTAGAGTTAAAAAGCACCATATTTGAAATGAAATATTAACAATAGATCAAGTTGAAAGAAAAATAATAAATTTGAAGACAGATCAAGAAAAAATATGCAATCTGAAGAGAGGGGGGAAAAATAAATTAAACACAGACTCCATGACCTGTGGAACTATATTAAGCATCTATAAAGGAGAGTAAATGGGGAAAAAAAATTATTTGAAGAAATAATGGCTGAAAAGTTCCTAAATTTGGTAAAAACTATATATCCCAGATCTGGTAAAAACATATATCCAAGGAGTCAAACACAAACAAGATAAATATAGAATCTAGCCACATTATAATCAAACTGCTAAAAAAAAACCCACAGGTATGTAAATCTTACATGAAAAAGTCTAGGGTACCTAATTTTGGGAAGACTGAGTGGATTTTGCAGCAAATCCATGGAAAAGGAAGTGACTGTGTTCTAAAGAGAAAAATTAGGCCTCAAAGAGAAAAGAGGGAAATTTATTCAGGCCAATGCTAACATTTTGCCTTATTTACTTCAACTTTTTTTTAAGACAAAGAAAAAAAAAAAAACTGGCTCCTTGTGTATGCGTTACACTCTTTGGTACACGTTTGTGCTGCTCACCAGTATTTCTGATCGTTTTTTTTCCAGTACATGTAGGATTGCACTTCACTGCCCTCTTAGGTTTAGGCATGGCCTGATAAATGGTTTTAGTCAATAAAATGTGAGTAGAGTTGGCATGTGTCTCTTTCGTGTAGAAAAATTGAATTGCCAATGTAAGACTTTCCAAAGTTTTCTTACTTTGCTGCTGTGGTATCAGAATGACATATTGATGTGGAGGTGAAATGTTCTCCATCACATGGAGAAAAGTTGCTCCAGGGGGTGAGGTTGTTTTTTCAGTAACCTAACCTAGCCTATCCTGACTAAAATATCCTCTCTCACCCACAGGAAATCGCTGCCCTAAAGTTGGTGTCTATAAATGTATTTCCATCAGTGTTTTACCACCAATTACTATTTATATCTATCTATAAGTCAGGTAAGGTGTGTATCAGGGTTATATCCTTTCACCATACTTATTCCATCTGTATGCTGAGCAAATAATCCAAGAAGCTGGACTATATGAAGAATGGGCATTGGGATTGGCAGAAGACTCATTAACAACCTGTGTTATGCAGATGACACAACCTTGCTTGCTGAAAGTGAAGAGGATTTGAAGCACTTACTGATGGAGATCAAAGACTACAGCCTTCAGTATGGTTTACACCTCAACATAAAGAAAACAAAAATTCTCACAACTGAACCAATAAGCAATATCATGATAAACGGACAAAAGATTGAAGTTGTCAAGGATTTCATTTTACTTGGATCCACAATCAACATCGATGAAAGCAGCGGTCAAGAAATCAAATGACTTATTGCATTGGGCAAATCTGCCACAAAAGACTTCTTTAAAGTGTTAAAAAGCAAAGAAGTCACAGTAAGGACTAAGGTGTGCATGACCCAAGCCATGGTGTTTTCAGTAGCCTCAAATGCATGCAAAAGCTGGGCAATGAATAAGGAGGATAGAAGGAGAATTGATGCCTTTGAATTATGGTGTTGGAGAAGAATATTGAATATACCATAGACTGCCAAAAGAAAGAACAAATCTGGCTTTGAAGAAGTACAGCCAGAATGCTCATTAGAAGCAAGGATGGCAAGACTTGTCTTTTGTGTGTGTTGTGGATTATCTTTTTCTTATTTATAAGAATTCTTCATATATTCTGAATACTAATCTTTGACATGTGTATATATTGCATACCACTACATACTATCTCTAGCTTTTCTTTTTTTGTACCAATCTCTAGCTTTTCTTTCATTATTTTTCTTGTTCTCTTTGTAGTATAGAATATTTTCTTAAATTTTATTTTTGACATATTTATCAATCCCTTTCTTTATGGTTTTTATTTTTTTAAGTCTTATTTAAGAAATTATTCCTTACCCTGACATAATAAAGGTATTAGTTTATATTTTCTTCCAACATTTCTCAAGCTTTTTTATTTTAGATTTTACCCCATAAGAATTTAATCTATTTGGGATTTAGTTTATACTTCCTATGACAGAGGGATATACCTTCATTTCATTCCAGGTGGATTGTCAAGTGTCTCATCATTTTCTCACACATTTTCAAAGCCATCACTGTCATATGTGATATTTCCATATTTGTGTACCTCTGCTCCTGCATTGTTTATTATTTCATTTTTCTAATTATCTTTGCCTGTGCCACTATCACAATTTTTTTCCTAGAATGTTTTAATTACCTCATATTTGTGATATAATTGGTGAGTAGCTCCACCCAGGCTTGTTAGCTGCTCTTTTATACTACTTTTAAGAGTAGATTGCCAAGATCAAGAAAAAGTCCCTTGGGATTTTGATTGGAATTGCTTTATTTATAGACTGATTTGGAGATATTTCCATTTTTGCAATATTGAGCATTTTTATTTCTGAACATTTCATTTCTTTTATCTCTTTTATGATTTATTAGTTAAACCCATTTGCATTTATTGTGCTTACTGATTTACAACATCTTATTTTGATTTTAGTTCCATAAATTTTTCTTTATTTTTTCCTCTTTTTTTTTTTTGCATTTTGTTTGATTGAAAACTTCTTTAATTTCCTTTATTTTCTTTGCTGATTCAGAGGCTATAGATTATTTCTTGTCATTAAAATGGTATGCTACTTATTTAAGTATACATTTTTCTAGCAAAATTCAAACTTATTAAACATTTCTATACTTCTCCCACACATAATATGGTTTTCAATATGCTTTAACTATTTGCAGAACAGACACTCTCATATCATCGTTATTAACTATTGTATAGACTTTCATCTATCAGTTTGAAAGTAGTAAATACCCTCCAGCTTTTATGATCTAATATATTTTTTAATTTGCTCTTATTCTTGAATGACAGTTTAATTAAGTATAGAGTTCTAATAAAAAGTTACTTAACTTCAGCACCTGGAAGATATTACTCACTGAGTTCTATAATCTATTGTTGCTAAGATTTGTTCTGTCATTCTGTGTGTTGTTCATTTATGGTTAATCTATATTTTCTCTCTGTCTTTTTTAAGATTTTGATCTTTATCCTTGATGCACTGTATGTAGTTTCCTTGCAGTGTATCTAGATGTCAATTTATTTCTTTTCTTCCTACATTTTACTTGTTATACACTTTCAATCTCAGAACTCATGTCTTTCTTTAGTTCTGGAAAAATTCTCCATCAATAACCCTTTAGTCAGTAATCTCAGTTCTTGTATCAACAACTCATTGATTCGTTCATGTTCTCTACAAGGACCGGAAATCAGTAATCTTAGGTCTCATATCCACAATCCATTTATTAATGTTTTTTCCAAGCATGTAACTATGATAAATTTAGAACACAATTCATTATTCCTTAGGGATCTCTCTCAATCTGAGAATAAACATGCTCTCATGTTATCACCATTTGTAGTAAATTGTTATAATAATATCTCTGATGAATGATCTCTCTCATATCCATGCCCTTATATAATTCCTTCAAACATTCATTCTGGGCTTAGATACATGACTTACTTTGTCCAATGGGACATCAACAAATGTGACATAAGCAGAGGCTTTATACATGCTTGTGCATTGGGGCTGGTCCTCTTGAAACCCTGAAATCACCATGTTATGAGGATTCATGCTCTCCTTGAGATGATCCCAGCCAGTCCTCTAGCTGAATCCAGCCATAGGCAAAAACACTGGAAGAACCACCAATGCAAACTCAGACATATGAGAAATAGCAAATCCTTATTGTTTTAAGCCACTGAGTTTTGAAGTGGTTTGTTATACAGCAATAGTTAACTAACAGAATGTCTGATTTTTTAAAGCCCCTCCATCAACAAAAAATTTGTTCTAAATTATGTACACATTTGTATGCCTAGTTGAAATGATAGCGTACAAAACAAGCTTTTCAGTCCTTTGTTCCTTTCGTTTAGTCATTCCCAGAATAAAGTCATAGCACTCTGGGGTACAATTAGTCATATTTACAGAAGTTGTATAGGATGTCAATGGTCTCAATGTGAAAATAAAATCATATCAAATATGTGACTAAATAGCTTTTTTATGGCTGAAAGAGAAACTAAGATTGTGTCTTTGTGGGTGGAAGAATGTCAATCTGAGAATGCCAAAGCCCTGCAAAAAACAACAGCCAGATGTGGGTAGGTGAGTGGAAGCTGTGAATCATGACTATTGTCATGATTTTTCATTCCCTAAGGAATGAAGTTCAATATTACATAGAAAAGACACATGGTTGCCTTTCGCATTTACACAAAGGGCTTCCAAGCCATACTTCCTTGGAAGTCATGTGGCTAACCCAAAAATTCAAACTTCAAGTTAGTCATTTGTTGGCGATAAATGGGCAGAGTGAATTTCACAATCTAGAAGTTACTAGTCTCCTGACGGAGTTTAGACAGAACAACTGCAAAACTTTCCAAGTTGCCTTAAGGGCATAGATGACTACTTAAAAGGAGATCACATCCTCATATTTTACTGACACTGTGTCTACTCCTCTTTGGTTTAAGATTAGTACAATTTGAGGCTAAAAACTATGCTAAGGAAACTGAGTTAATTTAATCAGGACTGATAAAGAGAGGAGTAAAATTTACTGAGAAACTTGGTAATTTCCTAAGAACTTGATTAGGGAGTTTAGAAGCTAAGCTAATTGTTATGTCCACTGCAGCCAAAAGGCTCTTTGTTTTTAAGAAATACTTTTACATGAAAACTTAAATTAGGAAAATAAAGATTATTTTCCTAACACATTCATAGAAACCAGTTAAAGCAATATAAGAGATTTAAGAGGAATTGGGCACACATTCTGCAGAATTCATATCCTTGTAATCAAAAGGTAAATGCTACTACCCTCATATACTCACAGGGTAAATTCAGCCATGGTTCTCTTCACCTCTAACAAAATTAGTCAGAATTTGAAGAGACTGCCAGGACATATGATGGGGGAAGCCATTGTTTGCTCTGAAGCAAGTATTGGTTTTCACTTTGATAGATTTCTAAGCGATAAGATTTTGAATGATTTAAATATTTTAGGCCTATTTACCAACTATACATGTGGTCCTCACTGGATGGAAAACACGTGAATCAAACCGAGTACATCTGTGGAAAGACGATGGAAAAGCTCAACATCATCAGTCAGAACAAGACCATCACTTGCTCATATTCAAGTTCAAGTTAAAGCTGAAAAAAGTTAAAACAAGTCTGTGAGAGCTAAAATATAGCCTTGAGTATATCCCACCTGAATTTAGAGACCATCTCAAGAGTAAATTTGAACACTAATGACCAACGACCAGACGAATTGTCGGATGACATCCAGGACATCATACATGAAGAAAGAAAAAGGTCATAAAAAGACAGGAAAGAAAGAAAAGACCAAAATGGATGTCAGAGGAGACTCTGAAACTTGCCCTTGAATGCAGAGTAGCTAAAATGAATGGAAGAAATGATAATGTAAAAGAGCTTAACAGAAGATTTCAAAGGGCAGCTCAAGAAGACAAAGCAAAGTATTATAATGAAATGTGCAAAGACCTGGAGTTAGAAAATCAAAAGGGAAGAACACGCTCCGCATTTCTCAAGTTGAAAGAACTGAAGAAAAAACTCAAGACTCTAGTTGCAATTTCGGAGGATTCTGTGGGCAAAATATTGAACGATGCAGGAAGCATCAAAAGAAGATGGAAGGAATACACAGAGTCACTGTACAAAAATAATTGGTTGATGTTCAACCATTTCAGGAGGTAGCATATGATTAAGAACTGATGGTATTGAAGGAAGAAGTCCAGGCTGCACTGGAGGCATTGGGAAAAACAAGGCACCAGGAATTGACAGAATACCAATCGAAATGTTTCAACAAACGGATGCAGCACTAGAGATGTTCACTCATCTATGCCAAGAAATTTGGAAGACAGCTACCTGGCCAACTGACTGGAAGAGATCCATATTTGTGCCCATTAAAAAGAAAGGTCATCCAATAAAATTTAGAAATTTTCAAACAGTATCATTAATATCACCCTCAAGTAAAATTATGCTGAAGATAACTCAAAAAGGGCTGCAGCAGTACATTGACAGGGAACTGCCAGAAATTCAAGCTGGATTCAGAAGAGGACGTGGAATGAGGGATATCATTGCTGATGTCACATGGATCTTAGCTATAAAAAAGGAATACCAGAAAGATGTTTACCTGTGTTTTATTGACTATGCAAAGGCATTTGATTGTGTCGATCATAACAAATTATGGATACCATTACGAAGAATTGGAGTTCCAGAACATTGATTGTGCTCACTGAGAACTTGTACATAGACCAAGAGGCGGTCGTTCGAACAGAATAAGGGGATACTGTGTGGTTTAAAATCTGAAAAGGTGTGCATCAAGGCTGTATCCTTTCACCATACTTATTCAATGTGTATGGTAAGCAAATAATTCAAGAAGCCGGACTATATGAAGAAGAACGCAGCATTAGGATTGGAGAAAAACTCATTAACAACCTGAGATATGCAGATGACCCAACCTTGCTTGCTGAAAGTGAAGAGGACTTGAAGCACTTACTGATGAAGTCAAAGACTACAGCCTTCAGTATGGATTACACCTCAACATAAAGAAAAAAAAAATCCTCACAAATGGACCTATAGGCAACATCATAATAAATGAAGAAAATATTGACGTTGTCAAGGATTTCATTTTGCTTGGATCCACAATCAATGCACATGGAATCAGCAGTCAAGAAATCAAATGATGTATTGCACTGGGCAAATCTGCTGAAAAACGACCTCTTTCAAGTGTTGAAAAGATGTCACTTTGACGACTAAGGTGCACTTGAACCAAGCCATGGTATTTTCAATTGGCTCATATGCATGCAAAAGCTGGAGAAGGAATAAGGAAGACTGAAGAAGAATTGATGCCTTTGAATTATGATGTTGGTGAAGAATATTGAATATACTATGGACTGCCAGAAGAATGAAGAAGTCTGTCTTGGAAGAATTACAGCCAGAGTGCTTCTTGGAAGCAAGAATGGAGAGACTTCATCTCACTTACTTTGGACATGTTACGGAGGGACCAGTCCCTGGAGAAGGACATCATGCTTAGTGAGGTGGGGTGGGGGGTAGCAGAAAAGAGGAAGACCCTCAACGAGATGGATTGACATAGTGGCTGCAACAATGGGCTCAAACACAGCAATGATTGTGAGGATGGTGCAGAACCGGGCAGTGTTTCATTCTGTTGTCCATAGGGTAGCTATGAGTCAGAACTGACCTGATGGCACCTAACAACAACAACAAACATTGCAGCTATGCTAGAGTGAATCTGTGTTCTAATCCAAACACATATGTCCTCCTCACTTGCCACAACTTCTTTTCTAGGCTGCACAATTTGGGTAACAGAACTTTCTTACAATATTACCTATATATTTTTTAAATAAAAATAATGTTGATATTGAATACACTTCAACACTCAAGAAAAACAGTAGGTTTCTTATCAACTTAACCTTGACTATTCTACCATGTTTGCAGAATGAGATTTTCTTTTTTTTTATTGTTGTAGTTAAATGAAGTTTACATTTCAAGTTAGTCTCCCATACAAAATTTTATACATACATTTTTATGTGACGGTAATTGCTCACCCCATTCTGCAACATCACACTCCTCCTTTCCGCCCCTGATTCCCAATGACCATTCAAACAGCTCCTAACCCTCTCTGCCTTCCCATCTCACCTCTGGACAGAAGCTGCCCCTTTGGTCTCTTGCATCTACTTGGCTAAGAATCACACTCTTTACGAGTATCACTTTATGTCCCATAGTCCAGTCCAATCCCTGTCTGAAGAGTTGGCCTCAGAAATTGTTTTAGTTCTGGGCTGATAGAGAGTCCAGGGGCCATGCTTTCCAGGGTACCTCCAGTCTCAGTCAGACCATTAAGTCTGGTATTCTTACTAGAATTTGAGTTCTGCATCCCACTTTCTCCTGCTCCATCCGGGACTCTCTGCTGTGTTCCCTATCAGGGCAGTCATTGGTGGTAGCCAGGCACCATCTAGTTCTTCTGGTCTCAGGCTGATGAAGTCTCTGCTTTATGTGGCCCTTTCTGTCTCTTGGGCTAATACTTTCCTTGTGTCTTTGGTATTCTTTGTTCTCCTTTACTCCAGGTGGCTGGGACTAATTGATGCATCTTAGGTGGCTGCTTGCAAGCTTTTAAGACCCCAGACGCCACTCACCAAAGTAGGATGCAGAACATTTTCTTCATAGGCTTTGTTATGCCAGTTGACCTAGATGTCCCCTGAAAGCATGGTCCCCTGAAAGCATGGTCCCCATCCTGCTACTCTGTCTCTCAAAGAATTTGATTGTATTGAGGAAATTTCTTAGCTTTTGTTTAGTCCAGTTGTGCTGATTTCCCCTGTAGTGTGTGCTGTCCTTCCCTTCACCTAAGATGATTCTTATCTACTATCTAGTTAGTGAATAATCCTCACCCTCCCTCCCTACCCCCGTAACCATCAAAGAATGTTTTTTTCTGTGTTTAAATCTTTTCTTGAGTTCTTATAATAGTAGTCTTATACAGTATTTGTCCTTCTGTGACTGACTAAATTCACTCAACATAATAAGTTCCAGCTTCCACCATGTTATACGATGTTTCACAGCTTCATCGTTGTTCTTTATCATTGCATAATATTCTATTGTGTGGATATACCATAATTTGTTTATCCATTCGTCCATTGATGGGCACCTAGGTTGTCTCCATCTTTTTGCTGTTGTGAACAGTGCTGCAATGAACATGGAGGTGCATGTATCTATTCATGTGACAGCTCTTATTTCTCTAGGATATATTCCAAGGAGTGGGATAGCTGGATCCTATGGTACTTCTATTTCTAGCTTTCTAAGGAAGTGCCAGATAGATTTCCCAAGTAGTTGTACCATTTTACATTCCCACCAACGGTGTATAAGTGTTTCAGTCTCTCCACAACCTCTCCAGCCATTATTATTTTGTGTTTTTTGGATTAATGCTAGCCTTGTTGGGGTGAGATGGTATCTCATTGTAGTTTTGATCTGTATTTCTCTAATGGCTAATGATCATGAGCATTTCTTCATGTGTCTGTTAGCTGCCTGAATATCTACATTGGTGAAGTGCCTGTTCATATCCTTTGCCCATTTTTTAATTGGGTTATTTGTCTTTTTGTGTGGAGAGTTTGCAGTATCGTGTAGATTTTAGAGATCAGACACTGATCGGATTTGTCATAGCCAAAAACTTTTTCCCAGTCTGTAGGTTGTCTAGTTACTCTTTTGGTGAAGTCTTTTGATGAACTTAAGTGTTTGATTTTTAGGAGCTCCCATTTATCTGGTCTCTCTTCTGGTGCTTGTGCATTGTTACTTATGGTTCACATCCTGTTATCCCATGTATTAGGGCTCCTAGCATTGTCCCTATTTTTTCTTCCATGATCTTTATCGTTTAGTTTTATATTTGTCTTTGATCCATTTTGAGTTAGTTTTTGTACATGGTGTGAGGTATGGGTCTTGTTTCACTTTTTGGCAGATGGTTATCCAGTTATGCCAACACCATTTGTTAAAGAGACTGTCTTTTCCCTAATTAACGGACTTTGGGACTTTGTCAAATATCAGCTGCTCATAGGTGGATGAATTTATGTCTGGATTCTCAATTCTGTTCCATTGGTCTATGTATCTGTTGTTGTACCAGTACCAGCCTGTTTTGACTGCGGTGGCAGTATAATAGGTTCTAAAATCAGGTAGTGTGAGCCTCCCACTTTGTTCTTCTTCTTGAGTAATGCTTTACTTATTCAAGGCCTCTTCCCTTTCCATATGAAGTTGGTGATTTGTTTCTTCATCTCATTAAAAAATGCTGGTGGAATTTGGATCAGGATTGCATTGTATCCGTAGATTGCTTTGGGTAGAATTGACATTTTCACTATGTTGAGTCTACCTATCCATGAGCAAGGTATATTTTTCCACTTATGCAGGTCTCTTTTAGTTTCTTGCAGTTTTCTCCATATAGATCTTTTATATCTCTGGTTAGATTTATTCCTAAGTATTTTATCTTTTTGGGGGCTATTGTAAATGGTATTGATTTGGTAATTTCCTCTTCAAGGTTCTCTTTGTTGGTGTAAAGGATCCAACTGATTTTTGTATGTTTATCTTGTATCCTGAAACTTTGCTAAAATCTTCTATTAGTTCCAGTAGTTTTCTTGTGGATTCTTTCAGGTTTTCTGTGTATAAGATCATATCATCTGCAAATAGAGATACTTTGACGTCTTCTCTACCGATTTGCATGCCCTTTATTTCTTTTTCTAACCTAATCTCTCTGCTAGGACCTCCAGCACAATGTTGAATAAGAGTGGTGATAGAGGGCATCCTTGTCTAGTTCCTGTTCTCAGGGGGAATGCTTTCAAAGTCTCTCCATTTAGGATGATGTTGGCTGTTGACTTTGTATAAATGCCCTTAATTATACTGAGGAATTTCCCTTCTATTCCTATTTTTTTGAGAGTTTTTATCATGAATGGGTGTTGGACTTTGTCAAATGTCTTTTCTGCATCAATTGATAAGATCTTGTGGTTCTTGTCTTTTGTTTTATTAATGTGATGGATTACATTGATTGTTTTTCTAATGTTGAACCATCCCTGCGTACCTGGTATAAATCCCACTTGGTCATGGTGAATTATTTTTTTGATATGTTGCTGTATTCTATTGGCTAGAATTTTGTTGAGGATTTTTGTGTCAATGTTCATGAGGGATATTGGTCTATAATTTCCCTTTTTTGTGGTTTCTTTACCTTGTTTTGGTATCAGGGCTATGCTGGCTTCATAGAATGAGTGTGGGAGTATTCCACGCTTTTCTGTGCTCTGAAATACCTTTAGTAGAAGTGGTGTTATCTCTTCTTTGAAAGTTTGGCAGAATTCTCCAGAGAAGCCATCCGGGCCAGGGCTTTCTTTTGTTGGGAGTTTTTTAATAACCTTTTCAATCTCTTCTTTTGTTATGGGTTTATTTAGTTGTTTTACCTCTGTGTTAATTTAGGTAGGTAGTGAGTTTCTAGAAATTTGTTTATTTCCTCTAGGTTTTCAAATTTGTTAGAGTACAATTTTTCATAGTAATCTACTATAATTCTTTTAATTTCATTTGGGTCTGTTGGGATATCACCCATCTCACTTCTTATACAGGATATCTCCTTCCCTTTTCCTGTTTTTCTTCTGTCAGTTTGGCCAATGGTTTATGAATTTTGTTGATCTTTTTAAAGAACCAGCTTTTGCACTTGTTAACTCTTTCAATTGTTTTTCTATTCTCTATTTCATTTAATTCTGCTCTAATTGTCATTATTTCCTTCCTTCTGGTGCCTGTGGGCTTCTTTTGCTTTTCTCTTTCTACTTGTTGCAGTTGTAGGGTTAATGTTTTGATTATGGCCCTTTTTTCTTTTTGGATGTGTGCATTTATTGGTATAAACTGACTTCTGAACACGGCTTTTGCTGTGTCCCAAAGGTTCTGGTTGGATGGGTTTTCATTCTCATTTGGTTCTATGAATTTCTTTATTCCATCCTTAACTTCTTCTTTAACCCAGTAGTTTTTGAGCAAGGTGTTGTTCAGTTTCCATGTGTTTGATTTTTTTTCCTTGCTTTTTGTGTTGTTGATTTCCACTTTTATGGCTTTATGGTCAGAAAAGATGCTTTGTGACATTTCGACGTTTTGGATTTTGTTAAGGCTTGCCTTATGGCCTAATATGTGGTCTATTCTGGAGAATGTTCCATGTGTATTGGAAAAGAAAGTATACTTGGCTGCTGTTGGGTGGAGTGTTTGGTATATCTCTATGAGATCAAGTTGGTTGATTGTAGCATTTAGCTCCTCCGTGTCTTTGTTGAGCTTCTTCCTGGATGTTCTGTCCTTCACTGAAAGTGGCATATTAAAGTCTCCTACTACTATTGTGGAGCTGTCTATCTCTCTTTTCAGTGCTGTTAGAGTTTGTTTCATGTATTTTCGAGCCCTGTCATTGGGTGCATAAATATTTATTATAGTTATGTCCTCCTGGTGTATTGACCCTTTAATCATTATATAGTGCCCTTCTTTATCCTTTGTGGTGAATTTTACTTCAAAGTCTATTTTGTCAGAGATTAATATTGCCACTCCTGCTCTTTTTTGAGTGTTGTTTGCTTGATATATTTTTTTCCTTCCTTTGAGTTTTAGCCTGTTTGTGTCTTTAAGTCTAAGGTATGTCTCTTGTAGGCAGCACATAGATGGATCATGCTTTTTTATCAAATCTGCCACTCTCTGTCTCTTTATCGGCACATTAAGTCCGTTTACATTCAGCGTAATTATTGATAGGTATGAGTTTAGTGCTATAATCCTGGTGTCTCTTTTTGTGTGTTGTTCACAGTTTCTTTGTTCCCCTTAATTTTCTGTGTTGAGTCGTTCTTTATGTATTTTTTTTTCATCTTTTTCATTGTTGTAGATTTTGTGTATGCTGGGTCTTTATGTTTTTCTACTTTTTTGTTTTGATTTGTAGGATTGTTAGATTCCTTTGTGGTTACCTTAATATTTATCCCTATTTTTCTAAGTTTATACCAGTCTTTTATTACTTTATATCGCCTCAACTTCCCCTCCATATGAAAAATCAGTGTCTGCATTTTTTAAGTCCCTCTTTTTTGTTTTAATGTTGTCCTTTTTTACATATGGATATCTCTGTTTCCCTATTTTCAATGTTTTAGCTTTGATGTATTTTCGACTTCCCTATCTGAGTCAATATCTGGTTGCTCTGTCCTGTGTTCTAGTCTTGCATTGTTATCTGATGTTATTGACTATCTAATCATAGGACTCCCTTTAGTATTTCTTGTAATTTTGGTTTGATTTTTGCAAATTTCCTAAGCTTCTGTTTATCTGGAAATGCCCTAATTTTGCCATCATATCTGAGAGAGTTTTGCTGGTTATATAATTCTTGGCTGGCAGTTGTTTTCCTTCAAGGCTTCATATGTGTCATCCCATTGCCTTCTTGCCTGCATGGTTTCTGCTGAGTAGTCTGAGCTTATTCTAACTGAATATTCCTCTCGTTTGTAGAGGACTTTTCTTTTATCCCTAGCTGCTCTTAAAATTCTCTCTTTATCTTTGGTTTTGGTAAGATTGATTATAATATGTCTTGGTGACTTTCTTTTGGGATCTACTTTATGTGGGGTTTGATGAACATCTTGGATAGATATCTTCTCATCTTTCATGATATCAGGGAAGTTTTCTGTCGACAAATCTTCAACAATTTTCTCTGTATTTTCTGTTATCCCCCCCTGTTCTGGTACTCCAGTCACTCGTGGGTTATTTTTCTTGATAGAGTCCCACATGTCTCTTAGAGTTTCTTCATTCTTTTTAATTCTTTTATCTGATTTTTCCTAAAATAAGTTGGCGTCAAGTGCTTTATCTTCAATGTCCCTAATTCTAACTTCTACTGCCTCAATTCTGCTCCTATGACTTTCTATTGAGTTGTCTAATTCTGAAATTTTATTGTTAATCTTCTGGATTTCTGATTGCTGTCTCTCTATGGATTCTTGCAGCCTATTAAATTTGTCATTATGTTCTTGAATAACTTTTTTAAGTTTCGCTACTACTTTGTCTGTATGTTCTTTGGCCATTACTTCATTTTGTTAAATTTCCTTTCTAATTTCTAGAAGAGTTCTGTATATTAATCTTTTGTATTTTGCCTCTGGTAATTCCAAGAAATTCTCTTCCTCCAGAGAATTTATTGATTCTTTGTTTTGGGAGCTTGCTGAAGCCATCATGGACTGCCTCTTTATGTGATTTGATATTGACCGTTGTCTCTGAGCCATCAATAAGTTATTATAATTTTATTTTCTATTTGTTTAGTGAGTCCTAGCTTCTTGTTTTGTTTTGTTTTGATATGCCCCAGTAGGCTGCTTATGTGCACTAGTTTGATTATTGGCACCTTTGAAGCTCTAACGTCCTGTCACCAGGTAGTTAGTTCTGTAACTAAGTATGTGCACACAGGAGTCCATTAAATTTTCCTATATGGGTTCAGCTTAGGTGTCCAGGCAGTTGGTCACCAAGTTTGTGGGGCAGGCTCTCACCTACAGTCTTAGAGAGGCATGGGTGATTGGTATAGGTGCTGGTATCTGGCTGTGGTAGGGGGTCACATGCTGAGCCAGGCAGGGGGCTGACGGCTGCCCCTGAGAGTCTGAAAGGAAAGTGTGTCCCTATTCCCGAGGGTGAGTAGGTAGGTGAGTTTTGCAGCCAGAATATGAGCACCCCCCTTTGTTCACTGTAAAGACTTGAGTGCACCACTTTTTCTTGGACTCTTGTAGCAGGTGACTAGGTGGTGTAGGTGACACCACCAGTCCTCAAGCCCCTGGTGCGGATTGGTAAATGTGCCTGCTTAAGGGGCAGGGTGGTGTTGAGCATCACAAATCTGCCACTTCACAGCTGAAACAGTTGAAGTTAAACTTCAGATGTTTACCCTGTTGTACTGTGGTAGTGAGGACTAACGCTGTTGAGATGGGTCCCCACAAGTCTTTACAGGGGTGTAAGGCACTCAAAGTCTGCAGACCCCTTATGCCTGTGCCTAGGAAAGGAGCTGTGCTGATCCTGAGTTCCTGGCTTAGGGGAGCCAGTAGCTTATTTGTTCCCTCTCCAAGGCCAGGAGAATGGGTCAGAGAGCATTTTGGGATCTACTTCACTCATGGTGCAGAGCGGGGAGAGAGGAGGTAAAAGGGAGAGAGGCTTTTCCCAAACTGGCTTTTTTTTTTTTTAAATCCCGCGAAAGGCCGCATGCATGTACTTATCTTTAGCCACTTGGGAGCTGCTTTTCACTGGTTTGGAGTGTCCAAGCAGAATCTCTGCTGCCGGATCTCTCTTGATGTGGAAACTACCTCCCGAGCACAGCTGTTTGCCTGCTTCACTGTGTACCTCGGAGTCAGTCGAAGCTGAAAAGCTGCGGCTCCAGCCACAGTCCAGCACTTCTCACTTCTTTGGAACCGTCTCCCTCTCCCCACGCCACTCAGTCGGATTCCTCAACTTTGCCTTGTTCAGGGCTCCTAGGTATTCATATACAATCAAATCACTTGTTTCTCCAGGTCTTTGTTGTAAGAGGGATATAGGAAGCCCTCTGACTATTCCGTCATCTTGGCCCCTCCTTGAGATTTTCTTCTTAAATATACCAGTTAAACAACTGTATAAATTACAGACAGTGAATATCCATACATGGTTTTTTCCTGGTTCTTTCTTCTATAGAATAAGAAAATTAATAACAGACATCTTACTTTGATTTTAAGGATTTTTTTTTTTTTTTATATCCAGGAAACCAAATATTAACCATAAAAAAGTCTGACCCAAACTGCAAAAACCCACCAGAAACTGCTGTACAGCAATGTAAATTTGTCTTACCTTACTAGAAAAGGATAGTTGTCAAACCCTTATCTCCTAATTTAAATCTCAAAAAGTCTCATGGCTGCAGATGTGTAGAGGGCTAAACGATTAGCAGCCAGGCCAGAAGTAACCTGGTATCAGTTATCTCAGTAAAGGGGGAGAAGGCAGGGTTCAGTCAATCACGTTAAGATTAGCCAGTGGTTGATCTTCTACACTTTCCCTCCTCTTCTTCTTACGGGGCCCTGTGAGTAGAAATCGACTTGAAGGCAATGAGTTTTTTTCAGGTAGGGCAGTGGTTAAGAGATAGGCTGCTAACCAGAAGGTCGGCAGTTGAAGTTCACCAGCTGTTCCTCAGAAACCCTGTGGGGCAGTTTTAGTCTGTCCTATAGGGTCGCTATGAGTGTTATTAAGTAGAGAAGTGAATAATGAGAACTGTGGAACTTTTTTATTTTTCTATTTTTTCCCATATCTGTGCATTAGGATGATAACAATGGTGATTGCTGTGAACGTGACTTTGTAAGAAGGACAAGTATGCGAGCTTCAGCAGTCATAAACAGCTTGGGCAGTTAGGCTAGTGACTGTTGTAGGTGGAGGGTCCTAGAAACAAGAAAGTGTTCCTTTTGTTGCTGTGAGTCTTGAACATGAGATGGAGACCAGAGGTCTGTAATATCAGTCCAAACTGGATAATGCAGAAGGATTTTGAGTGTAAAGAGGTGACTGGGATAGTATTCAGACTCAAAATCAGTCCAGAGTAGAGTTTGAGTATATAGACATGGATAGAGGTTTCAGTTTCAACCGATTAAAAAAAAAATTTTTTTTAGAGCAAGAACAGAATGAGGACAAGGGCCTGGGAATTCTGTCTCAGTATTTGGATTGAGAAGGTCCCAAGGAGAGCCTGGTGGATTCAAACTGCTGACCTTTTGGTTAGCAGCTGTAGCTCTTAACCACTACCCCACCAGTGTTCCCACTGAGAAGGTTCTTGGGTAGCACGAAAGATTTGTGCTCAGCTGATAACTGAAAGGTTGGAGGTTCAAATCCACTCAGCAGCACAGGGTAAGAAAAGGATTGGTGACCTGCTTCCATAAAGATTATAGTCAAGAAAACCCTATGGAGTAGTTCTATTCTGCAACACATGGAGTTGCCGTAAGCCAGAATCAACTAGACAGCACGCAACAAAACAACATCTGGATTGAGAGAGCAAGTTCACACAACAGTTCTACTGGGTTCTGACTGTTGATCCTAGGCTGCCGACATCTGCTCTCATTCAGTTTTAGGCAGATTTTTGTGATGTGGTTAAACAGGGTAAAGAAGTGTGGGAAACTCTTCTGAGAAGACTTCACAGTAAAATAAGGTGTCTTTGTTGAGCTGGATCATACTTGGTCACCTTGTCATTGCAGCTTTGGTAAGGGATATCTGCCTGTCATATTTATCTGTGAGTTGAGGATAAATAGAAGGAAAAGAGACCAGAGGCAAAGAGGTATATAAAGAGGAGAAGCTCAGGCACAGATGAGCAGCAACCAAGCCTGGTGTAGAGGAGGAAGTATCAAAGACGACCCTACGAAGAATGCAAAGGCAAGATGCTTCCAAAAGCCAGTAAGTACGCGGGCAGGAGGAGAGTTCGGGCTATTTGAAATTAGAACTATGCATGAAGGTACTTGTAATCAAATAAAAAAACAGAACATATTTGGAAAAAGAAATAAAGTAGGAGTTATGATTTTTTTAACTACTCATGACTGGAATCTAAATGCCAAAATAAACATTCTATGAGAGTATTATTACGACAATGCCATTTTAACTCAAAAAATGTTTAGTTTTAAGTACCTATGCAGGAATGTCAACTGCTTACTGAATGCTTGTGAAAAAGAAGAGGTTGCTTTCCAACACACCATTTCAGATCTGAGCCAGGATAATGGTCATAGCTTTAAAAAATGAAGAAATAAAAAATAAAAAAAAAACCTATCTCCACCACCACTGCCAGAATTTAAATAATAATAAAAAACCACCTGGTAGGGTGTATTTCAATTTAGTTAATTTCTTTTTTGCCTTTAATACACATACCTCCTAAGCAAGAAATTTTCCTAAGTTTAACTAAGATAACCTTAGTTACCTAATGTTGTCAATAAGCTGATTTAACCTTAAGATAAAAGACTGGAGCTAGAAAGTGATTATGAAGTAGCCAAAAAAAAAAAAAAAACTTGGAGATGTCAAGAGCTTTTTAAGAAATCAGATAAGCAATGAGCTAATTTAATGACAGAATAAGAAATAATAGAGTGATAAGCTCGGAAAGATACATAGAACTAAAGTGTTTTTAGACTGTAAGTTTATCAAAGCATTGAATTGATTTCGTTGTACAGGTTAAAAGCTACCTAAAGGAAAAGTCTACATTATTTCACTGCATTGGAATTTCAGTTTACCCATTATAATTGCAGGGAGTGGATAACGACATTCCTTATTATAATGCTGTTTGTTCTAATTATGGGAATTTGAGGGAGGCAGAGCAGGGAAAAGCATGCACTGTCTCATTTCAAATAAAAGTTTAAACAGCAAACAACTGTCTCTTCCTACAAAATGACAACCTAAAAGAATTGTTCTGAATTTTTGCCATGTTATTTACAGCTAGGACCCTGTTGTACTACAGTTTAACATCCTGGGAGAGATTCAGATATCAACACTGCTTTCAGTATTTAGTGTCTGAGCATATGATATGAAATTAAGTAAAGACAGAAATTTGGGATAGCACCAACCATTTTGGCCTCAGTGCAGAGTAACCTTATGACTTATTTTTTTAAATCTGGACAGATTTGAATAAGGCACTATTAAGAATTATACTGGGACAATGGGAGTAAGTAGGGACTATCCCAGGCAAACAGAACTTATGGTCAGCTTAGCCATTGTTGTTGTCCTTAGGTGCTGCCGAGTCGGCTCTGACTCACAGGGATCCCACGTATAACAGAATGAAATGTTGCCTAGTCCTACACCATTCTGACAATTGTTGTTATGTTTGAGCCCATTGTTGCAGCCACTGTGTCAATCCATCTTGTTGAGGGTCTTCCTCTTTTTTGCTCACCCGCTACTTCACCAAGTATGATGTCCTTCTCCAGGGATTGCTCCCTCCCGATAACATGTCCAAAGTAAGTGAGACAAAGTCTCACCGACCTCAATTCTAAGGAGCATTTAGGCTGTACTTCCTCCAAGACAGATTTGTTCATTCTTCTGGCAGTCCCTGGTGTATTCGATATTATTTGCCAACACCACAATTCAAATGCATCAATTCTTCTTTGGTCTTCCTCTTTCGTTGTTTAGGTTTTGTTAGCATATGAGGTGACTGAAAATACCATAACTTGAGTCAGGTGCACCTTAGTCCTCAAAGTGACATCTTTGCTTTTTAATACTTTAAAGAGATCGTTGGCAGCAGATTTGCCCAATGCAGTAAGTCGTTTGACTTCTTGAGTGCTGCTTCCATGGGCTTAGCCATAAAGAATCATATTTCCAAACCTAATATATTATATTTTTAGTTTTATATATTTTAACAGCTAACATAAGTAAAATATACCTACTTTACAAAATATTTGCCCCTATTCCTCAACACTGTGTACCTTTGTAAGAATATTTGGTGTTGCATAGAGCCTGGATCTCTGATATTTTCAGGAATAAAAATTCATAATTTGAAAAGAAAAAAGAGTTAAAACAAATAATCATGAAATAAGCGAGCCTAAAGAGTTCTAAGAGATCTCACACATGGAGCCTAGAGGATAAAGGAAAGCTATTCTTTCAGGTTCAGCAAAAGGTTTAAATATGTATAATATAACCCTCCCTAGCATTAACTTTTTTAGCCTTTAGGTCTGTCAGGGTCGTATCCTTTAACCATACCTGTTCGATCTGTATGCTGAGCACATAATCCGAGAAGCTGGAGTATACGAAGAAGAACACGGCATCAGGATTAGAAGAAGGCTCATTAACAACCTGTGTTATACAGATGACACAACCTTGCTTGCTGAAAGTGAAGAGGACTTAAGCACTTACTAATGAAAATCAAAGACCACAGCCTTTAAGGCAATGGGACAATCTGCTGCAAAAGACCTCTTTAAAGTGTTAAAAAGCAAAGATGTCACCGTGAAGACTGAGGTGCGCCTGACCCAAGCCATGGTGTCCTCAGTCGCCTCATATGCATGCAAGAAAGCTAGACAGTGAATAAGGAAGACTGAAGAAGAATTGATGCCTTTGAATTGTGGTGTTAGTGAAGAGTATTGAATATACCATGGACTGCCAAAAGAACAAACAATGAACAAATCTGTCTTGGAAGAAGTACAACCAGAATGCTCCTTAGAAGCAAGGATGGCAAGACTATATCTCACATACTTTGGACATGTTATCAGGAGAGATCAGTCCCTGGAGAAGGACACCATGCTTGATAAAGTAGAGAGTCAGAGAAAAAGAGGAAGACCCCTCCACGCGATGGACTGATGCAGTGGCTGCAACAATGGGCTCAAGCATAACAATGGTTGTGAGGATGGCAAAGGACCAGGCAGTGTTTCATTCTATTGTAGACAGGGTCGCTGTGAGTCAGAACTGACTCAACAGTACCTAAAAACTAACAACAGCCTTTAAGTCCGTCTCTGGCATTGATTTTGTAGTCTATATAGCGTATATATTGCATATATATGTAGACTGAACATCCACCAATTCTTTTTGGTGCTTGCATCCACAATCAATGCTCATGGAGGGAGGCAGCAGTCAAGAAATCAAACGACGCATCACACTGGGCAAATCTACTGCAAAAGACATCTTTAAAGTGTTCAAAAGTAAAGATGTCGCTTTGAGGACTAAGGTGTGCCTGACCCAAGCCATGGTATTTTCAATTGCCTCATATGCATATGAAAGCTGGACAATGAATAAGGAAGACTGAAGAAGAATTTATGCCTTTGAATTATGGTGTTGGCAAAGAATATTGAATATACATACCATGGAGTCCCAGAAGAACAAACAGATCTATCTTGGAGGAAGTACAACCATAATGCTTCTTAGAGGTGAGGATAGCGAAACTTTGTCTCAGGTACTTTGGACATGTTATCAGGAGGGACCAATCTCTGGACAGGACATCATGCTTGGTGAAGTAGAGGGTCAGCGAAAAGGAGGAAGATCCTCAAAGAGATGGATAGACACAGTGGCTTCAGCAATGGACTCAAACATAGGAATGATTATGAGGATGGCTCAGGACTGGGCAGTATTTGGTTCTATTGTACATAGAGTCGCTATGAGTCAAAACCGACTAGATGGCACCTAACAACAATATATGTAAATGTATAGAAAAGTTTTGGAACAACGATAGGAAATAGGTTCCTTTTGCATATGTGTATATTATTATGCAATATATGTTAGCCATAATTTGCTTCTGGCAATTAATAAATCATGTTTGTTTTTGTCATCAAAATATAATTTCATATTAGCACATACAAATTTATCTCATCCTTTTAATGACTGTTTATATAACTGTATATTGTCCTTATAGATAGGGCATTCAAGATTGTTTGCAAATTTTCACTGCTTCAAAAAATGGTACAGATTCACATAAGTCTTTTGTACATATGTGAGTATTCTTGTGGGATAGATTCCCAGTTGCTAAGTCAGAAGATATGAGTATATTACCTACAGAAAAATACTGCCTATTACAGGATGTACTTCAGCATCCTGAGAAAACAACTCAGAGGAAAAGTATGGGGTACAAAAGAAAATAGTTTTCTAATTTATCACAGATATGGCTGTATTGCCACTTCATCAGAAGCAGGAGTGTCTGGTATCTCTTTAACAGTGGAGAATAAATGTGCAGAATCTCAGAAACGACTGTATAGATCCAAGGGGTAGAGTGAAAAAGGCTGAGAAAACTAGAGGTGGGGGAACTTTTATTTTTACTTTTCCCTTCATTTTAATAGTTTGTAATAGGTAGGTATTCTTTTTATTAAAAAATATATTTTCAGAAAATACATACAAAGTATTATTTTCCTAATTCTCCAGTAAAAATCGTAAGGCTTCATTTATCCAAGAGAAATAACTTTTTTTAAAGTATAGTTTAATTGATTAATTTCAGAGCTGCTTCTGAAAATTTTAGGATGATAGGAACAAGCTTGTCCAAGCAAGTAATCAGCTTTTTAAACAAGTAAGAATTAAAAAGAATTTAAATTTCCTTTGAACCTCAATCCTGATTTCTCCTCAGATCAACCAAACTGTTCCAAGTTGAGGACAGTTATATAAAAAGCCAAACACAAGGAGTTCTTGGAAAATCAAAATTAATTTTGTTAAATTAATTGCTCAACTTCCTTCCCCATATCCTCATTCTTGGTTTGCATACATAGCTCCCTTAGTCCCTCATTTACTTCCTGACCTGATTTTAATTTTGCCCTCCCCAGTCAAAAAAAGATCCAGGAGCAACTTCATGAATAATGAATAAAAACCTAAAATTGATTTGTCTAAGAATTAAAATTATTCCATGATCATCTGTATAATTTAACATTGCATAAAATGTCACAAATCCTTGAATCACAAGATTATTACCTGTGAGCTGAACTATTCTTTGTCTAGGTTTCCTGCTTAGTTTTATAGTTCCTGACTCAGCCATGAACACAGCATAACTTATCACATAATTTCTGAAGAGTGTTGTGTGTGTGTGCGCACGCACATGTGTACATATAGAAAGAGATATTAAAACCACAGAGACTTAGAGAAGCAATTTTTAAGGAAAATGTTTTGGGCTTTCTACATTACGTCCACTGAAAGTAGATTACATTGCTAGGGTTTCAACTGGAGTGTTACTGTACTTGTTGGTGATTGTTGTTATTGTTGTTAGGTGCCGTCGAGTCCATTTCAACTCATAGTAACCTCATGTGACAGAGCAGAACTGCCCCATCGGGGTTTCTAGGCTGTAATCTTTATGGGAGCAGATCACTAGAGATCACTAGGTCTTTCTTCCATGGAGCCCCTGTGGGTTTGATCCACTAACCTTTCAGTTAGCAGCCAAGATCTTAACTGTTGCGCCACCAGAGCTCCTTTGTTGTTGATAAGGCAGATCAGGAGAGGATACCTAAATCCAGGGCTTAGTCCTGAACTAAACTTCTCCACCCAATGTATTTGTATCCTAAGAATTTCTATATTACATCTCAGCCAAATCTGTTTCGCTTAGAATCCAGTCTTTTTTTCACATTTAAAATTTACCCCTACTTGTCTGGGGTTTTAAAAGCCTGTGAGCAGCCACCAAAGACACACCACTGGTCTCACCCCTTCAGGAACAAGGGAGAATGAAGAAAACAAGCTCCAAGGGAATAATTAGTCCAAAGGACTAATGAACCACAACTACCCCAGCCTCCACCAGACTGAGTCCAGTACTAGATGGTGCCCGGCTACCACCACTGACTGCTCTGACCGGGATCACAACAGAGGGTCCCGGACAGAGCTGGACAAAAACAAAATTCTAACTCAGAAAAAAGGACTAGACTTACTGGCCTGACAGAGACTGGAAAAACCCCAAGAGTATGGCCCCCAGACACCCTTTTACCTCAGTAATGAAGTCACTCCCAAGGTTCACCCTTCAGCCAAAGGTTAGACAGCCCCATAGAACAAAATGAGACTAATGGGGCCCAACAGTCCAGGGATAAGGCCTAGAGCAGGAGGGGACAGAAGCTGGTAATAGGGAAGCCAAAGCTGAGAAGGGACAGTGTTGACATGTCGTGGGGTTGTTAACCATTGTCATAAAACAATATGTGTACTAACTGTTTAATGAGAAACTATTTGTTCTGTAAACCTTCATCTAAATTACAATTAAAAAAAAAAAATTTACCCCTACTGCCCTCCCACACTGGAGCCCTGGTGGCCCAGTGGTTAAGAGTAATGGCAAGCTATGGCTGCTAACCAAAAGGTTAGCAGTTCAAATTCACCAGCTGCTCCCTGGAAACCCTATGGGGCAGTTCTCTTCTGTCCTATGGGTTGCTATGTAAGTCAGAATCAACTCCACAGCAATGGTTTTGTTTTGGTTTTTGGGTTTTTTTTTGCCCTACCACCTGACACACTCACTAGTTATCACACCTTAGGGAATATCATCTAATTGATTTTCTAAATTCTCCAAGTCGGCGGTACAATGAACTGTTAATTACACAGTACCTGTTCTAGGCAAAACTTGCTCTTTAAAAAACAAACAAAACAAAACAGAGGCATTATACAGCAATGCCTTATCTCAGGAGCCCTGTCGGTGCACTGGTAAAGCATTTGGCTGCTAAACAAAAAGTCGGCAGTTTGAATCCACCAGCTGCTCCCTGGAAACTCTATGGGGCAGTTCTACTCTGTCCTATAAGGTCACTATGCGTCAAAATCGACTCAGTGGGTAACGGGCCTTAACCCAAAGTAATGGAGTTGATGAATTTAGCCAGTATTGCTTGTTCCTGGGAGTGGTGGCAAAATTCTCTCCAAGGCTTTCTATGTCGGTACTTAACACTGACATTCCCAAGAAGATGAGTGTTTTTTTGATCCTCTTCACCCCAGCTCTTTCTCCTTCATAGAGCCCCAACCTCTTTTGTCATTTTTCTAATCATAGCATTTCATGCTCTAAAAATGGTGAACAGCTTATAGATTTCTGCATTGTCCATGCCATGTCACATTACTGTGCTTTGGCTATGCCCTTTACTTACCCGGAATGCCTTGCCTCTATCTTCATCTGTAAATCCAACTCATCTTTAAGTTTGGCTCAAATGTTATATCTTTCAGGAAGTCATCCCTGAACCCAACAGTTGGTCTAAGGGCCTTCCTCTGAGTTCCTTTCTTCTATTGTGGTCAATAGAGGATGTTGATGGGTCAGTAGTACAATTCCTACCTTCTATACCAGAGACCTGGGTTCAATTTCTAACCAGTGCACCTCATGCATAGCACCATTTGTCTATCAACTATGATGCTGAACAGGTTTCAGCAGAGCTTCCAGACTAAAATGGACTAGGAAGAAAGGCCTGGCAATCTACTTTTAAAAATTAACTAATGAATACCTTATGGATCACAATGGTCCAACCTGCTTCTGATCATGCGGATGGCACAGGACTGGGCAGCATTGTGTTCTGTTGTGTATGGGGTCACCATGAGTCAGAGGCCAACTTGACAACAGCTAACAACAATATCATGGTCAACACAGTTTCTGGCATAAGAGATTCTCAATATGCATATGTGAGTGGATTCATATTTACAACCTTATATTGAATTATCTTCAATTTACCCCCAAGTCTAGCCAAAAGTCTGGATAGCATATGGAGTTGCTGTGGTTAGTTGCCATCAAGTAGATTCTGACTCACGGTAACCCCATGTGTATAGAAGAGAACTGCTCCATAGAGTTTTCAAGGCTGTGACCTTCAGAAGAAGATCACCAGTCCCGTCTTCCAAGGTGTATCTGGGTAGGTTTTAACTGCCAATTATTTATCTGGTAGTTGAGCGCTGGACCGTCTGCACAACCCAGGGACTCCATAGAACAGGGACTGTGCTCAATAACAGTTTGATAACAGAATTCATGTGAAGCATTTTAATACCTTGAAAACCATAGAACTGGACTCTTTCCAGAGCATAACACAAATTCTTTGAGATGAATCATATTTCCCCATGTCAGAATTCCCCCAAGACACTGAAGCCAAGCGCTGACAGATAACGATGTGTTATCATGTTGTGTTACCAGAGTATATCACATGCTTACGTCCTCCCGTCTCAGGTTGTTCAGCTGGTGACAGAGAAAACGTTGGTAATTTACAAAGAATTCTTTGCTAGTAGCTACAACAACCTTTCAGAGCTCCAGGAGAATAATCGACATAATCTGATACAGCGTAAGAGTGTATTTTATACAAGAAAGTTTGGCTAATGTCAAAGATTCTTAAGGAAGAATCAGAACAGAAATAGAAGGTAAATGAAGGCCACTCATCAGTGATTCACTTGGAGAGTACAATAACGTGTCCACCAATTGGAACTGCTTTCTTTTCACATTTCACTGTTTTTGTATTCATTGTGAGGACTGACCTTGATACTGCAACACGACAGATAACTAAATCAAGTTCTGGAAGATAAAAACAGACATGTGGACTAAATGTCTAAATTATACGTAATTGCTTTGATACCTATGTCTCATTCATTCAGAGCTTCTTTTCAGAAAACAAGCTTTGTGAGCTTTGTAGTTGGCAGTGAATGCTTGAGTTGAGTATAAAAGATAACATTCTTGGAAAGATTTTTGAGATATTTTAGTCTCTGTTTCAGAAATTAGTATGAATAAAGATGAGAAGGCTTTATCTATGGGAACCTCATTCCTCTGAAAGTATATGCAATCTAAATGGTCTGGAAATGTGTTTATTTGTTCTTAATCAGTCTGCAAAACAGTGAGAATTTTTGTTTCTTTGGATTCTAAAATGTAATATCCTACTTACTGTCAGACGCCCAAAAAAGTACTGGAGCCTGTTTTCCCAGAAAAAATAACAATGGGACAGGGGGAGTAAAACAAAAAGCCTAAAATAGGCTAAAAGCAAATTAAAGCAAAAGTACTTATGAAGAATAAGCCCTATTAGAAAACTAAGCCAAATGAGAATAAACTGCCCAGGACATCCTCACAGCAATGTGGATGACCAAATAAATGATCTTGTTAGATTTCTGATACTTAGTTTTCTGGAATGTTATAAGGGGTTGGTTACTATGATCCTGAACTAAGAAATCTTTCTTTTCACTTACTCACATGAGAAGCACAATTACTCAGAAGCTGGGAATATCTATGCAGAAGCTTAAAATTAGATACCTCAACTATCCAGGACTACTTGGTCTGCTTTGGAAAAAAAGAATTGCTGGTTTCAGTCACTGCACGTTTTGGCGAGTCTATTGGTTCACACAGTTACAACACAAACTCCAAGTTTTGACTAGTGCTTCAGTAAATTCACACTCACATCATACCTGTTAATATGCATGAGTTTTAAAACAAGACGGACAAACAATATGAATTGCCATGATCTTCCATAAAACTTGAATTATTTTCTTAGGTTTATTGCAGATTCCCTCAAATATTTTGCCTAGTATTTGAATGTACAGAATTGAAGTTGTGATAATAATATTGGCCATCTGCTTAGAGAGAGTGCTATATATAGTTCCTATAATTTTTTTCTAAGAGATACTATTTATGTGCACAATGTAAATAGAGTAAAAGTAAAAAGATCGTCATTCATTCATTTTAAAGGTAACTGTATGTAAACGGCACATTTAAAAACTTTCTCCAGGCAGCTATAATCTATTGACATTGAATACTACATAGTATCATTGACTTTAGAAAGTATACCTTTCTGTCTGTGCTTTGAAAAAGTATCACGTTGGGAAGTGCCTCCACTTACACTTTTCCCATTTCCCCACTCCACCCTTGGTCCTAGTTCCCTACTGATGTACTGCTGCAAACATTTTTGAATTATCCCCAGCAAAATTTTACTTGTTAAATTTCTTAGTTTTAAAGTTTTAATTGATATGAGACATTAAAACCAGGAAATTTAACTAATATTTATTGACTGATTCATTTAAAAGAACAATCATAAACCTATTACATAAAATATTTTTATTAAAAAATAGCTATATTCTCCAAAAAAAAATTGCTATGGCCATGACTGACACTGTTTTACATTTACACAGAGATATGCAAATATCTCTAATATTTAACAAAACAGAAGACAGCTGGATACTCATCTGCACATACATTCAATCTGTTGTGATATGTTGGTTTGACTCAAGTATATGCAGAAAAATCTGTCCTTACACAGTTATGTAGTTGGAAAAGGGAGGGGGTATTTTAATGGCCTTTTTAGATAGCTGTGCATGTTCTTCTCTGATACTACATTAAAATTCAAGATGTGGTAATTTCTGAAAGGTTAGTTACAATGCGGCATTTTACACCATATTAAGGAATTTTGCATACTGTTACGTTAAAATCCATTGGTCTGTCTTGCAGCTTGAATATATCCTTTACCCATGCATTTGAAAAACATTAGGCACATTTCATTATACAATATGGAAAAAATCCACCTCGTTTGTTAATATCACCACCAATCTTTTCAGAAGTCTTAACATATTGGGAAGCTGTCAAACTCACAGTGACTGATTTAAATTCATGGTAGTCCAAATTTTCACTTGACAGCCTTAATTTTATCCTTATATCAAAAATTTGTCAGCTGTTTTCCTTGAAGTGACAGGTTAACTTCAACTCAGTTTTGAGAAAATATCTGACAAATATCTGTGTTTAAATAACTATAGTTTGTCTATAAGTTATTCTTTTAAATGAAAGTGTTATTCCATGAAAAAGCAGCTAATTCAGCTCTAACTCAAAAAAAAAAAAAAAAAATTACTAAATGTTTTCCTTGAGACAACCACTACACTTCAGGTGAAGTGCTTCATGAATACTTCCCATTTTGTCACACAGAATACTAAAAAGACATATACGTAAAGAGCAAGACTTTGTGATATCAGTGCTGTTTACTGCTTCATCAAAAACATTCTCACGTAAAACTGGAATTTTTTTTTTTTAACTGTAAGTAGATGGCAGTGAAAATACAATGACTTCTGGTCCAGTTTGGGGCCACTGCCTTGGGTCAAGCTAAGACACCTGAAGTTCCACTCTCCATTACCTTTGCACCATGAATATGTCAACACAATGAAGAAAAGCAAATATTGTAATATTTTGACACTGTGGACTCCCTGAAAGGGTCTCGGGAGCTTAGGGGTCTGGGAACCACATTTTGAGAACCACTGCTTAAAGGTATCCTTTGGTGTGACTTTCTATTTTTCCTTTCTTTTTTACTTGCTTTTAAACGATGGAGCACGTATTCAAAGGATGTTTTTTTCACACATTCCTATTGCCTTCCATTTTCCTAGGTACCAAGACTGCATTGATTACTATTGCTATATTATTTGAAATTAATATTGCCCATCAGTATTGCTGATGAAATACTTCAAGGAGTTATGGAAGTAAAGATTAAGGTTGTAAGGATTTAATTAGAAGATGTATGTAAAGAACTTACCTCAGGGCTTGACATGCGTTAAGCTAGAGTCTTTTATGCACTAGGCTTTCAAGAAATATTTACTGAACTTAAGAGTAGATTTTCACTCCATCAGTCTATTTTACCCATCTGTCAAGCTGCAGGCACTGAGGCCCATCACCTTCAGACCAGGCCTATCCTTTCTTTATTGAATTTGTATCCAGTGTGTCTGAGGTGGACCCCTGGCGGCATAGTGGTTAAAAGCTATGGCTGCTAACGAAAAGGTTGGCAGTGCAAATCCACCAACCTGTCCTTGGAAACCCTATGGAGTGGTTCTACTCTGTCCTATAGGGTCACTGAGTGGGAATTGACTAGATGGCAGTCGGTTATGGGTGTCTGAGGTTAGCTGTTTACTCAATATTCATAACTCAACTTTTGCATTAATTTTTTCATTATAATTCTGTTTCCTATGTCCCCACCTACCCTCTAGAACTGGAGACTTACCTTGAATCTCAGCCCACTTTGCTATGACTGTGATGCCTCTATTTTCCTTTTTCTAGCTCTCAATACCCACTGCTATTGCTCAGGGTCCCTCACCATATCTATCAAGCTTCCAGCACAAGAATGATGTGCCCCCCTCACCTGCTCCTGTGCAATACCTGCCTACTCCTGTGCTGCTCTAGTCACCCTCAAGAAAGTCAGGGACCCTTGAACATTGACATCTTCCTGAATGTTGCTTATCTTTGGACCCATCCTGGGGTCAGCTTTAGAGATAGATTGGTTTCTGTTAGCCTGATCCCGCCACTTCACAGCTTATTTACTTCACCATTGGTTTGATTGAATGAATTAAGAGCCCAAAAGTCATCTTTGTTTTATTTCATCTTCAGCAGCATCATCTCTGTCAACTTTTCAAGCAATTATGAGAAGATTCCTCAGTGAATCTGAGTTAATTTTTCTGTTGTTAGGTGCCATCGAGTCAGCTCCAACTCAAAGCAATTTTGTGTATAACAGAAAAAAATGATGCCCAGTCCTGAACCATTCTCATGTTTGAGAATGTTTTGAGCCCACTGTTGCAGCCACTGTAAGAATCCATCTCATTGAGGGTCTCTCTCTTTTATGCTGATGCTCTACTTTACCAAGCATGGTATCTTTCTTCAGTGATTGGTCCCTCCTGATGACATGTCCAAAGTAAGCGAGATAAGGTCTTGCCATCCTCACTTCTAAGGAGCATTCTGGCTATACTTCCTCCAAGACAGATTTGTTCATTCCTTTGGCGGTCCGTTGTATATTCAGTTTTCTTCACCAAAACGACAATTTGAATGCATTAATTCTTCTTCGGCCTTTCCTTTTCATTGTCCAGCTTTGCATGCATATCAGGCAATTGAAAATACCATGGCTTGGGTCATCAGGCAAACCTTAGCCATCAAAGTGACATTTTTGCTTTTTAACAGTTTAAAGAGGTTTTTTTTTTTTTTTTTTTTTTTTTGCAGCAGATTTGCCCAATGCAATACATCATTTGATTTCTTGACTTCTGCTTCCGTGGGCATTGATTGTTGATCCATGAAGAATGAAATCCTTGACAACTTCAATTTCTTCACCACTTATCACGATGTTGTTTATTGGTCCAGTTGTAAGAATTTTCATTTTCTTTATGTTCAGATGTAATTTATACTGAAGGCTGTAGCCTTTTGCCTTCATTAGTAAGTGCTTCAAGTCGTCTTCACTTTTGGCAAGCAAGATTGTATCATCTGCATATCTCAAGTTGTTAATGCATCTTCCTCCAGTCCTAGTGCGCTGTTCTTCATATAGCCCAGCTTCTTGGATTATTCGTTTAGCATATAGATCAAATAAGTAAGGTGAAAAAATACAATCCCGTCGCACACTTTTTCTAATTTTTTTCTAATTTTAAACCACACCCCGTGTTCTGGTTGAACGACTGCCTCTTGATCCATATGCAGGTTCTGCATGACCCTAAAATGCCCTAATGAATCTTAAAAGTCCTCTAGTAAACTTTCAACTATTACTTCCTAACAGACATTAATCCCATTTTTTTAAGAATTCCCTTTCTGTTACTATATATCATAGATTTTTCTTTGGAAAGATCATCCTGACTCAAGTGTAGAGAGAGAAGAGGGTCAAGACTAGAGGCAGTGAGATTAGTTTTGAGGCTTTTCAACGAATCTTAGTGAGAGATGGTAGTGGCCAAAACTAGGGAAAAGACAGTGGTGTTGTAGAGAGGTGGAAAAACTGAGAATATACTTAAGAGGTAAAATCAGTAGGATTTTGTTGATTGATGTGTGGAGAAATGTTACAGCCAACATTTTTCTCTCTTGTTTGGACTATTGGTAGGGCTAATTCAGTGGTTCCATTACAGAGAGATGAACCAATGGAAAGTATCAGGCTGCTGGGGAAAAAATGATGGGTTCAGGGTCAAGGTATCTATAGGATGTTTAAGAGCAGTAGATGATTGGAGATATGGGTTTTGTGCTCTAGATACAGGACTGGAGTGGTGGTATGTATTTGAAAGTCGTCAGCATATGGATCATAACTGAAATATGTGGAAGTATAATATAATGTGAGAAGATGAGAGAGCCTAGAGTTGAGCATGGAAGATCAAAAAAAAAGACTAAGGTTGAAGTGACATGATCAGCTTTCTTCCATTAAATGTTTTTTATTGGTAAATCATTAACAATTACTCAATCTTTATCAAACCTTGTGAATACTACTCAAGGGGAAAAAAAAAACTAAAAACTTAAATGAGGTAGAGTAGTAATGTCATGACCCCTGTGATTCAGCTGAGGTATATCCTTAAGCTATTTCAATATTTTCAAGTTTTTAACAGAAAAAGAATATTTAATTTAGAATTGACATTAAACAGGGGAAGCTAAATTGGGGAAGATAGCTTTCCCCAATCTAGCTGAGGAAAATAATCTTCCTCTAAAACTATTTAAACCCAAAACTTTTTTTTTTGTGGTTTAAGTTTTGTGCTATGACGTTAAGGTGCTCTGAATATGGCTCTTTTGAAGACACCTGTGAGTCTATGAAGAAAGATCATTCATTAAGAAATCACCTAATCAATGTTTATAATTGCAAATTCATATTTATTTCTTTGATATTAGAAAGTTTTGAAGTTTACTAAATAGGGGATTAGTTCCTAGGAGAACAAACTATACTGATATTGATAAAGAAAGGGCTATATTGATAAAGAAAGGACTAAAGAGTTGTCAGCACCTAACAACAACAATAAAGTTAATAGTGCAAAGAATCCAAAAGAGGGAATTATAATTGACCTGAGGAGATGGCAATTATCTCTTACTCTTTGGAAAGAGATAGCTAGATAAAACTGTTTAACAAACAGCCAAGTAAAGCTGGCTTCCTCTGGTACTTTTTGGGATCCTTATTACTTCCAGAGGAGCATGGGGTGGGCAAGATGGTTTGGTATTGGAGAGGCTGAACAGGCTGGGAATACCTATACAGTAGTCATTATAACATCTTAATAGAGTGTTCCTTTAGTCTGTAGTCTCAACATTATATGACTCCTTCTCAATTCTTAGAATATTGAGGAAGAGACTTTTAGTCTGATATACTTCATCTACCACTTCCTAAACTTAAATAGGCTATTGTTATGACTTGTCTTTATAGACAAGTAATTAGAATTAAATAACTAGGGTATTAGAGCTTTAAGAGAACACCAAAAATAAAATCCTATCACATTTATAATCATGATAAGATAATGAATGGGGTTGGTCTAACCCAAATGATGATGTTATAATAGTAAGACTTCTCATTTATTGAGTGCTATTGGATTCCAGGTCCTGGAGCAAGTACTGTATGTACATTTTCTCATTAAATCCTTGCAACCTTCACATAACCTTAATTTCCAAGGAAAAATAGCCCCTCCAGTTTACATATTGAAATACATTTATTTCTAATGTTACTTATCTTTGCATGAGCTTTGAGTTGTTGAATCTATTTGTAATTGCTAATTTATGTGTCAAAGCTTAAGACTAGTTTGTTACTCAAAGTCAAAAGGAGATAACTTTCCCCAATTTAGCTTATAAAAATAATCTCTAAACCTATTTAAACCCAAAACGTTTTTTCTTTAAACTCTTGTGCTATGGCATTAAGGTGCTCTGACTATGACTGTTTTGAAGACACTCGTGAGTCTATGAAAAAAGATCATTAAGGAATTGTCTAATCAATATGTTTATAATGGAAATTTCATATTCATTTCTTTAGTATTAAAGAGTTTTGGAGACTACAAAATAGAGGATTAGTTCCTAAGAGAAAAAATTGTTATACTTTTGAGTTTTTGCATAAAGTTGTAAAACTCAGAGAAGTACACTTAAAGAATTATAAGACTGATAAACTACAGAGATTTCTATTTACAAAAAATTCTCTTGATTGTAAAGATCTGTAATTTCTATGGCTTAATTTTGGATTCCTTTATATGCTACCTTGAAATTAAAAAGAAGATAGACAACATTGTCATATAACCAAAGTTATTAAGATTGAATATGACTGGGCTGTATTAAATCTTTGAGATAGATCCATCTCTGTTCCATGAGGCCCAGTGTGGTTTCTTTGTTTTTTTCTAGTGTTCTTGGCTTTTTTCCTAGTGCGGTCCCATGATACATCTCTGATCCTATTCTAGCCTTCTTCAGATGTCCCAGAAGAAAGGGCAGGATAAAATCAGGTTACCTGCTACAATAAGAGCAGTACACTCTCCTTAAGACCAGAATTGATGGATATCTCCAATAAACAGAGTCACTTCTGTGAGCCCAATTTCTTCTATATCTTCTCCTACTTCTCTAACTACTTCTTCTTAGGCTCTTTTTTACTATTTGCTTCAATAATATTGGTGTTCTTCAACCTTGCTCATTCTCCTGAGAAGTCTTGTCCATAACCATAGCTGCAAGGCCCATATACTGAATACCCCCAGATCTGTATGACGTTTCTCATATTCAGATCACATATCCAGTTGCCTATTGGACATCCTCATTGTATGTCCCATAAGTAACTCAAACTCAGCATGTGCCGAAGTGAACTCCTCACTTTCTCTCTATGTCATTATAATGGTCCTTTTGCCCTCATTTCAGTTAATTTCCCCTCATTTCAGTTCAAAATCACCTACACGCAAGAAAGACTATATATGTTACAATTCTTTTGGCTATAAGTAATAGAAAATCCTGACTCAACTGGCTCTAACTGTAAGGAATTTATTATCTTACATAATAAGTTTGGAGTTAGAGTACTCCATGGCTGGTTGATTCATTGTCTCAATGTCATCACCAAGGACCTGAGTACGTTTCACCTTTCCGTGTTGCCGTCCTTAGCATATGTACTTCTTCTGTAGACGTTGCAAGTTGACTTCAGCAGTTCCAGATTTCACATCTTCAAGACAATATCCAGGGACAGAAAAAGAGTGTTCCTCTTTATTGTAACTCTTCTTAAGATTCAGACACTTCCCACACCCCCCTCCCTGCCCTGAGCTGAGTCCCTACTCCCTGCTACCAGCATGGGACGTAAAGTTTAAGAAAAGAGAAACTGGGTTCAATAAACACATAAATTGTCTTTACCTCAGTTTTTAACAGTATTAAATCATAATTTATGACTGGAGACTTCTGCCTCTATCCATATTGGACTGTGTGATAGCAGACTTACCCTCCTACCATAAACAACTAGAAAACTGGATAAAATACGTGACATTTCCAACAGGAATTGGACAATAGGCAGCTCAAAGCTGTGATGTCTGAGAAAAGGGAAACAGATGAGGTGAGCCCAGAGGATGTCTTTGTTTTCTGCCTAAAGGCACTTACCTGACAATGGTGCAGTAACAAGAACTCAGAGCACTGCAATCTTGCTGAATTGAGAAGATAGAGACTGGACTTCAGGGAGACAGACACGGCACCCAAGAAAGAACTCCAGATATCTGCACTGGGATCCCTTGAGTCTTTTGCTGAATACAGTAGTCCCCCATTATCTGCAGTTCCGCTTTCTGCACCCACGCCATCCTCGGTCTGAAAATATTAAATGGAAAATCCACAAATAAACAATCGGTAAATTTTAAATTGCGTGACGTTCGTGATGAAATCTCTCACCTTCGCACTTTGTCCCCCCTGGGACGTGAAGCATCCCTTCACCCAGCGTATTCACGTTGTATATGCTACCAGTGAGTGGCTCAGTAGCGCTCTGGGCTATCAGATCGACTATCGCGGTATCACAGTGCTTTGTGTTCAAGTAACCTTTCTTTTACTTAATAATTATTCTTTTTTATTATTAGTTATTGTTGTTAATCTCTTACTGTGCCGAATTTATAAATTAAACTTTATCATAGGTATGTGTGTATAGGAAAAATATAGTATATGCAGGGTTAGGCACTATCCACGGTTTCACGCATCCACTGGGGGTCGTGGAATGTATCCCCTGAGGATAAGGGGGGACTATTGTACTAAACTATACATGCATAGGACAACACTCCACAAGGCTGGGCAGAGAACAACCAGATGACAGAGGAGCTATAAACTGAATAATTCCTAGAACTCACGTATAATTTGTGGTTGGAAAAGTCTTTACTTCCCTGAAGAGGGGCTAGCAAGTGGATCTAATCAGGCCATTAAGAGTCAAGTGCTGGATAACCATACAGCATCAGTTCTAAGAGCTGCACATTGTGTTGTAAGTGCTTGAAAGTGATAAGCTCCCACTGTGTTTGCATTTCTCTGGCCTCCATACCTGGACCTTCTTCTCTCATTTGTGCATAAATAGTGAAAAGTTCATTCTGAACTTCCTTAAAGGTTCTGAGCAAAGCTCAAGTTGAGGCAGTTTTGTTTATACTTAAATCTGCATGACACTCGTTTCCAAGGTTCCCTAATCAACACCCATGCTGAGACCACGTGCAGGGTCATCCAGCTGGTGAAAATGAACAACCATTCAAGGCCTTAGGCTTTCTGCATGTGTGAGTCACGGAGGGGTGCTTGTCGGAGTGTTCAGAAAGATAAACACATGGCAGGGCTCTAAAGCCTGTTTCTGGAAACCTAACAGGAGGGAACAAATAGCCATTGTTCAGAGCCTGTAAAGTGTAAAGAGTGTGAAGTGGGAAATGGATGCTTAATGCAGACCGAACTTTTGATGGATCACAAATTGAAAATACTTGTAATTAAGCTGGAATTAAAATAGTGACAGAGGTTTTTTTTGAGTGAAAACACAGTGGCATGAGAGCAAGAAAATAGGGGTCGAGATCAAGGAGTTGCCAAAATCAATTGGATCAGGAATTTTCGTAGAAAACAAGACAACACACCAGAGGAAACCTAATTTCCCTTGGAATATACTTGACCATATCTATGAGGAAAAAACCAAAAAAGATTAAGCTCTTCTGCTGATAGTTTCATATGGCAATGGCCACCTTGATAATACAACATAATACACAGAATTTTCACATCCCAGTCTTCCCAAGAACCCTATAATAACATCAACTGTGAAAGCCTGTTCATGCCTTTGGCCTTTTTGGATTATGCACATCTATGAAACCACTTGAGAAATAACATAGACCTAGTACCGCCCTTAAGGAGCCCTGGTGGTGCAATGGTTCAGCTCTCAGCTGCTAATCTAAAGGTTGTCAGTTGGAACCCGCCAGCAGGTCCTCAGGAGGATGACCTGGTAATCTGCTTCCATGAACCTTGTGGGGGCAGTTCTACTCTGTCACATGGGGCCGCTATGAGTCGGAATCAACTTGCTGGCACTCAACGAAAGTACTGCTGTTGCAGCAATAACGGGCATTGGAGCCGCCTGCTGCAGTAGCCAATTCTGAGACGGGGTGAGGTGAGCAGCAAGAGTTTTATTATATATGGATATATAGGAGAGAGAGGGGAATAGATTCCTCCAAAAACCCATCTCACCAACTGGAGACTCACCGAAGGCTTTATAGGGACAGGATTATGGGTCTTAGAAGTTTGTGTTAGTTCCTTCTTGAGGTGGTCACATCTCAGAAGAGTTAATCTTTTACTGGCATTTTGGGGGGTTATCTGGCGACATCCTGGTTTTCTTGTCACGAGACGGGTGCTTTTTTCATGTTTTCGTTCCTAGATCATCACTTGTTTTCCACCCTCCAAGGAGGAACATCGGTAATCTTAATCTTTTTATAGCGACTGGAATGGGAGGGAAAGAAAAGATCATGAGACAATGTGGGGGTTTAGCAATGGGGAGTAATAATAGTGAGCCAGACCTATGCAGTCTCTTTCACTGCCCTTAAACACGAGTAAGAGGGGCTCTGTGTTTTAGTAAGCCCTGCATATCACAGACACATGATGAATAAATTCATTAAAGAACACATGGCTGCCCTCACTATGAATCCAGTACCCAACACAAACTGTAACCCCTGAAACTTCTGCTCCCATGAGTAACACTGTTCAGGTTCCAGAGATATGCTTCTGCCTATCTCCAGCCCTGTGTTCTAGAAAAAAAAAGGGGGGATTGTGGCTGGGTCACTGTTGATGTTGGAGAGAGAAATTGCTTTGGAGTAGAGAGAGGATTTGAATAGCAGAAGCCGTTAGGTAAGAAAAAAAATGTATTACGTAAGTTATCAAATTCCTTCTCTCAGATAATATGAATGCAATCGATTCTTTCATAACAAAGTATTTCCCAGTAGTCCTAAGCAAGCTTTTTCTTACTTTTCTTCATGTTCCATCCAATTCATGGTTCCAGAGATACCCACAAACTTGTGTGGTAGTCACAACAGTTGCACGTGGTTACTGAGGGATATTTTACAATATTAATAAATATCATATTACTCTTACATCTGTGTACTATATATGCCTTTATTTTACTACCCAACCAAATATCATTGACCATCAACAGAACAACCAGACATCCACAATAAAAATGAATGCATTTGTCTTTGATAGTTTGCCAACTTCAGTCATATAAAACACATAGATGTGTACATGTTTTCAATTTTGTCATTCTGAGAGTATAGATATCAAGGTAAGAGAATAAAACATTATTTTCCAGTTTGTTAGCTTGATGTAGAACTTAAATATTAAGACATAGTATGTAGGCCTCCAATTTCACTCTTGTTTTGAGCTCTATAGCCTTACGGCCCAAGTTTGTCTGCCCGTATGCCTGACTTAGCACTATCTAAGCTACCTGAGATAGATGGCTTGGCTTACTAGTACTGACATTTCAACAAGGAAAGGAAGTGGTATCCTCCTAACCTGGTAATATTTGTCTTATTCACCTAGAAGATATTGTTAGGTGCCTTGAGTTCTGGTGATGTGGTTTCCTTTCCAGAGATTTTCTTTTTCTGGAAAAAATTAGTCATTTGTATATTCTGCCTCTTACAGACTTTGCTACTACAGATTCCACATTGTAAGTTGCAATACAGGAAATGTGCAGAATAAATTCTGGTCCTGTGTAGAAAGGCTTAAGGGAAAAGCCTCACTTTTTGACGGTCACTCTTTACTGTCCAGAACACTTTGTAATAACTACACCTGTGGTTTAGCTGTACTCTGGAAATACAGTTTTATGAATTGTGTGTGGGGTGATAAAATAAGATGTCAAATTACTCTGTTTATGTATGTAACGTACCATACAGACATATACATCTTGAATTTATATGTTTATGATGAATTTACTTCTGTAAATAAACCAAGATAGTGATAGAGGAGGGAATTAGCAAAAAATATTAAATCTACATTAGTAGTTGATGTAGTGATCAGGGAAAATTTTCCTATAATTCTAGGTAAAAGTCATCTCTTGAGGCAAGTTTCCCAGAGTAGTGAGAAGATAGTGGGTTGTCCTCCTGGGCAAATGACTAAAATGGGACCACACCCTGAGGGAAACTCTAACAGCTAGGATTCATAGCCCATGCTTCCTGCTACTCCTGCTCACTTTACTAGTCATCAAATCTTTAATGAACCATCTGGCCTAAAAGGAGGCTTCCTCAAGTTCCCTGAGGAGTGCTCCTACTCTCTGCTCATCTTCCTACAAATCCAGAACTATCTGGATGTGTCCTACCACTTGTGTTAGTTCTAAGTTGTTTTCTTAAATAGTCTTGGGATAAAGATTTATGTCTTCTCTTCTGAAGAAAAGTTAAGGAATCTTGAGTAGGTTTTGAAATCAAGCCCAATAAGCCTTGCCCTTAAAACACGGCTTTTAAGAATACTGATGGTAAAGTTCCTGTGTTTATCCCTAACATGCTTTGGAAATTTAGGATAAACTGCCTGGATAATGATATCTGAACTTTAAGAGAGAATATATCATTTGGCTTTAAAAAATATTTTTGGTTTTTCCTAAAAGTGTTGTGTGAATTAAGTAGAGAAGCCTGTTTTTTTATGAACTTAGTAGCATTGGACATACATAACTTTCAAGATTTTTAAAGAGTGGTTTAAAATTAATTGTATTTTGGGAAAAATTTGACTGAAGTTTACATGAATGGAAGATAATTATAGATATACTCTCTTAAATGCTACAAAACCAGGCTACAGATTTCCATGATGCCATCATCCATGTAATATAGAACGCAATCAGCTCTGCTTCATTATTTTTATTACCGTGTTTCTCTTTCTTTTAATTGTTTATTTCATAAAACCCTTTGGGCTGAAAGTCCCATTATAGAATTGTCAAAATGAAAATGTACTTTAAATAAAATATTCATTGCTTTTATGATTTTTTTCTATATAAAATTGGAATCATACATAATAACAAAAATCAGTGTTCAAATTGTGTCCTCCAGTTCCAGGTTTCATTACTAAGCCTCTTGTCTTCTCTATGTTCTATCTCCCTTTCTCTTAAGCCATCTATGCAATCCTTTGTTCTCAGCTTTTCAAATATGCATGCCTTTCTTTAGCATTAATTTACCTGTCCCAAGCTATTTTATAGACATTTCTATTTATTATGTGTTTTTTTTTCAACTTGGCTTGGATATCACTACCACAGCTCTCCTATGAGTGTTCTCTGCTCCCTAATTTCTTTAGGTTGATGAAAATGCATGTGCCTGCTTTTATGTATTTGTTTACTGGGCCCTTCTGCCAAATCTCATCCCTTCCACTGCTAAATGGTGATGAATCAATGTGTTTTGACCCATAACTTGAATGTGACTAGCAAACCTAGTTAGTGTCTTGACCATTTGACTACCCAAAGTCTCTATCCCCATTATCTCTTTTCCCCGTTATCCATTCCAAACCATGACAGATTTGACAAACTAGGTGTCCTTTACCAAATGAAGCTCTGCTTCTACATTTCTCTAACTTGACAATCTTATTAACCAAAAAGAAAACACTTCAAAAATTTTTATAACTGCACTTTTAGACTGACTCACCAATATTCAGATTTTGTCATATCTTCCCTCCAAAGAGTAGCCTTCACTTAGAAAAATTGTACTTGTCTCCAGACTATTCATAACTCCATTTGGTTTTTGGCAATGAATCATGTTGAACTCTCATTCCCTCTAATCCCTCACACACTGTTCCAGTGAAGAAATCCTTACTCTTATTTAGGTTCTTCTCCTTCACCCAGGGGGTGGAATTGAGGGAAAAGAAACCGTACCATACTGCATTTTTACTTGGCAAATTTATTTCTCTATGCTCTGTCTCCCTTTCTCTTAAGCCATCTATGCTATCCTTTGTTTTCTTCTCTGTTTCCTTAAAGTGGGAACTTAACCCAATTCACTCTTTTTTTCTCTTTTTTATTTAAATAGATTTTTTATGTGACAAGGCTACAACCCAGACCAATACCACAAGTCACCTATGATTTTCAAAACTCCAGCTATCATTGGTGAAGAACCCAGGTACAGAAGTTCTGTAACTTGCCTCCTATCAGATCTCAGGGCTTATTCTGTAGGTGTTTAGTATATATTTGTTTTATCACTCCAAATTAGATTATAAATCCCTTAAGGGCAAAAACTGAGTCTGTTTCTTTGGTTTTCAAACCAAGAGCCACACCTGTTGTTGTTGTTGTTAGGTGTCATTGAGTCACTTCCAACTCATAGTGACCCTTTGTACAACAGAATGAAACACTGCCCTGACATGTGCCATCTTCACAATCGTTGTTATGCTTGAGCCCATCGTTGCAGCCACTGTGTCAATCCATCTCATTGAGGGTCTTCCTCTTTTCCTCTAACCCTCTACTTTACCAAGCATGATGTCTTTCCCCAGGGACTGATTCCTCCTGAAAACATGTTCAAAGTACATGAGACAAAGTCTCGCCATCCTCACTTAAAAGGAGCGTTCTGGCTGTACTTCTACCAAGAGAGATTTGTACATTCTTTTGGCAGTCCATGGTCTATTCAATATGCTTTGCTAACACCATAATTTAAAGGCCTCAATTTTCTTCGGTCTTCCTTATTCATTGTCCAGCTTTCCCATGTATATGAGGCAATTGAAAACACCATGGCTTGGGTTAGGTGCACCTTAGTCTTCAGGGTGACATCTTTGCTTTTTAACACTTTAAAGAGGTCTTTTGCAGCAGATTTGCCCAATGCAATTCATAGTTTAATTTCTTGACTACTGCTTCCATGGATGTTGATTGTGATAAGTAGAATGAAATCCTGAACAAGTTAAATTTTTTCTCTGTTATCATGATGTTGCTTATTGGTCCAGTTCTGAGGATCTTTGTTTTCTTTATGTTGAGGTGTAATCCATACTAAAGGCTGTAGTCTTTGATTTGATCAGTAAGAGCTTCAAGTCCTCTTCACTTTTAGCAACACCTAGTGGGTGATAAAGTCAATTTACAGAGTTGTGACCAGCACTAAAAATAAATAAAATGTAAGCAAAGAAGAAGTATTGGAATGAACTACTCATAGTAAGGGTAAGAATTGTTTGGGGAAACTTTTTAGCATGTGTACACTGGATCATAACCAAAATTTTGAAAACCACTCTACCATTCTATAAGGAAACAATAGAGGCTTGTTTTTTAGAGTCAAAGGAAGATTTGAAAAGGAGCCTCTCTGTGAAATCATGAGGGTCTTTTTGTTGCTCTTGCTCTTTGGCCCATCAGTCTAAGCATGGGGTCTATGCAGTCCCTTAGGTCTCTTTAAAGGCTGGTTGAGCATGCTGTTCCCTTGTTCAGAGCATTCAAATGAACAACAAACTCCCTGAAGAGCTTCAAATGCTGATGTAAGTCTCAAGGTGAACACAACCTATGCACCTCACTGTGGGCATTCAATCAACCCAAACAGGAAGTTAATTAGTATAAACATAAACTGTGAAGTTCCACAACCTCCTATCTTGCTTAACAAATGTTTATGCAGTGCCTGGTTTGTGTGAGGATTATGTGGACTGAATATATTGAGATGAATGAGACACAGGTAACACCTCAGAAAAGCTTATGATTTAATATAGGGGTCAGCAAACCACAGCCCATGGGCCAAATCTGACTTTCCTCCTGTTTTTGTAAATCAAGTTTCATTGTTACTCAGCCAGAGTCATTCAAGTACATATTGTCTATGGCTGCTTTAAATTGTGATAGAAACTATAAGACTCACAAAGCCTGCATATTTTCTCTCTGGCCCTTTACAGGAAATGTTTGCCAACCTGTGCTCTAGGAAAACCAAAAATTGTTTAAAATCATAAATTTTTCTGAGATTCCCATATGTAAAATGGCAAATATGTCAAAAGCAATATAATACTTTTCTTGTTTTTATAGTTAAAAAACATAGATTGCTCCTCTGATGGGGCAACCTCAAGAGGATTCAAGAAGAGGCCCCTTTTGAAAACTCAGTGAAAGAATAATAGAATCTTATTAAAATGACATGTCATGTTTTTCTATCTTATCTATACATAATTACTTTGGCCGGAGCTTGGATGTCTGACTGAAAAGTGCCAATATTATTTTAAAAAATTGCAGAGCTGCATAACCTAATGTTAGATCAGAGATCCCCAAGGGGATGCCCATCAGCTGAGTGTGGCTCATCATCATCATATTCTTGGCCTCAATGGGCGCTAAAATTTTTTAGTCATAATTAATTTATGAAATTAACTTCATTTCACATTAAAATCTGGGTTTCCAGATTCTCTTGAAAAATCACATTTGGCAGCACTAGGGCCCTGTTCCTGCATGGTGACAATCCTGTTGGAGGTGAGAAGCTTCTGCCTTCTTTTGGGGTACATGCGCTCTGATTATCCCAATCCCTACCGCTTCCAAATGTATCCCTGACTCAAGGTAAAGAGTCAGCTGCCATTTACAAGATGTTTCTACTGTTATTTTCTTCATGGGAAAAAACTTTCTCTGTAGACAATCTCTTTTGTAAGTAGAATAACAAAAGATTAACCAAGAAGATGTTTAAAAATTTTTGCTTAATTTAACATGCAAACAAAGAGTCAGCTTTACCTCCAACCACTTCACTCACTTATATTCCTTACCTAGTCCCTGTAGAGAATGTAGTTTGAGACTAATGTCTTAGCTTCACAAAGAAAACCAAAGCTGCAACATACCTTAGAGCAATGATCTCCAAAAAGACCTTGTTATTGTTAGTTGCCATCCAGTAGGCTGTTGGCCCACAGTGACCCCATGCACAACAGAATGAAACACTGCCCATCCTGTGCCATTGTTGTGATTTATTGCAGATAGGACCATTGTGATTTGTGGGGTTTTCATTGACTAGTTTGTGGAAGTAGATAGCCAGGCTTTTCTTCCTAGTTTGCTTTAGTCTATAAGCTCCAGTGAAACCTGTTCAGCATCATAGCAACACGCAAGCCTCCAGTGACAGATGGGTGGTGGGTGGCTGCACATGAGGTGCACTGGCCAGAAATCAAACCTGGGCCTCCTGCATAGAAGGCAAGAATTCTACCACTTCTTTCTTGTTGTTGTTGTTGGTTGTCATCAAGTTGATCTGACTCATGGAGACCCCATGCATTAGAGATTAGAACTGCTCTCTAGGGTTTTCTTAGCTGTAATCATAATGGAAGCAGTTCACCAGGCCTTTTCTTTCATGCTACTGCTGGGTGGGTTCACACCACCAACCTTTAGGTTAGCAGCCAAGTACAAACCCATTATGCCACCTAGGGACCTCTATTACTTCTTACACACACGTAAGCATGCCCCAGGGAGTGCTGAAGATGAACTTTTGGGATTTGGAGAGAAAATATTAGAACTTACATATTTTATCACATTTTAAATTTCTATTATACATACATACATTAGGTTTAGAATATATTCAGAAAGGAGTACTGATGTATCATTGTAACAAATGCACACAGACACATAGGTATCTGGAGAGGTGCTCAAATTTATTTTAGTGATTGAGACGTGATTAACAAGTTTGGAGACCATGGTCTTGGGAATCTGAAAGGGATCTGGGAGATCATTACATCCAAACCTTCATGTTACAAATAAAGAATATGAAGCCCAGGGAGGTGAAATGATCTGTTGAAAGACACAGGTGTGTTAGAAACAAGGGTAGGACCAGAGGTCAGCTCAGCTAACTCCCATTCTAGTGCTTTTTTCGCTATACCACACCGCCTGCCTTACCAAAGGCCTACTTGGGAAAATGAGACCATTATGATGATAAATACTTATCCTGAAATAGGTGGCAATTTGTAGGAAACTGTCAGACTTCTTTCAGCATAGCACAAATTAGAGTTGTTGGTACCTAGAACAATTTCCTTTTTTGTGAAAGATGGCGTCCAGTCAATTTCTCCACCACTGCCAGTAGTGGCTGCCTGCTGTTCGTGCTTTCTCATTGGCCAGATCTCCTTTGCCAGCATCTGTCTTCTTTTCCTGTGGAAATAAAATATAAGGGCAGGAGAAAGGACATATTTGGTAATGTTACGCTCCTCAGCTTCCTCCTTGGGGCTGTCTCAGCTGCAAAGTGTCAAGGGAAAAAATATCCGTCCAACTTGGAATGAATTCCAGACAGACCCTGATGCCTGCAAATTTGTCAGAGGGAGCCAAGTCCAGAAAAGTAGAACATGAAGAAGGTTCATTATTTGACTTCAAGAGACACTGAAATAATCAGACACTCTGGTATTTATGATTTTCCCCGTTTCAGATGGTCTGAAGTTCACAACGTTCCCTTCCCTTTACCGCTGATTCTGAGCTTCCTTTCAAATTAAACCTCAACAGTTATAAAAAGACTCTCACATTACTTGTAAGCCACAAGCACTACTGGGAAACACTATTCGTACAGGGCTGTTTAGGGCTGGAGAAGGGAAGTTCTTTTTGATTATTAGTCTAGGGGGGCAGGCCAAGAAATAGGATTCTCTTTTCCTTGACTAGGCCACAGAAGTCCTCATCTATTCACCAGGCTGTGCCAAAGCCTGCTGCCACTCACAGCATTAGATATGATGATGGTCTTTACTAAAAAGCGGATGTTTATTTCCATTGGCTTTCTTTTTCATTTTGACCTTTATTTACATCAGGGAACATGGAATGGCCAGTCTATTCTGACAATCCCAGTTAGTGAATACACCACCAAGACTGTTTGTGAAGTTGAGATTTGGGGGATCTCAGTCTTTTGGCAATCGGCACATTTTCTTTCTTGTAAAGAACCGTCGCCACACGCTGGCAGTAAGGCAAGGAAACAGGATTTGTAATCCAAACCTCATTAAATTGCTACATACACATTTTCCCTTCTACATCTTGCTCTTCATTTCTAAATGTCATGGTATATGATTGTGCTTAGTCACCCTAAATCCTTATTTGGGTTCTCCTGTAGGCACTGAGGCATCCTGATATATTTTAACAACCAGTGAAAGTGTTTGCATAGGGAAGGGAGTATTCAATCTTGAAATGAGGGTCTTCTTTTTTCTTTTCCTAAACTGTCCAGCATCTTTACTCTGGTTTTGCTCCTCAACAGTCTAGGGTTTGTGCTACTTCCATGGTGATCAACTGTTAGGTCATAAACATCAGATTGTGGCATCGCTGAGTGAGTCAGCTGGGAAGAAGCTGGGCTGGAAATACAGCTGAAAGCGTCTGTTGACAGACGAATGCCTTCTTAATCACAGCCTGTGTGGGTAAAAGGAAAGCCTTGCTCTGCCCACCTCCAGGCATTGATTCACAAACCTGGACTGGGTTCTGGAAGAGGCTGGGAAAGTCCATCCTCAGGGAATACCACTTTTTCCTTTTCCATGCCTCCACAGGACACCCACACAACAAGGAGTGAGGGGAGAGTGAACAAGGGAACATTTTCTTGTGACATTTTGAGTGCCAGCAAAGTAAACCTGCTTTGATTTTATTTTCAAAATTCTAGAGAGTTCCTTCTTAAGCAGCTTATGTTGTTAGCATTGTCTGTTTATCAGTGCATTCATTTTTGATAGCGTTGTTGTTCCATCTTATCTGCCTCATCTGTAAAATGGGCGTAACAAGAGCTCACCTTTTAGAAAGCAGGGGGTAGAACTAGATAACATCATTATATTCTCATTCATCAACTTTCCTTAGCCCTATGAAACACTAGGTCCTACTGAAAAGAGTTCCCTTTTACCAGATTTTTTAACACAATTTCCTGAGCCCTTTTTTATTTTAGAAGAGTTAGATTAATATTTCCAATTTGGGGGTTTTGGAGAGCAGTATGTCAAGAACCACTGTACATTAGGCTTCTAGAAGACTGGTCAGCTCCAAAAACAATGCCCTCCCCTGTGTCCGCTATCAAGAACTCATCAGTATCCCTGCCAGCCTGTTAGCCTTTATCATGCAGTCATTTTAGACCTGAAAGAGAACATTCCATCAGAGGATCAGGTTCTATCATTTCATTGGAATGCAATGTAAGAGCACAGAAACTCTAGTACAAACAAATTTACCATGGCTCAGATTAATAACAGATAGCACTTGAATGCTCTGCCCCAGTTGTGTTCCCTCGGTGCTCAGGATAGAATAAAAGAAGTTTAAGTCCAGCTGATATACTCAGGTGAGACATAAGAAGAAGCTTCTTCTGCCCTTAAAGATACAGAAGCCATAAAGTTTGCTTCTTGGGGAGAATCTTTAAGTTTCATCTAGAAGAGCATATTAAAATGATTAAGATGATTAAGATCAAGAGATTGTAGATGGGGGACAAGGTTAGATGATTTCCAAGGTTTTCTTCTATATATAAAACTCTCAGCATTGTTGAAAAGTAACTCCACGCGTTACCCACTGCTATTAAGATTGTTATTCATGAGCAGGACTCAGTGAGATCCAGGCTACTTTTATATAACCAAGTCAGATTCTCCATGTTGGAGGATAACTGAACAGTTGTTTGTCCATCCCTCTCGTTTTACCGAGGAGAAAACTGAGGCACAGAGATGTCTTGAGAATTCAGACACCTTGGCTCCCTGTAGTGTGTGCTGTGCTATACCATGTTTTTTGCTAAAAACATAAATCTATTCAAGATGTAGCTCCTTTTCTACCTTCCTGGGCGACCACAGCTTTTGCATTCTAGAAATGCTTTCATAAGAATTTTGTTTATTACATGAGCAGTACCGAGACAGAAATATGAGAAACCCTGGGGACTGGAGCAACTAAATATCACAATTTAGAAGAATAGTTTAGGAAAAGTATGAAAGAGGAAATGCTATTTAAATGAGACATTTTCTACTCATTAAAAAAGTTTAGACATTAAACTTAAGATTCAACAACTTTTTTCTTTACTCGTCCCAACGTCAGAGGCTTAAATGGCAACTCCCCATACAAACCTGTTTCATACATTTCTTCTCCCCAAACTCAGAAATGTCTCTGATATCTAATTTCAAGTGCATTAACTCCCCTTAGGAAAAGTTCCATTTTGTCTCCACAAATGTAAATTTGTGCTTAATTTTATCTCTCTCTTGGTTTATGCTCCCTGACATGGGTAATGCTACCTAGTCCTAGATGATATTCAACAGCTTTAATTTCTAATTAAAGTTACTAATTACTAGGTTACTAATTCTTTCTTCCGTTTTTTTCTTTTTCTTCCTTCCTTTTCTTTTCTTTTTGTTTTGGATGGAAATCTGTCCACTTCACATTGGCAGTCAGTTAACTGGTGTTCCTCCTTTTCTCTCTATGGAAGCAGCATTAGAAGGCTTTCCTCATCCCTACTGTAGATCAGGAGAAAGCATCCCTCTCAGATTCACTTCTTTATGCGTGACTTCAGAAAGCCAGATTTTGCAATACATGGGATGTAAAATAATTATATTAAATGACAAAATTCTTACCTAAAGCTAATGTTAATATTATAGTATCGCACTTCTTCCCTATTCTGATCTTTTTACCTTTTTTGCTGGGCATCTAACAAAATCATAATTTCAGTAGACTCCCCATGTGGCCTGGGTAGGCAATTTACTAATTGGTTTGATTTGTTAATGTTGTTGTTGTTAGTTGCTGTTGAATTAGCTATGACTCATGGCCACCTTATGAACGAAATGTGTGGTCCTGCACCACCTTCATGATCTTTGGTATGTTTGAGTCCCTTGTTGTGGCTATTTTGTCAATCCATCTCATAGAAAGTTTCCCTGATTTTTACCAAAATGAGATGTCTTTTACCAAACATGATGTCTTTTTCTAGCGATTGGTTTTTCTTTATAACATGTCCAAAGTAAGCTAGCCAAATTTTGCCATTTAAAGGGCTCCAAAAGCCATTCTTATCCTCAGTATTTTTTATTCTGATCAGTCGAGCAACTGAAATTCCATTGTTCAGGTTAAGACATTGTCTCCAGAAAATTGTGCTACTTGGAAGCTAGCAGTGTCAAACTATTAATCCACTAGCACGCATAAATGTATTAGCTTTATCTCCTTTATAAGATTATAGCCAAAAAGGGATGGGGATCTCAGCATGGGACAAAGGACAGTTATACCTTGATAGTTAAAACAAATGGCCTGGATTCAACATGGGAGGAAAGGAAAGGAAACCCAGGCTGGGCAGTAGTGTTGAAAAATTAAGGTTAGAAGAAGAGATAGAGTGCCAAAAAAAAAAAAAAAGACCATCACTGCATGACACTTTTCTCTTTTCCTGTTTTAGGGATCATCTCTCAAACATCCTTATTATACTTATCTACTTCTCTCTCAATGCTCTTCACTGCCATGAATGTCTTTGAATCTTCAGATTGAGTCAGAAGGATAAGTTATAAGTGATTAAATGAGGGTTTACTATAGCCATAAATTACTTCTAGAATATGTGTGTGTATTAGAGTAAGCAAAAATTTTGACGGGCAAAACAGAAAAGCTGGTAGTGAAATTCTGAGGTGGTTTGTATGTGTTAGGCAAGCAAGAAGTAGAATGTAAAAGAACAGGGGATTTAGGTCATTTTTTAGGTTAAGAAAAAACAAATTGAGGAACATCAGTACAAAGCTAAACATATATTTTAATTCCAGAGATGGTCCTTTAGAATGAAATCTCAATTCAGGCAACCATTGTGGTCTTGTGTCACTGTTGTTCTTTTCAGATAAAGCAACAAAATTCAGTTCAGTGTACTGGCACTTTTATTCCTTTTTTGTTTTTTACAAAGTTGATTTTGGAAGACACAGATAAAACCTAAACTATACATTCTATTTCTAAAGTTCACTTGAATAAAATGAACCTGCTGTTTATGTCCAACAGATCAAAGAAATTCTAGTGATAAGCAACCACTTTTTTCCAGAAAATGGAATTTTCTGACGGCACGACTTCCTTCTGGGGATAAAATTCTTCTGGAGGTTGGATTTTGCAGATTGACGGCTTGTTTTTCGTTGCCATCAAGTCTATTCCAACTAATAGCAGCCTCATGTGTGCAGAGCAGAACTGCTCCATAAGGTTTTCAAGGCTGTGACCTTTTGGAAACAGATTGCCAGGCCTGTCTTCTGAGTCTCTTCTAGTAAGTTCAAACTGTCAACATTTTGGCTAGTAGTTTAGTGCCACCATTTGGGCCACCCAGGTTAAATCAAAACCAAAAACCAAATCCATTTCCACTGAGTCGATTCTGTCTTCTAGCGACCCTGATAATTTCTCTGTGCAATGTGGTTGAGAACAGGGTGGTGGGTTGGTGGAATTTAAAATAAAGTCTTCACTACTTTCCTCTCCCTCTCTTTGGAAAGCTGGATACCAACTACATAGGTTATCAGGAAAATTGTAGCAAAAGTTTGACCAGTTACACTTTATTTTCTGAACTGTGAACTTTGTACAATAAGGGCTATAATGATTATGTTGAAATAAAATTTTGAACACATGCAAAACATCCACTGGAGAAACATATTTACATTGCTCATGAATCAGTGGATTATCCATTCATTCATTCAGCAAATACTATTTGTAACTATCTCTACCTCCTAAGTGCTAGGCACAGTTCTAAGCTCTGGGGAATAGCCATTACCTCATAGAGTTTACATTCCAGTGCCATTTAGAAGCTTGAAAATGTTGCCCCAGATTTTTCAAAATGATACCCAGTGTTTGATTGGTTGGTAACATTCCTACCTTCACCCTCTGCTGCTGCTGCTGATGATGATGATAATGATGATTTAACATTTTCCTGGGATTACCTACACCGAGAAGTCCTTTGCAAACTAGTAATTATAAAATGAGTTAGGTAGTGGAGTGACGGCAATGTTGAGGTCATAGGAATCTTTCTAAAGAAAAAGCATCTTTTTCCATTTGCTACAAAGATTGGAGATGTGGATACCATAATAGCAGGATTCTTGTTTCAGCCCTATTAGAAAATTATGCAGGGCGTCTCACTGAACAGAATCAGACTGGGAGGCCCATGATAAAATAGAACACCACTGTAACATCAAAGAAATGCAGGAGATTCTGTGGGCTGCTGTTTGTTTACCTGCAAGGGAAATGTCTAAAAGCCTGACGTATTTATTACACATAGTTTGGCTGCACTTAGGGGAAAAACTGGATTGCCCTGAACTTTCTAACTTTTATCAAACAAAGAGTCTTTGTCCCTTTCCCATAATCACTGGAGAAGCACAGAATTTTTCCATTTATTTTTCACTTTATTATTATTTATCTATTTATTTTTGCCTAGAGTTTGTTTCTTTTTTTCCCTCCATTACACCTGTTTTCAAATGCTAAGTGAAATCTCTCCTTGGGAGAAAATGACAGACAAGAAATGACAGTCATGGAATCTTCCTCTGGATACAGAAACAGAAATAGCTCTCTCCAAATAAATAGTGGCCACACACAGATCGTGTCTTCATGAGGTGACTTGGTGACTTCACAAGATAGGCCCTACCCCATCCATCTGGGATGAGTACGTCTTGGGCTCCCCTCCTCTTTTGGGGCCTATAATTATAAGTACAAAAATGTAGGTGTGCCTATGAAAGCAAACTTTGTCTAGGTCTCAAAGATATATTCTACTTTTCCAAATCACCTCAACTGGGAAAAAGCCATGGGATGTATCTGGAAAGATACATAGAAGACCTGGTAACATTATTCCTTCTGGGGTGGGAGAGCTGAGAGATTAGGGGAGGGGCAAAATAGAGGCTTACTTCTCAGTGTACACTCCTTTTTGCTGTTGAAAATTTGAAAGTTTATACAACGTGCAAATATTACCTGCTCAAAACTACCTACCTACCTGTTGACTCAGTCAATTAATTAGCTAACTAAACTGATAGAATTAAAAAAAATAAAGAAAGTCAAATAGCTGGAAACAGTTGGATCTTCCTCTGTGAATATTTAGCCAACTGCTCAATTTATCTCTTAAATCACTTATCTACTCTTTTTTTTTTTTTTTTGTTATAATAGCTCTGTACCTAAGTAACACTTGCCTCATTGAACAAGTCAGATGCAGTCCTGCCTTAGGTTTTTTGCAAAAAACAATTTTTAATGCCTGAAAAATCCTTTCCCTGTTATCCTCTTGGCTCACTCCTTGCCTACTGTAGGTCTTGACTCAGATATCACTTTCTCAGGAGAGCCTCCCTTGACACCCTATTTAAAATTGCAAACTGACATGCCAGAATTCTTCATTCACTTTATTTTTCATAGTAACCATCTTCTTCTGAGACACTGTATAGTGTATTTATCTAGCATCTTTATTGTCTATATCCCAACACTAGAATATAAGCCCCATGAGGGCAGGGGTTTTGTCTGCTGCTGTTTCTCTAGGACTTAAATACTGCCTGGCACTGATAGGGTGCCAAAAAATAATTGCTGAATAAATGAAAGAGAAAATGAATGAATTTTGCTTTCTTAATTTGTTATGCTTGATTTAAAATTACTGAATGATTTGAGAGTGACATATCTTATTTTCAATTCTACCTAGCCAATATCTTAGTTTGTTAACAGTACTTTAAAACCTATACGATTGCTATTAAGACATTTTTTGAGTTTATAGATTTTTAACATCTGAAAATATTTTTATTGTAATTATTTTGTTTTGAAAAAAATCTACCATAATTGTTTAGATTTCTGTATGTTTAAGACCTTTCAGCGCACATCACCTGAAGCAGACTGGGTTTAATCGATTAGAGCAGTCAGTTTGCCTACTGTAAGCGTTGACTCAATAGGATCAAGACTTAAGATTCAACACAGGGAATTAGGTGCTAAAAAATCCATTAGAGAACTGAGGGCCAAAGAAGGCCATTACAACCTCTGAAGAACTTGGGAAGTTGCAAGAATCACAACAAACCACTGCTACTGATCTCAGTTGCAGCTGACGGCTCTGAAGCAGGCCATTTGCAGAATTCCCAGAAGTTGCTATGACCCGCCCCCGCCACATATCTGTTGCCTTTTCTAGCCCCCACATTATCCACCTCTGCCAGAGAAACAATAATGGCTTCTGTTTCTCCCCTTTCTGTGGAATTAATCTTTCCCAAAATGCTCTGAGATACGTGTGGGCAAAGGATTACCATTATTAACTTCCAGGGCCCCTTGATATACAGATTTACATAAGCTCCAAATCAAAAAGAAATAAAAAGAAAAGGGAAAACGCATTTAACTTCTCATCAGAATTTCATCCTGATATTTTTTAAGCTCATTCTAATTCTTTAGCTTTTGAACTGAGGGTGTTTGCTAGTTTCTTTGGGAGCCGTTTCTACTAAGCTATATTCATGTGTACATTTTGCAGGTAAACCCAGAAATGAGCACAACATGTTCCTGACGACCATGACATGTTGGCACAGATGTCTATATCTACTCCCAACACAGGAAGTATCGAAGCAGGCAATCCTAAAGGTACAGAGCATAATCCACATAAGATGCTTATAGAACAATTTTTTTTTTATATTTTATTGTACTTCAGGTGAAGGCTTACAGAACAAATAGTTTCTCATGAAACAGTAGTACACATGTTGTTTTACAACGTTGGTTAACAACCCCACAACATATTAACCCTCTAACTTCTCAACCTTCTTTTTTTTTTTTTGGAGAAAATACACATAGCCAAAGATATACCGTTTCAAAAATTTCTACATACACAGTTCAGTGACATTGACTACGCTCTTCCAATTGTGCTGTTATTCTCACTTAAGATGAAGGCTTACAGAACAAAATAGTTTCTCATTTAACAGTTACTACAAATGTTGCCCTATGACAATGGTTAACAATCTCACAACACATCAACGATATCCTTACTCAACCTTGGGTTCCCTATCACCAGCTTCCTTGTCCCCTTCTGCCTTCTGGCCCTTGTCACTGGACTCCTGTACCTCGTTAGTCTCATTTGGTTTTACGGGGGTCCACTCCCAGGCTGAACAGTGAACCTCGGAGGTAACTTCACCACTGAGCTGAAAGGGTGTCTGGGGGCCATACTCTTGAGGTTTCTCCAGTCTCCTTTAGGCCAGTAAATCTGGTCTTTTTTTTGTGAGTTAGAATTATGTTCTACATCCTTCTCCAGCTCTGTCCAGAACCCTCTGTTGTGATCCTGGTCAGAGCAGTCAGTGGTGGTAGCCGGGCACCGTCTAGATGTACTGGACTCAGTCTGGTGGAGGCCTTGGTAGCTGTGGACAGTTAGTCCTTTGGACTAATCTTTTCCTTGTGTCCTGTTGTCTTCATTCTCCCTGGCTCAAGAAGGGATGAGACCAGTGGAGTATCTTAGATGGCCGCTTAGAGGCTTTTAAGACCCCAGACACTACTCACCAAGGTAGAATGTAGAGCATTGTCTTTATAAGCTGTGTCATGCCAATTGAGCTAGATGTTCCCCGAGACCATGGTCCCCACAGCTGTTCGCCCAGCTATTCAGTCCTTCAGGGATTTTGGATGTGTCTATGGGGCTTCCATGACCTTTCCTTGTACAGGTTGTGCTAGTTTCCCCTGTATTGTGTACTGTCTCACCCTTCACACAAGATACAACTTATCTATTTCCTATTAGTATTTTCCCCCATCCCTCCCATCCCTGGTAACCAACAAAGATTGTTCCAATTTCTGTGTGAACTTTTTCATGGGTTTTTACAGTAGAGGTCTCATACAATATTTGTCCTTTTGTGATTGACTTATTTCACTCAGCATAATGTCCTCCAGTTTCATCCATGTTATGAGATGATTCACAGATTCATTGTTGTTCTTTCTCGCTGCATAGTACTCCATTGTGTGTATGTACCATAGTTTGTTTATCCATTCATCTGTTGATGGGCATCTAGGTTGTTTCCATCTTTTTGCTACTGTGAACTATGCTGCCATGAACATAGGTGTACATATGTCTATTCGAGTGACGATTCTTATTTCTCTAGGATATATTCCTAGGAGTGGGATTGCTGGATTGAATGGTATGTCTATTTCTAGTTTTCTAAGGAAGCGCCATATCATTTTCCAAAATGGTTGTATCATTTTGCATTCCCACCAGCAGTGCATAAGAGTTCCCATCTCCCCGCAGCCCCTCCAACATTTGTGATTTCCAGTGTTTTTGATTCATGCCAGTAATGCCGGGGTGAGATGGTATCTCATTGTGGTTTTCATTTGCATTTCTCTAATGGCTAGTGATCGCAAGCATTTCCTCATGTGTCTGTTGGCCATTTGAATGTCTTCTTTGGTGAAGTGTCTGAACATTTCCTTTGCCCATTTTATAATAGGATTATTTGTCTTTTTGTTGTAGAGGTGTTGGATTTTCTTGTAGATTATGGAGATTAGACCTTTGTCTGACTTGTACTGTCCAAAAATTTTTTCCCAGTCTGTAGGTTCTCTTTTTACTCTTTTGGTGAAGTCTTTTGAAGAGCATAGGTGTTTGATTTTTAGAAGATCCCAGTTATCTAGCTTATCTGTTAAGTTTCGTGCATTGATGGTTATGGTTTGTATCATGTTAACGCCATGTATTAAGGCTTGTAGTGTTGGTCCTATTTTTTCTTCTATGAACCTTATAGTTTTAGGTTTATATTCAGATCTTTGATCCATTTTGAAGCAGGTTTTGTATACAGTGTGAGGTATGGGTCCTGTTTCATTTTTTGCAGATGGATATCCAGTTTTGCCAGCACCATTTGTTAAAAAGACTGTCTTTTCCCCATTTGTTGGACTTTGGGCCCTTGTCGAACATCAGGTGACTGTAGGTGGATGGATTTACATCTGGGTTCTCAATTCTGTTCCACTGGTCAATGTGTCTGGCATTGTACCCAGTACCAGGATGTTTTGACTATTGTAGCTGTATAGTAGGTTCTGAAGTCAGGTAGTGTGAGTCCTCCAACTTTATTCTTCTTCTTCAGTAGTGCTTTACTATTTGGGGCTTCTTCCCTTTCCAGATAAAGTTAATGATTAGTTTTTCCATCTCTTTGAAGAATGTTGTTGGTATTTGGGTCAGGATTGCATTGTATTTGTAAATTGCTTTTCACAATTGACATTTTCACAATGCTGAGTCTGCCTATCCATGAGCATGGTATGTTTTTCCATTTATGTAGATCCCTTTGGGTTTCATGTAATAGTGTTTTGTAGTTTGCTTTGTATAGGTCTTTTACATCCCTGGTCAGATTTATTCCTAAGTATTTAATCTTTTTAGGGGCTATTGAAAATGGTATTATTTTCCTGATTTCCTTTTCATCGTTCTCCTTACTGGTGTATAGGAATCCAACTGATTTTTGAATGTTTATCTTGTATCCTGCTGCTCTGCTGAATCTTTCTATTAGTTCCAGTAGATTTCTCGTGGAGTCTTTAGAGTTTTCTATGTAAAGTATCATATCATCTGCAAACAGGGACAGTTTAACTTCTTCATTACCAATTTGGATGCCCTTTATTTCTTTTTCTTGCCTTATTGCTCTAGCTAGAACTTCCAGCACAATTTTAAATAGGAGTGGTGATAAAGGGCATCCTTGTCCTGTTCCTGTTTTCAAGGGGAGTGTTTTAAGCCTCTCTCCATTAAGAATGATGTTGGCCGTTGGTTTTGCATAGATGCCCTATATTATGTTGAGAAATTTCCCTTCTATACCTATTTGATTGAGAGTTTTTAACAGGAATGGGTGTTGGGCTTTGTCAAATGCCTTTTCTGCATCAGTTGAGATGATCATGTGATTCTTTTCTTTCCTTTTATTTATGTGGTAGATTACGTTGATTGATTTTCTAATGTTGAACCATCCTTGCATACCTAGTATGAATCCTACTTGGTCGTGGTGTATTATTTTTTTGATATGATGCTGAATTCTGCTGGCTAGAATTTTGTTCAGAATTTTTGCATCTATATTCATGAGAGATATTGGTCTGTAATTTTCTTGTTTTGTGATGTCTTTGCCTGGTTTTCGTATCAGCGTTATGCTGGCTTCATAGAATGAATTTGGAAGTGTTGCTTCCTCTTCTATGCTCTGAAATAGCTTGAGCAGTACTGGTACAAGCTCTTCTGTAAATGTTTTGTAGAATTCTCCAGTGAAGCCATCCGGGCCAGGGCTTTTTTTGGTTGGGAGTTTTTTTATTACCTTTTCAATCTCTTCTCTTGTTATGGGTCTGTTCAGATTTTCAACATCACTTTGTTGTAGTTTGGGTAGGCCGTGTGTTTCTAGAAATTTTTCCATTTCTTCTAGGTTTTCAAATTTGTTGGAGTCTAGTATTTCGTAATATTCTGTTATAATGCTTTTTATTTCAGTTGGCTCCGTTGTAATGTCCCCCATTTCATTTATTATTTGGGTTATTTGTGTCCTCTCCTGTTTTTCTTTTGCCAGTCTGGCCAGTGGTTTGTCGATTTTGTTGATTCTTTCCAAGAACCAAATTTTGGTTTTGTTGATTCTTTATATTGGTTTTCTTTTCTCTATTTCATTTATTTCTGCTCTGACCTTTACTATTTCCTTTCTTCCAGTGGTTGTGGGCTTTTTCTGCTGTTCTCTTTCTATTTGTTTGAGTTCGGTAGTTAATGTTTTGATTTTGTCCCTTTCTTCTTTTTTGATATGTGCATCTACTGCTATAAATTGTCCTCTGAGGACTGCCTTTGCTGTGTCCCAAAGGTTTTGGTATGATGTATTTTCATTCTCATTTTATTCTAGGAATTTTTTAATTCCATCTCTGATTTCTCCTATTACCCATTGATGTGTAAGCAGAGTATTATTCAGTTTCCATGTGTTTGATTTTTTTTCCTTGCTCTTTCTTTTGTTAATTTCTACCTTGATGGCATTGTGGTCAGAGAAGATACTTTGAATTATCTCAGCGTTTTGAATCTTGTTGAGGATTGCTCTGTGGCCTAAGATGTGGTCTATTCTGGAGAACGTTCCATGTGCCTTGGAAAAGAATGTGTACTTCGCAGTGGTTGGATGGAGTGTTCTATATATGTCTATGAGGTCAAGTTGGCTGTTTGTGCATTTTAGGTCTTCTGTACCTTTGCTGAGTTTCTTCTTAGTTGTTCTGTCCCTTACTGAGAGTGGTGTGTTGAAGTCTCCTACTATTATTGTGGAACTGTGAATTTCTCTTTTCAGTGTTGTTAGAGTTTGTTTTATGCATTTTGGAGCCCTGTTATTGGGTGCGTAGATGTTTATTATGGTTATGTGTTCTTGATGGATCATCCCCCTATTCATTATATAGTGTCCTTGTTTGTGTTTTATGGTAGATTTTGTTTTAAAGTCTATTTTATCTGAGATTAGAATTGCCACTCCTGCTCTTTTTTGGTAGTTGTTAGCTTTACATATTTTTTTCCAACCTTTAGCTTTTAATAAATTCACATCTTTGTTTCTAAGGTGTGTCTCTTGTAGACAGCATATTGATGGATCCTGTTTTCTTATTCATTCTGTCACTCTCCGTCTCTTTATGGGTGCATTGAGTCCATTTACATTCAGTGTAATTATTGATAGATGTGAGTTTGTTGCTGTCATTTTGTAGTGCTTTTTTTTGTGATGCTGAAGTTTTCTTTGTTCTTCTTACTCTCTTGTGCTGAGTTACTTTTGTTTGTGGATTTTGTGTTCATTTCTTTTGTTTTTGTAGGTTTTGTTTTTGCGGAGACTTTATGTTTTTCGTCATTATTTTATGAGTTGATTTGTTAACTTTCTTTGTGGTTACCATGAATTTTACCCTTATCTTTCTAAGTTTGAAGCAGTCTACCATTACTCAGTATTGCCTGGTCTTCCTCTCCATTATAAAATTCTATACCTATGTCATTTATTCCCTCTTTTATGGTTTTGATGTTTTGATGTTAATCCATCGATTAACTGCTCTGATTCCCTGTTGTATTTCTTTTGGTTTTGGATAGTCCTCAAGAGTTCATTTCCTAGATTGGTATCTGCTTGTACGATCTTGCGTCCTAGGTTCTGCCTGTCAGCTGAAGCTGTTTGTCCTCAGATTGAAGTACTCCCTTTAATAATTCTTGTAAGTTTGGTTTGACTTTTACATATTCCCTTAATTTCTGTTTATTTGGAAATCACCTAATTTCAGCATCAAATTGGAACAAGGTGGTTTGCAGGATATATTATTTTTGGCTGACAATTTTTTTCTTCCAAGATTTTATATATGTCATCCCATTGCCTTCTTGCCTGCATGGTTTCTGCAGAATAATCTGAGCTTAGTCTTATTGTTTCTCCTCTGTATGTGACTTCTTGTTTTTCACGAGCTGCTCTCACAATTCTGTTTGTCTTTGGTTTTGGCGAGTGTGAATATGATATGCCTTGGCGATTTTCTTTGGGGTCTCTTCTATATGGGGTTCATTGAGCTTCTTGGATGGCCAGCTTTTCATCTTTCATGATATTGGGGATGTTTTCTGTCAGCAGTTCCTCAATGATCCTCTCTGTGTTTTCTGTTTTCTCCCCCTGTTCTGGAATTCAAATCTCTCGTAAATTTTTGCTTTTAACTGTGTTGCACATAACTCTCTGGGTCTCTTCATTTTTCTTTGTTATTTTTTCTGAGTTTTCCTGAAACAGAGTTGTATCCAAGTGTTTGTCTTCAGTTCCACTGATCCTGTCTTCCACGGTTTCAAATCTGCTTCTCAGCCCTTCTATGACATCGTCCATTTCTGAAATCTTGCTGTTTATCTTTTGGATTTCTAATTGCTGTTTTTGTATAATTTCGAGTTGTGAATTTATTTGGGCATTTTGTTCCTGCGTCATCTTCCTGAATCTTCCAATTTTTTGTCCGTATTTTCCGTGAATTTGTCTATTTTTTCCTCATGTTTGTCAGCTTTTTGCCTCAGTTCTTGGAGAATTCCAAGTATGAGATATTTGAATTCCCTATCAGGTACTTCTGGTGCATTTTCTTTCACAGGAGAGTCATCTGGTGTTTTATTTTGGATGCCTACTGGAACCATCCTGTCCTGTTTTTGTAAATGTTTTGATATTGTCTGCTGTTTTCAGAGCATTCAGTAGTTATTTTTTTCGTTTATTGATTGTAGATTTGTTTGTTTCATCCCTTTTTTAAAAAAAAAAATTTGACTCTGTCTGAGCAGGCAGACTATGTGTTCTTTATTGTTTGCTTGTCTGTGAGCTCAATACTTTTCGCCTCCTTCTCCAACTGGCAGGGTCAGTCACTCAGATATGGTACAGCGGGGCAGGTCTAGCTGAAGAGGAGTTACTGGGATGGGTTGTTTGTGGCACTTACTACAGCCACCAGGACAGGTCGGTAATCGGTGAGGGGCAGGTTCCAGTAGGCCGTGCCTGTTCTGCTTGGTGGTGTGATGTCAAGCACACGGTGCAGGTAGGCAGGATGCAGCGGGGAGATTGTTATGTCTGGAGCTAAGATGGATATGGGAGAGAGGAGAGAGGAACAGGAGCCAAAAACATACAAACAAACAAAAAAGAATGCTAGGGGAGCTTGCCGTTGGAGTGGAGAGATGAGAGACTATGAAATGGAGAGAAACAGAACGGGGAAGAGGAAGAAAAGAAAAGAATTAATAAATAAGAATCAGAAAGGTTAAAGAACTGGAAAGTTCCCAGGGATCCCACTGATGCAGCTATGAGGTCTGGGGAAGTCGGTCTCAGGTGTTGCAGTACAGCCTGGCTAGAAGGCGTAGAGGTATGCAATGCCTGGTATTCAGGGATCAGAAAGAGAAGGAAGATATAGAGAGACGAGAAACTAAGCAATGAAGAAAGACAAAAAGGGAAAAAGAGGGAAAAGAAAACAAAACAAATTAAAAAAAAAGAAAAACAAGAAAGGCCCCCCCCAAAAAACAGAAAAAAAAAATGAAAAAAGAAATGCTCTCAGGGATCCCTCTGCACGTCTGTGGAAGCTGAAGGGGAGTCCCTTGCCACGCAGCTCCACCTAGTGAGAAAGGGCTCCCAACTCAAGAAAAGGAAAGAAAACAAACAATTCAAAACAAAGAAACAAACAAAAGCCCCGGGATGCCACCATTGCAGTAGCCCAGACCAGGAAACAGCTCCACAATGGAATGGAGCTCCGCAGCCTGTCAGGAAGAAGCAATGATGGCACACAGAGCCAGGCACTCGAGCGAAAGAAGGAGGAGGCGGCGAGAGGCAAGCAAGAAATCAAAAGGAGCAGGAAAAAAAAAAAAAAAACAACACCAGCAGCTAACAAATGGCACTCAGAGAGCCTGCTAATGCAGGCTGGTGTTTCTGGACAAGAGACTGTGTCCGTGGGAAGCAGAGGAGGCCAAGTGTGGGTGAAGAAGGGTGGAGAGTGGGAAAGTGTGTATCACAAATTGCCGGCACTCTGCAGCCCCTCAGGAAGAAGCAAAGATGGCACACGGAGCGAGGCACTCCAGTGAAAGGAGGGGGAGATGGCCAGAGGCAAGGAAGAATCAAAAGAAGAGGGAAAAAGCAACACCAGCAGCCAACAAATGGCACTCAGAGAGCCGCCCGTTTGGGTGTGTGGAATCCAAGCAGCCGGTGTTTCCTGGTCAAGAGATTGTGGCCGCAGGAAGCAGAGGAGGCCGAGCCGGGGCGAAGAGGGGTGGGGGGTGAGAAAGCACACACCGCAAATTATTGGTTGTTTTGTCTCCTGCTGGGCACTCTGTGAGGCTGCTTTCTCGTACCCCCATTTGCTGGTCTCTGATAGGAGTCCAAGATGGTGGATCCATGCTGCGTTAGCTGGTAGGGGACCTCTGCATGAATCTCTCCTCGCTCTCCATTCTCTGTCGGTTTTCTCACTCCATTTGGTGCTTGGCTGAGTTCTTTATCTCTTCATTTTATGTTTTAGGGATTCAGGATTGTTGTATTCTCTGTTTGGCTTAGTTTTTCAGATCTTTGCTGTGGAGGGACGGCTTGGTGCTTCTGTGTAGAGCGCCATTTTTCTATAGTCTCTATCCTATATAACCATTTTTAAAATTTATTATTGTCCATTATTTGCTTACGAACTCCCTCCCTACCTCAGTAATTTTATCTGTAAAATAAGGAAATAATAGCACTTGCTTTATAGGATTGTTGTAAAGATTAAATGTGTGTGTGTGTGTGTGTGTAACCAAACCAAACCTGATGCTGTCAAGTTGATTCCAACTCATAGAACTGCTTCACAGGGTTTCCAAGGAGCTGGCTGGTGAATTCTCTCTCTCTGTCTCTCTCTCTATATATACATATTCAGCTGCTGTTATTACAATTATCAATATCAACATCATTATCAGTATTTTTCAGAAAAACAGATAGGTTTATCTGGTAGATAGAATTGTTGGGCTTAATCCTTTATCCCTTCCTGAATCTACACCTTTGCCCTAGTCTCTTTGTGTATAGAGTGTGGTTATCCTCTGCTTGAATTTTAACTTGGCCCTAGAACTTGCTTTGGTCAATGGCATGTGAACAGAAATATACAGTTTTCACGTTCCAGTTTTCAGAAAAGGCCTGTGTGTTTCCACTTACACTCTTGGAGTTCTGCCATTCACATGAGAAGTGCTTCCTTCTGGGTTGCTGCTGCCCTTCAACCTGGGCCCCAGAATGAATACTAAGAGGCTAGAGCTGCGTCGTTAAATCCACAGCACTGCAGTCAGAACCAAAGTCACCCAGTCAAGCCCAATCTTAGATCCTCTGTACGCCAGCCAGCCCACACAAGTGTAGGGAATAATATTAATGATTTCTGTTTAAGCCCCTTCAGTTTGGGGCAACTTATTAAGCAGCAGCAGTGAACTGATACACTTAATTTCAGATGTAGCTACACAGAAGACCTACCAGTGACAGAGTCAAAAGATGAGACTTGCTTTCTAGCTGAATTCTATTGCTGTATGTTACTGCCTGAATGCTGGCCACGGCTCTCTGTGAACGTTGCTCAGAGTAGTGCTGCAGGGCCTGTGTGGGTGTGGAGAGAGTAAGGACTGGTGCCAGTTTCTGCCTTCTGTGTTTTTGCCACCTTCAACAATCGGCCAGCTGGTGCAGCTGCACCTTTGGACAAATGATACAATATCCTGAGCATTAACCTAAACAGTACCACACATGCAAAGAGCCACAGCTGCTGTTTGTTGCTCTTCTTGCTGTTCTTGGCTCTGTTGCTTTGCCTAGGGGTGGCATAGATTTCTACCCATGAAGTGTGGCTTTCCAAGATTCATAGATAGAGGTTTTATCAATGCAGCAGGTAATAATGATGACTATATAATTGAAAAATAGGCCAGAATCATTTGTGAATAGTCTGAGATTTTTTTCCTAGAATAAGAAGTGTGCAAATGAATTAGTCATATGAAATTATATGACAGAACATCATATGGTTTGTCCTTCCTGGAAAAAAATTAAAGCCTCACCTATATTTTTAATATCTTTATATATTGTTTGAAGAGAAGATTAACTTTTGCTTACTTTGCATGAATTATTTATGTCACCACCTATGTAGAGAAATCCCATGAGAAAATAATTCACTAAATCAAATTTATAATTAGTTTCCATTTCTAAGCAAAAGAGTTATTTGTTCCGTGTGTTGCCTAGAATGATTGAAAATCATTACTGATTAGCACATGCTATTGATGAACGTGATCCATCTCAAAAATTTCCTGATCGTGGTTTGAAACTTAAAATAAGACAATATGAATAGCTGTGAGTCCAATCTATAGTCCATAGAACAGGCATTATATTTTTAGTCTTCTCATAACTTAATCAAAAGTGATTATTTCTTGACCACATTTTTGTATGCTATGGGATGGAAGAATGAATAAAAGAGGGAAAAAAAGAAATTATAGATATGACCCAGCTATTGGGTTCATAATTTAATAGAATGAAACATAGCCTCACTTCAGAGCACTTTCAACGAAAATATAGGCAAATAAATGTGAAGTGTGGTACTCCTCAACCCGGATTGCAAATTAAACACTTGGGGAGATTTTTTAAAATATCAGTTCCAGACCTCACCCCAAGCTTTCTAATTTAGTTGGTCCTGGCTGGGACCAAGGAATTAGTACTTTATGGAAGTTACCCATACTCTAATGTGTAGTATTAAGCCCACTCTTACATGGCGTTTTGAAATTGTCTAAGCTCCAAGAGTATGAAAAAATGGGTACAGTGACTGCTTTCAGACTTCTTTACAGGACGTTCATGGAGGATTTGAGCTGCAAAGTAAGGTTTTAAAGGAAAGAGGCATGAATTGACATAGAAAAGTGTTTTTATTTTTAAAGCAATGCTATGATTTGGGTTTTCTCAAGTTTTTCAGTTTTGATCAGCAGGATTTAGATTAATTAATTTGTGAAAGGATTGTCTACTAATTTCCTCTATCAGTGTCTTTACTTTATTGTCAAGCTAGATTGCTTTTCCCTATCTGTCTTCTTTTGTAAAACTATGACTTCAGTCAGTGGTGTATTGGAGAGGCTCACGGTGGCTTGCAAAAGTTGATCGTGCATCTTCTCCCAACTCTATCTATGTTCAGTGATATCATGTTGGTAGATTGAAGTCAGCCACGATGGGAGTGTCTACACCATGGAAACTTGAAAATGCTAAAAATCACCCCTCCCAGCTGATTGTTAAGCATTTAATAACACACAACTGATTCGAGTGGAAGATAATCATGGCATAAAAATTGAATTTTAGTTCTTTACCTCAGATGTCTTAAAAGTATGTCTCTCGTTTCAAGTATCTATTAATCTAGGGAAAATAAAACCTACATTTTATAAGAATGGATCTTCTGTGTTTGTGTTTTATGTCCTCTTGAATTCCCCTCCTCATCTTACTCTTACCACCAAAAACAAAAACTCCCACATATTCTATGCTCAGAGAAAATTCACTTTTGTCAGCTTAAGATTCATTTATGATTTTTCATCCTTGCCTTCATACCACCACAAATCACAGTTTTGTTTTTTAATTTAGGCTCCACAGCAGCCCCTTTTTTTGTTTGATCAGAAGAGATAACCAAGAAAATAAATTTAGAGTCTTATGACTGACCCTATTATTATTATTCAAGGAAACTCAAAATGAAGCAAAATAACCAAATTTTGACAAAGAAGACATTTTCAGCCATTTCAATTACTGTTTTAATTGGCTGGGTCAGGCTGCTAGATTAGCCTCTAATCTCTACAAGAATGTTATTTGGAATAAGCTAAAATATGCCCTGTATGGAAGCCACATTCATCACTTTTGAATATTCTAGGTAGAATAACTTTCTCTCAGCATATTGGAATCATATTAGAGTAAAATTGGCAGCTCCTGGAAGAACTTAATCCACAGATCATAAAAAACCTAATTCACTATCAGCATATTATTGAGAAGTCTGAAACATGTAGTGTGCCTGAATCCAAAATAAAGTGATGATACTGAGATGTTTGTATGACAAATATTCTAGACAATGTGCAGGCATATGTGTGTGCACGTGTAAGTGTGTATGCATGACCATGTATGTGTGCATGATGGTGTGTGTGTGTGTGTGTACATAAAGAAAACTACAATAGAATGAAGGAAGTGTTTGCAATCACTTGGATGATTTCATAAATATTTTCTGGTATATGGGATGTGTTTTATTAAGATTACACAGAGAAATAGAGCCAACTGCTTATCAGTGTAGTAGATTCAGAGAAAGGAAAAGGCTTTTCTTTTTTAATTAAATGGGTCTTGAAAAGATTGATATTAAGAATAGATTAGCACATCTTCAGATTGCCCTTTTTTTTTTTATTGTGCTTTAGGTGATAATTTACAGAGCAAATTAGTTTCTTATTAAACAATTAATACACATATTGTTTTGTGACATTGGTTGCCACCCTGTAACTTGTCAACACTCTCCCTACGAACATGGGTTCCCCATTTCCATTCAACCAACTTTCCTGTCCCCTCCTGCCTTCATGTCCTTGCCCCTGGGCTGGTGTGTCCATTTAGTCTCCTATACATGGTTGAACTACATGTGTTATTGTTTGTTTTATAGGCCTATCTAATCTCTGGCTGAAGGGTGAACCTCAGGAGTGACTTCAGTACTAAGATGAAAGGGTGTCCGGGGCCATACTCTCAGAACCATCTAGTTCTGATGGACTCAGTCTGGTGGAGGCTGTGGTAGTTGTGGTCCATTAGTCCTTTGGACTAATCTTTCTCTTGTATCTTTGGTTTTCTTCATTCTCCCTTACTCCAGCTGGGGTGGGACCAGTAGACGTATCTTAGATGGCCACTCACAATCTTTTAAAAGCCCAGATGCTACTCATCAAAGTAGGATGTAGAACATTTTCTTTATAAATGATGTTATGCCAACTGAGCTAGATGTCCCCCTAGACCATGATTCCTAGCCCTCAGCCCACTAACTAGGTCCTTCAGGGAGTTTGGATGTGTCTATAAAGCTTCTGTGACATTGCCTTGGTAAAGTTGTGGTGACTTCCTCGTATTGTGTACTGTCTTACCCTTTACCAGAGTTACCACTTTTCTATTGTCTAGTTAGTGTTTTTCCTTTCCACCCCTCCCCTCCCTCATAACCATCAAAGATTGTTTCTTTCTGTGATAAACCTTTTCATGAGTTTTTATAATAGTGGTCTCATACAATATTTGTCCTCTTGTGATTGACTTATTTCACTCAGCATAATGCCCTCCAGATTCATCCTTGTTGTGAGATGTTTCACAGATTCATCATTGTTCTTTACCATCTCGAAGTATTCCATTGAGTGTATGTACCATAGTTTGTTTATTCATTCATCTGTTGATGAGAACTTGGGTTGTTTCCTTTTTTGCTATTGTGAATAGTGCTGCAATGAGCATGAGTGTACATGTGTCTGTTCGTGTGACAGCTCTTATTTCTCTAGGATGTATTTCTAGGAGTGGGATTGCTGGATTGTATGGTATTTCTATTTTTAGCTTTTTAAGGAAGTTGCATATTGTTCTCCAATATGGAAGTACCATTTTGCATTCCCACCAGCAGTGAATAGCAGAAAGATGTTTACCTGTGTTTTATTGACTATGCAAAGGCATTCAACTGTGTAGATCATAACAAATTATGGATAACATTGCAAAGAAGGGGAATTCTAGAACACTTAATTGTGCTCATGAGGAACCTGTACTTGACTCAAGAGGCAGTTGTTTGAACAGAACAAAGGGATACTGCGTGGTTTACAGTCAGGAAAGGTGTGCATAAGGGTTGTATCCTTTCACCATACCTATTCAATCTGTATGCTGAGCAAATAATCCGAGAAACTGGACTATATGAAGAAGAACAGGACATCAGGATTGAAGGAAGACTCATTAACAACCTGCATTATGCAGAGGACACAACCTTGCTTGCTGAAAGTCAAGAGGACTTGAAGCACTTACTGATGAAGATCAAAGATCAGCGAAAAAGAGGAAGACCCTCAATGAGACAGACTGACACAGTGGCTGCAACAATGGGCTCAAGTATAACAAGGATTGTGAGCATGGCCCAGGACCGAGCAGTGTTTTTTTCTGTAGTACAAAGGGTCGCTATGAGTTGTAATCGACTCGATGGCACCTAACAACGACAATAAGCAGTGCATAAGAGTTCCAGTCTCCCTGCAGCCTCTCCAACATTTGTTATTTCCTGGGTTTTTTTTTTTTTTGGATTCATGCCAGTAATGTCAGGGTGAGATGGTATCTCATTGTAGTTTTGATTTGCATTTCTCTAATGCTAGTGATGAGAAGCATTTCCTCATGTAACTGTTAGCTGACTGAATGTCTTCTTTGGTGAAGTATCTGTTCACATCCTTTGCCCATTTTTTAATTGGATTATTTATCTTTTTGTTGTAGAGGTGTTGGATTTTCCTATAGATTTTAGAAATTGGACCTTTGTCAGATTTGTCATAGCCAAAAATTTTTTCCCAGTCGGTAGGTAATCTTTTTACTTTTTTCGGTGAAGATTTTGATAAGCACGTGTTTAATTTTTAGAAGATCCCAGTTATCTAGCTTATTTTCTGGTGTTTGTGTATTGTTAGTTATGGTTTGTATCATATTTATGCTGTATATTAGGACGCCTAGCATTGGATGTCAGAAGAGACTCTGAAACTTGCTCTTGAACATCGAGTAGCTAAAGCAAAAGGAAGAAATGAAGTAAAAGAGCTGAACAGAAGATTTCAAAGGGCAGCTTGAAAAGACAAAGTAAAATATTATAATGACATGTGCAAAGACTTGGAGATAGAAAACCAAAAGAGAAGAACACACTTGGCATTTCTCAAGCTGAAATAGCTGAAGAAAAAATTCAAACCTCAAGTTGCAATATTGAAGGATTCTACAAAGAAAATATTAAATAATGCAGGAAACATCAAAAGAAGATGGAAAGGATACACAGAGTCACTATACCAAAAAGAATTGGTTGACGTTCAACCATTTCAGGGGGTAGCATATGATCAGGAACTGATGATACTGAAGGAAGAAGTCCAAGCTGCGCTGAATGCATTGACCAAAAACAAGGCTCCAGGAAGAGACGGAATACCAGTTGAAATGTTTCAACAAACGAATGCAACACTGAAAGTGCTCACTCATCTATGCCAACAAATTTGGAAGACAGTTACCTAGTCAACCGACTAGAAGAGATCCATATTTATGCCTGTTCCAAAGAAGGGTGATCTGACCGAATGAGGAAATTATTGAACAATATCATTAATAGCACATGCAAGTAAAATTTTGCTGAAGATCATTCAAAAGCAGCTGCAGCAGTATATTGACAGGGAAATGCCAGAAATTTAAGCCAGATTAGAAGAGGACGTGGAACCAGGGATATCATTGCTGATGTCAGATAGATCCTGGCTGGAAGCAGAGAATACCAGAAAGATGTTTACCTGTGTTTTATTGACTATGCAAAGGCATTCAACTGTGTGGGTCATAACAAATTATGAATAACATTGTGAAGAATGGGAATTTCAGAACACTTAATCGTGCTCATGAAGAACCTGTACATAGATTAAGAGGTAGTCATTTGAACAGAATAAGGGGACACTGTGTGGTTTAAAGTCAGGAAAAGTGTGTGTCAGAGTTGTATCCTTTCATCATACGTATCCAATCTGTTTGCTGAGAAAATAATCCAAGAAACTGGACTATATGAAGAACAGGGCATCAGGATTGGGGGATGACTCTTTAACAACCTGCATTATGCAGATAATACAGCCTTGCTTGGTGAAAGTGAAGAGGTCTTGAAGCACTTACTAATGAAGATCAAAGACCACAGCCTTCAGTATGGATTACATCTCAACATAAAGACAACAAAAATCTTCACAACTGGACCAATAAGCAACATCATGATAAATGGAGAAAAGATTGAAGTTGTCAAGGATTTCATTTTATTTGGATCCACAATCAACACCCATGGAAGCAGCAGTCAAGAAATCAAAAGACACATTGCACTGGGCAAATCTTCTGCAAAAGACCTCTTTAAAGTGTTAAAAAGCAAAGATATTACCTTGAAGACTAAGATGTGCCTGACCCAAGTCATGGTGTTTTCAAGTGCCTCATATGCATGGGAAAGCTGGACAATGAATAAGGAAGACAGAAGAAGAATTGACTCCTTTGAATTGTGGTGTTGGTGAAGAATATTGAATATACCATTGACTGCCAAAAGAAGGAACAAATCTATCTTTGAAGAAGTACAACCAGAATACTCTTTAGAAGTAAGGTTGCAAGACTATGTCACATACTTTGGCCACTTTATCAGGCAGGATCAGTACCAGGAGAAGGATATCATGATTGCAAAAATAGATGGTCAGTGAAAAAGAGGAAGACTCTCAACTAGATGGACTGACACAGTGGTTGCAACAATGGGCTCAAGCATAACCACGATTGTGGGGATGGTGCAAGACCAGACAATGTTTCGTTCTGTTGTACATAGGGTCATTGTGAGTCAGAACTGACTCAACAGCACCTAACAACCACAACGTTGACCTTATTTTTTCTCCCATGATCATTATAGTTTTTGGTTTTATATTTAGGTCTTTGAACCATTATGAATTAGTTTTTGTGAATGGCCTGAGGTATGCATCCTGCTTCATCTTTTCACAGATGGACATCTAGTTTTGCCAGCATCATTTGTTAAAAAGACTGTCTTTTCCCCATTTAAGGGACTTTTGGGCCTTTGTCAAAGATTAGGTGACCATAACTGGATTGATTTACATCTGGTTCTTGATTCTGTTCCATTGGTCAGTGTGTCTGTCATTGTGCCACTACCAGGCTGTTTTGACTATCGTAGCTGTATAATAATTTCTGAGGTCAGGTAGTACCTGGTCTTCTACTTTGTTCTTCTTCTTCAATAATACTTTATTTATCCGGGACCTCTTTCCTTTCCGTATAAAGTTAACGATTTAATTTTCCAACTCGTTAAAAAATGCTTTTGGTATTTGGATTGGGATTGCATTGTGTTTGTAGATTGCTTTGGGTAGAACTGACACTTTCACAATTTTGAGTCTACCTATCCATGAGAATGGTATGTTTTTCCATTTATGTAAGTATCTTGGTTTCTTGCAGTAGTGCTTTGTGTCTTTTACATCCCTGGTTAGATTTATTCCTAAGTATTTCATTGTTTTAGGGGTTATTATAAATGTTACTGCTTTCCTGATTTCCTTCTCATGATTGTCTTTATTGGTGAATAGGAATCCAACTGATTTCTGTGTGTTTATCTTTTGTCCTGCTACTCTGCTGAATCTTTCTATTAGTTCTGATAGTTTTCTTATGGATTCCTTTGGGTTCTGTATGTATAGTATCATATCATCTGTGAATAGGGATAGTTTTACTTCTTCCTTACCAGTTTGGATGCTCTTTATTCCTTTTTCTTGCCTTACTGCTCTAGCTAGGACTTCCAGTACAATATTAAAATAGGAGTGGTGAAAAAGGATATCCTTGTTTTGTTCCTCTTCTCAGGGGGGATGTTTTGAGCTGCTCTCTGTTGAGAATGATGTTGCAGATTGCCATTTTCAATGCGTTTTAATTCAGATGGGTGGAATAAAGCATTACAGTGCACATTATTTTTAAAAGTTTATTTGTAGCCATGTTCTACAGAGAGACTTCTGATAAAGCACAAAAATATATATTGCTATCCAGTCCCTGGGTGAGACCAATGGTTAAGGGCTCAACTACTAACCAAATGGTGGCAGTTCAAACCCACCCAGAAGCCCTTGGAAGACTAGCCTGGCAATCTGCTTCCTAAAGGTCACAGCCTTGAAAACCCTATGGAGCGGTTCTACTCTGCACACATGGGGTCACCATGAGTTGGAATCAACTCGATGGCAACTAACAACCATATGGTAACCACGGTTATTTTTAGCCTAGACTGATATCTTCTCTACATTGGGGTTTGTCTGGCACAATATTGAAATTATAAAATTTAAACTGACATAAAAGGCTGCTAACATCTGTTTCATATACTAGGACAAGGCCACCATGAAGAAGCATGCCATTAAAAATCCATGAGAATTCAGGGATTACTTCTGCAGCTCACATCACCTATCCTCTCGGGCCTTGTAACTACAGGTGTGGTCCCCAGAGCAGCAGCACCAACATTTCCTGAGAGCTTGTTACAAATGCAGAATCTCAGGCCCCATTCAGACCAACTGCATCAAAACCTGCATTTTCACAAGAAGCTCTGGTAATTCATGTGAGCATTAAGATTTGAGAAGCAGGGGTCTAGATTATCTTGATTATTTCTCTAAGCATGAAAGTAAGTGGGAATATCTGTTCAACGTGTCTATATCAACAGTTCTATGGTTACCACAGTTTTTGCAGGGGTGTTTATCAGTAGCTCTAAGTATAATATAGAACTGAACTCTATTTTTGGTGTTTCTGTCATTAGTAAAAATACTATCCGTACATTTTTTGAAAAGTTCCATTGCCAAGATTATTAAACCTATTGTGTCTACCTGAAAATACCAATGATTTTCCAGCTGTAGCCAGAAGTTGTGTGATAGTTGCTCATAGCAATTACTTCTCTGAGAATCTACTCTGTGGTGTCATAAAGGGGTGTGGAAAAGTTTCTTCATACTAAAAACGATTAAATCACTGGAACTGGGTTTCAAGGTTTTTAAACTCTTCAATTTATCTTTCTCCAGGAATCTATAGCAGAGTCCCCAAAATATTTCCTGAGAAAGGAGCCTCAAAGATTGAGCCCATATCATTTAATTCCACAACGTCACTGATTCACTTCAGAAAAGGGGGTGGGGTAAAATCATCTACCTAAGAAGGTGTCTGTTCAAATCATTGCATCTACTTGTTCAGCTTCATCAGCTCTGCTGTGACTAAAAGCCAATTGCTGTTTGAATATAAATGAACACATTTCAGTTTGCTAAAACCATTCTAAGTGCCTGAAGAATGTGGCTCATCAATAGAATCAAGAATTCCCATTGTGAGAACTCTATCCTTCTATTCTCACATTAAAACACTCTGGTTCCTAAGAGCTCAGCACAAGGAAAGCTACAGCTAAATGCCAATCTTTATTCCTAGATAGTACTCTCCTGAATCCCTGCCTTTTATGCTAGTGAGCCTTTAGGATAACCTGGAAGGAAATGGAAAGAACCACAAACTACCATCACCACCCATTTCCCCAGAAAAAAAAAAAAAAGCCTAGAGTCTGTTCCTAGATTTCTCACCTCTGCGTTTCACCCTTGAGCATTCCAGAGCCAAATGCATCCCTTAAATAAAAACTCTTCCTCACTCCCCAACACCCACTCCATCCTCAAAAAGAGGAAAACAAGACCCTTCCCAAAGGCCTAGGAATCCCAGAAGCTGGTGGTCTAGTATCTAGGAACAGACAGCTTTAATGGCAGAGACCAGGGTTTCCATTCCAGCTTAGTAGTTGGGTGGCTTTGGGCAAGATAGTTCTCCAATCCAAGTTTCCTTATATGTAAAATGTAAATAACAATATTAATTCATAAAGGTATCATAAATATTAAATATGAATCTGCAATTCAAGTGTTTATAAAATGTTTATAGTAAATATAGCTCTTCTTTCTCCCACCTTATCCCTAGTTTCCTTTCCTTCTTCTCCTCCTTCCTCCCTTTATCCCTTTTCTTTTCTCTTCCTCCTACCTTCATCATTCTTAATGGTCAAGCTCAAAATACCCACAAACAAATATCACAAGGCAAAGTTATATTTCGGCCAAGAGTCTCAGGAGCCAGAGAGCCCATATGTCCACAGAGACTTTCAACCATTGCTTGCCTTCCTCATTGATGATCTATTAATTTCTACAACCAATGGTTTCTTTCCACTTCCCACTAGAATTTGTGAAGCCCAGGCTTAAAATGCACTGGCAGAGAAGCCATGTATGGTACTTGCCTTAGTTATCTAGTGCTACTGTAACAGAAATACCACCAGTGAGTGCCTTTAAAGAACTAAAATATATTTTCTCACAGCTCAGGATTTTAGAAGTCTAAATTCAGAGTGTGGCTCTAAGGGAGGTCCTTCCTTGCCTGTTTCCACGTGTAGTGGTGTTGTTATCAGGTGCTGTTGAGTCAGTTCCAACTCATAGGGACCCTACGTACAACAGAATGAAACACTGCCCGGTCCCGCTCCATCCTCACAATTGTTGCTATGCTTGAGCCCATTGTTGAGGGTCTTCCTCTTATTCACTGATCCTCTACTTGTAGTAGCTACCAGCAATCCCTGGAGTTTCTGGCTTATAGATACACCTGTCTTCATTATGTCTTCCTCTGCCCTTGTGTGTGTCTCTGTGTCTACTCTGCTCTTGTTATAACTGAGAAGTAATTCTGTTTGGGGTCCACCCAACATTGTTATGACCTCATTAACATAACAAAAGAAAATGCCCATTTTCTAAATGAGGGTATATTTACAGGTATGGGGTTAGGATTTCAACACATACTTGGGGGGAGCACAATCCATAACAGTACCTTTCATCCCAAGCTGAATCACTGTTCCAACTTCTCTCCATATTTGCTGTTTCCAACATACTTGTAGCTATTTTATGCCACAATAGACTTGTGTGCTTCTGTTGTATCTCCTATATCTCTGACTCCTCCTTCTCCATCCAACACAGAGACTTTCCTGTAAAGATTGATTTGAATACAACAGGGAGACCAACATGTTCATAACAGTGCTGAACCTCAACTGTAAGCAAAACACTACTACCCTTACCTAGTCTGCACGCTGCCTGAGAACAGATTGCCTTGCTTTAGAACAGCACTTTTCAACTCCCTGTCCTGGCACTGGGTTGTTTGGATCAACTGCCATAAAAATTACTTGATTCTAATAAGGCTTAGAGTAGTGAGTTTGTAAATGAGTTATTTTTTATAATATACATCAGAATATTTTAAAGTTTATTCTTGTGATAGTGTCTCTTTCACTTGCTTGCATTCTGATATGCTTTGCGGGAGAAGAAAAGAATGGAGTTGCACAGGCTGGTCGGGAATTGTGTATCACCAGCAGCCTCTGACTCAGCCAAGTGGGAGAGACTGACACTGGTGGACCATTAATAATTATAGAGATTCTGAGTCACTGAAGCACTTGACAAAAGAAATTTTGTGGGTGATGTGAAAATCCACATATGCCCATGACAGTGTATTATACACATAAATGTTGTTGCTTAGTGTTTTTTATAATGAAGAGAAGGTTGTAAGCCACTGTTTTGTAGTAAGAAGCAGCAAAGACAAATTCAGTTTCAGTGTGAGATGGCTTATTTGGCCGCTGGCCAGGAGAAATGCAGAGGACATCATGATTCACTTGACCTAGATTCCTTCACTGAAGTGAAACTTCGAAGAACTTTTAGGTAGAACTCCCAAGTGTCAAAAGGCATTTTACCACAGTGTTAATGTAAATTTCTTGAAAACATGAGAAAAGGATTTATCCTTGAGCCATCATGACTGTTCACAAGGAAACCTCTATTCCTTATATACCCCCTTGCCACCTGATTGCAGAATAAGAGGAGGAAGATTGTCAAGCAGGATGGGAAGTCTTTGGGGGTGAGCACGAAATGCGTATTGGTGCTGGGAGTAGACCCTTTCTGGCCCTCCATTTATGTGCTAAATAAGTAAGTTAGTCATGTGGTTTTTAGCTAAGTTAGATTGTCCATAGAAATCATCATCTTTGGTCTATAACTAATCCATTGCCTTCAAGTCAATTCTGACTTATGTGTTACAGAGTAGAACTGCTCCATAGGGTTTTCTTGGCTGTAATCTTTGCAGAAGCAGATCGCTAGACCTGTCTTCTGCAACATGGGTGGGTGGGTTTGAACTGCCAAGTTTTCATTAGTAGGTGAGTACAAACCATTTGTGCCACCCAGGGACCTCGGTAAATATCATTTTATAAACACTGAAAAAGAAGTCATCTCTCAGGTATATGTTAGAAGATCTTATAGATTTTACACTTTAAATGTACTATTTTACATAACCTGACTACGTCAGTATGAAAAAACCAAAAAAGGTTCACATGCAGTGAGAGTAGTATTCCTACAGCAGGAAATCATTATGATCAGCTATGTGGGAGTAGAGTCATCCCAAAGATAGCTGAGTACAGTGGATTAAGTTTGCATCTAGCTAATAGAGACTATCCAAAAATGATACTTGGAATGAGTGGAAGTGTTTTGACAGTGCTATTATTTTTTTTTTTCTCTCTCTTTGTGAGCATCAGCTGGCAGTGCTCCATCAGTGCATTCATTCTGACATCATCTAAGAGACAAACAATTTGTGGACCAAGAAGATCTGAAAATCCCTGGGGTGAAGGGAAATACCACAGACATCTAAGGCCTTCAATGTTAACGAGTAAACTGTGATTTTTAAGCAGTTCCTAGGGCCTGAGAAATAGTTGGCTGTGACCCAGGCCTATGCCCTTCAGCCTGAGCTTCCTCGGGGAGGAGCTGCATATAACTACAAATTCCACACTGGTATCCAAATGTCCCTATTAAAGTAAATAAGATTAATATGACAGAAGATGCTATTAACCTAAATTTTCATGGAGTATGTTCAGTGTGAAGAGCCTGACTGATGTTGCTTTCATTGGTGCCAATCAATACCCTGTTGTAGTGTTGGCATGCATGAAGTGTGAGCTCAACCTTGATCTGGAAAAGAGAAATAAATTCAGATGATTCTTATGCCTGCATACATAACCTTCCTGATAATATTTGAAGTATTATATGGAAAGATACACTTCAACTTGATATACACATGCAGATAGTTAGATAGATAGATAGACAGATAGACAGACAGACAGATATAAAATCACCCATTATGGACACCCAACCTCCTACTTTTTCTGTATTAACACTCATAGGTCTCTCAGAATTCTTGATGTTACTCAAAGTAGGCTTATTTTCTTCCATCATACCTTTATTCTGCATTTTCACTACTGTCTTGGCCCAGTAACACTACCTCTCCATCTGTACTTCTTCAAAACAACCAAAAAGATATGAGTAAGTTTCTCTGAAATCTCTGAATGAACAATAACTCCATCCTCCTCTAGCTCCCAGGACTTTGTTTGTGTTTATCTCACTTTACTTTCCACTCATCTTGTGTCAACATCATGAGTGTACATGCTCAAAGGTATGGAATATGCACTTAAATGTATGCTGAATTTTGGATGTGATTTATTAGCTTTTATTATAGGCAGCTTTGCTTTTGAAAGCAAAACTGATTTATATTTCTCATTTACTGGTAGTTAACTTGGCCTCTCTTTTTATGATGAAACTAACTAATCAAAATATTACATGTATGTATATAGAGTCAGGGACCCTAGTGGGACAGTGGTTAAGCACTGGGCTGCTAACCCAAAAGTCAGCTGTTCAAACCCACCAGCCACTCCACTGGAGAAAAATGTGGCAGTCTGCTTCCATGAAGATTTACAACCTTGGGAATCCTATGGCGCAGTTCTACTCTGTCCTATAGGATGGCTATGAATCAGAATTGACAATAACGGGTTTGGTTTTTGGTTTTCATATAGAGTCAGATTATGTAAGGCCTATAAGAGAAGCTGTTGTATTTGCAAATTGATTCTCAGTGCCATAATCCCTCTCATTGGCAATAATGTCAATAATGTCCTTGGACCTCAAAGTCAGAAATATAATTTACTGGAAGGCTCATGAGAGTAATGCCTTTTTGGCCTATTGAAATTATTCTAATGAAATTATTTTACTTTTTGGATCTACATAATGTCGAATTAGATTTTTGGCTGAACATAAAAAAATGAATAGTGATTTTCTTGATTTATAGACACTCCCTTAGTTCCAAATGGACCATTTAAACTTCCAACTTGTTTAATTTATCAAACATAAGCTGAACATGGGGTTCTTTTGGCAGCTATTAATTTGTATGTCTGTATATTAGTCCCTGGTGACCCTGTCTCTCATGAATAATGTGAACATTACTGACTCCTAATAAAAAGTCTTAAAGTACTGCCACACTCTTTGAAGTATTATTTCACTCTGTGTGTGTTTATAAATGTATGAACAAACCTACCCTGATATTTTTAAAAAGATGTCTATTTAAAGAACGAAACAAAGAAATGAAAGTTTTAGCAAGGCACTCATTCTCACGTTGAATCTACAATTTCCATTACAAATTAGAGTCTGATTTAATGTCTACCTTAAGGAAAAACACTGTACCTAGTTAAGGTTGTTTTAAATGATAAATGTGGAGAGTTTAGTGTTTCATGTAATATGACTTCAGTGCAATATTTATTTTTAAATGCCCATGAAAATAAGACAAAAAAAAAAAAAAAACAGTAAAAACTTATATTGCCAAAGTCATTCTATTTTATTATAAATCACCAGGCTTATTTTAACATATATTTACCCAATAGAGTTTACATTTTTCAGTGGCAGGCAATGTAGCATCTTATAAAGAACATGGACTTTGACATTAGACAGACCTAGATTCAAATTATGGTTTTGCCACTTGATAGCTATGTGCCGTCAGGCAACAAACTTAAACCAAACCTCATATTCCTCCTCTGTGACAGGGGAATTATGATACTTAAAAAAAAAAAAAAAATGTATTAGCATGTTTAATGAAGCACTATTCATAATAGCAGTGCTAGAAAATAATCTCAATGTGCAGTTACATTATCATGATACTACACATAAAAAAAAAAATCTCCAAACTTGTGGTTTGCAACACGAAGCGTTTATTCTAATGCTCATGGGTCTGAAGGTCAACTGAGATTGGCTGGTCTAGGCGAGGCTTGAATGGGTAGCTCTGTGTTGGCTGAACTTGGCTCCAATGTCCAGGTTGGGTTCAGGTTTGGTCTGCGTATGTTCAGTGGGGGCCTAAGCTGAAAGGACAGCAGCCACCTATGGTGAATCATCAAAACACTAAAGCCAAGCTAATTTGGGCAAGCACATTTAAGATCACTGCTTGCATGAAATCCATTAACCTCACTGGCTAAAACAAGTTTCATGGCCAAACTGAAACATCAACAGAGTTAGAAAGCCATCCACAGCAGGAGGGGAGGGAAGTAAATATATGCTGCACAATAATCTAAACTATCACAGCGGCTAAGTAGTAAGTGATTTAACTATTAAGCAACATTGACATGATTCCAAAACCAAATCAAATCCATTGCCATTGAGTCAGCTCTGACTAGTAGCAACCCTATAGGACAGAGTAGAACTGCCCCATAGGGTTTCCAAGGAGGCTGGTAGATACGAACTGCCAACATTTTGGTTAGCAGCCTGAGCTCTTAACCACTGTGCCACCAGGGCTCATATGATTAAAGGCTATTTATCCATTAAAGTTTTGTAATAGAGAAAGAGATGATCAACTTAGTAACATGCCTATGGTTATTTTCAAGCAGAAAAGATATAAAAAGATACATTATAGGAAAATTACAAAAAAAATTATAGAAAGGTTTTTGATCAAAATATTAACAGTGATTATCTTCAGGGAATGAAATATTAGATGATTTGGGGATTCTTCCCCCTACGCATTTCTCAGTGTTTTCTAATTCATCTGGATTGATTATATACAATTTTTGCAATTTTTAAAATGTTAACTTAAAAATCTTATTTTTCCAAATTTAGAAAAGGATAAACTCTTATTTGGGGTGACAACATCACCCCCACTAACATGGATCAAATCAGAATATATTGTAAAGTATCAAGCAGGAAACACATATAAGTAATTATTTTTATAATTTGTTATGTTTTAAATTCTAATATTCTCTACTTTAAGTGTTTTTCCTGGGAATATGAAAAATGTCTTTATCTCATTGTCTTTCTCAAAAGATAATTTTACTGAGTATAAAATTCTACATTGACATTTATTTTCTTTCAGAGTTTTGAATATATTATTCTGGCTTTCATTGCTGTTATTCAGAAACTTACTTCAGTTTAATTTTCATTTGTTTGGAGTTATTCATCTTGTCTCGCTTTTAAGTTACCTCTTTGTCTTTGGTGTTCTGCTGTTTCATTGCAATGTGTCTGGATGGGAATATATTTATTTATTTATTTTACTCTGCTTGATATTTGTTGGACTTCCTAAAGCTAGAGATTGGTACCTGTCAACAATTCTAGAAAATTCTAAGCCATTAACTCTTTGAATATTCCCTTGTTCTCATTTTCTTTCTTCTCTGCTCCTGAAACTTCAATTACTTCAACTTCTTTTTACACTTCAACTGCTTTCTGTTTTCTTTAACTACCTTTTGTATTTTCAATTTATTTGTCTCTGCACTATATTGTGGATAATATCTTTATTTCTAGATCATTTGGATGATTTTTTAAATACGCCTAGTGATTTTTAAAAATTTCTTGTCTCTCTTCATAATCGTGATACTCTCTTTTATTTCCGTAAGCAAGTGGTTGATATTTATTTTGTAGTCCGTATGTGCCCTTCCAAAATCTGCAAAATTTTGAGTTAAATTCTTCAATGTGATTTTTCTGGTGACTTTCATGGTTGTTTATATGATATCAATCTCCTTCTCAGAATATTTTTTTAGCTCACCTACTGAGGGTGTCAGCTTCTGGGGGTGTTTGTTTTGGGGTTGTTTCTTTGCTCTTACTTCTCCCTTGCACAGACTCTAGGCTTTGTCTCTGTTCTGCCTATGCAGTCCTGGACCATCAGTTACGGCAGATGCCCTGAAAGCATACGCTAGCTTTTGAACTTGTCTAAGTCTCTGGATTCACAACTTCTTGTTGTTTCCCATCAAGATTTCTTTACTTTCTCATCAGCTCAGACAAGTAACACAAAAGTAAATTAAAATTTTTATTCAGTATTTCTAGGCATTCTTTTCTGGAAGAGTTTCTGGACAACAGTCCTTCATATTTTCAGAAATAAAGGTAACTAATCATATTAAATTATCTGCTTACCTCCAGAAAAGTAAAAGCCTTTAGTGGGTACGTGCTATGTTACAAATGTAGGAATCCTCAGCACCTAACCTAGTACTTGGCACATACAAGCCAATGAAAGAACAAAGAAAACATGAATGGAGCCAATCATATAATCTTATAGTGTAGAGTCTTTGAAAAGTACAAACCACTCAAACAATATAGGGTATTACTATTACTCCAAGGATTTAGAAGCCATATTATGTTTTTCATTTTACTATGAAGTTGTCTATAAGTGATTTCATAGCCTAGTGAAAATGTTTATTATATGAGAAAATAAAACAGTGCTAAAAATCTATAATTTAGGCATCTGTAGAGATTTTTTTTTTTTTAAGTTTATAGAAACTGCCAGGGAGACTACAATTTGGTATTAGACCATTATGCTTTAATTGCCTTGCTTTTGACTTAATTCAATGGTTTGCATGCAAGAAAAAGACAATCTGATGTGTGCCTTTCTCTCTAGCTTTGCTTTATTTGATAAAAATTGTTTGCCCTCTATACAAACGAGCCTCCACGATAGAGGAAAAGACAATTCAAAGCTACAAACTCCAGTATCTTAGGAAAATATTTTGAGCCTGAGTCCTAGAGGAAGATTTGAGGCATAGTAATTTATTTGCAAACTGTAATCATGCCTGAGCATGAAAAACTTGCTTCCATGGGTCTTAACATCTTATGTGTTTAGTTTGTTTTGTGCTTTTGTTTTTATTTGAGAACATTCACAATGTTTGTAAAGCCAAGCATTTAAACATGGTAAGAGCTATGATGTTTTCATATGATTTTACTGGGGTAAGAACAGGTTATTGTTGTTATTTTTTAACTGAATTGACGAAAATTCCTAGGAAAGAGACAGATGTGTATGGGTGTGTGTGGTGTGTCTACTTGTGTGTTTACATTTGTTTGTGGCTCACATATTTTGTGGTTGAATTTTCCAAAGCTTGTTCCCTCCCCGTTGATGATGACTTACATTCCAATTTCATTGCAATGTGCCGTTCTTATGTGTGGTTTGTCTTTTCTTGCATCTGAAAATAATTTGGGAGAAACAGAAACATAAAATTGATTTGGCCTGACAAATCATTTCTCCATTTTTTTTTTTTTTAATGTGACCAATCCACCCATTTCTATATATGGATAAAGACTCATAGACAGGCTAATCCAGGAAAAACGTGAACCTGAAGACTTCCTCAAATTCGATATTTGGACAAACCAGTGTCAAAATATCCAAGACTTAGTCTTTGCCTTTAAGAATTGCAGCATCATAGGAATAGCTCTTTTCCTGTTGTTGGCAGCTCATTTGTTTGTTCACACTTTGCCATTGTGGTTTTCTTCTCAAGATTTTTCTTGAAAAGGATTGAACTTAACTAGAATGAACTCTGCACTCCCAAAGTCACAATAGGTGCAAGTCAAAATGATTTTATTTTCAGGCTTCAGTTCACAATATTTAATCTCTGGAGGACGCCACTCCAAAATTAGACCAAAAATAGAAACCATTTTCTAAACTATGGAATATCAAATTCAATCAAACACCACTAAAGCATATTAAAAAAAAACTATTGAAACTATGGTGTGTTTATTATAAAGTTAAGTTGAAAGTAAGATCTAAAATTATATTACATTTTTAATATGTAAAATAGAAAAACAAATCAGGTGACAACACACCACCAAATTTTTATTTGTCATTATTTTTTTGTTTGGAGAATATGAAATTTTTTCAAAACTTCAATCAATTTTCTAAACCTAATGAGTATGGATATTTTTATGATTTTATTGATGTATGTACTGATTTATATATTTATTTTGAAGAGGCAGTGTGGTAGGGAGGAATGTATTTCCAAGGATCTGGGTTCTAATTCTGTTCATTCCCATCTAATAATGAGGACATCGTACTAGAATCTTATGGTCCAAAAAATACTATTATGTTAAGACTGTACTTCATTTGATGCCTTATCTGGTGCTTCATGGAAAAAGTATTTTTTACTCCCTTACGTTATACAAGGAACTGGATAGTGATTTTGGAACCTGTTTGCATTGGTATAGGAGAAAGATGTGGCAGTCTGCTCCCATAAAGATTACAGCCTTGGAAACCCTGTAGGGCAGTTCTCTGTTTCATAGGGTTGTTAGGAGTCAGAATTGACTCGACAGCAATGGGTTTTTGCATTGGTAGATACCACATATTACATATTTCATTTGGAAATGACATTTTAGATGAAAAAGTGTCACTCGATGGTCCATAAATTGTTGGATCTGGCTGGAGGTGTGGTGATTGTGCTGCTTGCCATGTAGAATAAGTGCAAATAAGTGGAACTGACAGGACAATGAAAGCATCTGTGTGTTAGGTTCTTCCACATATTTCTCTAACTGTTCCCACATTTCTAACTGTTGGTTGTTGCTTTAAATCCCAAGACTGTGGTGGATGTTAATTCACCACAGCAAATGCCTCATGTGTTACCAAATAACTGAGTATCTTTTCTCTCAAGCCATACTTTATACCTCACCACACTCACTTAGTTCTAAAATAAAGGAAAATCAGGAAATTTCCAGAATTTCCCTCTCTAATGTATACCCTGGTTCTGATTTTCAACTGCTATAATCCAGCTTTCAATATGAACTGCAGAAAGTGCCTTTAATCTTTGAAGCTACTTTTTTTTTTTTCCCCAGTATCATTCCTTAGTCTCCTTCAACAGAAATATTTTCCCTTAATCAAAGGCTGATGCCTTCTGGTACTTTGAAGTAATACCTTCTGTGGATATGATTTCTTGCAAGTTTTTTTGAGAAGTGCTATAAAGTAGCCTACAGGAGTCCACAAACATTCCCCTCTAACATAGTGCAAATTATACTTAAGCCTCATGAACAGCCTACCTGTTTAAATTATCCAGTGGAGAGTTCTGACAGTGGTTTGTGTGTGGAATTCCAGGCTGTGCCATTTAAGACGGACCAATTGCCTTAACTGTTTTACAAGGACATATTTTTAATCACTTTGTTTGATTTTTTTTCAAGGAGAATGTCATTTCTCAAGCAGTAAACATCTGTATGGATATTGGAATCCATATGGAATTGTTATTATAGCCTACACACAGAAACCTGGGCATATTCAGTTGGATACTGATTTCTAAAAGGCCAGGTGACATCACTCAATCTGTAGGCTTAGATGGACTTTTTTTTCCAGCTGAATGAGGCTAATGATCATAACTTTAGGTTATGTTCAAATATTGTGAGCAAATATTACTTCCTTATTATATGTCAGTTATTAAAATTGTGTGGTATACATAACTGATTGACTCAGCTTATGAAATGGGCCCACCCTCTGCATCCATTAGGAAGGATAGATCTCCAAAGCAAAACTGGGGTGCTAACACCAGATGAACGGAACTGAAGGCTAAGCAGGCAAAAACAAATTGGCCAGTTCTTTTTTGTCTAATTAAGTAAGAACCAACAAGATGTATGTATGGAAAATGATGACTTTTCTTCCCCTTCCTCCCTTTCTCTCTTCCTCTCTCTTTCCTTCCTTCCCTTCCCTCCTCCCTTCCTCTTTCTCTCTCCCCCTTTTCCCTTCCTCCTTCCTTTCTTTCCTCCCTTGCGATACCTTGCCATTCCAAAGGACAAAGTTGAATGTACAGCCCCAGTTGAAATTGACAATTTAGACTCAGAATCAAATCAGAAAACACTCCACTTATTACAGCCCTTTATCAGTTTTATATCTTGCTGTAAAGCCACCTAGATATCTATGCAGAATCAAGCTATTAATTTTTTACAAGAAAACAGTAATTGCTTTTTTCAAAATTTAAAATCTAATAGAAATTTGTCAGTATCAAACATTTCTCCCAGATGTATTTCTTAAAACTTTCTAGTTTGCTATAATAAAACAATTATAGAGTTAGAAAAGTATTTTTAACAACAACAAAAAATCGTTGAAATGGTCTATGACTTTTAGTTTATGTCTAGTTGTGTTCAGGGTTGCTCTTTTACATTGAACAAAGACATTTTCTGCTATTGAAATTCTGCTATTAAAATTGGTCTTAATTTTTATAATGACATTAAATATAGGTATTTGAAGGTGGTGTCCTAAAAAAGCACTAGAAATTTTACATTTTCCAGATGAACAAGCTAGAACCTACATGAGGCACAAAACTTTTCCCAAAGGTTATTGTGGTTGAGTTAAGAGTCACACACACACACACACACACACGCACGCACACACCCCCCACAGAGTTCATTATAAATTTCACGAATGAATTATTTTCTGTTTTTCTTTTTATATCCTCCTGAAAAATGATTGGCTGGAAAGGCCAACTGATAATGTGCACCTTTTATACATTGACTGAATTAGCCATATTATCACAGGTTAGAAAATGCTACACATGCATTTGGGATGGAGAAGCTTGCCTATGACTATCCATCACTGATCCAGTCAGATCCTTCCAAAGGCAGTAGGCTAAACTTGATTACAGTTAAGATTATTTCATTTATATCCAAGCATGCATGTAAATAGATCTTGTATGCTCACATAATAAAATCAAAGGAGCTGACTTCAAACTTTCTCTTCAAAGTGGTTATAGAGTAAGGTGGGAGTTCAATCAAAATTGTCTAGTAGGAGGAGACTTCTGCTAGGTACAACACAGGACATAATATAGAAAACAATCTTAAGACTCTGAAAGGGGGAGAGAAGAAGGCAGACTGACTAGAGACCTCAGGACCCAAGAAACAACACAGTGGTAAGTTCCTTGGGTTTTCTTTTTGCCTCATATATCCCAGGCAATGGATATAGTTTAAAAAAAAAAAAAAATCCCAACAAAAGCCTCTCTGTAGACCACCTCCAAGCTACCTCTAGCCAAAGGTCCAGGAAAGGGACACTCCTAGCAGAACAGAAAACTTTTAGACAATAATTACTACCCCAGCCAAACACCATAGAAAAAAATGTCACTCCCCTATGCCCACCCACATCAACAAAGGCTGAGAGGGGAGCTTAGACTTCTATCTTCTCCGGGTTGTAAGGGCTGCTGCAAACTTGCACTCCCTCTGCCGCTGGGGTGCTGCAGAGGAGGCCAAGTGGAGAGTCAGGACTTGAACCACCACCTAGCAGTCACGAGGGCACCCTCCACACTGTGGTATCAGTGGAGGCCACATGGGGAACAGTAATAAGGCATTCCTACCCATCCCAACCAGGGTGGTATCAGTGGAGGCCTAGTGAGGAGTGTAAACTTCACTTCCATCCACATGTAGCAGTAACAAGGAACCTTTTCTCTTGGGAGTCAACAGAGGCTTAGAGGGGAACCTGAACTTCTACCCATGTCTGGCAGTAATGAAGTAACACCCCCAATTCCCTTGCCAAAATGGTGTCAGAGGAAGCTGGCACTGAAGGTTTAAATAAGATCCAGAGTTACATAATACCCAAAATATTCAGATTTCAGCTGAAAATTCACTTGTCATACCTAGAAAAAGGAAAATATCAACCTGAATGAAAAAAGACAATCAATAGATGTCAGCACCAAGATAATGGTGATTTCAGAGTTAACCAATAAAGAATTTAAAGGAATCATCATGAAAATACTTCAATGAAGAATTATGGACACATTTGAAACAAACGAATAATTAGAAAGTCTCAGAAAAGAAATAGAAGATATAAATAAAAAAATGAAATGAAAATTTTAAAACTGAAAAATGCAGTTACCAAAATAAAATTTCAATGAATGGGCTCATCAGCAGAATGGAAGTGACAGATGGAAGATTTAGTAAATAGAAAGATAAAACAATAGAAACAACTCAATCTAAGTAAAGAGAGAAATAGAGTGAAATAAAATAAAGAGTCTTGGTGACTTGTGGGACAAAAATAAAAGATCTAACATTTATATGATCAGATTTCCAGAAGAAGACGAGAAAGAGAGTAGAGAAGAAAAAGTATCTAAAGAAATATGGCCGGAAATAAAGCTGTCCTTACTTGTAGATTATATGACTGTGTATGTAGAAAGCCTCAAGGAATCTGCAACAAAACAAAACAAACAAAAAGGCCTCCTAGAACTTCTAGTAAGTGAATTCACCAAGTTTTCAGGATATAAGGGAAACATAAAAAAGTACGTTATACTTCTATATAGTAACAGTGAACACATGGATACCAAAATTAAAAATAAAACGCCATGTATAATCATTTGCAAAAAATGAAATACTTAAAGTATAAACTTAACAAACATGCACAAGACTTATATGCTGAAAACTATAAAATGCTAACAAAAAAATTAAAAAAGGTCTGCAAAAAGGGCATGGGGGATTGTCTGACCTCCTCTAACTTCACAAGCGGGAAGGAGAATCAAGATCAATGGCCCAACGCTGATTCCTGTGAGGCAAAAGTCAGACATGCCTCCTCTCTCCACCATCTTTACCAATTCTGACATCAACCATCCCCCCCACAGCACTCTCTACTTCTCTGCTGGGTTTGATAATTCATTGCAATGGCCACACAGACCTCACAGACAATATTCACGATTATGGGGTTTATTAGGGAAGTAACAAGTTAACAATTCAGGTTCAGAAAAGCTCAGAATACAGTTCTTCCATCAGGACAGCTTCTGCTCAGCCATGCTCACAGGCACACCTCTCCCTGGCTCTTGGCCTCTGCCCAAAGGCACTCAGCTTTCTCTCTCCATGGGCTGGGAAGCCCAACATGCTATCTCTTGCTGCTGGGTCTCTGCTGCTGCTTCTTGCTGCCTTCAGTGTTACAACTCACTCTTTCTCTCAGTCTCCTGGTTCCAGGAGCTTCTCAGTGCAGGGATCCCAGGTCCAAAGGATGCACTGGCTCTTCTTCCTTTGTGGTGGTAGGATCCTCTCTCCTTCCCACCTCTGGGGTGGCTCATTTCAAGCCTAGTGGGATGGCAGAACTGATCAATCCCTTTGATGGGCTACAATTACTCTATCACACAGTCCTGTTCAGTCACCTGGGTGGGAATTACAAGACCACAGCAAGAAAGGCCACGTAAAAGTGATCCATCATACTGCAACGTCTAAATAAATGTTAAAGTCATGAAGTATGCGTAGATTGGAAAACTTAATATGGTAAAGACATGAATTTACCCCAAATTTCTAATCAGGTTGAACATAATTCCTATCAAAGTTCCAGCAAAATTTTGCATAGACAGTCTTGGGGGTGAAGCCAATATGGCACTACAGACAGAAGCACCACCCTGTCTCTCCACAGCAAAGACCCCAAAAACTAAGTAAAACAGAGGCAAATATCAATCCTGGAACCCTAAGTGTCAAATGAAGAGATAAAGAACTCAACCAAGCACCGAATGGAATAAGAAACTGACAGAGAACAGAGAGCAAGGAGAGATACAGAGTGGAGGTCCCCTATAGGCTAACATGGCAGGGATTTGCCATCGTAGACTCCTCGGCTACTGAGACTAGTGGACAGGGATTACGGGAAGGCAGCTTCACAGAACTCCCAGCAGGAGACAGAGCACCTGGTAACCAGTGATACATGCTTTCCCACCTCCATCCTTCTTCCTCCTGCTTGACCTCTGCCACTTCCCATTCAGTCATGGTCAGTCAGCCAGGGAAGCACTGGCTCTGTGCCACTTGGATTTGCCCCACCCACACTGGCCACCTCCTTCAGTGCCATTTTTTTGTTGCTGTTGGTGATTTTTTTGACTTCTTTTGGTTTCCTCTCTCTCTCACCTCTTTCCCTTCCTTTCTCTCAAACACCTGGCTCCATGTGCCATCTCTGCTCCTTCTTGACTGGCTGTGAAGCACTGCTTGGCTGGGGAACTTGCTTCCCCAGTCCACGCCACCAACCAGTGGGATCCCTGGGTGCATTTTCTTTTTTTCTTTTTGTTTTTCTTCATTTTTCTATTTCTCATCTGTCTCTACTTTCCTTCTTGTCCTGTCTCCAGAATACCTGGTGCTGTGTGCCATCTCCACCCCTTCTAGATGGGATGTGCCTCTCAGCTTGGGAGCCACTTCCTAGGTCTGCAGCACCACGTTGGTGGGATCTCTCGGGGCATTTCTTTATTATTATTATTCTTTCCTCCGTTTTGTTTTTCTTCATTTCTCAGTTTCTTTTCTCTCTCTACCTCCCTTCCTTACCCTTCTCCTGAACACCTACACCATGTGCCATCTCTGCTCCTTCTGGATGGGCTGTGCAGTGCTGCTTGGCTGGGACCTGCTTCTGGTGGGCTCCCTTGGGGCATTTTTTTCTCCTTCTTTTTTTTCGCTCAGTTTCTTGTTTCTCTCTACCTCCCTTCCTCTCAACCACCTGGCATCTTTTTTTTTTTTTTCTCGGCTTCTTGTATCTCTCTAAATTCCTTGAATTCCTTTCTCCAGACTACCTAGCCACGTGTGCCTTTCTCTCTCCGTTTTTTTTTTTTTAATCTAGTTTCTTATCTCTCTCACCCTTCCTTCCTTTCCTTTCTCTCACCCATCTAGCTGCATGTGCCATATCTTGATGGGCTGTGGCTCACTGCCTGGCTAGAAAGTCACTGGCAAATGGCTTCCACAGGTCTGCACCACTCCAACGACAGGCTCCCTCAGCACATTTCTTTTTCTTTTTCTCTTTTTTTGGCCCCTGTTTCTCTCTCCTCTTTCTCTCCCTTCCCACACCCACTTAGCACCATACATCGCAACCTCCCTCCTACCTCCTGCATATCTGCACTGTGCACTGAACATCGCGCCCCCAAGCGGCACAGGTACTGTCTACCGGAACCTGCCCTGCACTGTCCCCCAGCCCTGCCCTTTTGGCTCCAATACATGCTACAAACAACCCATCCTAGCTCCTCCCCTTCCACTGGATCTGCCCTGCTGCATGGTGCCTGTAATCACCTCCACGATGGAATCTTCTGTGAGTACCCAGTCAGTTGAAAGGGTGCTCCCTTGGGCATGTGGCCTTCCTTGAATACGGGTGGACATTCTGGCAAGGTTCGTGGGCTCTTGCTTGCTCTGGATCCTTCAGCTGGCTCCTGTTTGTCTGACTTCCAATTCTTGAGACTTGAGCTAACAGCTTATCTTTGGTCTTGCCTGCAGATCTTAGGATTCATCAGTCTTTACAGCCTATGAGCAGCAGCCCTGCTCTCTGACCTGCCAATCTTGGGTTTGTCAGCCCCTGTGGCTATGTGACTCAGGAGAAGCCTCCAGCCTGACCCTCAGACTTGGGAAGTTCCGGTCTCTACAACCTCACGAGCCATTTCCTTGATATAAATCTCTCTATGTATATTTACACACTTTATTGGTTTTACTTTTCTAGAGAACCTGGCCTAAGACATATGGTATCAGTGGTTAAATCTTATGATTGGGCCAAATTACAGAAAGACAATTTTAAGGAAAGAAAATATAGATCCCATTTACTAGGATATATGGGTCATACAGGCATGGACTGACATAATGGGATGAGCATATCCTGATACCTCAAGAAATAAAATAATGGATAATAAAAGGGCATGAGAGAATGACTACAATAAATTCTGAAATTTAGACTTTAAAAAAATGATTGTTGCATTGTAAAGTCATAATGGCATTAAAAGAATTTTAATTTATAAACAATTGCTTGTATACTCTACCTATATTAAAAGATAGAAAATTTCCAATGTTGGTAGGGAAAGGGGCACTCTCATACAGACTTGGTGGGAATACTAGCTACTACAGATTATGTGGAGGTAAATTTGGTAATAAATATCAAAATGGGAAATTTTCGTACCCTTGATTCAGTTGTCCCTCTCGTAGAAAGCCAATCTAAACAATTCTGTAAATGCACGGGAAAAACAAGTATATTCATTGCAGTATAATTTGTGATAATCAATGCTTGGAAATAATCAATAGTGAAATGACTGGGCAAATTATTTTACATTCATAGCATGGCATATTATGCAGTCATTATAAAGAATAAAGTCCGAATGTATGGACATGGATGAATATGCTTGTTTGTTGAATAAGAAAAACAAGTTACAATGTAATATATATGGTATAATCCCGGTTTTGTATCAGAAAATAATATATAGTTATAAGTGCCTGGAGTGCATAAAAGAAAGTGTGAAAGAAAAGGCAGATGAATATGGATTCATGATTTTAATGGTGAAGGGATTGCTGCTTTCTCTTTTTATGTCATATGCTTCTCTATTATTTGAATATAGTTTCAATAAGCACAAACTACTGTAATTTTTAAAATGTGAATAAAATGGCACATGTGGGATGGTGCTACTGACATTTAGTGGCTAGAGGCTAGGGTTGCTGCTAATCATCCTGCAATGAACAGAAAAAAGCCCTCCACAGCAAAGAATTATCTGGCCCAAAATGTCAATAGTGCCACTGTTGAGAAAGTCAGGACTAAGAGGCCCTCTTTATAGTTAAGGAGGTTCAACAGTGGACACATGATCATGGGATCCAGGAGTCCTGTCACATATCACACCATCCAAAAGCTGTCAGCACAGCAGAGCAATAGAATAACTTACAGAAGGCACAATTGAGACACAAGTTAAAAAAATAATACCATGCAAGCATGAGGAGCAGGACACAGTACATACTCAGATCAATGACCATGACATGGTGCTGTGTTGCCACTAGTTACAATACATGGTGCCAAGAACCAAGGGAGGAAATAAGAACAACCACTAGGGAGTTTCTGCTTCCTTTTACTGAAATTCTGATATCTGTGTGTTTAGTGTCCTGGTTTCTAAAGTGGGAATGCATTCACCAGGGAAATATAAGCTATGATTTCTGCCTGAGTAGTTTAGACTCCTCATGCCAACGGACCAGTGGGCAAAAAGAGGAGTATGATATTGATAGAGATAGTTGATCTGATCACTGGGAGAAAGGCTGCTATAACATGTGAGATAGGGAGGAATATGTTTGACACCTCATTAATCCACTTGCTTATTTCTTGGTACTTTTTGGTCCAATTTTGGTGATAAATGAATAAATACAGCAGTCACAGTCTGAGAAGACTTGATGTCCAGCAGCTCAGACACACAGGGACATGAGTTTGGGTTATGTGGTCACTGAGACCGGCAGAAGTGGTAGCTGTGGGAGAAGGGAATCTAGTATAGATTGTGGAGGAAGGAGACAATGACTTATCGCAGTTTTAGCCTCAAGACCAACTACCATCAGTGAGGGCTGTAGTTTGTCCCAGTAACTTTCATCTTATAAGTTTACCCCAGGAAAAAAACCCACCAGGTTCCTGGAGGAATAGCTTCCAGAACTTAGATGAAGCAAGAGAATCCAAGCCATGCAAGAGTAGACAGTAGTGGATGCTGTGGATGCTGTGGATGCTATGCTACACTGCCGAGATCCTCGCTCCAGGAAGGAAGTGGTAATACCTTCAGCTGCTGGGAGTGTTGCTGGCTGGCAGGTTTCAGTTGTCTGTCTTCACTGGAAGTTGCTCTTCCCTCCTTCCCTGAAGATTTCATCCCCTTCATAGGGCAAGCTGCATCCAAAGACCGGTTGATGTGGGGTATAAAGGCCTGTTCCCCTTGTTCCAACTTGGGATATATATGAAGGGTCATCCCAGCCTCAGAGCTCTCTTTGGGGTCAGCCTAGTCTTGTTGTGACTGCTTTGCAGCCCAACTTCTCCCTTGGCCTAATTCTGTTTCCTTCCCAGCTCCCATAGATGTTGATCCTGAGAGCAGGCCCCAAAGAACTTTCTGCATACTAAGCTCCATTTTGGAGTCAACTTTCCAGGGAACTTGAGCTGCAATATTGACACATACACTGCAGTCCATGCAATGAAAAATTTAGTGATAATATACTGCTTAAGCTTGCCAAAACTTTCTTCCTTCCTTGAAAGCTTGTCTTTTAAATGTTTGCTCCTAAATACACATCATTTATGCTCTTCCCAATTTTTGCCATTGTCCTTCATATTTAGGAAAGATTTCTGCTAGAAGCCAGATTAGAAATTGTTAGGATTAGAAATAAAAGCACATAAAAGTCTGTCCTTTCCTACTTTTTAAAAAATCTACAACCAGTGCCATGTGACAAAAAGATTGATAGGAATTACAATTAGTTTTGGTCCACCCAATATTTGTCCTTAGCATTTGCTTATGAAATACAAAATTTGCTTTGACCTAGGCTCAAATTTACCAGTGTTTCTTTTCTTTCTTTTCCTTTCAAACACACTGACTTTGTTTATATTAATGTTGGTATTAATTCACCAGCAGGAGGATTACAACTTTGATTTGTTTGTCCAATAGCTGTGCCAGATTTCTATGTTCTTTTTTTCTTCCTTTGTTTACATCAGGATATACCAGAGGAGAAACCCGCTGAAGTTAAGGGCCAACATCAAATGCTAGCTCAACAACAAAAAGATAGCCTCAACTATATTATAGCCCAGTTGAAATTATTAGTCAAAATCTTTTCTTTGTTGGCTAGACCTGAGAGTTAAATATCTCTAATAAAAAAATGAACTCAGACTGTTCCCTTAAATGCAAATTCCTGCAGAAAAACAAAAAATCAGAAGAGAATAGGTATTGTTGTTGTCGCTGGCTGTCTTTAAGTCAGTTCCCGACTCATGGTGACCCCGTGTGCTACAAGTAGAAATGCTCCATATGGTTTTTTTGGCTGTAATCTTTATGGAAGCAGTTGCCAGGTCTTTTTTCTGTGGAACTATTGGGTGGGTTTGAACTGCTGAGCTTTGGATTATTAGCCAATCACAAACCACTGTGCTACCCAGGCTCCTTGAGAATAGGTATAATTGGTACAATTTCTTCCTTAAATGCTTGATAAAATTCACTAGTGAAGCCCTCTGGGCCCAGAATTTTCCTTGAGGAAAGGTTTTTAATTATGAATTTATCTAATAGTCAATATTCAACTTTTTCTTTCCTTTCAGTCAGTTGGGTTTGCTATGTTGCTCAAAAGAAAAAAAAAATTTGTCCATTTCATCTAGTGTGTTCAATTTATTTTCACATAGTTGGTCACAGTATTTAATCTTTCATTCCTTCTTGTATTACCAAAATTTTCATGTGGTGTCATTTACCTATATCCAAAAGAACTTCCTTTAGCATTTCTTGTAGTGCATATCTGCTGATAATACTTGTCTAGATAGATGTGTTTTATTTATTTATTAGTTTAAAGACATTCTGTTCTCTTCTGACTTTCATTGTTTCTGATGAAAGATCAGTTTTCTTATTGTTGATCCCTTGTATTTATTGCGTAAAGGGTCTTTTTCCTCTTATTTTTCTTATGTTCTGTTTAATTTTGGTTTTCAGCAGTTCAATATAATGTCCCTAGGTTATTTTTTCCCCTGCTTGGAATTGGCTTAGATTCTTGTAATGATGGGTGGATGTTTTTATTAAATTTTGAGATTTTCCAACTCATATTTTTTCAAATAATTTTTCTTCCTAATACTCTCTTCTCCTTTCTCTTTGAAGCTCCAATTACACAAATGTTAGTCCATTTGACATTATCTCACAAATCATTGATGATTGGCTTTAGATTTTTCAAAGTGGTCTTTTTATGGCAAATTTGATCATAATCATTACTAGTTCTGATAGAAAATTCTAAAAAATCCAAAGTTAGGTAATATTAACAATCTATATTGTACCTATAGAAAAGACAGTTTAAATTGTTTTTCTTAAAAACGTACTTCACTTTATGTTCTATTGTGTTTGTGAGGACTTTCAGTCTATCTTTAGCAATAAAAATATTTATAAATATCCATGTCTTTAATCCAATCGTAAAGGAAGTATATCTAAAACTTCAGCATTAGGGATGATGTTTGCTGAGGTTATTGAGCAATATCTTCAATCGATTTCCAGGAGTTTTCTAAATTTAAGAATTTTCCTACTTTTAAGCAGATTTGGAAATTTATTAGGTGTTGTTTTTCTCTCTAACTATTGGGAAAATATGGGGCAGTAGTAATTAGTGCTATTCTCCACATATTTTGGATTGTCGTCATTTCTGAACACACGTAGGGTTGCATTTCTTTATCCCCTGGAAATCAGGTTGGCCATGTGACTCGCTTTGGCTTATGAAATGTGAGCAAGAGAGATGTGTGTTGCTTCTGGGTAGTTTTCAAAGCCAGTGTGTGGATCATCAAGTTCACTTTTCCAACTCATTAATTGTGTAAGTATCTGTAGAGAAAGATCTTTCATCAGCCTGGAACCCTCAGCGACTACCATGAGTAGAACCTCTTTGCTGATGTTCATTGGCTAGATAACGTGAGCAAAACTTTAATTTTTGTCATAGTAAACCACTCAGATATTTGGGTTGTTTATTCACACATAATAATCTAACCTATCTTTTATTTATTTATGCTAAACCATTCTTTCATTTACGGCACTTACCTTGATCATAATATATTGCTTATGAAATTTTTTATTGCATATCTTTAATTGAAGTTTTATTTTACAAATCCTTTTGTTAATAATATCGTAATCTGAATTTAAGAAGCTTGGTGTACAAAGTGAATAAAACCAGGTAAGCAATGCTGCCTTTACAGTATTTTGTTTGTAAAACATTTCCTTCCAAGTGTGAAATGAGTGAAAGAAAAGTAAGGAAATATATAGTTCCTGTCCTCAGGGGATAATAGTTGCATACTTTATTAGAATAAAAACATTCACAAAGGCAATTCTAAAGGTGTCATGTGAGCTCAGGAAAAAACAGAAAGAAATCTTTTATAGAAAGAGTAACATGGAAAAGGTAACATTTGAACTGGGCCTGAAAGATGAACTGAGTGATGATGAGAAAATTCTAGACAGGGTCCATTAACTAAATATACTCTGCGGAAAATAGAAGCAAGGTTTATTAATAGAACAGCAAGTTATATAGTTTGGCTTACTTATAACAGAAGAGATAATCTGTAGGATTATTAATTTGATCCTATAGGCATCAAAGATTTTTGAATGGGGGAAAAATTTTATTATTGTTTTAGGAAGATGATTAATACTATCATAGCATTTACAATGAATTGCAAAAGGTGAGTACTAGAGGTCATGGGAGGTTTGAGAGGGGTGAGCATTTTTAATTTTACAGGTGAGACAGTGAGGGCCTGGCAGTGTGAATGAAAAACGAACGGCTTTGTTGAACTAGATAGTTTATGGATGTATTCGCCTATGACTTAGCACTTGAAAACCTAAAATTCCTCATTTCTGTATATTGCAAGCAATATAAATGGACTCTATAACTAAATATACCTTATTGGATAACATTAGCACTCAAAACGTAGTTTTTTGTGTTATTGAATATGAACTCAATATACTAATGTTCAACACTAAAACTAAAGTGAAAACACAGATGCCTAGGGAAAGAAAAGTTGGCAGCACAAACTTCTGGGACTTGGGTAGGTTTCTTTTGGCCTTCTGCTGCACAATAGGCAATTGTGATTCAGGTATATTTGTTTATTCTGGTAGAAAAAAAAATCCTCTCACTAAAACAAAAGTGCCATTATAAAGACATAGACATAAACCATAACACTCTACTTTGCCTTGTCTTGCATGACTGTAAAGGGGTCACATTCAGGGACTGTTAATCAGAGTTCCTTTGTCTCCTTTTAAAAAGGCACTTTGCACATTGTAATACTTCTCCATGTTCTAAAGCATCATTTGTACAGGAGAGAGAGGTTGGCACTCAAGTATGGAGAGGTCTAGGGTTTTCTAAAGTGGTCACTTTGGGAGTCATTTTATAATACATTTGTTGGCGTGTCTTTCTTCCAGTTCTGGTTTTGTTACCTTCTCTGTTTTCAATGTAAGCAGTGGTACAAAGTGAGCTATCTTCCTGTTGCTCAAAATAACTTACTTATTTGGGTAAAATTTATAATGTTGGATTCTACTTTTAGCCAGGAAATGCAAATAAAGCTTGGAGACTGCTTGTTCCCTGACCCCAAATTCATTCCATGTTGCTATAGCATCACCCCTGAGAAAATGAGCTGCCTGTTTTCCTCCCCATGGACGCACTCAATGGGCTTTTGTCAGCTCCTGAATTATAGCATGAAAATTTAAACACAAGGGATTTAATGGAGGATTATTATGACACTCCAGTGCATTCTCTCTGTTGCCGTTAGCAACAACCCCAAGGATGAAGTTGAATAATTGTTTTAAGAGGAGCTGTTTTCCTAAAAGATGAAGGATCTACCTTACGTTCTTGGAGTTTTATAAACTGATTCTTCTGGCTTACTATTGAGAAAATAAGAGTGCTGGTAGTATATAAAGCCAATGGTTGAAGGTGTTTTTTCCCCTATTATTTGAACTGACCTACAGACGAAAAAGATATTTTCACAGGCCCCAAAACACGAACTTCAATCTGCTCCCAACATATTCTCTACTTTCTGGAAGACAGGCAGAGGCAAGGGCAAGCATTCTCCATCTCAAATGCTTCAAAGTGTTGTGGGAATAAAAGAGACCTCTCCAAAAGCCCCAGAGAGATCTGTCTGTATGGTATGGTAATGACTGAGGTTATTCCAGATAGGATTCTAGGGGAAACCCAGCTATTGAAACCTAATGAATGGAATGGAGAATTTCTTGTTAACAATACTCTTTCTTTGATCGGTCATATCCTTGTGTCTAAGAAGACATCAAAATACATAATAAAAGCAAGATATTGCTGGATTGGTTTTTGAGTTTTCATTTGAGTATATAATCTGATAATTTTCTTATAGGTAATTTTGCATCTGGATTTATTTTTTATGCTAGTTGTTTGGCTTCCTAGTTGTATGTGCTTATTACCTTTCTCCAGTTCTAATCTCAGCAACCAGGCTTCTCTTCAGGATGGTATTTTCCTTTTTAGCAACATGAGTCATATCAACTTTCGTTACTCTCTCAGCTATCAAAATATGGATATATCCTTTCTTTTTCTACATTCTTGCTGGATAACCCTTTATAAAATTTAAAAAAAAATTTTTTTTCATTATTTTAAGAATAAATTCAAGTTCATTGCAGGAATAATACAAATGAGTAGCAGGCAACAGAAAAATAAATAAATAGTCCTTTGGATTTTCACCACCCAGAGATAATACTTCTTAACCTAAGAGTGATTGTTTCTACAGAACAATGAAAATAAAGTCTTACTTTCACCAAAGACTTTCAGGGGTCCCCTGTTCCCTTCTGGAGATGCAACCCTACTGCCAGTTTCTTGTTATTCTTCAGAGGTAGTCTATGCAAATGTTTTCATATATGCTATTTTTACCTGAAAACTATCAATTTTATATATTTTGGATCCTTACTTTTTCACATAACAATAAATCTTGACACCAGTAGTAGTTCCAGAACTGGAGGATATAAAGTTGAGAGTCTCATAGACTGGACTTGTGGACTAAGGGGCTTGCCTTAAAGCTGCCTTTAGTTAGTAAGCATAATGTTATTTGTTAGACTGTATGTAAATGGTCAATAGATGGGAAGATTAATGAAATGTGCTTTTATTCAGACTTTACATGACACTGAGAAAATATTCAGGGTCTGTAAAAATAAAAAATTGTTTTCATTATTTTTATTTGTCATGGTTTAGGATAATTTGTCATGGTTTGTATGGAACTACAAGTAATTCCTCTGGCCAGACTCTAAGTGAGAGATTTTTAGGTAGTTTCTAGTCATTTGCTCTGAAAAACAGTGTTGCAATAAACATTCTTGGAAACATGCCTTTATGCGCACATATGAATCTTCTTGCACTCTAAATTAGTAGAAGTGATATTACCTGGGGCAAATGTTTACTATTTGTTACTATCTTTACTATTAGTGAATCGGGCCAGGAGTTTAGGAGAACCTCTGTGAATTGAGGGCTCCATTGAATCAGTGACGTTTCTTCAGGGGCCATAATGGGAGATTAAGTTTACCCCAGATGGTTAGCTGCTGCTTTTTCATGTAAAGCCAAGATGCTGATGGGGCCAGGCTGGCTATGCTCTTGACTATATCATTTCCATTTGACAAGTGAGGCTTGTAGGGCCTTTCACACGTTGTTAGTCACTGAGTCCCAGTTAACCTACCCCAAAAATGGAAATATCAGTTTGGAGAATCACAAGGCCTCCATGGTCAGGTGTTTAGCTCCCACAAGAGCCCAGGGGCTGTTTTTCAAAAAAACGTTGCACCAGGTAGCCGTGCCAAGTAGGTGATGAGTTTGAAACTCCAAGGGGCTCCTCTAGGTAGAGGCTGACTCACTTTGGCAAAAGCTCCAACTGAGAAAATTGTCACAGGAACTTGTAGCTCCAAGGGGTCATTAGAGCTGTGTGTTCTACTAGCACTTCTCTACTTGCAGCTTTCCATGACTGTCCTTGGAACTTTGGGGATGGGGACGTACATTCAGATGCATAACAACATCAGTACATTGAATTTGCCCAAATGGCTCAACTTACAAGGTCACAGTTAGCTTCCCTTCCCTACTGTGAATAGGAGCCTTGGTGGTGCAGTGGTTTAAGTGCTTGGCTGCTAACCAAAAGGTCAACGAGTTGAAACCACCAGCTGCTCCACAGGAGAAAGATGTGTCAGTCTGTTTCCATACAGATTACAGCTTTGGAAACCCTATGGGGCAGTTCTAGTCTGTCCTATAGGGTCGCTATGAGTGGCAATCGACTCAGTGGCACTGGGTTTGGTCTCGGTTTTGGTTCCCCACTGTGAACCATACTCAAACCCCATTCATTGAATCTGGGTGACCACTTTCCCCCACAAGCCTGGGTAAGATGGTGACTTAGGCGATTGTATCTAAAAGAGTTCTGTACCAAAATGAGTGCATATGAGCTTTGGTATCTTTTGGGGAGAGGGAGACCTCTTCGTAAAGAAACTTAGGTCAGGGTAGGGGGGAGGGAGGAATGATCAAGCAAGGAAGCAGAGAACATCTCCAAGCCAGTGAGCAAGGCTTTGCATTCACTTTTGTTTTTGAACAGCTACTTGAGTACAGCTCAACCAAAAGAACTTTTATTTTGGTGTACCCAAAGCTCTGTATAGATAGCAACACCCTCATTGCTAATACCATTTATGTTCGGTTTGAAGACTATTTGGTCCATCAGTCATAGCCATATTGCCTTTCATCTGGGGCTGCAGGCTTGCTGACCGATTGTCATGATACTATCCCCTCATTCACTCTCCCAGAGCAGAGTGAGAAAAAACTAAAGCACCATTAGGGCAGGTTGTTTCAATCCTACCTCTTATTTCTCAGCCTCTAAACCTCCCTTAACAGGTAGGATGGTAGGAGATTCTTACTACACCTCCTCTCATCCAGCATTTACTATCCCAGAGAATCTAGTCATATCCTCAAACCTGGCCTGCAGGCCATGTCCCTTCTCTTCCAGAAAGCCATATCTCTTTTAGTATCCCATCCTTGTCACCAAAACTGAAGGGACTGAAATGTTACCTTACTTCCAAGATAACACGTGAGCCTGCCACACTTTTAGCGTGCTAAAAGATGACGCAATACTCCTAAAGAGAAAGATGTTTGCGCATGCAGTATAAACGTCACCTTCCAAGTCCTATGAAGGTGCTGCAGATGGGCCCAGATGGATGTCTGCACATGCAGTGGTTTGCATTGCAGGAGAGGAACCCTTAGTATGGGGAACATGATTAAAATGAACAGTAAACATGTCTGTCCTTCGCTCTAGGGGAGACACTATGTCATCCAACATTATTCATTATACAAACATCCTAGAAAAGATAGTCCAGAAAAAGCAAGTGCCTCTGTTCCCAAGATGTGCCAAAAAGTAAGCGATCCATGGAGAATTGTCTCTTGACACAGTCCATGTTTTGAATATACTGAAATTTATTCAGCTACTCCCCCTATTGGTGGGCATTCTTGTTTTTTTAACCACTGCAAGCTGCTGTAATAGTCTTTCTCATGTACTGTTTTGTTATTTCTATTGGATAATTTTCCAAGAGGAATCATTAGGTAGAAGTGCATATGTTTAATTTTAATATATTTTTGTCCATTTGCTCTACAAACAGCTGTTAAATCAACATTTTCTGCACAAGAGTAACTTACTCCCTATTGTGAAACAAATAAATGATAAGCTTCATATTCTTTAATTTAACCTTTTCTAGAAAATGTAACTAAAGTTAGAGACTATAGAATTGAATAAGAAGTATAATGAGGAACCTTAAATATACTGGTAAAACAGTTAATATAGCTGCTTGGAAAAGACAAAGCTCTCATATAGCCATTATATCTTGCCAGATGAATAAGAAAAAGGTAGGGAATGTTTTTATTCTTGTTACCATAAAATTTAAGATAATTATACACTCATTCTGTATCATGTCATTGTGAATTTGAGTTTCTAAGTTTATTTAAAAAGAAGGACAAAGGATTTTTCTGTGTTATTAAAAGGTTCCAAGGACTTTTTGCCCATAATCCCAAGTTTATGAGTTTTTTAAATAAGCAAGTACATTTGTTAATGTTTAAAAAAATGTATTCACTTGTTTTCAATTATGCTTATTTATGAGATTGAGATTCCACATCAGTCTTGTAATAATGAACTCATTTTAAGACTTCACTGATATATTCTGTAAATTCACTGGTAGTAATTTGAACTTTCTTGCTAGCATCAAAAAAGCATTAAGACCCTTTGTTAAGTTCTCTACTAATATAAAGTCTGGTTTATAAAACCTTGAAATTTAATATATTCAATCCTAACAATAATAATTATTCAAGTTTTTCTCCTTCAGCAAAACCTGTGTCAGCACTGGGTGTTAACACTCTTAAATATCTACTCAACTGACAGGTGAAAAACAATATCTCTGGAGGAAATTCAAGGCCTCAAAAATTTACTGATGTATGTCTATCAGATATGATCTCTGATCAAAGATCAAAACAAAAGGAAACTGACTATCATTAGTGAGAGTCAGTTGACTCAATAATAGATTTAGATTCCAAGGTCTGCAGATATTCAAATTATCAGATATGGGACATATGTATAAAATATTGTAAAATAAAAGATAAAGTGCTTTTTAAACTACTGGATAGATTTGGAAAAAAATAAATCTTTAAGAACAAAATTAAAAAATTACTGGATAATGTAAATAATTAAAGTCAGAAATGAAAGTGGGAACATATCACTGACCTTCCAGAAATAAAAAGGATTCTAAGAGAATACTATGAATCGCTTGCCAACAAATTAGAACCTAGATCAAATAGACAAATTCCTGGAAACACACAAGTACCAAAACTGACTCAAGAATAAATAAAAAATCTAAACAGACCTGCAAGTTAAGGGGTTGATTCAGTAATCAAAAACCTCTCAACAACAGAAAGAAAATTCAGGACCAGATGGCTTTACTGATGAATTCTACCAAACATTAAAAGAAGAATTTACAGCAATCCTTCTCAAGTGCTTCCAAAAAATAAAAAAGAAGGGCAGCCTCTCTAACCCATTCATTCAGGCTAGCATTACCCTGCTACCAAAGCCAGATAAAGATACCACAAGAAAAAAAAATGACAAACTAATATCACTTATGAATATAGATGCAGAAATCCTCAACAAAATACTGACAAACAGAATCCAACGGCATATTAAAGGAATTATGCATGATGACCAAATGGATTTATTCCAGGAATGCAAGGGTGGTTCAACATAAGAAAATCAATCAATGTAATGTTGTTGTTGTTAAGTGCCAGCAAGTTGGTACCAACTCACAGCGACCCTATATACCACAGAATGAAACACTGCCCCATCCTGTGCCATCCTCACAATCGTTATGCTTGATCCCATTGCTACAGCCACTGTGTCAACCCATCTCATTTAGAATCTTCCTCTTTTTCACTGACCCTCTACTTTACCCAGCATGATGCCCTTCTCCAGGGACTGATCCCTCCTGATAACATGTCCGAAGTATGTGAAATGTAGTCTCGCCATCCTTGCTTCTAAGAAGCGTTCTGGATGTACTTCTTCCAAGACAGATTTGTTTGTTCTTTTGGCAGTCTATGGTAAATTCAATATTCTTCACCAACACCACAGTTCAAAGACGTCAATTCTTCTTTGGTCTTCCGTATTCATTGTCTAGCGTTTACATGCATATGAGGCAAGTTGAAAACATCATGGCTTGGGTCAAGCACACCTTAGACTTCAAGGTGACATCTTTGCTTTTCAACCCTTTAGAGAGGTCTTTTGCAGCAGATTTGCCCACTGTAATGCGTCATTTGATTTCTTGACTGCTGCTACCATGGGCATTGATTGTGTATCCAAGTAGAATGAAATCCTTGACAACTTCAGTCTTCTGTCCAGTTATCATGATGTTGTTTGTTGGTACAGTTGTGAGGATTTTTGTTTCGTTTATGTTGAGGTGTAATCCATAATAAGTGCTTCAAGCCCTCTTCTCTTTCAGTAAGCAAGGGTTTGTCATCTGCATAATGCAGGTTGTTAATGAGTCTTCCTCTAATCCTGTTGCTTCGTTCTCCTTCATATAGTCCAGCTTCTTGGATTATCTGCTCATCATAGAGACTGAATAAATATGGTGAAAGGATACAACCTTGAGGCACACCTTTCCTGACTTTAAACCGTGCAGTATCCCTTTGTTCTGTTCAAACAACTTCCTCTTGATCTATGTACAGATCTATGTACAGGCTCCTCATGAACACAATTAAGTATAATGTACCACATTAATAAAAGGAAGGAAAAAAACATGTGATCTTCCCAATTTGCTCAGAAAAGGCACTTGACAGAATTCAATACCTTTTCATGATAAAAGTATTCAACAAACTAGAAATAGAAGGGAAATTCCTCAGCATGATAAAGGAGGTTATGAAAAACTCACAGCAAATGTCATGCTCAGTGGTGAAAGATTGAAAGCTTCCTTTTAAGATCAGGAACAAAATAAGAACGCCCACTTTCACCACTGGTATCCAACATCATACTGAAAGTCCTAACCAGAGCAATTAGACAAGAAAAAGAAATAAAAGACAGATGACATGATGCATAGGAAGTTCCAAAAAATCCACAAAAAAGATACTAGAACAAACAAGTTTGGCAAAGTTTCAGAGAATAAGATCAACACACAAAAATCAGTTGTTCTTGTGTACACCAGTAATAAACAATCCAAAAAAGGAAACTAAGAAAACAATTCCACTTACAATATGATCTAAGAGAACAAAATACCTAGGAATAAATTTAACAAAGGAGGTTAAAGACTTGTACCCTGAAAACTACAAAACATTGCTGAAAGTAATTAAAGACCTAAATAAATAGAAAGATATCCCATGTTCATAGATTAGAAGACTTAATATTATTAAGATATCAATATTGCCCCAAGATATCTACAGATTCACCACAATTCCTATCAAAATCCCAATATTTTTTGCAGAAATGGAAAAGCTGAACCTCAAATTCATATTGAATTGCAAGAGGCCCGAAATAGACAAATCTTGAAAAAGAACAAAGTTAGAGGACTCAGACTTCCTGCTTTCAAAACCTACCATAAAGCTACAGTAATCAAAACAGCATGGCACTGGAATAAGGATAGACACATAGAACAATGGAATAGAATTGAGAGTCCAGAAATAAATCCATTCTTCTACGGCTAATCAATTTTCTACAAGTTCATTCAATAAGCCAATCACAAAAGGACAAATATTGTATGATTCCACTTATATGAAATATCTAGAATAAACAAATTCAAAGAGGCAGAAAGTAGATACGAGGTTACCGGGGCTGAAGGAAAGGGGGAAATGGGGAGTTATTGCTTATCAGGTAGAAAGTTTCTGTTTTGGATGATGAAAAATTTTGCAAATAGATGGTGATGAAGGTTGCACAACATTGTGAATGTAATTAATGCCACTAAATTGCATACTTAAAACTGGTTAAAATGGCAAATTTTATGTTATATATATTTTACTAAATTTAAAAAACTTAAAGAATGACTAGTTAGACACAGATGAAGAGTCAGTAAACAAAAAGTTTCATCATAAAAAAATACTGAAAAATTCACTACAAAGAGAAAAGGAAATGAAAATTACTACAGAGACATTAAGAGATGTGAGAGGTAGAATAAAAGGATCTAAATTTTGTCTTATCAGAGTTTGAGAAGAAAAGAGTAGAGATAATGGAGAAGAGACAATATTTCAGAAGATAATGACAATTTTTCTGAAATGATAAGAGTCTACAGATAGAGCAAGCACTATGTATATCAAATTGGATAAATAAAAATGATTATTTAACTATACACGTTGCACTAACACTTTAGAACTCTGGGGACAAAGAGATGCTCTTAAAAGCAGCAAGAGAGAATAAATGAATCTAAAAGCAAACCATTGAATTATCAGTAGACATCTCAACAGCCATGACAAAAGCCAGGACACAGTGAAATGATTGTCAGTCTAGAACTGTATAACCAGCCTAACTCTTTCAATAATAAGAGCAAAATAAAGACATTTTTCCATACATGAAAACTGAGAGTGTTTGGACTTCCAGCAGGATGTTGCTCTAGGCAGAAGCACCATGCCATCCCACCACAGCAAAAATCCAAAAAACTAAGCCAAACAGAGAAAACAACAATCCTGAAACCCTAAAATATCAAATGAAGAGATAAAGAACTCAGCCAAGCACCAAATGGAGTGAGAAAACTGACAGAGAACGGAGCGCGAGGAGAGATTCATGCACAGGTCCCCTACCATCTGACACAGCATGGATCCACCATCTTGGACTCCTATCAGAGAACAGCAAATTGGGTACGAGAAAGCAGCTTCATGGAGCTTCCAGCGGGAGACAAAACAAACAGAAATTTGCGATATACGCTTTCCCACCTGCCACCCTCCTTCACCCCAATCAGCCTCCTCTGCTTCCTGTGGCCACAATCTCTTGTCCAGGAAACACCAGCTGCTTGGATTCCACACACCCGAACGGGCTGGCTCTCTGAGTGCCATTTGTTGGCTGCTGGTGTTGCTTTTTTCCGCTTCTTTTGATTTCTTCCTTACCTCTCACCACCTCCCCCTCCTTTGATTCAAATACCTGACTCCATGCGCCATCTTTGCTTCTTCCTGAGGGGCTGCAGAGCTCTGGTAATTTGTGATATATGCTTTCCCACTCCCTACCCTTCTTCACCCACACTCGGCGCCCTGTGCTTCCCACAGACACAGTCACTTGTCCGAGAAACACCGGCTGCTTGGATTCACCAGCCTGCACTAGCTGGCTTTCTGAGTACTACTTGTTGGCTGCTGGTTGCTTTTTTTTTTTCTGCTTCTTTTGATTTCTTCCTTACCTCTCACCACCACCCGCTCCTTTCACTCAAATACCTGGCTCCGTGTGTGATCTTTGCTTCTTCCTGAGGGGCTGTGGAGCTCCATGCGAGTGTGGAGCTGCTTCCTGCTCTGGGCTGCTGCGCTGGTGAGATCCCAGGGCTTTTGTTCATTTGTTTGTTTTGAATTGTTTGTTTGTTTTCTTTTAATTTTCTTGAGTTGGGAGCATTTTCTGGCCAGGGGGTGCTGCGTGGCAAAGAGACTACCCCCTCGGCTTGCACAGACATGCAGAGGGATCCCTGAGTGCATTACTTTTCTCCTTGGTTTTTTTTCTTTTGTTTTCTGTTTTTTGGGGGGACTTTTCTTGTTCTTTTATTTTTTTAAATTTGTTTTGCTTTCTGTTCCCTTTTTGTCTTTCTTCATTACTCAGTTTGTCATCTCTCTATATCTTCCTTCTCTTTCTGTTCCCTGAATACCTGGTGTTGTATACGTCTACGCCTTCTAGACAGACTGTACTGCAACACCTGAGAGCGACTTTCCCAGACCTCATAGCTGCACCAGTGGGATCCCTGGGAAATTCACTGTTCTTTTCCCTTTCTGATTTTTATTTATTCATTCTTTTCTTTTCTTCCTCTTCCCCTTTCTGTTTTTCTCCATTTCATAGTCTCACATCTCTCCACTCCAAAGGCAAGCTCCCCTAGTATTCTTTTTTGTTTGTTTGTAGGTTTTTGGCTCCTGTTCCTCTCTCCTCTCTCCCATATCCATCTTAGCTCCACACATAACAATCTCCCCACTACATCCTGCCTACCTGCACTGTGCGCTTAACATCACACCTCCAAGCAACACAGGCACGGCCTACTGGAACCTGCCCTGCACTGATTACCAACCCGCCCTGGTGGCTGTAGTAAGTGCCACAAACAACCCATCCCAGTAACTCCTCTTCAGCTAGACCTGCCCTGCCGTACCATATCTGAGTGACTGACTCTGCCAATTGGAGAAGGAGGTGAAAATATTGTGCCCACAGATGAGCAAACAACAAAGAACGCACAGTCCGTCTGCTCAGACAGAGTCAAATTTTTTTAAAAAAGGGATGAAACAAACAAATCTACAATCAATAAATGAGAAAAATAACTACTGAATGCTCCAAAAACAGCAGACAATATCAAAACATTTACAAAAATAGGACAGGATGGTTCCAGTAGGCATCCAAAATAAAACACCAGATGACTCTCCTGTGAAAGAAAATGCACTGAAAGTACCTGATAGGGAATTCAAATCTCTAATACTCAGAATTCCCCAAGAACTGAGGCAAAAAGCTGACAAACATGAGGAAAAAATAGACAAATTCATGGAAAATACAGACAAAAAATTGGAAGAATTCAGGAAGATGGTGTAGGAACAAAATGCCAAAATAAATTCACAACTAGAAATTATACAAAAACAGCAATTAGAAATCCAAAAGATAAACAACAAGATTTCAGAAATGGATGATGTCATAGAAGGGCTGAGAAGCAGATTTGAAATGGTGGAAAACAGGATCAGTGGAACTGAAGACAAACACTTGGATACAACTCTGTTTCAGGAAAACTCCGAAAAAAAGAACAAAGAAAAATGAAAAGACCCTGAGAGTTATGTGGGATACAATCAAAGCAAAAATTTGCAAGTGATTGGAGTTCCAGAATGGGGGAGAAGACAGAAAACACAGAGAGGATCATTGACGAACTGCTGACAGAAAACTTCCCCAATATCATGAAAGATGAAAAGCTGGCCATCCAAGAAGCTCAACGAACCCCATATAGAAGAGACCCCATAAGAAAATCACCAAGGCATATCATATTCACACTTGCCAAAACCAAAGACAAAGAATCCTGAGAGCAGCTCGTGAAAAACAAGAAGTCACATACAGAGGAGAAACAATAAGACTAAGCTCAGATTATTCGGCAGAAACCATGCAGGCAAGAAGGCAATGGGATGACATATATAAAATCTTGAAAGAAAACAATTGCCAGCCAAGAATAATATATCCTGCAAAACTCTTGTTCAAAGTTGATGGTGAAATTAGGTCATTTCCAGATAAACAGAAATTAAGGGAATATAGAAAAGTCAAACCAAACTTCCAAGAATTCTCAAAGTGAGTTCTTTGATCTGAGGACAAACAACTTCAGCTCACACGCAAAATCTACAATGCAGGATCATACCAGCCAAATACCAATCTAGGAAATGAACTCTCGAGGACTATACAAAGCCAAAAGAAATACAACAGGGCATCAGAGCAGTTAATCAGTAAATGACAACAATATCAAAACAATAAAAGAGGGAATAAACGGCATAGGTATAGAACCTTCTAATGGAGGGGAAGGCAAGGTGATACCAAGTAATGCTACACTGCTTCAAACTTAGAAAGATAAGGGTAAAATTCATGGTAACCACAAAGAAAGTTAATAAACATACTCATAAAAAAGAAAGTGGAAAAACATAAAGTCTCAGCAAAAACAAAACCTACAAAAACAAAAGTGAAAAAAAAATCCACAAACAAAAGTAACTCAGCACAAGAGAGTAAGAAGAACAAAGAAAACTTCAGCACCACAAAAAATAGCACTGCAAAATGACAGCAACAAATTCACATCTATCAATAATTACACTGAATGTAAATGGACTCAATGCACCCATAACGAGATGGAGAGTGACAGAATGGATGAGAAAACAGGATCCATCAATATGCTGTCTACAAGAGACACACCTTAGAAACAAAGATGTGAATTTATTAAAAGCCAAAGGTTGGGAAAAAGTATATCAAGCTAACGACTACCAAAAAAGAGCAGGAGTGGCAATTCTAATCTCAGATAAAATAGACTTTAAAACAAAATCTACATTAAAGACAAAGAAGGACACTATATAATGATTAAGGGGACGATCCATCATGAAGACATAAACATAATAAACATCTACGCACCTAATGACAGGGCTCCAAAATACATAAACTCTAACAACACTGAAATGAGAAATTGACAGTTCCACAATAATAGTAGGAGACTTCAACACCACTCTCAGTAAAGGACAGAACAACTAAGAAGAAACTCAGCCAAGATACAGAAGACCTAAAGGGCACAATCTGCCAACTTGACCTCATAGACATATATAGTACACTCCATCCAACCGCTGCAAAGTACACATTCTTTTCCAATGCACATGGAACGTTCTCCAGAATAGACCACATCTTAAGCCACAGAGCAATCTGCAACAAGATCCAAAAGGTTGAGATAATTCAAAGTAGCTTCTCTGACCACAATGTCATAAAGGTAGAAATTAACAATAGAAAGAGCAAGGAGAAAAAATAAATTACATGGAAACTGAATAATACCCTGCTTACACATCACTGGGTAATAGAAGAAATCAGATATAGAATCAAAAAATTTCTAGAATCAAATGAGAATGAAAACAGATTATACCAAAACCTTTGGGACACAGCAAAGGCAGTCCTCAGAGGACAATTTATAGCAGTAGATGCACATATCAAAAAAGAAGAAAGGGACAAAATCAAAACATTAACTACAGAACTCAAACAAATAGAAAGAGAACAGCAAAAAAATCCCACAGCCCCCAGAAGAAAGGAAATAGTAAAGATCAGACCAGAAATAAATGAAATAGAGAACAGAAAACCAATAGAAAGAATCAGCAAAACCAAAAGTTGGTTCTTTGAAAGAATCAACAAAATCGACAAACCACTGGCCAGACTGACAAAAGAAAAACAGGAGAGGACGCAAATAACCCAAATAAGAAATGAGATGCAGGACATTACAACAGACCCAACTGAAATAAAAAGCATTATAACAGAATATTATGAAAAACTATATTCCAACAAATTTGAAAATCTAGAGGAAATGGATAAATTTCTAGAAACACACTACCTACCCAAACTACAGCAAAGTGATGTTGAAAATCTGAACAGACCCATAGCAGGAGAAGAGATTGAAAAGGTAAAAAAAAAATCCCAACCAAAAATGCCCTGGCCCAGATGGCTTCACTGGAGAATTCTACAAAACATTTACAGAAGAGCTTGTACCAGTACTACTCAAGCTATTTCAGAGCATAGAAGAGGAAACAACACTTCCAAATTCATTCTATGAAGCCAGCATAACGCTGATACGAGAACCAGGCAAAGATGTCACAAAAAAAGAAAATTACAGACCAATATCTCTCATGAATATAGATGCAAAAATTCTGAACAAAATTCTAGCCAATAGAATTCAGCATCATATCAAAAAAATAATACATCAAGACCAAGTAGGATTCATACCAGGTATGTAAGGATGGTTCAACATTAGAAAATCTATCAACATAATCCACCACATAAATAAAAGGAAAGAAAAGGATCAGATGATGTTCTCAATTGACACAGAAAAGACATGTGACAAAGTCCAACACCCATTCCTGATAAAAACTCTCAATCAAATAGGTATAGAAGGGAAATTTCTCAAGATAATAAAGGGCATCTATACAAAACCAATGGCCAACATCATTCTTAGTGGCGAGAGGCTGATAACATTCCCCTTGAAAACAGGAACAAGACAACAATGCCCTCTATCACCACTCCTATTTTACATTGTCCTGGAAGTTCTATCTAGAGCAATAAGGCAAGAAAAAGAAATAAAGGGTATCCAAATTGGTAATGTAGAAGTTAAACTGTCCCTGTTTGCAGATGATATGATACTATACGTAGAAAACCCTAAAGACTCCATGAGAAATCTACTAGAACTAATAGAAAAATTCAGCAGGGTAGCAGGATACAAGATAAACATTCAAAACTCAGTTGCATTCCTATACACCAATAAGGAGAACGAAGAAAAGGAAATCAGGAAAATAATACCATTTATAATAGCCCCTAAGAATATAAAACACTTAGGAATAAATCTAACCAGGGTTGTAAAAGACCTATACAAAGACAACTACAAAACACTATTGCATGAAACCCAAAGGAATCTACATAAATGGAAAAACGTACCATGCTCATGGATAGGCAGACTCAACATTGTGAAAATGACAATTCTACAAAAAGCAATTTACAAATACAATGCAATCCCGATCCAAATACCAACAACATTCTTCAAAGAAATGGAAAAACTAATCACTAACTTTCTATGGAAAGGGAAGAAGCCCCGAATAAGTAAAGCACTACTGAAGAAGAGGAATAAAGTCAGAGGACTCACACTACCTGACTTCAGAACCTACTATACAGCTACAGTAGTCAAAACCGCCTGGTACTGTACAACGACAGATACATTGACCAATGGAACGGAATTGAGAACCCAGATGTAAATCCATCCACCTGCAGTCACCTGATCTTCAACAAGGCCCAAAGTCCATCAAATGGGGAAAAGACAGCCTTTTTAACAAATGGTGCTGGCAAAACTATAATCCTTACGCAAAAAAATGAAACAGGACCCATACCTCACGCCGTATACAAAAACTGCTTTAAAATGTATCAAAGACCTGAATATAAAGCCTAAAACTATAAAGTTCATAGAAGAAAAAAATAGGACCAACACTTCAGGCCTTAATACATGGCATTAACATGATACAAACTATAACCATCAATGCACAAACCCCAATAGATAAGCTAGATAACTGGGATCTTCTAAAACTCAAACACCTATGCTCTTCAAAAGACTTCACCAAAAGAGTAAAAAGAGAACCTACAGACTGGGAAAAAATTTTTGGACAGTACAAGTCAGACAAAGGTCTAATCTCCATAATCTACAAGAAAATCCAACACCTCTACAACAAAAAGACAAATAATCTTATTAAAAAATGGGCAAAGAAAATGCACAGACAGTTCACCAAAGAAGACATTCAAATGGCCAACAGACACATGAGGAAATGCTTGCGATCACTAGCCATTAGAGAAATGCAAATGAAAACCACAATGAGATACCATCTCACCCCAGCATTACTGGCACGAATCAAAAACACTGGAAATGACAAATGTTGGAGGGGCTGCGGGGAGATGGGAACTCTTATGTACTGCTGGTGGGAATGCAAAGTGATACAACCATTTTGGAAAATGATATGGTGCTTTCTCAGAAAAGTAGAAATAGACATACCATTTGATCCAGCAATCCCACTCCTAGGAATATATCCTAGAGAAATAAGAGTCGTCACTTGAATAGACATATGCACACCTATGTTCATGGCAGCATTGTTCACAATAGCAAAAAGATGGAAAAAACCTAGATGCCCATCAACAGATGAATGGATAAACAAACTATGGTACATACACACAATGGAGTACTATGCAACGAGAAAGAACAACAATGAATCTGTGAACCATCTCATAACATGGATGAAACTGGAGGACATTATGTTGAGTGAAATAAGTCAATCACAAAAGGACAAATATTGTATGAGACCTCTATTGTAAAAACCCATGAAAAAGTTCACACACAAAATGGAACAATCTTTGCTGGTTACCAGGGATGGGAGGGGTGGGGGTGGACATACTAAATAGGCAATAGATAAGTGGTATCTTGGGTGAAGGGTGAGACAGTACACAATACAGGGGAAACGAGCACAACTAGTACAAGGAAAGATCATGGAAGCCCCACAGACACATCCAAACTCCCTGAGGGACTGAATTGCTGGGCGGAGGCTGGTGGGGACCATGGTCTCGGGGAACATCTAGCTCAATTGGCATAACACAGTTTGTAAAGACAATGCTCTACATTCTACCTTGGTGAGTAGTGTCTGGGGTCTTAAAAGCCTGTGAGCAGCCATCTAAGATACTCCACTGGTCTCATCCCTTTAGGAGCAAGTGAGAATGAAGAGACCAGGATAGAAGGAAAAGATTAGTCCGAAGGACTAACTGTCCACAGCTACCAAGGCCTCCACCGGACTGAGTCCAGTACAGCTAGATGGTGCCCGGCTACCACCACTGACTGCTCTGACCAGGATAACAACAGAGGGTTCTGGACAGAGCTGGAGAAGGTTGTAGAACGTAATTCTAACGCACAAAAAAAAAAAAAAGACCAGATTTACTGGCCTAAAGGAGACTGGAGAAACCCTGAGAGTATGGCCCCCAGACACCCTTTTAGCTCAGTGGTGAAGTCATCTCCGAGGTTCACCGTTCAGCCTGGGAGTGCACTGCCCCGTAAAACCAAATGGGACTAATGAGGTACAGTAGTCCAGGGACAGGGGCCAGAAGGCAGAAGGGGACAAGGAAGCTGGTGATAGGAAACCCAAGGTTGAGTAAGGATATTATTGATGTGTTGTGAGATTGTTAACCATTGTCATAGGGCAACATGTGTAGTAACTGTTAAATGAGAAACTATTTTTTTTTTGTAAGCCTTCATCTTAAGTGAGAATAGCAGCACAATTGGAAGAGCGTAGTCAATGTCACTGAACTGTGCATGTAAAAATTTCTGAAATGGTGTATCTTTGGCTATGTGTATTTTCACCAAAAAAAAGGTTGAGAAGTTAGAGGGTTGACATGTGGGGTTGTTAACCAATGTCATAAAACAATACGTGCACTACTGTTTCATGAGAAACTATTTGTTCTGTAAACTTTCATCTGAAGTACAATAAAAAAAAAAGAAAACCTGAGAGTGTTCACCAACAGCAGAACTCCAGTAAAATAACTTCTAATGTATATTCTTCAGCATAAAAGAAAATAATTTCTAAAGAAAAACCAAATATGCATGAAAGCAAAGAAACTGGAAAATTTTTATGTACAAAATAGACATAATTCTGGTAAATTTTTCAAGTAAAATAAAGGGAAGATAGAGCCAAATAAAGAGTATTAGGAATAGAAAAGAGGATGTAACTACAGATAGAGCAGAGGTTAAAAGATAGTATCAGAATATTATGAACCATTAAATTTGGATATAAGAAAATCAGAAAATTCCTGAAAGAAAAGCAACATAAAAAAAAAAGTCTTTTTAATAATTAGTTTAATGTGATAGTAATAACATTAAGAATAATCTTAAAATAATTTAGAAATAGAACCAGTATTTTTAAAAACCCATATAAAACCAACATATCCTGGTAATTTAAAATAAAAAGTATACTAAGTTTTCTATTAATATAGCAGTGTGGTATTGTATAAACTCCTCCACAGGATGGAAGTAGAGGGAAAATAACCTTAGCTTAAGTATGATCTTAATAACAAAACTCTGTGTATTAGTTTTCTATTGCTGTTACCACAAATTATCACAAACAACACACCTTTATTATTTTACAGTGCTAGAGGTCAGAAGTCTAACACATGTCTCACCAGACTAAGATCAAAGTGTCAGGAAAACTGTATTCCTTTCTGTCTTCAGGCCAGAATCGTTTTCTAGAGGCTGCTCTCATTCCTTGTCTCATGGCTGCCTTCCCCAGCAACTGTGGGCTGAGTCCTGTTCATGGAGTCTCTCTCTATTTCTCTACAGTTAGGAAATGTTCTCTGCTTTTAAGGACTCGGAGCCCCTGTGGTGCAGTGGTTAAGAGCTCGGCTGCTAACCAAAAGTTTGGCAGTTAAAATCCACCGGCCGCTCCTTGGAAACCCTATGAGGCAGTTCTACTGTGTCCTATAGGGTCGCTATGAGTCAGAATCGACTCAATGGCAATGGGTTTGGTTTGGTTTAAGGACTCATGTGATTAGATAGAGCCCACCTGGATAATCCAGGATAATCTTTCCATCTCAAAATCCTTAACATTAATCACACTTGCAAAGTCTCTTTTTCCATGTAAAATGACATGCTCACAGAACCAGAGATTAAGATGTGGACTTCCTTTTTGGGAGTGGAAGGCTGGACATTATTCTGCCTTTCACACTCAAAAAACATAATACGAGTAAGGAAAATTAGAGGTTACAACACAGATGAAAATGTTCTAAACAGTATTTTGACAAAATAATACTTTGGTGATCTTAATCTATGATCATATTATGACCAATTCAACATTGTTAAATATTTCGAGGAAGTCTGTAAATGTAATTCACCATATTAAGAGAAAAAAAGAAATGTGGTATAATTATCTCAGGAGATCCAAAATTTATTAAAATTAGCAGTTATTTATGATTTTAAAAAGTCTTAGTAAACTAGGAATAGTAGAGAATTTCCATGATTTGATAAACCAAAAAAAAAAAAAAAAAAAAAAACCAAACCCATTGCTGGTCGAGTTGATTCTCAGAGTAGAACTATCCCATAGGGTTTCTAAGGAGTGGCCGGTGGATTCGAACTGCTACCATTTTGGTTGGCAGCAACCAAACCCATTGCTGGTCGAGTCAATTCTCAGAGTAGAACTGTCCCACAGGGTTTCTAAGGAGTGGCTGGTGGATTCGAACTGCTACCCTTTTGGTCAGCAGCTGAGCTTTTAACCACTGTACCACCAGGGCTCCAATCTGATAAAAAGGATCAATAAATAAGCCACAATAAATCTTTGAGGTGTAATGTTAAAAGTGCTCACTTTAAAATGAGAAACAAAACCACCCTCATTCAATGTGGATGCCTAAAACAATAACGTAAGACAAAAGAAAGGTTTGAGAAAAAAACCCCACAAATCTTCATTATTTATGGATCAAAAACTCCAATGAATTTACATACAGTATTAATAAGACAGTATGGAAAGTGCCTGGAAAAAAACTAGTATATGAAAAGTTATGTACACTAGCAACAAATAGTTGGAAATGTAATTTTAAAATAGATACCATTTACTTCATCAACATAAAATATAAAATGTGTAGAAATATAGCTAACAAAATTTATAAGATCTTCATAGAAAAAGAAAACTTAAATTTGATTGAGAGACATTAAAGAAGACCTAAATACATTAAAAACTTTGCTACCTGGGTGATTTTCTATTAAAAGGAAGTCAATATCCTCAAACTGACTAAATGTAATTTCAATTTATATTCTAATTTTTTTTGAAACTTGAGAAGCTCAATCTGAAACTTGAAGGAAAGAAAAGGCTTAAGATTAGTTAAGACATGATTGAGAAAAAGATAACATGAAGGTATTTCTCCTACCAGAGAATCAAGATTTATTAAAAATCTATGGTAATTAACACAGTATGGTATTTGTTTATGAATTTAAAAGATATTGACAGTAGAAAAGAGAGATCAAAAATAGACCAAAGTATTTATGAAAATGCTAAATAATCAAGGAAGTAGATCAGTGGGAAAAGGGAGAACTGTGGCTCATCTATTTTGAAAAATAATGAACTTAGTCCCTACTTTACACAATTCCCACAAATCAACTTCAGATTAATCATAACCTTGGGGGTAGGGAGGGATTTCTTCAACAAGACACAAGAAGTACAGTCTTAGTTATCTAGTGCTGCTATCATAAAAAATGAATGGCTTTAACAAACAGAAATTTATTCTCTCAGAGTTTAGGAGGCTAGAAGCTTGAAGTCAGGGCGCCAGCTCCAGGGGAAAGCTTTCTCTCTGTCAGCTCTGGGGGAAGGTCCTTGTCATCAATCTTCCCCGGTCTAGGAGCTTCTCAGTAAGAATACTGAATATACCATGGACTGCTAAAAGAACGAACAAATCTGTCTTGGGAGAAGTACAACCAGAATGCTGTTTAGAAGCAAGGATGGCAAGACTACGTCTCACATACTTTGGTCGTGTTGTCAGGTGGGATCAGTCCCTGGAGAAGGACATCATGCTTGGTAAAGTAGAGGGTCAGCATAAAAGAGAAAGACCCTCAATGAGATGGATTGACACAGTGGCTACAACAGTGGGCTTAAGCATAACAACAATTGTGAGGATGGTGCAGGACCGGGCAGTGTTTTGTTCTGTTGTACATAGGGTTGCTATGAGTCAGAACCAACTCGATGGCTCCTAACAACAACAGGAGCTTCTCAGCGAAGGGCCCAGCAGTCCAAAGGACATGCTCTGCTTCTGGCTCTTCTTGCTTGGTTGTAATGAGATCCTTCTCCTCTCTGCTCGATTCTCTCTTTTATATCTCAAAAGAGATTGACTCAAGATACAGCCTAATCCTCTAGATTAAGTCCTGCCTCATTAAGATAACTGCCTCTAATCTTGTCTTGTTAACATCACAGACGTTAGGATTTACAACACATATGATAATCACATCAGATGACAAAATGGTGGACAATCACACTATACTGGGAATCATAGCCTAGCCAAGCTGACACACATTTTGGGGGGACACAATTCAATCCGTAATATTACATTCTTTGGCCCCTCAAAATTCATATCCTTGCAACATATAAAACACATTCACCCTATCACATCGTTCTGAAAGTCTTAAATCAACTCCAAGTGCAAATTCCATCCTAGGGCAAAATTCCTCTTCACCTATGAAACCTAGAATACAAGTTATCTACTTCCAAAGTACAGTGGTGGAACAGGCACAAGGTAGACATTTCTATTACAAATGAGAGAAATTGGAGGGAAAGAAGGGATATCAGGCATGAAGCAAGTCCGAAACCCAGCAGAACATGTTACATTAGGTCTCGAGTCTTGAAAATAATCCTCTATTCTCTGAGACCATTTAGGCAATGGCTCTGCCCTCTAGACTCTGGGTGTTGGCCACATTCTGCAGATTCTGGGTGGAGGTCCTTTGGCCCTGGGCTTCAGCTCCACCTTCCAGGCCCACTGGAACAGCAACTCTGTTTCCTCTGCTTTGGGCAGCCACATTCTCCTACTCCATCTGAGTGGTGGCTGCACTCCTTCAGCCCTGGCAAGCACCATTCTTGTGCCCCTTGGGCATGGCAGCCCCACCCCCTCACCTTTGGGCAGTGAATCTGGCCCCATCCTGCTGACACTCATGAAAGGCAGCCCCACACTCCAGAACCAAGTTGGTGAAGATCTGACTTTTTGAAATCTTGGGGCTGTGGCCCCAATCTTTGATACCCAGCAGGCCATGGTTCTACTCTCTGAGACCCCAGATGTCATAGCCCAACCCTTTGGGACTGAGGCAACTCTACTTCTTGCACTCCTTGTCTCTTCAGCTTCTGCTTCCTGGTTTCTTGGCTTCTCTGTCCCTTGGCCCCTCAGGCCTCTTGGGCAGGCCCAGCCTTTGCCTTGATTGGGCAAGTGTTGCAAAGCTCTTTAGCTCTACCAATAAGTGCCTGGAGGCACCCCACTCTGTCAGTAAACCTCCTCCAGAAAGCACTCAGCTCTCTCACTCCATGGGTCATCAAGCCTAGCTCCATCAATAAGTGCCCAGAGGCAACCCACTCCACCAGGAAGCCTCCTGCCCGAAGTCATTCAGCTCTCTTGCTCCATGGGTCAGCACCCGCACCATCTCTCACCAGTCTCCTGGTTCTACTGCTGCAATTTTTTTGCTGCTGCTTCTCACCATCTTTGCCATTTCCAGTGTTACAACTCTCCTTACTTCCTTCTGAGGCCTCACTACAATTGTCTTTGATGCCCATAATTCCACAAACAATCTCTTTGAGGTAAACTAAGTTTTACTATTAGGCATTTTAAAATTCTTCCAGCCTCTACCCATTACTCAATTCGAAAACCAATTCCACATTATAGGTATCTGTTAGAGCAGCACCCCACTCTCTGTACCAAATTTCTGTCTTAGTTATCTAGTTCTGCTGCAACAGAAATACCACAAATGAATGGCTTTAACAAACAGAAATTTATTCTCTCACAGTTTAGGAGGCTGGAAGTCCGAATTCAGGGTGCCAGCTCCAGGGCTTTCTCTCTGTGTCAGCTCTGGGGGAAGGTCCTTGTCATCAATCTTCACCTGGTCTAGAAGCTTCTCAGTGCCATGACCCAGGGTCCAAAAGATGGGCTCCGCTCCTGGCTCTTCTTTTCTTGCTTGGTGGTAAGGAGGTCCCTCTCCTCTCTGCTTGGTTCTCTCTTTTATATCTCAGAAGAGATTAACTCAAGATACAGCCTAATCCTGTAGATTGAGTCCTGCCTCATTAACATAACTGCCTCTAATTCTGCCACATTAATATCATAGAAGTTAGGATTTAAAACACAGGAAAATCACATCAGATGACAAAATGGTGGACAATCACACAACGCTGGGAATCATGGCCTAGCCAAGTTGATACACATTTTTGGAGGACACAATTCAATCTATAACAAGTACCAACTAAAAAATAAAGTTTGATAACTTTGACTTATTAAAATGAAGAATTACTGTTCATTATAAAACACCACAAAAAGTAAAAATATAAGCCATAAAGTAGGAGAAGACATCAGCCACACATAAAACTGTCAAAGGATTCTTTTTACAAGAAGAAAATCAGGTGGCCAATAAAATATGGAAAGATGCTTAAATCATTAACAATAAGAGGCTGCAATTTAACAGTACAATCGGAGGCTATTTTATATCCATTAGATGGGAAAAATTTAATTATGAAAATGACTCTCGTTAGCAAAGATGTGAGCCATGCAAATTCTTATGCATTTATGCTGGGACAGTAATTGGAAAATAGTTTAACATTGCAGTATACAAATAAATTAGCACATGCCCCAGCAATTCCACTCCAACTTACAGACTAGAGAAATCTTCACACAAGTTTACTGGACCTGGAGACAGGTACCGTAATTTTCACAACAGCATTATTTATATAGTAAAAAATACTTGAAACTCATATGTCCAGGAACAGAAGATATGATAAATAAATAGAGGCATAGTCACACAATGGAATATTTTACCGCAGTGAAAATGATGAAGTTTCGAGCATAACATGGGGAAAATTTGCAAAAGATTACCTATAACTTGATTCAAGTTTACAAGGCTCAAAAACAAGAAAATATAATAATGCACTGTTAATGAATATATTTTGGAGAACTTAAAAAAAAAAAAGAACAGGACACAGGGAGGGGCAAGATGGCGCTCTAGGCAGAAACACCACGCCGTCCCTCCACAGCAAAGATCCGAAAAACTAAGCCTAACAGAGAATCAACAATCCTGAAACCCTAGAACACCAAATGAAGAGATAAAGAACTCAGAAAAACACCAAACGGAGTGAGAATACTAAAAGAGAACGGAGAGCGAGAAGAGACTCAGGCAGAGATTCCTTACCAGCTAACCCAGCGCGGATCCACCACCTTGGATTCCTATCGGAGACCAGCAAACGGGAGAGCAGCCTTGCAGAGCATCTGGTCGGAGACAGAACGACCGGTAAACTGTGGTGCGCGCTCTCCCACCACCCACCCCTCTCCGCCTCAGCTGGGGATCCCCTGCTTTCCGTGGCCAGGGTCCCTGGGCTGGGGGGTGCTGGTGCTTGGATTCCGCGCGCCTGGGCTGGCGGCTTTCTGGGAGCCGTTTGCTGGCAGCTAGCGAACCTTTTTCTGCCGCCTCCCCCTCCTTTTGCCTGGGTGCCTGGTTCCGAGTGCTGTCTCTGCTCTCTCCTGCGGGGCTGTAGGGCTGCGTTCGGGCATGTGGCTGTTTCTAGGTCTGGGCTCACGCGCGGGTGGGATCCCGGGGCCTTTGTTCGTTCGCCCCTCTGCTTTCCGTGGCCGGAGTCCCTGAGCTGGGGGGCGCCGGTGCTTGGATTCCGTGCGCCCGGGCTGGAGGCTTACTGGGAGCTGTTTGCTGGCACCTAGCGAAACTTTCTCTGCCGCCTCCCCCTCCTTCTGCCTGGGTCCCTGGTTCCGAGTGCAGTCTCTGCTCTCTCCTGCGGGGCTGTAGGGCTGCGTTCGGACGTGTGGCTGTTTCCAGGTCTGGGCTCCCGCGCGGGTGGGATCCTGGGGCCTTTGTTCGTTGGCCCCTCTGCTTCCCGTGGCCACGGTCACTTAACCCCGAGACTACCGGCTTCTTGGAATTCGCACCCCTGAGTGGGGGCTCTCTGGGTCCCATTTGTAGGCACTGACTGCTGGTGTTGCCTTTTTTTTTTTTTTTTTTCTCTCTCAATTTTATTTTTCTTCCTTTTTTGATTAGTTTTGTCATCTTTTACCTCTTTTTCTCTTTTGTCTTTCTTCATTGCTTAATTTCTTGTCTCTCTATCTCTTCCTTCTCTTTCTGATCCCTGAATACCAGGCGATGTATGCCTCTGTACCTTCTGGCCAGGCTGAGCTGTGAAAATTGAGACCGACTCCCCCAGACCTCATAGCTGCATCGGTGGGATCCCTGGGAACTTTGCAGTTCTTTAACTTTTCTGATTTTTATTTGGTCATTCTTTCCTTTTCTGTCTCTTCCCCCTTCTGGTTTCCTCCATCCCATAGTCTCTCATCTGTACATTCCAACGACAAGCTCCCCTAGCATTCTTTTATGTTTGTACGCTTTTTGCTCCTCCTCCTCTCTCCTCTCTCCCATATCCAGCTTAGCTTCACACATAACCATCTTCCCGCTGCACCCTACCTACCTGCACTGTGCACTAGACATCACATCACCAAGCGGTGCAGGCACGCCCTATTGGAACCTGCCCAGCACTGACTACCGACCGTCCTGGTGGCTGCGGTGAGTGCCACAAGCAACCCATCCCAGTGGCTCCTCCTCAACTAGATCTGCCCAGCTGTACCACAAGAACGAAAAAAAAAAAAAAACTACAATCAATAAACGAGAGAAATATCTACTGAATGCCCCGAAAACAGCAAACAATATCAAAACATTTACAAAAACAAGACAAGATGGCTCCAATAGGCGTCCAAATTAAAACACCAGATAACTCTCCTGTGGAAGAAAATGCACTAGAAGTACCTGATACGGAACTCAAATCACTAATACTTGGAATTTTCCAAGAACTGAGGCAAAAAGCTGACAAACATGAGGAAAAAATAGACAAATTTATGGAAAATACAGACAAAAAATTGGAAGAATTCAGGAAGATGATGCAAGAACAAAATGCCAAAATAAATTCACAACTCGAAATTATACAAAAACAACAATTAGAAATCCAAAAGATAAACAACAAGATTTCAGAAATGGACGGTGTCATAGAAGGGCTGAGAAGTAGATTTGAAACCATGGAAGACAGGATCAGTGGAACTGAAGACAAACACTTGGATACAACTCTGTTTCAGGAAAACTCAGAAAAAAGAACAAAGAAAAATGAAGAGACCCTGAGAGTTATGTGGGACACAATTAAAAGCAAAAACTTACGAGTGATTGGCATACCAGAACAGAGGGAGAAAACAGAAAACACAGAGAGGATCATTGACGAACTGCTGACAGAAAACTTTCCCAATATCATGAAAGATGAAAAGCTGGTCATCCAAGAAGCTCAACGAACCCCATATAGAAGAGACCCCAAAAGAAAATCACCAAGACATATCATATTCACACTCGCTAAAACTAAAGACAAACAAAGAATCCTGAGAGCAGCTCGTGAAAAACAAGAAGTCACATACAGAGGAGAAACAATAAGACTAAGTTCAGATTATTCATCAGAAACCATGCAGGCAAGAAGGCAATGGGATGACATATATAAAATCTTGAAAGAAAAAAATTGTCAGCCAAGAATAATATATCCTGCAAAACTCTCATTCAGATTTGATGGTGAAATTAGGTCATTTCCAGATAAACAGAAACTAAAGGAATATGCAAAAGTCAAACAAAACTTACAAGAATTATTAAAGGGAGTTCTTCGATCTGAGGACAAACAGCTTAAGCCCTCAGGCAGGACCTAGGACCTAGGACGCAGGTTAACATGAACCAGATACCATTCTAGGAACTGAACTACAGACGACTTTCCAAAAACAAAAGATATACAACAGGGAATCAGAGAAATCAATCAAAGGATGACAACAACATCAAAACAATGAAAGAGGGAACAAACGGCATAGGTATAGAACCTTCTAAAGGAGAAGAAGGCAAGGCGATACCAAGTAACGGTAGACTGCTTCAAAATTATAAAGATAAGGGTAAAATTCATGGTAACCACAAAAAAAGTTAACAAACCAACTCATAAAAATAAAGACAAAAAACATAAAGTCTCAACAAAAACAAAACCTACAAAAACAAAAGAAATGAACACAAAATCCACAAACAAAAGTAACTCAGCACAAGAGAGTAAGAAGAACAAAGAAAACTTCAGCATCACAAAAAAAAGCACTACAAAATGACAGCAACAAACTCACATCTATCAATAATTACACTGAACGTAAATGGACTCAATGCACCCATAAAGAGACGGAGACTGGCAGAATGGATAAGAAAACAGGATCCATCTATTTGCTGTCTACAAGAGACACATCTTAGAAACAAAGATGTGAATTTATTAAAAATCAAAGGTTGGAAAAAAATATATCAAGCTAACAACTATCAAAAAAGAGTAGGAGTGGCAATTCTAATCTCAGATAAAATAGACTTTAAAACAAAATCTACCATAAAAGACAAAGAAGGACACTATATAATGATTAAGGGGATGATCCATCATGAAGACATAACCATAATAAATATCTATGCACCCAATGACAGGGCTCCAAAATACATAAAAAAATCTCTAACAGCACTGAAAAGAGAAATTGACAGTTCCACAATAATAGTAGGAGACTTCAACACACCACTCTCAGTAAAGGACAGAACAACTAAAAAGAAACTCAGCAAAGATACAGAAGACCTAAAGGACACAATCAGCCAACTGGACCTCATAGACATATATAGAACAATCCATCCAACCGCTGCAAAGTACACATTCTTTTCCAATGCACATGGAACGTTCTCCAGAATAGACCACATCTTAGGCCACAGAGCAATCCTCAACAAGATCCAAAATGCTGAGATAATTCACAGTATCTTCTCTGACCACAATGCCATCAAGGTAGAAATTAACACTAGAAAGAGCAAGGAAAAAAAATCAAACACATGGAAACTGAATAATAATCTGCTTACACATCAATGGGTAATAGAAGAAATCAGAGATGGAATTAAAAAATTCCTAGAATCAAATGAAAATTAAAACACATCATACCAAAACCTTTGGGACACAGCAAAGGCAGTCCTCAGAGGACAATTTATAGCAATAGATGCACATATCAAAAAAGAAGAAAGGGACAAAATCAAAACATTAACTACAGAACTCAAACAAATAGAAAGAGAACAACAAAAAAAGCCTACAACCACCGGAAGAAAGGAAATAGTAAAGATCAGAGCAGAAATCAATGAAATAGAGAACAGAAAAACAATAGAAAGAATCAACAAAACCAAAAGTTGGTTCTTTGAAAGAATCAACAAAATCGACAAACCACTGGCCAGACTGACAAAAGAAAAACAGCAGAGGGCACAAATAACCCAAATAAGAAATGAAATGGGGGACATTACAACAGACCCAACTGAAATAAAAAGGATTATAACAGAATATTATGAAAAACTATATTCCAACAAATTTGAAAACCTAGAGGAAATGGATACGGCCTACCCAAACTACAACAAAGTGATATTGAAAATCTGAACAGACCCATAACAAGAGAAGAGATTGAAAAGGTAATAAAAAAACTCCCAACCAAAAAAAGCCCTGGCCCAGATGGCTTCACTGGAGAATTCTACAAAACATTTACAGAAGAGCTCGTACCAGTTCTACTCAAGTTATTTCAGAGCATAGAAGAGGAAGCAACACTTCCAAATTCATTCTATGAAGCCAGCATAACGCTGATACCAAAACCAGGCAAAGACATCACAAAAAAAGAAAATTACAGACCAATATCTCTCATGAATATAGATGCAAAAATTCTGAACAAAATTCTAGCCAATAGAATTCAGTATCATATCAAAAAAATAATACACCACGACCAAGTAGGATTCACACCAGGTATGCAAGGATGGTTTAACATTAGAAAATCCATCAACGTAATCCACCACATAAATAAAAGGAAAGAAAAAAATCACATGATTATCTCAATTGATGCAGAAAAGGCATTTGACAAAGTCCAACACCCATTCCTGATAAAAGCTCTCAATAAAATAGGTATAGAAGGGAAATTTCTCAACATAATAAAGGGCATCTATGCAAAACCAACAGCCAACATCATTCTTAATGGAGAAAGGCTGAAAACATTCCCACTGAAAACAGGAACAAGACAAGGATGCCCTTTATCACCACTCCTATTTAACATTGTGCTGGAAGTTCTAGCTAGAGCAGTAAGGCAAGAAAAAGAAATAAAGGGCATCCAAATTGGTAATGAAGAAGTTAAACTCTCCCTGTTTGCAGATGATATGATACTATACATAGAAAACCCTAAAGACTCCACGAGAAATTTACTGGAAGTAATAGATTCAGCAGAGTAGCAGGATACAAGATAAACATTCAAAAATCAGTTGGATTCCTATACACCGGTAAAGAGAACGATGAAAAGGAGATCAGGAAATCAATACCATTTTCAATAGCCCCTAAAAAGATAAAATACTTAGGAATAAATCTGACTAGGAATATAAAAGACCTATACAAAGAAAACTACAAAACACTGCTGCATGAAACCCAAAGGGATCTACATAAATGGAAAAACATACCATGCTCATGGATAGGCAGACTCAACATTGTGAAAATGGCAATTCTACCTAAAGCAATCTACAAATACAATGCAATTCCGATACAAATACCAACAACATTCTTCAAAGAGATGGAAAAACTAATTATTAACTTTATATGGAAAGGGAAGAAACCCCGAATAAGTAAAGCACTACTGAAGAAGAAGAATAAAGTTGGAGGACTCACACTACCTGACTTGAGAACCTACTATACAGCTACAGTACTCAAAACAGCCTGGTACTGGTACAACAACAGAGACATTGACCAATGGAACAGAATTGAGAACTCAGATGTAAATCCATCCACCTACGGTCACCTGATTTTTGACAAGGGCCCAAAATACATCAAATGGGGAAAAGACAGTCTTTTTAACAAATGGTGCTGGCAAAACTGGATATCCATTTGTAGAAAAATGAAACAGGACCCATACCTCACACCATATACAAAAACTACTTCAATATGGATCAAAGACCTGAATATAAAGCCTCAAACTATAAAATTCATAGAAGGAAAAATAGGACCAACACTTCAGTCCTTAATACATGGCATTAACAGGATACAAACCATAAACATCAACACAAAAAACCCAACAGATAAACTAGATAATTGGGATCTTCTAAAAATCAAACATCTATGCTCTTCAAAAGATTTCACCAAAAGAGTTAAAAGAGAACCTACAGACTGGGAAAAAATTTTTGGACAGTACAAGTCAGACAAAGGTCTAATCTCCATAATCTACAAGAAAATCCAACACCTCTACAACAAAAAGACAACCAATCCTATCAAAAAATGGGCAAAGGAAATGAACAGACACTTCACCAAGGAAGACATTCAAATGGCCAACAGACACATGAGGAAATGCTCGCGATCACTAGCCATTAGAGAAATGCAAATTAAAACCACAATGAGATACCATCTCACCCCGGCATTACTGGCACGAATCAAAAACACTGGAAATAACAAATGTTGGAGGGGCTGCGGGGAGACGGGAACTCTTATACACTGCTGGTGGGAATGCAAAATGATACAGCCATTTTGGAAAATGATATGGCGTTTCCTCAGAAAGCTAGAAATAGACGTACCATTCGATCCAGCAATCCCACTCCTAGGAATATATCCTAGAGAAATAAGAGTAATCACTCGAATAGACATATGCACACCTATGTTCATGGCAGCGTTATTCACAATAGCAAAACGATGGAAACAACCTCGATGTCCATCAACAGACGAATGGATACACAAACTATGGTACATACACACAATGGAGTACTATGCAACGAGAAAGAACAATGAATCTGTGAACCATCTCATAACATGGATGAAACTGGAGGACATCATGCTGAGTGAAATAAGTCAATCACAAAAGGACAAATATTGTATGAGACCTCTATTGTAAAAACCCATGAAAAAATTCACATGCAAAATGTAACAATCCTTGTTGGTTACCAGGGATGGGAGGGGGGGGGGAATACTAAATAGGTAATAGGTAAGTGGTAACTTGGGTGAGAGATGAGATAGTACATAGTACAGGGGAAACTAACACAACCTGCACAAGGAAAGGTCATGGAGGCCCTATAGACACATCCAAACCCCCCGAGGGACTGAGTTGTTGGACGGAGGGCTCTGGGGACCATGATCTCGGGGAACATCTAGCTCAATTGACATGACACTACTTATAAAGATAATGCTCTACATTCTACCTTGGTGAGTAGTGTCTGGGGTCTTAAAAGCCTATGAGCGGCCATCTAAGATACTCCACTGATCTCATCCCTTCGGGAACAAGGGAGAACGAAGAGAACAGGATACAAGGAAAAGATTAGTCAGAAGGACTAATGGTCCACAGCTACCAAGGCCTCCACGGGACTGAGCCCAGTACAGCTGGATGGTGCCCGGCTACCACCAATGACTCCTCTGACCAGGATCACAACAGAGGGTTCTGGGCAGAGCTGGAGTAGGATGTAGAGCATAATTTTAACTCCCAAAAAAAAAAAAAAAAGAAGAAGACCAGATATACTGGCCTAAAGAATACTAGAGAAACCTCGAGAGTGTGGCCCCCAGACACCCTTTCAGCTCAGAGGTGAAGTTACCTTCAAGGTTCGATGTTAAGCCTGGGAATGGACACCCCAGTAAAACTAAATGGGACTAACGATGTACAGGAGTCCGGCGACAAGGGCCAGAAGGCAGAGGGAGAGTAGGAAACTGATGATAAGGAACACAAATTGAATAAGGACACTGTCGATGTATTGTGAGATTGTTGACCACTGCTATAGGGCAACATTTGTAGTAACTATTAAATGGGAGGCTGTTTTGTCCTGTAAGCCTTCATCTTGGGCGAGAATGGCAGCACAATTGGAAGAGCATAGTCAATATCACTTAAATGTGTAAGTAAAAAGTTTTGAAATGGTGTTTAAATAAAATGAAAATAAATAAATAAATAAATAAATAAACAAATGAGACTAAAGAGGTACAATAGTCCACTGACAAGGTCCAGAAGACAGAAGGGGACAAGGAAGCCCCCTGGTGATAGGGAACACAAGGTGGAGTAAGGATATTCTTGATGTGCTGTGAGATTGTTAACCATTGTCATAGGGCAACATGTGTAGTAACTGTTAAATGAAAAACTATTTTGTTCTGTAAGCCTTCATCTTAAGTGAGAATAACAGCACAGATGGAAGAGCGTAGTCAATGTCACTGAAATGTGAATGTAGAAATTTTTGAAACAGTGTATCTTTGGCCATCTGTAATTTTCATCAAAAAAAAAGGTTGAGAATTTAGAGGCTTAATACGTTGTGGGGTTGTTAACCAATGTCAAAAAACAACATGTGTACTACTATTTCATGAGAAACTATTTGCTCTGTAAGCTTTCACCTGAAGTACAATAAAATATATATATAAAAATAAAAAATAATAAATAATAAAAAAAAAAGAACAATAAACACAATATTCAGGAGAGTGGTTACCTCTCGGGACAGGATAAGATATGGAAAAATATACAAGTGTACACAGGTAGTTCCAAAGCTGTTGGTAATACCCTAGCTCATAAATCTAGCAATGGGTTCTTTATTTTACTATTATGCTTCAGAAGTTACATATATATTACACGTGTTTTGTGTATTAAATAGTACATAATAAATCATTATAAGTTATATATGTAATAAGAGAAGCCCTCTATTAAAATAAAACAAAACAACAACAGCCACAAGGTTCTCACCATCAGTGATAACCATTGTTAATATTTTGGTGTATTTCCTTCACACACACACACACATTTCTCTCTTGTATTTTATTTTTTTAAACAGGACCATATTGTTTATGGTTATTAGTCATTTTTCTCTTTTCACTAACATTGTACTGTGAGCATTTCCTTCTTAAATAGTATTTTAAGACATAACTTGTAAGGATTACATTATTTTACATTATCTTAATCACCATAACTTACTTATACAACATGCCAATTTATATATTTCATACTTTCAATCTTGCATTTTTATGAATGTGGTGAAACATTCTTGAACCTAGTCCTTTGTACATACCTTTGATTATTCCGTTAGTGTGAATATCTAGAAATGGAATTGTTGACCCAGAGTATACAGATTTAGGTGGTCAAATTGACCTTCACTTTAGACTCCACCCCTGTGTGAGTCACAACTTTCCCTTTCCCACAAAACATGGTATTAAATGCCACAATGCAGATTCTAGGAGGAATAATGATCCCATGGAGAAATCAACATACCATTTCCTCATTTTTCTCTCTCCTCCCCTTCTGTCCTTCATTTATATACATAAACATACAGCTACATATGATCAAAGATTGGGGAAGAAACAAGAATCAAGAAGGAAACCAGTCCCCCAGGGGGAGAAAAAAAAAAGGATTCCTATGAAAGGGAAATTTCAAACAATCCTCAACAAGATTCCAGAGGATATTGCATCAACAAAACAAAAAATGCTGCTATGAAAAAAGAATGATCAGAAAACTAAAAGGATTTTTAGAATTTAAAACAATCCTTGTAGAAATGAAAATATTTAAAACTGTAACTGTAAAAATAAAAGTACTCATTAAAGGACTGAGTAATAGAATAGTCATAGGGGAAGACTTAGTAATCTGGAAAATAAAGTCATATCAAGGAAATCTCCCAGCATGAGAAGAAAAAAGATGAAGAGATAAAAATGAGATGAGGGACATAAAAATGTTTTGGATATTAAATTATCACACACATATAAGGTAATATTAGTAATAGGATGCTGTTTTTGTTGTTAGTTATCATCTAGTCGGCTCCTACTCATGTCAACCCCATGTCCAACAGAATAAAACATTTCCTCGTCCTCATCTTCATGATTGTTGGTATGCTCAAGTCCACTGTTGGCAGCTGTTGTGTATTTTGATTGCCTTCCAAACTAAGGGGCTCATCTTCCAGTACTATATCAGACAGTATTCTGTTGTCATCCATAGATTTTTCATAGCCTAATTTTCAGAAGTAGATTATCAGACCTTTCTTCCTAGCCTGTCTTATTGTGGAAGCTCCACTGAAATCTGTCCACCATGGGTGACCCTGCTGGTATTTGAAGTACTGGTGGTATAGCTTCCAGCATCATAGCAACATACAAGCCACCACAGTACAACAAATTGATGGACGGTGGTGGAGTAATAGGGGAGTGGAATATATAAAATGGAAAAAATCTAAATATTTGAACAGTAAGTTGGGGCAAATATATTTACCTTATACATAAAAATGTGAGTGTGTGCATGTGTGTATATCTAAATGAGTAGTTAAGGTGTATAATATCCTTTTCTCTTTCACAAGGCACATTTAATTATAGAATTATTTCTCAGCATTGTGGAAATCATGGAGGTTCTTAGAAATCACAGAAGGAATTTTATAAGGCCAGAAATGTGGTGAGCATGGAATTCCATGCATGTTCTGACACTTCTGTGTTAACAGAAAAGCAATGCTTAGGTAGATATACACAAGAGACAGGTAATTGTAGTTTGGGTAGATGGGTCACTTTGTTCAACTTCTTCAAGGGCTGACTTGAGTTCAGATTTACAACAAGGATTCCCCATAGTTTTCATTTCATCTCAAACCAGTTTTCCTTGTTTGTGGCTTTGAAACCAAATAGCACAAAGGATTTTGCTATGTCAAGCTTTCTGCAATGCCTTGAGGTTTTTGTTATGCAATTTGAGTGTCTGCACATGGATTTTTCTTGGAGACACATACTTCATACAGGATATAAATGCACAACCTGATGGTCCCAAACTCCTAAAACACCACTGAAGTCTGATGGTAATACCAAGGAGTCTACTAATACCTATACTTTAAAACCACAGAAACATGCTATTCAGTGAACAAGAACATTTAACCAAGTCTCACCCTTAGCAACAAGAAATTTGGCTGGTACACACCATTTTCAACAAAATGAGGATAGCTAAACCACTGACTAAAGCTGTCAACTCCTTAAATGGGCATTAGGTTATGGAGAAAATAAAAAATATTAAATGAAGTGACCCTGATAAATATTGACTTCATGGCAAGTTTGGATCTCTTCATGCTTAATAAAAATATGAGATTTCTTTGTGACACTTGACCTATGAAGTCATCTCCAATAATGTTATAATACATTGGACAAGAAATGCAAAACAAATGAATCCTTCTTACTGAGCCAAATTATTACAACAGCCTTTGACTAATTCTCTCCATATTATGTTTTCCTTTTGCCAATTACCACCCACTTCCTAAGTATGGTTTTCCTGGGAATTTCAGACTGTCAACATCATCAGCTTGCAGAATAATAGTAACCATGAACAGAAGGTATAAACAAAATGCTATCATAATGCAACATCTTAATTCAAGAAATAGAAGTTAAAAATTAGCATAAAATTACTAAAACAATGTACCAGAAACAATAGATAAAATTTCTTGGTTGCATCAAGTTTATCAAATTATACTCTGGGAATTCTGATTTCTATCTTCCACTTTATTTCCGATTTCTTGTAAACAAAAGCCAAATTCTAAGATGCCTCAACATTCTTGTCTTTCTCCTGTTTTATAATGGGCTTAACTCAATTTATCATCCTATTCTTCTACAGGAGATGTTGTTGTTGTTAGGTGCCATCCAGTTGGTTCTGACTCATAGCAACCCTATGCACAACAGAACAAAACACCGCCCAGTCCTGTGCCATCCTCACAATGGTTGCTGCGTTTGAGCCTATTATTGTAGCCACTGTGTGAATCCATCTTGTTGACGATCTTCGTCTTTTTTGATGACCCTCTACTAAGCATGATGTCCTTCTCTAGGGATAGGAGATGGCAAATGTTAATACAATAGTCCTATACTCTTCACAGGTATATCTCCAAGGAAATAACATCACAAATGATATAAATATTGATTGTGTATATTTCATATGAAAAGCACTATGGCTCAGTCCAGAGTATGTAGTCCCTGTACTCAAAGACACTTACGATCTAGTTAAGGAAGAACAGTCATGTTCAAAAGAAGTTCCAGGGATCTTGAGTGTCAATAAAGAGATGAAGATAGGGAGGGGGAAGTACTAACTGTACTCTGGGTAGGGAACTGGGTTTTGAAATTTGAATGCTGATTTTATGCCATGAACTTTAAAATAATCCCACACCAGTGCCATAATAGAGTATCCTTTGAGGCCTGGGGCTAGAAAGCAGGCCACTTTTAAATACTGAGCCATGGTATCATTAATATACAGTGCTCTTCTGGGTAGGATTTCAGGAAAGCCAGCATCATATGCATGAAATCAAGATCTATCTATCGTCTATCCAACCATCCATCTGTCCATTCATCCATCATCTGTCATTTCTAACTCCAGCCAATTGGATCTGATATATAGTTCAAGCAAATGGCATTACTCCACTTAATGTCAAACATTCTGACTTTATCTGATATTGACAGAATAATCGCTGGAAATCATTAAAAAGAACAATCCACCAAAACAATTTTATTTTCATATTATGGAGTTGAAATGACTGCTTAGTTAACTGATGAAATTCACTTTTCAACCAGTTGTGGTTTTATAGAAACATGATCTTGGCTTCATAAGTCTTTCTTTTCTGATTCAATATATAATTCATTTTATGACCATGGGAACGTAGTAAACTAGTTCACCATTTACCAGTGGTTTAACAACCATTTCTTTCATGATAGTGAATGAATCTATTGAAGAGACATTGACAGGATTGAGGGGAAAGGGATAAAAAATGCAAAATAGTCACAAAAGAGGCCTTTCCTTTTGCGCTACTTCTGTCTTTCCCTGGTCCGCTCACTTCACCATATCAAGAAGGATCCCTGGTGAATGTTGAGAGTCAATATTTGTTTCCTCTGGCTTCTCTACTTAAAAAGAATTTAAATTAACATGGGGTAGTACAAAGTTTTCTTTTTTTTTTTTCATTTATTTGTTTTTGTTTGTGTTTTAAATCAAGAGGCACTAAAGCTTTGTTCTAGGTTTGGTTCTGTCTCTAGCTAATCGTGTAACATTACATAGGTATCACTCCCTCCATATGCCTCTGTTTTCTCATCTGTGAAATAGAAGTTGGACAAGGTGATCTCTCTGGTTCTTTTTAGCTCAAAATTCTATTATTGAAGAAAAAAGTGCCTCTAGGCCTGTAATTTGAATGCCAGGTTTTAGCCTGATGTGAATTAAACTGTCTGGGTTAAAAACTAACTACAAAACAAGGTTTATAATGGAAACAGCCAGTGACCCTTGGCTGTAACAATGCTAACAGTTGCCGCTATAATATTTAGTTACCTCTCAGATCCCTGGGCAGCAACTGGCTTGTTATGTAACAGTGACTATTGCAGGATTACCCAGTCTTTTCACCTAACCCCAACTGTACAGTCTGTTTGTGGCTCCTGTAATACCTGTTTCTCTTCAATGACACTCTCCACGGTAGATGTGGCTGCTACCACCAAACCTAGCTCTCGCTGGTTTAAAATAACACAGCTATGTGCAACTTGCAAGAATCATCCTTTATAGAGTATATTATTTTTGCTTTTCCTTCTGCCTCTTTCTAACTGGCAAAACTTCTTGCCCAAAATGACCTAGCACTAGGAAAAATTCTAACAAATAATAAAATGCTGCAGCCGTCCAGGTACAGTACATACCGTACTCAGACTTAGGGCACAGATGGAGAGAGGAGCTCCAGCTGGAGGGACTGGAGGAAAGACAGGGAGATGGTTGACTGACTACGACAAATCTTGAATGGAATCGACCTTGTTTTTCCCTTTTGCATTTAGCCTGTACTTCCTTCATTACATATAAACATTTTAACTTTCAGGAAAAGAAAATTTATTGGCAAATTTAGAGAATAAAGAACATCATTTTTATAACACAAACTTGAAATGAATAGTTAGGTAAATATCAGGTCTGACACTTAAGATGAAAACAGTAAGTTTATTTCATGATATGTGTATCATCTAAAAGTTTAGCAATTAGAAACAATTTAAACACATATCCTTCAAAATATTGTTGTTAATGTTATTAGCTGCCATTGAGTTGGCCTCTGACTCATGGTGACCCCGTGTGTTACAGAGTAGAACTACTCCATAAGGTTTTCTTGGCTGTAATCTTTATGGAAGCAGATTGCCAAGCCTTTTTTCTGCAGCGCTACTTGGTGCGTTCAAACTGCCAATCTTTTGGTTAGCAGCCAGTTGCAAACTGCTTGCACCACCAAGGCTCCTTAATCCAAGAATAGGTTACTCAAATATAATACATTTTTCTGCTTATAAAAATTTTACATTCCCATTTTAGAAAATACATATAAATGGAAACAACAAAGAGTCAACATTGATAACAGTTTATCAAATAACTTTTCACACTTTTTCAATGCCTGTTTATATTAACATAATAAAAGTCACATTGTATTAACAATATTGGATTGTACTTTTGCTTATTAGTCACTGTCATAAATATTCATACAATATTATTTAAAATACTTGTGAATAACATTTTAAGTTGGTATATATTCTATGAGGCATAATAAAAACTCACCCATTCTCCTACTGTTTCCATTTCAGATTGTATCCAGTATTTTTAGTGTAAAGAATAATGCCAATATTCTCAGTGTAAAGAATGATGCAGTAAACGTAAGTATCATTTTGGAAATATTTTTGCCTGAATTTCTGATTATTTCATGAGAACAGATTCTTAGAAATGGAAATACTAGGTCACAGAGTATAAATATACCTTAAGCTATCAATATAGGTTGCCAATTACTCTTTAAAAAGCTAAAATTTTAAATTATTTTCTATCCACTAGAGGGATATCCTAATGACAAACTAAGAATTCACTATAAAGTTCACAACTACACACAGTAGATACAAAATGAAATTTTTCTGATAGAAGATATTTGGACAGTTGGACACTTTATAATTCAAATAAATATTTTAAATATGTTAAATTCTAAAAGTTTAGAAAAGACAAAAAATAATTTTATTTGACTATGTGAATGATGTTGAATAAAAAAATTAATATAAACCCTGTTACCACAACCGACAGTTCTGATAGCGATCACAATAGAGGGTTCTGGACAGAGTGGGAGAAAAATGTAAAACAAAATTCAAATTCACAAAAAAAGACCAGACTTACTGGTCTGACAGAGACTGAAGGAACCCCTGTGACTATGGCCCCTGGGCACCCTGCTAACTCAGAACTGAAGCTACTCCGGAAGCCTGTCTTTTAGCCAAAGATTAGACAGGGCTATAAAGCAAACAATCACACATGTGAGGAATGTGCTTCTTAATTCAATCAAGTGTACGACACCAAATGGGCAACAACTGCCAAAAGCAAAGACGACAAGGCAGGAAGTGACAGAAAAATTGGCAAATGGAACATGGGGAACCCAGGATGTAAAGGAGAAGGGGAAGAGTGTTGACACACTGCGGGGATTGTAACCAATGTAACAAAACAATTTGTGTATAAACTTTTGAATAAGAAACTAATTTGCTGTGTAAACTTTCACCTAAAGCACAACAAAATTTAAAAAAAAAACCAGTGTAAAACGAGCTTCATAGGTTAGAATCATACAGAGGCTTGGCTATGGATAGATTTTTAAACATCATGACATAAAAATTGCTAGTAAGATGGGGATTTCTAACTACTAAATTTGCATCTGTAAGGGCATTCACAACCCATCCTGCTGTCTTTTCTTGCAGGATTCTTGTTCCATTGTGGTCTTTTCTTGCAGGATTCTTGCTCCATTGTGTACCTCCTCTCCTGTATCTTTAGTTCGTTGCTCTCTACTGGGTCTTTTTCATCAGCAGTTAAATATGTACAAGACCACCATTTTTCAGATCTTCCTCATTTTTTATCTTCTCCCCTAGTTATTACCCTATCTCTTTCATCCCTTTGACAGCCAATTTTTGTTTTGAAAAAAAGTCAATACATATTGTCTCTCTCCCTCACTATCCACTCACACTTCAATTCACTATAATATGGCTTCTACCTCTGTCACTCAACTGCCTTTGTCAACCCTTCGTTTTCCTATTATGTCTCAACTCTGGCCACTCTTTTCTTTTTTTTCTGTTTGTATTCCCTCTATTCACCCTTGCATAAGGATGTTCATTAGGGATTTTGCCTTTTAGGTCTGTTTTTCATTCCTTCCACTCTTACTGGGTGATCTTATTCACTGCCATGATGTCAAGTATATTTTATAAGTTGATGAATCCCAGCACTTTGACTCCAGCCAAGATCTCTCTCTTGAGATCCAGAAGTATGTATCTTCCTATGATTCTATCTACCTATCTACTTATGATCCTCTCCATTTGGACATTTCCTTTGTTGTTCTTGTTGTTGTTAAGTGCTGCTGAGTCAATTCCGACACATAATGATCCTGTGTACAACAGAACGAAACACTAACCAGTCCTGCACCATCCTCACAGTCGTTGCTATGGTTGAGCCAAAAGAATGAACAAATCTGTCTTGAAAGAAGTACAGCCAGAATGCTCCTTAGAAGCGAGGATGGTGAGACTTTGTCTCACGTGCTTTGGACATGTTATCAGGAAAGACAAGTCCCTGGAGAAGGACATCATGCTTGCTAAAGTAGAGGGTCCCAAAAAGAGAGAAAGATCCTCAGCAAGATGGACTGACACAGTGGCTGCAATGATGGACATTCCTTAAGCACATCAAATTCAATCTCCAGAATTAAATATGTGATCTTCCTCTTGATGTTGCTTTTCCTCGTGTGTGTGTTTGTATGTGTGTGTGTTTCAGTGATTGGACCATCATCCATTTGGTTTCTCAAGGCAGGAACTTGAACATCATCCTTCATTTATTTCTCTCTCATAACTTAATTTTAGGTGGTCAGGTAGGTTTTGGATCATGTGTAATTAACTGTAGGTAACCTTCCCAGATTATCCAGGTACAGTAAAATGTCTGGCCTATGTCATCCAACAGTATTCCTGTGTTTCCCCATCATAGCCTGTATAACACTATTAAATTTACTTGTTTACACATCCATATCCACTACAGGACTATGAGCTTTATGTCTGTATTTTTAATTATGTATACTCCATATCTAGCAGAGTCTGCCATGTGGTATGCACTCAATAAATATTTGCTGAAAGAATAAATAATTGTCTCTTACCTTCTAGAGGTTGAAAAGGGCAGTAGTGATAATTCTGATTCTGAACAACAAATGCAAATGCTAATTAGATAATTTTTAAAGCATATTGAAAGATAATAGTTTTTATTGACAAATATATGATGGCAGCACTTGTGGGTATATAAATAATGAATTTTTTTCCCATTTTTCTTATACCAGTCACTCCATACCCTTATAGATCCTTGCAGTTATACAACTCCTTCTAAAAAGACTCAAAGGTCTAACCTTGCTCATATACTCCAATGACTGGTTTCTTACTCACAGTCTACTGGGCTTTGATACAAGTGACTCTCCTTCCCTGGGCATAGCTCAGTCAATTCAGGATGGAGATCTGACCCAAAGAAGTTATCTAAAGGCTTTCTAGAGACCAAGGAAATGGCGTGATAGTAGTGTTCTGCCCATTACAAGTTCCATGTCATGGATAGTGCTTGGATGACCCATTCAGATTCTCTTTCTTGGGAAATTATATATAGAGTCAGTCAGTTATTGATGGAAGAGCTAGCAGATCCAGATCATCAGCATTAAGAGCACAGGGGACAGTTAAATTTTCAGTTGCCACAAATTACAGAACATTCATGATATTCTTAATGACAGTAAACTGAGTCCAGGCTATGGGGCTGCTGAAACAGAGCCCTGATTCCCTTCTTTCCTGAGCATCAGTGTGACTGGTCAAAGACTGTCTAGCATCAATTAAGCTAACATCAATTTAGGACCTGCTAGTTGCTATAATGCTTCATTTATGTGGCAATTTGTTACTTTCTATCTTTGAATTTTGAATACTATATTATTAACTAAGGAACATAATCAACTTTGTAAATACGTATTAGTAAACTTTTTTCATTGCCATTAAGTACACATTTGGTTTTGGGCCATAGTTATATAGTCCCTTGTGTGCCACAATTTTTACTTTTTCTTCAGCCTGCTGCTGGAGCGAGAAAATCCCCCATTTAAATCGTTTTCCTCATTCCTCAATTTTATAAATAGAATAATTCATTTAAAAAGTGAAATTTAATGTCAACGTTAAAAGAGCATATCTATCTATTTGCTAGAAATACGATTGATTGTTGAAAGCAAATAAACTGATCCGACACAGGGATCAAAATTTACTTCCACCAGGCACTCGTAAGTGGAGACAAAGAATAAGCCTGCGAGGCTTGGATGCCCAACAGACAGCAAAGTTCTCATCAGCCACACCTGCTACTCGCACTGGAAAAGACGTCCTTCTCTGCATGCCTCCAGCGTGACTCAGCAACTGGCATAGGCTGGCCAAGACTGGCACAGTAAAGTGTTCATGGAAAAGAAGGTGCCAGGCTGACAGCCTGTGGCTAGAAGAGAAAGCACCTATTTGACACATGTAAGTGTGAGTTTGATGCCTGGCCAAGGTGAATTCTTCTCACAGCAGCACCTGAGAAGACTGGAAGATGTTCAGTCAGATATGTATGGAGCCTATGACCTGACTGATCTTTATACACCCTAAAATACTGCACTTTTGTTCCCTTCAAATGCATTTGTATTTCTAAGAAATTTAAAATAAAAGTTTAAAAAACCAAGCCTATTGCCATCTAGTTGATTCTGACTCACAGCAACCCTAAAGGACAGAGCAAAACTGCCCCATAAGTTTTCTGAGGAGCAGCTGGTGAATTCAAACTGCTGAACTTTTGGTTAGCAACCAAGCTCTTACCACTGTACCACCAGGGCTCCGTAAGAAGTTTAAAATAGACATGCTAAGATATTGCCTGTTTTTTAGTAATGGGCTTGATCAATGGAGTTGTCTATTTGACAACACATTTAGGCTTTCTGATTGAATTTTGTATTCATGTGGCTTTAAAAGGGCTATTGTGTGTATATGTTTAGAACTCTGATTTTGGTGAATTAAATGGGAATGAGGAGCAGAAAAACTGGCATTTGCTGATGAGTTCTTAAGTAGGCAAGATATGCAGTGATAACATCAGCCAGACCACCCCTGTATACTGTGATTCTAAATATCTAGATGCTTATTGTTTTACTTTGTCTTTTCTATTTTTAACATATTACCGTTTGTATAATTTTTAATAGTCTGCTAAAAAGTAACACTGTCAAAACCACTAACCACACACTACACCAGTTGCCATCACCCCAGTGTGTCAGAGTAGAACTGCACCCCATAGGGTTTTCAGTGGTTGATTTTTTGGAAGTAGATCACCAGGCCTTTCTTCCAAGGCACCTCTGGGTGGACTCGAACTTCCAACCTCTGGGTTAGCAGTCAGTGCATTAACCATTTGCACCACCCAGGTTCAAAACCAGTAAGTCGTGTGTAAAAAATTGTGTTGTAGACTAGAATAAAATTGTTATTGGAACTTGTTTAAAAAAAAAAAAATAGACATACTACATGTAAGGATAAAATCATCATAGAGAGACAGAGCCCAAACACCAAACCCCTGCTAAAGAGGTTTCAGTTGGTAAACTTCTGCCCTTGTCTGGCTGGAGTTATATGTTCCCAAAACTTGTATAGCCATGTGTTGGAAATCTGACACAAAACATTAGCCATTGGGCGACTTTTATTACTTACTCAAGTGAAAAAAGCACATTTTTGGAGCATGACGGACTAAAATGTACAAGCATACAGTACAAACTGTACACTAATAAAATTTTGTCTTGTGTGTGGGTTGGAGGCATGAATTCTCATGGCTAGAACAAATTGTAATCACATTCTTGGTTTTGGATTCTTTTCCCCGTTTTAATAGTTCAAGGATAACCTCCTATTTTGTAGGTTTAATCTTAGAAACCTGGTACTAAAGGAAAAAAGTGGAAATGGCAATAATAATACAACAAAATAATTGAATAAACTTTTTGCAAACTGAAGGGTATTTCCAAAAAATTAGTCAGAAGTCTATCTTAAATTGGAGTAGAATTCTGCCTAAGACAATGTCCCCCCCAAAAAATTAACAAAAAAAGGATAATGTATATTCAGTATTGTTTAGGTCTATCTCTACATAAGATAAAACCAAAACCAAACCCATTGCCATTGAGTCAATTCCAACTCATAACGACCATATAGGACAGATTAGAACTGCTCCATAGGGTTTCCAAGGAGCAGCTGGTGGATTCTGACTACTGATCTTTTGGTTAGCAGCCAAGCTCTTAACCACTATGCCACCAGGGCTCCACCAATGTAGAACAGGCCATTTAATATGGGAACTAAATATACCCACCAAACCAGGTGAGATATTAAAGAAAATACCACCACCAAAGCCAGAATAGCAATAATTGTAAAACCCTTCCTTCATGTATCAGGCCATATAGCTTGGGGTAAAGTAATATGAGAGGCATTGGTGGTTCAGTGGTAGAATTCTGGCCATCCATGCAGGAGACCTGGGTTTAATTCCCGGCCAATACACCTCATGTGCAGCTACCACTTGTCAGTCAGTGGAGGCTTTTGTCTTGCTGTGATACTGAACAGTTTCAGCAGAGCTTCCAGACTAAGATGGTCTAGGAAGATAAGCCTGGAAAACTTCTTCTGAAAATCAGCCAACGAAAACTCACAATCACATACAGGGATGGCGTAGGACCTGGCAGTGTTTTGTTCCTTTGTCCATGGGGTTGCCATGAGTCAAGGACCAACTTAATGGCATTTAACAACAACAAAGTGAAACAAACACAGCAGCTGACTCAAAAAATCCACTAGAGTTAAGTTGCTTTAACTTTGCTGTAAGTCAGCAAATTGACATGTAAGAAATTAAGTCCCAACATCTTAGGAGCACAGAAACCTCTAAGATGTTTTTGTACAGATTTCTGTACAGATTGTAAGTACCTCGTCTTATCTACACCATAGAGCTCAGCTTCTCGAGGACTGAAGATTCATTTTGCTTTGCCCCCAGCACAAATCATAACGTCTTTCATGTTGAGGTTCCAAATAAGAGTTTATTCAACTGCTGAGAATGTGGGTAGTTTGGATAAAGTAGCCTCAGGAAGGTTCTGGAAGAATTTCGGGAGATTTCTTTAATAGTGCATTATTTGCAGCCTCAGATTGAAAGGATCCTTTAAATCAAGCTATAACTGGGACATAACAGAAATTAGCTCATTAAAAAGACTGCGTTGATCCTTCTAGCCCTGCTCTGCCATTGTGACTCTATAGTGAGCCCACATCTCAGAGGCCTCATGAAGGTACTTGCCTGCAAATAAAACTCTTCAGATTCAAGCATAAATTATCTAATATTGTTAATTTATGAATTATGCAAATATTATTAAGGTACAAGTATATACCAGCTAAGGAGCCCTAGTGCTGCAAACTGTTAAATACTGGGGTGCTAACTGAAAGGTTGGTACTTCAAACCCACCCAGCAGTTCCTCGGGAGAAAGACTAGGCAATCTGCTTCCATAAAGATTATAGCCAAAAAACCCTATGGGACAGTTCTACTGTGTCACATGGGGTTACTATGAATCAGAATTGACTCAACAAAACCCAACAACAACAACATATACTAGCTATTATGTGGAGCCCTGGTGGTGCAGTAGTTAAGAACGTGGCTGCTAACCAACAGGTTGGCACTTCGAATCCACCGGCTGCTCCTTGGAAACTCTGGGGCAGTTCTACTCTGGCCTGTACAGTCACTATCAGTTGGAATGGACTCGGCAGCAAGGCATTTATTATACATTTTAGGTATGCAGAAATAAATAAGATAGACAGAATTCTGGCTGAGTGGGATTGCTAGTGTTCAATAAGTTTTTGTAACTCTTTATTATTGACATTTTCAAACATACACAAATGTAAAGAGAATAGTATAAGGAACCCAGTGAGCCCATCACCCAGTTTTAATAGTTACCAATATATGTAAAATTTTTTTTTATCTATATCCCTACCCATCCTTGGTGGCGCAAACAGTTAAGCACTGCACTACTAGTGGAAAGGTTGGTGCTTCCCGAAAGGCCTGCTTCCTGAAGTTCACTGCCTTGAACTCCTGCTTCCTGAAGTTCACTGCCTTGAACTCCTGCTTCCTGAAGTTCACTGCCTTGAACTCCTGCTTCCTGAAGTTCACTGCCTTGAACTCCTGCTTCCTGAAGTTCACTGCCTTGAAAGCCTCATGGAGCAGTTCTACTGTGCACACATGGGGTCAACATGAGTTGGAATACACCCAAAAGCAACCAACAACACCAACTTTCTACTCCATGCCATCCAAATTCTTTAGAAGCAAATCTCAAACATCCTATCATTTTACCTATAAATAAGACAGGAACTCTTAAAAAAGCCATACCATTATTACACATAACAATAATTACTTGCTGTCATTCAAAAAATGAGTCACTGTTTACATTTCCTTGTTTCACACACACAAACACTCATTTTTACAAATAAGGTCCATGCTAGATTGGTATGACTATTAAATTTCTTTTAATTTCAAGTTTCCCGCTTAATGACTAACTTTTTAAATTTTTTTTGGCCTTTGCTGCATCTTCGCGTTGAAGAAACAAGATCATTTACCCAAAAGATTTTCCCACTGCCTTGGATTTGCTATTATGCCTCCATGATGCCATCTAATGTATTCCTCTTTCTGTTAAATTTCTTATAAATTATTAGTAATATCTAGAGTCTTGGTCAGATTCAGATTTGATTTATTTTCTTGTATTTGTCAAGACCCCTTCATAGGTGGTGTTTGTTAAATATATTTTTTAAAGTAACATTTTCAAACTCTATAAAAATCAAGCACTTTTACTACTGAAAAATTAAACTAAAGATAAGACAGAGATTTTTTTTTAACACTATATAGACCATCAGGTTGTGTGACCTTGCCCAAGTCCATTAACCTGCCTAGACCTCATTTCGTTCTTGACATAAAGACTCACTCTAAGTCCAAGGTTCTAAGAGAGCAGTGATCTCAACTGAAGATGACTATATTCCAAAGCTATTTACTTATATCCTTGTATCATTCAAAGTTATTTAGATGGAGCTCCTAGAAGTTATTATAAACAATCAGATTCATTCCCTGCGAATTGGAAACATCTCAGATACACTGGAATATGCACAATGTTCTCTGTGTCTTTGAAGGAGAGAAATGCCTACCATCACATTGCCCCTACCACTGTCCTGTCTCCCAAAATCTCACCCACTCAATGCTTCCAGTAAGTCTTGTTAAATTCTTTTGTAATAGGATAATGACATCTAGCAACAACAACAAAAAATCTAATATTTGAAGTTAAGCTAGTTATTTTGGTATAAACCAAACCAAACCAAAACTCACTGCGGTAGAGTCAATTTTGACTCATAGCGACATGATAAGGTTTCTAACGCTGTAATCTTTACAGAAGCAGACTGCCACATCTTTCTCCCATGGAGCCACTGGTGGGTTCGAACCACGGACCTTTCAGTTAGCAGTTGAGTATTTTCAATACTGCGCCACCAAGGCTCCCTTTATTTTGGTATATTATAGACAAAGTCAGGACCAACTGCATCGTTGCTTTTGTTAACTTTAAACAATCTTTATAAAATTATCATTTTGCAGATGGGTCTTTGGTAAAACATTCCCATTTTAGCTATTTAGGTATTAGGAACTTTAAAATATGTGTTTTTTTCTACTGGAAAATAATACTTTTTCAATAATCATTAATTTTAGAGTTTCTCGTTGTCATGGAAATAGAAAAATTAACAAATATCTATAGGCTTAAAGTGCAACCTGCTTGAACAATGCAATCTTCCATAACTCCCCAGGTATTTCAATCATGACCTCTTAAGGATAGCGCAAGGAAGCACATTCACAGGTTTTCTTCAGACCTGTCTTTGCATCAAGTTTCTGCAGGGCAACATTACTTCATAGGCCAGAGATCTGCTATCAGGGAATAGCTGGTGAGCCCACAGGACAGTCAGAGTAGCCAGCAGCAATGATCACAGACATCTGCTCCATACGGGGGTAGCTACAGGCTTGTTTATGCTAAGAACTCTTACTGCTAGACAGCAGAACTAACTCCTTTAGGATCTGTTCCCATAATAGTCCCTAAGGCAATGACTCACAGCTGTGGAGAGGAAATAGGCTCTTTAATTTATTAGCAGTGCCCAGAAAAGAAGAAAACAAGATGCTCAAATGAGATTATAAAGAGGTCTTGTAAGTCTTCTCCAGAAACAGCCAAAAAAGCAAGACAAACTTTCTCCCCTGTTCATTTCACATGAACATATGGGTTGATACTGACTTAACATATACCTAATCTTTAATTTCAATCCCATGAAGTCTTTCTTTTCCGGCTTTGCAGTTTCAGCTTCTGTTAATGATCACGATGTCTAAAGACCCTACTGACACTATGTCATTGCTGTTGTTAGTCCAGTTGATTCCAACTCATGGCACCACATGTGCAGAGTAGAACTGCTTCACAGGGTTTTTAAAGCTGTGACATTTCAGAAGCAGATTGCCAGGCCTGTCTTCCTGTGTTCCTCTGGGTGGATTCCAACTACTAACCTCTCAGCTAGTAGTGGAGCCCTTACTCGTTTGCACCACCCAGGGGCTCCACTGACACCCTAAGACCCATATCATTATTGCTGAGTGACATAGTTAGTGAAGTTTTGGGAGCACATTATTCGAAAGTAAGAGAGATACCATTTGGGTAACTTTAGCAGACTTGGCAGGGAAAACCAGTATAAACTTCTATACGGAAAATTAAGTCTAAAATGAGGGCCCCAGATTTTTAAAGCAGGAAGGAAGCTTAAACATTTTAATACAACTCCAGTCTGTATACAGCCCTTAAACAAATTTTTAAAAAAATAAAGTTTCCAGTTCATTTCTTTTTAATGCAGTTACTTTGCTTATCATAAAATATTTAAAATAGGCAATAAAGTACAGACTGCCATCACAAATATCTGAAGCCAAGACCCAGCTACTGAGCTCTATCAGGTTCTAACAGTTTGCCATACTTGCTTCAGGTTTTAATTTTTATTCATTTATTTTTTTAAAGAAATGTCTATTACAGATATGCTTGAAGTTGCTTGACTATCTCCCTCATATCTTTTTTTTTTTTCATACAAAAATTTATACATATGTTGTTTTGTGACTCTAATTGCTCTCCCCATACTGTGACAGCACACTCCTCCTTTAGATCCCTGATTCCCCATGTCCATTCAGCCAGCTCTTCACCCTCTCTGCCTTCCCATCTCACCTCCAGACAGTAGCTGCCTGTTGAGTCTCTTGTATCTACTTGAGCTAACAGGCATACCCCTCAAGTATCATTTTACGTCCCACAGTCCAATACAATCCCTGTATAAAGAGTTGGCCTCGGAAATTGTTTTAGTTCTGGGCTGATAGAGAATCCACGGGCAATGCTTTCTGGGGCACCTCCAGTCTCAGTCAGACCATTAAGTCTGGTATTCTTACTAGAATTTGAGTTCTGCACCCCACTTTCTCCTACTCCATCCGGGACTCTCTGCTGTGTTCCCTATCAGGGCAGTCATTGGTGGTAGCCAGGCACCATCCAGTTCTTCTGGTCTCAGGCTGATGAAGTCTCTGCTTTATGTGGCCCTTTCTGTCTCTTGGGCTAATACTTTCCTTGTGTCTTTGGTATTCTTTGTTCTCATTTACTCCAGGTGGTTGGGACCAATTGATGCATCTTAGATGGCCACTTGCAAGCTTTTAAGACCCCAGATGCCACTCACCAAAGTAGGATGCAGAACATTTTCTTAATAAGCTTTGATATGCCAGTTGACCTAGATGTACCCTGAAAGCATGGTCCCCAGATCCCTACCCCTGCTACTCTGTTCCTCAAAGTGTTTGATTGTATTCATGAAACTTCTTAGCTTTGGTTTAGTCCAGTTGTGCTGACTTCCCCTATAGTGAGGGCTGTACTTCCCTTCATCTAAGATAATTCTTATCTACTATCTAGTTAGTAAATAACCCTCACCCTCCCTTCCCACCCTCCTAACCATCAAAGAATGTTTTCTTCCGTTTTTAAACCTTTTCTTGAGTTCTTATAATAGTGGTCTTATACCATATTTGTCCTTCTGTGACTGACTAAATTCACTCAACATAACAACCTCCTGCTTCCTCCATGTTATGTTTCACAGCTTCATCATTGTTCTTTATTGTTGCATAGTATTCCATTGTGTGGATATACCACAATTTGTTTATCCATTCATCCGTTGATGGGCACCTAGGTTGTTTCCATCTTTTTGCTATTGTGAACAGTGCTGCAATGAACATGGTGTGCATATATCTATTCGTGTGACGGCTCTTATTTCTCTAGGATATATTCCAAGGAGCGGGATAGCTGGATCCTATGGTACTTCTATTTCTAGCTTTTTAAGGAGGCACCAAATATATTTCCAAAGTGGTTGTACCATTTTTACATTCCCACCAACAGTGTATAAGTATTCCACTCTCCAGAACCACTCCAGCATTTATTGTTTTTTGTTTTTTGGGTTAACGCTAGCTTTGTTGGGGTGAGATGATATCTCTTTGTAGTTTTGATCTGCATTTCTCTAATGGCTAATGATTGTGAGCATTTCTTCATGTGTCTGTTAGTCACCTGAATATCTTCTCTGGTAAAGTGTCTGTTCATATCCTTTGCCCATTTTTCAGTTGGGTTATGTGTGTTTTTGTTGTTGGGGTTTTGCAGTATCTTGTAGATTTTAGAGATTAGACGCTGATCAGATTTGTCGTAGCCAAAAATTTTTTCCAGTCTGTAGGTTGTCTTTGACTCTTTTGGTGAGGTCTTTTGATAAGCATAACTGTTTGATTTTTAGGAGCTCCCATTTATCTAGTCTCTCTTCTGGTGCTTGTGCATTGTTACTTATGGTTCATATTGTGTTTATGCCATGTATTAGGGCTCCTAGTGTTGTCCCTATTTTTTCTTCCATGATCTTTATCGTTTTCTATTTTATATTTAAGTCTTTGATCCATTTTGAGTTAGTTTTTGTGCATGGTTTGAGGTATGGGTCTTGTTTCAGTTCTTTGCAGACAGATATCCAGTTATGCCAGCACCATTGTTAAAGAGATGGTCTTTTCCCCAATTAATGGACTTTGGGCCTTTGTCAAATATCAGCTGCTCATAGGTGGATGAATTTATGTCTGGATTCTTAATTCGGTTCCATTGGTCTATGTATCTGTTGTTGTACCAGTACCAGGCTGTTTTGACTACTGTGGTGGTATAATAGGTTCTAAAATCAGGTAGTGTGAGGCCTCTCACTTTGTTCTTCTTCTTGAGTAATGCTTTACTTATCTGGGGCCTCTTCCCTTTCCATATGAAGTTGGTGATTTGTTTCTCCATGTCATTAAAAAATGCCGTTGGAATTTGGATCAAGATTGCATTGTATCTGTACATCACTTTGGGTAGAATTGACATTTTCACAATGTTGAGTCTACCAGTCCATGAGCAAGGTATGTTTTTCCACTTATGCAGGTCTCTTTTGGTTTCTTGCAAGTAGTGTCTTGTAGTTTTCATTGTACAGAACTTTTTTTTTTTTTTAATATATTTTATTGTACTTCAGGTGAAAGCTTACAGAGCAAATAGTTTCTCATGAAACAGTAGTACACATGTTGTTCTATAACATTGGTTAACAACCCCACAACGTATTAAGCCTCTAAATTCTCAACCTTTTTTTTTTTTTTTTTGATGAAAATTACAGATGGCCAAAGATACACCGTTTCAAAAATTTCTACATTCACAGTTCAGTGACATTGACTACGCTCTTCCAACTGTGCTGTTATTCTCACTTAAGATGAAGGCTTACAGAACAAAATAGTTTTTTATTTAACAGTTACTACACATGTTGCCCTATGACAATGGTTAACAATCTCACAGCACATCAAGAATATCATTACTCCACCTTGTGTTCCCTATCACCAGGGGACTTCCTTGTTCCCTTCTGTCTTCTGGACCTTGTCAGTGGACTATTGTACCTCTTTAGTCTCATTTGTTTATTTTTATTTTATTTTATTTAAACACCATTTCAAAACTTTTTACTTACACATTTAAGTGATATTGACTATGCTCTTCCAATTGTGCTGCCATTCTCGCCCAAGATGAAAGCTTACAGGACAAAACAGCCTCCCATTTAATAGTTACTACAAATGTTGCCCTATAGCAGTGGTCAACAATCTCACAATACATCGACAGTGTCCTTATTCAATTTGTGTTCCTTATCATCAGTTTCCTACTCTCCCTCTGCCTTCTGGCCCTTGTCACCAGACTCCTGTACCTCGTTAGTCCCATTTAGTTTTACTGGGCTGTCCATTCCCAGGCTTAACATCGAACCTCGAAGGTAACTTCACCTCTGAGCTGAAAAGGTGTCTGGGGGCCACACTGTCGAGGTTTCTCTAGTATTCTTTAGGCCAGTAAATCTGGTCTTTTTTTTTTTTTTTTTTTGGGGAGTTAAAATTATGCTGTACATCCTTCTCCAGCTCTGCCCAGAACCCTCTGTTGTGATCCTGGTCAGAGGAGTCATTGGTGGTAGCCGGGCACCATCCAGCTGTACTGGACTCAGTCCCGTGGAGGCCTTGGTAGCTGTGGACCATTAGTCCTTCTGACTAATCTTTTCCTTGTATCCTGTTCTCTTCATTCTCCCTTGTTCCCGAAGGGATGAGATCAGTGGAGTATCTTAGATGGCCGCTCATAGGCTTTTAAGACCCCAGACACTACTCACCAAGGTAGAATGTAGAGCATTATCTTTATAAGTAGTGTCATGCCAATTGAGCTAGATGTTCCCCGAGATCATGGTCCCCAGAGCCCTCCGTCCAACAACTCAGTCCCTCGGGGGGTTTGGATGTGTCTATAGGGCCTCCATGACCTTTCCTTGTGCAGGTTGTGTTAGTTTCCCCTGTACTATGTACTATCTCACCTCTCACCCAAGTTACCACTTACCTATTACCTATTTAGTATTTCCTCCCCCCCTCCCATCCCTGGTAACTAACAAGGATTGTTACATTTTGCATGTGAATTTTTTCATGGGTTTTTACAATAGAGGTCTCATACAATATTTGTCCTTTTGTGATTGACTTATTTCACTCAGCATGATGTCCTCCAGTTTCATCCATGTTATGAGATGGTTCACAGATTCATTGTTGTTCTTTCTCGTTGCATAGTACTCCATTGTGTGTATGTACCATAGTTTGTGTATCCATTCATCTGTTGATGGACATCGAGGTTGTTTCCATCGTTTTGCTATTGTGAATAATGCTGCCATGAACATAGGTGTGCATATGTCTATTCGAGTGATTACTCTTATTTCTCTAGGATATATTCCTAGGAGTGGGATTGCTGGATCGAATGGTATGTCTATTTCTAGCTTTCTGAGGAAACGCCATATCATTTTCCAAAATGGTTGTATCATTTTGCATTCCCACCAGCAGTGTATAAGAGTTCCCGTCTCCCCGCAGCCCCTCCAACATTTGTTATTTCCGGTATTTTTGATTCGTGCCAGTAATGCCGGGGTGAGATGGTATCTCATTGTGGTTTTAATTTGCATTTCTCTAATGGCTAGTGATCGCGAGCATTTCCTCATGTGTCTGTTGGCCATTTGAATGTCTTCCTTGGTGAAGTGTCTGTTCATTTCCTTTGCCCATTTTTTGATAGGATTGGTTGTCTTTTTGTTGTAGAGGTGTTGGATTTTCTTGTAGATTATGGAGATTAGACCTTTGTCTGACTTGTACTGTCCAAAAATTTTTTCCCATTCTGTAGGTTCTCTTTTAACTCTTTTGGTGAAATCTTTTGAAAGCATAGATGTTTGATTTTTAGAAGATCCCAATTATCTAGTTTATCTGTTGTGTTTTTTGTGTTGATGTTTATGGTTTGTATCCTGTTAATGCCATGTATTAAGGCCTGAAGTGTTGGTCCTATTTTTTCTTCTATGAATTTTATAGTTTGAGGCTTTATATTCAGGTCTTTGATCCATTTTGAAGTAGTTTTTGTATATGGTGTGAGGTATGGGTCCTGTTTCATTTTTCTACAAATGGATATCCAGTTTTGCCAGCACCATTTGTTAAAAAGACTGTCTTTTCCCCATTTGATGTATTTTGGGCCCTTGTCAAAAATCAGGTGACTGTAGGTGGATGGATTTATATCTGAGTTCTCAATTCTGTTCCATTGGTCAATGTCTCTGTTGTTGTACCAGTACCAGGCTGTTTCGAGTACTGTAGCCGTATAGTAGGTTCTCCAGGTAGTGTGAGCCCTCCAACTTTATTCTTCTTCTTCAGTAGTGCTTTACTTATTCGGGGTTTCTTCCCTTTCCATATAAAGTTAATAATTAGTTTTTCCATCTCTTTGAAGAATGTTGTTGGTATTTGTATCGGGATTGCATTGTATTTGTAGATTGCTTTAGGTAGGATTGTCATTTTCACAATGTTGAGTCTGCCTATCCATGAGCATGGTATGTTTTTCCATTTATGTAGATCCCTTTGGATTTCATGCAGCAGTGTTTTGTAGTTTTCTTTGTATAGGTCTTTTATATTCCTGGTCAGATTTATTCCTAAGTATTTTATCTTTTTAGGGGCTATTGAAAATGGTATTGATTTCCTGATCTCCTTTTCATCGTTCTCTTTACTGGTGTATAGGAATCCAACTGATTTTTGAATGTTTATCTTGTATCCTGCTACTCTGCTGAATCTTTCTATTAGTTCCAGTAAATTTCTCGTGGAGTCTTTAGGTTTTCTATGTATAGTATCATATCATCTGCAAACAGGGAGAGTTTAACTTCTTCATTACCAATTTGGATGCCGTTTATTTCTTTCTCTTGCCTTACTGCTCTAGCTAGAACTTCCAGCACAATGTTAAATAGGAGTGGTGATAAAGGGCATCCTTGTCTTGTTCCTGTTTTCAAGGGGAATGTTTTCAGCCTCTCTCCATTAAGAATGATGTTGGCTGTTGGTTTTGCATAGATGCCCTTTATTATGTTGAGAAATTTCCCTTCTATACCTATTTTATTGAGAGCTTCTATCAGGAATGGGTGTTGGACTTTGTCAAATGCCTTTTCTGCATCAATTGAGATGATCATGTGATTTTTTTCTTTCCTTTTATTTATGTGGTGGATTACGTTGATGGATTTTCTAATGTTAAACCATCCTTGCATACCTGGTATGAATCCTGCTTGGTCGTGGTGTATTATTTTTTTGATATGATACTGAATTCTATTGGCTAGAATTTTGTTCAGAATTTTTGCATCTATATTCATGAGAGATATTGGTCTGTAATTTTCTTTTTTTGTGATGTCTTTGCCTGGTTTTGGTATCAGTGTTATGCTGGCTTCATAGAATGAATTTGGAAGTGTTGCTTCCTCTTCTATGCTCTGAAATAACTTGAGTAGAACTGGTATGAGCTCTTCTGTAAATGTTTTGTAGAATTCTCCAGTGAAGCCATCTGGGCCAGGGCTTTTTTTGGTTGGGAGTTTTTTTATTACCTTTTCAATCTCTTCTCTTGTTATGGGTCTGTTCAGATTTTCAATATCACTTTGTTGTAGTTTGGGTAGGCCTTATGTTTCTAGAAATTTATCCATTTCCTCTAGATTTTCAAATTTGTTGGAATATAGTTTTTCATCATATTCTGTTATAATCCTTTTTATTTCAGTTGGGTCTGTTGTAATGTCCCCCATTTCATTTCTTATTTGGGTTATTTGTGCCCTCTGCTGTTTTTCTTTTGTCAGTCTGGCCAGTGGTTTGTCGATTTTGTTGATTCTTTCAAAGAACCAACTTTTGGTTTTGTTGATTCTTTCTATTGTTTTTCTGTTCTCTATTTCATTTAATTCTGCTCTGATCTTTACTATTTCCTTTCTTCCGGTGGTTGTAGGCTTTTTTTGTAGTTCTCTTTCTATTTGTTTGAGTTCTGTAGTTAATGTTTTGATTTTGTCCCTTTCTTCTTTTTTGATATGTGCATCTATTGCTATAAATTGTCCTCTGAGGACTGCCTTTGCTGTGTCCCAAAGGTTTTGGTATGATGTGTTTTTATTTTCATTTGATTCTAGGAATTTTTTAATTCCATCTCTGATTTCTTCTATTACCCATTAATGTGTAAGCAGATTATTTTTCAGTTTCCATGTGTTTGATTTTTTTTCCTTGCTCTTTCTAGTGTTAATTTCTACCTTGATGGCATTGTGGTCAGAGAAGATACTGTGAATTATCTCAGCATTTTGGATCTTGTTGAGGATTGCTCTGTGGCCTAAGATGTGGTCTATTCTGGAGAATGTTCCATGTGCATTGGAAAAGAATGTGTACTTTGCAGCGGTTGGATGGATTGTTCTATATATGTCTATGAGGTCCAGTTGGCTGATTGTGTCCTTTAGGTCTTCTGTATCTTTACTGAGTTTCTTTTTAGTTGTTCTGTCCTTTACTGAGAGTGGTGTGTTGAAGTCTCCTACTATTATTGTGGAACTGTCAATTTCTCTTTTCAGTGCTGTTAGAGATTTTTTTTATGTATTTTGGAGCCCTGTCATTGGGTGCATAGATATTTATTATGGTTATGTCTTCATGATGGATCATCCCCTTAATCATTATATAGTGTCCTTCTTTGTCTTTTATGGTAGATTTTGTTTTAAAGTCTATTTTATCTGAGATTAGAATTGCCACTCCTGCTCTTTTTTGATAGTTGTTAGCTTGATATATTTTTTCCAACATTTGATTTTTAATAAATTCACATCTTTGTTTCTAAGGTGTGTCTCTTGTAGACAGCAAATTGATGGATCCTGTTTTCTTATCCATTCTGCCAGTCTCCGTCTCTTTATGGGTGCATTGAGTCCATTTACGTTCAGTGTAATTATTGATAGATGTGAGTTTGTTGCTGTCATTTAGTAGTGCTTTTTTTTGTGATGCTGAAGTTTTCTTTGTTCTTCTTACTCTCTTGTGCTGAGTTCCTTTTGTTTGTGGATTTTGTGTTCATTTCTTTTGTTTTTGTAGGTTTTGTTTTTGTTGAGACTTTATGTGTTTCATCTTTATTTTTATGAGTTGGTTTGTTAACTTTCTTTGTGGTTACCATGAATTTTACCCTTATCTTTCTAATTTTGAAGCAGTCTACCCTTACTTGGTATCGCCTTGCCTTCCTCTCCTTTAGAAGGTTCTATACCTATGCCGTTTGTTCCCTCTTTCATTGTTTCGATGTTGTTGTCATCCTTTGATTGATTTCTCTGATTCCCTGTTGTATATCTTTTGTTTTTGGAAAGTCCTCTGTAGTTCACTTCCTAGAATGGTATCTGGTTCATGTGAACCTGCGTCCTAGGTCCTGCCTGAGGGCTGAAGCTGTTTGTCCTCAGATCGAAGAACTCCCTTTAATAATTCTTGTAAGTTTGGTTTGACTTTTGCATATTCCTTTAGTTTCTGTTTATCTGGAAATGACCTAATTTCACTATCAAATCTGAATGAGAGTTTTGCAGGATATATTATTCTTGGCTGACAATTTTTTTTCTTTCAAGATTTTATATATGTCATCCCATTGCCTTCTTGCCTGCATGGTTTCTGCTGAATAATCTGAGCTTAGTCTTATTGTTTCTCCTCTGTATGTGACTTCTTGTTTTTCACGAGCTGCTCTCAGGATTCTTTGTTTGTCTTTAGTTTTAGCGAGTGTGAATATGATATGTCTTGGTGATTTTCTTTTGGGGTCTCTTCTATATGGGGTTCGTTGAGCTTCTTGGATGGCCAGCTTTTCATTTTTCATGATATTGGGAAAGTTTTCTGTCAGCAGTTCGTCAATGATCCTCTCTGTGTTTTCTGTTTTCTCCCTCTGTTCTGGGATGCCAATCACTTGTAAGTTTTTGCTTTTAATTGTGTCCCACATAACTCTCAGGGTCTCTTCATTTTTCTTTGTTCTTTTTTCTGAGTTTTCCTGAAACAGAGTTGTATCCAAGTGTTTGTCTTCAGTTCCACTGATTCTGTCTTCCATGGTTTCAAATCTACTTCTCAGCCCTTCTATGACACTGTCCATTTCTGAAATCTTGTTGTTTATCTTTTGGATTTCTAATTGTTGTTTTTGTATAATTTCAAGTTGTGAATTTATTTCGGCATTTTGTTCCTGCATCATCTTCCTGAATTCTTCCAATTTTTTGTCTGTATTTTCCATAAATTTGTCTATTTTTCCTCATGTTTGTCAGCTTTTTGCCTCAGTTCTTGGAAAATTCCGAGTATTAGTGATTTGAGTTCCCTATCAGGTACTTCTAGTGCATTTTCTTCCACAGGAGAGTTATCTGGTGTTTTAATTTGGACGCCTATTGGAGCCATCTTGTCTTGTTTTTGTAAATGTTTTGATATTGTTTGCTGTTTTCGGGGCATTCAGTAGATATTTCTCTCGTTTATTGATTGTAGATTTTTTTTTTTTTTTGTTTCGTTCTTGTGGTACAGCTGGGCAGATCTAGCTGAGGAGGAGCCACTGGGACGGGTTGCTTGTGGCACTCACCGCAGCCACCAGGACGGTCGGTAGTCAGTGCTGGGCAGGTTCCATAGGGCGTGCCTGCACCGCTTGGTGGTGTGATGTCTAGTGCATGGTGCAGGTAGGTAGGGTGCAGCGGGAAGATGGTTATGTGTGAAGCTAAGCTGGATATGGGAGAGAGGAGAGAGGAGGAGGAGCAAAAAGCATACAAACATAAAAGAATGCTAGGGGAGCTTGTTGTTGGAATGTACAGATGAGAGACTATGGGATGGAGGAAACCAGAAGGGGGAAGAGAAAGAAAAGGAAAGAATGACCAAATAAAAATCAGAAAAGTTAAAGAACTGCAAAGTTCCCAGGGATCCCACCGATGCAGCTATGAGGTCTGGGGGAGTCGGTCTCAATTTTCACAGCTCAGCCTGGCCAGAAGTTACAGAGGCATACATTGCCTGGTATTCAGGGATCAGAAAGAGAAGGAAGAGATAGAGAGACGAGAAATTAAGCAATGAAGGAAGACAAAAGGGAAAAAGAGGTAAAAGATGACAAAACTAATCAAAAAAGGAAGAAAAATAAAATTGAAAAAAAAAAAAAAAAAGGGCAACACCAGCAGTCAGTGCCTACAAATGGGACCCAGAGAGCCCCCACTCAGGGGTGCGAAGTCCAAGAAGCCGGTAGTCTCGGGGTTAAGAGACCGTGGCCATGGGAAGCAGAGGGGCCAACGAACAAAGGCCCCGGGATCCCACCTGCGCGGGAGCCCAGACCTGGAAACAGCCACACGCCCGAACGCAGCCCTACAGCCCCGCAGGAGAGAGCAGAGACGGCATTCGGAACCAGGCACCCAGGCAAAAGGAGGGGGAGGCGGCAGAAAAAGTTTCGCTAGCTGCCAGCAAACGGCTCTCAGAAAGCCGCCAGCCCAGGCACGCGGAATCCAAGCACCGGCGTCCCCCAGCCCAGGGACCCTGGCCATGGAAAGCAGGGGATCCCCAGCTGAGGCGGAGAGGGGTGGGTGGTGGGAGAGCGCACACCGCAGTTTACCGGTCGTTCTGTCTCCGACCAGATGCTCTGCAAGGCTGCTTTCCCATTCGCTGGTCTCCGATAGGAATCCAAGATGGTGGATCCGCGCTGCGTTAGCTGGTAAGGAAACTCTGCCTGAGTCTCTCCTCGCTCTCCGTTCTCTTTTAGTATTCTCACTCCGTTTGGTGTTTGGCTGAGTTCTTTATCTCTTCATTTGGTGTTCTAGGGTTTCAGGATTGTTGATTCTCTGTTAGGCTTAGTTTTTCGGATCTTTGCTGTGGAGGGACGGCGTGGTGTTTCTGCCTAGAGCGCCATCTTGCCCCCCACTCTGTATAGAACTTTTATATCTCTTGTTAGATTTATTCCTAAGTATTTTATCTTCTTGAGGGCTATTGTAAATGGTACTGATTTGGTGATTTCCTCTTCGAGGTTCTCTTTGTTGGTGTAAAGGAATCCAACTGATGTTTATCTTGTATCCTGAAACTTTGCTGAAATCTTCTATTAGTTCCAGTAGTTTTCTTGTGGAGTCTTTGGGGTTTTCTGTGTATAAGATCATACTATCTGCAAATACAGATACTTTGACTTCTTTCCTACCCATTTGGATGTCCTGTATTTCTTTTTCTAGCCTAATTGCTCTGGCTAGTACCTCCAGCACAATGTTGAATGAGAGTGGTGATAAAGGGCATCCTTGTCTTGTTCCTGTTCTCAAGGGGAATGCTTTCAAAGTCTCTCCATTCAGGATGATGTTGGCTGTTGGCTCTGTATAAATGCCCTTAATTATGTTGAGGAATTTCCCTTTTATTCCTATTTTGTTGAGAGTTTTTATCATGAATGGGTGTTGGACTTTGTCAAATGCCTTTTCTGCATTGATTGATAAGATCATGTGGTTCCTGTCTTTTATTTATGTGATGGATCACATTGATTGTTTTTCTAATGTTGAACCATCCCTGCATAGTTAGTATAAATCCCACTTGATCATGAATTATTTTTTTGATATGTTGTTGAATTCTATTGGCTAGAATTTTGTTGAGGATTTTTGCATCAATGAGGGATATTGGTCTGTAATTTTCTTTTTTTGTGGTGTCTTTACCTGGTTTTGGTATCGGGGTTATTCTGGCTTCATAGAATGAGTGTGGGAGTATTCCATCCTTTTCTATGCTCTGAGATACCTTTAGTAGTAGTGGCGTGAACTCTTCTCTGACAGTTTGGTAGAATTCTCCAATGAAGCCATCTGGGCCAGGGCTTGTTTATGTTGGGAGTTTTTTTAAATTATCTTTTTAATCTCTTCTTTTGTTATAGGTTTATTTAGTTGTTCTACCTCTGTTTGTGTTAGTTTAGATAGGTAGTGAGTTTCTAGAAATTTGTCCATTTCCTCTAGGTTTTCAAGTTTGTTAGAGTAAAATTTTTCATAGTATTCTGTTATGATTCTTTTAATTTCAGTTGGGTCTGTTGTGATATCACTCATCTCATTTCTTATATGGTTTATCTGCTTCCTCTCCTGTTTTTCTTTTGTCAGTTTGGCCAGTGGTTTATTAATTTTGTTGATCTTTTCAAAGAACCAGCTTTTGGTCCTGTTAACTCTTTCAATTGTTTTTCTATTCTCTATTTCATTTAATTCTGCCCTATTTCTTATGATTTCCTTTCTTCTGACACCTGAGGGCTTCTTTTATTCCTCTCTTTCTACTTGTTCCAGTTGTAGGGTTAATGTTTTGATTATGGCGCTTTCTTCTTTTGGATGTGTGCGTTTATTGCTATAAGCTGACCTCTGGGCATTACTTTTGCTTTGCCCCAAAGGTTCTAGTAGGACGTGTTTTCATTCTCATTAAACAATTAATACACAAAATATTTTGTGATATTGATTGCCAACCCTGCAATGTGTCAACACTCTCCCCTTCTTCATCCTAGTTTCCCTGTTTCCATTTGTCTGGTTTTCCTATACCTTCCTGCCTTCTAGTCTTTGATTTTGGGCTGGTGAGCCCATTTAGTCTCATATACATGATTGAACTACAAAGCATGTTCCTCACATGTGTTATTGTTTGCCTTATGTTGTTGTTCTCAGGTGCCATCCAGTTGGTTCTGACTCAGCAATCTAAAACAGAATAAAACACTGCCCAGTACTATACCACCCTCCCAATCATTGTTATCCTTGAGCCCACTGTTGCAACCACTGAGTCAATCCATCTTCTTAAGGGTCTTCCTCTTTTTCTATGACCCTCTATTTCACCAAACATGATGTCCTTCTCCAGGGACTTGTCCTTCCTGAAAACATGTCCAAAGTATGTGAGATGAGACAAAGTCTCTCCATTCTTGATTCTAATGAGCATTCTGATCGTACTTCTTCCAAGATAGATTTGTTCATTCTTCTGACAGTCCATGGTATGTTCAATATTCTTCACCAACACCATAATTCAAAGGAATCTATTCTTCTTCAGTCTTCTTTGTTTATTGTCCAGCTTTCACATGCATATGACAAGATTGGAAACACCATGGCTTGGGTCAAGTGCACCTTAGTCCTCAAAGTGACATCTTTGCTCTTTAACACTTTGTTGTTGTTAGGTGCCATCAAATTGGTTCCAACTCCTAGCAACCCTATAGAACAGAGTAGAACTGCCCCATAGGGTTTCCAAGGAGTGGCTGGTGAACTTGAACTGCTGAATTTTTGATTAGCAGCCGAGCTCTTAACCACTGCCCCACCAGGGCTCCTTTTAACACTCTAAAGAGGTCTTTTGCAGCAGACTTGCCCAATGCAACGGTTGATTTCTTGACTGCTGCTTCCATGGGTGTTTGATTAGGGAATCCAAGTAAAATGAAATCCTTGACAACTTCAGTCTTTTCTCCATTTATCATGATGTTGCTTATTTGTCCAGTTGTGAGGTTTTTTGTTTTCTTTATGTTGAGATGTAATCCATACTGAAGGCTATAGTCTTTGATCTTCATCAGTAAGTGCTGCAAGTCCTCTTCACTTTCAGCAAGTAAGGTTGTGTCATCTGCATATTGCAGGTTGTGAATGAGTCTTCCTCCAATCCTGATGCTGCATTCTTCTTCATGTAGTCCAGCTTCTTGGATTATTTGCTCAGCATATGGATTGAATAAGTATGGTGAAATCATGCAAACCTGACACACACGTTTCTTGACTTCTGTTTGTTTGTTTGTTTTTATTGTACTTTAGATGAAGGTTTACAGAGCAAACTAGCTTCTCATTAAACAATTAATACAAATATTGTTTTGTGACATTAGTTGCCAACTCCATGACATGTCAACACTATCCTCTTCTTGACCTTAGATTCCCCATTACCAGCTTTCCTGTCCCCTCCTGGCTTCTCATCCTTGCCTCTGGGCTGGTCATTCAGTCTTGTTTTGTTTTATGGGCCTGTCTAATCTTTGGCTGAAGGGTGAACATCAGGAGTGACTTCATTACTGAGCTAAAATGGTGTCCAGGGGCCATACTCTTGGGGTTTCTCCAGTCTCTGTCAGACCAGTAAGTCTGGTCATTTTTTTTAGTTAGAATTTTATTCTACATTTTTCTCCAACTCTGTCTGGGGCTCTCTATTATGATCCCTGTCAGAGCAGCCAGTGGTTGTAGCTAGGCACTATCTAGTTGTGCCAGACTCAGCCTGATGGAGCCCATAGTACGTGTGGTCCGTTAGTCCTTTGGACTGATCTTTCCCATGTGTCTTTGGTATTCTTCATTCTTCCTTGGTCCAGATGGGGTGACACCAGTGGATTATCTTAGATGGACTTTCTTGACTTTAAACCACACAGTAGCCCCTTGTTCTGTCCAAATGACTGCCTCTTGGTCTATGTACAGATGAGGACAGTTAAATTTTCTGGAATTCCCATTCTTTGCCATGTTATCCATAATTTGTTATGATCCACACAGTTGAATGCCTTTGTGTAGTCAATAAAACACAGGTAAACATCTTTCTGGTATTCTCTGCTTTAAGCAAAGATCCATCTGACATCAACAATGATATCCTTCATTCTGAATCCAGCTTGAACTTCCAGCAGTTCCCTTTCGATGTACAGCTGCAACTTCTTTTGAATGATCTTCAGCAAACTTTTACCTGCATGTGATATTAATGATATTGTTCAATAATTTCTACATTCTATTGGATCATCTTTCTTTGGAATGGGCATAACTATGGATCTCTTCCAGTCAGTTGGCCAGGTAGCTGTCTTCCAGATTTCTTGGAATAGACAAGTGAGCACTTCCAGCGCTGCATTCATTTGTTGAAACATCTCAATTGGTATTCCATAAACTCTTGAAGCCTTGTTTTTCTCCAATGCCTTCAGTGCAGTTTGGGCTTCTTTCTTCGGTACCATCGGTTCTTGATCGTACGCTGCCTTCTGAAATGATTGAACGTTGACCAATTCTTTTTGATATAGTGACTCTGTGTATTCCTTCCATCTTCTTTTGATGTGTCCTGCATCGTTTAATATTTTCCCCTTAGAATCCTTCAATATTGCGACTCAAGGCTTGAATTTTCTCTAAAGTTCTTTCAGCTTAGAAATGCTGAGCACGTTCTTCCCTTTTGGTTTTCTAAATCCAGGTCTTTGCACATTTCATTAGAATACTTCACTTTGTCTTCTCAAGCCGCTTTTGAAATCTTTTGTTCAGCTTTTTTATTTCATCGTTTCTTCCTTTCGCTTAAGCTAGTCAATGTTCAAGAGCAAGTTTCAGAGTCTTTTCTGATATCCATTTGGGTCTTTTCTTTCTTTTGAATTACCTCTTGCTTTCTTCATTTATGATGTCATTCCACAGCTTGTCTGGTCTTCGGTAATTTGTGTTCGCTGGGTCAAATCTCTTCTTGATATGGTCTCTAAATTCAAGTGGGATATACTCAAAGTTGTATTCCAGCTCTCGTGGACTTGTTCTAATTTTCTTGAACTTCAACTTGAACTTGCATATGAGCAATTGATGGTCTGTTCCGCAATTGGCCACTGGCCTTGTTCTGACTGATGATACTGAGCTTCTCCATCATCTCTTTCAGCAGATGTAGTCAATTTGATTCCTTTGTATTCCATCTGGTGAGGTCTATATGTATAGTCACTGTTTATGCTGGTGCAAAAAGGTATTTGCAATGAAGAAGTCATTGGTCTTGCAAAATTCTATCATGCAATCTCTGGCATTATTTCTATCACCAAGACCATATTTTCCAACTATTCTTCCTTCTTTGTTTCCAACTTTCACATTCCAATCACCAGTAATTATCAATATATCTTGATTGCAAGTTTGGTCAGTTTCAGACTGCAGAAGTTGGTAAATGTCTTCAGTTTCTTCATCTTCTACCTCAGTGGTTTTTATGTAAATTTGAGTAATAGCCATATTAACTGATCTTCCTTGTAGGCGTATGGATACTATCCTATCACAGACAGTGTTGTACTTCCGGATAGATCTTGAAATGTTCTTTTTAATGATGAATGCAGTGCCATTCCTCTTCAGTTTGTCATTCCCAGCATAGTAGACCATATGATTGTCTGATTCAAAATGGCTAATACCAGTCCATTTCAGCTCATTAATGTCTAGGATATTGATGTTTATGCATCCCATTTCATTTTTGAGGATTTCCAGTTTTCCTTGATTCATACATCATATATTTCATATTTCTATAATTAATGGATGTTTGCAGCTGTTTCTTCTCATTCTGAGTCATGCCACATAAGCAGATGAAGGTTTTGAAGGCCTGACTCCATCCACATCATCAAGGTCGACTCTACTTTGAGAAGGCAGGTCTTCCCCAGTGGTATTTCATGTGTCTTCCCACCTGAGGGGCTCATCTTCCAGAACTATATCAGAGAGTTTTCTGCTGCTATTCTTAAGTTTTCAGTGGCTAATTTTTTCAAAAGTAAATGGTCTTCTTCCTAGTCTGTCTTAGTCTGGTAGCTCTGCTGAAACCTGTCTGCCATGAGTGACCCTGCTTGGTATTTGAAATGCCAGTGGCATAGCTTACAGCATCACAGCAACACTCAAGCCACGATAGTACAACAAACTGACAGATGCCCTATAGTTTGCCCTGTACCAAAAAACAAACAAACAAACAAATGAACCCATTGCCATCGAGCCAATTCAGACTCATAGCAACATTTGGCTGAAGGGTGAATCTCGGGAGTGACTTCCATACTGAGTGAAGAGTGTCTGAGGGCCATTCTCTTGGAGTTTCTCCAGTCTCTGTCAGACTAGCAAGTCTAGTCTTTTTGTGTGTGTGTACTTGTATTTTGTTCTACATTTTTCTCCCATTCTGTCAGGGACCCTCTATTGAGATCTCTGTCAGAGCAGTCACTGGTGGTAGCCAGGCATTACCTAATTGTTCTGGGTCCCTCACACCTTATCTCAATTGCTTCCCCCTCTCCTTTCCTCCCCAGAGATAATCACCAACATGAATATGGCAATTTATCATTCTCACCTAAGTTTACATGATTATAACGCAAAAAATGTCCAGCATTGCTTGGCATGTTTTCAGATTTTATATAAATGGTATCATAATATATGTATCCTTAGGTAATGTTCATTCTTCAATTAATTGAACACTGAAATAATTGCTTTAATTGGCCATGTATACCAGTTCAATATCAATCTGAGGCTCCTTCTCCAAGGCAAAAATGGGGATTTGCAAATCCAAACTCTGAGCCAGAAGGTGGCTTTACTCAGTTCCTGGCCTAGAGAGTCTGTGTCTTTTATCTTTTGCCTCTAGAGGACCACAGCTTTCTACTGAGCCACAGTCCCTAGTAGGAGGTTGACATCAGGTGTTTTTTTTTTTTTTTTTTTTTAGCTTCTTTTTCCAGCGGATAAGGATAATAACATCATCATAGGCTATGGCTTCAAGTGGTCACTCTCTCAGCCACAGCTCTGAGTCCTCAGTTTTAAACGTTCAGCTTTCATTATTCTGCAGAAGTTCTATTTCTAGTTACTGGTGCCTCCCGGAACTGGAGCCCGAAATACCTGTGACTTCTGATTCATAACTACTTTGTGTTCTTATGCTGTTTCCAGTCCACTGAAGTGTTTATTCTAGAGTCTGACTATATATTTACAGTTTTTATTTGGCATTGTTATTTGTTTGGGAAAAGAGAGTGAATTGAATCATAAACTCATTGCCCCATTTTGACTAGGAAAAAAAATCAACAACAAAATATCTATTTTTGAATTGACAATGTGGTTTTAGAATTTACTTTAGTCCTCACTGATATTATCAGGTTACACTACTTAAATTATGCCTTAAAAACTTTATTTTTTAATGTGCCTAAATAAATTAAGAGAGTTCCTGGCTAGAACCTAAAAGGCATCTCCCAATAATTTTACTTAAAATACACCTAATCATAGAAGGTAATGCTTCTGAGGTTGATATTCTCAGATACCAGAGAAATACTGTAATACTGAGATTGAGAAAGAGGCAACAATACTCCTTTTAAAAACATAGAGTCTCAGTTTATGTATAAGGAAACCAAGGCTACCAAAATACTAACTTGCCCAACATACTAATTTGCCCACTAGTTAACTTTGGTGATAGAGTTTCACAATTATAATCAAAATATCCTTCTTTCCTTACAAATAGCAGTTGAGATATAAATACTAAGTACATGAAACTTGAGTATATTCCGTATAGTCTTCAAAAATTACTTACTCAAATTGAACAATATTTTAAGTGATAGTACAATTTTTATACAGGTGAAATATCTCTGTTAATAATGTTTTGAAGAAAACACAGAAGCCATGGCCTATATAGTTTTAGAGCAGCATTTTATTTAAGGAAGAAGATTAAACAGGACTTGCAATCTTAACTACTACATTTCAAAAAATTTAAGAGTCCATGTATAAAGTTCACAGCAATTTATGTTCGCATTGTTTGTAATCTATTATCTTGCACATGGGACTTCCTTAGACTAGCGCGCTTTCTTTCTCCACAGCTCTTTTACATCCATGGTACCCTAGGCCACCATATTTCTCTTCTTCTTGGTTGTTCTCCTCTGTGCTGCACCTTCATACAAAATGGGCTCCCAATCAGGGACAGATTACCCAATAGGCAAGGTAAACACGTGCTTAGGGCATCAACAAAACAGGGATACCAGTCGTCCAGAGCAAAGACCCATAGATGCCAAGCAGACAGGACACAAGGAAAAGTGAGTGCTGCAGTGGAACGGAACTGGCAAGGCACTAAATGAAACTGATACCATTTAACAAAGTTTGTATACAATAACAATTATATTTTCCTTTCCATTTAGGACTGATCGGGTATAAGCTCACATTCAGTTCTCTCTCGTCAGCCACATAAGAACATGCCAGTGGCACTATAATCATGTGATTTGTGACTTACCTCGTCCTGCACAAAGCAAACCAAAACAGGTCTTCAGACTGAACATACTGTTGTATTTGTATTATGCTCTTTGCTATCACTCTCGCCCCTGTCAAGTATCAGCAGTAGTCCAATGAACTGTGAAGACACAGAATCAAAGGACAGAAAGTGAGTGTACAACTCTTTAAGCATTATTTCAAGATGGAAGACACTCTTGGAGATCTGCGAAGGGCCCACCAACAAACATCATACAACAAACAAATGAAATTATTTCTGACTGGCTTGTAAGTACTGTTTCTTTCGACTATCTCAGCCCTGAAAAACAAAATTACATGTTCCAAATCAATTTGTTTTACTTACTAATTTTCAATTATAAATTTTTGTGTTAATGTCCACATTCAAATGTGAATTTTATTTTAAAAATTTTATTTGTTTTATAAAAGTGTATTATTTTCAATTATTTAAACTTATTTGCTATGGTAGAACCAAATAAAAAGTGACATAATTTTATATCTAGGTAAAATGAAAAGGCAACAACTAAATGAAACACAAAAAAAGAAAGCTCATAGAAGATAAAAAGAAAAGGATTTGTGAATCCCTAAAGACAATTCCAAAATTAACTTACTTTTAAAAACGTAATGAATCAGAAGAGACTTCTTCCATTGAGCAATCAAGTTTAATGGGTATAAATCATTGTACTAGTACTGCTAACGCTGAAATTACTAATAGCAATATGAATATAACAGATTTTGTTCCGAATCTGCATCCATTCCTTGCTGTAGTAAAAAAAAAAAATTAATAATGGTGTAGAAAGTAAAACTATTTTAGAACCTGAAATTGTCGCATCTGCAGACCCCATAAGTAACAGAAATACAGATTCTGCTTTGTGGAATAATTTTTCTTTCAGTGATGTAAGTTATTGGATCCAAAGGCCAAGTGATTGTCAACATCACAGTGGACCATTTGATATATATTTCTAGGGTGCAAAGCTAATGGTAAAAATTATAAGAGAGACAGTGGCTACTCTGTATATTGTTTTGTTTGTGAATTATTCAGTCCTAAATAATTTAATTCTCAATTTGCTATGGTTGGATTTAGTGATTGGTTCAACTCAAATGAAAACAGTTTAATTCACAGAGATTGTATGTTGTCATATTTAAAGTGAAGACATGGTTTTGGCTTAACTCATGAACCGGAAACACAAATTAGTGAAGAATATTGGTATTGGAAAGCTGTTTTGCAAGGCGTTGTTGCTGTCATTATAACAATCACTGAACGTGGACTCTCTTTTCAAGGAAGAAACGAAGTGTTTGCATCCCCACAAAATGAAAATTTTTGGGGTCTGCTTGAACTTTGAACTTATTGGAGCCCTGATGGCACAGTGATTAAAAGTTCAACTGCTAACCAAAAGGTTGGCAGTTCGAATCCACTAGCCACTCCTTGGAAACCCTGTGGGGGCAGTTCTACTCTGTCCTATGGGTTCGCTATGAGTCTGAATCAACTGGATGGCAACAGATTGAACTTGTTGCTCAGTTTTATTCATTTTTAGCAGGTCATATCTCAAAATATGGTAACACAGGAAATGTTAACCCATTGCATATGTCTAAAACAACATGTGAAGAATTAATAAACTTAATAAGTGATCAAGTTTGATCAACTATTTTCAGTGAAATAAATATAGCTCGATATTTCAGTTTGTAGATTCCACTCCTGATTTTTCTCATACAGATGAGATAGTATTGTTTTAAGATATGTTTCTCCAACAGATGGAAAACCTGTCGAGGGATTTATCACATTTACTAGCTTAAAAAGTTATACTGATGACGAAATTGCAAATCAAGTACTTCAGTATTTATGTGAAGTTTGCAGAACTGATTTTTCTAAGTGCAGGGGCCAGTCCTATGACAATGCCACCAATATGTCAGAACGTTATAAAGGCATGCAAAAGAAAATTTTAGAACACAATGAATATGCCATTTTCATACCATGTGTTGTGCATTCACTTAATCTTGTAGATGTAGCACAGTAGATTGTTGTCTGGAAACAATGGATTCTTTTTCTACTGTTTAGTCACTCTACATATTTTTTGCCACCTCTACTCACCAATGGGCATTTTTTAAAACATATTTAGGCAATGATCGAGTATTAAAATGTCTTTCTAATACATGTTGGGAAGCACATGTGGTAGCAACGAGTGTAATCCTGGAATCGTACACTCAGATACTAGATACCTTAGAAAATGTTGCTGAAGACCAGACACAAAAAGGAGACGTCAAAAGAAAAGCCGAAAACATTGCCAACAAAATCCAAACACTAGAATATGTGTTTATGTTGATTATGCGGAATAATATATTGCAGCATTTTCATGGGAGTAGCCAAGCTCTCCAACATCCAGAGGTAAATTTAAAGACATGTGCAGATCTCTACCAGTCATTAACAGGGTACTTACATAGTTTAAGAGAAGATTTTTTTTAAAAAACGTAAACACAACAAAGCAAATACTGCCAAATACTGATTATTAAGCAGTTCACCGTCACAAAAGCAATAGAAAGAAACAAGTAAATGATGGAAGTGTTCCATAAGTATCACTAAGTGCCAGAGATCAATTTCACGTAACCACATACTACACCATCATTGACGCCTTTGCTCTTGCATGAAAAGAAGGGTGAAAATGCATGAAGTTCTTTCAAACAGACTTTTCTTCTTAATGTGGACATACCTGATGTAGAATACATGACAGCATCCAAGAAATTAGTGCAGGCTTCTCCCGATGACTTAAATACAAACCTTTACAGAGAAGTGTGACAATTTCATTCTTACATAAGAAATATGTTTACAGATTCAGGAAAGATAAATTTTATTCATATAGGCATGTGTGATTCCGTAATAGAAGATAAAATACAATACGTATTTCCCGATGTTGAAATTGCTTTATGCATATTCCTAAGTTTAATTATCACAAACTGTACAACAGAACACTCATTTTCATCCCTAAAAAGATTAAAAAACCCTCAGTGTACAACAGTCATTCCGAAAGACTTGATTCATTGTCTTTATTATGCATGGAAGTAGATATTGCTTGGCAGCTGAACTGCAATGAAATCGTTGAAGAATTTGTAAGAGCAAAGAATAGAAAGAAATGTTTTTAATTATAACATGCTAGAGATGAAAGATGTATCTAAAAATAAAATATAGTAATTTGCTGTAATGTTTGTTTTCTGATCATTAAATTTTTTTATGACATCTTTTCATTTGTTCATTTCTAATTTATTATGACACCAGCGTCAAAATTGAAGTATGAACCGTTTCGAGCAAAATTGGTGAAAGTCAATATTTCTTTGTGGGAAATCAACAGAATTTTACACTGATTTTTGGAACAACTAAATTTTCTTTGTCACAGAATGTGTGGAATATTCTTTTTGTAGAAAATGTGGTATAAAGATCTTAGTACCCAACATCCACTAAAAATCTTATACTACAGTTCATCTCATTCTCCTAAAATGGCATATGCCACTTTCGTGTTCTATTGCTAATATTACAGTCACATTTAAAAAGAAGTTACATCATGGATGTAACACACACGCATTATTGTTAGGTTGTTAGGTGCCGTCAAGTCGGTTCCAACTCATAGTGACCCTATGTACAATAGAACCAAACACTGTCCAGTCCTGCGCCATCCTCACAATCGTTGTTATGCTTAAGCCCATTGTTGCAGCCACTGTATCAATTCATCTCATTCAGGGTCTTCCTCTTTTTTGCTGACCCTCTGCTTTACCAACCATGATATCTTTCTCCAGGGACTGGTACTTCCTGATAATATGGCCAAAGTATGTGAGACAAAGTCTCACCATCCTTGCTTCTAAGGAGTATTCTGGCTGTACTTCTTCAGAGCCAGATTTGTTCATTCTTCTGGAAGTCCATGGTATATTCAATATTCTTCACCAACACCACAATTCAAAGGCATCAATTCTTCTTCCATCTCCTTTGTTCATTATCCAGTTTTCAAATGCATACGAGGAGATTGGAAACACCATGGTTTGCATCAGACACACCTTAGTCCTTAAAGTGACATCTTTGCTTTTAAGAGGTCTTTTGCAGCAGATTTGCCCCATACAATGCATCATTTGATTTCTTGACTGCTGCTTCCATGGGTGTTGATTGTGGATCCAAGTAAAATGAAATCCTTGACAACTTCAGTCTTTTCTCTGTTTATCATGATGTTGCTTTTTGGTCTAACTGTGAGGATTTTTGTTTTCTTTAGGTTAAGTTGTAATCCATACTGAAGGCTGTGGTCTTTGATCTTCATAAATAAGTACTGCAAGTCCTCTTCACTTTCAGCAAGCAAGGTTGTGTCATCTGCATATCACAGGTTAATGCGTCTTCCTCCAATCCTGATGTCCCGTTCTTCTTCATATAGTCCAGCTTCTGAGATGGTTTGCTCAGCATACAGATTGAATAAGCATGGTAAACAGATACAACCCAGACACACACTTTTCTTGATTTTAAACCACATAGTATCCCTTGTTCTGTTCAAATGACTGCCTCTTGGTCTACGTACAGGTTTCACATGAGCACAGTTAAGTGTTCTGGAATTTCCATTCTTCATAATGTTATTCATGGTTTGTTATGATCCACACAGCTGCATTCCTTTGCATGGTCAATAAAACACAAGTAAACAAATTTCTAGTATTCTCTGTGTTCAGCCAGAATCCATCCAACATCAACAATGATATCCCTTGTTCCACAACCTCTACTGAATCTGGCTTGAATTTCTGGCAATTCTCTGTCCATGCACTGCTGAAACTGCTTTTGGATGATCTTCAGCAAAATTTTACTTGTGTATGATATTAATGATATTGTTCAATAATTTCCACATTCTGTTGGACCACCTCTCTTTGGAATGGGCACAATTATGGATCTCTTCCAGTCAGTTGGCCAGGTAGCTGTGTTCCAAATTTCTTGTCATAGATGAGTAAGGGCTTCCAGCACTGTATCCGTTTGTTGAAACATCTCCATTGGTATTCTGTCAGTACCCGGAGCCTTGTTTTTAGCCAATGCTTTCCGTGCAGCTTGGGCTTCTTGCTTTAGTACCATCAGTTCTTGATCGTATGCTATCTTTACACACATATATATGTACATATATACATAACTCACATATCCCATTTGAATGCATGAGTAAGCAGAGGTGGGGGCACCATAGATTGTCAGTGTTTAGGGCCCTCACATGCCTTAATCCAGCCCTCCTCCCAATGGTTCTAATTTTCAGTAATTTTAAGCGTGCTTAATCAAACTCTGATCCTCCAATGAGAATTTACCCTCTTAGCTCTGGTACTTCCTTATTTCAGAGAATGGGGAAAGGAGAGAGAATCTACATAGTTAAAACTTACTGCTCCATTACAAGCCTGGGGAGATTAGACAGAATGGGGAAAGACTTGAAGCCTTGATATTTGGGCTTTTTATAATTACTAAGAGGTGATCTAGATAGAGAGTAAAATGAAACTTGCTAATGATAAAGCCTGAAAATATTTGGCGAATAACTCCCATCTCCTCTATAGTCTATGCCAAGCTCCTGCTGTTTAGCATAGGCCTTGTTAAAGGCAACCCCTTAACATTTGTGAAGTGTTAGGGTAGCTTTTCAAAATTAACTTTTGTATTACGTTTTCTCTTTATTATTTTGCTTATTTTATTTGCTAAGAATAGGGTTGCTATGAGTCGGAATCGACTCAATGGCAACAGGTTTGGTTTGGTTTGGGTTTTGATAATGTAAAACAGGAATGCATGGCAGAATGTCCCTTTCATAATCTAAGCAGAATGTCCTTCTCATAATCTAAGCAGTTCATCCATCAAAGTTAATAAAATGAAAATAACTGTCACATCAATCACATTAAAATGAGTAACTATTGACTTTCATCATACATCTGTGTTTTACAGGAAAAAGCATCTAGTGTTGGAAGATTATCATCTTACAAAGAAGAATTTAGTAAAAGTTTAAAATCACTTATTTTATCTTTCTGGTAAAGCATTAGGACTAATACTGAAAATATTAAGAACACTAGAATTCATTCTCTGTCCTATGACGACTTCATATACAAAAACCTTTACATAAAAGAGAGAGAACTTGAGCCATACAAAATCATAAAACTTCAGCCTTACAAATTGATTGCTGTTCTGCCTCTCTAATATTTTGTATGTATCGCATTGGGCAACTCTGCTGCAAAAGACCTCTTTAAATAGTTAAAAAGCTAAGATGTTTCCTTGAGGGCTAAGGTGCACCTGACCCAAGCCATGGTATTTTCAATCGCCTCATATGCATGTGTCATAGATTGAATTGTTTCCCCCAAAATGTCTGTCAACTTGGCTCGGCCATGATTCCAAGTATTGTGTGATTGTCCATCATTTTGTCATCTGAAGTGATTTTCTCATGTCTTGTAAATCCTACCTCTATGATGTTAATGAGGTGGGATTAGCGGCAGTTACATTAATGATGCAGGAATCAATCTACAAGATTAGGTTGTGTTTTAAGTCAATCTGTTTTGAGATATAAAAGAGAGAAGAGAGCAGAGAGACATGGGGACCTCATACCACCAAGAAACAAGAGGCAGGAGCACAGTGCATCCTTTGGATCCAGGCTCCCTGCGCTGAGAAGTTCCTTGACTGGGGAAGATAGATGACGAAAACCTTCCCCCAGAGCCAAGAGAGGGAGAAAGCCTTCCCCTGGAGCTGGCACCGTGAATTCAGACTTCTAGCCTCCTAGACTGTGAGAGACTAAATTTTTCTTTGTTAAATCCATCCACTTGTGGTATTTCTGTTATAGCAGCACTAGGTATCTAAGACAGCATGCTAAGACCAAAGAAGAATTGATGCCTTTGAATTAAGGTGCTGGCAAAGAATATTGAATATACCATGGACTGCCAGAAGAACGAACAAATCTGTTCTGGAAGAACAGCCAGGATGCTCCTTGGAAGCAAGAATAGTGAGACATCGTCTTGCATACTTTAGACATGTTATCAGTAGGGACTAGTCCCTGGAGAAGGACATCATGTTTGGTAAAGCAGAGTGTCAGAGAAAAAGAGCAAGACCTTCAAGGAAATGAATTGACACAGTGGCTGCAACAATGGGCTCAAGCATAGAAATGATTGTGAGGATGGTGCAGAACTGGGCAGTGTTTCATTCTGTTGTACGTAGGGTCGCTATGAGTCAGAACTGACTCAATGGCACCTAACAACAGCAGCAACGATATTTTGTATGTATCTGTTGATCATTAACTACTTGATTAAGATGACGAAGCAGAGAAAAGGAAGTCTAGAGCTAGAAGCCATTGCCAATTGAAAATAATCAGGCACTGTGTTTTGACTCATGCGATCGAAAGATAAACTATTTTTTTAACTTATAAGGAATGTGACATCTAGTTGATAAGCTAGTGTACTCTAAATCATAATGTATGTGATGAAGAAATAAAATTCATTTTAGAAAAAAATACATTTAATTATAACTCTGGGAGCATATCTATGTGAAAGGGGCCTACAGAAACATAAAAGTAAGGGTTAAAATAATTGAGAAAATTAGGGAGTGATAAGAATATTTTTGTTAAAAATACCAGAAGGGGCATGTATTTTAATGAAAAACTCATTTAAAAACATTACAAAAAATATAATATAGAGTACTTAAATCTGGGAAATTTCTTGCTTTATATAGAAACTTTAGCATTTACTTTTCTTGAGTCTCAAATTATTTTAATCCCTTTTATTTACAAGCTATTTATACGCACTTTCCTTAATGATATAGCCTATTTTTCAGTATAAGTTCTTACCAGAAAAAATATTAATACAGAAATCCACAAATCTATCTTTCTATGCGGTACAGTGGAAAGGATACTGGCTTTTGAAATTTGACAGACCTTGAGTTCTGCCTCTGTCACATACTTGAGTATTCTGAAATTTCACTATGTGATGTTTAGACAAAGCATATTGGTGTGGATGGTGGTATCTATCTGTCTATCGATCATCTACTAGGTATCTCGTTCAATCTACAGTTTCATGTTCATTACTTCTTTGTATATTGTGGACCATCACTTTTTCTGTAACTCTTATAAGATATCACAATTTATAAATCTATCTTTCAATTCATTGATTTTTCTTGCCTATTTTTATCTCTGGAACCCTGCTGACACAGTAGTTAAGAGCTATGGCTGCAACCAAGAGGCTGGTGGTTTGAATCCACCAGCTGCTCCTTGGAAACCCTATGGGACAGTTCTACTCTGTCCTATAGGGTTGTTATGAGATGGAATTGACTCGATGGCAATGGGTTTTATTTTTAGCTCCATCTTTTGTAGTAAGATCTGTAAGAATCTCTTGGCTTAGTCTTCCCCCATGTTGATATTTCAGTTTAGCTTTTTTGTTTTAATGTGATTTTTAGTCTTTTATCATGGAAAAATTTAGTCTTTTAAAATAGAAGAGAATACTACAGTGAAGGTCATGTATCTGTCATTAAATTACCATCAGTAATTACTAACACATGATCAGTTTTGTTTTGCCTACCATCACCAAGTTTTAATTTCCACAATCAGATTTGTTATGCCATCTGTTTGGTTATTTTATGGGTTAAATATTCATATATAGCATTCTGAGTTCCTCCAGTATAAAATATTTGGTTAATTAAATTTGTGAGCTCGCTTTCACTGTTCTCTTAAATGGCGATTCTTGATTGCACTCTCAGTTTTATTGTTGAAATTTCTGATTAGATTAACTGCTGTCTGTGTTTGCACAATGCAGTTAGAAGTTAAGGGTTAAGATGAGCTGTTGTAGTGTGTGCAGCAGCCTGTTTGCACAGATGTCCTAGTAGAGGCAGGATGTGCCACTGGGCCGAGAACCTCACCTGCTGGTTCCCTGGGTGTCAGCACACTTCTCCTAGGTATTACCAACCACTGGGAGTTCTGCCGTCTTTCTCTGACACGAACTCACACACTTTGCTCCCTCTAGGATGAAGACACCCTGACTGGCCAAGAAGTAATGTGCCAGGAGTCTGACCTCCCAGACGCTCTTGCTGCTGTACGTAATTAATTACTCTGAGAGTTTCCACCGATTTTGTCTTCTCCCCACTTGCTCCCTCTCCAGCTTTTGCTCCTCTCATCTGGGCCTAATGCTGCTCTGTTCCTATATGATTCCTAGTTATCAGAGATTCCTCCTTGTTTCTGGTATGTCACAGGTTTCCTTATTTTTTTCAAGTATGGTTATGGATTTTAAAAAGTCTGTTTTTCTAGGAAGCATGTAACAATGATTAAAAATGTGGACTCTGGAGTTAGACTGCCTGGGTTGAATCTTGGCTCTGCTATTTCCTAATCATGTGCCCTGGAATATGTTTATTAGCTTCTCTGTGCCTCAGTTTCCTCAACTATAAGGTGAAGATTGAAGTGGTTGATGGGCTTGTTAAGATTGCAAACAAAACTTGTTGTTAGGTGCCAAGTCAGCTCCAACTCAAGGCAACCCTATCAAAGAAAATGTTATACAGAAGAAAATGTTGCCCAGTTCTGTGCCATCCTCAGAATCATTGCTATGTTTGAGCCCATTATTGAAGCTACTTTGACAATTCATCTCACTGAGGTTCTTCCTATTTTTGGCTGACCCTCTACCAAGCATGATGTCTTTCTCCAGTGATCTGTCCCTTCTGATGATACGTCCAAAGTAAGTGAGATGAAGTTTCAACATCCTCACTTCCAAGGAGCATTGTGGCTTGCACTTCCTCCAAGACAGATGTATTCATTCTTCTGGCAGCCCATGGTGTATTCAGTATTCTTCACCAACACTACAATTTGAATGTGTCAATTCTTCTTTGGTCTTCTTTATTTATTGTGCAGCTTTCCCATGCGTATGAGGCAATTGAAAATACCACGGCTTGGGTCTGGTGCACCTTAGTCCTCAAAGTGACATCCTTGCTTTTTAACAAAACTTGAGTAGATCTTATATATGATTCTGGGCAAATACAGAATATTTTTAAGAACTCTATCAAAAGTGGTGAACAATTTTAATTGGCTCCTAGATTTAAGCAGGGCTGCTTTAGTATACCAAGTACTCTCATCTGCCCTAGGTTAAAGCTGGTTTGTTTTGCTCTTGTAGTTTTTTAATGTGATTCCAGTCAAGTTTCTGAGGCTCTGTGATTTTAAAGAAGAGGGTTTCAAGTGTAATGTCCTTGATGCGGATATGGTTCAAATAACCAGGTTCCTTGGTGCTCCATCTTTGATGTTCATCACCTTGAACACTGTAGAGTTTAACAATAGAAAATGCTTAATAAATTGTTAGTTGTTATTGTTGTTTTTATTGTTATTACTTGGAATAGACATTGTCATGTGTACTCTTTATTTAACGTACTCTTTTGTTACTATTTATGTGATCTTGGGCAAATTAATCAACCTTTTTCATACTCGTACTCCTCACCAGCAGATGGAGATAACAATACCTATCTCATCAGATTAGATTGAAATGAAGATTAGAAAGAATGGATTTAATTCCACAAATATGGAGATTACTCAATAAATTATAGTTCTTATAATTATATTAATTAGATATCCTAGATTGAATAATAAAAATTAAAGCAGAAATCAATGAAATTGAAAACTGGAAGATAATAGGAAAAATTAACAAAACCAAAAGCTAGTTCTTTGAAAAGAGAAATAAAATCAATAAACCTCTAGTCAGGCCAACCAACTAAAAAAAAGATAAGACACAAATTACTAATATCAGGTGTAAGAGAGGGGACATCACAACTGATCCTAAGGACATTAAAAAGATAATAAAATGATACTATGAGCAACTCTATACCCAGAAATTTGATAACTTAGATGAAGCTGACCAATTCCTTGAAAGTCATAATATATCAAACTCACACAAGGAGAAAGAGGTAATTTGAGGTCTATTAAGGAAATTGAAGAAAAATTAATAACCTTCCAAAGCAGAAAGCACCAGGCCCAGATGGTTTCATTGGTGAATTCTACCAAACATTAAAAGAAGAATTAACACCAATTCTTCTCAAACTCTTTAAGAAATAAGAGGAGGGAACATTTTCTAACTCATTCTATGAGGTCAGCATTACCCTAATAGTGAAACCAAAGACATTACTAGGAAGAAACGTTATAGACCAATATCTCTCATGAAAATAGGTGCAAAAATCCTCAATAAAATATTAGCAAATCAAATCCAACAATGTATAAAAATAATTACACTGTACAATGAAGTAATTTTTACCCAGTATGCAAGACTGGTTGGACATTTGCAAATCAATTTACTTCATCATATCAATAGGCTAAAGAAGAAAAATCACATAATCATTGTCTTAGGCTGGACTCTCTAGAGAGCAAAACCAGTAAAGCATATATATATATAGAGAGAGAGAGATGTATATCAAAGAAATGGCTCATGTGATTTTTAGAGGCTGGGTAGCATCCCAAGTCCGTGGGGCAGGAAAGAGGATTCTCCTGATTCATGTAGCTGCAGGGGCTGGAGAACCCAAGATTGGCAGGCAGGGGAGCAGGACTGTAGCAGGCTACGAAGACTGACAAATCTCAAGATCAGGAGGCAAGCTGCTAGCTCAATTCCCAAGAACCGGAGGTCAGATGAACAGGAGCCAGCTCCAGGATCTAGAACAAGCAAAAGCCCCAGCAAGGCTAGCAGGAAGGAAGTAGACGGAGGAGGCAGGAGAGATGAAGGCTGAAGGAGTGGTGAGCCACCACAAGCCCCACCCCCACTGATACCATTCAGCAGATTCCATCATGGGGGTGATCATGTATCAGATTGCAACAGGGAAGTGATCACAACATTATACAACTGCCACAACACTGAGAATCATGGCTCAGCCAAGTTGACACACAATCTTAACCAACACAATCATATCAATAGATGCAGAAAAAGCAGTTTACAAAATCTAATACCTGTTCATAATAATAACTCAGCAAACGAGGAATAGAGGGAAACTATGTTAACTTGATAAAGAACATCTAAAAAAAATCTGCAGCTAACATCATACTTAATAGTGAGAAACTAGAAGCTTTTCCACTAAGATTAGGAACAAGACAAGGGTGCCTCCTCTAACCACTCCTGTTCAACATTGTACTGGAAGTCTTAACTACAGTAATGCAATTAGAAAAGAAAAGGAAGTAAAAAATATTTAGATTGGGAAAGAAGAAATAAAACTTTATTCAAAGATATTCTATTCTGGCTCAAGAAATGATCAAAATTCTATTGGAAAACACAACTGTCCTTTGAATGGGCTTCTGACCAGCAATGTTCATCAGATGGGAAAATTGTGTTGTCAGATGAGCACATAATCATTTAATGCTCATTGGAAAGATTTATTTGCCCAATAGGAACTACTTGCATATCACTATTGTGACATATTTCAGACTGGTACAGAGTCCATTGTTGTCATATAGGGCATTACTCTGCATTAGCTGTATCATCTCAGGGTAGTGGAAGCAGGCTATCACAGTAGGATTACAGGTAGCATAGAACACTAGCCCCTACACTGGAGTACTGCAAAAACTTAATAAATAGTAGGAGGCTACAGAGGATTTAGGCAATAAATTTATAGGTCTTTAATTCTATTTATACTCTTTCCTCAAAATGATCTTCCTGAGGACCTGAGAAAATGTCTGTGTTGGAAGTGGAGCCCCTCATCTCCCTCCACTCCTTTTACTGCCACCCTCTTTTTTATGATTGTCCACTTCTCCCTTTTCCTTAGAAGGGCACCTCCAGGGGCTACATACTTTCAGGGTGTCAAACAAAAGGACAACTTGGAACAATGGTTCCTCTGTTGAGGAAGCAAATAATTCTAACGACTGAGTACCATCTTATTGCCAGCCAGTTTTAATACTTAACATTCAGAAAATTTGAAGCAGAACCTAATCAACCTATTAGCTAATGGATAATTAGAATTTTTTTGATGACAGATACCTATGTGATTTTTACCAAGTCAGAAGTTGTTTAAAGAACTGAGTGTTAGACACCTTCACATTTTTATTCATCTAATTAAGTTTTCTTAGTGTTTACATCTATGAAAAATAAATGAAACAGAATTAACACTGCACTGTATCTCATTCTAGCAACAAGTAATCACCCAGGGATATGTGCCTTAATGAAATAAGGAAAGTCTTATCCCTCACAATAAGAGCTGACTGTCTAACAATGTTTTACCTTTTATCAACTTTTTAATATAGTTTAAATTCTCTTTTTAAAAGTGTATATTAATATTGTTCATGGTAATTCTATCCAGAAGAAAACATTTATCACATAGAGCCTTATGGTCACAGGAAATTTGAAAAGCTTTAAATTTTAATTTCATTAATTTAACAAATACTTATTCAGCAAAAAAGAGGAAGACCCTCAATGAGGTGGATTGACACAGTGGCTGTAACAATCGGCTCAAACATAGCAATGATTGTGAGGATGGGCAGTGTTTCGTTTTGTTCTACTTAAGGTGCTGTGAGTCAGAACCAACTTGATGACACCTAACAACAGCAACAGTATACTAGGCCCTGTTTCAAGTGCTGAGGAATCAGCAATGCCCAAATCAGAAAACAAATCCCTGTACATAGGAATTTTACAGTCTAGTAAGTGTATAATCACAGATACATATTTTTGTGCCAGAAAAATACGAGACTATTCAATAAGACTTTCAAGCATAAAATACATCAGAATAACATTCTATGGGGAAAATAGAATGAAAAACATGAGCTCAATGAGAAAAAAAAAGAAAATATAAAAATTCCAGATAATTGAAAATAAACTCTTGAGTGTATGCCTTTTAAATGGATGATAGTGTAGATGACATGGATAAAACCTTAAGATTTCATTGGAAATATCAAAAAGAGTGATATAACAGCGACCTAACAAATTTATTTTATGCTGTTATTTAGAATACACTTGAAATTTTGCCCTTCAAAAATAATGAAAAAATTTAGATGTCATTTTTTTAAAATATGTGAAGGAGTACATAGTTTTACAAAATTTGTTTAGTGTGTTTGTGAGCAAAATGTGAGGACTGCTAGATAAAGTGCACAAATTCTGATTTAGGGGAGGCAGAAGACAAGGCTAATCTGTAAGGAAGGGCCTGGAATTTGGATTTTACCAAATCAATTTCAGCTGGGTAGTGAAATATTGTTTAAGTACCTGAGTATGAACTTATGTTAGTTTTTCCTAAATACTTATTATATATTTAAGTAAAAAAATTGCTTAAAATTTAAACAGCAAATAACTTCTTTAGAATATCATAATAGAGCAACTCTTTCTGATGTTTTGTCCAGAACAATTTTACAAAACCTCGTAGAAACAATCAAAACCTGTGAATTCTGCATATATTTACAAATTATTTAGGGAAAAATGACCTGGCTGTATAATGCCATTATGTTTGAGTTTGGAAAATACCCCCAATGATAATAGAAAGTTCTTTACATAGACACATGGCACATTCCTTAAACAGCCCTGAGACCTGTGATGATGTGGGGAAATGAAACTTAATAATAAATCTCTTGTGATTCTGGACACCCAGCACTACACTAACCTAACTCTTGTTGTGAGTTTCTACTCACAATAAGAAAACTCTGATGGGTGAAGCTAGGAGAGTCTGTCTCCATCTAGTGTTCAATATATTGTACTGATACTATTATTCTAAATTCAACATATGTCCATCTCACTCACTTAATTGCAGTGAAAAATAACACTCACTACTGTTACTTTCTAATCTTGTCTACCAAATTTGACCAATAGTCAGACAGAAGATATATAATCTTAAAAATAGATACTTTGGAATGTATGATTTGAGTACATTTTTGATATCCTATGAAGCTATTTCTGCAACATAAAAATAGAAATTCTGTGTAGGGAATGTAATTTCATAGTTTTTCTGGGTACCTCACTCAAATTTTTACAGAAAGATACATTAAAACGCTTGATTTTATTTTTTCCATTAGGTATTTCATTTTGATACTTGTATGTAAAATGGAGCCCTGGTTGCACAGTGGTTAAAGAGCTCGGCTGCTAACCAAAAGATTGGCAGTTCGAATATACTAGCCACTCCTTGGAAACCCTATGGGGCAGTTCTACTCTGTCCTATAGGGTCACTGAGTCGGAAATCAACTCAACAACAATGGGTATATGTAAAATAACATTCATTAGCGTACGCTCAAGGTGGATGGTGTTGTTTGGACTGATCTTAACTAACAGAAAGAATGTTGTTGTTGTTAGGTGCCATCAAGTTGGTTCCAACTCACAGCAGCCCTATGTAGAACAGAACAAAACATTGCCCAGTCCTGTACCATCCTCACAATCTGCCCCTAATTAAATTTAAAATATTGCTTACCAAATAAAGATACTAATATCTAATGGATCTCTTTGTTATTTTCTTTGCAGAATGTGCTGTTCTTCAAAATGACTTCCTTGTTTCCCTTTTCTTTTTTTGTAGCTCTTTCAAGATAAAAGATTAGATGTAAAAGAATATAAATCGCATATTTATTTAAATTGAGTTATAAAAATAGTAGTACCTGTTTTTTGTAGCATGTCACAATTTACAAATGCCCTCATATGGTTTGTATTATTATCCTATTTTCATTTAACAAAGGTGCCAGGTTCACTCCCTCTCCCCCCGCGGCCTCATGTCATTAAGATCTTAATAAGATTGGCTTGTACATTAATTAATGCCTTTAGAAATCCAAAGTCCTTTCCCACAATTTCTGAGAACATCCTGAGGGCTGGTATTTTCAAAGTTATCTCCATCTCTGGGCTCCTGCATTAATGCAACCCGTCTCTGCTCTACAAAATGGCAACCCAGACATAAAACTCAGCTCCATTTTTAATTTAAAAAAAAAAAAAATCCACTTATCCTTGTTGCTGAGGATTAGAAGGAATGGCAGGAAGAGAGAGATGTTTAGATTATATCCATACAAACAACTTCAAATTGAATATTAGATAACTGGGTTATGAAGACGTCTTCTGCATCTCCTCCATCGGGAAACTTACAAAGACCCATCTCTCCACATTGCCCTGAGACTTACATCAAATGCCTAACAACAAATAGGATACCTTCGTTATAAAGGAATTGTAAGCATCTTTTTTTTTTTTTCTACATAAGGAAAAAGAAATTAAGGTTCAGACACACAGTTTCACGGGGAATGATACCTTGCTGGATACTTGAAACACGAGAGGGTAAAGATGGTCTCTAGATCTCAAAAACATACATCCTGAAGTGCTTAAACTTTTTAAAAACCACCTAACAAAAAAAATGTTTGGCCTATCTGGTAAGAACTTTTTTTTTTTATATAAACTGTGGATTTAATATGACTGCAATTTAGAACAGAGGTCTTCCCAGAGAAGGAAGTAAAAAAAAGTCTTTTTGATCAGGCTATTTATGGCACAATCAAAACTGGATATAGTTTTACTTTGTAGCCTAGAAATTGCTTGCTTCAAGGGCCTAAAATCCGTGTTAAGGGGGATTTATTTATACCTAGGTAAGAAAACTTAAAAAATTAAAAATAAAGGCAACACCCTGCCTTCACTTTCATTAGCAATAAAAATAGGTGATCTCATGAATTTCTTCAGACTAGATCTGACTAGTTTAAAAAATTCCTGGTGTTTGGAAAATCTCCCCCTGAGGCTCCTCGGGTCTTTGGTCCGCCCTCCCTTGGCCAAAGGAGATTAATCAGCAGAATAAATGAATTAGATGAAAGCCTAGTCTCAAATTAAGAAATAAAAGACAAACCTGTTGTCAGGTCGATTCTGACTCATAGCAACCCTATAAGACAGAGTAGAATTTCCCCATATGGTTTCCAAGGAGCGGCTGGTGGATTTGAACTGCCAGCCTTTTGGTTAGCAGCCATAGCTTTTAACCACTGTGCAACCAGGGCTCCAAATTAAGAAAACAACTTTATATTATACAAAGAGATAACATGGTATGGGATGATGATGGAGACCAATTACTATTAGCTCATTATGTTGACAAGGGTGTCATATACAATATACAAAATCTTGTAATGTCCTAAAGGTTAAACTTGGCTTAATATATTGGGCTTGAATAGTTTGCATAGTTATATACAGAAAAGATTTCTGAGCTACTAGGACAAAAATCAAAGGATCCCTGGTGGCGCAGTGGTTAAGTACTTGCTTACTAACCAAAAGGTCGGTAGTTCTAACTTATCAGCCACTCCGTGGGTGAAAGATGTGACAGTATGCTTTTGAAAAGATTACAGCTTGAAAGTCCTATGGGGCAGTTCTACTGTGTCCTATATAGTCGCAGTGAGTTGGAATTGACTTGACAGCGGTGGGTAGAACAAAAGTCAAATGGCAAAAGATCATGGTCAATGATTTCCGTGGTTTTGTCTTCCCTCTAGGAAGATGGAAACTATACAGGCCCCTTAGGATAAAATGGCTACATATATTCAGAAAAACATTACAAACAGCAACTCCCAAAGGACAAGAATAAGTTATATTGGATAAAGGAAAAGGAGGCAAATATCATGTATTTCACTGCTACAGAATGTAGAGTTAAGTTCTTTAATTAAAAAAAAACAAAAAAAACATGTTCTCACTTTAAAGAGGTCTTTTGCAGCAGATTTGCCCGATGCAATGCATCTTGATTTCTTGACTGCTCTTCCAAGGGTTTTGATTGTGGATCTTTTCTCTGTTTATCATGATGTTGCTTATTGGTCCAGTAGTGAGGACTTTTGTTTTCTTTATGTTGAGGTGTAAGCCATACTGAAGGCTGTAGTCTTTGATCTTCATCAGAAAGTGCTTCAAGTCCTCTTCACTTTCAGCAAGCAAGGTTGTGTCATCTGCATATCGCAGGTTGTTAATGGGTCTTCCTCCAATCTTATGCCCCATTCTTCTTCATATAGTCCAGCTTCTCAGATTATTTGCTCAGCATACAGATTGAATAGATACAGCCTTGATGCACACCTTTCCTGAATTTAAACCTTGTAGTATCCCCTTGTTCTGTTCAAACGACTGCCTCTTGATCTATATACAGGTTCCTTATGAGCACGATTAAGTGTTCCAGAATTCCTATTCTTCACAATGTTATCCATAATTTGTTATGATACACACAGTTGAATTCGTTTGCATAGTCAGTAAAACACAGGTAAATATCTTTCTGGTATTCTCTGCTTTCAGGCAGGATCCATTTGACACCAACAATGATATCCCTTGTTCCACATCCTCTTCTGAATCTGGCTTGAATTTCAGGCAGTGCCCTGTCCATGTACTGCTGAAACCGCTTTTGAATGATCTTCAGCAAAATTTTACTTGTATGTGTATTAATGATATTGCTTGATAATTTCCACATTCTGTTGCATCACCTTTCTTTGAAATGGGCACAAATATGAATCTCTTCCAACTGGCTGGCCAGGAAGCTGTCTTCCAAATTTGTTGGCATAGACGAGCAAGTACTTGCAGCTCTTCCTCAGTTTATTGAAACATCTCTGTTGGTACTCCCTCAACTCCTGGAGTCTTGTTTTTAGCCAATGACTTCAGTGCAGCTTGGACTTTTTCTTTCAGTACCATCACTTCATCATATGCTGCCTCCTGAAATGGATGAATGTCAACCAGTTCTTCTTGTACAGTGACTGTGTATATTCCTTCCATCTTATTTTAGTGATTCCTGCTTCTTTCAATATTTTTGCTGTAGAATCCCTCAATATAACAACTCGAGACTTGAATTTTTTCTTCAGTTCTTTCAGCTTGAGAAATGCTGAGCATGTTCTTCCCTTTTTGTTTTGTGACTCCAGGTCTTTTCATGTTTCATTATAATACTTTAGTTTGTCTCTCAAACTGCCCTTCAAAATCTTCTATTCAGCTCTTTTACTTCATCATTTCTTCCATTTGCTTTAGCTGCAGTATGTTCAAGAGAAAGTTTCAAAGTATCTTCTGACTTCCATTTTGGTCTTTTATTTCTCTCTTATCTTTTTAATGACCTTTTGCTTTCTTCATATATGATGTTTTTGATGTTATTCCACAAGTCATCTGGTCTTCGGTAATCAACGTTCAGTGCATCATATCTATTCTTGAGATGGCCTCTAAATTCAGGTGCGATATACCCAAGGTCATACTTTGGCTCTCTTGGACTTGCTCTAATTTGCTTGAACTTGCATATGAACAACCGATGGTCTGTTCTGCAGTTGGCCCCTGGCCTTGTTCTGACTGATGATATTGAGCTTTCCACAGATGCAGTTGATTTAGTTTCTATATTTTCCAACTGGTATGATCCACTTAGCCGCCAAAATCATTAAAATACATGGAGAATTAAGAAATAGATCTGGGAAGTGAACATTTTCTTTCCAAATATTCACTGAACTACATTGTTCTTGGCTTTGACTGGTCAGAAGTTGAATAGACTTGGATTAGTGCTATTCTCATAGCTTTTATGGATAAGGAGAATTTTAAGACTATGAAGGCTCATGATCTGTCTATTCTAAATGAAGAAAAATGCCCTCTCATATCCTATAAATAAGACCTATGAAAATTGGCAAATACACAAACAAGTTCATTTTATGGCAGTAAAACTATCATGAACATGTTCAAACTGAAAATATACAACTAGGAAAATTTTACAAGATGCAGATGTCATGTAAGGCAGTGAGTAGAACCAAATGACCCAAAGGATGTAATGGGCATAAATTTTTAAAAAATTAATAAGGGATTAGAGAACGTGAAACACACACATAATATGATGACCATCAGTACTGTGTCACTTGGTGGGTTTCCAGAGTCTTTGGTATGTGGAACATGTTTCCACAAGCATTTGACCCTAGTTGAAGGACTGCCAAGAAAAAGGCCAAAGATATTCCCAGGTCCTCTACTCTATGGCTATCTCTGACATGAGCTTTGATTGGTCTCTTAACTTTTGATAGTTGTTTATAATTTCTTATAAGACCTACCTCAGTGCTCTTTTATCATTTTGAATCTGAGGAGGCATTCTGGGGCAAATTGTATTACAACTTCTGCCACACACAGCAGCCCCTGGACACTGCTTTCTTTGTAGTATTCTTTGGTAATGAAATAACATCCCATTTAGAGCTCAGTTTTTCCTGCAACATATTCCCTACCAAGAATTTCCTATAAAATAAAACTGAAGTATGGGTACACTGGGTCAATGTGGCTTAATACATTTTTCTGATATACTGTAAAATGTTATATTTGTTATAATTATAAACATTTAATATTATAATTATTATTTATATGTCATAAGTTATTTTTCTACTTGCCTTTAAGATCTTGATTGTCAATTGCATGTTATCTTGTTTAAACATTATGCAAGGTATACACAAGGAGGGAAAACCACACTGAAGCCAATATCACATAGCTTGTGGCAGAGCAGGATTTTCCTTCTAATGTTTTTTATGCTTCCACTTGATATTTTACTTATTTCTCCATGGGACGCAGATACTCCAACTCCTCAACCACACACACAAAAAATATTCCCTTGCAGAGGAAGCATAATGTTATATCAGTTGTGTCTCAAATAACTAAGTTCAATTAACGGAGATTGACTATTTCCCAAAAGATTTGATTTGCCCTCTAATGACACAGGAAGAAATAGAAAGTATTCCCAAATAATGGTAACTAAAAATGACCAGATTTTTCCCAATATGTATGTCTCCCAATCAAATATAGCATTCTTACTTCCTGCCAGGAGTAAAAGAAATCAACTTGGAATAAAATGAATGAGATTCAAGAGAACTGAAATTAGGAAAGAATTGCTTATTTTCTTTTTTCTGTGAAAAAATAGAAACAAGGAAGCAAGCTTTTAGAAAGCAAGAAAACTACGGAGGAAAAGGGACAAAATGGGAAGAGACAAAGAAAAAATAAAAATAGTAAGAGAGTTTTAAGAGAACCAGATGCTAATGATTTGAGTAATCATTTGAGGAAAACTCTGGCACAGTTTCGGTTAGTGTATCTCCCTGCCTGTTATGCTCTACAAATTATGTCTCTCCAGCCACTCAATTCTTTAAAAAAAAAAAAACTTGTTAAGTCAACTCCAACTCATGGAGACCCCATGTGTATCAAAGTAGAACTGTGTTCCATAGGATTTTCAATGGCTGATTTTCGGGAAGTAGATTGCCAGACCTTTCTTCCAAGGTGCCTCTGGGGGAACTCAAACCTCCAACCTTTCCATTAGCAGCTGTGATGGTTAAGATTGTGTGTCAAATTGCCTAGGCCATGATTCTCCGTGTTTATATGTGATCACCCTCATGATGGGATCTGCTGTGAGTAGCCAATCAGTTGAAAGGGAGATTCCTTAGGCAAGTGGCCTGCATCCAAATATAAGTGGATGTTCTGGCTTTTGCCTGCACTAGATCCTGCAGCTGCCTCCTGTTTGTCTGATGTCCAGTTCTTGGGACTTGAGCTAACAGTTAATCTGCTGATCTTGGGATTTGTCAGTCTTCACAGCCTGTGAAAAAGAGCCCTGCTCTCCGACCTGCGGATCTTGGGTTTGCCAGCCCCAGAGGCTACATGAATCAGGAGAAGCCTCTATCCTGATCCATGAACTTGGGATATTCCAGCCTCTATAATCTTGTCAGCCGTTTCACTGATATAAATCTCTCTCTGTATATATTTATACGCTTCACTAGTTTTATTTCTCTAGAGAACCCAGCCTAAGACAGAAGCCCAGCACATTAACCATTTTCACCACCCAGAGATGCTCAATCCTTAGCCATTAAGAAATATTCTTGCTGTCCAACAGATTACTTGTGGGAGGTGTAAAATAAAAACATGGTTGATTAAAAAATAAAAGCTTAATCAGTTTCTCATATAAAAATAGCGGTGATCTTTCCCAAGATTTTTTTTTTAATTATGTCCTGACTATATAACATTTCTATTGACTTTAAGGACTCCGATATCAAACAAAATGGCAGCCAGCAGGTCCTACTACAGAGTAGTAAGGATAAGTCCATGGTTACAGATGCTTCATGTACTAGGAGCAGCACTTGTTTCTCTCACACCTCATTGTTAAACCACCCATTAAAAACCTTTCATTACTAAAATTTTTTTTTTTTAATTGTACTTCAAGTGAGGGCTTACAGAACAAATAGTTTCTCATCAAACAGTAGTACACATATTGTTTTATGACATTGGTTAACAACCCCACAACATGTCGACCCTCTAATTTCTCAACCTTTTTTTTGGTGAAAATACACATAGCCAGAGATACATCATTTCAAAAATTTCTACATGCACAGGTCGGTGAACTATGCTCTTCCAATTGTGCTGCTATTCTCACTTTAGATGAAGGCTTACAGAACATTTCTCATTTAACAGTTAGTACGCATGTTGCCCTATGACAATGGTTAACAACCTCACAACACATCAACACTATCCTTACTCAACCTTGGAATCCCTATCACCAACTTCCTTGTCCCCTTCTGACTTCTGGCCCTTGTCCCTGGACTGCTATAACTTATTAGTCCCATTTGGTTTTATGGGGCTGTCCACTTCCTGGCTGAACGGTGAACCTCGGAAATGACTTCACCACTGAGCTATAAGGGTGTCTGGAGACCATACTCTCATGGTTTCTCCAGTCTGTCAGGCCAGTAAATCTGGTCTTTTTTTTTTTTTTTTTTTTTTTTTTGTGAGTTAGAATTTTGTTCTACATCCTTCTCCAGCTCTGTCTAGAACCCTCTGTTGTGATCCTGGTCAGAGCAGTCAGTGGTGGTAGCTGGGCACCATCTAGCTGTATTGGACTCAGTCCGGTGGAGGCCTTGGTGGTTGTGGTCCATTAGTCCTTTGGACGAATCTTTTCCTTTTATCCTGTTCTCTTCATTCTCCCTTGCTCCCGGAGGGATGAGACCAGTGGAGTATCTTAGATGGCTGCTCACAGGCTTTTAAGACCCCAGACACTACTCACCAAGGTAGAATGTAGAACATTGTCTTTATAAACTGTGTTATGCCAATTGAGCTAGATGTTCCCCAAAACCATGGTCCCAACAGCCCTCCGCCCAGCAACTCAGTCCCTCAGAGAGTTTGGATGTGTCTATGGAGCTTCCATGACCTTTCCTTGTACAAGTTGTGCTGGTTTCCCCTGTATTGTGTACTGTCTCACCCTTCACCCAAGATACCACTTATCTATTGCCTATTTAGTATTTCCCCCCACCCCTCCCATCACTGGCAACCAACAAAGATTGTTCCATTTTGTGTGTGAAATTTTTCATGGGGTTTTACAATAGAGGTCTCATACAATATTTGTCCTTTTGTGATTGACTTATTTCACTCAACATAACGTCCTCCAGTTTCATCCATGTTATGAGGTGCTTCACAGATTCATCATTGTTCTTTATTATTGCATAGCACTCCACTGTGTGTATGTACCATAGTTTGTTTATCCATTCATCTGTTGATAGGCAACTAGGTTGTTTCCATCGTTTTGCTATTGTGAAAAATGCTGCCATGAACATAGGTGTGCATATGCCCATTGGAGTGACGACTCTTATTTCTCTGGGATATATTCCTAGGAGTGGGATTGCTGGATTGAATGGCATGTCTATTTCTAGCTTTCTGAGGAAGCGCAATATCATTTTCCAAAATGGTTGTATCATTTTGCATTCCCAGCAGCAGTGCATAAGAGTTCCCATCTCCCCGCAACCCCTCCAATATTTATTATTTCCAGTATTTTTGATTCATGCCAGTAATGCCGGGGTGAGATGGTATCTCATTGTGGTTTTCATTTGCATTTCTCTAATGGCTAGTGATCACGAGCATTTCCTCATGTGTCTGTTGGCCATCTGAATGTCTTCTTTGGTGAAGTGTCTGTTCATTTCCTTTGCCCATTTTTTAATAGGATTGTCTTTTTGTTGTAGAGGTGTTGGATTTTCTTGTAGATTATGGAGATTAGACCTTTGTCTGACTTGTACTGTCCAAAAATCTTTTCCCAGTCTGTAGGTTCTCTTTTTACTCTTTTGATGAAGTCTTTTGAAGAGCATAGGTGTTTGATTTTTAGAAGATCCCAGTTATCTAGCTTATCTATTGGGGTTTGTGCATTGATGGTTATGGTTTGTAGCCTGTTAATGCTGCATATTAAGGCCTGTAGTGTTGGTCCTATTTTTTCTTCTATGAACTTTATAGTTCTAGGCTTTATGTTCAGGTCTTTGATCCACTTTGAAGTAGTTTTTGTATATGGCGTGAGGTATGGGTCCTGTTTCATCTTTTTGGAGGTGGATATCCAGTTTTGCCACCACCATTTGTTAAAAAAACTGTCATTTCCCCATTTGATGGACTTTGGGCCCTTGTCAAACATCAGGTGACCGTAGGTGGATGGATTTCCATCTGGGTTCTCAATTCTGTTCCATTGGTCAATGTATCTGTCGTTGTACCAGTACCAGGCTGTTTTGACTACCATGGCTATATAGTAGGTTCTGCGGTCGGGTAGTGTGAGTCCTTCAACTTTATTTTTCTTCTTCAGTAGTGCTTTACTTATTTGGGGCTTCTTCTTCCCTTTCCGTATAAATTTAATGATTAGCTTTTCCATTTCTTTGAAGAATGTTGTTGGTATTTGGATCAGGATTGCGTAGTATTTGTAAATTGCTTTGGGTAGAATTGTCATTTTCACAATGTTGAGTCTACTTATCCATGAGCATGGTATGTTTTTCCATTTATGTAGATCCCTTTGGGTTTCTTGCAGCAGTGTTTTGTAGTTTTCTTTGTATAGGTCTTTTACAACCCTGGTTAGATTTATTCCTAAGTATTTTATCTTTTTAGGGGCTATTATAAATGGTATTGTTTTCCTGATTTCCTTTTCATTGTTCTCCTTATTGGTGTGTAGGAATCCAACTGATTTTTGTATGTTTATCTTGTATCCTGCTACTCTGCTGAATCTTTCTATTAGTTCTAGTAGATTTCTCGTGGAGTCTTTAGGGTTTTCTATGTATAGTATCATATCATCTGCAAACAGGGACAGTTTCACTTCTTCATTACCAATTTGGATATGCTTTATTTCTTTTTCTGGCCTTATTGCTCTAGCTGGAACTTCCAGCACAATGTTAGATAGGAGTGGTGATAAAGGGCATTCTTGTCTTGTTGCTGTTTTCGAGGGGAATGTTTTCAGCCTCTCTCCATTAAGAATGATGTTGGCCATTGGTTTTTCATAGATGCCCTTTATTATGTTGAGAGATTTCCCTTCTATACCTATTTGATTGAGACTTTTTATCAGGAATGGGTGTTGGACTTTGTCAAATGCCTTTTCTGTGTCAATTGAGATGATCATGTGATTCTTTTCTTTCCTTTTATTTATGTGGTGGATTACATTAGTTGATCTTCTAATGTTGAACCATCCTTGCATACCTAGTATGAATCCTACTTGGTTGTGGTGGATTTTTTTTTTTTTTTTTTGATATGATGCTGAATTCTATTGGCTAGAATTTTGTTAAGAATTTTTGCATCTATAGTCATGAGAGATATTAGTCTGTAAGTTTCTTTTTTTGTGACATCTTTTCCTGGTTTTGGTATCAGCATTATGCTGGCTTCATAGAATGAATTTGAAAATGTTGCTTCCTTTTCAATGCTCTGAAAAAGCTTGAGCAGTACTGGTACAAGCTCTTCTGTAAATGTTTTGTAGAATTCTCCAGTGAAGCCATCTGGGCCAGGGCACTTTTAGTTGGGAGTTGTTTTGCTACCTTTTCAATCTCTTCTCTTATTATGGGTCTCTTCAGATTTTCAACATCACTTTGTTGCACCTTGGGTAGGTAGTGTGTTTCTAGAAATTTATCCATTTCCTCTAGGTTTTCAAATTTGTTGGAGTATAGTTTTTCATAATATTCTGTTATAATCCTTTTTATTTCAGTTGGTCTGTTGTAATGTCCCCCATTTCGTTTCTTATTTGGGTTAGTTGTGTCCGCTCCTGTTTTTCTTGTCAGTCTGGCCAGTGGTTTGTCGATTTTGTTGATTCTTTCAAAGAACCAACTTTTGGTTTTGTTGATTCTTTCTATTGGTTTTCTGTCCTCTGTTTCATTTATTTCTGCTCTGACCTTTACTATTTCCTTTCTTCCGGTGGTTGTGGGCTTCTTTTGCTGTTCTCTTTCTATTTGTTTGAGTTCTGTAGTTAATGTTTTGATTTTGTCCCTTTCTTCTTTTTTGATATGTGCATCTATTGGTATAAGTTGTTCTCTGAGGAATGCCTTTGCTGTGTCCCCTAGGTTTTGGTATGATGTGTTTTCATTCTCATTTGATTCTAGGAATTTTTTGATTCCATCTCTGATTTCTTCTATTATCCACTGACGTGTAAGCAGGGTATTATTCAGTTTCCATGTGTTTGATTTTTTTTCCTTGCTCTTTCTAGTGTTAATTTCTACCTTGATGGCATTGTGGTCAGAGAAGATACTGTGAATTATCTCAGCATTTTGGATCTTGTTGAGGATTGCTCTGTGGCCTAAGATGTGGTCTATTCTGGAGAATGTTCCATGTGCATTGGAAAAGAATGTGTACTTTGCAGTGGTTGGATTGAGTATTCTGTATATGTCTATGAGGTCAAGTTGGCTGATTGTGCCCTTTAGGTCTTCTGTATCTTTGCTGAGTTTCTTCTTAGTTGTTCTGTCCTTTACTGAGAGTGGTGTGTTGAAGTCTCCTACTATTATTGTGGAACTGTCAATTTCTCTTTCCAGTGTTGTTAGAGTTTGTTTTATGTATTTTGGCGCCTTGTCCTTGGGTGTGTAGATGTTTATTATGATTATGTCTTCAGGATAGATTGTCCCCTTAATCATTATATAGTGTCCTTCTGTGTCTTTTATGGTAGATTTTGTTTTAAAGTCTATTTTATCTAAGATTAGAATTGCCACTCCTGCTCTTTTTTGGTAGTTGTTAGCTTGACATGTTTTTTTCCCAACCTTTGGCTTTTAATAAATTCACATCTTTGTTTCTAAGCTGTGTCTCTTGTAGACAGCATATTGATGGATCCTGTTTTCTTTTCCATTCTGTCACTCTCTGTCTCTATATGGGTGCATTGAGTCCATTTACATTCAGTGTAATTATTGATAGATGTGAGTTTGTTTCTGTCATTTTGTAGTGCGTTTTTTTTGTGGTGCTGACGTTTTCTTTGTTCTTCTTACTCCCTTGTGCTGAGTTACTTTTCTTTGTGGATTTTTTTTTTTATTTCTTTTGTTTTTGTAGGTTTTGTTTTTGCTGAGGACTTTATCTTTTTCCTCTTTATTTTTATGAGTATGTTTATTAACTTTCTTTGTGGTTACCATGAATTTTACCCTTATCTTTCTAAGTTTGAAGTTGTCTACCATTACTTGGTATCCACTTGCCTTCCTATCTGTTAGAAGGTTCTATACCTATGCCGTTTATTCCCTTTTATTGTTTTGATGTTGTTGTCATTTACTGATTAACTGCTCTGATGCCCTGTTGTATTTCTTTTGGTTTTGGATAGTCCTTTAGACTTCGTTTCCTAGACTGGTATCTGGGTGGTACGATCCTGCGTCCTAGATTCTGCCTGTGAGCTGAAGTTGTTTGTTCTCAGATCGAAGCACTCCCTTTAATAATTCTTGTAAGTTTGGTTTGACTTTTACATATTCCCTTAGTTTCTGTTTATCTGGAAATGACCTAATTTCACCATCATATTTGAACGAGAGTTTTGCAGGATATATTATTCTTGGCTCACAATTTTTTCTTTTAAGCTTTTATATATGTCATCACATTGCCTTCTTGCCTGCCTGGTTTCTGCCGAATAATCTGAGCTTAGTCTTATTGTTTCTCGTTTGTATGTGACTCCTTGTTTTTCACAAGCTGCTCTCAGGATTCTTTGTTTGTCTTTGGTTTTGGCAAGTGTGATTAGGATATGCCTTAGTGATTTTCTTTTGGCGTCTCTTCTATATGGTGTTCCTTGAGCTTCTTGGATGGCCAACTTTTCATCTTTTATGATATTGGGGAAGTTTTCTGTCAGCAGTTCTTCAATGATCCTGTCTGTGTTTTCTGTTGTCTCCCCCATTCTGGAAATCCAATCACTTGCAAATTTTTGCTTTTGATTGTATCCCACATAACTCTCAGGGTCTCTTCATTTTTCTTTGTTCTTTTTTCTGAGTTATCATCAAACAGAGCTGTACCCAAGTTTTTGTCTTCAATTCCACTGATCCTGTTTTCCATCGTTCCAAATCTGCTTCTCAGCCCTTCTATGACACCATCCATTTCTGAAATCTTATTGTTTATCTTTTGGATTTCTAATTGTTTTCTTTGTATAATTTCTAGTTTGAATTTATTTTGGCATTTTGTTCCTGCATTATTTTCCTGAATTCTTCCATTTTTTTTTTCTGTATTTTCCATAATTTGTCTATTTTTTCCTCTTTTTTGTCTGCTTTTTGCTTCAGCTCATGGAGAATTCTGAGTATTAGTGATTTGAATTCCCTGTCAGGTAGTTATAGTGCCTTTTCTTCCACTGGAAAGTCATCTGGTGTTTTATTTTGGACTCCTACTGGAAACATCCTGTCCTGTTTTTGTAAATGTTTTGATATTGTCTGCTGTCTTCCAGGCATTCAGTATTTTTCTCATTTATTGATTGTAGATTTGTTTGTTTTGTCCCTTTTCTTTTAATTTGGCTATGTACGAGCAGGCGGGCTGTGTGTTCTTTGTTGTTTGCTCATCTGTGGGCACAATACTTTTTGCCTCCTTCTCCAACTGGCAGAATCAGTCACTCAGATATGGTACAGCAGGGCAGGTCTAGCTGAAGAGGAGTTACTGGGACGGATTGTTTGTGTTACTACAGCCACCAGGGCGGATCGGTAATCAGTGCAGGGCAGGTTCCAGTAGGCTGTGCCTTTGCTGCTTGGTGGTATGATGTTAAGCACACAGTGAAGGTAGGCAGGATGCAGAGGGGAGATTGTTATGTGTGGAGCTAAGATGGATATGGGAGAGTGGAGAGAGGAACAGGAGCCAAAAACATACAAACAAACAAAACAGAATACTAGGGGAGCTTGCCGTTGGAGTGGAGAGATGAGAGACTATGCAATGGAGAAAAACAAAAAGGGGAAGAGGAAGAAGAAAAAAAACAAAAGAAAAGAATGAATAAATAAAAATCAGAAAGGAAAGGAACAGCAAAGTTCCCAGGGATTCCCACTGGTGTGGCTATGAAGTCTCAGGAAGTTGTTCTCAGGTGTTGCAGTACAGCTGGTTAGAAGGCATAGAAGTATACAACAGCAGGTATTCAGGAAACAGAAAGAGAAGGAATATATAGAGAGACAAGAAACTGAGTAATAAAGAAAGACAAAAAGGGAAAAAGAGGAAAAAGAAAACAACAAATTAAAAAAAAAAACCACAAGAAAACCCCCCAAAAAATAGAAAAAAAAAAAAGAACCCAACAAAAAAGAAATGCCCTCAGGGATCCCTCCGCACATCTGTGCAAGCTGAGGGGGTAGTTCCAAGCCACGCAGCACCACCTGGCCAGAACGGGCTCCCAACTCGAGGGAAGGAAAAGACAACAAAGAAAAAATTCAAAACTAACGAACGAACAAAAGCCCTGGGAGCCCACCAGCGCGGCAGCCCTGACCGGGAAGCAGCTCCACACTCGAACGGAGCTCCGCAGCCCCTCAGGAAGAAGCAAAGATGGCGCACGGAGCCAGGTATTTGAGCAAAAGGAGGAGAAGTGGTGAGAGGTAAGGAAAAAAATCAAAAGAAGCAGAAAAATATGCAACACCAGCAGCCAGCAAATGGCACTCAGAGAACCGGCCCATTTGGGTGGGTGGAATCCAAGCAGCCAGTGTTTCCTGGATAAGAGATTGTGACCACAGGAAGAAGAAGAGGCCAAGTGGGGGTGAAGAAGGGTGGGGAGTGGGAAAGCGTATATCGCAAATTACTGGTTGTTTTGTCTCCTGCTGGAAGCTCCGTGAAGCTGCTATCTCGTACCCCCTGTTTGCTGGTCTCCAATAGGAGTCCAAGATGGTGGATCCGCACTGTGTTAGCTGGTAGGGGACCTCTGCATGAATCTCTCCTCGCTCTCCATTCTCTGTCAGTTTTCTCACTCCATTTGGTGCTTGGCTGAGTTCTTTATCTCTTTATTTGATGTTTTAGGGTTTCAGGATTGTTGTTTTCTCTGTTCAGCTTAGTTTTTTGGATCTTTGCTGTGGAGGGACAGCATGGTGCTTCTGCCTAGAGAGCCATTTTTCCAGAAGTCCTGATTACTAAATTTTTATTTTTAAAAACAATATTTTGGGGGGGGGACCTCATACCATCAAGAAAGCAGTGCTGGGAGCAGAACACGTCCTTTGGACTGGGGTCCCTGCACTGAGAAGCTCCTAGTCCAGGGGAACACTGAAGAGAAGAAGGCAGACAGAGAGTAAAAACATTCCCATGGAGCTGAAACCCTCAATTTGGACTTTTAACCTACTTTGATTGTGAGGAAATAAACTTCTGTTTGTTAAAAAATATATATATATATTTTTGATGCTATGTATTTTCACTAATTGTGGCATGCTGATTCAAAGACCTATTAGAATTTTTGATATGAGTTATGAATTCTGAGATATATAATCTGCTAATACAAGCCACCAATAAGGCAAGTGGCACTGTCGTGCCACTGATCTGTGGTATGACCATATACCAATAAGAACTAAATACATAGTTTGTTGTGAGTGCCTTTCCATTAGGTTACATGGGGAACCTCTGCTTTTCCAAAAAACCAAAACACGCCCATCAGAGCTCTCTATCACACAGGAAAGCCATAATCATGCTTGCAAGACTTATCTCACAGAAATAAGGGGAAAAAAGGCAGAGGATTACAAAACTAACACATCCAGGAAGCATCACCTAACAGAATGCTCAACCTACACAACAATGAGGCTCCAACTCTGGTCTCCTGAGCTTCACACATTTCAAAAGGGACCCTCCTTGACACCTAAATGCATTAGAACCAGAATAACATACTACCTGTGAGGTCCAGAGACATAAAAACTGGCTGGTATACTGTTATACCAATAATAATGAAAGGGCTTAAGATATTCTTATTGAAGCCAAGCAAGCTGATCAAAGAACTGTATTTTGAGAAAAAGAAGACTGTCAGATAAAATTGGTATCTTCATCAGAGGTGAAGTAAGAAAACATAGAAAGATTCACAGGCGTGTATTTCTGTGGTTGAGCATTACATCTTGATTTAAAGGCTCTTAACAGGGTTGCTATGAGTCGGAATTGACTCAGTGGCAGTAGGTTTGGTTTTAGCTTGGTAATGGGGCTGAAGCACAGCTGCAAAAATCTGCTCCAAAGTTCATGACAATAAACTAAAAAAAAAATCAAATCACTGCCATTGAGTTGATTCCAACTCATAACCAATGCTATTCCACCAAAATAATAATACTATTAAGAAACAGTTCCCAAGATCAACCCAAATGGGATTGAAAATGTCAAGGTTCAGCAGACGCTGAAAGATTAAAATATTTCCATATATGGAAATATAGCACAAGTATCACAATGTCTCAAATCAAGGATTGTTTCATTTAGGCTGGGAAGGAATGCTAAGACTCCAAATCCCTTCACCTATGTTTTGTTGACTATCAGAGCACTGTTGAAGGCAGCCATTAGGATAGTTAACATAACATGTACATTTTCTTTCTGGAATTCATTCCCACTTCCTGGAATAATCAGAAACATTACAAAATCTTGGGTAACTATGTTACCAATTTGTCTTTCATAGTTAAGAAATTCAGCAAAAGCTTTTAAATGGGCATCTCTATGTAAATTAAGTGTAGCTACATATAGAGTTAAGTTTATAAATGAATTGCAAACAGATCTACACATAAGCTATTTACATGTAACGTTATAAAGTATTAATTTTTTTATAATTTATTAAGTATCAGCTGGTTTTTCAAAATGAGGAGCAACAAAAATCTTGAAAAACATAAAGGAAACCCCAGACTTTTCTTTTTATTAGTGACTGTTTTTGATTGGTTAATTGGCCGGCTCATTAGTTGGTTGGTTGGTTGGTTGGTTGGTTGGTTGGTTGGTGACTGAACTGGGCTTTTTTCACCTTTAAGATACATTTTCAATTGGGTAAATACTTAAAGGAAAAGAATAATACCAACCTAGGTGTGGTTCTTGAGATAATTTTAGGATTTACCTTAATGACAGTGAAGTAAATAAAAGTGGCATGGAGAACAGTGTACATTGAAGACACCCTCTATGCCAGAAACTAGGTGATTCACATTCTTTTATTTTGTTTAGTCTTCACAACATCCCCATGATTTACGAATTTATTATCTTCAATTTACAGATAAGGAAGCTGAGGCTCAGAAAACTAGAGTTAACAGAATTTTTTAGTTTTCAGTTTTTTCTCTGAGCAGAATTTCGTATTGAATCATTCAGAACTCTGTTCTTAAAGTTTCTTCTGCTTTATTCAACAAACATTTTATCTCTTATTTTATTGACATAAGCAACAAATATTTATTGATACCTATAATATGCCAAATACTGTTCTGTTGTTGTTATTAAGTGCCATCAGGTTGGTTCTGACTCATAACGATTCTATGTACAACAGAACAAAACACTGCCTGGTCCTGCACCATCCTCACATTGTTGCTATGCTTGAGTTCATTGTTGCAGCCACAGCGTCAATCCATCTCGCTGAGAGTCTTCCTCTGTTTCACTGACTCTCTACCAAGCATGATCTTCTTCCTGATAACATGTCCAGACTACATGAGACGAAGTCTCACCATCCTCGCTTCTAAGAAGCATTCTGGCGGTATTTCCTCCAAGATGGATTTGTTCGCTCTTCTGGCAGTCCATGGTATATTCAGTATTCTTTGCCAACACCATAATTCAAAGACATTAGTTCTTCTTTGGTCTTCCTTACTCATTGTCCACCTTTCCCATGCATGTGAGGCGATTGAAAATACCATGGATTGGATCAGGTGTACCTTAGTCCTCAAAGTGACATCTTTGCTTTTTAACACTTCAGAGTGATCTTTTGCTGCAGATTTGCCCAATGCAATACGTTCCTTGATTTCTTTATTGCTACTTCCATGGGCATTGATTGCAGACCCAAGGAAAATAAAATCATTGACAACTTCAATCTTTTCTCCGTTTATCATGATGTTGCTTATTGGTCCAGTTGTGAGGACTTTTGTTTTCTTTATGTTGAGGTGTAAGCCATACTAAAAGCTGTATGTAGTCTTTGATCTTCATCAATAAGTGCTTCAAGTCCTCTTCACTTTCAGCAAGCAAGGTTGTGTCATCTGCACAACACATGTTATTAATGAGTCTTCCTCCAATCCTAATGCCCTGTTTTCTTCATATAGTTCAGCTTCTCAGATTATTTGCTCAGCATATAGATTGAATAAGTACTTGTGGAAGGATGCAACCCTGATGCACACCTTTCCTAACTTTAAACCACACAGTATCCCCTTGTTTTGTTTGAACAACTTCCTCCTGGTCTTTGTACAGGTTCCACATAAGCACAATGAAGTGTTCTGGAATTCTCATTCTTCCCAATGTTATCAATAATTTGTTATGACCCACACAGTTGAATGCCTTTGTGTGGTCAATAAAACACAGTAAACCTCTTTCTGGTATTCTCTGCTTTCAGCTAAGATCCATCTAACATAAGCAATGATATCCTTCATTCCAGGTTGTCTTCTGAATCCAGCTTGAATTTGGCATTTCCATGTTGATGTACTGCTACCGGAGTTTTTAAATTATCTTCAGCAAAATTTAATTGTGTGATATTAATATTGTTCAGTAATTTCCACATTCTGTTGGATTACCTTTCTTTGAAATGGGCACAAATATGGATCTCTTCCAAATGGTTAACCAAGTAACTGTCATCCAAACTTCTTGGCATAGACGAGTGAGTGCTTCCAACATTGCGCCCATTTGTTGAAACATCTCAATTGATATTCCGTCAGTTCCTGGAAGCTTGTTTTTCATCAATGCCTTCAGTGCAGCTTGGACTTCCTCTTTCAGTACCATCGGTTCTTGATCATGTGCTACCTCCTGGAATGGTTGAATGTCAACCAATTCTTTTTGGTACAGTGGCTCTGTGTTTTTTTTCCATCTTCTTTTGATGCTTCCTGTGTTGTTCAATATTTTGCCTAGAATCCTTCAATATTGCAACACAAGCCTTGAATTTTTTCTTCAGTTCTTTCAGCTTGAGAAATGCTGAATGTGCTCTTCCCTTTTGGTTTTCTAATTCCAGGTCTTTGCACATGTCATAATGCTTTACTTTGTCTTCTGAAGCTGCCCTTTGAAATCTTCTGTTCAGTTCCTTTACTTTATCATATCTTCCATTCGTTTCAGCTACTCTATATTCAAGAGCAATTTTCAGAGTCTCTTTTGACATCCATTTCAGTCTTTTCTTTCTTTCCTGGTTTTTTTAATGACCTTTTGTTTTTTTCATGTATGATGTCCTTGATGTTTTTCCAAATTCGTTTGGTCTTCAATTATTAGTGTTCAGTGTGTCAAATCTATTTTTGATATGGTCTCTAAATTCAGGTGGGGTACACCAAGGTCATACTTTGGCTCTTGTGGACTTGTTCTAATTTTTTTCAACTTCAACTTGAATTGCATATGAGTAATTGATTATCTCTTCTGCAGTCAGCCCCTGGCCTTGTTCTGACTGATAATATTGAGATTCTCCATCATCTTTTTTTATAGATGTAGTTGATTTGACTCCTGTATATTTCAACTGAGGAGGTCCACATGTGTATAGTCACCATTTATGTTGTTGAAAAGAGGTATTTATAATGAATAAATTGTTGTTCTTACAAAAGTCTATCATGAGATCTCCGACATTGTTCCTATCACCAAGGCTATACTTTCCAACTTCTGATCTTTCTTTGTTTCCAGCATTCACATTCCAATCACCAGTAATCATCAGTGCATCTTGATTGCATGTTTGATTAAATTCAGAATGCAGAAATTGGTAAAAATCTTCAGTTTCTTCAACTTCGGCCCTAATGGTTGGTGTGTAAATTTGATAATAGTCTTATTAGCTGGTCTTCCTTGTAGGCTATGGCTATTATCCTATCACTCACAGCGTTGTAATTCAGGATAGATTTCGAAACGTTCTTTTTGACAATGAATGTGATGCCATTCCTCTTCAATTTGTTATTCCTGAATAGTATACCATGTAAATGTCTGATTCAAAATGGCCAATACCAGTCCATTTTAGCTAACTAATATCCGGGATATCAATCTTTATGCATTCCATTTCATTTTTGACAACTTCCAATTTTCCTGGATTTATACTTCCTACATTCCATGTTCCAATTATTAATGGATGTTTGCAGCTGTTTCTTCTCATTTTGGGTTATGCCACATCAGCAAATGAAGGTCCTGAAAGCTTTACTCTATCCACTTCATTGAGGTTGACTCTACTTTGAGGATGCAGTTATTCCCCCATCATATTTTGCATGCCTTCCAGCCTGAGTGGCTCATCTTCCAGCGTTATATCTGACAATGTTCTGCTGCTATTCATAAGGTTTTCACTGGCCAATTTTTTCAGAAGTAGACCACCAGGTTTTTCTAGTCCGTCTTAGTCTGGAAGCTCCACTGAAACCTGTCCACCATGAGTGACCCTGCTAGTATTTGAAATACTGGTGGCATAGCTTCCAGCATCACAGCATCATGCAAGCCAGAGGATGACAAACTGACAGATGAGTGGTGGAATACTGTTCTAGGAACTGGAGTAAGAAGTAAGTTAAACATGCGGCTTCATTCTAGTGAGGGGAGATGGATAGTAAAGAAATAAATAAGTAAAATATATACTGGTCAGATGGTATTCAATGCTATGTAGGAAAAAGGCAGAAAGGGAAATACAGAGTGCCAGGGTGCAAGGGGCTGTAATAGACTGGTCAGGGAAAGCCTCATTGATAAGGTGAATTTAAGACAAGACTTAAAGTTGGAGAAGAAGCTAGCAGTACTGACACGTGGGGGAAGAAAATTCCAGTTAGAGGGATCAACTGGAATAAATACTTTAAGGCAGGGGAGTGCCTGGTATGTTTGAGGAACAGCAAGGATGCCAGGGTCACTTGAATATTGAGAAGTATGGGGGCCTGAGAGAGGTTATGAAGGCCAGATCATGTAGAGCCTTGTAAGCTTTTGCAAGTTCTTTACGCTTTCAATTTGAATGAGACAAGCAGCCACTTGGGAGTTCTCAATGGGGGTATAATACTGTATGTTTTAAGTTTTCAAAGGATTCCTCTAGATGCTATGTTGAGATTACTTTATAGAGGAACACAGGTAGAAGTTGGGTGACCAGTCAGACTGAAGGATCATTCTGCTTACAACTGAAGGATTGTGTTGAGATTAGTTAATTTATAGGGTAACAAGTTGGAAATAGAGAGACAATGGCTTGTTTATGTGATTTCCCATTCATCTCAGTCTTCCCAGCTCTTAAGACTTACTAGTGTAACCTGACCCTACAAATGCCAGTAAATTTCCATTAGTTAGAAAAGACTGCCTTAAACCAGTCCAAGCGAGATTTGGCCTGCCCCATATGTGCAGAACAGCCATCTGTGACTGTTAGTTGACCTCAACAGAGGACACAGCAACAGATGGAACGAATCAGAAGGAAAATCATCACCCAGACCCCATCCCAAAGTGAGAGGTCTGACAAGAACCATGTCACCTCCTGTTTACTGTTTACCATAATTTCTGCAACATCTTCCCTATGTATTCCTTCTGGAATTTTCCCTCCCCAGTATGCCTGTGCAGCTGCCATCTTGCTGCCAAATCATATATAAGCCCTGCTTCCCCATAGCTCTAAGAGTCATATCTGAGGAACTTCCTCTGCCTCCTTGCTCTGCGCACTGCAGTTAAATTACTTTTTCTTTCTCAAAGACTGGTATCCAGATCAATGGCAAGTCTGAGCATGCCAGACAGGACACACCTTCCCAAGTTCAGCAACATTAGTTTCAAATGAAGTCCATAGAAGCTACTTTTATCAGTCCATGCAGTTCATTCCTACAGTTGCAAAAAAGAGGTATTTATTTGAAAATGGTGTGTGCTACTTTTTATGAAAAAGTGTGCTTTGCCAGCTTTCGCTGAATTCTATCATCATTCCTTTCTTTGTATTTTCACATACCCCTATTTTACCTTCACTATTTTTATAACCCATTGTATGAGTTATATAGAGCTGCTATAACAAAAATACCACAAGTGGACAGCTTTAACAAAGAGAAATTTATTCTCTCACAGTCTAGGAGGCTAGAAGTCCAAATTCAGAGTGTCAACTCCAGAGGAAGGCTTTCTCTCTCTGTTGGCTCTGGGGGAAGGTCCTTGTCATCAGTCTTCCCTGGTTGAGGAGATTCTCAGCACAGGGACCCTGGGTCCAAAATAGAGGCTATTCTCCTGGCTCTTGTTTCTTGGTGGTGTGAGTTCCCTGTGTCTCTTTGCTTGCTTCTCTCTTTTATATCTCAGAAGAGATTGACTTAAGACACAACCTAATCTTGCAGATTGAGTCCTGCCTCATTAACATAACTGCCTCTAATCTTGCTTCATTAACATTATAGAGGCAAGATTTACAACACAGAGGAAAATCGCATCAGATGACAAAATGGAGGACCACCACACAATGCTAGGTATCATGACCTAGCCAAGTTGACACACATTTTTGGGGGAAACAATTCAATCCATAAAACCCGTCTTCCTTTTTCACACTTTGGGGATTCAAGATGTCTCAAAGCTACATTAAAGATAGAGATTGGTTTCTGTTTTATCTTTTTCCTTATTACTTTTGAGTGATTTACTTTCTGGGGCTCTTTATTTCTTCCTGCCTATCTGGTGTTTCAGAAGCTATCACTTTCCCTTCTACTTGTAGAACTTTTCCTGGTATTTCTTATAGTGCAGATTTGCTGAAGATAAACTATCTTAGCCTTTTTTTTTTTTGGGTCAGCTTTAATAATTGTCTTTTTTTTTCCCCCCCTTTCAGTCTTTTAAGGATATTCTGTATTCTGGCTTCCATTGTTTCTATGAGAACTCAACTATCATTTTTATTGCATGTAATCAATCAAAAGTTACTTTATCATTAGAGTTTAGCAGTTTGATTATGATGTAGTTTTGATTTTCATTATATTTATCCTATTCAAGGATCACTAAAATTCTAAAATTTGTTGTGTACCACAGGTCACAGGCACTGGTTAGTTTTATTTTTTGTGTATGTTTTGGTTTTGATTCTGCCTTTTTTGTTTTGTTTTGTTGCATTATTTTTTTCTTGTGCTTCAGTGTGGATAAATTCTATTGACCTGTCTTCAAATTCACTGATCCTTTCTTCAGCTATGCCCAGTCTGCTACTAAGCCAATCATACGAATTCATTTCTAATATTGTATTTTCAGTTCTATAATCTCATTTCATCCCATTTTATAGTTTCCATTTTTCTGATAAAATGTCCCATCTATTCAAGCATGTTGTTTACTTTTTTCACAAGACTCTTTAACATATTTGTCATAGTCATTTTTTAAAGGCCTTGTCCAGTATTCCAATATCTAGGACATCTGTGAGTCTGTTTTTATTGACTGTTCATTTTATTTGTTTTTTTGTTTGTTTGATTGTTTTAGACAATATTGTCTAGTTTATTTGCACGTCCCAGAATTTTCATTGTTTTCTGGACATGCTGTGTTACTACATTTCTTAAGCTATACTTTCATTTGATCCACAGGTTTTGTTTCTTTATTCACTGTCACACCTTTCTGTCTTTTGTCTTTTCCTTTGTTAATTAGCATGTCTCCTCTTGCACTTTTATCACAATATTATTTTCTTTAATGCCTCAATTTTGCAGTGTTAGGGAATTCTGGCTCATAGCAGTCATCAAAGGGTGAGATCACAGTGCATAACAGTCAGGGAAGATATTATAAACAAAGTAAGACTTGAAGAGTGGGTTAGACATTGATCAGCAGAGAGGAAAAGGGAAAGTTTTTGGCAGAGAGAACAAAAGAAGCAAGGGAAAAAGAAAAATCAATTATGGCATTTGCAGATCTGTGAGGAGATGAACATAGTAAGAACAAAGGTTATATGAGGTCAAAGAAAATAATAATGAAAAAAAATTTTTTTCAATATTCTTCCCTTATGATTTACTGATGTGAGCAATATAACATTATTAGATTATAATAATATTATTCTAGCAGTTCTATACAGAGAACTAACAATAATATTTTCTGCCCTAATATCTTTATATTTGAACCTCCATGCTCGATAAACTAATCGAAATACAGTTGGACCTTACTCATTTATACTTGACTTTTCCTCACTACCCTAGATTAATTCTCATCTCCAATGTGTCAAAACAAATGATAAAAAGAGAAAAAATGCATTTTCAACCAAATGACTGCTTCATCTCTGATTAAACCACGAGTATGAATAATTTTTCAGTGAATTGATTAATTTACTTACCAAATCTACCAAGCAATAGAGTTGAAATAATTAAAATAGCTGTGTAAATAGCAGTGAATATTGAGACCCAAACTCATAATTATAATTTTTCATTTTGTCTACCACTATGATAGAAACTATTTTCTCTTCCATAAGTCTGACCTTTAAATTATCAGCTCTGTTGGACTTCTAACACTTCAAGAACTGTATCAGTATTCTACAAAGAACAAATAATAATCACAAAAAGTGTCTGCTCTGTGGTAAAACAAATTCCTGAGAGGCTCCTCCCTAAATAAAAATAAATGGAATGACTCCCATAAAATTCATGTGGTCCACACCAAAATAGTTGGACTACATGAAGACCTCAAAAATGTCTGGTTGAAAACACAAGAACCACACTAAGATAAACTTCCTATTGATGAGATCTCTCAGATCATGGGATCTTCATCCAGGAAAGTGGTGGGAAGCTTATCATTGCAAGCTTTGAAAAACGCACTGGACAAAACACTAACTAAGCATTAAAAATAAGCAATCACATATTATGGGGAAATAAAGCAAAACTTCGTCTTATCTCCAAATACTTAGATTCTCAGAGGCTCATATAATACTTGCATTTTTGCCTGTTATCCAAAGCTGTTTTTTTCAGTTCTGAATTATGTAGGCATATCTCACTTCTATGTTTTTAGTTCAGCATCTCTGACCACTGATTATTAATAATCAGCGAAATGAAATTAAAATGTTCAGTTTTAAAACTTGCTGTCTCTAAATGCAAGGATTCCAGTGGTGTCCTCAGCATTTGTAATGGAACTCTATCTTTACCTACTATCCAGTCTACCTTGAGGGGCTTATATTTCTGAGAGGGATGGCTGGGAAATAGCTTCTTTCTGTGATCTGGAAAGGGAGGAAAGTTAATTAGGTTGACCAGGGACTGAACTCCTAACCCATTCTTCATTAACTTCATTCTATTCCTGCCAAGAAATGTAGAAGTAAATTGCTATTTAAGAAACTAGTACAAGTATTTGTTGTTAGTCGTCATCGAGTTGGCTCTGACTCATGATGACCCCAAGTACAACAGAATGAAATGCTGCCCAGTTCCACACCATCCTTATGATCGCCAGCATGGTTGAGTCTATTTTTGCCTTGCACACTAGGGGCCTCATCTTCCAGTACTATATTGGACAATATTCTGTTATGATCCATAGAGTTTTCGTTGGTTAATTTCTGGAAGTAGATCACTAAGCCTTCTTATTGCCTTAGTCAGAGACTTAGTCAGAAACTTAGTCTGATTAAGACAGTAAAAGTATAAATAGTAGTATTTAAGACATCTAGGTGATATTTAACTTTGAATAATTGTCATAATCTATTGTGAAAGTGAAAATATAACTTTGAAAAGGTAGATAATGGTAATAGTATGCAATGAAGGTGCTATATTTGAATTGCAATCCCATGCTTAAATGTAGGAGATAATGTTTCATGCGCTTGCAGTTATTTGGCCAGGAAACTTCCACTATTCCAGGATGCTTCTACTAACTAGGCTATAGAAGCTTCCATAAGAAATATATGAGTTAGGCATACTTCCTATCCACCAGTTGTCTGCCAGTTTCAATGCGTGCACTCAAGATGCTTTGATAATTACTGGTGATTGGAATGTGAATGTTGGAAACAAAGCAGAAGGATCAGTAGTTGGAAAATATGACCTTGGCAATAGAAATGACACTGGAAATCGCATGATAGAATTTTGCAAGACCAACAACTTCTTCGTTGCAAATACCTTTTTTTAAACAATTTAAATGGAAACTATACACGTGGACCTTGCTGGATGGAATACACTGGAATCAGATCAACTACCTCTCTGGAAAGAAATGTTGGAGAAGCTCAATATCATCAGTCAGAACAAGGCCAGGGGTTGACTGCAGAAGGGATCTTCAATTGCTCATATGCAAATTCAACGTGAAGCAGAAGAAAATTAAAACAAGTCCAAGAGAGCCAACATATGACCTTGAGTATATCCTACTTGATTTTAATCAGGAATCTTTAAATACAAAAATATGAAGCATTTCTGTGAAAGAGTATGGTTTGTCTTGCAATGTTCAATTTAATGGCTTCATTTCTATGAATGGAAAACTTGGCAGAATTTTACTTCTTATCAGTTGTACAAGTCAACCTACCTTGTGTAGTTTGAACGTTTCGTGTATGTTTCATGTGGTTGGCATGTGATTCTCTCAAAAGTCTGTCTACCCTGGCTATGGATCACTGATGTGGTTCTTGTGTTGTTCACAAGATATTTATAAAACCTGGATGCAGTTCATATATCACTGATGTGGTCTGCACATGTCTTAAAATTTTTTTTTTTCATTTGTTTATCTTCAAGGAGGGACTTATTTGAAATTCTTTATAGGATTTGGGGTTTTCTGCAGGTTCACAACATTGACAAGAACTCTCATATTAGGAAAGGAGGAACTACAGTCATTGATGGCAGGTTGACAAAGGTACTTTGTCCCTGAAGTCATTTTATTATATGACTACTGTCTTCTGCCAAGATGGCTGAGACCACCTACCCGCACATTGCAAAACACAGCTGAGATCTGTCTTTGTGACCCAGACACATGCCCTCTCAACTTCTCTCTGTACTGAAGGAAAACATCTTAGCTCAGGCCAGAGGAAAACAAGCACTTTTTACCCCCACTTTTTCTGTGGGAAAGATGAGTTGAAACCAAAGTTAATATATTTGAAAAATCTGGGGGAAAAAACAGAACAGATTTTAAAAGAGTTATTCCTTTGCCCATTGGTATGCTACTTGCAGGAGTCTCACAAAGAAAACTTCTGTTGGAGTGGAAAATACTGAACGAAACCCGTGTTATGTGAGACTTTAATTCTCTAGAGCAGGGAAAGGTGAAAGAATCAGATCCCTATACTCCTAACTGTTTTCATTAGTTACGCAAGAAAGTTTATGCAATTGGTTTTAACCACTTCATTAGGAACCTCCTTCATCTGCTTGGTATGTTAATACAAATGAGTTTAAGCTAATTGTACAAAGCAGTAGTATTACATGCAATACACTTTTGAGGCCAGACAAAGATACACAAAGAAATGAAAAGGGAAGGACAATTGGCTTGTTCTTGTTCATATTTTTTTAATGTTTATTCACCAGTTGTACGTCTACACTCTTATCCCAACAATGCATCCTTACTACAATTTCACTGAGTTAACGATGTAATGTGATTTATATCTTAATGTTTTCTTCTTGCAAGGAGTACACTTGGCATAAGATATCTGATTTTACACAATGGACTCACAGACCCTGGGCCAATCTTGTAAAACTGTTGGCTAACTTAACTAATATAATCCCCATGTATAGTCTTATTTGTTTTTTTATCACTAAATTACTGGCAAGTTCAATTTGGAAAAATAACAAAAAGAAAATTGCTGAACCATTTGGTATTTTGCATGATGTACTCTCGCTTTCCACTTACAGCAGAGGTCAGTTTCTATCAGACTAAACAAAACAAGCTGATTTAATTGAATGGGCTTTTTCTAGCTTTTTGGAATGTGACTCACATTAAGAAATGTATCTTACATCAAGACTCATATATATAAAACCAAACAAAAGTGTCATGAAGCAATATTCAGGCTTATTTCATGTGACACTCTTCAGTGTGCTCCTTAGAAGCGAGGATGGCAAGACTTCATCTCACATACATTGGACGTGTTATCAGGAGAAACCAGTCCCTGCAGAAGGACATCATAATCGATGTTATAGATTCAATTGTGTCCCCCCAAAAAAGTGTGTCAACTTGGTTAAGCCGTGATTCCCAGTATTATGTAGTTGTCCTCCATTTTGTGATCTGATCTAATTATCCTATGTGTTGTAAATCTTAGTCTCTGTGATGTTAATGAGGCAGGATTATAGGCAGTTATGTTAATGAAGCAGGACACAATCTATAGGATTAAGTTGTATCTTGAATCAATCTCTTTTGAGATATAAAAAAGAGAAGTGAACAGAGAGGAGAGGGACCTCATTACCACCAACCAAGAAGAGCCAGGAGCAGAGCATGTCCTTTGGACCTGGGTTCCTTGTGCTGAGAAACTCCTAGACCAGGCGAAGACTGATGACAAGGACCTTCCCTCAGAGCTGATAGAGAAAGAGCCAGCACCCTGATTTCAGACTTTTAGCCTCCTAAACTGAGAAAATGAATTTCTGTTTGCCAAAACCATCCACTTGTGGTATTTCTGTTATAGCAGCACTAGATAACTAAGACATAATTTAGTACCAGGAGAGTGGGGTGCTGCTCTAACAGATACCTAAAATGTGGAAATAATTTTGAAACTGCAGAGGTAGAGACTGTAAGAGTTCTAAGATGCCTAATAGTAAAAGTCTAGATTACCTTGAAGAGAATGTTGGTGGGATTATGGACATCAAAGACAATTCTGATGAAAGCTCAAAAGGAAGCGAGGGGAGATGTAACATTGGAGACAACGCATATGGCGAAAAGCAGCGGCAGAGAAATGGTGGCAGCTGAACCAGAAGACCAGCGCAAGATGGCACTTGAGCTGACCCACAGAGCGAGAGAGCTGAGCACCTTTGGGCAGGAGGCTCTCTGGTGGAGTGGGGTGCCGGGTACTTATCAGAGGAGCTAAAGGGCTTTGTAACACTTGCCCTAGCAGGGCAGAGGCGGTGTTGGCACAAGAGGGCAGAGGAGCTGAGAGGCCAAGGAACCAGAAGCAGAGCTGAAGAAACAAGGAGCACAAGAAGCAGAGCTGCCTCATGAGGTCTCAAAAGTTATGCTATGACCTCTGGGGTCTCAAAGGGTAGCGCCACAGCCTCCTAGTTTTCAAAAAGTCAGATCTTCACCAATTTGGTTCTGAATTGTGGCACTGCCATTCACAAGTGCCAGCGGGATGGGGCCAGATCAGCTGCACAGAACTGAGGGAGCAGGGCCACCATGCCCAAGGGACAGCAGACCAGGGCCTGACAGAGCCGAGGAGGTAGGGTCACCACTCAGATGGACTAGGAGAATGGGGCTGCCCAAATCCAAAGGAGCAGAGTTGCCGTCCCAATGGGCCTGGAAGGTGGAGCTGAAGCCCAGGACTGAGAGGCTTGCACCCAGAAGCTGAAGAGTGTGGCCAACATCCAGAGTCTAGAGGGAAGGGCCATTGCCGAAATGGTCTTGGAGAACAGAGGATTATTTTCAAGGCTTGAGAGTTAATGTAACATGTTCTGCTGGGTTTTGGATTGTTTAGTGTCTGTTATCCCTTCTTTCCCTCCAATTTCTCCAATCTGAAATCGAAATGTCTACCTTGTGCCTCTGCCACCACTGTACTCTGGAAGCAGATAATTCGTATTCCAGATTTCATAGATGAAAGGAAATTTTGCCCCAGGATGGAATTTGCACGTGGAGTTGATTTAAGACTTTTAGAATGATATGATGGGCTGAATGGATTTTACATGTGGCAAGGACATGAGTTTGTGGGGGCTAAAGAGTGGAGTGTTATGGATTGAATCATGTCCCCTCAAAATGTGTGTCAACTTGGCTAGGCCATGATTCGCAGTATTGTGTGGTTGTCCTCCATTTTGTGATCTAATTATCCTATGTGTTGTAAATCCTAACTTCTACGATGTTAATGAGGCAGGACTAGAGGCAGTTCTGTTAATGAAGTGGGATACAATCTACAGGATTAGATTGTATCTTGAGTTAATGTCTTTTGAGATATGAAAGAGAAGTGAGCAGAGAGGAGAGGGACCTCATTACCACCAAGCAAGAAGAGCCAGGAGTGGAGCGTGTTCTCTGGACCCAGGTGCTTAAGCTGAGAAGCTCCTAGACCAGGGGAAGATTGATGACAAGGATCTTCCCCCAGAGCTGACAGAGAATGAAAGCATTTCCCTAGAGCTGGCACCGGGATTTCAGTCTAAATTGTGAGAGAAAAAATTTCTGTTTGCCAAAACCATCCACTTGTGGTATTTCTGTTATAGCAGCACTAGATAACTAAGACAAATGGTAAAGTAGAGGGTCAGAGAAAAAAAGGAAGATCCTCCATGAGAGGGGTTGATACAGTGGCTACAACAATGAGCTCAAACATAGCAACAATTGTGAGTATGGCACAGGACCAAGCAGTATTTCGTTCTGATGTACATAGGGTCACTCTGAGTTGGAGCTGACTTGATGTTACCTAACAATAGCAACAACACTCTTCAAAATATTCTATTCTGTTCTAATTTATTAATGTGAATTAGTTATTAATTTTTAACCACCCTTTCGTGTGTGAGGAATAGTAGCTTGAAATACATGGCTTTATATCACATTCAAACATTTACTCTGGAGTTGTAAGCCTGGCACAAAATAAAATTGTACCTAAAATAGTTAGTAATAACCAAATTCTATTGAGTACTGAGCTAAGCAACTTTCATTTATTCACTATCCCACAAATCCTCTTCAAAAGATCAAAAGTTTTTTTTCTTTTTTGTCAAAAATAAGAAATTAATGAGACACTGTAATAACTGCCTGCAGAAAAAAGAGCTGCATCTCATTTTTGCTCGTCTGTCATTTTATCTGGGTATACAATAACCATGGACTTAAGGGGCAAGGGTATTGCCCAAGCTGACATAGCTCATAAGTGGAAGACCTTTAATCTGAATCACAGACTAGTCATAATCTTAATCACTAAATTAACACCTAGACAGAAAGCTGAGTCTTGAGTCATCTCTTAGATTTAGGAATATTTTATTGACCTCAGGTTCTCCAAATAGTGGAAGATATTTGGAAAGTTCTACATGGTTCTGAGATGATCTCCATATATCCAGAATATTGGTAGCCTCCTTAGTGCTCCTCCAATCTGCACGTATACTTCAATAGGCTGAAAAACAACCAGATCCTGGCTTTACCTGGTGGGAGATGCACATCAAGGGAGGGTATGTGAGAGGAGATATAATCCTTGCCTGATTGATTTTTGCATGAAAATTCTTTTATTCTAAGCCCTGGGGGAAGAAATATATGTTGTTGTTATGCGCCACCAAGTCGGTTTCGACTCATAGAGACCCTATAGGACAGAGTAGAACTGCCCCCATAGGGTTTCCAAGGAGCAGCTAGTGGATTCAAACTGCCGACCTTTTGGTTAGCAGCCAGGTTCTTAACCATTGTGACACCAGAGCTCCGATAAATGTATAGATGACTTTTTTTTTTAGAATTAATAAGAGGGAAAATCAGATTGTACTATAGGCCTACCTATGACTAACCATAGTGAGGGGTGGGGTGGAGATGTCAAAGTTTGCCTTTTCTTTCAGAACCTGGAGTGATCAAGGCACAAACTAATCCCAGATATATAAACCAAACTAACTTCAGATATGTAAAGAGAGATTTCACAGATGCAGACCCCCTATATATATTGAGAGGCTCAATTTTTTTGACCACTGACCTCTATAATGGGTTTGGGATGGTTAATAGTCAGCCAACTCTTCAATGACAATCTTTTACTCCTGTTAACAAATAGGGCAGCAATAAACAACTCAAATTTGTTAAGAAGCAACCTCATCATGATGCATCAGAGTTCAGTTAAACAAGCTTATACCCACACAGCCCATGAACCAGATTAATTTATTCTGACCAAGGCAGACTAATTGACAAGCAAGTAATAAACTGGTGTACATACTGGTCTAAACAATTAGATAATTTAACAGAAATAACTAATAAACTGCTTGAAAATTTAATATTATTCAATCAAAACAGCTAATCTAAACTAAGACAATAGACCCAGATAAAAGGGTAAACAAGGGCAAAGAAAGAGGTGTGGCTCTTTTTTTGGTAGGCAGTTATTATAGTGCCTTATTAATTTCTTATTTTTGACAAAAAAGAAAAAACTTCTGACCTTAAGTTGTTTTTTTTTTTAATTGAGTTCTCTAGAGTGTCTAAAAAATTCTAAATAATTTGAAATCGTGCTTGTTCTATGGTTCTTTATTCTTGGAAAAAAATAAATATACTAACTGCTAAATTTCAGAACCATGGTATTTGTGATATAAATATGCACATACATAGTGTGACTCTTAACTTCTCTTCCTAGAATGTAAACTCCTGAGGGCAGGATATTTGTCTGCCCTTTTTCATTTCTGTATCCTCAACACCCAGACAGTTTCCTAGGAGGATTCTTCAGTTACTTGTATTTCAAACTGCTATCTTTAAAAACAGGAAAAAAAATTAAAACCATTAAAAAGTTTTTACAAGTCCTTTAAATGTTCCTCTTGTACATTAAAAAGCAACAGCATAATTCTCCTAAGGTAGCCTGGCGATCTGCTTCTGAAAAGTCACAACCTTGAAAACCCTATGGAACAGTTCTACTCAGCATACATAGGATCACCATGTCGGAATTGACTCAACAGCAACTAACAACAACAACATCTATTTGTTTCTTTGTTTGTTTAGCAAATACCTGACTTAATACCGACAACATAAGCTAAATTCAAACTCCAAATAGCACCCTTTCAAATCTTTAAAGATGTTCCGATCACCAAAACCCTCACTTAAAGATGTTATAATATTCTTTACAACTTTAGAAGCCAAGGGTCTATTTTTTGAGAAAGAGTTTTATGATGAATTTGCATCTGTTGGGTAATAAGCAAAAATTACTATTGAAAAATAATTTTGCAGTGGTTGTAAAGCATTTTAAAAATAGTGATAAATTAATACTAGGTACCTGAGCCAGGTGACTAAACTATTCCCTGAAGGAAAAAATGCTCCGTATGAGAGATACTTTCCTAAATTGGACCCTGGTAACAGGACTGGTCTTATCCACCAGTTTTTTAATTACTCAAGTCATTGATCAAGTACAAACAAGTCTATGAACTCCTTGTGCAGATGGGATATTTTTTACCTACCCAGGAAAACAACATCCCTATACCATAGTTCTTCTCAGATATATAAAATGTGCATGGCACTTGTTTGCATGTAAAATTGTAGAGCAAATCTCTAGAAATCTTAAAACAAAATTTCTTTATACTAACCACATAGATAATTAACAATCAGAGACCCTTAAAAGAGCCTAGAAAACTGTTTCTTATGTTTCTCTTAATTGAGGTACATCTGCATATCTTACATAGATAGACATGGTCATATAGATCCTCATAGATACACACAGACTTTTAGATTCTGTTCAACTATTTCCCAAAATAAATTAGGGATTTCTTCTGAACCCTAAAACCGTAGTTAGCTTATGATAATATGTTTGCTTTAATAGAGAATTTTATAACAAAGAGGTATTCCATGTGTTTAAGTCAGTACTTCCATTTCAGGAAAAAAGTGTGTGCACATATGCTATAAATAGATTTTTAAGCTATTATATATATTATATATTATGTGTGTGTGTGTGTGTATGTATACATATAATAATATAAGTGGATATATAAGATTAACTCTTTTTTCAGTAAATTATACATCTTTACATTTTATAGAAAAAGTGATTCATGCACTCTGCCTTTAAGTAAATTACTAATAGAATACATCTGAAACCAGTTGGAAAATCTGTTGGTTTGAGTGATTAGTGTGCTGACTTATACATATGGTTCTGCGTGAGTGATATAATCTTATAAATATAAAACTTTCCTGAGAAGTTTTGTTTTGTGCCTTTTTTGATTTTGCTGCTTCTGTTGTGACATCATCAATAAGTTGCAAAACAGGAAAATCTGCAAATTACTCTTAAAATATGGGGGTTAACGCACTTTGAAAAGTTGCATTTGAAGAAGTCATATAATTTTTACTTAACTGTTTTGCCAGTGTTTCTAAACCTACATTTCTCTTCAGCAGGTACCGTTTTTAAGATTAAAGAGAAGACAGAACTGGTGAGTGAAATAATACTAGTTAGGGACCAGAAAATCCAATTACTGACTAGAGAGCATGTGGCCAGTAAAACCCAAACTATTTCTTTGCCTATCATTTCATTCAGTGAGGTGGTTCAGGAATCGCTATTTAATGCCAATTCATGCTTAGGAGTTTCTTTACCCTGATGACTATGATAATGAAGTAAAAAAAAAAAAAAAAAAAAAAAAGGTTTCCCTTTATAACCATGTTGTTGTGTGCCGATTGTAACCATGGTCAAACTCAAATCCCATTGTTACCGAACCCAGAAAGGTGGGTCCTTGTCTGGTGCGCTCAGACTTGCCAATTATCTGGCCACCGGTCTTTGAGAAAGAGAAAGTAACTTTATTGCAATGCGCAGAGCAAGGAGCCCGGAGGAAGTTCCTCTCATCTGGCTACCCAAGCTACGGGGAAGCAGGGCTTATGTATGATTTGGGCAGCAAGATGGCAGCCACGCAGGTGTTCCGGGGAGGGAAAACTCTAGAAGGTGACCAGGAGACAGGAGGTGATGTGGTTCTTGTAGGACTTCTTGCTTTGAAATAGGGTCCGGATGATGATTTTCCTTCTGATTTGTTTCTCTTGTTGCTGCATCTGTTGAGGTCAAATAGCTGTCACAGCTAGCCCTTCTGCTCATGCAGGGTGGGCCAAATCTGATTAGGGCTAGTTTAAGGACTAATAGAAATTCACTGGCATTAGTAAGATCAGGATACACCATCTCCTCTGTGAGGTTTTCCCCAATTATCCTTCATCTCCCTATTCTCCCTGATTCTATCTTGATATGTATTATGCAATTTCACACTCTATCATGTTTCATTCTGTTCTCTGATTCATATGCATTAAAATATCTTCACCACTGCAAGTGCTTTGTGAGAAAGAACTGCTTTACACTTCCTTTGTGTCCTTCATTTAGGGCTTGGAACATAACAGGCAATGAAAGAAATACTTGCTTTTGACTTTTAGTTTGAAAGCACAACCAAAAAAGGAAAAGGTTCTTAGGATCTCATGATATCAATCATGATATTTATATTGCTGATATTTAACAAGGTATTTTTCTTCCCCCCAGTTCAAAGTATTTTCTCATTGGTCTCACCCTATGTATCCATCAGAGTGAATTTCTCACTGTAATTATTAATGGATCACTTGGGCCCACTGTCCTTTGAAAGTAATCTTTTCAAAAGGGTTGCAGGATGGCAGGCAAATGTATGAAAATATTCAAGAAATTTCACAGAGTAAGCATCTTGTTGAGTGGTTATAAACCATTGGGCCAAGAGCAAGGCGTGTAATATATGAAAAGAGAAGATCTCTGAGGTCTTTTCCATCTCTAAACATTCTGACAAGTTCTCTTATTGAACACAGGGATAAATCTTAGATCCTGCTGAAAAGTAGATTTAGATTAGATATATACATATTATACAGCTGTAGGTCTATAAAAGCCGTGCTCAACAGCAAGGTGGCATGTTAAACACCAACTTTCTTCAACCAGTCTATGATAGCACAGGCAAAGGAAGGGTCCAGTATGTCCTCATTTCTCACTGATGAAGAACTGTCTGGAAAATAATGTTTACAGAAACATTCCTTTGCTGATTGTCTGCATCCCATGCAGGGTTCAAGTGAGAGGCCTAAGAATTTGGGGAGGGCAAAGGCAGTGATGGGTGAATGAATCCTTTCTCACCATTCTAGAGATCATCCTCAATAAGGCCATTCTTACGGGGGAGGTAAAAAGGAACCTAATGGCGGCTGTTTGTTTTGGCAGCCTGTGCCCTGAAGATGCACACATCCAGAGAATGACAGAGGGCCATTTTTCCAGGCTAAGGCTAACTTCTGTTTCCATAACCCTGTGGGAAGTTGAAAATGCAAGCCACAGAGTCTTGTCCCTAACCTATGAATAAACAGCTGTCTGTTTCCAGTGATACCATCCCTAAATCACCTTTCATCCATTGAAGATTAACTTGAAAAATAAAGAAAAGAAAATGCTGAAGACATCTATTTTTGTCCCAATAATCAAAGTTATCAAAGAAATAAATATGTTCTTATTCATTATTATCATCAACATCCACAAGAGCAGAGGAAGCAAATGACAACCGAGTGTGCAGGAACTCAAGTCTCTTCATTAGATCACTGTCCTTGATTTCCATGAGCTTATTGTTCTGAGAGCCCAGAGTCAAGTGGCTCTCAAAATGATTTCTCTATCCAGCAAGGAGCATGATTATACTTTATTGATATAAATCCTACTGTCTAGAATTCTCACAAATCACCTGCTCAAATCCCCAGGTTCTTAAAATATAGGTATCAAAATAGTTTAAATCGAGAAAGTACACGAAGCAAAGACATTAAGGACCTCTGCACTAAAGTGTTTAAAGTGTGAAGGTGTCTTTTTAACGTCTTTTATACCTGATGACACAAAGGTTAGGAACTTGGCTTCTAAGTGAAAGGTCATCCGTTCAAATCCACCAGCCACTCCTTGGAAACCCTGTGGGGCAGTTTTACCCTGTCCTACCAGGTCGCTATAAGTCAGAATTGACTCAATGACAGCAGGTTTGTTTTGGTTTTGGGTTTATACAGAAAGTACAGCTGTCTACAAAAAATCATAAGCACCATAGCTCATGAAACAACTCCTCTAGAATAAGGCATTAACAACCCAATATTAATTGCTTCAACCTATTTACTTATTTCATTTTTCATAGGGTACTCTGATTTTTCTGTTATATTACTGTTGCTACTTGATTTTAGATGCACATTACATATGTAATGTTTTATTTAAACCATTGATGCAAATTTCTGACTCTTTATGAACAAAAAAAAAACTCTTTCAAACTTTGGAGTTCTATTAATTTCAAATTAGTGAATGGGCACATGTCTTTTAGCAGAGTTTTCTAGCCATTCATAGAGAACTATGCTTGCCACACACACACACACACACACACACACACACAGAGGTTTTTTTCTCAGTCAGGTATAGAAATAATTATACTACCTTTTTTGTTGCACTTGATACCATGCCAAACACTATATTGTTCTGTGTATATTAACTCATTTAAACTGCACAACAAACCTATGAAGTAGGCACTAGGGCTATCCTCACTTGAAATAAAATATAAAGAGTAAGTAACTTGCCCCTGTCACAAAGGGAATACAAATTGAAAATAAATAAATTTAGATGTAGGAATAGAGAAAGTAGTGAATTAGTTATACGTCTTTGTGATGTCACATTTAGTGATTTTTTTTTTTAATCCACAGACTATAACTATTAATTATGATGGACTACTTCCCTAACCAACTTCCCACTGAAAACAACTAAAATGATGGATAAAACCTATGCTTTGATAATCTGGCAATAAGGTCAAGGATAATTAGAGGACAAAAAGTCAATGAAATAGGAAGCAGAGAGGTAAGCAGAATTCTCCTTTCATCCTAAGGGTATTCATTAAAACCCGGCGGGCTTGAGCTTTATTTCCATAGCCTCATAGTGCACACAGGGTTGGAGATAAAACCTAGGGGATATTCTAATTGTGGTGTAGATCAGAATATACTCCTGTCCTGAGAAAATATAAAACCCCAAATGTTATGACTGCCATAGGAGACTGAACTAAAAATAAAGCTGCTTCAATTTTCCTCTGGGACTGCAAAGAAAAACACCTGTCCAGGCCTTGGTGCTAGGTAGAGAGGAGGACATTTTCCCAAGAATTTGTAATCACAAGCCACCCCTCACATGGTTTATTAGATCAATTTTACACTAAAGTAGGAATTGACTCAATGGGGATGGGTTTGGTTTAGGTAGTCTTGTAAATCTTCAAGCCACTACTTTAAAGCGGTAACAGGTTGATAATATCTCTAGGCACCTAGCAAACGGGAATCCAAATCTTCTCTGGAGAAGCCCTTGAAGTCCAGATCTCAATTAATTCCCTCTGATAAAACTACAAGAAATATGAGCCAAAAAATAGTAAAACACACCAGTACACAAAGCATAATGTGTGACAGCCAGCCACAACACTAGACTCAGCAGACTCAGACAAGTAAAAGTCACAGATATTGGAATTATCAAATTATAATATGAAATACCATGCATTATCAGTGCCAAATATTATTTAAAATAGTTTTTAAAATGATAAAAGATGAAATTCAAAATACAATTAAAGAAAGTGTAAAATAATTGCCAAGCAGAATTTCCAAAGGTAAAATTTTAACTTCTGGAAAAAAATGTCAAAAAATGACATAAAACACTTAAGGAACACTTTTAACTGCTGAAGGGATTAATTAGAAGATAGGTAGGAAGAAATTATGGGAACAAGGTATAGAAGCAAAGAAATAGAATATTTGAACAAAAGGTTTAGGGACGTGGAAGATAAAGTGATGTCTAACATACATCAAATGGGAGTGCCCGAATGGGAGGGGAAATATTTGAAGGGATAATGGCTGATAATTTTCCAAATGTGATGAAAAGCACAAACCCACAATTCAAGAATCCAATTAATCAAGTAAATTCCAAACAGGATAAATAAAAAGAAACCCGCATCTATATACTTCAGAGTAAAATTACAAAAACCCAAAGGCAATGAAAAGATTTTAAAATTGTTGTTAGGTGCCATCTAGTCACTTGTGACTCACAGCAACCCTATGTACAACAGAATGAAACACTGCCTGGTCCTGTACCATTCTCACATCATTGTTATGCTTGAGCCCATTGTTGCAGCCACTGTGTCAATCCATCTCGTCGAGGGTCTTCCTCATTTTTGCTGACCTTCTACTTTACCAAGCATGATGTCCTTCTCCAGGGACTGATCCCTCCTGATGATATATCCAAAGTATGTGAGATGTAGTCTAGCCATCTTTGCTTCTTAGGAGCATTCTGGTTGTACTTCTTCCAAGACAGATTTGTTCGTTCTTTTGGCAGTCTATGGTATGTTCAATATTCTTCACCAATACAATTCAAAGGCATCAGTTCTTTGGTTTTCCTAATTCATCGTCCAGTTTTTGCATGCATATGAGGCAATTGAAAACACCATGGCTTAGGTCAGGTGCACCTTAGTCTTCAAGGTGACATCTTTGCTATTTGACACTTTAAAGAGGTCTTTTGCATCAGATTTGCCCAATGCAATGTGGCTTTTGATTTCTTGACTGCTGCTTCCATGGATGTTGATTGTGGATCCAAGTAAAATGAAATCCTTGACAACTTCAATCTTTTCTCCATTTATCATGATGTTGCTTATTGTTCAGTTGTAAGAATTTTTGTTTCTTTATGTTGAAGTGTAATCCATACTGAAGGCTGTGATGTTTGATCTTCATCAGTAAGTGCTTCAAGCCCTCTTCACTATCAGCAAGCAAGATTGTGTTATCTGCATAATGCAGGTTTTTAATATGTCTTCTTCCTATCCTGATGCCCCATTCTTCTTCATATTGTCCAGCTTCTCAGATTATTTGCTCAGCATAGATTGAATAAATATGGTGAAAGGATACAACCCTCACACACCTTTCCTGACTTTAAACCACACAGTATCCCCCTGTTCTGTTTGAACGACTGCCTCTTGATCTATGTACAGGTTCCTTATGAGCACAATTAAGTGTTCCAGAATTCCCATTCTTCGCAATGTTATCCATAATTTGTTATGGTCCACACAGTTGAATGCCTTTGCATAGTCAATAAAACACAGTAAACATCTTTCTAGTATTTTCTGCTTTCAGCCAGGATCCATCTGACATCAGCAATGATATCCCTGGTTCCATGTCCTCATCCTAATCCAGCTTGAATTTCTGGCAGTTCCCTATCAATATACTGCTGCAGCCACTTTTGAATGATGTTCAGCACAATTTTACTTACGTGTGATATTAATGATATTGTTGGATAATTTCCACATTTGGTTGAATCATCTTTCTTGGGAATAGGCATAAATATAGACCTCTTCCAGTCAGTTGGCCAGGTAGCTGTCTTCCAAATTTCTTGGCATAGACGAATGAGTGCTTCCAGCACTGCATCCGTTTGTTGAAACATCTCAATTGGTATTCCATCAATTCCTGGAGCCTTGTTTTTTGCCAATGCCTTTAGTGCAGACTGGACTTCTTCTTTAAGTACCATCAGTTCCTAATATATGCTACCTCCTGAAATGGTTGAAAGTTGACCAATATTTTTTGGTATAGTGACTCTGTGTATTCCTTCCATCTTCTTTTGATGCGTCCTGTGTCATTTAGTATTTTCCCCATAGAATCCTTCTATATTACAACTTGAGGCTTGAATTTTTTCTTCAGTTCTTTCAGCTTGAGGAATGCCAAGCATGTTCTTCCCTTTTGGTTTTTTATCTCCAGGTTTTTGCACATGCACTGTAATATTTTAATTTGTCTTCTCGAGCCTCCCATTTGAAATCTTCTGTTCTGCTCTTTTACTTCATCATTCGTTCTGTTTGATTTAGCTACTCTATATTCAAGTGCAAGTGTCAGAGTCTCTTCTGACATCTATTTTGGTCTTTTCTTTCTTTTCTGTCTTTTTAAAGACGTCTTGCTTTCTTCATATATGATGTCCTTGATGTCCTTGCACAATTCATCTTGTATTAGGTCATTAGTGTTCAATGAATCAAATGTATTCTTGAGATGGTCTCTAAATTCAGATAGGATATACTCAAGGTCACACTTTGGCTCTCATGGACTTGTTCTAATTTTCTTCAGAATCAGCTTGAACTTGCATATGAGCAATTGATGGTCTGTTCTGCAGTGGGCTCCTGGCCTTGTTCTGACTGATGATATTGAGCTTTTCCATCATCTCTTTCCACAGATGTAGTAGATTTGAATCCTGTGTTTTCCATCTGGAGAGGTCCACATGTATAGTGGCCATTTATGTTGTTGAAAAAAGGTATTTGCAATGAAGAAGTCATTGATCTTGCAAAATTCTTTCATGTGATCTCTGGCATTGTTTCTATCATCAAGGCTATATTTTCCAACTACCAATCTTCCTTTTTTGTTTCCAACTTTCACATTCCAATCACCAGTAATTATCCTTGGATCCTGATGGCATGTTCGATCAGTGTCAGACTGCAGAAGTTGGTAAAAATCTTCAATTTCTTCATCTTTGGCCTTAGTGGTTGGTGAATAAATTTGAATAAGAGTCATATCAACTGGCCTCCTTTTAAGGTATCATCCTATCACTGACAGCGTTGTGCTTCAGGATTGATCATGAAATGTTCTTTTTGATGATGAATGCAATGCCATTCCTTTTCAAGTTACCATTTCCAGCATAGTAGACCATATGATTGTCCAATTCAAAATGGCCAATACCAGTCTATTTCAGCTCACTAATGCCTAGGATATTGACGTTTATGCATTCCATCTCATTTTTAATGATTTCCAATTTTCGTAGATTCATACTTTGTACACTTTGTTCTGATTATTAATGGATGTTTGCAGCTGTTTCTTCTCATTTTGAGTCATGCCACAAGAGCAAATGAAGTTCCCGAAAGCTTGACTCCATGCATGTCATTAAGGTCAACTCTACTTTGAGGCAGCAGCTCTTCCCCAGTCATATTTTGAGTTCCTTCCAACCTGAGGGGCTTATCTTCCAGCACTATGTCAGACAATGTTCCACTGCTATTCATAAGGTTTTCACTGGCTAATTCTTTTCAAAAGTAGACCGCCAGGTCCTTCTTCCTAGTTTGTCTTAGTCTGGAAGCTCAGCTGAAACCTGTCCACTATGGGTGACACTGTTGGTATTTGAATACTCGTGGCATAGCTTCCAGCATCACAGCAACATGCAAGCTTCCACGGTACAATAAATTGACAGATGTGTGGGGGATTTTAAAATTAGCTAAGAGTTAATTGTGTGTTTAAAATTGGTGAATTTTAATGTATGTAAATTATACCTCAGTTAAGCTTGTTGAAAAATCTAGCCAGAGATAAAAGACATTATTTATAAATGAATGCCAGTTAGACTGTAGCTTCCTTAATAAATAGCAACAATAGAAGCTTGAGGATAGTGGAAGAAAATCATCAGTGTGCTGAGAAAATATAACTATCAACCTAAAATTGCACAAACTTCAGAAATAATTCTCAAGAGTATGGATGAAAGAAACACAGTTCAGACTAAGAAAATTTGAAGAATTTAACACTAACAGAATCTTTCCTTCTCCCTGAAAAATCCTAAAATGCAATTTATACACAAAATTATCACAGATGCAAATATGTGTATGTAAATCTAAACAAATGATTTACCATATAAAACAGTAATAATAAATCCTTTTGGGGTTTAAAAAACACAAGGTAAGAGAAAACAAAATGTGGTACATTCAGGACAAACAGAAAATACAAAATAAGAAAGTAAAAATAAATCCAAATATATAAGTAATATTAAAAATTACAAGTTGAATAAGTGTTTCAGCATAAATTTTTTTTTTGTTGTTGTTGTTGAACTAAAAACTAAAGCCACCTATGTACAATAAATGGATCTGTAGTTGATGGACACAAAAAGATTGAAATTTACAAAGATGAAAAATGTATACTAGAAAAATGCTAATCAAAATAAAGCTGGCTTGATCTACATCAATATCAGATAATCTGGACCTAAGTCAATTTGCTAGATAAGGATAAAAGAATCAATTAATAAGAAGAGATATTAATTCTAAACTTGTATACATCTAATACCATGCTCCATATATGCAGATCATAAAATGACAGAACTACAAGGAGGAATGGACAAATTTTTCAGAATATTGGGAAGTTTTAATACACCCCTCTTAGTATGATAGATCAAGTAAGAAAGAAATCAGAAAGGATATAGTTGAACAACACTATTAACATAGATGATCTGATGAAAGCATAAAAAATACTGCATCTATCAAGTGTAGAGTACTTGCACTTTTTAAGCAGAATTTATAAAAACTGACCACAAACTGGACATTAAATATTTTATGAATATCCAATGATTGATCTCATATTTACAGTCTATCTCTATACCCTACAGAACTCTTGCACTTCTGTACAAAGGAACATATACAATGTTCACAGTGACTCCATTTTTAATACCAAAGACAATGAAAAAGAAAACAAATTTCCATCATCTTTAGAATAAATCAATAATTTTTTTGTCAAATAAGACTATTATTCAGTTGGGAAAAGGAATTAATTCAAATATACACAAGTGTATATGTCTCAGGAACATAATTGTAGATGAAAAAAGGGATTTCAGATGAGTATATCAAGTATGCCATTCACATAAATTTCAAAAGCATGCAAAACTATTCAATAAATTGCAAAGGGAGAAAAATATGTGGTAGAATGATGTATTAGTGATCTATTGCTGCATGACAATAACCTCCGAATATATAACTTAAAACAACAATGACCGCTTATTATTTCTCACAGTTTCTATGGGTCACAAATTTGACAGGGGCAGTAGGGACAGCTTCTCTCTGTTCCACAATGTCTGGGGCCTTGGCTGGAAGACTGTGAACTGGAATCAATTGAAGCCTCATTCACTCACATGTGTGGTGCTTGATGCTGGTGTTGGCTGGTAGCTCATCTGAAGCGGTCAGCCAGAGAACATCTACATATGGCCTGCCATGTGGCCTGGCTCTTCACAAATGGAGGCTGAGTTCCAAAGGTAAGCACCCTGAGAGAAAGTGCCAGACAGAAGCTGTATCTTTTGTTGTCGTCATTGCTGAGAATATACACAGCAAAACATACACCAATTTAACAGTTTCTACATGTACAATTCAGTGACACTGATTAAATTTTCAAGTTGTGCAACCGTTCTCACCCTCCTGTTCTGAGTTGTTCCTCCGCATTAACATAAACTCACTGCCCCCTAAGGTTCCTATCTTATCTTTCAAGTTGCTGTTGTCAATTTGGCCCTATATAGATAGTTCTTAAAAGAGCATAATGCCTGAGGCAGACATTTTTTACTAGTTCAGCTATACTATTGTTAGGTTTTAAGAAGACTTCAGGGGATGTTTTTGGTTTAAGGTTTAAAGATTATTTCAGGGCAATAGTTTCAAGGGTTCATGCAGCCTCCATGGCTCCTGAAAGTCTGGAGTCCATGAGAATTTGAAATTCTGTTCTGCACATTCCTCCTTTTTAATGAGCTAACCTCAGAAGTCACATAGCATCATTCCCACATATTACATTGATTGGGGCTGTCACAAGCCACTACCCATATTCAAGTAACAATCAAACAAATATAAGTCAGTGGTTACTTCTGGTTGGAGAGGAAAGGAGACAGTCTTCTGGAAGGGCTCTCAGAGGTCTTTTTAGGTAATGGGTAATGTGCCATTTTTAAAATGAGGGAGAGGGATAGTGTGAGCATTCTCCCTGCAATTCTTCTGAAACCTTTCAAAATGCATCTTTGTCATGTTCATCCCATTAAACTCTTCAAGAAACCCTTATTTTCCCTAAAATAAAGTTTGATCTTCCAAGTGTGTTATAAAAGACTATTGGTGCTCTAGTCCATGCCTACCTCATCAATCTTATCTTTTACTGTCTGTACTACACCTGATTTTTGTTTTATGGTCATTTTTTATTATAAAAAAAGTAAGCCCATACCAAATTATAATTAGAGATTGATGGTTTACATCAATCCTTGGCCTTCGGTGCCTGAATCTTGTGTTTGTGTGTTTTGTACTTTTTTCTTGTTGTTATGCTGCCCTTTGTCTATTCCTTCAGAGGGATGCCATGAAAACAATCTCTCCACTGATGCTAATTCTTTGGCTCTCTCCTGTGGGCTACAGAGGAAAAATGTATTTCACACATTTGAAAACCTAGAAATAGCTATTCATGCTCTGGGTTTATTCAGACTACTGATTTCTAATTTGTAAAATTCTTTACATGGTGTTGGACATAGAAGCTTCACTGTCATTTTAGAAGGCATTTATTCTCTGAATTATGCATGTGTTTTTTCTCATTTCCTTGAAGAGCAATTCTTCTAGTTAGCACTGCTTATGCTTAAACAGTCCTTTTGACTAAGAATTTATGTCTGAACTGACTTTTCTGTTAAAACATAATCATTATATTCCAGTCTGTCAACGAGTACGTGCTGTACAGCTCCCATGTGCCAGACACTGTTGTAGGCCCTTGGTATTATGTGGTAAACAAAAAGACTTCCACTGCCCACGCCACTATGAAGCTTAGAGTCTAGTGATAACACAAGAACCCTTGGTTTTGTTGTATTTAAAACAAACAAACAGAAAAAGCTTATTATCATCTTGAAATTTTATAGAAGTATAAATTCCCTTTACAACTTCTGACTTACACTTTTTTAATGATGGTTTAATCGTGTGATTCATTTACAAATATAGGGAAGAACTTAACTGAAAAGAAAACACAGAGAATAAAATAAAAATAATACGTAAAATAATACTATGAACTTATTAATAGGTACGTCTAGGTGGCTGTGGGAGAGGCAGCCAACTCTTCCCTAGGCTAAAATTTGCAGAACATGAAATGACTGAGGTCAAATGTCAGAGTCATGTATCAGTGGTTTCTTTATGATGCACATTTCAAACTGGATGCTTTGGCTTCCTTTATTTTTGAGAAAATCTTACTTCCTACCAACATAGGAATAAATCCAACATTTATTAAGGATTTGTCACAGTTGATAAAGTCACAATGTCTTTCTGTGCTAAAGGCACTGGAGAGCTGGTCACAGATGACCTGAGATATTCACAGCCACAAAAATGATACAATGCATGCTGCAAATATTTGCAGAAGGCACATAGAGTCTGTGCGTCAGTTGTACAAACAAATGAAATAGTTTAAATCGTTCTCACTTGCTTATGAATCTTCTTTTCCCAGCCTCAAATAATGCTGCTTCTCTCATTTCTAGATGCTTTTCCAAACAATAGAGGAAAACAATGATATTCAATAAGACTGGTCTGATGTGGCAAGGCTAAATGTATCAAATCTATTTCTTCCCTGGGATTGCTGCAAAACAAGTGAAGTCTACTAAATGTTGGAAATTTGAGTGGCTTTCAAGTAATGTTCCCTCATGTAAAAACAGCAGTAAAATGGAGAATGAAACTCTTCTTACTTGGCTGATTTTTCTCTCCTGTAAAAACAGAACCCATAGAAAATTGACCTAAAATCACCATTTAAGCCATTTTTCATATGCAGATAATTTTCCAAGCAGCCTTGAACCAATTTGAATAATATTGCCTTAATTAATTTTCCTAAGAATTTTGTGGAAATGTTAACTTTCTTAAACTGAGGTACATGGCCACATGTTTCCCACTTTATCTACCTACCTACCTACCTACCTGTCTATCTGTCTGTCTGTCTATCTGTCTATCTATCTATGCTATATGTGTGTGTATATATAAGTATAACATTTATTTATAAAAGAACAAGGCCAATCTGAGAGAGGAAAATGGACAGTTTATTTTGCAGTCTCTACTTCTAAATACTATCAAAACATCCTCCTTTGCTGCCTATTCAAATATTAGCAAATTACTTAGCAACAAGAGCATATATTTGGGGTGTATTTTTCTGGTTACCACATCAGTGTCAGGGATAAGAAATATTATCAGGTAGGTACCTTCCAAAAATACCACATTATCAAAAAAATAATATTGCACCAAGTAGTTCAACCCTTCATTAAAGTCTGGGGTAACAGTAGTCACAAACTGATGTCAAGAAAAAGTAGGTCTGGCACAGAATAGAAAAAAGCATTTTGTCTACAGTAGACCAAACACTAAAGTTTGGATATGAAAGGCGAAATTGCTTCCTCTTCAAGATATTTTTTAATTTCCTAGCTTTCATTCACTCAACAAATATTTATTAAGTGTCTACTACATTAAAGACACTGATCTGGACGCTTGGGACATAGCAGTAACAAATAAATATTTGCTCCTGTGGATCTTTCTGTCTAGTTGGGGAAACAGAAAATAAACAGTTAACATCAGTTAGTGATAATGCTACAATTACAGATGACATATCTTGAGTTTAAAGTTTATTAATATCATCATCACATGCATCAACACTGCATCGGTATCACCACCTTCAAATGATTTTTATTCCACACTCATAGGAACAACCACTAGGCCAGATACTTCATAAAACAAGTGAAAGGATACTGTCTCTACACTCCAGAGACTATCTACTACAGATGAAATTGGTGCAAATCAACAAAAGAATATCTACTATTTATGCAAAGTAAATTTATGGTCAGCAATCAGTACTATAGAATGTGGGGCTATAATTATAGAAGGCATAGGAAGTAATGTGTGGATTGTCTATCTCGACAGATAAGTTATAAGCTGACTTCTTCAAGTTGTCATCAAGAGAGGAACAGATTTTCATTCAACTCAGGGAGAAGACATATATGTTTTTCCTGTACTCAGTTTTCTGAGAACACTTAGGTAATTCTTTGACCCTTTCTGACACAGCAGAGCCAGGGTTGACATGAACAAGGCAGGCTCCTTCCTAGGATTGTGGCACCATCCCCAGGAAATCCTCATTGTTCTAGTCACTATTGTCCTGCTTGCAAAGAATTAGTTCTAGTACACTAGTAGGGTATCGTGATAATCAAAAGCAGAAAACAAAGTATAGCTGGTTCTCATATAAACTGAACCTGAGAATTGGAAACCCTAAACCATCCTACATACAATCATCAATCCATGTCCCACATTAAAAAAAAAAAAAAATCTGTTGCCTTACCGTCGATTCAAACTCATAATGATCCTATGGAACAAAGTAGGACTGCCCCATAGGGTTTCCAAGGACTGGCTGGTGAATCTGAACTGCTGACCTGTTAGTCAGCAGCCAAACGATTAACCACGGTGCCACCAGGGCTCCATGTCCCACGTTAAGAACTCTCAAATTCAGACTATAACAATTGGTGGATTTCTTATTTAAAATCCCTGAGAAATAATAAAATTGACATACTACATCTCTATCTTTTGTATCAGATGATGTCATAGGCGGCTGGTCAGACTATGGATCACTGTTTCTTAGGTCACGTGTTAATGCCTGATCCAATCAGCAATAGCAGAAGGTCCTATGATTGATGTTACTTCAGCTAAATGCTCTGAATGGAGGAGTTTCTCAAGGTAAGATGGTCAATAGGACAGGTAATCAAAATGTGAGCGTGCATATTCAATGGAAATATGTCATCTGGAATCCATCACAGAATAACCCACATCAGACTAATCAGATTTCCCATGATAGATCTCAGGATCCAAAGGCAATAGGAAAGAGAGCAGGTAAAGTTTAGATAGAGGGAAGAAGATAAAAGAAAGGGGAGAAATTGAGTAGCTATCCAGTTCCCATCCAGAGAGGGCGTGTTTAGCTTTTACGTCAATGAGTGATTTCTTGGGCATATGAGTATAACACGAGGAGACAGGGTCCTCTGTAGGAGGAAGGAGAGGTTTATTAAAACGGAGTGGAATTGTCAAAATGAGTTGGTTACAAAAACCATATTTTCTTTTTTTCTTGTGTTGCTAGAGTTGACCCTCTCCATGTGACACCAAATGGCAAATTTTCAGTTTTATCTGGATGCTTCACAACATAAATACCATCTTGATGTTCATGAATAATCTAGCAAGGAATCAGATGAATGCATAAAATACAGAAGCCAGTAGAATCCTTCCGAGGCTGAAGGAGGAGTAAACAAATACTAATAGGAGTAAATTGAACACATCTCTCCAAGCCACACAGTCCTTTTTGCACATACGCAAAGACTCAGCTCCTTGTCTTCTGCAGGAAGGAGATATAATCATGCCAGTAAAACTACGTACCATGCACTCTACAAGACCCCTATTCCTCCCAGAGGGTCCAGCTCCATGCTAAAAAGCACAAAGAAAAGCCAATGGCTTGGAAAGAAAAGTTGTTGATGTCTCTTTTCCCCAAAGGTACTTCAAATAGTAAATGAACACACACAATCTGTGTTTATTTTCTTTTAAATATATTTTTGAAAATATTATGTGATCCAAAATATGTGTTTTTACGTTTACTCGCCATTCCCTGGCCATGAGTGATGTATTTTATCCATATTCATAACCATGCACAAACTTTCTATTCATAGCTCACTCTACAGTATAAATCCTGGAGGCAAGGAGGAATTTCCTTGTGTGGCCCGCATATGGTAATCCTTTACCAGAGGCCTGGCTCCAAGTTAATGTTTGCATTCCTCCAACAGTGCAGGCTAAATGTAAAGGAATGAGATATTTGGGTCTTCCTTCAAAAAATTAACTGAATTTACATGTCCTGAGGAGGATAGGACAGTGTGTTCATAAGCTCTGCTAGCTTCAGGAATGTCTAACCTGAATTCCTGTCATAAATATTTCATTTAAAAAAAAAAAACTTAGGAAATATGCCAGTTCAAACTAGGTGTAGACCCTTCCAACAGCAGCTTTCTAGGGCATTGGGAAACCACCACCAGAGTCCCCAGTGCCCGACACCAGAGAGTCACGGGCATCCCCAGTGTACCCCTCTTTAATCTCAACGTGAGGGAAAATCATTCCACCTGGGGGTTTCTCTTGGGTGGTAGAGGTAGAATTGTGGGTGGCAGCCCAGTGTGTGTGTGCAGTTTGGAAAGGAGGCATGTTTACTAAGGGAAGACTTCAAAGCTGTCTCATAGAGGAAGTATCTGTCCCCATGTCTACCCCCTGCCCCAGAGAATATGAGATTAGTTTAAAGTAGGAATCTTGGTTGGATTTCCCTCCTATAAGTGACTACTGCCATCCCCTTTTCTTTCCACTTTGATGAGGTGACACTGGCTGAACACAGGTTCTTCGTGGTGCCCAACCATGGAGGGCGCCATGCAATGAGTGCTGGTGCGCTGATATCTGAGATGATCCAACTTTTGGAATGGAGTTGTCTCCTAGGCTTAAACACTGAGCCCAGGGCATTTAACTTTTCAAAATTCTTCACCCAGTCACATCTCACTTGGCGTTCTTTCCTAGGGCTGCCAGTGAGCCGTAACCAAGAGGCTATGAAAATATACACAGGGGAGAGAGGTGAAGGAAAGGCATGTGTTGTTCCACTGGGATTCAAGGTCATAACTTTCTCTGGTTTCTCATTCCTGTGTTTCCTTACTTGGCAATTCCTCCCAAGTAAGATATCCTCTTGCTCCTTTGATTTGCCTTTAGTAGGAATGGAGGGTCAACTTTGGGGAGGAAGCAAACGGGTGTGTTTAAATCCTCTAGGAAGTAGCCATAGAGTGCGCCTTCTTTACAACTGGTGACATTTCTCTGAGGTGAAACAGGAGCAGAACTGGGGTGTTTTTATCGTACATTTCCCAGATGCAGGTCTCAGGTTTCCCACAAATGCAACTCAGGAAGGTCCTGTTTTCACTATTAAACTTGGATTCATTCATGTAGGGTTGTTGCAATTGCTGTGTTCAGTGTTTTCAAACTGACTGGCATGAAGTTAATAACATAGACCAAGACCAGCTGTGTCAATAGAGGCCAAGATGTTATTGAATGGCTAATTCATTGATGATATTTTGTGACCGTTGTGTCAATGATGTGTCAGCAATTATCATAAACAACAGGTAGTGAAAGATTGATCTATATTCTGTATATACTGAAAGACAAATTCACCAAGAACACTCATATTCTTGACTTGAGTATGTGTCTTTTCTCAGATCAAGTTTATATTCTGCTTCACTTAACAATTGCTCACTCAATCATACATCTAAGAAAGGATTAATAAGCACCTACGTCATGCTGGGAACTATTTGAGACACAGAGAATACAAGGTGGAAAGATCATGGCTTTCTTCTTTGGCATGGAATACAAATGAGTAAACTAATAATTATAATACACTGTAATAAATGTAATTTTGGAGGTGTGTTCAATGTACTATAGGAGCATGAGGGATACATTTAAGTCAGACTGAGACATGAGGCATTAGGAAAAATTTCTTTTTACAAGAAACTTGATTGAATCTTGATTGAGGGCTAAGAATTACCAGGCCTGGATGGGATGGGAGAAGGGGTTTGGTGGGTTATTGCAGCATGTGCAAAGGCATGAATATGGAAAAGATTGTTGAAAATTTGAACAATCCATAGTTTGCTAAGGCTAGAGCATAGTGAGTTGGGGAAACCAGGAGTTGAGGTGGAAGAAGTATGTACAGGAGTGGTTCATGAAAACTTTGATACCAGTCTATAAAATGTGCAAGTTATTTTGGAAGTATACCCTTCCTTGGGAAGCCAATAAAAGATTTTATCAAGAGAACGGTCTTCAGTTTTCTGTTTTAAAAATATCATTCTGGAGTTCCAGCAAAATGGCACTCTAGGCAGAAGCACCACGCCATCCCTCCACAGCAAAGATCTGAAAAACTAAGCTGAACAGAGAAAACAACAATCCTGAAACCCTAAAACATCAAATGAAGAGATAAATAACTCAACCAAGCACCAAATGGAGGGAGAAAACTGACAGAGAACAGAGAGTGAGGAGAGACTCATGCAGAGGTCCCCTACAAGCTAACGCAGTGCGGATCCGCCATCTTGGACTCCTATTGGAGACCAGCAAACAGGGGGTATGAGAAAGCAGCTTCACGGAGCTTCCAGGGGGGGACAAAACAACCAGTAATTTGTGATATATGCTTTCCCACCCCCCACACTTCTTCACCCCCACTCGGCCTCCTCTGCTTCCTGCGGCCACAATCTCTTGTCCAGGAAACACCAGCTGCTTGGATTCCACACACCTGAATGGGCCGGCTCTCTGAGTGCCATTTGTTGGCTGCTGGTGTTGCTTATTTTTCCACTTCTTTTGATTTCTTCCTTACCTCTCACCACCTCCCCCTCCTTTTGCTCAAATAACTGGCTCTGTGTGCCATCTTTGCTTCTTCCTGAGGGGCTACAGAGCTCTGGTAATTTGTGATGTATGCTTTCCCACTCCCTACCCTTCTTCACCCACATTCGGCCCCCTCTGCTTCCCACGGACACAGTCTCTTATCTGAGAAACACCAGCTGCTTGGATTCCACCAGCCCATACAAGCTGGCTCTCTGAGTGCTATTTGTTGGCTGCTGGTGTTCCTTTTTTTCTGCTTCTTTGAGTTCTTCCTTACCTCTCACCACCTCCCCCTGCTTTTGCTCAAATACCTGGCTCCTTGTGCCATGTTTCCTTCTTCCTGAGGGGCTGTGGAGCTCCGTTCGAGTGTGGAGCTGCTTCCTGGTCTGGGCTGCCATGCTGGTGGGATCCCAGGGCTTTTCTTCGTTTGATTGATTTGAATTGATTGTTTGTTTTCTTTTCCTTTTCTTGAGTTGGGAGCCCTTTCTGGCCAGGCGGTGCTGTGTGGCAAGGAGACTACCCCCTTGGCTTGCACAGACCTGCAGAGGGATCCCTGAGGGCATTTCTTTTTTGGTGGGTTTTTTTTTTTTTTTCTGTTTTTTTGGGGGCTTTCCTTGTTCTTTTTTTTTTAATTTGTTTTGTTTTCTTTTCCCTCTTTTTCCCTTTTTGTCCTTCTTCATTACTTAGTTTCTTATCTCTCTATATCTTCCTTCTCTTTCTGTTCCCTGAATACCTGGCATTGTATACCTCTCTGCCTTCTAGCCAGGCTATACTGCAACACCCGAGAGTGACTTTCCCAGACCTCATAGCTGCACTGGTGGGATCCCTGGGAACTTTGCAGTTCTTTAAACTTTCCGATTTTTATTTATTCATTCTTTTCTTTTCTTCCTCTTCCCCTTTCTGTTTTTCTCTGTTTCATAGTCTCTCATCTCTCCACTCCAAAGGCAAGCTCCCCCAGCATTCTTTTTTGTTTGTTTGTATGATTTTGGCTCCTGTTCCTCTCTCCTCTCTCCCATATCCATCTTAGCTCCACACATAACAATCTCCCCACTACATCCTGCCTACCTGCACCATGTGCTTAACATCACACCACCAAGCAGCACAGGCACGGCCTACTGGAACCTGCCCTGCACTGATTACCGGCCCGCCCTGGTGGCTGTAGTAAGTGCCACAAACAACCCGTCCCAGTAACTCCTCTTCAGCTAGACCTACCATGCAGTAACACATCTGAGTGACTGACCCAGCCAATTGGAGAAGGAGGCGAAAAGTATTGTGCCCACAGATGAGCAAACAACAAAGACCACACAGTTTGCCTGCTCAGACAGAGTCAATTTTTTTTTTTTAAAAAGGGATGAAACAACCAAATCTACAATCAATAAACGAGAAAAATAACTACTGAATGCCCCTAAGACAGCAGAAAATATCAAAACATTTCAAAAACAGGACAGGATGGTTCCAGTAGGCATCCAAAATAAAACACCAGATGACTTTCCAGTGGAAGAAAATGCACTAGAACTACCTGATAGGGAATTCAAAACTCTAATACTCAGAATTCTCCAACAGCTGAGGAAAAATCTGACAAACATGAGGAAAAAATAGACAAAATCATAGAAAAAACAGACAAAAATTGGAAGAATTCAGGGAAATGATGCAGGAACAAAATGCCAAAATAAATTCACAACTAGAAATTATACAAAGACAACAATTAGAAATCCAAAAGATAAAAAACAAGATTTCAGAAATGGACGGTATCATAGAAGGGCTGAGAAGCAGATTTGAAACGGTGGAAGACAGGATCACTGGAATTGAAGACAAACATTTGGATACAACTCTGTTTCAGGAAAACTCAGAAAAAAGAACAAATAAAAATGAAAAGACCCTGAGAGTTATGTGGGATACAATCAAAAGGAAAAATTTTCGAATGATTGGAATTCCATAACGGGGGAGAAAACAGAAAACACAGACAGGATCATTGAAGAACTGTTGACAGAAAACTTCCCCAATATCATTAAAGATGAAAAGCTGGCCATCGAAGAAACTCAACGAACACCTTATAGGAGAGACCCCAAAAGAAAATCACCAAGGAATATCATAATCACACTCGCTAAAATCAAGGACAAACAAAGAATCCTGAGAGCAGCTCGTAAAAAACAAGAAGTCACATACAGATAAGAAACAATAAGACTAAGCCTAGATTATTCGGCAGAAACCATGCAGGCAAGAAGGCAATGGGATGACATATATAAAATATTGAAAGAAAGAACTTCCAGCCAAGAAAAATATATCCAGCAAAACTCGTTCAAATTTGATGGTGCAATTAGGTCATTTCCATATAAACAGAAATTAAGGGAATATGCAAAAGCCAAACCAAACTTACAAGAATTATTAAAGGGAGTTCTTCAATCTGAGGACAAACAACTTCAGCTCACAGGCAGAATCTAGGACACAGGATGGTACAAGCCAGATACCAATCTAGGAAATGACCTCTCAAGGACTATCCAACACCAAAAGAAATAGAACAGGGAATCAGAGTACTTAATCAGTAAATGACAACGACTTCAAAACAATAAAAGAGGGAATAAATGGCATACGTCTTGAACCTTCTAATGGAGAGGAAGGCAAGGTGAAACCAAGTAATTGTAGACTGCTTCAAACTTAGAAAGATAAGATTCCTGGTAACCACAAAGAAAGTTAACAAACATACTCATAAAAAAAAAGGGAAGGAAAACATGAAGTCTCAGCAAAAACAAAACCCACAAAAACAAAAGAAATGAAAAAAAAATCCACAAACAAAAGTAACTCAGCACAAGGCAGTAAGAAGAACAAAGAAAACTTCAGTACAACAAAAAAAAGCACTACAAAATGATAGCAACAAACTCACATCTATCAATAATTACACTGAATGTAAAAGGACTCAATGCACCCATAAAGAGACGCAGAGTGACAGAATGGATAAGAAAACAGGATCCATCAATGCGCTGTCTACAAGAGACACAAATTAGAAACAAAGATGTGAATTTATTAAAAGTCAAAGGTTGGGAAAAAATAATATCAAGCTAACAACTACCAAAAAAGAGCAGGAGTGGCAATTCTAATCTCAGATAAAATAGACTTTAAAACAAAATCTACCATAAAAGACAAAGAAGGCCACCATATAATGATTAAGGGAACGATCCATCATGAAGACATAACCATAATAAACATCTACGCACCCAATGACAGGGATCTAAAATACATAAAACAAACTAACAACACTGAAAAGAGAAATTGACAGTTCCACAATAATAGTAGAAGACTTCAACACACCACTCTCAGTAAAAGACAGAACAACTAAGAAGAAACTCAGCAAAGATACAGAAGACCTAAAGGGCACAATCAGCCAACTTGACCTCATAGACATATACAGAACACTCCATCTAACTGCTGCAAAGTACACATTCTTTTCCAATGCACATGGAACGTTCTCCAGAATAGACCACATCTTAGGCCACAGAGAAATCCTCAACAAGATCCAAAAGGTTGAGATAATTCAAAGTATGTTCTCTGACCACAATGCCATCAAGGTAGAAATGAACAATAGAAAGAGCAAGGAGAAAAAAATCAATTACATGGAAACTGAATAATACCCTGCTTACACATTAGTGGGTAATAGAAGAAATCAGAGATGGAATCAAAAAATTCCTAGAATCAAATGAAAATGAAAACACATCATACCAAAACATTTGGGACACAGCAAAGGCAGTCCTCAGAGGACAATTTATAGCAGTAGATGCACATATCAAAAAAGAAGAAAGGGACAAAATCAAAACATTAACTACAGAACTCAAACAAATAGAAAGAAAACAGCAGAAAAAGCCCACAACCACTGGAAGAAAGTAAATAGTAAAGGTCAGAGCAGAAATAAATGAAATAGAGAAAAGACAACCAGAAGAAAGAATCAACAAAACCAAAAGTTTGTTCTTGGAAAGAATCAACAAAATCGACAAACCACTGGCCAGACTGGCAAAAGAAAAACAGCAGAGGGCACAAATAACCCAAATAAGAAATGAAATGGAGGACATTACAACAGAGCCAACTGAAATAAAAAGGATTATAACAGAATGTTACAAAAAACTAGACTCCAACAAATTTGAAAACCTAGAAGAAATGGATAAATTTCTAGAAACACACGGCCTACCCAAACTACAACAAAGTGATGTTGAAAATATGAACAGACCCATAACAAGAGAAGAGATTGAAAAGGTAATAAAAAAAACTCCCCACCAAAAAAAGCCTTGGCCCAGATGGCTTCACTGGAGAATTCTACAAAACATTTACAGAAGAGCTTGTACCAGTACTGCTAAAGCTATTTCAGAGCATAGAAGAGGAAGCAACACTTCCAAATTCATTCTATGAAGCCAGCATAACGCTGATACGAAAACCAGGCAAAGACATCACAAAACAAGAAAATTACAGACCAATATCTCTCATGAATATAGATGCAAAAATTCTGAACAAAATTCTAGCCAATAGAATTCAGCATCATATCAAAAAAATAATACACCACGATCAAGTAGGATTCATACCAGGTACGCAAGGATGGTTCAACATTAGAAGATCAACCAACATAATCCACCACATAAATAAAAAGAAAGAAAAGAATCACATGATCATCTCAATTGATGCAGAAAAGGCATGTGACAAAGTCCAACACCCATTCCTGATAAAAACTCTCCATAAAATAGGTATAGAAGGGAAATTTCTCAACATAATAAAGGGCATCTATGCAAAACCAATGGCCAACATCATTCTTAATGGAGAGAGGCTGGAAACATTCCCCTTGAAAACAGGAACAAGACAAGAATGCCCTTTATCACCACTCCTATTTAATGTTGTGCTGGAAGTTCCAGCTAGAGCAATAAGGCCAGAAAAAGAAATAAAGGGCATCCAAATTGGTAATGGAGAAGTTAAACTGTCCCTGTTTGCAGATGATATGATACTATACATAGAAAACCCTAAAAACTCCACGAGAAATCTACTGGAACAAATAGAAAGATTCAGCAGAGTAGCAGGATACAAGATAAACATACAAAAATCAGTTCGATTCCTATACACCAATAAGGAGAACAATGTAAAGGAAATCAGGAAAACAATACCATTTATAATAGCCCCTAAGAAGATAAAACACTCAGGAATAAATCTGACCGGGGATGTAAAAGACCTACACAAAGAAAACTACAAAACACTATTGCATGAAACCCGTAGGGATCTACATAAATGGAAAAACATACCATGCTCATGGATAGGCAGACTCAACATTGTGAAAATGACAATTCTACCCAAAGCAATTTACAAATACTACACAATCCCTATCCACATGCCAACAACATTCTTCAAAGAGGTGGAAAAACTAATCATTAACTTTATATGGAAAGGGAAGAAGCCTCGAATAAGTAAACCACTACTGAAGAAGAAGAATAGAGTTGTAGGACTCACACTACCTGACCTCAGAACCTACTATACAGCTACAGTAGTCAAAACAGCCTGGTACTGGTACAATGACAGATACATTGACCAATGGAACATAAATGAGAACCCAGATGGAAATCCATCCACCTACGGTCACCTGATGTTCGACAAGGGCCCAAAGTACATCAAATGGGGAAAAGACAGTCTTTTTAACAAATGGTGCTGGCAAAACTGGATATCCATGTGCAAAAGAATGAAACAGGACCCATACATCATGCTGTATACAAAAACTACTTCAAAATGGATCAAAGGCCTGAATATAAAGCCTAAAACTATAAACTTCATAGAAGAAAAAATAGAACCAACACTTCAGGCCTTAATACGTGGCATTAACAGGATATAAACCATAACCATCAACGCACAAACCCCAACAGATAAGCAAGATAACTGGGATCTTCTAAAAATCAAACACCTATGCTCTTCCAAAGACTTCACCAAAAGAGTAAAAAGAGAACCTACAGACTGGGAAAAAAATTTTTGGACAGTACAAGTCAGACAATGGTGTAATCTTCATAATCTACAAGAAAAAGCAACACCTCTACAACAAAAAGACAAATCATCCTATTAAAAAATGGGCAAAGGAAATGAACAGACACTTCACCAAGAAGACATTCAGATGGCCAACAGACACATGAAGAAATGCTCACCATCACTAGTCATTAGAGAAATGCAAATTAAAACCACAGTGAGATACAATTTCACCCCGGGAGTGCTGGCACAAATCAAAAACACTGGAAATAACAAATGTTGGAGGGGCTGCGGGGAGATCGGAACTCTTATGCACTGCTGGTGGGAATGCAAAATGATACAACCATTTTGGAAAATGATATGGCTCTTTCTCAGAAAGCTAGAAATAGACATACCATTTGATCCAGCAATCCCTCTCCTAGGACTATATCTTAGAGAAATAAGAGTCATCACTCGAATAGACATATGCACACCTATGTTCATGGCAGCATTGTTCACAATAGCAAAAAGATGGAAACAACCTAGATGCCCAGCAACAGATGAATGGATAAACAAACTATGGTACATACACACAATGGAGCACTATGCAATGATAAAGAACAATGATGAATCCGTGAAGCATCTCATAACATGGATGAAACTGGAGGACATTATGCTGAGTGAAATAAGTCAATCATGAAAGGACGAATATTGTATGAGACCTCTATTGTAAAAACCCATGAAAAAGTTCACACATCATAAGTAACAATCTTTGTTGGTTACCAGGGATGGGAGGGGTGGGGGGAAATACTAAATATGCAATAGATAAGTGGTATCTTGTGTGAAGGGTGAGACAGTACACAATACAGGGGAAACGAGCACAGCTTGTACAAGGAAAGGTCATGGAAGCCCCATAGACAGATCCAAACTCCCTGAGGGACTAACTTGCTGGGTGGAAGGCTGTGGAGACCATGGTCTCAGGGAACATCTAGCTCAATTGGCATAACACAGTTTATAAAGACATGTTCTACATTTTAGCTTGGTGAGTAGTGTCTCGGGTCTTAAAAGCCTGTGAGTGACCATCTAAGATATTCCACTGGTCTCATCCCTTCGGGAGCAAGGGAGAATGAAGAGAACAGGATACAAGGAAAAGATTAGTCCAAAGGACCAATGGACCACAGCTACCAAAGCCTCCAGTGGACTGAGTCCGGTATAGCTAGATGGTGCTCGTCTACCACCACTGACTGCTCTGACCAGGGATCACAACAGAGGGTTCTAGACAGCGCTGGAGAAGGATGTAGAACATAATTCTAACTAACAAAAAAAAGACCAGATTTACTGGCCTAAAGGAGACTGGAGAATCCCCAAGAGTATGGCCCCCAGACACCCTTTTAGCTCAGTGGTGAAGTTATCTCCAAGTTTCACCATTCAGCCTGGGAGTGGACAGCCCCGTAAAACCAAATGGGACTAATGAGGTACAGTAGTCCAGTGACAAGGGCCAGAAGGCAGAAGGGGACTAGGAAGCTGCTGATAGGGAACCCAAGGTTGAGTAAGGATATTGTTGATGTGTTGTGAGATCGTTAACCATTGTCATAGGGCAACATGTGTAGTAACTGTTAAATGAGAAACTATTTTGTTCTGTAAGCCTTCATCTTAAGTGAGAATAGCAGCACAATTGGAAGAGCATAGTCAATGTCACTGAACTGTGCATGTAGAAATTTTTGAAATGGTGTATCTTTGGCTATGTGTATTTTCACCAAAAAAAAAAAAAGGTTGAGAAATTAAAGGGTTGACATGTTGTGGGGTTGTTAACCAATGTCATAAAACAAAATGTGTACTACTCTTTCATGAGAAACTATTTGTTCTGTAAGCCTTCACCTGAAGTAGAATTAAAAAAAAAAAAAGAAAGAAAGACAAAAAAAAAATATCATTCTGGCAGCAACATTTAGGGTTGATTACGAAGTAGAGTAGGGGCAAAACTAGACACAGGAAAGCTAGTAAGTAGCTACAGCAATTGTGGTTTAAATAAAAAGAAGAATTCTAGAACTCTATGAAAAAATACTTTTTAGGGTTCTGTGCCCTATTTAGGGGAGAGGTATGTACATGAGTGAGGAAAATGTCAAGAACTGTGAAAGGTCTGAGATTTCATCCCACTTACAAGCTGATGAGCTAGCTTGCTACGATTTCATGAATGTTGATAGCAGACACAAGGCACTCCTGGGTCAGAGACAAATGACAGTTTATTACTCATTCAAATAACAGTATCCAGACTATCTGCATTTTTGTGCCAGTTCCCTTCCCTGAGCTTCAGTGCCCACACATAACACAGAAAAAGTCAGATGATACCTGCACACACGGTAGGTTGCATTATAAGAAAAGAACCTTGAGTTTGGGGAACCCAAATCTTTTATAATGGGCAGTAAGCATGAGTGTCCTTTGTTCTGGAAGGAGACACTATATCTCCTAAGGCTGTTTGTTCTACAAACACCCTTGTAAATATAGTCTGGAACAAAGGGTACTCAGTGCATTGCTTGCAAGACTTGCAAAAATGTAAGAAACTCATGGAGAATTGTCTCCCAGTAGGAAACTCCCAAGAAAAAGGAAGAAAGTAGAATGACTCCCAGTTCTCTGGCATGAGCAGCTAGGGAAAGAAACTGCAGTAGGAATTGTAGGAGAGGATTTTTTTTCATGTATGTATCAAAGCAGAAATGGTAAATAACATGGCATAAATGAATTTTCAGTATCACCAGGTAGAAACATTGAATTATATATGACAGTAGTTCACTTTTAAGGTCATTCAGGGTTCAGAATCCTCTTCTCAATACTTTAGTAATGAATTGCCTTAACCAGTGTGCTCCCTTCTGCAAGAAATTCAGAGCTATTGCCAAGTCTGAACCAATGCCCAGCTTGAACATCCTGATATGATACCTGTCTTTCTGGCCTTTTAAGAAGTATCAGTGACACTAACGGAAATCATTGCAAGAGCAGAAATAGCAGGAAATTTATAATTTAATCTTTGACATACTACGGCAACTGTAGATGCCTGGCAAAGTTTCCCTACCAAAGACAGGAGCAATTGTCTGAAGACTGTTATCAATCACACGGCTTCCTCCAAGAAGAAATAACACTGAGTTTGATGCAGCCTAAATTATTATTTGGGAGACCTTCAACCTGTTCCCAGCTCTACTGTAGCACCAATGTCTCTGAATTGTAACTGTTTCATCACATGTCCATCTCCTCCAAAAACCTTAAGTTTCTTGAAGCTAAGGATTGTCTTATTCATCTTTGTATTTTCCCACACCTTTATACCCTAACACAAGACCTATTTATGCTTTGGATGATACATATTCACTTGCCATTAGTGTCAATGATGAACATATTTTTCTATTTTACAGAAAACAAAAAACTGTCAGTATAGCTCCTTTTCTTAATGTTCTCTAGGTTAGGGCAGGGACAAGGACCAGTGGATGAGGGAATCTATGAGATGTCACCAGATCAAAGCTGGAGCAAGCTAGGACGAGGAAAAAGCATGTGAGAACAGCACTCATACTGCTGTTGCTGCTGCTACTGTAGAGATACACAATCTTACCATGTGGCCTATGTGACAAATAAGGATTTAATGGGAGGCATGAGTCTAATATATTTTAAGTACATTTCTGATTTTAAAATTAAAGTAGATGGAAAAACAGGATTTGAGTTTCATGTGTTGCTTCTTAATGAGGAATGCTCTTTGTGAATAAACTTAGATTTGAGAATTATTTCTATCATTCTCTTAAAAATATTTATACAGCCTCTGCTATATGTATAGTATTACGCCATTTGCTCCACTTGTCTGTCATTTTTCATACTGTTGTGGCTTACATGTTGCTGTGATGCTGGAAGACATGCCACTGGTATTTCAAATACCAGCAGGGTCACCCACGATGGTCAGTTTTAAGCAGAGCTTCCAGAATAAGACAGACTAAGAAGGACTTGGCAGTCTACCTCTGAAAAAACTGGCCAATGAAAACCATATGAACAGCAGCAGAACATTGTCTGATATAGTGCCAGAAGATGAGCCTCTCAGGTTGGAAGGCATTCAAAATACAACTGGGGAAGAGCTGCCTCCTCAAAGTAGAGTTGACCGTAATGACATGGATGCAGTCAAGCTTTTGGGACCTTCATTTGCTGATGTGGCATGACTCGAAATAAGAAAAAAAAGCTGCAAACAACCGTTAGTAATCATTAGTAATGTGGAATGTACAAAGTATGAATCTAGGAAAATTGGAAGTCATCAAAAATAAAATGCCTAAAGATTCATATCCTAGACATTAGTGAACTAAAATGGACTGGTATTGGGCATTTTGAATCAGACAATCATATGACTATGCTGGGAAAGGCAAATTGAAGAGGAAAGGCATCACATTCATCTTCAAAAACAACATCTCAAGATCTGCCCTGAAGTACAATGCTGTCAGAGATAAGATAATATCGATATGGCTACAAGGAAGACCAGTTAATACGACTATTATTCAAGTTTATGTACCAACCACGAAAGCCAAAGATGAAGAAATTCAAGATTTTTACCAACTTCGGAGGTCTGAAATTGATCAAAGATACAGTCATGCTGCATTGAAAATTACTGGTGATTGGAATGTGAAAGTTGGAAACAAAGAAGAATCAGTAGTTGGAAAACATGGCCTTGGTGATAGAAACGACACTGGAGATGCCATGATAAAATTTTGCAAAACCAACAACTTCTTCATTTAGAATGCCTTTTCTCAACAACATAAATGGTCACTATACACATGGACCTTGCCAGATGGAATACACAGGAACCAAATCAACTACATGTGTGGAAAGAGACAACGGAGAAGTTAAATATCATCAGTCAGAGCAAGGCCAGGGGCTGACTGCGGAACAGACCATCAACTGCTCATATGCAAGTTCAAGTTGAAGCTGAAGAAAATTAAAACAAGTCCATGAGAGCCAGAGTACAACCTTGCATATATCCCACCTGAATTTAGAGACCATCTCAGGAATAGAGTTGATGCATTGAACACTAATGACCAAAGACCAGATGAGTTGCAGAATGACAGCAGGACATCATACATGAAGAAAGCAAGAGGTCATTAAAAAGACAGGAAATAAAGAAAAGACCAAATGGATGTCAGAAAAGACTCTGAAACTTGCACTTGAATGTAAAGTAGCTAAAGCGAAAGGAAGAAATGATGACGTAAAAAAGGTGAACGGAAGATTTCAAAGGGGAGCTCTAGAAGACAAAGTAAAGTATTATGATGAAATGTGCAAAAACCTGGAGTTATAAAACCAAAAGGGAAGAATATGTTTGGCATTTCTCAAGTGAAAGAACAGAAAGAGAAGTTCAAGCCTCGAGTTGCAATATTGAAGGATTCTATGGGGAAAATATTGAATGACACAGGAATCATCAAAATAAGATGGAAGGAATACACGGAGTCACTGTACCAGAAAGAACTGGTTGAGGTTCAGCCATTTCAGGAGGTAGCATATGATCAAGAACCAATTATATTGACGGAAGAAATCTATGCTGCACTAAAGGCATTGGTGAAAAACAAGGCTCCAAGAATACCAACTGATGTTTCAACAAACAAATGCAGAGCTAGAGGTACTCATCTATGCTAAGAAATTTGGAGTACAGCTACCTAGCCAGCTGATTGGAAGAGATCCATATTTGCATCCATTCCAAAGAAAAGTGATCCAACAGAATACAGAAATTATCGAACAATATCATTAATATTACACACAAGTAAAATTTTTCTGAAGATCATTCAAAAGCCGTTGAAGCAGTACATCAACAGGGAACTGCCATTAATTCAAGTCTGATTCAGAAGACGGCATGGAATGAAGAGTATTGTTGCTGATGTCGGATGGATCTTGGCTGAAAGCAGAGAATACCAGAAATATGTTTAAACCAAAAAACCAAACCCATTGCCCTCAAATTGATTCTGACTCATAGGGACCTATAGGACAGAGAAGAACTGCCCCACAGGGTTTCCAAGGAGTGGCTGGTAGATTCAAACTGCCAATCTTTTGATTAGCAGCTGAGCACTTAACCATTGCACCACCAGGGATCAGAAAGATGTTTACCTGTGTTTTATTGACTGCGTGTATCATAAGAAATTTATGGATAACATTGCCAAGAATGGAATTCCAGAACACTTAATTGTGTTAATGCAGAACCTGTACATAGACCAAGAGTCAATCACTCAAAAAGAACAAGGGGATACTGTGTGGTTTAAAGTCAGGATATGTGTGCATCATGGTTGTATTCTTTCACCATACTTACTCAATCGGTATGCAGAACAAATAATCTGAGAAGCTGGACTATATGAAGAAGCAGCTGGCATCAGGACTGGAGGAAGACTTATTAACAACCTGCAGATGACACAACCTTGCTTGCTGAAAGTGAAGAGGACTTGAAGCACTTGCCGATGAAGATAAAAAACTACAGCCTGCAGCATGCATTGTACCTCAACATAAAGAAAACAAAAATCCTTACAACTGGAGCGATATGCAATATCATGATAGACCGAGAAAAGATTGAAGTTGTCAAGGATTTCATTTTACTTAGATCCACAATCAATGCCCATGGAAGCAGCAGTCAAGAAATCAGATGAGACAGTCGGGCAATGTGGTGCTATAGTCAGAAGCACCACACTGTCCCTCCACAGCAAAGATCCGAAAAACTAAGTCAAACAAAGTCACACGTCAGTCCTGAAACCCTAAATATCAAATGAGGAGATAAAGAACTCAGCCAAGCACCAAATGGAATAAGAAACTGACCAAGAACAGAGAGTGAGGAGAATATGCAGAGGTCCCCTACCAGCTACCACAGCACAGATCTGCTATCTTGGACTCCTATCAGAGATCGGTGAACAGGCGGTACCAGAAAGCAGCTTCACGGAGCTTCCAGCAGGAGACAGAACAACCGGTAACCAACAACATATGCTTTCCCACCCCCCACCCTTCTTCATCCCCACTTGGCCTCCTCTGCTTCCCATGGCCACAGTCTCTTGGCCGGGAAGCATCTGCTTCACCTCAGTGTCACTTGGATTCCACCCACCCATACTGGCCAGCTCCCTGAGTGCCATTTGTTGACAGCTGGTGTTGCTTCTTTCCACTACATTAGATTTCTTCCTTACCTCTCACCACCTTCCCCTCCTTTCTCTCAAATACCTGGCTCCGTGGCCATCTTTGCTTCTTCCTGGGGGGCTGCAAGGCACCACTTGAATGTGGAACTGCTCCCCGGCAGATGCTGCCATGCAGGTGGTCACCCCTGGGGCTTGTTTGTTTATTTATTATGTTTTAATTTTTTTTGTTTGATTGTTTTCTTTTTCTTTTCTCGGCTTGGGAGCCCCTTCTGGCCGGGCAGTGGGGCACGGGTTGGGAGATATTCCTTTACTCTGTGCAGGCACACAGTGACATCCCTGGTGACATTTCTTTTTTCTTGTTTCCCCCACCCTGGTTTTGTTTTTGTTTTTCTGTTTCTTTGTTTTGTTTTCTTCTCTTTTTCCCTTTTTGTATTTCTTCATTTCCAGTTTCTCAATTTATTCACTTTTTCTTTTATCCTTTTTTCCATTTTTGTTTTTCTCCATTTCTCAGTCTCTCATCTGTCCACTCCAATATCAAGCTCCCTTAGCACTGTTTTATGTTTGTGTGTATGTTTTTGGCTACTGTTCCTCTCTCCTCTTTCCTATACTCATCTTAGCTCTACACATTACAGTTGTGGGGTTGTTAACCAATGTCAGAAAACAATATGTGCCCTGACTGTTTAATGAGAAACTGCTCTGTAAATCTTCACCTAAAATACAATAAAAAAAAAAATTTAAAAAAAAATGATGATGGCTGTTGGTTTTGCATAGCTGCCCTTTATTATGTTGAGAAATTTCCCTTCTATACCTATTTTATTGAAATTTTTTATCAAGAATGGCATTGGACTTGGTCAAACTCCATTTCTGTGTCAACTGAGATGATCACGTGATTATTTTCTTTCCTTTTATTTATGTGGTGGATTACGTTGATCAATTTTCTAATGTTGAACCATCCTTGCATACCTGGTATGAATCCTACTTGGTCATGGTGTATTATTTTTTTTGATATGATGCTGAATTCTATTGGCTAGAATTTTGTTGAGAAATTTTTCATCTATATTCATGAGAGATATTGGTCTGTAATTTTCTTTGCCTTGTTTTGGTATCAGCATTATTCTGGCTTCATAGAATGAATTTGTAAGTGTTGCTTCCTTTTCTATGTTCTGAAATAGTTTGACTAGTAGTGGTATAAGCTCTTCTCTGAACGTTTGGTACAATTCTCCAGTGAAGCCATCTGGGCCAGGGTTTTTTTTTGTTGGGAGTTTTTTTTATTACCTTTTCAATCTCTTCTCTTGTTATGGGTCTGTTCAGATTATCAACATCACTTTGTGATAGTTTGAATAGGTAGAGTGTTTCTAGAAATTTATCCATTTCCTCTAGGTTTTCAAATTTGTTGGAGTATAGTTTTTCATATTACTCTGTTATGATCCTTTTTATTTCAGTTGGGTCTGTTGTAATGTCCCCCATTTCATTTCTTATTTGGGTTATTTGTGTCCTCTCCTGTTTTTCTTTTGTCAGTCTGGCCAGTGGTTTGTTGATTTTGTTGATTCTTTCCAAGAACCAACTTTTGGTTTTGTTGATTCTTTCTATTGTTTTTCTATTCTCTGTTTCATTCGTTTCTGCTCTGATCTTTATTATTTCCTTTCTTCTGGTGACTGTGGGCTTTTTTGCTGTTCTCTATTTGTTTGAGTTGTGTAGTGAATGTTTTGATTTTGTCCCTTTCTTCTTTTTTGATGTGTGCAACTATTGCTATAAATTGTCCTCTGAGGGCTACCTTTGCTGTGTCCCAAAAGTTTTGGTATGATGTGTTTCATTCTCATTTGATTCTAGAAATTTTTTGATTCCATCTCTGATTCCTTCTATTACCCAGTGGTTTGTAAGCAGTGTGTTATTCAGTTTCCATGTAATTGATTTTTTTCCTTGCTCTTTCTGTTGTTAATTTCTACCTTGATGACATTGTGGTCAGAGAAGATACTTTGTATTATCTCAACGTTTTGGATCTTGTTGATGATTGTTCTGTGGCCTAAGATGTGGTCTATTATAGAGAAAGTTCCATGTGCATTGGAAAAGAATGTGTACTTTGCGTCTGTAGCATGGAGTGTTCTAAATATGTCTATGAGGTCAAGTTGGCTGATTGTGCCCTTTAGGTCTTCTGTATCTTTGATGAGTTTCTTTTTAGATGTTCTGTCCTTTACTAAGAGAGGTGTGTTGAAGTTTCCTGCTATTATTATGGAAATGTCAGTTTCTCTTTTCAGTGTTGTTGGAGTTCGTTTTATGTAGTTCAGAGCCCTGTCATTGGGTATGCAAATGTTTATTATGTTTATGTCTTCATGATGGATCATCCCCTTATTCATTATATAGTGTCCTTCTTTGTCTTTTATGCTGAATTTTGTTTTAAAGTCTATTTTATCTGAGATTGGTATTGCCATTCCTACTCTTTTTTGGTAGTTGTTTGCTTGATATATTTTTTTCCAACCTTATATTTTTAATAAATTTATGTCTTTGTTTCTAAGGTGTGTCTCTTGTGGACAGCATATTGATGGATCCTGTTTTTTTTATCCATTCTGTCACTCTCCATCTCTTTATGGGTGCATTTAAGCCATTTATATACAGTGTAATTATTGATAGGTGTGAGTTTATTGCTGTCATTTTGTAGTGCCTTTTTTGTGGTGCTGATGTTTTCTTTGTTCCTTTTACTCTCATGTGCTGAATTCCTTTTGTTCATGGATTTTTTTTTTCATTTCTTTTGTTTTTGTATGTTTTGTTTTTACTGAAACCTGATGTTTTTCCTCTTATTTTTATGAGCAGGTTTGTTAACTTTCTTTGTGGTTACCATGAAATTTACCCTTATCTTTCTAAGTTTGAAGCAGTCTGTTATTACTTGGTATCCCTTGCCTTCCTCTCCATTAGAAGGTTCTACACCTACACCATTTATTCCCTCTTTTATTGTTCCGATGTTGTTGTCATTTACAGATTAACTGCTCTGATTCTCTGTTGTATTTCTTTTGGTTTTGGATAGTCCTTGAGAGTTCATTTCCTAGATTGGTATCTGGCTAGTATGATCCTGAATCCTAGATTTAGCCTGTGATCTGGAGTTGTTTGTTCTCAGATTGAAAGACTGCCTTTAATAATTCTTGTAAATTTGGTTTGGTTTGTATATAATCCCATAATTTCTGTTTGTCTGGAAATGACCTAATTTCACCATCATATTTGAACGAGAGTTTTGCATGATATATTATTCTTGGCTGGCAATTTTTTTCTTTCAAGGTTTTATGTATGCCATCCCATTGCCTTCTTGCCTGCATGGTTTCTGGTGATTAATCTGAGCTTAGTCTTATTGTTTGTCCTCTGTATGTGACTTTTTATTTTCCTCAAGCTGCTCTCAGGACTCTTTGTCTTTGGTTATGATATGCCTTGGTGATTTTCTTTTGGGGTCTCTCCTATATGGGGTTCATTAAGCTTCTTGGATGTCCAGCTTTTCATCTTTCATGATATTGGGGAAGTTTTCTGTCAGCAGTTCTTCAATGATACTCTCTGTGTTCTCTGTTTTCTCCCCCTGTTCTGGAACTCTGATAACTGGAAAATTTTTCTTTTCATTGTATGTCACATAATTCTCAGGGTTTCTTCATTTTTCTTCATTATTTCTTCTGATGTTTCCTCAAGGAGTTGTATCCAAGTGTTTGTCTTCAGTTTCGCTGATCCTGTCTTCCACCATTTCAAACCTGCTCCTCAGACCTTCTATGACACTGTCCATTTCTGAAATCTTGTTGTTTATCTTTTGGATTTCTAACAGTTGTTTTGTATGATTTCTAGTTGTGAAGTTATTTTTGCATTTTGTTCCTGAATTATTTTCCTGAATTCTTCCATTTTTTTGTCTGTATTTTCCATGAATTTGTCTGTCTTTTCCATGAATTTGTCTATTTTTTTCCTCATTTTTATTTGCTTTTTGCTTCAACTCTTGGAGAATTCTGAGTATTAGAGATTTGAATTCCCTATCAGGTAGTTCTAGTGCCTTTTCTTCTGCTGGAAAGTCCTCTGGTGTTGTATTTTGGATTCTTACTGGAACCATCCTGTCCTGTATTTATAAAGGTTTTGATATTGTCTGCTGTCTTCGGGCATTAAGTAGTTATTTTTTTCATTTACTAATTGTAGATTTTTTTTGTTTCATCCTTTTTTTTGTTTTGTTTTATTTGGCTATGTTTGAGCAGGTGGACTGTGTGTTCTTTGTTGTTTCCTCGCCTGTGGGCACAATACTTTCACCTCCTTCTCCAATTGACAGGGTCAGTCACTCAGATATGGTACAGCAAGGCAGGTCTGGCTGAAGAGGAGTTGCTGGGATTTTTGTTTGTGGTACTTACTATGGCCACCAGGGCAGGCTGGTAATCAGTGCAGGGAAGGTTCCAGTAGGCTGTGCCTTGGCTGCTTGGTGGTGTGATGTTAAGCACACAGTGCAGGTAGGCAGGATGAAGGGGGAAATTGTGATGTGTGGAGCTAAGATGGGTATGGGAGAGAGGAGAGAGAAGAGAGAGGAACGGGAGCCAAAAACATACAAACAAACAAAAAAGAGTGCTAGGGGAGCTTGCTGTTGGAGTGGAGAGATGAGAGACTATGAAATGGAGAAAAATGAAAAGGAGAAGAAAAAAAGAAAAGAAAAGAAAAAAATGAATAAATAAAAATTAGAAAGAAAAAAGAAAAGAAAAGCATCCAGGGATCCACCAGTGTGGCTACGAGGTCTGGGGAAGTTGCTTCCCGGCTGTGAAGTACAGCCTGGCTAGAAAGTGTAGAGGTGTCACTCATTGCTAGGTATTCAGGAAGAGAAGGAATGTATAGACAGACGAGAAATTGTTGTTCTGTTTCCTGCTGGAAGCTCCGTGAAGCTGCTTTCTCATACCCCCGTTCGCTGGTCTCTGACAGGAGTCCAAGATGGCGGATCCATGCTGTGTTAGCTGATGGGGGATCTCTGCATGTAACGCTCCTCCCTCTCTGTTCTCTGTCAGTTTCTTATTCCATTCGGTGCTTGGCTGAGTTCTTTATCTCTTCATTTGATGCTTAGGGTTTCAGGATTGCTGTCTTCTCTGTTTGGCTTAGTTTTTCAGATCTTTGCTGTGGTGGGATGGTGTGGTGCTTCTGACTATAGCGCCATGTTGCCCGGAAGTCCCAACATCATTCTTAATGGAGAGAGGCTGAAAACATTCCCCATGAAAACAGGAACAAGACAAGGATGCCCTTTATCTCCACTCCTACTTAACATTGTGCTGGAAGTTGTAGCTAGAGCAATAAGTCAAGAAAAAGAAATAAAGGGCATCCAAATTGGTAATGAAGATCTTAACTGTCCCTATTTGTAGATGATATGATACTATACATAGAAAACCCTAGACTCCATGAGAAAACTACTGGAACTAATTCAAAGATTCAGCAGAGTAGCAGGATACAAGATAAACATACAAAAATTAGTTGGATTCCTATACACCAATAAAGAGAATGATGAAAAGGAAATCAGGAAAGCAATACCATTTATAATAGCCCCTAAAAAAGTAAAATACTTAGGAATAAATCTGACTAGGGATGTAAAAGACCTATACAAAGAAAACTACAAAACATTACTGCAAGAAACCCAAAGGGATCTACATAAATGGAAAAACATACCGTGCTCATGGATAGGTAGACGCAACATTGTGAAAATGACAATTCTACCCAAAGCAATTCACAAGTACAATGCAATCCCAATCCAATTACCAACAAAATTCTTTAAAGAGATGGAAAAACTAATCATTAACTTTATATGGAAAGGGAAGAAGCCCCGGATAAGTAAAGCACTATTGAAGGTGAAGAATAAAGTAGGAGGACTCGTACTACCTGACCTCAGAACCTACTATATGGCTACAGTAGTCAGAACAGCCTGTTACTGGTACAACATCAGACACATTGACCAATGGAACAGAATTGAGAACCCAGATGTAAATCCATCCACCTATGGTCACCTGATCTTTGACAAGGACCCAAAGTCCATCACATGGGGAAAAGACAGTCTTTTTAAAAAATGGTGTTGGTGAAACTGGATGTCCATCTGCAAAAAATGAAACAGGACCCATACCTCACACCATATACAAAAACTAATTCAAAATGGATCAAAGACCTAAATATAAAGCCAAAAACTATAAAGTTCATAGAAGAAAAAACAGGATCAATGCTAGAGGCCCTAATGCATGGCATTAACAGGATAAAAACCATAACCAACAACATACAAACCCCAGAAGATAAACTAGACTACTGGGATCTTCTAAAAATTAAACACTTATGTTCATCAAAAGACTTCACCAAAAGAGTAAAAAGAGAACATACAGACTGGGAAAAAAATTTTTAGACATTACAAGTCAGACAAAGGTCTAATCTCTAAAATCTGTGAGAAAATCCAACACCTCTATAACAAAAAGACAAATAATCCAATTAAAAATTGGGCAAAGGAAATGAACAGACACCTCACAAATGAAGACATTTGAGCAGCCAACAGACACATGAGGAAATGCTCGCGATTTCTAGCCATTAGAAAAATGCAAATTAAAACCACGGTGAGATACCGTCTCACCCCAGCGTTACTGGCATGAATCAAAAACACTGTAAATAACAAAAGTTGGAGAGGCTGTGGTGAGATCGGAACTCTAACACACCTCAGGTGGGAATGCAAAATGATACAACCATTTTGGAAAATGATATGGCGCTTCCTTAGAAAGCTAGAAATAGAAATACCATACAATCCAGCAATCCCATTCCTAGGAATATATCCTACAGAAATAAGAGCCATCACACAGATGTACACCCATATTCGTTGCAGCACCGTTCAAAATTGCAAAAAGATGGAAACTACCTAGATGCCCATCAACAGATGAATGGGTAAATAAACTATGATACACACACACAGTGGAGTATTATGCAAGGATAAAGAACAATGACGAATCTGTGAAGCATCTCATAACATGGATGAAACTGGAGGACATTATGCTGAGTGAAATAAGTCAATCACAGAAGGACAAATATTGTATGAGACCTCTACTGTAAAAACGCATGTAAAAGTTTACACACGAAAAGAAACAATCTTTGTTGTTTACGAGGGATGGGAGGGGTGGGGGAAAAACTAAATAGACAATAGATAAGTGGTAACTTTGTTGATGGGGAAGACAGTACACAATACTGGGGAAGCCATCACAACTTGTTCAAGGAAAGGTCATGGAAACTCCATGGACACATCCAAACTCCCTGAGGGACTGAATTGCTGGGCAGAGGGCTGTGGGGACCATGGTTTCAGGGAACATCTAGCTCAATTGGCACAGCACAGTTTATAAAGACAATGTTCTACTGCCTACCTTGGTGAGTAGCGTCTGGGCTCTTAAAAGTCTGTGAGCAGCCATCTAAGATACTCCACTGGTCTCACCCCTTCGGGAGCAAGGGAGAATGACGAGAACAAGATACAAGGAAAAGATTAGTCCAAAGGACACTACAAAAAAAGACTGGATTTACTGGCCTGACAGACTGGAGAAACCGTGAGATTATGACCCCTGGACACCCTTTTAGCTCAGAGGTGAAGTCACTCCAGAAGTTCACTGTTCAGCCGGGATTGGACAGCCCCATAAAGCAAAACAGGACTAATGAGGCACAGTAGTCCAGGGACAAGGACTAGAAGGCAGGAGGAGACAAGAAATTTGGTGATAGGGAACCCAAGGTTGAGAAGGGACAGTGTTGACATGTAGTCGGGTTGTTAACCATTGTCATAAGGCAATATTTGTACTATTTAATAAGAAACTATTTGTTCTGTAAACCTTCATATAAGGTACAAAAAAAAAAAAAAAGAATTATCTATGTGAGATCAATCTGACAACAGCAACTCAAAAGATTTTTGCTGGTAAGCCTAGGGGCCAGTGAGTTGAAAATAATCGCGATTGAATAATTTGGAAAAGGATAGTGAGAATACCAGCACAACTGGAAGAATGTAATAGATATCATTGAATTTTACATGTCAAAATTTCTGAAATGCTGTATCTTTGGCTACATATATTTTCACCAAAAAAAAAAAAAGTTCCTCCAAGGTCGGGAAGGGAGAGTGTTGATTGATATGTTGTGGGGTTGTTAACCAATGTCATAAAACAATATGTGTACTGACTGTTTAATGAGAAAGTATTTGTTCTGTAAACCTTCATCTAAAGTACAATTTAAAAAATGTTCTCATTAAAAAAGAAAAAAGAAATCAGACAACGTATTGCATTGGGCAAATCTGCTGCAAAAGACTTCTTTAAAGTGTTAAAAAGCAAAGATGTCACTTTGAAGACTGTGGTGTTCCTGACCCAAGCCATGGTATTTTCAGTCATCTCATATGCATGCGAAAGCTGGACAGTGTATAAGGAAGACAGAAGAGGAATTGATGCCTTTGAATTATGGTATTGGTGAAGCATATTGAATGTACCATGGACTGCCAGAAGAATGAATAAATCTGTCTTGGAAGAAGTACGGCCAGAATGTTCCTTGGAAGCAAGGATGGTGAGACTTCATCTCAAGTACTTTGGATGTGTTATCAGGAAGGACTAGTCCCTGGAGAAGGACATCATGCTTGGTAAAGTATGCGGTCAGTGAAAAAGAGGAAGACCCTCAATGAGATGGATTGAAACAGTGGCTGCAACAATGAGCTTAAGCATAACAACAATTGTGAGGATGGTGCAGGACCAGGTAGGACTGGATGGCACCTAACAACAACAACAGCATGCTATGTGTTAAGGATACCTCCTTGAATCCAAAGATATGACCCTTATGTTCATAGAGCTTATCATCTAGTGGAAAACGAAGACTTGCGAATGGCACTCATTACCTTGTGTGATAGATGCTGTGTGATCATCTATTTGCACTGCGCATGCAGAAATACTGTGCCTAAAACTTTCAAGCTGCCATAAGACTGCTAGGAATGAGGCATGTACACCTACTGGCATCAACCATTCTGTGGGTGCTAAGTTCATTTGTGATCAATCCAGAAACATGAGACACTAACAGAGTATTGGCAAAGTGAAAACCATTATAATTATAATTATAATTATTATTATTATTAGAAAGCAAATAGTAATCAATAACAACAGATTCTCAAAGGGGAACCACTTACCCTTTCCCAAATTACTCATTTCCATTCCTATGTTGCTGGGCAGGCACGCCATGGTTCAGGTCAGATGCTGTCTTCATGTCACCACTGCTTCTGCCTACCACCATGACATCCGGGGGGCCTGCACCGCTCCCAAGTCTTCTGCTCTGTTGCTGGGCCTTGCTTCACTGGCAGGAAGACCCTTGCACAGACTCTCTCTAACCTCTGCTGCTGGGCCTTTCTAGGCCTGTGTCACTGGCTCCCGCCACGCTACCCAGGCCCATATGGTTCTCTTTCTTGCTGCCATGCTACCTGGGCCCACACTGCCTGAGGGTCCATATGGTTCCTACCTCGCTGACCATGGAGGGGAGACATGTTGCACTGGGCACGCTCAGGTCTTTGCCCTGCATGGGCAAGTGTTACAGCTCTTTAGCAGCAGGCAAACCTCTTGCACAGAAGCACACAGCTCTCTCTCCTTGGGCCAACCAGCCCACCGTGTCTCCATTCGGTGTTACAGCTGTCTCTACAAGATCTAGGAGATTCTCAGTGCAGGGACCCCAGCTCCAAAAAAGTTGCATTGCTTCAGACTCTTGATGGTAGTGTGGTCCGCCTGAAACTCTGTGGGATTGGCTCTTACATACGCTTAGCAGAAATGTAAAACTGATCAATCCTCTTGCTAGATCGTAGGGGCTCAATTCCATTGGATAGAGTTTCAAGCCACTATTTGCATAGTAAATTGACCATTCCCTTGAAACACTGTGACCCAGCCAATCATTCTGTGGGAGTTACAAGACCACAGCTAGTTGTTGTCGTTAGGTGCTTTGGAGTCAGTTCCAACTCATAGCAACCCTAGGTACAACAAAGTGAAACACTGCCCAATCCTGTGTCATCCTCACAACTGTTCTTATGTTTGAGCCCATTGTTGTAGCCACTGTGTCAATCCATCTCATTGAGGGTCTTCTTCTTTTTCACTGAACCTCTACTCTACTGAGCATAATGACCCTCTCCACAGACTGAACTCTACCGATAACATGTCTAAAATACATGACTTGAAGTTGTGCCATCCTGGCTTCTAAGGAGCTTTCTGGCTATACTTCTTTTAAGATAGATTTGCTCGCTTTTCTGGCAGTCCATGGTATATTCAATATTCTTCACCAACACCATAATTCAAAGGTATCAATTCCTCTTCAGTCTTCCTTATTCATTGTCCAGCTTTTGCAGGCATACGAGATGATTGAAAATACCAGGACTTGGGTCAGGCACACCTTACTCCTCAAGGTGACATCTTTGCTTTTTAACACCTGAAAGAGGTCTTTTGCAGCAGGTTTGCCGAGTGAAATGCGTCTTTTGATTTCTTGACTGCTGCTTCCATGGATGTTGATTGTGGATTGAAGTAAAATGAAATCCTTGACAACTTCAATCTTTTCTCCGTTTATCATGATACTCTATATTGGTCCAGTTGTGAGGATTTTTGTTTTCTTTATATTGCAGTGTAATCCATACTAAAGGCTGTAGTCTTTGATCTTCATCAGTGAAGTGCTTCAAGTCTTCTTCACTTTCAGTATGTAAGGTTGTGTTACCTGCATATCGCAGGTTGTTAATGAGTCTTCCTCCAATCCTAATGCCGAGTTCGTCTTCATATAGTCCAGCTTCTTAGATTATTTGCTCAGCATATGATTGAATAAACCATGGCTAGAAAAACCATATAAAAGTGGCTCATTGCACTGCAGATGCTATGCTAGTGCTAAGAATTAGCTCCTATGGGACACTGGGGTGTAACTGCTAATACAGTCTGAGGCAAGGAATCATGAGATTATTTGTGTTCATGTTGCCGAAGCCTGGAGTTGAAATATACAACTACCACCACTACAAGAGAGAGATGTAGTGAGGCTGGTACAAAAGGACTTAGAAGGCCGTGTTAAGCTTTGCTTAATCTGACATACTAGGTACTTTCACCTTACAGTGATGCCTTCCAACAAACCAGGAGGAAAAATGGATTTTATTCACTGCTTAGAGCTTTCTCCTATTCTCTTGTAAATATAACTTGAAAATTAAATTCAATACTTAGAGCTTTCTCCTAATCTTTTATAAACTGAAAAATTAACTTCAAATTATCTTCAGTCTGATCATGTTATATAAATCAGAAATGAGAAGTCAATTTATTTGATGTTTAATTTCTGCGTTTTAGAAGTTCTTTTGTCTTCCATACCATATATCTTAGACATCTTCCAATAAATGAAATTAACTTCAGAAATTAAGTAGAATGTTTCAAGCAGTTTCTACCAGTAAGATTTAGAAAATCTTATTTATGTGCAATTTATATTTTCTTCTTGGATGAACATAATTCTCCATACCAATAAAAGGAGTCTCCCTAATCCATATTTTACTTTTTTAAGGACCTTATGACTTTGGCTGCTTTGATGGAACAATAGGCTGCTTTGTAAAGAAAAATAGTGACACTGTGTTAATCTGGAGATAAGTATAAATATTGAGTTGCTCTGAATTTTAACAGCCCAATTAGCGTTTGTCTTGCTGTTAGTATTTTTAAAGATACAATCTATTCACATGTGTTAATGTTTTGCAGCTGCTATAGTTTGCTGAGGCCCCAAGATTTCTGTCACTAAAACAATTACAGCATTATAAAGTGATTTTGGTCTAAACAGAAAACAATCAGTGGTTTTGTATGCCACTTTCTTTGGTAAATCCTAGGTCTAGAGTTTTTCCATAGGGTGGGATGGTAACAACAAAGAGAATTCAATAGTAAATCAGGAAAGAGTTTTTAGATACCTGATTAGGAGATTAGTTTGGGGCAAGGTTATGGAGAATTGTCAGGATTTTGTTAAATCAAATAGTTTCTCCATAAAGTGTTCAGCTATTGATACCAAAATCCCCACTTTAACTGCCAATCCTCTTTTAACACATTTGGTTTCCTGGCTTCTCCAGAATCTGAAAATTCTTTCAATGGCATACATTATCCATTGAAGAGCACATAATGCTCTAATGAACTTGGTTAATTAGAAAATAATTTGATTCTCAATTTTTATGTTTCTGACTTTCAGGCACACACACATATATATATGTATATATATATTTATATATATATATATACACACACACAGGTAGAAAAATCCAACTGAGGTGAAATCAATCATAATTTGACACATCACCACTCCCAACTTACATCATCTAGAACTGCAAATATAAACTAAAAGTTACCAGATTATGTGCTTAATTATGTGTCAGATTGCATGTTACTGTTCTGGGCACATAAAACCAAAAAACCAAACCAGTTTCTGTCAAGTTGACTCTGACTCATAGTAACCCCACGTGTGTCAGGGTAGAGCTATGCTCCATAGGGTTTTCAGTGGCTAATTTTTCAGAAGTAGATAGCCAAGCTTTTCATCCAAGGCACCTCTAACCAAAAAACCCACTGCTGTCGAGTTGATTCCGATTCATAGCAACCCTACGGGACAGAGTAGAACTGCCCTATAAGGTTCCCAAGGAGCGGCTGGTGGATTAGAACTGCTAGTCTTTTGGTTAGCAGCCAAGCTCTTAACCACTTCACAAACAGGGCTCCTCCGGGTGGACTCAAACCTCCCACCTTTCAATTAACAGCTGAGTGGAGTTTGTACCGTAGCAGACGTTCAATAAATATGAGTTGACTTTCTTTAAATATAGTGGTTGTAACTGCTAAGCTAAAACTCAGATGCTCAAAAAAAATTATTTCTTTATTGTCTACAACTCAAGTTAATTCATAGAGTTGTATACAATAAAGAAATAATTTTATTAAAAGAAAAAATTATTGGAAGATGGAAGGAATACACAGAGTTATACCAAAAAGAACTGGTTGACATTCAACCATTTCAAGAGGTAGCATGTGATCAGGAAGCAATGGTATTGAAGGAAGAAGTTCAAGCTGCACTGAGGGCACTGACAAAAAACAAGGCTCCAGGAATTGATGGAATACCAACTGAGATGCTTCAACAAACGGATGCAGTGCTGAAAGTGCTCACTTGTCTATGCCAAGAAATTTGGAAGACAGCTACCTGGCCAACTGACTGGAAGAGATCCATATTTATGCCTATTCCCAAGAAAGGTGATTCAATGTGGAAATTATCAAACAATATTATTAATATCACTCGCAAGTAAAATTTTGCTGAAGATCCTTCAAAAGCAGCTGCAGCAGTATGTCGGCAGGGAACTGCCAGAAATTCAGGCCAGATTCAGAAGAGGACATGGAACCAGGGATATCATTGCTGATGTCAGATGGATCCTGGCTGAAAGCAGAGAATACCAGAAAGATGTTTGCCTGTGTTTATTGACTATGCTAAGGCATTCGACTGTGTGGATCATAACAAATTATGGATAATATTGCGAAGAATGGGAATTCCAGAACACTTGACTGCGCTCATGAGGAAACTGTACATAGATCAAGAGGCAGTTATTTGGACAGAACAAGGGGATACTGCGTGGTTTAAAGTCAGGAAATGTGTGTGTCAAGGTTACATCCTTCCATCATACCTATTCAATCTGTATGAGAGTAAATAATCTGAAAAGCTGGACTATATGAAGAAGAATGGGGCATCAGGATTGGAGGAAGACTCATTAACAACCTGTGTTATGCTGAAAGTGAAGAGGACTTGAAGCACTTACTGATGAAGATCAAAGACCACAGCCTTCGGTATGGATTACACCTCAACATAAAGAAAACAAAAATCCTCACAACTGGACCAATAAGCAACATTATGATAAATGGAGAAAAGATTGAAGTTGTCAAGGATTTCATTTTACTTGGATCCACAATCAACACCCATGGAAGTAACAGTCGGGAAATCAAAAGACGTATTGCATTGGGCAAATATGCTGCAAAAGATCTCTTTAAAGTGTTAAAAAACAAAGATGTCACTTTAAGGATTAAGGTGCACCTGACCCAAGCCATGGAGTTATCAATTGCCTCATATGCATGTGAAAGCTGGACAATGGATAAGGAAGACCAAAGAAGAATCGATGCCTTTGAATTGTGGTGTTGGTGAAGAATATTGAATATACTATGCACTGCCAAAAAAACGAACAAATCTGTCTTGGAAGAACTGCAACCAGAATGTTTCTTAGAAGCAAAGATGGCAAGACTATGTCTTACATGCTTTGGACATGTTGTCAGTAGGTATCAGTCCCTGGAGAAGGACGTCATGCTATACGGTCAGCAAAAAAGAGGAAGACCCTCGAAGAGATGGATTGACACAGTGGCTGAAACAAAGGGCTCAAGCGTAACAATGATGTGAGCATGGTGCAGGACCGGGCAGTTATTTCATTCTGTGGTGCATAGGGTCCCTATGAGTTGGAACTGACTTGAGGGCACCTAACAACAAGCTAATTCCCTTACAAAATCCCTATCCACTGGGCTAAAGGGAAATTCCGTATCAGTGGGAGCCTAATACTCTAGGACTGACAGACCTTGTTGGACAACCCAACCTATTCTGTCCAAGGCATTTTTTTCTAGTTCAGAAGGAAATTCTTCCTTATTTCATTTTTCTCCAAGTCACTCTTTCTTATCCCAAATCTTGTCTAGATGTGAAGCCCCAGTAAGCTCAGAAACTGACTCATTAGCCATTAGAAGACGTGTTCTCCTTTCCTTTAGGGCCAAAATAGTTTAATATTAAAATCTTCCCAGAAAGTGAAAAGAAATATTTGTACTTTAGTCTTCTAGTAAATAAAAGAAAGAGTAAAAGAAAAGAGAATTATATTTATATAATAAATCAGAAGATTCACATCCAGGCTTGACTAGAGTATAAACTCCCTGAGGCCAGGGGTCAGAGCTGCAAGAACTCCCCTCTCTATATGCGGTGAATGAATAAACATAGTTCTTTACTGACACTGACTTAGGAAAGACCTTCGAGTATCTTGCGGAAAAAGTGGGAGGAGAAGCAGTGTGATTTAGTTCAAAAGGCTTACATTTTGGAGCGAGGAGACCTGTGTTCAAATCCCAGCTGTGTAGTTAAATTTGCTGTGTGACCTATTCTGAGCCTTGGTTTCTGCACCTGTAAATGGAGATAAAATGTTGCAGGATTCTGGTGAGATTTAGAGATAATTTATCTCAACTGCTTGGCGCATAAAAGTGCTTTGCATATTCGCAGCTGCAGTTTTACCATCTTTATTGTTTTGTTGTTGCTATTGCTGTTTTACATCCTCAGTGTAAACTGAGCCGCTGCATGCGCTCATTATTCATGGTTCATCTTTGATTCTGCCTCCTGCAAACACTGCTTCCAAATGTAACCTTCCCTGTCTTTAAAATACCAGGAGAACTTTGATCTTATTTGCTTTCAGTGCTTATATACCTACAATTGCAGTCATTGGCGAATCCGATTCATCTTCCCAGTAGAATAAAGCTCCAAAGAGGGCAAGAACTGTAATCTTGATCATCATGACCCAAAGCACCAGCATTTAAGACCATCAAAAACTAATTTTAATTTGAAAGTAGAAATATATTTATATATTAATGGGCCCTTTTGTTCAAAAATTACACATAAATTTTCAAGGGAAGTCCCTGATTAAGAATAATCTCACAAAGCAAAAACTGCCTTCGGACTTAATCGTGTTTACCAGGAAAATAAAGTTGTCTAAGTGCTTTATTAGACTGCTACATTTCAGATCTGTAAATCAGTAGGAAAAACAAACCATCCCAAAGAATGTCAGTCTCAGAACAGCAAAACTTTCCTTTTATGCCCTGCCACTTCTCTGGGAAAAGAAAAGTCAATATCCTGCAGGGGATTTTCCAGGTTGACTTCCTCCCGTGTTGCCCTGTTCTGGCAGTGCATGTTGACAGCCCCAGATGGAAAATGTTGAAACACTTCTAAGGGTTTTCTTCCAACTACATCAAGCTGAAGCCTGTGAAATATCCTTTTGATATAACTACCGCTTTCTCACACTTTTCCAATTCTCAGAAGTGAGGAGAGAGGACTGTGAATTAAATGCATAATACCAATCAGTGGTAACTGATTTGTTTGCATCTCTGATTACCAATTATCTTGCTTGGGCAGTTCACATTCTAAGAAAACGTTTATGGGCTCTTAACTCAGATGTGCGTTATGACTGAGAAGAAAAGTTGCACGCCACAGGTAGGGTGTAAGTATTGTGTGGTTACTTCCAAAGACAAAAATTATCTTTGAGGGTAGTTTAGAAAGAAAAAGAGGGATTCATATCCATTACGGGGAGGGGGTGTGAGAAGTACTGCTGTCTTGAGGAAAAAGGAACTCAAGCTCTGAAGAAAGTACTACAGGCATGCCCCAGGTTTTTTACCTTGCAAACCGCCCCCTACTCCAGGCTGTACCTCTGCTTTACCTTCTCTAGACCGTACCTTCCCCCTCTTACCTCCCTTATCTCTACAGCAGAACTACCAGGCTAGGATGGACACTTCACACCACTTTGTGGCAACTCCCAAAAACCTTTAAAAGGGTATTGTTTGTTTCTTTTACTCAGAAGTTGACCCAAAAAGCTTTCATGTAACTACCTTTTCTAGTTAAACAAGCTTTTTTTTTTTTTTTAACCACTTAAGACAACTAAAATTTTGTTTTATACTGTTTTGTATGCACTCAGCTGCTAACCAAAAGATTGGAGGTTCAAGTCCATCCAAAGAAGTCTCCAAAGAAGGGCCTGGTGATCTACTTCCAAAAAGTCAACCACTGAAAACTCTATGGAGCACAGTTCTGCTCAGATGCACACATATGTTCACCAGGGATCAGAACTGTCTCAATGGTAGCTGGTTTTTAACTGGAGCATAGATTGCTACCATTCATAATTATGTATTCTTAGTTTTGTGCTATAGATCACCAGCAAGCTTTTATAATATGAACTTATTTTTTGGTTGGAAAAGCTAAAACAGAACTACTATTAAATCAATGAGACAGTGATAATATGAAATATATCATATAATCACCATACAAAATTATAATGTCAGGAAGGTTGTAGAGAAAGAAAAATATATTGGATCTGCTAGCTTTGCTTATGGTCTCTGAACTTCATTCTCACGTGTCAACAAGAAGCACGGGACATTTGTTTCTAAAGATTCAGTAACTTGGAAAATATATGCTGTGTCCTAGCTGAAGAATAAAGTCTCCATACAAGAGAAAGGATGAAGGCTCTTTACAGTCTATGGATTAGGTTCAACACAGAAGAGATAGCAAAGGGCATGGATCTCCATGGATTAGAAGAAATTTAGACTACAAAGAAAATAACAAAGACAGACTTGGAGACTTAGAAGGAAACTTCCTAATCTAAGGAAACGAAGAAACATAACCAGAGTGACACAGAGATCGGTAGTCTGGGACAAGAGCCAAAGATTTCGGATGTCCAGCCATTGGATTTCCCTGTCTACAAAAGTGGAAGAGATTTATGGGTGTATTCAAGCAATGCAATTGAAGCAAAACAGGCAGTGACAGTAATGCTCCCTCCAGAACGTAATTCTATATCTAGATTTATTTGGATGCATTGCTCTTGGCTGTATGTATTACATAGAATTGTGTGTAGAAGAACAGGAAAGTCTTGGTGTCACCCTAGATGACTCCATGAATAATGCAACAAGGGCTACTTCCGGGTTTATGACAGTCACATGAGTGTATTTCAGCAGATTGTTAGAATAAACATTATCAATTAGGTGAGTTATGGACCTATTTTACTCTTGGACTTATAGAACTGCAAACTTGGTCCTCCATCTGCACAAGAAGCCTCTGGAGAACGCTTAGGATGAGGCACATGATGGGTAACCTTTCTCTAGGCTTATCTCAGTTCCAGCAAAGCCAAACTGCTGTATGACTATTATCTGCTCTAATCTCAGTCAGTCATGGGTGTCAGTAGAAACTCTACTAATGTAAATATGAAGTAACATCATATCTGATTTTTATCATATTGAGCTACAGAGAATTTCTCTCTTACAATAGTATAAATCCCCTCGCACTTGAACTATGACACTTAACCATTATTTACATGACTGTTGCATCTGCACTTGAGAGGTAAGTGGCAAGGAAGGACCATGTGACTTGGAATCTGGTGTACTTCCGAGCACATGGCGTGCCATGATCTCCATCACTCCTGTGGAGCATATCAAAGGCAGACATGTTGGAACATCAGCAGTTGTGTTATGTCAAAAAGTATGTGGCAGGCTTTAGCTTGACACAATCTGAAACATTTCCCAGCTTTTTTGAGGTATTGCTATATGCTGCCAAAATGTGGGCTATGGGAAAGACACCATGGAAAATTACCTATAGGATTCTGATTTCTGTAGTTTTCTGTGTTCTACACGTACAAGTTACGACCTGGGACCAATCAGGGGATCACTACCGCTATGATATTATATTCCTAAACTACTCATCTTTATATAATATTGTGTGTCCAGGCATACAGATAAATCTCCCATAAAGATTACAGACTAGAAAACCCTATGGGACAGTTCTACTATAGGGTCACTATGAGTTGGGATCGACTTAACGACACTCACCAACAACAGGGCATACAGATAGTAAAAGCTGAGGTAGTACAAAAAAACAAGTGGTGAAGAGAGTGGCCTCAGTCATATTCTAGTTTTCTCATATGTAATTTGAGGATATCCATCCTTCAGGTTTGTTGCAAGTACTAAATTACATAGTGCAAGTCGAGTACTGGTCATTACTGACACAGATTGAATACTCAAAAAATGTTACCTATAATCGGTATTATAGGGTGTCAATATTCTGGATAGAAAGTGAGAAAAAGAAAATTATCCAGATTTTGTTCAAATTGTTAGGAATACTAAAGTATTTGAAAGGAATTGATTAATTGATTTTTTCAGTTTAGAAAACATATACTTGTCCTTAAACTGCATTTTGTAAGCAGTTCATTTCACATAGGGTGAGTAGCACAGTGCTTTGCATGTAGTAGAATAAATGTTTTTAAAATAAATGAATTTTAAAAATTAGTTAATGAAAAAATTCATTTTTATTCAGCACATAACATGCAGTTTGTTCTTTCCAAGCCTCTACCACCAATGCAAAAATTGCATAGAAATATATCTTTAACCTTGTTTTCCTGAGCCTATATGAGAACTGTAGAAAGACCTTAATAGAAGCGAATGAATATTATCTTCTTGGCCCTTATTTATATGGATATAGTCATTCCTAGTGACAATTATATCAGTCGTAATGATAATACCTTACTATTCTAGAGGGACTCACAGTTTTTAAAGCATTTTTACTTAAAATATTTAACTTAGACTTCATGGGTGAAGTAAATGGTATTATTATCATTTCATAGAAAAGGATAAATGGTCATGGAGGTAGTGACTTGTCTAAGTTCACAGAACTAGTGTATGAAAGAGAGAGAGCATGCACACGACTGGTGTTCACTACATGCTTCTTGAATGAATGAATGGGCAAATAAGCAGTAATACATATTCTAAGTCTACCACTTTTTCTACTACATCAAAACAGAGAGATTAAAGAGCTGTACCTTAGTACTTGTACCTATTCCTCAATTTTATACTTTTCTATTTGTTTATGGGAAAACTGCTTACCATATCTGATTAATCAAATAATCATTGACACCTACTATGTAGTAGACATTAACCATACAGCTGTGAACAGAGAGTCCCTGTCCTCAGAGACATTATTTTGGAAATTGGAGACAAGAAACACTACTACAGAAAAACAAGTGTGATCTTTCTAGTTATTGATGACTGTTATGGAGAAGAAAAAATTGGATAATATGGTAGGGACTACAATGTGGGATTTGAGTGAGGGGTTAATTTTTTACAGGGCTAATTAGGGAAGCTTCTCTAAAGAGGTAAACAGACAGAAGACAGCTGGGAAGATGTTGAGACAGGGTCTCAGTTTTTCTCCTAATAAATATTTGTTTGCAAATGGCTTTGAGATATCTATCTATATTTTTCAATTTTATTAATTATAAGCAGTCTCTATTAATATCTAAAATGTTCCTATTCTTTTATTACTATTACTTATAAGTATTCTATATTACCTTTTAAAATGGATTGCTAATTGTTAGAACTTTTAAAGCTACTCGTAATTATATTTTTCAGTGAGATTGTTAATGCTGGTATTTTAAAATTTCCTTTATCTTTTCTATATGTTGTTGGAATCTAATTGGGTCAAATTTTAGAAATGAAGACTTTCATTTTGTCCTTTTAGGAAATTCCATTTGTATCAAAACCATCTGATAAAAAGATTGGGACCAAATGACTTAAGACAAGCTGTAGTAAGATGAGAAGATTATGAATGCAGCGGCAAAAGAGCATGCTCTTTTTCCAGAATTTTAATTGGGCACTGGTTGTTTTTTCCAAGAAAAATGCTTAAGAAGAAATGTATGATTCAAGCAATGCACAGCTCAAGAGATCTGGAATTTCTCACCATAACAAAACTAGATATATAACAAATGCTGAAAGAGAAGCTTGAGGAAATCTTGTAGAGTCCTGTGACTTGATAGTTGTTGTAGATTGTTGCAAAGAAATTGTAGAAAACCATACAAATTTTAGCCCAACATTAAGATCCTCTCTTAATTGGCACTGTTTCTTGCTGACCCATCATGATGGTAAGTCAGGGTCCAGAATGCATGGCCTAGTATCTGTTGTGGATTTCAGGCAGAGGAACAACCTGCAGAAAAGGGAACTCAGTCTTCCCAGTCTGTCAGTTCAGAGATGAATGGTAAGAAGAGTATTTGAAACTTTCAGACACAGACATAACATAACATCTAAACCTGAGTGCAGGGTCAAATGTGATACTTCTGTGTACTCCAGACTGCACAAAATGGGAATCATTAAAAGAGGCAATATTTGCAGGAAATTATTTATCAGAAAAGAAGCTCTGGTGGTGCAGTGGTTAAGTACTTGGCTGCCAACCGAGAGGTCAGTGGTTTGAACCCACCAGTTGCTCCGTGGGAGAAAGATATGTCAGTCTGCTTCCGTAAAGATTACAGTCTTCTAAACCCTATTGGTCAGTTCTACTCTGTCCTATAGGGTTGGTATGAGTTGGAATCAACTCAACAGCAACAGGTTTGGTTGGTTTTGGAAGGAATGTCAGAGAAGAGAAATTCTGAATTGTAGTTGTTCATATCTGTTTGCTGGGACAAGTAAAAGCTAAAGAACTCACGCATACAATCCTGTTTATACGGACACTCCCTGCTAGACTGGAACAAGCTCTGACTCTCGCCTACATAAAAGTCTAGAAATATCTGGTCCTACAGGAACTCACTTTTTTCAAAAAAGAATAATAATAATATAATAAGACAAGGATCAAAAAAGATACTAAAAGATAAGGAAGAAAACAGGGAGAAATGGCAGGTTAAAAAAAGTAATCGTCAGAATAAATGTTGCCACAGAGTCTACGAAGTTATGGCCAAATACTTTGCCATGATTTTTTTAATAATGGAAAAATTGTCTCTATAAAACAAGAATTCCAAGCAGAGATCAAAGATCACAGGAAAGATATTTTGATTAAATAAAAGGAGATAATATATTTGTTGAAAAGCTCATGAAGCTTACCTAAGATTAAGCTACCTAGAGAAGAAACTATACGTAACCTATACATGAAGAATCAAGATCAGCTATTTAGCTACTCACGGAATCTGGATGCCTGTCTTCTATTACTCTTAAGCACTCCAAGATTATCTTAATATCTGAAATTAACCCAGTGAATCAGTGTTTATACATTTTTGTGGATGCCTCTCCCATAACTATCTATACATGTCCTCTGGATCTAGGCAGGAATTACAGATAAATGAAGTAGATGCATGTATTCACCAGGAAGTGGTAGGAACAAAAGAGCACATGTCCCACCTAAGCCATAGCCCAATGTTAGATTTTCAAAAGAAGTCTAAAAATACAGATTTGGGGAAAAAAGTATGTTTATTTCAACTATATCAATATTTTTTAAAAACTGTACAGATCAAAAAAATATTTCAGCTGCCTAAATCCAGCCCTGGATTACCAGTTTATAATCTCTAAAAGCAAAGAGGACTGGAAGCACTTACTGATGAAGATCAAAGAGTACAGCCTTCAATATGAATTACACCTCACCATAAAACAAAAATCCTCACAACTGGACCAATAAGCAATATCATGATAAATGGAGAAAAGATTGAGGTTGTCAAGGATTTCATTTTACTTGGAACAACAATCAACGCCCATGAAAGCAGCAGTCAAGAAATCAAATGATTTATCACATTGGACAAATCTGCTGCAAAAGACTTCTTTAAAGTGTTAAAAACCAAGTTGTCACTTTGAGAACTAAGGTGCACTTGACCCAAGTCATGATATTTTCAATCACTTCATATGCATGCCAAAGCTGGACTATGAATAAGGAAGACTGAAGTAGAATTGATGGCTTTGAATTATGGTGTTGGTGAAGAATATTGAAGATACCATGGGCTGCCAGAAAAATGAACAAATCTGTCTTGGAAGAAGTACACCCAGAATGCTGCTTAGCAGTGAGGATGGCAAGACTTTGTCTCACGTACTTTGGACATGTTATTAGGAGGGACCAGTCCCTGGAGAAGGACATCATGATTGGTAAAGTAGAAGGTCAGTGAAAAAGAGGATGGATTGACACAGTGGCTGCAACAATGGGCTCAAGTATAGCAACGATTGTGAGTATGGCACAAAACCAGGCAGCGTTTCATTCTGTTGTACATAGGGTCGCTATGATCTGGAACCACTCGACAGCGCCTAACGACAATACAATCTCTGCATTAGACTCCGCAGAAATTTTAGCTCTTTTTAAGGCAAGGACTGTATCTATGTATCTCTCATCTGGGATCTCTCTAACACCTGAGACACCCCTCAATTAATGTTTATTCAGTGAATTAAAGATTGCATTAGTCTTTTAGTTAAAATGAGATAATGGTGTATTGTCATCTGAATCTTTTCTAGGAATGTAATGAGGGTCGGGTATTTTTTATCAACTTACGTAAAAGTCATTGCTCCTAATTTAGCACTACCAGAGGGGGCATTTATTAAAATTATTAAGGAATAAGTTGTCTTCTAGGAGCAAGAGTACTCACTGTTTATAAAGGGAATGTTTCCAGTATTGAAACTAGGATTGCCCAAGGAAACAAATCAGGCTTTTGCGAGCATTTATATCTACATCATTTAGAGATTGCCCAAATTCATTTATTCTGTGTATGAAGCCGTACCTTAAATCTCCACAACCTTCTGAGCTATCCCTTTGGATACTTTTCAAGTGGGGTCTTCACTCTACTTGAAGCTCAACATTTTTAAGTATGTTATCAACCCCTGATTTCCTAGGAGTTTCTAACATGGCTCTTTACTAGTATAAAAGTCTTGCCTGATACTATGTTTAGCATCAACTTTGAAACCTCATCCCAAATTTAAATGTTGTGTGCTTTAAAAACATAGTGTCCTAAAATTGAAACGTTGATTAGAGATTTCCAGTGAAAGCCAAGTTCTCCGGACCTTTGTCGCTGGGCATCATTGGGGGATTAAGAGCATGAATAATAACATTCCTGAATTTCTAAAAAGTGCCTCAGTCAAGGATATGGATGAAGGTCCATCAACCAAAGAATATGCAATAAATGTTTCTTTTTATTAGCCAGAAACTTCTGGGACAAAGACTATATTTTGTTTGTTTGGAGTCTCAGTATCTATTTGTTACCATAACAAAGAAGATGGATTTTTTAATCCCAAAAGCAATCAACAAAGAAAGGAGAACTGCCAATTCCATTGGTACTTTACACAGGTATAGGATATCCGGTTGATTAGCTTGAGACAAATTTGGACATTTGGAGCTAGATTGCTATCATAATCTCACTTACTGTCAGAATTAAGGGATATGGGCTTAGACGAAGGATTTAAAAAAAAAAAATCTCTCTGAGTTCATCACTAGAGCATATGGCTGCACAGATGTTGTTTCTCAGCAAATATGTAAAAGTATTATTATTCTGTCTTTAATACCCAAAAAGTAAGTTCCACAGGGGAATGGGCACTGCATTTAGATGGATCATTAGTCAACTGCAGTTGGCATTTCTCATTCCCCCATTTGCAACCTTGAGTGCTTTAGGAAGAGAATGACATCTATAAACTGAAAGGAAATCGAGAAATTTTTTAAAATGTAAAGAGTAGGCAAAATAGTAGGCCTTCTTAAAGTTCTTATATTCCACATGAAAGATAAAGTTATGTGCCACTTATGTCTTGTCAAGAACTCTCTAAGTGGCATAAATGGTTAAGCACTGGGCTACTAGCCAAAGGGTTGGAGGTTCAAACCCACCCAGAGGCGCCTTGGAAGAAAGGGCTGGCAATCTGCTTCCAAAAGGTCAGAGCCATGAAAACCCTACGGAGCACAGTTCTACTCAACACACATGGGGTCATCATGAGTTGAAACTGGCTCCATGGCAACTGGTTTTTTACTGATGTCTTGTCATGAGATTTTATGGAAATCATCATTTAGTGATGCTTATTTCAGAATGAAGTAGTGATGTTCTGTAACTAACTGTTCCAGAATCACAGAGAAAACGTAATAACATTACTTATATATATAAACTTTATAAAACAGAAAGTTAATCTAAATTTTCTAGTAGAATGTTCTGATTTTCTTTCTTTCTTTTTTTTTTTTTTTATTGTACTTCAGGTGAAGGCTTACAGAACAAATAGTTTCTCATGAAACAGTTGTACACATGTTGTTTTATGACATTGGTTAACAACCCCACAACATATTAACCCTCTAACTTCTCAACCTTTTTTTTTTGGTGAAAATACACATAGCTAAAGATACACCGTTTCAAAAATTTCTACATACACAGTTCAGTGACATTGACTACGCTCTTCCAATTGTGCTGTTATTCTCACTTAAGATGAAGGCTTACAGAACAAAATTGTTTCTCATTTAACAGTTAGTATAAATGTTGCCCTATGACAATGGTTAACAATCTCACAACACATCAACAATATCCTTGCTCAACTTTGGGTTCCCTATCACCAGATTCCTTGTCCCCTTCTGCCTTCTGACACTTGTCACTGGACTCCTGTACCTCGTTAGTCTCATTTGGTTTTACGGGGCTGTCCACTCCCAGGCTGAACAGTGAACCTCGGAGGTAACTTCACCACTGAGCTAAAAGCGTGTCTGGGGGCCATACTCTCGGGGTTTCTCCAGTCTCCTTTAGGCCAGTAAATCTGGTCTTTTTTTTTGTGAGTTAGAATTACGCTCTACATCATTCTCTAGCTCTGTCCAGAACCCTCTCTTGTGATCCTGGTCAGAGCAGTCAGTGGTGGTAGCCGGGCACCATCTAGCTGTACTGGACTCAGTCCGGTGGAGGCCTTGGTAGCTGTGGACAATTAGTTCTTTGGACTAATCTTTTCCTTATATCCTGTTCTCTTCATTCTCCTTTGCTCCCGAAGGGATGAGACCAGTGGAGTATCTTAGATGGACGCTCACAGGCTTTTAAGACCCCAGACGCTACTAACCAAGGTAGAATGTAGAGCATTGTCTTTATAAGCTGTGTCATGCCAATTGAGCTAGATGTTCCCCAAGACCATGGTCCCCAGAGCCCTCCGCCCAGCAATTCAGTCTCTCAGGGAGTTTGGATGTGTCTATGGGGCTTCCATGACCTTTCCTTATAAAGGTTGTGATAGTTTCCCCTGTATTGTGTACTATCTCACCCTTCACCCGGATACCACTTATCTATGGCCTATTAAGTATTTCCCCCCCACCCCTCCCATCCCTGGTAACCAACAAAGATTGTTCCATTTTCTGTGTGAACTTTTTCATGGGTTTTTACAATAGAGGTCTCATACAATATTTGTCCTTTTGTGATTGACTTATTTCACTCAGCATAATGTCCTCCAGTTTCGTCCATTAGGAGATGCTTCACAGATTCATTGTTGTTCTTTATCGTTGCATAGTACTCCACTGTGTGTATGTACCATAGTTTGTTAATCAATTCACCTGTGGATTGGCATCTAGGTTGTTTCCATCTTTTTGCTACTGTGAACAATGCTGTCATGAACATAGGTGTGCATATGTCTATTCGAGTGATGACTCTTATTTCTCTAGGATATATTCCTAGGAGTGGGATTGCTGGATCGAATGGTATGTCTATTTCTAGCTTTCTGAGGAAGCACCATATCATTTTCCAAAATGGTTGTATCATTTTGCATTCCCACCAGCAGTGTGTAAGAGTTCAGATCTCCCCACAGCCTCTTCAACATTTGTTATTTCCAGTGTTTTTGATTCGTGCCAGTAATGCTGGGGTGAGATGGTATCTCATTGTGGTTTTAATTTGCATTTCTCTAATGGCTAGTGATAGCAAGCATTTCCTCATGTGTCTGCTGGCCATTTGAATGTCTTCTTTGGTGAAGTGTCTGTTCATTTCCTTTGCCAATTTTTTAATAGGATTATTTGTCTTTTTGTTGTAGAGGTGTTGGATTTTCATGTAGATTATGGAGATTAGACCTTAGTCTGACTTGTACTGTCCAAAAATTTTTTCCCAGTCTGTAGGTTCTTTTTACTCTTTTGGTGAAGTCTTTTGAAGAGCATTGGTGTTTGATTTTTAGAAGATCCCAGTTGTCTAGCTTATCTATTGGGGTTTGTGCGTTGATGGTTATGGTTTCTATCTTGTTAATGCCATGGATTAAGGCCTGTAGTGTTGGTCCTATTTTTTCTACTATGAACTTTATAGTTTTAGGCTTTATATTCAGGTCTTTGATCCATTTTGAAGTAGTTTTTGTATACGGTGTGAGGTATGGGTCCTGTTTCATTTTTTTGCAAATGGATATCCAGTTTTGCCAGCACCATTTGTTAAAAAGACTGTCTTTTCCCCATTCGATGGATTTTGGGCCCTTGTCGAACATCAGGTGACCATAGGTGGATGGATTTCCAACTGGGTTCTCAATTCTGTTCCATTGGTCAATGTATCTGTCATTGTACCCGTACCAGGCTGTTTTGACTACTGTAGCTGTATAGTAGGTTCTGAAGTCAGGTAGTGTGAGTCCTCCAATTTTATTCTTCTTCTTCAGTAGTGCTTTACTTATTCGGGGCTTCTTCCCTTTCCATATAAAGTTAATGATTAGTTTTTCCATCTCTTTGAAGAATGTTGTTGGTATTTGGATCTGGATTGCGTTGTATTTGTAAATTGCTTTGTGTAGAATTAACATTTTCACAATGCTGAGTCTGCCTATCCATGAGCATGGTATGTTTTTCCATTTATGTAAATCCCTTTGGGTTTCATGCAGTAGTGTTTTGTAGTTTGCTTTGTATAGGTTTTTACATCCTTGGTCAGATTTATTCCTAAATATTTAATCTTTTCAGGGGCTATTGAAAATGGTATTATTTTCCTGATTTCCTTTACATCGTTCTCCTTACTGGTGTATAGGATTCCAATTGATTTTTGAATGTTTATCTTGTATCCTGCTACTCTGTTGAATCTTTCTATTAGTTCCAGTAGATTTCTTGTGGAGTCTTTAGGGTTTTCTATGTATAGTATCATATCATCTGCAAACAGGGACAGTTTAACTTCTCCATTACCAATTTGGATGCCCTTTATTTCTTTTTCTTGCCTTATTGCTCTAGCTAGAACCTCCAGCACAATTTTAAATAGGAGTGGTGATAAAGGGCATCCTTGTCTTGTTTCTGTTTTCAAGGGGAATGTTTTCAGCCTCTCTCCATTAAGAATGATGTTGGCCATTGGTTTTGCATAGATGCCCTTTATTATGTTGAGAAATTTCCCTTCTACAGCTGTTTGATTGAGAGTTTTTATCAGGAATGGGTGTTGGACTTTGTCAAATGTCTTTTCTGCGTCAATTGAGATGATCATGTGATTCTTTTCTTTCCTTTATTTATGTGGTGGATTACGTTGATTGATTTTCTAATGTTGAACCATCCTTGCATACCTGGTATGAATCCTACTTGGTCGTGGTGTATTATTTTTTTGATATGATGCTGAATTTTATTGGCTAGAATTTTGTTCAGAATTTTTGCATCTATATTCATGAGAGATATTGGTCTGTAATTTTCTTGTTTTGTGACGTCTTTGCCTGGTTTTGGTATCAGCATTATTCTGGCTTCATAGAATGAATTTGTAAGTGTTGCTTCCTTTCTATGCTCTGAAATAGCTTGGGTAGTACCGGTACAAGCTCTTCTGTAAATGTTTTGTAGAATTCTCCAGTGAAGCCTTCTGGGCCAGGGCTTTTTTTGGTGGGGAGTTATTTTATTACCTTTTCAATCTCTTCTCTTGTTATGGGTCTGTTCATATTTTCAACATCACTTTGTTGTAGTTTGGGTAGGCCATGTGTTTCTAGAAATTTATCCATTTCTTCTAGGTTTTCAAATTTGTTGGAGTATAGTTTTTCATAATATTCTGTTATAATCCTTTTTATTTCAGTTGGGTCTGTTGTAATGTCCCCCATTTCTTTTCTTATTTGGGTTATTTGTGTCGTCTCCTGTTTTTCTTTTGTCAGTCTGGCCAGTGGTTTATCAATTTTGTTGATTCTTTCAAAGAACCAACTTTTGGTTTTGTTGATTCTTTCTATTGTTTTTCTGTTCTCTATTTCATTTATTTCTGCTCTGATCTTTACTATTTCCTTTCTTCCAGTGGCTGTGGACTTTTTTTGCTGTTCTCTTTCTATTTGTTTGAGTTTGGTGGTTAATGTTTTGATTTTGTTCCTTTCTTCTTTTCTGATATGTGCATCTATTGCTATAAATTGTCCTCTGAGGACTGCCTTTACTGTGTCCCAAAGGTTGTGGTATGATGTGTTTTCATTCTTATTTGATTCTAGGAATTTTTTGATTCCATCTCTGATTTATTCTATTACCCAGTGATGTGTAAGCAGGGTGTTATTCAGTTTCCATGTAAGGATGTTTCTTCCTTGCTCTTTCTGTTGTTAATTTCTACCTTGATGGCATTGTGGTCAGAGAAGATACTTTGAATTAGCTCAACGTTTTTGATCTTGTTGAGGATTGCTCTGTGGCCTAAGATGTGGTCTGTTCTGGAGAACATTCCATGTGCCTTGGAAAAGACTGTGTACTTCGCAGCAGTTGGATGGAGTGTTCTGTATATGTCTATGAGGTCAAGTTTGCTGATTGTGCCCTTTAGGTCTTCTGTACCTTTGCTGAGTTTCTTCTTTGTTGTTCTGTACTTTACTGAGAGAGGTGTGTTGAAGTCTCCTACTATTATTGTGGAACTGTCAATTTCTCTTTTCAGTGTTGTTAGAGTTTGTTTTATGTATTGTGGAGCCCTGTTATTGGGTGCGTAGATGTTTATTATGGTTATGTCTTCATGATGGATCGTTCCCTTAATCATTATATGGTGGCCTTCTTTGTCTTTTATGGTAGATTTTGTTTTAAAGTCTATTTTATCTGAGATTAGAATTGCCACTCCTGCTCTTTTTTGGTAGTTGTTAGCTTGATATATTTTTTCCCAACCTTTGACTTTTAATAAATTCACATCTTTGTTTCTAAGGTGTGTCTTTTGTAGACAGCATATTGATGGGTCCTGTTTTCTTATCCATTCTGTCACTCTCCATCTCTTTACAGGTGCATTGAGTCCATTTACATTCAGTGTAATTATTGATAGATGTGAGTTTGTTGCTGTCATTTTGTAGTGCTTATTCTTGTGGTGCTGACGTTTTCTTTGTTCTTCTTACTCTCTTGTGATGAGTTACTTTTGTTTGTGGATTTTTTTTTTTCATTTCTTTTGTTTTTGTAGGTTTTGTTTTTGCCAAGACTTTATGTTTTTCATCTTTATTTTTATGTGTTTGTTAACTTTCTTTTTTGTTTCTAAGTTTGAAGCAGTCTACCATTACTCAGTATCGCCTTGCCTTCCTCTCCATTAGAAAGTTCTTTACCTATGCCGTTTATTCCCTCTTTTATTGTTTTGATGTTGTTGTCATTTATTGATTAACTGCTCTGATTCCCTGTTGTATGTCTTTTGGTTTTGGATAGTCCTCGAGAGCTCATTTCCTAGATTGGTATCTGGCTTCTATGATCCTGCGTCCTAGGTTCTGCCTGTCAGTTGAAGCTGTTTGTCCTTAGATTGAAGAACTCCCTTTAATAATTCTTCTAAGTTTAGTTTGACTTTTACATATTCCCTTAATTTCTGTTTATATGGAAATGACCTAATTTCACCATCAAATTTGAATGAGAGTTTTGCAGGATATATTATTCTTGGCTGACAATTTTTTTCTTTCAATATTTTATATATGTCATCCCATTGCCCTCTTGCCTGCATGGTTTCTGCCGAATAATCTGAGCTTAGTCTTATTGTTTCTCCTCCGTATGTGACTTCTTGTTTTTCATGAGCTGCTCTCAGGATTCTTTGTCTTTGGTTTTGGCGAGTGTGAATATGATATGCCATGGTGATTTTGTTTTGGGGTCTCTTCTATATGGGGTTCTTTGAGCTTCTTGGATGGCCAGCTTTTCATCTTTCATGATATTTGGGAAGTTTTCTGTCAGCAATTCCTCAATGATCCTCTCTGTGTTTTCTGTTTTCTCCCCCTGTTCTGGAATTCCAATCACTCGTAAAGTTTTGCTTTTAATTGTTTCCCACATAACTCTCAAGGTATCTTCATTTTTCTTTGTTATTTTTTCTGAGTTTTCTTGAGACAGAGTTGTATGCAAGTGCTTGTCTTCAGTTCCACTGATCCTGTCTTCCACGGTTTCAAATCTGCTTCTCAGCCCTTCTATGACATCATCCATTTCTGAAATCTTGTTGTTTATCTTTTGGATTTCTAATTGTTGTCTTTGCATAATTTCTAGTTGTGAATTTATTTTGGCATTTTGTTCCTGCATCATCTTCCTGAATTCTTCCAATTTTTTGTCTGTATTTTCCATGAATTTGTCTATTTTTTCCTCATGTTTGTCAGCTTTTTGCCTCAGTTCTTGGAGAATTCAGAGTATTAGAGATTTGAATTCCCTATGAGGTAGTTCTAGTGCATTTTCTTTCACAGGAGAGGCATCTGGTGTTTTATTTTGAATGGCTACTGGAACTGTCCTGTCCTTTTTTTGTAAATGTTTTGATATTGTCTGCTGTCTTCAGGGCATTCAGTAGTTATTTTTCTCATTTATTGATTGTAGATTTTTTTTTAATCCCTTTTTTAAAAAAAAATTTTGACTCTGAGCAGGCGGACTGTGTGTTCTTTGTTGTTTGCTCGTCTGTGTGCTCAATTCTTTTCACCTCCTTCTCCAACTGGCAGGGTCAGTCACTCAGATATGGTACAGCAGGGCAGGTATAGCTGAAGAGGAGTTACTGGGATGGGTTGTTTGTGGCACTCACTATAGCCACCAGGGTGGGTCGGTAATCAGTGCAGGGCAGGTTACAGTAGGCCATGCCTGTTCTGCTTGGTGGTGTGATGTCAAGCGCACGGTGCAGGTAGGCAGGATGCAGAGGGGAGATTGTTATGTGTGGAGCTAAGATGGATATGGGAGAGAGGAGAGAGGAACAGGAGCCAAAAACATACAAACAAACAAAAAAGAATGCTAGGGGAGCTTGCCGTTGGAATGGAGAGATCAGAGACTATGAAATGGAGAAAAACAGAAAGGGGAAGAGGAAGAAAATAAAAGAATGAATAAATATAAATCAGAAAGGTTAACGAACCGCAAAGTTCCCAGGGATCCCACCGATGCAGCTATGAGGTTTGGGGAAGTCGCTCTCAGGTGTTGCAGTACAGCCTGGGTAGAAGGCGTACAGGTATACAATGCCTGGTATTCAGGGATCAGAAAGAGAAGGAAGATATAGAGAGATGAGAAACTGAGCAATGAAGAAAGACAAAAAGGGAAGAAGAGGGAAGAGAAAACAAAAAAAATTAAAAAAAAAATAAAAAGAACAAGAAAAGCCCTCCAAAAAAACAGAAGAAAAAAAAAACAATGAAAGGAGAAATGGTCTCAGGGATCCCTCTGCACGTCTGTGGAAGCTGAAGGCGCGTTCCTTGCCACGCAGCTCCGCCTGGCCAGAATGGGCTCCCAACTCAAGAAAAGGAAAAGAAAACAAACCAACAATTCAAAACAAAGAAACGAACAAAAGCCCCGGGATCCCACCAGCACTGTAGCCCAGAACAGGAAACAGCTCCACACTCGAATGGAGTTCCGCAGCCCGTCAGAAAGAAGCAAAGATGGCGCACGGAGCCAGGCACTCAAGCGAAAGGAGGGGGAGGTAGCGAAAGGCAAGCAAGAAATCAAAAGGAGCAGAAAAAAAAAAAAAGAAACACCGGCAGCCAACAAATGGCACTCAGAGAGCCAGCTAATGCTGGCTGGTGTTTCTGGACAAGCGACTGTGTCCGCAGGAAGCAGAGGAGGCTGAGTGTGAGTGAAGAAGGGTGGAGATTGGGAAAGCGTGTATCACAAATTGCCGGCAGTCTGCAGCCTCTCAGGAAGAAGCAAAGGTGGCACATGGAGCCAGGCACTTGAGTGAAAGGAGGAGGAGGTGGCGAGAGGCAAGTGAGAAATCAAAAGAAGCAGAAAAAAAAAAACAACACTAGCAGTCAACAAATGGTACCCAGAGAGCCGCCCGCTTGGGTGTGTGGAATCCAAGCAGCTGGCGCTTCCCGGTCAAGAGACCATGGCCGCGGGAAACAAAGGAGGCCAAGCAGGGGCGAAGAGGGGTGGGGTGTGGGAAAGCGCACACCGCAAATTATTGGTTGTTTTGTCTCCCGCTGGACGGTCCGTAAGGCTGCTTTCTCATACCCCCGTTTGTTGGTCTCTGATAGGAGTCCAAGATGGTGGATCTGTGCTGCGTTAGCTGGTAGGGGGCCTCTGCATGAATCTCTCCTCGCTCTCTGTTCTCTGTCAGTTTTCTCACTCCATTTGGTGCCTGGCTGATTTCTTTATCTCTTTATTTGATGTTTTAGGGTTTCAGGATTGTTGTATTCTCTGTTTGGCTTAGTTTTTCGGATCTTTGCTGTAGAGAGATGGCGTGGTGCTTTTCCCTAGAGCGCCATTTTGCCAGAACTCTCAGAATGTTCTGATTTTTGTTCTATGATTACAAATCTAAGTTTAGATTATCCAGCCAATAATGTCTAGTATCCTAAGCTGATTGACTTGATATTGAGTTCTCAGAAAAACAAACAAAATGAAATGAATTGTTTTAAGAAAAGTAAATTGTATAATGTAAAAGACAGCTGCTTTTCAAATAACGTCAATTGGAACCATTAATATAACTTTTGGAATTTTTGTTTTCTTCCTTTTTTGGAGACATTTTTAGTCAAATATAGTAACGAGAATCTACAATTTGGCTATTTTTCTTCCAAGCATTTTTATGATCAATTCTCACTATTTTTAGCTGTATGCAGTTGGTCCAAGAACATACCTTTTCTCAGAAAGCAGTATTTCCGCCACCTTCAAAGAGAAAAATTAGGAAAAGTTCAGAAAGCACAGATGCCCTAAAAATGTACTTGGCCTGCTTCTTCTCAGAACTTAAAAACAATTGCATTTCTTTAGTCCAGTCCTTCTAAACAACAAAAGCAGCAGCAGAATTTGTTCTTATAATTGCATAAGTTGGCCAGTTGTGAAATACCAAACATAGTCCTGAGTCCCATCAAATCACTTATGTCCCTACTGTGGATTAATTTACCCTGTTTTTCAGCTTATATCACTGGCTCTCACACTCAGACTGGTCTTGGCAGTCTTGAAAATATTCGACTGAAATAATTGATTGCTGTATTTCAATTGTTTTGTTTAAGAAAATTAAGAGCTTGTCAGGAGAATCATAATTGACTGGTAACTAAGAATAAGAAGAATTGGCATGTGATGATCAGGCAGGATACGCAGTAATTGAATTTACATTTTATTGTAGAGATGTGATATGATGAGTTACAAATAAATAAGAACAAGTGATACAAGTGTAAAATACCTAACAAAACAGGGCATCAGAAGTCAACTATAATTTATAGGGATGAAAATTATTAAAAATGAAAACTGACTGGAGTAATTTCTACTTTCTAGGGGGTCAAGTTCAAATGTTGCAATAATTAATAGCAGAGGAAAATAAATCTCTACTCTGTTCTTTCCCTCTGACAGCTTCTGTAGGCTGAAATCTCAAAGCCTCTGCTCTATGTATGGCTGCTAATGGTGAGACCCAGAGTAGGCGGCTCATTGTTTGCAGATGCACATTAGTGGGTCCGTTGGAGACGAAAAGCAGGCTTAGAAGTGAGTGGATAGAAGGTGGAGAGCTAACTTGCAAGACACAACAGGGAGATTGACTAGAAAAATAGAGGAATAGAGTGAGGGAAGAGAGGCCTTGGGAGAGGGACTGGGCTGAGTAACATGACCGCAGTCGTCAGGGTAACCAAAAGAACCAGTATGGACAATAATTAATTTTAAGCTTTTTGCATTCCATAGCTGTAAAAACCCATTTTGTTGCACGTAGACTTTGGTAAATCTGACATAACCACACTGCCATGGTTGATCAGGTGAACGCCTCCTCCTTTTCCAGCATTAGCTCAATATTAACTCCCCCTCCCCTTTTAACCACCAGAGAAAAGCCTTCTCTTCTTGCTCTGTGTTCTTGTACTACCTCATCCATAACTTCTAGAACTTCCTACTGAATTATAACCTGGCTTTGAAAATCTGTCTTACCTACAAGACCATGAGATATTTTAAGTTAGGTACTTTTTCTATTCATCTTTGTAATCCCAAAAACCTAGCAGCCTGGTTGGTACCTAATAAGTATTCAATAAATGCCTGTTGAAATGAGTCAGTCAAGGCAGCCTTTTAAGAATAAGTAAACTTTTTAAAGAGAAAGAAAATTTCAAAGAAAAGCTACAATAATAACTTATATATGTATAAATATATGTATATGTATATACATATGCATACATATATATACATATGTTGTTGTTGTTAGATGCCATAGAGTCAGTTCCTCCTCATAACAACCCTAGGTATAAGAGAACAGAACATTGCTTGGTCCTGCACCAAAGTACACACACACACACACTATATATATATATATATATATATGACACCCGTTGCAATTGGGTCGCTTCCAACTCATAGTGACCCTGTAGAACAGAGAAGAACTGCCCCATAGGGCTTCCAAAGAGCGGATGGTGGAGTCAAACTGCTGACCTTTTCGTTAACAGCCGAGCTCTGTATATAGATATAGCTCAGTGGTTATGAGCTCGGTTGCTTACCAAAAGGTTGGCAGTTTGAATCCACCAGGTGCTTGTTGGAAGCCCTGTGGGGCAGTTCGTCTCTGTTCTATAGGGCCACTATGAGTCCAAATCAACTCAACAGCAACAGGCTTGCATTTTTGGGTTTTATATATACATATAAAATACACACAGTTGCTGTCGAGTCCATTAAGACTAATGCAAACCCCATGTGTATCAGAGTAGAACTGTGTTCCCCAGGGCTTTCAAGGTTGATATTTCAGAAGTAGATCACCAGGCCTTTCTTCCAAGGCTCCTCTGAGTAGGCTCAAAAACTTTTTAATTAGCAGTCAAGCACGTTAACCGTTTGCATCACCCAGGGACTAACTCTCATATACGTAGCAAAAAGTTTTATGTTAGTAGCAACTAGAGTGTGAACTTCTTACATACTGCAGGCATTGTGTTGTTCAGGACACATAGCACCTTGTGCATGAGTCCATTATGACATTTACATGGCTGTGTTGCTATTATGTTTTCAAGTGTCCTACTAGACTATGAGCACCCTGATGCCTGGGCTGTATACACCCCTAGCAGCTACACAGAACCCGACATATATATATAGTAAGGGTTTAGGAAAAGTTTGAAGAAAGAAGGAAGGAAGGAAAGGGAAAAATTAGACAGAACATAAAATTTAAGACAGTGGTATAAAAATATTATAAACACTTTTTTGGGGGGAGGAGGTGTGGTAGGGCATGTGGTCCAGGGCAAATAAGTCACTCAGACATACATGTTTCCAAGTTGACGGTGATGGAGCCAAAAGAGAATCTGATTCTTCCCCATCCCCTCCTTGCCCCTTAGGTGCCACATACGCATCTGACTAACGTCAAAACAGAAATCTGGACTCCTCAGATAAAAATGTGCTGGCAAGGAACCCCGGTGACCTTTAAGAATCAATCATTGCAAATAGGCATTCAGGCGAGAGGAAATGATCTTTAGCTAGGCTGATTCTACACATGCTGGTGAAGAGGCAGGCATACAATTACAAGGAGCACAATTTTTGTTTTCAAACTGCCTGCCCAAGCCTTCCAGTATTTTCTATAGCTTTACTACAAAAAATAACTCAAGCCCCAAGTTTCAAAGGATGTAAAAACTTCCTACGTGTCTTGAGACAATTTTCTTCCTTTGCTGCTGCTCAGCCAATTGGCCTCTCCTCATGCAGCCCAGTGCGATCTGCGTAAACTGTTTTAACAGCCAGGCACCAAGACCAAATATTGGCTTTCCTTCCTCCTGAGTCTCTGAGCTTTCTCTTTATCCAAGTGCATTTGGCAACTAACCAAAGACAGGGGGTATTGCCTAGGTCGTGTTTATTAACTTGGTGTGGATAACCACAGCTAATCAGTGAACAACAGTCCATCTTCCTTGCTCAGCCCTTTTCGTTCCCCTTTCCAAGCATAGGTTTGAGCTGTCTACACAAAATGGCCCTTCTTTAGAAGACAATGTAATGAGGGTATCAGGCAGCAAGTGCAGATCCTGCCCAGACCTCTAAAAATGGAGAGCAAATATGTTTTCTAGAATAATATCCCTTTGGCATTTCTCAAATGTCCTATTTGCAAGCATATACATTTTTTGCTTTTGAATATTACTGGAAAGATGAAAGGTGATAATTCTTGTTATTCATCTAATGAAGACACACACACACACAAGCCCACATATGCAGCCTGGCTAGAAGTCATGTAGTTTTTTTTAGAATAGGAAGGAGAATGGGCAGGGAAGAAGTTGCTTGTTTTTTTAATTCCTATTGTTCAAAGATTAAAAAAAAAAAAAAAAGTATTGGCTTTCAAAAATCATACTGTATCAGAACATTGTATAAAGGTCATTTTTTCCTAAAAGATAAATTTCTAATACAAATAAATCATAAATGAAGTTGTTTCCCTCTAAAGCAATGTTAGATCAGAATAACCCAACTTTGGATGTAGCATTTTGCCATCAGCTGCTGCTCAGGAAGTGCCTAGATGAAGAAGTTGGCATAATGTTTAGAGGTGAGTCTAATATTGTAGATAAAAGGCTACTGATAAAAATATTTTTCCATTTTTAATAAATCTGTGTTTCAGAGTAGAACTACACCCCACATGGTTTCCAGTGGCTGATTTTTCAGAAGTATGTTGTCAGGCCTTTCTTCCAAGGTGCCTCTGGGTGGATTCAAACCACCAACCTTTCAGTAGTTGAGTGTTTAACCATTTGTGCCACCCAGGTAGTCCAATGTATGTAATAGTCACTGTAATATCAAGTTGTGAATAAAATATATGGATTTAAATGTTTTTAAATACAATTCATACTATATCACTTCCTGAAAACCTTTCTTGGCATCGTCTTTTCATTTGCATATATCATATGGAAATGGATTTTAAAACCTTTTAATGTTTGTTCTCTCTGATTTCTATTTCTTCTTACAAGTTTGTTGGCAGGTGTCATCAGGTCATACAGTTGTTGGAGCTTTAAGAGTCCATTTCTCTTATTTCCTACTAAGCAATGGGAAAGGCTTCTTTTCACTGGGTTAGTATAAAACTAGATTGGTACAGTGGACATCACTCCACTGGCCCGACATGAAGAGCAGACATTACTAATTCAGGAAGCTATTTCTGCTGCAGAGTATAGACCAGACTAACAACCCTACTGAATGCAGACTGCTTATAGAATGGGGGAAGTTCGTTCAGTTCACTGAAAAGCAAACCAAACCAAACCTGTTAGTGCCCCGAGTCAATTTCAACTCATAGTGACCCTCCAGGACAGAGTAGAACTGCCCCCGCCATAGTGTTTGCAAAGAGCGGCTGGTGGATTCAAACTGCTGACCTCCTGGTTAGCAGCCTTGGCTCTTAACCACTGTGCCACCAGGGCCCCACTCAGTTCACTTAAGTCCCTCTCAATGTTTCATAATTGTGATCTCTTCTCTATCACAGAAAGAGCCTGGTGGCACAATATAAGTGCTCAGCTGCTAACTGAAAGTCAGCAGTGTGAACCCACCAGCTGCTCCTCAGGAGAAAAGACATGGCGATCTACTCCTGTAAAGATTACAGCCTTGGAAACCTGCAGCAGTTCTCCTCTGTCCTATACGGTCACTGTCAGTCAGAATCGACTTGGCGGCACACAACAACAACTCTATCAGAATCACCCTGGAGGTTCATGACAGTCTATTTAAAAAATAAGGTCATTCATTTCATGATTAGCTGCTGCTTTTCCGTAGTTTTGTACTAGACAGAAAAACATTTTTGACCTCTCCCATTTTATGAGTCAGAGAACTTTACAGAATAGTAATAGAATTGGAAAAGACCCTGATCCTGGAACAACTAGTGCCATGAGAGTAGGGAGAAGCACATTCTGTTCCTTTTCTTGATCAGCAAGCCAGACTAAGTGAGAGTTGGGCTCCCTAACCTCCGAAGCCACATTCTAGCACAGACAGGAGAGGTGCCCCCAACACACCAAATGGTGTTTCCCACTGGTAAACGTGCTAAAAGTAACCAGAAGTCCCTCATGAACTGGCTGGGCTGTTACTACACAGTCAGCATAGTTCATGTTTCCTTCTCAGCACAGTTTTCCTTCCTATCTCTGGAGAAAGTTATCTGTGGTATTTGGAGGATTTATAAATGCTGTGTCTTCAACTTGTAACTCTCTAGTAATGACCAAACAGTGGAAATTTCAGTGAACAGAGCTTTTTAGTATACTAATTCTAGGCACGGGCAGAACAGATTCTTTTTCTGGGTTTTTCTTCTATAGGCCCCTTCTGGCATTTGCAGCCTCAGTCCTAGGAAACCTAAGGCAGAAATAGAACTGTCCAGTGCTTGTGTCTGTTATTGATCGGGCCTCCTATTTAATACTGCCTTGATGTACAAAGGTGCCTTCCTTTCCAATATACCATTTAGAGAGCAGATATCTGGCCTGTTGGCCGGGTAAAACATTTTAAGCCATTAAGATGGAGGAGGGGAGGCCTGATTCTTTGAGGCTGGTTTAGCAGCCCTCACACAGACGGCCTCCTGCAGTCAACCAAGGCAGGAAGCATCCTCCCTGCTTAGGCCAGCTTCCCAAGCCGTCTGAGGCGAATGTCACTGTGTTTGCTGCAAAAGTTTGTCGGGCCATGTTAGGCTGCTGAGGCATTTTCTTCCCTAACCCACGTCAACTCCAAGCCCCAAAACAAACCTTTAACTCTTGGATCCACCCACTTCACCCCCACCCCCTCTAGCTCTCACTTTGGCCTCAGGTGGCTTCCTGAGCCTCAGCTCAGGTCTGGCCCCTGGGACCTCTTCTAACCATTACTAGCCAGCCTCTCCTCTCCCACCCTAGATCCTGACTTTCTGCTGGGGTTAAAAACACAGCCAGGAGAATACTATTGCTTATTAATGTCTAATCTTATGCAGGAGCCCTGGTGGCCCAGTGGTTAAGCGTTCGGCTGATAACCAAAAGGTTGGCAGTTTGAATCCACCAGCTCCTCCTTGGAAACACTATGAGGCAGTTCTACTCTGTCTTATAGGGTCTCTATAAGTTAGAATCAACTCAATAGCAGTAGGTTTGATAATTTTCTGCAAGGCCCTTATCCTCTCTGAAATTTGGTTTTTCATCCTAAAAAGGGAAGAGTACTAACACCCAAGAACTGATTATACAGTCTATTTGAAGCACCCAGAGGTACCTTGGAATAAAGGCCTGGCAATCTTCTTCCAAAAGGTCACAGCCTTGAAAACCCTACGGAGTGCAGTTCTACTCTGAAATACTTGGGGTCACCATGAGCTGGAATTGACTTGATGGCAATGGGTTTGGGTTTTTGGTTATTATTATTCCTGTTGTTGTTGTTGGGTGCTGTCAAGTTGATTTTGACTCACAGCAACCCCATGTGACAGAGTAGAACTCCTCGTAGGGGTTTTTTAGCTGTAAACTTTACAGAAGCAGATTGCCAGGTCTTTCTCCAACGGATCCTCTGAGTGGGTTGGAACATTCTGGTTAGCAGCCAAGGGCTTAACCATCTGGCCACCAAGACTCCTTGTTATGACTACTGCCACAACTATTTAGTGATGCTGAGAATTCCTGCAATGAAAAAAATTTTCTTTTTAATGTTTCTGAACCAAGTGTTTCCCAAACTTGTTTGACCACGGATCTTTTTTTCTGATGACCAATGGAAAACCCTTTAGAGTTGTGTGGTTTTCAACAAGATCCTCCTGGAGATGTTGTGTTTTAGCCCAAAGAACGTTTCAGGCTGTAGAAGTTCTCCCTGGAATTCCTTGGCATATGTGGTTCCTGCCGTGGGAGGAGAAATGTCAAAGAGGACTCAGCGGTGGCAGAATGATGAGCGTCGGAGTCAAGACATTTGAGCATGAGCGCATCCTCGCAGAGTGCCAAATGTACAGAACTGAGTCTAAATTCTTGCTGAATAGTCTTTATTCTTTTTTGGATCATGAAGGAGAGTTTTTATAAAGGAGCCCCGGTGGTACAGTGGTTAAAGCGATCAACTGCTAACCAAAAGGTCAGGTGTTCAAAACCACCAGCAGCTCCATGTGAGAAAGATGTGGCGATCTGCTTCCACAGAGATTTATGGCCTTGGAAACCCTGTGGGGTTTCTGTGAGTTAGAATCGACTCAACGGCAGTGGTTTTGGTTTTTGGAAACTTTCGTTTTCCTATCTACAAAGTAAAAATGATTGTGCCTACTTCATCAGAATTGACTCAACCGCAGTTAACAACAACATAGTAAATGACATACAGTTGACCCTCAAAATATTATATCTCCCAGTTACTATAATTTGTTATTCTCATCTTTATTAATATTATCCCTGGATGGCGCAAATGGCGAAACGTTTGACTATTAGCAGAAAGGTTGAAGGCTGGAACCCACCCAGAAGCGCCTCAAAAGACAGGCTTGGCGATCTCCTTCTGAAAGGTCACAGCCTTGAAAACCATATGGAGCAGTTCTACTCAGCACACATGGGGTCACTGTGAGTCTGAATAGACTCAATGGCAACTGACAAAAACAACAGCTATGCTTAACTAGTTATGCAGTCTTCAGCAAGACACACTTTTATGTCTGGAAATTCCTCACAGAAATGAGAAAATGTTCGTGAAGGGGGAAGGTTGTGGCATTGAGAGTGTTCAGTATAACTCTGGCTCCTTCTCCCTACCCTGGACACGCCTCTGACTTTGATTGTGTTTCCTTTTCCACTGTTATACAGTGTTTCTTTTATTTTGTGTGTGTGTTTATTTATTTATTTATTTTTTTATATTTTATTGTACTTCAGGTGAAGGCTTACAGAACAAATAGTTTCTCATGAAACAGTAGTACACATGTTGTTTTATGACATTGGTTAACAACCCCACAACATATTAACCCTCTAAATTCTCAACCTTTTGGTTTTTTTTTGATGAAAATACAGATAGCCAAAGATACATCGTTTCAAAAATTTCTACATACACAGTTCAGTGACATTGACTACGCTCTTCCAACTGTGCTGTTATTCTCACTTAAGATGAAGGCTTACAGAACAAAATAGTTTCTCATTTAACAGTTACTACACATGTTGCCCTATGACAATGGTTAACAATCTCACAGCACATCAACAATATCCTTACTCCACCTTGTGTTCCCTATCACCAGGGGACTTCCTTGTCCCCTTCTGTCTTCTGGCCCTTGTCACTGGACTACTGTACCTCATTAGTCTCATTTGGTTTTTTTTTTTTTAACACCATTTCAAAACTTTTTACTTACACATTTAAGTGATATTGACTATGCTCTTCCAATTGTGCTGCCATTCTCGCCCAAGATGAAGGCTTACAGGACAAAACAGCCTCCCATTTAATAGTTACTACAAATGTTGCCCTATAACAGTGGTCAACAATCTCACAACACATCGACAGTGTCCTTACTCAATTTGTGTTCCTTATCATCAGTTTCCTACTCCCCCTCTGCCTTCTGGCCTTTGTCACCGGACTCCTGTACCTTGTTAGTCCCATTTAGTTTTACTGGGCTGTCCACTCCCAGGCTTAACATAGAACCTCGAAGGTAACTTCACCTCTGAGCTGAAAGGGTGTCTGGGGGCCACACTCTTGAGGTTTCTCCAGTATTCTTTAGGCCAGTAAATCTGGTCTTTTTTTGGGGGGGGAGTTAAAATTATGCTCTACATCCTTCTCCAGCTCTGTCCAGAACCCTCTGTTGTGATCCTGGTCAGAGCAGTCGGCGGTGGTAGCCGGGCACCATCTAGCTGTACTGGACTCAGTCCAGTGGAGGTCTTGGTAGCTGTGGACAATTAGTCCTTTGGACTAATCTTTTCCTTGTATCCTGTTCTCTTCATTCTCCCTTGATCCCAAAGGGATGAGACCAGTGTAGTATCTTAGATGGCCGCTCACAGGCTTCTAAGACCCCAGACACTACTCACCAAGGTAGAATGTAGAGCATTATCTTTATAAGTAGTGTCATGCCAATTGAGCTAGATGTTCCCCGAGACCATGGTCCCCAGAGCCCTCCGTCCAAAAACTCAGTCCCTCGGGGGGTTTGGATGTGTCTATAGGGCCTCCATGACCTTTCCTTGGGCAGGTTGTGTTAGTTTCCGCTGTACTATGTACTATCTCACCTCTCACCCAAGACACCACTTATCTATTGCCTATTTAGTATTTCCCCCCCCTCCCCTCCCATCCCTGGTAACCAACAAGGATTGTTAAATTTTGCATCTGAATTTTTTCATGGGTTTTTACAATAGAGGTCTCATACAATATTTGTCCTTTTGTGATTGACTTATTTCACTCAGCATAATGTCCTCCAGTTTCATCCATGTTATGAGATGGTTCACAGATTCATTGTTGTTCTTTCTCGTTGCATAGTACTCCATTGTGTGTATGTACCATAGTTTGTGTATCCATTCATCTGTTGATGGACATCGAGGTTGTTTCCATCATTTTGCTATTGTGAACAATGCTGCCGTGAACATAGGTGTGCATATGTCTATTCGAGTGATGACTCTTATTTCTCTAGGATATATTCCTAGGAGTGGGATTGCTGGATCGAGAGGTATGTCTATTTCTAGCTTTCTGAGGAAACGCCATATCATTTTCCAAAATGGTTGTATCATTTTGCATTCCCACCAGCAGTGTATAAGAGTTCCCATCTCCCCGCAGCCCCTCCAACATTTGTTATTTCCAGTATTTTTGATTCGTGCCAGTAATGCCGGGGTGAGATGGTATCTCATTGTGGTTTTAATTTGCATTTCTCTAATGGCTAGTGATCGCGAGCATTTCCTCATGTGTCTGTTGGCCATTTGAATGTCTTCCTTGGTGAAGTGTCTGTTCATTTCCTTTGCCCATTTTTTGATAGGATTGGTTGTCTTTTTGTTGTAGAGGTGTTGGATTTTCTTGTAGATTATGGAGATTAGACCTTTGTCTGACTTGTACTGTCCAAAAATTTTTTCCCAGTCTGTAGTTTCTCTTTTGACTCTTTTGGTGAAGTCTTTTGAAGAGCATAGATGTTTGATTTTTAGAAGATCCCAGTTATCTAGTTTATCTGTTGTGTTTTTTGTGTTGATGTTTATGGTTTGTATCCTGTTAATGCCATGTATTAAGGCCTGAAGTGTTGGTCCTATTTTTTCTTCTATGAATTTTATAGTTTGAGGCTTTTATATTCAGGTCTTTGATCCATTTTGAAGAAGTTTTTGTATATGGTGTGAGGTATGGGTCCTGTTTCATTTTTGTACAAATGGATATCCAGTTTTGCCAGCACCATTTGTTAAAAAGACTGTCTTTTCCCCATTTGATGTATTTTGGGCCCTTGTCGAAGATCAGGTGACCGTAGGTGGATGGATTTACATCTGGGTTCTCAATTCTATTCCATTGGTCAATGTCTCTGTTGTTATACCAGTACCAGGCTGTTCTGAGTACTGTAGCTGTATAGTAGGTTCTCAAGTCAGGTAGTGTGAGTCCTCCAACTTTATTCTTCTTCTTCAGTAGTGCTTTATTTATTCAGGGTTTCTTCCCTTTCCATATAAAGTTAATAATTAGTTTTTCCATTTCTTTGAAGAATGTTGTTGGTATTTGTATCGGGATTGCTTTGTATTTGTAAATTGCTTTAGGTAGAATTGCCATATTCACAATGTTGAGTCTGCCTATCCATGAGCATGGTATGTTTTTCCATTTATGTAGATCCCTTTGGGTTTCATGCAGCAGTGTTTTGTAGTTTTCTTTGTATAGGTCTTTTACATTCCTGGTCAGATTTATTCCTAAGTATTTTATCTTTTTAAGGGCTATTGAAAATGGTATTGATTTCCTGATCTCCTTTTCATCATTCTCTTTACTGGTGTATAGGAATCCAACCGATTTTTGAATGTTTATCTTGTATCCTGCTACTCTGCTGAATCTTTCTATTAGTTCCAGTAGATTTCTCGTAGAGTCTTTAGGGTTTTCTATGTATAGTATCATATCATCTGCAAACAGGGAGAGTGTAACTTCTTCATTACCAGTTTGGATGCCCTTTATTTCTTTCTCTTGCCTTATTGCTCTAGCTAGAACTTCCAGCACAATTTTAAATAGGAGTGGTGATAAAGGGCATCCTTGTCTTGTTCCTGTTTTCAAGGGGATTGTTTTCAGCCTCTCTCCATTAAGAATGATGTTGGCTGTTGGTTTTGCATAGATGCCCTTTATTATGTTGAGAAATTTCCCTTCTATACCTATTTTATTGAGAGCTTTTATCAGGAATGGGTGTTGGACTTTGTCACATGCCTTTTCTGCATCAATTGAGATGATCATGTGATTTTTTTCTTTCCTTTTATTTATGTGGTGGATTACGTTGATGGATTTTCTAATGTTAAACCATCCTTGCATACCTGGTATGAATCCTACTTGGTCGTGGTGTATTATTTTTCTGATATGATGCTGAATTCTATTGGCTAGAATTTTGTTCAGAATTTTTGCATCTATATTCATGAGAGATATTGGTCTGTAATTTTCTTGTTTTGTGATGTCTTTGCCTGGTTTTCGTATCAGCGTTATGCTGGCTTCATAGAATGAATTTGGAAGTGTTGCTTCCTCTTCTATGCTCTGAAATAGCTTGAGTAGAACTGGTACAAGCTCTTCTGTAAATGTTTTGTAGAATTCTCCGGTGAAGCCATCTGGGCCAGGGGTTTTTTTGGTTGGGAGTTTTTTATTACCTTTTCAATCTCTTCTCCTGTTATGGGTCTGTTTAGATTTTCAATATCACTTTGTTGTAGTTTGGGTAGGCTGTGTGTTTCTAGAAATTTATCCATTTCCTCTAGGTTTTCAAATTTGTTGGAATATAGTTTTTCATAATATTCTGTTATAATCCTTTTTATTTCGGTTGGGTCTGTTGTAATGTCCTCCATTTCATTTCTTATTTGGGTTATTTGTGCCCTCTGCTGTTTTTCTTTTGTCAGTCTGGCCAGTGGTTTGTCGATTTTGTTGATTCTTTCAAAGAACCAACTTTTGGTTTTGTTGATTCTTTCTATTGTTTTTCTGTTCTCTATTTCATTGATTTCTGCTCTAATCTTTACTATTTCCTTTCTTCCAGTGGTTGTAGGCTTTTTTTTGTTGTTCTCTTTCTATTTGTTTGAGTTCTGTAGTTAATGTTTTGATTTTGTCCCTTTCTTCTTTTTTGATATGTGCATCTATTGCATAAATTGTCCTCTAAGGACTGCCTTTGCTTTGTCCCAAAGGTTTTGGTATGATGTGTTTTCATTTTCATTTGATTCTAGGTATTTTTTAATTCCATCTCTGATTTCTTCTATTACCCATTGATGTGTAAGCAGGGTATTATTCAGTTTCCATGTGTTTGATTTTTTTTCCTTGCTCTTTCTAGTGTTAATTTCTACCTTGATGGCATTGTGGTCAGAGAAGATACTGTGAATTATCTCAGCATTTTGGATCTTGTTGAGGATTGCTCTGTGGCCTAAGATGTGGTCTATTCTGGAGAACGTTCCATGTGCATTGGAAAAGAATGTGTACTTTGCAGCAGTTGGATGGATTGTTCTATATATGTCTATGAGGTCCAGTTGGCTGATTGTGTCCTTTAGGTCTTCTGTATCTTTGCTGAGTTTCTTTTTAGTTGTTCTGTCCTTTACTGAGAGTGGTGTGTTGAAGTCTCCTACTATTATTGTGGAACTGTCAATTTCTCTTTTCAGTGCTGTTAGAGTTTTTTTTTATGTATTTTGGAGCCCTGTCATTGGGTGCATAGATATTTATTATGGTTATTTCTTCATGATGGATCATCCCCTTAATCATTATATAGTGTCCTTCTTTGTCTTTTATGGTAGATTTTGTTTTAAAGTCTATTTTATCTGAGATTAGATTGCCACTCCTGCTCTTTTTTGATAGTTGTTAGTTTGATATATTTTTTTCCAACCTTTGATTTTTAATAAATTCACATCTTTGTTTCTAAGGTGTGTCTCTTGTAGACAGCAAATTGATGGATCCTATTTTCTTATCCATTCTGCCACTCTCCGTCTCTTTATGGGTGCATTGAGTCCATTTACGTTCAGTGTAATTATTGATAGATGGAAGTTTGTTGCTGTGATTTTGTAGTGCTTTTTTTTTGTGGTGCTGAAGTTTTCTTTGTTCTTCTTACTCTCTTGTGCTGAGTTACTTTTGTTTGTGGATTTTGTGTTCATTTCTTTTGTTTTTGTAGGTTTTGTTTTTGTTGATACTTTATGTGTTTCGTCTTTATTTTTATGAGTTGGTTTGTTAACTTTCTTTGTGGTTACCATGAATTTTACCCTTATCTTTATAATTTTGAAGCAGTCTACCCTTACTTGGTATCGCCTTGCCTTCCTCTCCTTTAGAAGGTTCTATACCTATGCCGTTTGTTCCCTCTTTCATTGTTTTGATGTTGTTGTCATTTATTGATTAATTGCTCTGATTCCCTGTTGTATTTCTTTTGTTTTTGGAATGTCCTCTGTAGTTCAGTTCCTAGAATGGTATCTGGTTCATATGAACCTGCATCCTAGGTCCTAGGTCCTGCCTGAGGGCTGAAGCTGTTTGTCCTCAGATCGAAGAACTCCCTTTAATAATTCTTGTATGTTTGGTTTGACTTTTGCATATTCCTTTAGTTTCTGTTTATCTGGAAATGACCTAATTTCACCATCAAATTTGAATGAGAGTTTTGCAGGATATATTATTCTTGGCTGACAATTTTTTTCTTTCAAGATTTTATATATGTCATCCCATTGCCTTCTTGCCTGCATGGTTTCTGCCGAATAATCTGAGCTTAGTCTTATTGTTTCTCCTCTGTATGTGACTTCTTGTTTTTCACGAGCTGCTCTCAGGATTCTTTGTTTGTCTTTAGTTTTAGCGAGTGTGAATATGATATGTCTTGGTGATTTTCTTTTGGGGTCTCTTCTATATGGGGTTCGTTGAGTTTCTTGGAAGGCCAGCTTTTCATTTTTCATGATATTGGGAAAGCTTTCTGTCAGCAGTTCGTCAATGATCCTCTCTGTGTTTTCTGTTTTCTCCCTCTGTTCTGGGATGCCAATCACTCATAAGTTTTTGCTTTTAATTGTGTCCCACATAACTCTCAGGGTCTCTTCATTTTTCTTTGTTCTTTTTTCTGAGTTTTCCTGAAACAGAGTTGTATCCAAGTGTTTGTGTTCAGTTCCACTGATCCTGTCTTCCATGTTTTCAAATCTACTTCTCAGCCCTTCTATGACACTGTCCATTTCTGAAATCTTGTTTATCTTTTGGATTTCTAATTGTTGTTTTTGTATAATTTCGAGTTGTGAATTTATTTCGGCATTTTGTTCCTGCATCATCTTCCTGAATTCTTCCAATTTTTTGTCTGTATTTTCCATAAATTTGTCTATCTTTTCCTCATGTTTGTCAGCTTTTTGCCTCAGTTCTTGGAAAATTCCGAGTATTAGTGATTTGAGTTCCGTATCAGGTACTTCTAGTGCATTTTCTTCCACAGGAGAGTTATCTGGTGTTTTAATTTGGACGCCTATTGGAGCCATCTTGTCTTGTTTTTGTAAAGGTTTTGATACTGTTTGCTGTTTTCGGGGCATTCAGTAGATATTTCTCTCTTTTACTGATTGTAGATTTTTTTTGTTTTGTTTTGTCCTTGTGGTACAGCTGGGAAGATCTAGCTGAAGAGGAGCCACTGGGACGGGTTGTTTGTGGCACTCACCGCAGCCCCCAGGACGGTCGGTAGTCAGTGCTGGGCAGGTTCCAATAGGGCGTGCCTGCACAGCTTGGTGGTGTGATGTCAAGTGCACGGGGCAGATAGGTAGGGTGCAGTGGGAAGATGGTTATGTGTTAAGCTAAGCTGGATATGGGAGAGAGGAGAGAGGAGCAGGAGCAAAAAGCATACAAACATAAAAGAATGCTAGGGGAGCTTGTCGTTGGAATGTACAGATGAGAGACTATGGGATGGAGGAAACCAGAAGGGGGAAGAGAAAGAAAAGGAAAGAATGAACAAATAAAAATCAGAAAAGTTAAAGAACTGCAAAGTTCCCAGGGATCCCACCGATGCAGCTATGAGGTCTGGGGGAGTCGGTCTCAGTTTTCACAGCACAGCCTGGCCAGAAGGTACAGAGGCAAACATTGCCTGGTATTCAGGGATCAGAAAGAGAAGGAAGAGATAGAGAGACGAGAAATTAAGCAATGAAGAAAGACAAAAGGGAAAAGATGACAAAACTAATCAAAAAAGAAGAAAAATAAAATTAAAAAAAAAAAGAGCAACACCAGCAGTCAGTGCCAACAAATGGGACCCAGAGAGCCCCCACTCAGGGGCGCGAATTCCAAGCAGCCGGCAGTCTCGGGATTAAGAGACCGTGGCCACGGGAAGCAGAGGGACAACGAACAAAGGCCCCGGGATCTCACCAGTGTGGCAGCCCAGACCTGGAATCCGCCACCCACCCGAACGCAGCCCCACAGCCCCGCCGGAGAGAGCAAAGATGGCGCTCGGAACCAGGCACCCGAGCAAAAGGAGGGGGAGGCAGTGAGAGGCAAGCGAGAAACCAGAAGAAGCAGTAAATGCCACACCAACAGCCAACAAATGGGGCCCAGAGAGCCCCCACTCAGGGGCGCAAATTCCAAGCAGCCGGCAGTCTCGGGGTTAAGAGACCGTGGCCACGGGAAGCAGAGGGGCGAACGAACAAGGGCCCCGGGATCTCGCCAACGTGGCAGCCCAGACCTGGAAGCAGCCACATGCCCGAATGCAGTCCCACAGCCCCGCAGGAGAGAGCAAAGATGGCGCTCAGAACCAGGCACCCAGGCAAAAGGAGGGGGAGGCGGCAGAAAAAGCTTCGCCAGCAGCCAGCAAACGGCTCTCAGAAAGCTGCCAGCCCGGGCGCGTGGAATCCAAGCACCGGCGCCCCCCAGCCCAGGGACCCTGGCCACGGAAAGCAGGGGAGCCCCAGCCGAGGCGGAGAGGGGTGGGGGGTGGGAAAGCGTGCACCGCAGTTTACCGGTCGTTCTCTCTCCCACTGGATGCTCTGCGAGGCTGCTCTCCCGTTCACTGGTCTCCGATAGGAATCCAAGATGGTGGATCCATGCTGCGTTAGCTGGTAAGGAATCTCTGCGTAAGTCTCTCCTCGCTCTCCATTCTCTTTTAGTATTTTCACTCCGTTTGGTGTTTGGCTGAGTTCTTTATCTCTTCATTTGGTGTTCTAGGGTTTCAGGATTGTTGATTCTCTGTTAGGCTTAGTTTTTCCGATCTTTGCTGTGGAGGGACGGCGTGGTGCTTCTGCCTAGATCACCATCTTGCCCCGCCTCCTCTATACAGTGTTTCTTATATTGAGACTTTTTCTTAACCAGACTGTAAATTCTTAAAAGCAGATTGCAAACTCCCTCCACACTCTACAATTTTCTAAGTACCTAGAACATGCTAAGCAGAGAGGACAGTGTTTGATTCACTGGGTGAAAGGAAATAGTGGAATGTCTGATATTAAAGCAGACCAGTGTGGGAGATATTTTCAACCTGGTACCATTCTGGAACCCTTCAAATCAAGATCCGAGAGAAAAACATATAAAGAAATACGCTTTTTCACTCTGTGTTCCAGAGTGAACAGGCACGGCCCCTCCTGTGGAAAAGGGCAAACAGCAAACGTAACTCTTGGCATGCTTTCTTCTTCCTGATTAAAGTATTCTTATGTTGGATGTGCTTAAAGTTCAACCACAAAGCCCTCAAATTAATGAAGCAAAAGCCTATGAGTAGTTTATTCCGCAGAATCTGAACTTCCCAGAATTAGTCTGCTAATTTTCAGAACCTAAGTAGTTTCCAAGATCCATGGGTGGTACAAGCAGTTGGCAGTACAAACCTACCCAGTGGCACCCAGAAGAAAGGACTGGCGACCTAGTTTTGTAAAGATTACAGCCAAGAAAATCTTATGGAGCTCAGTTCTACTGTGTAACACATGGGGTCTCCATGAGTCATAATTGACTCTGTGGCACCTGGTTTGGTTTTTATTTTGTTATGTAGCTTCAAGAAGGCTGCAGAACAGTTAACCATAGCACCTTAGGCAGAAGTCAATGTCATCTACTTGTTCTTAAGATTTTGTGCTACGGTAATTATATGTAAAAGGAAACCTCTTATATATGAATGTCCTGTGACCTAAAGTCTTTATTTTCTGTAAGTATTTAGAGAGCAGGGATGGACCTCATAGATGGCCATACTATGCAAATAGTTTTATATTACACCAAAATTTCGTTTATTCTCTATTTCAGAAAATTATCATTGTTAGGTGCCATCAGATCAGTTCCAACTCATAGCGACCCTATGTACAACAGAATGAAACACTGCCTGGTCCTGCGCTATCCTCACGATTGTTGCTATGCTTGATCCCACTGTTGCAGCCACTGTGTCACTCTATCTCGTTGAGGGTCTTCCTCTTTTTCGCTGACCCTCTGCTTTACCAAGCATAACGTCCTTCTCCAAAGACTGGTCCCTCCTGATAACATGTTCAAAGTACATGAGACAAAGTCTCACAATTCTCACTTCTAAGGAGCATTCTGGCTGTACTTCTTCCAAGACAGATTTGTTCGTTCTTCTGGTAGTCCATGGTATATTCAATATTCTTTGCCAACACCATAATTCAAAGGCATCAATTCTTTTTCAGTCTTCCTTATTCATTGTTCGCCTTTTGCATGCATGTGAGGTGACTGAAAACAGCATGGCTTGGGTGAAGTGCACCTTAGTTCTCAAAGTGATAGCTTTGCTTTACCATGTCTTTTACAGCAGATTTGCCCAACGTGATACATCGTCTCATTTCCTGACTGCTGCTTCTGTGGGTGTTGATTGTGGATCCAAGTAAAATGAAAATCTTTAACAACTTCAATCTTTTCTCTGTTTATCATGATGTTGCTTATTGGTACAGTTGTGAGGATTTTTGTTTTCTTTATGTTGAGGTGTAACCCATACTGAAGGCTGGAGTCTTTGATCTTCATCAGTAAGTGCTTTAAGTCCTCTTCACTTTCAGTAAGCAAGATTATGTCATCTGCATATTGCAGGTTGTTGATGAATCTTTTTCTAATCCTGATGTCACATTCTTCTTCATATAGTCCAGCTTCTTGGAGTATTTGCTCAGCATACAAATTGAATAAGTATGGTGAAAGGATACATCCCTGACACACAGTTTTCCTGACTTTAAGCCATAAAGTGTGCAAAGACCTGGAGTATCCCCTTGTTCTGTCTGAACAACTGCCTTGTAAGCTATGTAGAGGTTCCTCATGAGCACCATTAAGTGTTCTGGAATTCTCATGCTTCACAATGTTATCCATAATTTGTAAAGTCAAACACCTTTGTGTAGTCCATAAAACACAGGCAAACATCTTTCTGGTTGTCAGCAATGATACCTCTCATTCCATGTCCTTTTCTGAATCAGGCTTGAGTTTCTGGCAGTTCCCTGTCGATGTACTGCTGCAACCGCTTTTGAATGATCTCCAGCAAAATTTTACTTGTGTGTGATATTAATGATATTGTTCAATAAGTCCGCATTCCGTTGAATCGCCTTTCTTCGGAATGTGCACAGATTAGATCTCTTTCAGTCGATGGGCCAGGAAGCTGTCTTCCAAATTTCTTGGCATAGACAAGTAAGCGCCTCCAGCACAGCATCCATTTGTTGAAATGTTTCAGTTGATATTCCATCAATTCCTGGAGCCTTGTCCTTCATCAATGCCTTCAGTGCAGCTTGAACTTCTTTCCTTAGTACCATCAGTTCTTTATCATATGCTACCTTCTGAAATGGTTGAATGTTGACCAATTCTTTTTGGTACTGTGACTCTGTGTATTCCTTCCATCTTTTTTTGATGCTTCCTGCATTTTCAATATTTTTTCCATAGAATCCTTCAATATTGCAACTCAAGCCCTGAATTTTTAATTCAGTTCTTTCAGCTTGAGAAATGCCAAGAGTGTTCTTCCCTTTTGGTTTTCTAATTCTAGGTTTTTGCAAATTTCATTATATAGTATTTTACTTTGTCTTCTTGAGACTCCCTTTGAAATCTTCTGTTCAGCTTTTTTACTTCATTATTTCCATTCGCTTTAGCTGCTTTACATTCAACAGCAAATTTCAGAGTCATTTCTGACATCCATTTTGGTCTTTCCTTTCTTTCCTGTCTTTTTAATGACCTTTTGCTTTCTTCATGTACAATGTCCTTGATGTCATCTCACAACTTGTCTGGTCTTCAGTCATTTATGTACAATATGTCAAATCTATTCTTGGGATGGTGTCTAAATTCAGGTGGGATATACTCAAGATTGTACTTTGGCTCTTGTGGACTTGTTCTAATTTTCTCCAGCTTCAACTTGAACTTGCATATGAGCAATGGATGGGCTGTTTCGCAGTTGCCCCCGACCTTATTCTGACTGATGATATTGAGCTTCTCCTTCACCTCTTTCCGCAGATGTAGTCAATTTGATTCCTGTGTATTCCATCTGGAGAGGCCCACGGTTATAGTCACCATTTACGTTGTTGAAAAAAGGTATTTGCATTGAAGAAGTTGTTGGTCTTGCAAAATTTTATGCAATCTCTGCCGTTGTTTCTATTATCAAGGTCATATTTTCCAACTACTGATCCTTCTTTGTTTCCAACTTTCACATTTCCAATCACCAGTAATTATCAATGAATCTTGATTGCGTGTTCGATCAATTTCAGACTGTAGAAGTTGGTAAAAATCTTCCGTTTTCTCATCTTTGGCATTAGTGTTTGGTGTGTAAATTGGAATAATAGTCGTATTAACTGGTCTTCCTTGTAGGTGTCTGTATATTATCCTATCATTGACAGCATTGTACTTCAGGATAGATCTTAAAATGTTCTTTTTGATGATGAACGTGATGACATTCCTCTTCAAGTTGTCATTCTTGGTATAGTAGACCATATGATTGTCCAATTCAAAATGGCCGATACCAGTGTATTTCAGCTCACTAATACCTAGGATATCAATCTTTATGCATTCTGTTTCATTTTTGATGACTTCCAATTTCCTGGATTCATACTTCGTACATTCCACGTTCTGATTATTAATGGATGTTTGCAGCTGCTGCTTCTCATTTTGAGTTGTGCCACATCAGCTAATGAAGATCCCAAAAGCTTAACTCCATCCACATCATTACGGTCGACTGTATTTTCAAAGGCAGTTCTTCCCAAGTTGTATTTTGAGTGTCTTCTGACCTGAGGGGATCATCTTCCAGCACTATACCAGAAAATATTCTGCTGCAATTCATAAAGCTATACCAGCCAATGTTTTCAGAAGTAGACCACCAGGTCCTTCTTCCTAGTCTGCCTTTGTCTGGAAGCTCCACTAAAACCTGTCCACCATGGGGACCCTGCTGGTATTTGAAATACCAGTGGCATAGCTTCCAGCATTACAGCAACACGGAAGCCACCACAGTACAACAAACTGACAAATGTGTGGGATAGAAAATTGATAAAATAGAAAAATTAGTTATAAAGATATACTCTTTTTGGGCAAATCTAAATTAACATAGTTTATTTTTAGATGAATTTTGTGAACAACCAGATTTATTTTAAAAATAATAAAATACCATCAGTAGTTATTGGCTTCATTAGTCAGTATGCTCCTTGAAAGCAAGGCCTTTACTTTTTCTCTCTATACGCTTTACATGCTATGCAGTACCTGACACATAGTCCCAAAACCATACCCATTGCTGCTGAGTGGATTTCAACTCATAGCGACCCTGTAGGACAGAGTAGAACTGCCCCATTAAGGTTTCCAAGGCTGTAATCTTCTGACTGCCACATCTTTCTCCTATGGAGTGGCTGTTGGTTCAAACCAACGACCTTGCGGTTAGCAGCTGAGCACTTAACCAGTGCACCACCAGGGCTCCTTTGACACTCAGTAGGCACTAAACATTTTTAATATAATAAAAATATTTATTTAAAATATAATATTTAGATTCCTTTCCTTCAAGTGAATTTAAAATATAGTAATTCGTTTACACAGCCTTCATTATGGAACCCACCTATTTCATGAAGAGGATCGTATCTGAATTCTACCAGATAGGTAACATAATGTGAAGATTTCTATCTATTAAAGAAAATGAAACCAATGTGCTTTTATTATGCTAGACACCTGCTAAACATCTATCTTCTTGAGATAGAAAGCTGAAACTTAGCAGCATTTCTCACAAATAAGGAGCCCTGGTGGCCCAGTGGTTAAGCACTAGACTGCTAACCAAAAGGTTAGTGGTTTGAACCCACCAGGCATTCCATGGGAGAAAGATGTGGTAATCCGCTTCCAGAAAGATTACAGCCTTGGAAACCCTATGGGGCAGTTCTACTCTGTCCTATAGGGTCGCTATGAGTCAGAATCCACTCGATGGCAACGGGTTTGGTTTTTGGTTTGGTTTATTGTTTAGTTGTTTCCATTTCAAGCGGCTAGAAACAGTTTGCCATGTCATTATTTTCAATAGATTCCACTAATGTACATAAGATACTGGGAAGGAAACATTGTTTGAGTTCAAAACCAGTACTTTAAAACAAACTTACTTTAAAAAGACTGCATTAAGAATAACTTTCTTGTCCCTTTTCTGTAATACTAATAAAAATATCAAATTCTATTAGTATTGTGTTCAAGATTTCTATGCAGATCTTCAAATGGCAGTATTCAAGTTCTCAAATTCTTTCGAATCCAAGTAATTTACCACTCTTTGCAATGTGAAACATCTACCACAAGAGGGCACAGTGCTCCCTAACGCTCAAAAAGAAGCTGAAGTTTGCAGTTCTAGCAGAAACAACAACCCAGAAAATTCCAACTGTTGCAAAAGGAATGTTTGCATGTGCAACTGTACTTGGATGGAGATGAAACAGAGAAGCAGTTAACGCCCCAGTAGTTCCAAAGGCACGAAAACAAATGTAGTGAGAACGTCATTTTTCATCAGTGCCACAAGATGGCGCCTCTTCCTCACTCATAACTATGATGCCCCGCTGAGCCAGCTGTCATTTTTAAAACTATGGGTTGACAATTAACACTGTCATTAAGAAAATAATATTTATTATAAATATAACCTTTATTAAGAAACATTGTAGTTGGTAGTTTAGTTTTCTGTTCTTGGTCGACATGAAAAGTTGCTATTTTTAGAGAATGTGTTTCTGTTAACCCGTTGCCGTCCAGTGGATTCCAACTCATAAATGATCAAATGATAAGAACAATGAAATGTAGAGCGCTCTTCACGGTGTGAGAGATTTTCATCAGTCCCTGAACACAGGATCCATTCGATATAGATAATGCTGACTTTCACATTGTCACTTGTCTCAGGTACTAGGTTAAAATTCTCTCATCTGGCAGAAATTCTTATTTTTAAATAATAAATAAAATTTTCATTCATTCAAACTACGAAAAGGATAAATTATTTTTTGAGGAATATGAGTTCATTACCAAATTTTGCTAAATTAGATGTTAGATTTTTCTGAGTTCAGCTGGATAATTTTCTAACTCATAGTACTTGCTCTCATTTTGCTTTTTGACTTGTATAGTCCATTACTAAAGTTCTCAAACTTGCAGCACTTCTGGGTTGTACTACATCATAGCAAACTGTGGTTTCTCTCTGTCACCTTAGGGTGATGCACTCTCCTACTTAGGACAAGGAGAGAAGGGAACAGCACGATTGGGAATGTGTTTATGTAAAGAATTTGCTATGATGTGACCATATGAATATTGATGATGTTTTATTTCAAAAAAACCACACAGCATTAGGTAACAAATGGCAAGTATTCTAGATCCATCCCCAGAAGTTATGCTTCAGTAGGTATGCAACGGGGACTGGGAATCTTTATTTTTACAAAATGTCCCAGGTGATTCTGAGTCACATCCAGGTTTTGGAATTACTGAGAAGGAAACTCTGGCAAAAGATCAAATGATAGATAATAAGAACTTGAATTAAATGGGTCACAATGAGGATGCCACAAAGGAAAAGAACATTTAAGGGGTTAAAATCTTCAGGGGTCTCTGTTAAAGCATTCAGTTGTCCGTTGATTCCATTGATTTTGGAACTTATTTCAGAAGCTAGTATTACCTAATGTCTATATCCAAAATATCAGTGAATAAAGCCAATAAAGTTTATTTTATGTTCATTTAATAGTTCATTGGTGTGTATTTCTGCAAGAATAAATGTGGGAAAATAGCTTGAACTCTTCTGGGAAAAAAAGTAATTATGAAGGTTTGGGATAAAAAACAAAACACACACACACAAAAATTGCCTTCAAGTCAATTCCGACTAATGGAGATGCCATGTGTGCAAAGTAGAATTCTGCCTTACAGGGTTTTCAAGGCTGTGACCATTCAGAAGGAGATCACCAGGCCTTTATCCTGAGGCACCTCTGGGTGGGTTTAAACTGCCAACCTTTTGGTTACTAGTTGAGTGCTTAACCATTTGCACCACCCAGGGGCTCTAAGTTTGGGATATCAGATATTTTAATTTACAACAATTTTTCACTAAGATAGTATAATGTTGCTAGATAAGTGGGAAAAAAAATAGAAGAGGCTTGAAAAATTCGACGTGATAAATTAGTATTCAGTAGATAAATTATTCAGTAAATGGGTTGAAAGTAACTGGCTAACCATTTGAAGGAAACAATCATTAACTCTGGAACTCCAACTACAGGGATTATTATCAAGAAATACTTGTAGCTATGAGAACTATATAAGAATGTAGTCACAGTTATGTTTATCAGGTTGAAAAAGGAAATGGCCTTTAGTGACAATAAGAAGAGTTTGGCTGAGCAAATTGCACGGTGCAATTTCACACTGTTTCTAAATTCCCGTTTGCCACTAATCATTGGCCTCTCACAGCCATTAGGATAAAGTTCAAAGCTCTTTTGTTGTTAGTTGCCATCACGTCAGCCCTGACTCAGAACGAAACACTACCTAGTCACTTTATTGGAAAATATTGTGTTGTGATCCATAGGGTTTCCACTGGTTAATTTTTGGAAGTAGATCACCAGGCCTTTCTTCCTAGTCTTTCTTAGACTGGAAGCTCCCCTGAAACCTGTCCATCATGGGTGACCCTAATGGTATTTTAAATACCGGTGGCATAGCTTCCAGTATCATATGGCCTAAATGTCCAGCATGGTCTGCATCCTGCCTTCCTCTCCTGCATCATCTCTTTGCTCTCTTTATGGATAAGAATCAACATAAATTCAATTCTCAAAATGTGAAGATTAATCAAATCCCCACTTTCCCACTTCTCAATCATCTGACACCAGCAGCTCATACAGCACTCTCTCTCTCTGTCCCTAACTACCCGGAGTTAGGTCAGAGCTCGCAAGTTAAAAGGACACTGTCCTTCAGACTGCCAAATAGGCAGACGCCAGCCACAAACTCAGTAGTCCACACAACACCCTTATTTGTGACCTGCTGGCCGCAAATTTGGGATTTTCCCACAACCCCTTCAGGATGCCAGCCACAAGCTCAGGGACCTCCCCTGGGCTCCTTTACTTTCACCTGCTGGATCCTACTCCTCCTTTTATCTTGATAATTCACTGGATGACTCACAGAACTCACAGAAAGTACTATACTTATGATTACAGATTAATTATAGCTGAAGGATATAAACCAGGATGATCATAAGGAAGATATGCATGTGTGAGGTCTGGGAAGGTTCCCAATGCAGATCTTCCACAGCCCAAAGAGGGCCACTCACCCTCCCTTCACCAACCAGGCAGCTCTTAGAGCCTCTGTGCTCAGTCTTTATTGGCCTCAATCATTATGTTGTCATGATTGAGGCCTCACTGCATGTGCATGATCGGTTAAATCATGATTCCTGAGGTTAGTTGATATCAGCTACTAGGTGGTCTTTCTGGTCTGACCAGCTCCCATATTCATTAGCACTAACCCTCAAGTGTAGTTTCGATAATCCCTTGCCATTGAGTCAATTCCAACTCATAGCGACCCTATAGGATAGAGTAGAACTGCATCATAGGGTTTCCTAGGCTTTAATATCTATGGAAACAGACTACCACATCTGTCTCCCACAGAGCAACTGGTGGGATTAAACAGCCAACCTTTTGATTAGCAGCCAAGTGCTTAACCACTGGACCACCAGGTCTCCTTTGGGTAACAAAGGAAAAGTCCAAGGATTTAGAGTTATCTTCTTGAGAAACAAGGATAAGACCACATTACCTTAGGTAAAGTCAAATTCTTTACACAATCTTCTCTGCACTTTTTCTGTGCCCCAGACAATTCTCCCTTCCTTCAGGTCTCAAATATGCTTTGGTCTCTGCAAAGAAGGTATTTCATATTAAGCTACCAGAACTAAGGGCCTGGGTTTCTGCCATTCCCTCTACCTGGGTTACTGTCCCTGCCTTCTTCACCTACCTAACACCTATTAGTCCTTCTGATTTAGGCCAATGGTCATCTCCCCATGGAAATTTCCCCTGAAACAGCTGTCTAGAAGTATGCCTTTGTAAGATGCCAGCAAAGAATCACATAGGATATTCCTTCACAGTACTCAATTTCATTTGTTTTCACACTTCACTGTATTATTATTTGGTAAATGTCTCTCTCTGTGAACTGAATCCCTTTTATCACTGCTAAGACTCCCTTCAGAGAAAATGATCACCCAAGTTATCTCAATATGGCTTTGATGAATATTGGTCTTTGTAAGTATGTCTCCCGCACCCTCTCTGCACCTAAGGATCAAACCAGGGACCATCATACACGGGAACTCCAGCCTCCCTTGGGTCTCAGGTGCTCCTTCTTGATGATCTAAGAAACAGGTGATGTGACCTGATCCAAGGCAGTGATAAAAAGCCTCTATAAAGAATGGGCTATTTAGGAATGTTTGCCCAATGCAAATTAACTTAGAATATAATTGCAACTCTACAGAATTTAACAGATACTCTATCTTAATTACAAATAAAGAGTCAATTCCCCAAATCTATTTATATTCATGAAAATTCCCAGGAGTAGAAGAATGTTGACTTTGTTCTTTGTAATATCCACTGGAAAAAACAGATTCCCCCGACTCCACATATGCAAATTTCCAAAAACTGTTTATTATTTTCTAAGCCATATACTCATCTTCTATACCAAGATCAATGAAAACAAATAAAATGTTAAATCATTTCCAGAGGAAATCACTTGACTTTGACACTTCAGATTCAGAAATTCTGAAGTAAAAATAAGCATGAAATTTCAAATTGGGAGTATTTGGGAATATCACATTTCTCACACAAATAATCCATGGCCATCGAGTTGACTCTGACTCATGGCCACCCTATAGGACAGAATAGAACTGCCCCATAGGGTTTCCAAGGAGCAGCTAGTGGATTCAAACTGCCACCCTTTAGGCTAGCAGCCAAATGCTTAACCCTGTGCCATCACAAATATTGGGATGAAAAAATCACAGAAACTTATACAGCACTTATAAACCAAAAAGATTTAAAGTTAACTATAAAATATGCCTCGTAAATATTACAAACATTTCATCAAAGAGACAAATTCTAAGAATTGAGAAGGAAATACTCCAAACATAATATTTATTGAAGAGACGAAAGAGCTTTTGTTGAAGACATTGTTTACAGGGGGAAAAGGGCTTGAAAACAGGATAGAAAACACAACATACTTAACTTATTTCCCTAGCAAGATCAGTACCTGAATCATTTGCTTCTCTCAAGGAGTACAAGATACTACATAGAAATTTAATTTCATTTAGTTTATTAATATGATCTAAACATATTTAGCCAAGAAGTAAGGAAAGGACACAAAACAAGATTTGGCTGAACTATACAAAGAGAACAAAGAAAGTGACAAGATTGTTAATTGGTGACAATTTTATTATGAAAATTTAATTAATATAAAAATAAATCTACAATAGTAACCATGACTCAAACTGAGCCAGTAGACAGCACGTGTGACACCCAGAATAGTCAGTAAGGCACCACACAGACCTCACCCCCTCCTGTGTTGGCTCACACTGTCTGGCCTATGACCTGGAACCTGATAAAGGACTTCTCACAGCAAGAGTTTGCAGCCAGCTACATTTTCTTCTCAGCCTACAATCAGTCACAGGCCATTTCAGTGTTTCCCATAGTTTTTTTCTTTTCAGGTAGTGGCAAAGCTCAAGAAAAAACTCACCTGGCCAGTGCTGAGCAGGAAAGGAAGAAAGAAAAGAACTTTGAGATGGGTATGGGTACTCGGTCTAGTACCAACATACTCAGCTAATGAGGAGACTAGAGTGGGCATCCTTAAAAGCATTGCGGTAAAGGGTCTATGGGTGATTGACAGAAAAGGACAAAACTTGATAACGTTGACAGATGAGGAAGGACTCTTGTTATAGTCATGAAATCTCACCCAAAGAACAACTGGGAGGAAGAAAACTGGAATAGAGAGTACTTCCTTTTTTATTTTTAAGATGAAAGCATTTTTTAAAAGGAATACAGAAGTCAAGACAGAAAGTAAAATGCAACAGTGAGCATTTAAATAAAATGGAATGTGGGGCCCTGGTGGTGCAAATGGTTAAGCACTAACCGGAAGGTTGGTGGCTGGAATCCACCCAGCAGCTCTGCAGGAGGAAAAACCTGGCAATCTGCTTCTGTAAAGATTATAGCCAAGAAAACCTTATGGGGGCAGTTCTACTCTGTCGTATGGGGTGGTTATGAGTCGAAATTGATTCAACAACACCTAACAATAACAGGTGAACAATGAAAATTACTTAAGAATTTAATGATAAACAGTTATACCATTACTTGTCTGTCAGTTTGTCATACTGTGGTGTCTTGCATGTTGCTGTGATGCTGGAAGCTATGCCAGTGATAATTCAAATACCAGCAAGGTCACCCATGGTGGACAGGTTTCAGCGGAACTTCCAAACTAACACAGACGAGGAAGAAGGACCTGGCAATATACTTCTGAAAAAAAACTGGCCAGTGAAAACCTCATAAACAGCAGCAGAATATTGTCTAACATAGTGCCAGAAGATGAGCCACTCAGGTTGGAAGGCACTCAAAATAAGACTGGGGAAGAGTTGCCTCCTCAAATTAGAGTTGACCTTAATGACGTGGATGGAGTAAAGCTTTCGGGGCTTTTGTTTGTTGACATGGCATGACTCAAAATGAGAAAAAACAGCAGCAAACATCCATTAATAACTGGAACGTGGAATGTACAAAGTATGAATCAAGCAAAATTGGAAGTTGTAAAAACTGAAATGGAACACCTGCAGATCAATATCCTAGGCATTAGTGAGCTGAAATGGACTGGTATTGGCCATTTTGAATTCAATAGTCATATGGTATACTATGCCAGGAATGACAAATTGAAGGCATTGCATTTGTGAAAAAAAAAAAAAAAATATTCAAGATCTATCCTGAGGTACAACAATGTGAATGATAGGATAATACCCATATACCTACAAGGAAGACCAGTTAATACGACTATTATTCAAATTTACACACCAACCATAATTCCAAAGATAAGGAAACTGAGTCTGCAGTCTGAAATTGATCAAATATTTACTCAAGATGCATTGATAATTACTGGTGACTGGAATGTGAAAGATGGAAACAAAGAAGGGTCAGCAGTTGAAAAATATGACCTTGGTCACATAAACAACGCCACAGATCACGTGATAGAATTTTGCAAGACCAACGACTTCTTCATGGAAAATATCATTTTTCAATAACATAAATGGGACTATACACATGGGCCTTGCTGGACAGAATACACAGGAACCAAATCGACTACATCTGTGGAAAGACATGATGAAGAAGCTCAATATCATCAGTCAGAACAAGGCCAGGGACCAACTGCGGAACACACCATCAACTGCTCATGTGCAAGTTCAAGATGAAGTTGAAGAAAATTAAAATAAGTCCACGAGAGCAAAAGTACAACCTTGAGTATACCCCACCTGAATTCAGAGACCATCTCAAAAAGAGATCTGACACACTGAACACTAATGATCAAAGACCAGACAGGTTGTGGGATGACATCAAGGACATCATACATGAAGAAAGTGAAAGGTCATTAAAAAGACAGAAAAGAAAAAAAAAGACAAAAAAGGATGTTAGAGGAGACTCTGAAAATTGCTCTTGAAAATAGAGTAGCTAAAGTGAAAGGAAGAAATGATGAGGCAAAAGAGCTGAACATAAGATTTCAAAGGATGGCATGAGAGGACAAAGTACTGTATTTTACACAGATAACACACGCCTTCTATGTTTGTTTGCCAACTGCTCCCCACCTCACACTAGGTATATTCATTAGTGGCACGATTCCAATTTCTTTTTACATGTTGCTGTTAAAAAATATATATATGTATTAGCATAGTGCACTTAGGCGAATACCTCACAGTGGGAGGGCAAGGTTGGCAAACAAACATAGAAGGCACATGTTATTTGCGTAAAAATACAGTATTATAATGAAATGTGCAAAGGCCTGGAGTTAGAAAATCAAAAGAGAAGAACATGCTTGGAACTTCTAAAGCTGAATGAACTGAAGAAAAAATTCAAGCCCAGAGTTGCAATATCAGAAGATTGTATGGGCAAAATATTGAACAACCCAGGAGATACTGAAAGAGGATGGAAGAAATACAGAGTCACCCTACCAAAAAGAATTGGTTGATATTCAACCATTTCAGGAGGCAGCAAATGACAAAGAACCGATGGTACTGAAGAAAGAAGTCCAAGCTGCACTGCAGGCATTGGCCAAAAACAAGGCTCCAGAAATTGACAGAGTACCAACTGAGATGCTTCAACAAACAGATGCAGCACTAGAGACGCTCACTCGTCTATGCCAAGAAATTTGGAAGACAGCTACCTGGCTAACCAACTGGAAGAGATCCATATTTGTGCCCATTAAAAAGAAAGGTGATCCAACAAAATGTGGAAATTATCAAACAGTATCATTAATATCACCCTCAAGTAAAAATTATCTGAAGATAATTCAAAAACGGCTGTAGCAGTACATTGAAAGTGAACTGTCAGAAATTCAAGATGGATTCAGAAGAGGACATGGAATGAGGGATATCATGCTGATATAAGATAGATCTTGGCTGAAAGTAGAGAATGCTGGAAAGACGTTTACCTGTGTTTTATTGACCATGCAGAGACATTTGACTGTGTGGATCATAACAAATTATGGATAACGTTGCAAAGAATGGGGATTCCACAACACTTAATTGTGCTCATGCAGAACCTTTACATAGACCAAGAGGCAGTTGATGGAACAGAACAAGGGGATACTGAGTGGTCTGAACACAAGAAAGGTGTGTGTCAGTGTTGCATCCTTTTGCCATACTTATTTAGTTTTATGCTGAGAAAACAATCCGAAAAGCTGGACTATATGAAGAACACTGCATCAGGATTTGAAGAAGACTCATTAACAACCTGCGATATGCGGATGACACAACCTTGCTTGCTGAAAGTGAAGAGGGCTTGAAGCACTTACTGACGAAGATCAAAGACTACAACCTTCAGTATAGATTACACCTCAACAAAAAGAAAACAAAAATCCTCACGACTGAACCAATAAGCAACATCATGACAAACGGAGAAAAGATTGAAGTTGTCAAGGATTTCATTTTACTTGGATCCACAATCAGTGCCCATGGAAGCAGCAGTCAAGAAATCAAATTATGTATTGCATCGGGCAAATCTGCAAAAGACTTCTTTAAAGTTTAAAAAGCAAAGATGTCACTTTGAGGACTAAGGTGGGCCTGACCCAAGCCATGGTATTTTCAATCATCTCATATGCATAGGAAAGCTGGACAATGAATAAGGAAAACCAAAGAAAAATTGATGCCTCTGAATTATGGTGTTGGCAAAGAATATTGAATACACCATGGACTGCTAGAAGAATAAACAAATCTGTCTTGGAAGAAGTCAGCCAGAATGTTCCTTAGAAGCAAGGATGGGGGACTTTGTTTCACGTACTTTGGAAATGTTATCAGGAGGCATCAGTCCCTGGAGAAGAACATCATGCTTGGTAAAGTAGCGGGTCAGTGAAAAAGAGGAAGACCCTCGACGAGATGCATTGACACAGTGACTGCAACAATGAACTCAAACATAGCAACGATTGTGAGGATGGTGCAGGATCGGGTAATGTTTCATTCTGTTGTAAACAGCGTCACTATGAGTCAAAACTGACAGGACGGCACCTAACAACAACAACAAAGAGTTACAGTAAAAAAAAAAAAAAAAAAAAAAAAGTTCAGTTGTAAAAGCCTGTTATGAATATAGGGGAAATAAATCAATTTAAATAAAATGGTATGTGAAAGGAAATGAAGAATTCTTTTACTTCTACTTGACTTGGTTCAGTTTTTTAAAAACGCTTGTTAAGTTAGGATAGTTTTGTTATTTTTGGACCATCTGTACATTGCATCATATATTTCTGAGGGAAACAAGAAGACCTGATTGACATTTAGGGTAAACAAGAGAGGGACATGTGGAGGTTAGGGAAGAGAGGTGTGAAGGGAAAGTCTCCACACTCTTCATGTTCATGTTTTCATGCTCAGAGTGGACACAGTATTTAGCCTGTACTTTAAATGATAGGCTCAGATGACAGACACCATCATCACCAAGTACAACAGAATTATAATCACAAGTGTTCGCTGCTCAGCATGCTACCGAGTATCATAAAGCACACAAGCAACTTGAGAGAGACATCTCTGCGTAGAGAGGAGGAGGCCGACGTTCCACACACCAAAGGCTCTGCTTTATATGGCCTATCTACCTCTGGAGGTAATGCTGTCATTCCTTGAATCTGAAAATTAAAGAGCAGACAATACAAATGAGTGAATGATTTAGGAGCCAGATGTTCAAGCTTGCTCAGCTGCCTATGATGCAGCAGGAGTAAAAGAGGGTAAGGGGCTAGCTGCTGAAGGAGTCAACTTCAGGGGGATCAGAAAGCCTAGGGTTCCGGAGAGAGATAGAGAAGAGGGGCAGATACTCTTTTGTGAAAGAAAAAATACAAAACAGTCTTAGCTGCTTTTTGAAGCTCTCATTCCATCCTGTTCCTGCTCCACTTCAATATTGTTTTTGTTGCTGGGTGCCATCGAGTCAATTTTGACTCAGAGACCCCATGTGACAGAGTAGAACTGCCCCATAGGGTTTTCTAGGCTGTACTATTTATGGGAGCAGATTGCCAGTTTTTTCTCCCTCAGAGCTGCTGGGTGAGTTGGAACTGCCAACCTTTCAATTAGCAGCTGAGCGCTTAACTGTTGCACCACCAGGACTCTTTACCCAACATTAGTTGGCAAATAAGTTTTCTTTTTCAAAAGGATGGGAATCAGGAGTTTTAGGTCAAGCCAAGTAATCAGTGAACAAGTAAATAACCAAAAACCAAACTCATTGCCATTGAGTCAATTCTGACCAAAAGCGACCCTACAGGACAGAGAAGAACTGCCCCACAAGGTTTCCAAGGAATGGCTGGTGGATTTGAACTGCTATCTTTTGGTTAGCAGCTGAGTTCTTAACCACTGGGCCACCAGGGCTCCAGTAAATGAGCAGACATATCAAAATAACAGTCAGATTTATGGACATGTATCTGTTCCTTGGATTTTCCTGTTATGGATTCAGGAGAAATGTGGCATCTGCATTCTCAAAGGTTCAAACAGGCAGGGCTTACCGACCACTCTGCATTGTCTGTCTTGGAACATCTCACGTTCACCGGCAGGCCAAGGACAAGCTTATTGAAGGAGAGACCTTCCTTTTTAGTCCATTTAAACTTGTTCATTGCATCCATGAAAGAAAGATTTTTATACTGCTTGGGGCTTTTGATAATGAAAGGCCAAGTCCTGAATTTAAAACAAACAACCACAGTTAGTCATATTCAGAACAAAAGCATTATGTTTCCTTTACTTTTCAACATTCTAAAATAGACCCCATATTTGGTCATTTTTATACATTTAAATAACCTAATGTAAAGCATTGATGAACTCATTAGCAATTACTAAAAGAAATGCATACCAAATAAGAAGTCTTTTTTTTACTTTATTGTTGTACTTTTAAGTGAAAGTTTACAATTCAAGTTAGTCTCTCATACAAAAATATATACATACGGTGTTATGTGACCCTAATTCCTCTCCCTACACTGTGACAGCCTTACTGTATCTGCATGTGGTTAACATTTATAATCTGTTGACTTTAACTACAGGAGCCCTGGTGGTTAAAGGGCTTGGCTGCTAACTGAAAGGTCAGTGGTTTGAACCCATCAGCCACACTGTGGGAGAAAGATGTGGCAGTCTGTTTCCATAAAGATTATAGTCTTGGAAACCCTATGGGGCAGTTCTACCCCTATAGGGTCTCTATAAGCTGGAATTGATTTGATGGCAATAGGTTTGGGTTTTTGGTTTTGTTTTGCTTTTGACTTTGACTTTAAGTAAAGCAGATTACCCTCAACAATGTGAGTACACCTCATCCAATCAGTCGAAGACCTTAAGAGCAAAAAACAGAAGTTTCCAAGAGGAGGATTCTGCCTCAAGACTATAGGACAGACATCCTGCCAGTTTCCAGCCCACTATCTGGCCTACGAATTTCAGATTTAAGACTGCCCGTTTCTAGCCTGTTGGCTGACCTACGACTTTTGGACTTGTCAGCCCCTACAATCTTGTGCTTCAATTCCTTTGAGACGGGACATATATATGTATGAAATCGTCTATTGATTCTGTCTCCCTGGAGAACCTTGACTAAAACAACTTTACCAAAACCAAACCTGTTACCACTGAGTCGATTCCAACTCATAGCGACCCTACAGAACAGGGTAAAACTGCCCCATAGGTTTTCCAAGGAGCGGCGGTGGATTCAAACTGCTGACCTTTTTGGTTAGGAGCCGAACTCTTAACCACTGTGCCACCAGGGCTCCAAAACAGCTTTAGACAAGTAATTTTGCCTGAGAAAGCTTCCCCAGAGCCTCACAACTTCTCACTCATTTATTTCCATTCAGTATAGCTGGTAAGCTTGAGATTTAAAGAGCGATGTTAACGGTGCTATGAAGAAATCTGTAGGTTCTTAAAGGTGCTACAGCAGAGATGTGAAATTCAAATCCGTACAGTTGAAAGGCCCGACCCCTGCTGGCTGTCACATGTCAGTTTGCCTAAGATGTGAAGAGATAAACATAAAAGATTTTCATTTCAACCAGTATGTTTAAAATTTTTACCAAGAACAAACAATACCCTGCAGACGAGATACTCTCTGCTTCCACTGGCCACTCTAAAAAACACATGTTAAATGTCCAAGAAAGAAAGGAGAAACCACAAGAGAACAGCACAACCTACTTGAAGAGGTGCTTTTTGGGTAATGTCTCTAAATTTTATTCTACTGATTCTTAAAAAAAGGAAAAATGCAAATACGTTGGCATATCACAAAAAATCTCATTAGATAAACTAATCCATGGACTTCCCAGCAGATTATCGCGGGTGCAGTATGTAGGTGGCTCCCACAACACGCTAAGAGGGTGATTGCAGTGAAAGGAGCTCATTTCTCTAGTTCTTCACCAAGAACTTGAACGGCCGGGGGAGCGGACCCTAGGTCACACAGAAAGGAAAGGGAAATGCTTGGACATGGAGACTTGTAAGTTTATTTTCCATCTCCGGAAGTAACTCTTCTTCTAATTTGTACTAAGCCTTTCATTCTTAAGTTTCAAAGAGTGTGTACCTTTAAAACAAATTGGAAGAAGTAAAAAAATCTCAATTTATTTACAAAAAATATAGATAACATATTTGCCTTTCCAACATTTTTCACATGTACACTTCAGTGAGACAAATTACATCAATTGTGTTGTGCAACCATCACCAGTAGGCTTCTGGATATTATTTAACATTAACTTAGTCTTAGTCTGATCATTCTGGTCCTAGAGTCAATAGCATAGTTCTCTTGGCATATATATATATATATATATATATATATATATATATATATATATATATATATATATATATATATATATATATATATATATATATATATATATATATATATATATATATAATTTCTATCATAGCAGGTTTTTTTTTATTATTATTTCCTGTATTCAGGATTTTCATACTATTATTGTCTCTTATGTAAGGGACTACACCCTTTTCATGTATCCCATCTCCATTCTTTTTGTAGAATTTGTCATATCTAGTGAAGGAATGCTGCTCATTGGTCCAGTTGCAAGATTTTTGTTTTCTTTATGTTGAGGCTTAGTACATTCTGAAGGCTGTACTAAGCAGTATTATGATAAATGGAGAAGGGATTGAGGTTTCAAGGGTTTCATTTTACTTGGACCACAATCAACACACATGGAAGCAGCAGTCAAGCCATCAAAAGACACATTTCACTGGGCAAATCTGCTGCAAAGACCTCTTTAGAGTGTTGAAAAGCAAAGATGTCACTTTGAAGACTAAGGTACGCCTGACCCAAGCCATGGTATTTTCAATGGCATCATAGCATGTGAAAGCTGGACAATGAATAAGGAAGACTGAAGAAGAACTGAGGCCTTTGAATTGTGGTGTTGGTGAAGAATATTGAATGTACCACAGATTGCCAAAAGAACAAACAAATCTGTCTTGGAAGAGTTACAGCCAGAACGCTCCTTAGAAGCAAGAATTGAGAGACTACGTCTTACATATTTTGGACATGGTGTCAGAAAGGATCAGTCCCTGGAGAAGGACATCATGCTTGGTAAAGTACAGGGTCAGCCAAAAAGAGGAAGACCCTCAATGAGATGGACTGCCACAGGGGTTGCAACAGTGGGCTCAAGCATAGCAACAACTGTGCACAGGACTGGGCAGTGTTTTGTTCTGTAGTACATAGGGTTGCTATGAGTCAGAACCAACTGGATGGCACCTAACAACAACAACAAAGTGAAGGAATGATAGGCTGGTGAAGGAATGGGGTAGTGGCTCTTCTGTGCCTCAACTGTAAATTGCAACAAATTGTGATATTAGTTGTATAAGTCATCAACATTAGCTTCAATTGTTGGGTAGCATTAACTTTTATATTTCTAATTAAGAAAGTAACACAGCCTTTATAGAACTCAGAACTTGGATAGTTGAAGGTTACAATTTTTTTCCTGAACTCGTACATTAGGCCCTATCTGCTCTAATAATTTCATATTATAGACACTTTATTTTTCTTGTGTCAGAGTATTTTCCCTTACTGTAACAACAGAACACTTTTGTCAAAGCTCATTTCTCACAAGTCTTTATTCATGATGAAATCAGAGAATTGGAAGGCCCATATTGTTTAATTGGCCTTGGCTAAAATTTTTATCTGAAGCCTGAGTTACCTGTTTAAATAATGAATCTTAAAAAGCATGTTGACATGATTTCTTTGAGAACACAGATGCAACCAATTAGCCACTTCATCTTGTTAGATAAGAAAAAAGATGAAGAAATATTTACAACACTTATAATAGTAATATAATAATAGCAATAGTAAAACAATCAACAATATTTGGAGTCTCTGGATGGTGTAAACAGTTAACATGCTTGGCTGCTAATAGAAAGGTTAGCGGTTCAAGTCTACCCGGAGGCATCTTGGAAGAAAAGCCTGGCGATCTACTTCTGAAAAATCAGCCATTGAAAACTCTATCGAGCACAGTTCTGTTCTGACACACATGGAGTGGCCCTGAGTTGGAATTAACTCCATAGCAACTGGTTAACAACTGGTTAAATTAAACCTAAAATTTTTACTTGAGCTTCCACCAAAATCTATTTACTAAGGAAGCAAAAGTTCTTTCTTGTGTTATAAACATCTATTTTTATAATCCCAAGAATTGTTGATTTTAAATTTGAGACCTGAATGTTTGTTACTGCAATCTACAACTGGAGTAAAATAGTGTGTTCATTTAAAATTGTAAACTATGTTTATGGAGGTTGATTTTTATCAATTCAATGACTACTCCATGACTTCCTTAGTATGTAAGTACTTGACTTCACCTAACACACAGAAAGCATGAAGACCATCTGTCTTGGCTTTCTCCCTCCAATCCTACTTAATAAATCTTGTGATTCTAACACACTCATTCTTAAAAAGCAGCATGACCTTGAATTTTCCTCTGATACCATACGCTTGGTCAGCAGAAAGCAAACTGAATACTTGGTCTTCACAGAGTATAAACCACTTGATAATTCAGAACTCCCCAAGTTGATTTTCTTTTACTAGGACCTTTTCATAATCTAATGTACACACTGTACTTATAGAAGAAAATATTTGATGCCCACGTAACACATAGTATAAATGATAATAGTAACAGTTCATTTCAATTGAGCATTTACCATGTACCTGGCCCACTGCACAAACTACCTCATTCAATCCTCACCAAAACTCTGTCAGGAAGGATCGTATCATTATTTCCTTATTTATATGAAATGTGGAAACAGATTTAGGGAGGTAACTTGCTCAAGGTCACAGTTAATAAGCGGCAAACCAAAAATTTGAACCCCGGAATGTTTAACTGCATTATCAAAGTTTTAAACAGTATTCTATCTCTCAACTCATAGGCAAAAGTTTTATTTTTAATTAAAAGAATAAATTACTTCCGTCTGGTGAAAAACTTGACAGATATTGAGCTTAATGATTCCAATCATTATACATCCTATGGATATATCAAACTCATATGCAACTAAAAAAACTTTTCATTTATACTTTCAATTTTTTCCATGTCAATTCAGCAGAAACTCACATTAAAAAAAAAAAAAATCAAAACAATCCATAATAAAAAGTTTATCTAGATCAAAGCTAAAGACAGAGAAAAGAAAATATTGATTTGCAGAAAATTTAACAAAGGCCAAAAAGGAAACTCAGTAGCCCTAGGCATTCAAAAAAACAAAAACAAATCCAATGCCCTCGAGTAGATTCTGACTCACAGTGACCTTATAGGACAGGGTAGAACTGCCCCATAGGGTTTCCAAGGAGCAGCTGGAGGATTCAAAGTGCTGACCTTTTGGTCAGCAGCCAAACGCTTAAGCACTGTGGGTGGAATAAAATGTCTGAATTTTCTGCAGTGTTTCTGATAATAGTGAACAGTGTAATCATTATACATAGATGAAATATTAAGAAGCTTTGCTGCTATAATAGGTAAATTAGTATTTATTGAGATGGTACGGCATACAATGACAGAAGTAAAACCACATTTGTTAATAACTTATTATAGATGGAATGTAGAAGAGATCAAACCCAAGGATTCTTATATTGGAGACAATAATGAGACTGGGTGACCTGGGGGATGTGGTCACCAATTTCTCTGAGATGGTATCGTTAATGTATCTCAAATTTACCTTCTCCCTTCTATTCCTACTAACTGTGCTCAGGCCCCTACCCTATAATAATATTACACTAACAAACTTCCTACTTCTCATCTCTACTCCTTCCAATCTACCCAAGACCATAGTTCCAGATTTTATTTATTTATTTTTACAGTTGCCATCCAGAGGATTCTGACTCATGGCGACCCCATGTATTAACTGTTTTTACCACCTAGGGACTCTACTTCCAGATGATCAGTTGCCCTCTAGTCAGCTCTGACTCATGGCGACCCCATGTGTGTCAGAATAGTACTGTGTTACATGAGATTTTCAATGGCTAATTTTTCAGAAGTAGATCACTACTTTTGAATGCCTGGGGCTATTGAATTTCTTCTGAGGCACCTCTGGGTGGACTCAAACCTCGAACCTTTCGGTTAGCAGCTACGCACGTTAACTGTTTGCACTACCCAGGAACTCCTCGTTTCCAGATTCCCCCGGGAGAAAAGGGAAGATAGAAAAAGGACAAATCCTCCCTGAGAGACCAAATAACTGGGCTGAGGGCTGGGGACCAGGTCTTGGGGGACATCTAGCTCAACTGTCATAACACAGTTTATAAAGAAAATGTTCAACATCCTACTTTGGTGAGTAGCGTCTGGGGTCTTCAAAGCTTGTGAGCGGCCACCTAAGATACTTCTCTGGTCCCACCCTGTCTGGAGCAAGGAAGAATGAAGAAAACCAAAGACATATGGAAAGATTAGTCCAAAGGACTAACGGACCACAACTACCATAGCCTCCACCAGACCGAGTCCAGTACAACTAGATGGTGCCCGGCTACCACCACTGACTGCTCTGATAGGGATCACAATAGAGGATCCTGGACACAGTTAGAGAAGAATACAGAACAAAATTCTAACTTACAAAAATAGACCAGACTTACCAGTCTGACAGGCTGGAGAAACCCCCAGAGTCTGGCTCCCGGACATCCTTTTAACTCGGTACTGAAGTTACTCCTGAGGTTCACCCTTCAGCCAAGGATTAGACAGGCCCATAAAACAAAACAAGACTAAATGGGCACACCAGCCCAGAGGCAAGGATGAGAAGGCAGGAGGGGACAGGAGAACTGGTAACGGGGAACCCAAGGACGAGAAAGGGAGAGTGTTGACACGTTATGGGGTAGGCAACCAATGTTACAAAACAATATTGTATTAATTGTTCAATGAGAAACTAATTTGCTCTGTAAACCTTCATCTAAAGCACAACAAAAAAGGAAAAAGGATAAATCCTAAAAAACTGAGTATTTTTCCTGAGTATTTTTCTTACAGTCTTAGCTTTAAACCAGAAACAGCTGACCTTAAAGTAGCAAGTTGAAGTTCTTCTGCTGTCTTCACTGGGGGGGTGGGGGTGGGGGTTAGTTAGGAATACTAGCAAAGTTATACAACTTAAAAACAGTTACATTTTTGCACACCTGAGCCACAGATAAACATAAATAAAAGGTTTTATTTATTTATCTCTGTAGTTGATAAGGGGCCCTGGTGGCACAGTGGTTGAGCATTCAGCTGCTAACCAAAAAGTCAGCAGTTTGAATCCACCAGCCTCAGAAACTGTATAGGGAAGTTCTACTCTGTCCTATAGGGTCACTATGAGTTGGAATTGACTTAATGACAACAGATTTGTTTTTGGTTTTTGGTAGTTGATGAGAACAAATACGTTAATATTATGTTTTAACATTGATGGGTAATTTTCCTTTGTAAGTCCAACATAATCTCTAGGTTGTGTTTTTCTAAGAAGATAACAAAGGTTACTACAATACACAAGGGTCGATTAAGTTTTGATTTTCCAGCAAAAATAAAACATTTTATATTTGTAAGTTCAGACCAACCAATGGAAATTTTATAAGTCAAATGGATCCCTCTGCTGTATATAAATTGAAAAGCAGATGGAGGAAGGTAATCTGTGGTTACATTTGTTTTCTGAGACTCCCCGGAAGCTCCACTCCTGTTTTAAAAGTCTTATTGCTAGTCTCTTATTTGGCAGTAAAGGGAAGTGGAAAAGAAAAGAGATGGAAAATCTAAGCAAAGAAACAGTATCCTAAATGAAGCTACATCACAGACTCTCCCTCTACCAAGCAAATAAATAAATATGCAATCAAAAACTAGTAAAACAAACAAAAATTCATTACCAGACTTCCACTGCTGGCCATGTTGGAGTGAATGACACCAGATTTATTCTCATACTGTAAACAACTCAAAAACTGAACAAACTATATGAAAGAGCTGTTTTTCGACACTGAAAAACATGCAGCGCAGATCCACGACCCCCACATACACTTCTATGTAATGAACTCTACGTTCATCACGGCTTTCTGCCTGGAGGCATTCTAGACCGTGATGCAGAAAGGGAGATTCCCAAGCAGAGAACTGCAATCTCGCTGAGTTAAGGAGACAAAGATCAGAATTAAGGGAGCCTGAGACAGAGTATTAGAAAGGATAAAACTACACAGAGAAAGCACTTTAGAAATCTGTATAAGGATCCCCTGAATCTGTGATCAAGTAATTAAATTAAAAAAAAAAAAAAACACCCATTGCTGTCAAGTTGATTCTGACTCATGGTAACCCCACATGTTACAGAGAAGAACTGCTCCTTACAGTTTTCTTGGTTGGAAATCTTTATGGAAGCAGATCGCCAGGCTTTTCTTTCATGGCATCACTGGGTAGGTTCGAATCATCAATCTTTAGTAGTTGAATGCAATCCATTTGCACCACCTTGGGACCTTCAAATTGACTATACATAGGGTAAAATTTGACAAGGTTGGGCAAAAAACAACTGGAAAATTGTAAGCCAAACAATTCCCAGAATTCACACAGCGCTGGCAGATATTCAAACTCCAATCAGCCATAATGCAGTGCTTTTGTTGAACACCCAGTCATTTAGCAGAAACCTGAGAATGGGTCAGGCCTTAGTAATAGAGCTAAATCAGCTAAAAGACCATTCTAGATACCCACTAACAAGGCTTTTTAAAGAAAAACAATCTAGTACTCATCAACATCAAACTCCCAATGTCCAGTATCTATATCTAGTAAAAAATTTATTAGACATGCAAATAAGCATGTGTGACCCTTAACCAGGAGAAAAATTAATCAATACTCAAAGACATAAAAATGACAGAAGTTAAAGAATTAGCACAATAGGATATTAAAACAGAAACAAGAAATATTATTAAGAAAACATACACAAAACCTCTATACTAAAAACTACAAAACAATGTTGAGAGAAATTAAAGAACACCAAAATAAGGAGATATACCATGTTTATGGATAAGAATACTCAATATTGTTTAGATGTCAGTTCTCCCAAATTGATCTAGAGATTCACATACAATTCCACCGAAATCTCAGCAGGCTTTTTTAAAAAGGCATTGTCAAGCTGATTTTAAAATATGTACGGAAAAGGACTGAACCTTGCATAGCTAAAACATTTTTAGAAAAAGAAAACAATGACGAAGTTTGGGGACTTAACAGCACACTCTCTTATTTCAAGTTTACTACTATAAAACTATACTAATAAAGTGTGCATTAGAGTAAGGCTAAACATGTAGAACAATGGAATAGAAAAGAGGGTTCAGAAATAGTCAATAAATGGTCAACTGATTTTCAACAAAGATACTAATGTAATTCAATAGGAAAAGGATAGACTTCTTTCATCAAATAGTTCTTGAACAACTTGATAACCATATAAAAATACAATGAACCTTTATATTTACCTCACACCACAAACACAAATTAATTCAAAATGGATCATCAACCTAACTGTGAAAGCTAAAACAAAAATTTTAGGGAAAAAATAGGAGAAAATGTTTACAACCTTGGATAGGAAAATTTTCTTAGACCAGATACCAAAAGCATGAAACAAATAAACACAATGATAAAAGTAACTTCAAAAAACCCAGTTAAGAAGATAAAAATCAAGACACAGACTGGGAGAGATTATTTGTAAATATATATCTGACAGAGGACTTCTATTTAAAATTTGAAGAACTCTTGCAAAAAAAAAACAAAACAACCATGCTAACAACTCAATAATAAGAAAACAAATAACTCAAACAATGGACAAAAATTGGAACAGATGAACAGACAACTGCAAAGGGAACATATATAAACAATCAGTACTCATATAAAAAGAGTTAGTCATAGGGAAATGGAAATTAAACCTACAATGAGATACCACTACATACCCATTAGAATGGAAGAATAGATAAAATTTAAAAGATTGAAAATACAATACATTTGCAAGAACGTGGAGCAAAAGGAACTGTTATACATTACTGATGAGAATATAAAATGGTACAACCATTTTGGAAAATATTTTGGTAGTCTTAAAAAGTAAATATAAACTTAGTACACCATCCACCGATTCCACCACTAGGTATTAACCCAAAGAAATTAAAACATATATTCATACATGTTACATACATAATACATGAATGTTCATAGCAACTTTCTTCATAGTAGCCAGGAACTGGAAACAACCCAAATGCCCTTCAATTGATAAATCGATAAAGCATGGTGTGTCCATACAAGGGAATACTACTCAGCAATTAAAAAAAGGAATGGATTGCTGATCACATACATAGATGAATCTTAGAAACATTATTCTTAGTAAAAGAATCCAGACACAAAAGATTACATATGCTATAATCCCATTTACGTAAAATTCTAGAAAAGATCAAACTCATATATAATGACAGAAAGCAGATTTGCAGTTTCTTGGGACTGTGTGTGGAAAGCAAGATTGTCTGTAAAGAGGCTTAAGAGAACTTTCTAGGGTGACAGAAAAGTTCTCTGTCTTGTTTGTCGTGGGGTTTAACTTCTATACACATCTTATAAAACTCTTGTAGCAGTATACTTAAAATAAGTGCATTTTATTCTATGTAATATATACCTCATTTTGACCTAAAAAAAAAACAAAAAACAGAAATAAAAATGTATCATCAACAAGCAGACAAAGAACACAACATAATGCCATCAACTTTACAATCTAATCACTAAGGAAAGAAATTAGGAAATCTGACCCAACATAGCACAACTCCTTATCTTCTTCACATTCCCTGACTGAGGGAATGAATGTCGGTTGTATCCAGTAAAAGTGAATCTCCCTGGTAGAAGAGAAGGTTCCAGGGCTGCACCAGATTTAACAGCATGATATAAGGCCTGGGAAATTCCCCCATACAAAGGGATTCAGCCGGAATTAGTTAGAAAACTTCCTCAAACAGATATTTAATAAAATCTCAGAAAAAATCCATGCATTCTAATATAGAATAGAAAGTCTCATCCCTACCCCCAACAATCCTTTACCTTCCAAATATATAAAAGTGTGTACACAAAACAAATCACCCAAACCTTAAACCTTGGAGTGGAGAGAAAGAAAACTGATCTCAAATATGTTTGTAAGGAAATCAAGAATGCACCTACATTGTATCAAAACAAAAAGAATTTTTGGATAGAAATCCCTCAACATATGGAAGAAATGACATAACAATCCTGAAAACAGAGGGGCAAAAAGGAAATTGAATCACATTGCATGTAAAGAGACAGAAAAAGCTATCTAGAAGAAAATACAAACCAATTATACAGGAGAGAACTTCCACAAGTATTTTATGCTGTAAGACTAATAAGAATATGAATTCAATTAAACAAGAGCGCCGAAATAAGATGGTAAAACAAGAGATTGGCTCAACAGGGAGATTGCAGACCTAAGGAAATAAATTTAAGACAAAATAAATTCAGCACCAAATAAATTAGAAGCAGAACAGTGAAACACTGTGTTACAAAAGAAAATGCTTGAGAAATATTGCAAGTAGATTAGAAAATTTTTTCATAGATATGATACAAGAAGATTTACCTAAAATAAAGATGTGAATATATGTTTGAAAGAACACTTTGTATTTTAAGAAAATTTGGTTCACAGTGCTCAACAATGAAATATGTTCAATTTTACTTATGAAATTTAAAGGCAAACGAAGAATCATTCCATTCACACAGGGAGATATCCCACAGGAAAGACAGTATGACCCCAAAATATTATATCCGGCCAAAATGCTGTCCAAGTATAAATGCAGAAATTCTCAAACTTGAAAGAACTCAGGGCATAAAGAACCCAGAAGCCCTTCTTAAGAAAATAAGTTTGTGGATAAAATCCTGATGAATCAAATTAAGCAATTCAAACATGTAAAAATCATACGAAAATTAAGGGCCATCATTAAATCTAATTAAATATAAAAGTTACATTAAGTAATTGTGAGAATTATGGTTTCAGAAATAATGTAAATATTAACAATCTGGAAATTATAAACAAAAATAGTAAATATTTGAAGGGAGAAAATGTGAAAGTATTAATGCTCTCATGTTTCATGGTCTAAAATTGAAACATATAGCTTAAAAAAAAAATGAGTCCAGCATTTTAATGTGTTTTATGATCTCTTTTCTCAACATGTGAGAGCCCCTTTATGCTTTACAAAATATTCTGTCGTGTTTAAAAACACCAACAACAACATCAATTTGAAGTTCAACAACTGCTTCAGTTTTACTGTAGTTTTCTGTCCTCTGAGAAATTAGAACAAAATTAAAAGTCAATGTTTTGTTTAAAATAGTATAAAGCAAAAAAACCCACTGCTGTGAGTCAGAATCGACTATAGAACAGAGTAGAACCGCCTCATAGGGTTTCTAAGGCTGTAAATTCTTATGGAAGCCAACTACCACATCTTTCTCCCATGGAGTGGATGGTGGATTTGAACCACAGACTTTTCAGTTAGTAGCTGAGCACTTCAACAACTTCGACACCAAGGCTATTGTAATCTTCATAACAATATCTAATCTATTGATCTTTATATCTATAACTATATACATACAAAGATGTCTGTAATAGCATTCAACTAATATTAGCAACCGCTATCCATCTGTCAGGGAAAAAGAGGATGACTCTCAACGAGATGGATTGACACAGTGGTTGCAACAATGGGCTCAAGCAAAATGTCTGTGAGGATGGTGCAGGACCGGGCAGTATTTCATTTTGTTGTTCATAGGGTCACTATGAGTCGGAACTGACTTGACGGCACCTAAAAACACCACCACCCATCTGTCAGTTTGTTGTACTGTGGTGGCTTGCACATTGCTATTATGCTGGAAACTATGCCACCAGTATTTCAAATACCAGCAGAGTCACCCATGGTAGACAGGTTTTAGCAGAGCTTCTACACTACGACAAACTAGTGAAGAAAGGCCTGGTTATCTATGTCCGCAAATTAAGCAATGAGAACCTTACAGATCACTACAGAGTACTGTCTGATCTAGTGCTGGAAGATGAGCCCCCTCAGTTGGAAGGCGCTCAAATACACAATGACCACAACAATGGACTCCTGCATACCAACCATCAGGAAGATGGCGCAGGACCGGGCAACACTTCGTTCTGCTGTACCTGGGGTCGCCATGAGTCAGTCAACTTGATGGCAGCTAACAATAACAACATTACTCAAGTTTATTTCAAAGTAATGTAGTTTGAGGTGTTTGCTTTTGCCTTCTTTAAAAAACCTTTTCTGCATTACCTAAATGCTTTATAATAAGCACATATGATTTTTACACAATACAAAAATAAAGTGATTTTCCCTGCAAAGCAAAGGAGAAACAACTCCCTTGATTCTTCTTCAGAAATAGAATAAATAACCCAGGAACTTTTCATCACACAAACCTCAGTAGGAGTTCGTAGACAGACAGTGTTGATGTGTGGTACAATAGAGAACCCACAATTTATCTAAACTCATTATGTATTCTGTTATCTGATCTTTGTGAGTTTTTCTGTCTTTCCTTAAGCCTTGCCAAATCTGTAGGGGGCAGAGAAAAATTGCATCCCCCAGAACAGGCAATGAAATTGAGACAAAATGTGGTTGTTTTTATTTTCCTACCAACTCGTCCTCTAACCCTAGGATTGCTACAGAATGTTTACAATAAAACACAGCACCTAATTCATCATTATATTAAAAACACAAGATAAAATATTTTGGGTAATAGACTATATGATATTCCTTTTTAGTATTGTACCCTGAAACCAAATTAGCAATATCCCTTTGAGCAAGACAGAAACAAGTATCCACACCATTTTCTCTCCTTCTGATCTTTTAGCCAGCACCTTGTTGGTTTGGCCTTCCACATCATTTATGTCACTGAGATGATGAACTAGACTTAGAACTCTGATTTAGAATTAAAACGTGTATTTTAAAATAGAGGCTCTTTTTTTACTTGTATTTTTGAAGAATAAATAAATTTAACCATGAAGTTAAATCGGTTTATGTGGGCAATGGCATCTGATAACTGGCCTTGTTCTGTGAAGCAATTCCCCCTCTTTCCAAACGATGAAAAACTCAACTTCCATATTTCCTGGGGCAGATCAAAAGTCGGGACACTGACAGGGCTTGTTGGGAAATGGGAGCTGAGCGTTTTGGGAGGCTTCACACAGGTTAGAACACAAAAGCTAATAACTAGGCCACAGAACGCATTTCATTCATTTTGTAAACATACAGCTTTGAATGTCCACCTTTCACATTTTTGAAAATTACTCTTGAATGCTAAAAGTTTCTTTTTCACTTCAATATATAAAAATTACTTCAAAAGGAAAAATGACTAAGTCTCAGTAAGGGATGATTTAATACCAATATTCAAAACAAGACTATATCTTATTTTCCATAGGATGACATTGTATCCGCTGAGATTTTATTTTTATTAATATTTTATTTATTTACTTGCATATGTAATTATTTATTCTGTACATAAAGCCAGCAGCATATATGTGTAAATCAGGAGATCAGAATACAAACCCTAGCCTCCTCATTCATTATACACTCTACGATGGTGAACAATTTTTTAATCTCTTACTCTGTTTCATCCTCTGTAAAACTGGGATAGCATGTCTTGCTCTATCTGTCATAATTGTATAAATCAAAATGAAATCACCCACGTGAAATACTTGGTAAACTACAGATCAATTTATATATGCCTTTTGCTATTTGTATTTATTACTTTGTTATTTTATTTGGTAGTCATTAGTTGTTTGGCTAGGAACTCAGTAGAACATATCTCTTAATGGTAAGTTTAACTAAGAAAGCAGAGTGTTCTTATATTCATAATTTATAATCTATTTATGTGAAAAAAGTAGACAATATTTATGTTCTTCTTCAGCATCTCATTTTCACATCCTCGTTAAGTGGCCTTTTAGTCTCCCCTTAAATATACTCCCTCAAAAATTTATGTGTAGCCTTGGCTAATTACATCAGTCTCCTTCATTTTGAAAAGTTATAATCATTAGAAAATTCTTCCTTATATTAAAACAAAATCTACCATCCCTAAATTTCTACTAATCATCTTAATTCTTCTCTCCAGTATTACTAAAAATAGACAAAATCTTTTTTTTTTTTTTTTTTTTTTACATTAGCCTTAATACATCCACAACAGAATTCTCAGCTTCTGCTTCAAACATGTTCACCTAACACTATTCACACATCACCATTGGGCCTTTATTTTTCTCTTTTCCTTATCACCTCCTTGAGATGCAATCTGTCAAAAAGTCCTGTAGGTGTTTCCTTCAAAAGATAACATGAACATAACCACTTCTCATCAACTCTAGTGCCACCACCTTGGTCCAAGGTACCAGCACCTCTCAACAGGACAATGAAAAGAGTCTCCAGATCCACATTCTTTCCAATCTTGCCTTCCTAGTGTCCCTATAAAAACAGCAATCAAATCGACTTTGTTTATACCATAAACGGCTTCTCTTTGCACTTAAAACCCAAAGTCCTTATGCTGCCTACAAAGTCCTCCATGATCTGGTTCCATTTGCTCTCATATCTCCTCATTTATTTCTGCCTTACTTCACTACTCCAGCCAAACTCACCTTCTTGCTGTTTCTTGAACACGCTAAGTTCACACCCACCTGAATGCCATCACACTGGTTCTTCTCTCTGTTGTAGAATATACTCGTGTATCTTCCCAAAGATGGCTCCTCATCATTTAGGTCTCTGCTCAAACATCACCTCCCCAGAAGACCTTCACCACTCTGTTGGGAATGGCCACACTTCCTTCACTGTCTCGACTGTCTTCATAACATCTACCACTAACTTGTTTTTATTTATAGTTGTTTGTTTATTACCTCTCCTCCCTCTAGAATGTAATCTCAAGGGGGCAGGAATAATATTTATCTTGTTTATTATTTTAGCTTCAGTGGTTTCTATGATATGCATTTGTGTTGAAGAGGGTCAGCATAGTAGGCCTGAAACTGCTACCCTTAGAAATGTTCTCCTTGCAAGGCTGAGCCTTGGCTGGTGTTAGGGATTGTGTTTTGTGTTGTAAATCATAACTGCTATACCTGTGGCTGTAATCCCTTGTGGTAATGGGTTTCCTTTTTATGTTAATCAGGCAGTATTAGTGTAGGGTGTGTTTTAAGTCAATCTCTTTCAAGATATAAGAGCAGAGATGGGGGAAGATAGAGGCAGGCCACATGAAGATCACCAAGGAGCCAAGGAACAGAAGGTGAAAAGACAAGGACGTTCCCCCATAGCAGACAGAGAGAGAGAAAACCTTCCCCTAGAGTCCGCAGCCTGAAAGACTTCTAGCCTCCTAAACTGTGAGAAAGTAAATTTCTGTTTGTTAAAGCTACTCACTTATAATTCTGTTATAGCCACACTAGGAGCCCTGGTGGCACAGTGGTTAAGCACTCACCTGCTAACCGAAATGTTGGCTGCTGGAACCTACCAGTCACTTCATAGGAGACAGATGTGGCAGTCTGCTTTCATAAAGATTTACAGCCTTGGAAATTCTATGAGGCAGTTCTACTCTGTCCTATAGGGTCGCTACGAGTCAGAATTGACTTGACGGCAGTGAGTTTGGTTTGGCTTTTTAGGTAACTAAGACAGCTGGCATCTGGGAACTTGAATAGTAAACAGTTCCCTACACTGACATAAAACTTTACCTAAATGATTAGAGTGGTTTACTGTGCCTAGGCTATTTGTATAAACAATCTGGTTTATGCTGAATACCTGTTTTCCTTCTGGGGGTCTAGAATTTTGGTACGTACAGAGGATGCCTACGTGACCAGCCTCCAACAACCTCTCAGGACACTGAGTCTGTAATGAGTGTCCCCATTAGATAAACTGCGTACATATTGTCACAATTAGGTGCTGGTGGAATTAAGCATATCCTGTGTGATCCCACTAGAAGACTACTGGAAGCTTGCACCTACTTTCCTCTGGGCTTTGCCCTGTGTGCCTATTTCTTTAGTTGATTTTGCTTTGTATTCTTTCACCTTAATAAATGTTAGCCATGAGTATAACTATGTGCTGAGTCCTGTAGATCCTCCTAGCCAGTCACGAAACCTGGGGTGGTCTTGGGGACCCATGACACAGCAACTAAGAAGCTTACCTCGTTCCCCTAAGTTCAAAATAATTGAATGTAACAGCACGTAAAAGAATCCCATAGCAAGGTAATGAATCCAATAAAAAATAAAACCCGTCTTTCTCTAAAGGATATTACCCATACCGGGAAATCCATTTACTACTTACGTGACTGGCCTGTAGATCTCCTTAACGCCAATGAACTGAAGTTGTTCCATAATGTCTGGAATACTTGCACATCGAGTAAGATTAATTCTTGGGTAATAAAGAAGGTAGGAGAGACACATTTCATTCCTGGTGCTTAGTCCTCCCTGAAATTGGAGATATTTTATGTAGAAAAGTAAATGCTCCACCAGCTGTGACACTTATAACACTCAAGCCACTAATGTCACACTGTTCCTTCCAACACTGTATGTAACATAATATATCTTAAAGCTAAGAGTAATAATCTAAATGACAATTTGGTTTTTAAGAAGGTAGTGACACATTTAAAAATTAATAGAATTATTTCCATCTCTAAAAAGTTGCTTTTTAACTAACCTAATAACCTCCTTAAGGTTCTATTTATATGATGTAAAATTCTCAGCATAGTGAACATTTCAGAGGTTCATGGGGATGTTTGCTTAACATGATACCAATCGGTTTGATAGAATTTTTGCTTGATTTTCACTGAGTGTTCTATAAACTTGTCATCATGTGTATAAACATCAGTACTACATACTGTAGGGGACACAGATTTCACATTTTGAATATAAGTAAATGAATTATCTACTAAAATTAATTACCATAGCTTTAACAAGCCTTAATATGTAGTAGCTCATTTCCCATCTTGTTTTTCTTTTGTATAATGTATTTCTTATTCTTAAGGAGCCCTGGTGGTGTGGTTTTCACATTTTTGGCTGCTAACTGTAAGGTCAACAGTTTGAACCCACCAGTCACTCTGCAGAAGAAAGATGTGGCAGTCTGCTTCCATAAAGTTTGCTGCCTTGGAAACCCTACGGGGCAGTTCTACTCTGCCTATAAGGTCACTATGAGTCAGAATCGACTTGACAGCAACAGGTTTGGGTTATTGCCTATTCTTATACCTTTGCTCTTTCATGTAGATTTTAGAATCAACTTCCTCCATGTGAAAGCAAAAACTGTAGAATTTTTAGAAAATAAAAGATAGGAGAAAATCTTTGCAGCCTTGTGCTGGTGAAGATTTCTTAGATAGGATACCAAAAGTCCAAATCATAGATCTCTTGGACTTTTTTTAAACGGAATTACATCAAATTTATAAATCCATTTGAATAGAAAGGATGTCTTTATTTTACTGAGCTTTCTGATCCATGAACATGGCATCTCTTAATTTCTTTAGGTGTACATTAAAATCTCTCAATAGAAATTTATAATTTACTTCCACAGAGATCAAATGCATCTTATGTTAGATTTTATTTCTATATAACTTACCATTTTAAGTTCCATTTTCTTGCAGACAGTTGCTTGAGCACTAAAATGCAATTCATTTTATATTTTACCAATTTTGGCAAGAGGTTTGAAGAAGAAAATCACTGTATCTGTGAATATGTGTTTGATTCTTCATTTACGGTCCTATACCTCATTTTTTTTCTTTTCCAGCAAAATGCTGAATGGAAGCAGTATTAATAAATATTCTTATCTTCTTTCAGATTTTAAAGAAATGCTTCCAGTATTTCATTAAGTTTGATATTTTCTATAGATTTTTTTACAGCTAGGTTTTATCTGATTAAGGCAATTCCTTTCTATTCTTGGTTTGTTAAACATCTTTTTTTCATGAATGACATAAATTTTATGAATGCCTTTTCTACCACTAGTGAAATGATCATATGTCTTTTTCCTTTAATCTCTTAATGTAGAATGACGTTAATATATTTTCTAATTTAAGCCAATTTTCCATTCCTTAGCTAAACCAAAATTGTTCCTAACATTACATTTTTTATATATAATCTTTTTTATTCAAAAGATATTTCCAACTAGTGCATGTTATTGGCTTCTCTCATACTGTCCTTATCAAGTTTTTGTATTAAGATTATGTCAGCTGCATAAAATAGAGTTGGTGGAAGGTGCTCCCTCTTTTTGGGTTCCCTGGAAGAGATTGGGTGAGGCATGAATTATAAATATTTGGTAGAACTCCCCATTAAATCTGTTGGCACAAGATTTCTCCTTGAGTCACATGCCCCAAGGTCAGGGAAACAGAAATTCTTTCTTTTGAAGTCTTGATTTGTCTAAGTCCAGACTCAAGCTGACACTCATTAAATGACCATAAGTCTCTTCTTAATAATATTTGGTGAGGCGAAGACTAGAAGACGAAGGATAACTTTTCGTAAAAGAATCAATAAATTATATTGCACATATTACCAGAGTATCATTAGTTAATATCAAGTCTGATAAAAAGCTAAAATAGCTCTGATTTCACTTTTACAATATTTGCATGCTCAAGACTTTTTATGAATTTTGTTTCCAAATGGGAATACTGTTTTACTTGTTTTTTAATTCTTCTTAAATCAAAGTTTATTCCTCCATCTTCAGAAATGAATTTTAATAATAATTTTTAAAAAGTTTCTTACCCAAGTCATTCGTGCTCTATCTTGTGTGTTGTAGCGACACTCCGTAATTAGGTTATCTCCCTAAAACATAAAAGTAAAAGCTTTCAGATTAAAGCTTTATGCTGTTTTATTTATCCAATACATTTGTAGGTCGACAGGTAATATTTGCTGTATGAATGGATGCATCAAGTAATTTGATTCAGGAGAAGGTCTTTGATCTATTTAATTCTAGGACCATTAAAGCAACCTAGCTAACAAACAAATAAGGTTCTCTGTGTTCAGGCCAGACACTGTCACTTATGAACTGCATGACCTTAGGTAAGGACCTGAACCACATAAGCACAATTTGTTCATCTAAATAATGATGAAAATAGCACTTATTTTTCACCACTATTATGAGGAGATTAAATGATATAATGCATGTTTAGCACAGATTAAGCACTTAATAAATGTTAGCGATAGATACTATTGTGTTTACTTCTTCATTTGCATTATTTCCTTTGAAGGTTTTTAGCCATGTCTTTATTTCCTTACCACATAATTGTGAGGCAAATTAATAGCAATTTGTTGTTCTAGTGCCTTCCAACCTTTTAAACATTACAGTATAAACAGAAAAGAATATGTTTATGGTTCACCACTCAGGTAAACAGAGGAGGCTGCTCACGGGCCAGACGCAGCCAGCCTTAGGCACTAGCTTCCCTAGTACACACGCTCCCCACCTGACTCTCAGAGGACCCCAAGATCAGTACCTCAATGCACATATACCCTACTTGTGGCATACCAGTTAGGAAACTCCAAGATAACACAATAAAGCTGGTTGAGAAGCCCCAAGACAACACAATACAAGACAGTATAGCCATTAAGAATCTTGAAGGATCATCCTTCCACTCCTAGGGTATGACAAATAATTTCTCAAAGGAATATAGACCTAGAGCTGTGGATTTAAGGGATAATCATTAGAAAAAAAGAGGGACTCTCTCCTCTTCCTAACCTCCTTCTGCTTTCTCACCTTCTCATCTAATACCATATTGTGTTATGCCTTCTCCCTGATAGCTCATCCGATTTACAAATCCCATCCTCAGCATCATGTAGAAAAGATATTGATATTACTCTTGTTTCATAAATAGTGTAAGAATTTGGTACATTTAGGAGTGGAATAAAGGTAGAAAATTATACGATGATTAAGCCTGTATTATTATGCAATAAAAAAATTAACAAGATAAAGAATCATAAAATTAAAAAAAAAACTTTCATTCTCAGAAGTCATAAGAGTCTTTTCCATCCTTGCACCATAACCCTAAATACTGTTGCAAGTTGGATTACACAGCATAGTGTAATTAGCTAAGTCCGAATACCTTTGTCAAATGAAAGAATTATCATTATATTCATTTTGACTGAAATTAAACTTCTAAAAATTATTCTATCTATTCAAGATGGCATAAGAAAACATCTGATTCTACTATTACCACAATTGCAACCCAAAGGATTCCTAAAGTCAAATCAGAAAACAGTAACATTTTGTGCTCACAATCTAAGTCCATTTTTAAAATCAACAAACCAAACTGCCCCTGGGAACGTTAAGATAAATGAGTTTCAATTTTGGAAAACAGAACAAACACATTCCATCTGGGTTGTGCAACACCCATGGTGGGTGGCTTTAAAAATATGGATATGATGAGCCACTAATTTCACTAGTAGAAACCTTACTAAATCTCAGCAAATAAAAGTCTCATGAATTTTTATAACATTCAGTGAAAAAGAACAAAAACATTCATACTGGTAAGATTGTTTGCTCTTCCTTTAGATACTGAAACTCCTGGAAATTGAAGTCAAAATCATCATCATAAGCGAGTAATTTCATCTCCTCCCCTTTTCGAAAATGACGCAACCTGATTCCTCTGCCAGCCAGGTGAGCGTGGAGCAGAACAGCAAATACATGGACTCCACTTGGCTTTTCAGCTTCCAGAGCCTGCGGGGAACACAGAGGAAGACCTGATTAGTCCAAACATGTGCATGTTCAGACAGTTTGTGTTTGAAGGTAGTTGGAGGGACAACTGAGAAGAATAGCTAAAGACATTTGAGTAAATGTGCAACATTTTAATTTGGATTTTTCATGACTTATGACTAACAACGTGGTGTCTGTGATGCAATATTTGGCAGGAGAAAAGAAAGGGAACTAAGGCTTCCTGAGGTCCGTTTCCTAAATATTATCTTTCTTTTCCTTCTTTTAGAAGGTAAAGGGGTAGTCAAAACTCTAGCAAAAGGATTTCAGTATGTTACTAACCTGCAAATCCCAGTTCTTAAGGGGACAAACTATTCTCACTTTTCCAAATGAGAAAACAACAGGGGGTCAGTGGAAATAAGAGAATTGTCCATGGTCCTACAGCTAGTAAATAATGTCATGGCAATTTGAATCATGGTCTAAGTAACTCAGGAGAACATTATCTTTCTAATTCACCAGCCTGCCATACTGTCCACTGCCAAGGATAATGTGACCCATAAAGAATATGAGCCATACTGAAATATATTCTGGAAGAAAAGTATAAACAGAAGCAATTATTATTAAATATATATATGGTTTTCTCGTATCCAATTTATATTTTTATTATTAGCTATTCTTGCTCTTTGGTTAAAGAAGGGAAGGAAACTGTAAAGCAGAGCAAAAAAAGGAAAAATATATTAAAATGAATGAAGGAAAAAATGAATATGAATAAAAGGTAAAAGAAAAAAGAAAAAGAGACAACACAAAGGTGGAAATTGTGAAAGATAAAATAAAGTGCCCAATATGAAATAAACCAAGGAGGAAGGAATAGGAAGAAAAACACCCTGGAAGTTATTCTTCTCCTCAGAATTCCACTCCCTGATGGCACCATGGTTAAGCACTGGGATGCTAAGCAAAATATTGGAGGTTCGAACCTACGAGCTACTTTGTGGGAGAAAAGACCTGGCAATCTGCTCGCGTAAAGATTTCAAAACCAAAAAGCAAACTCATTGCCACAGAGTCAATACCAATTCATAGAGGCTCTATAGGACAGAGAAGAACTGCCCTATAGGGTTTCCAAGGAGTGGCTGGTGGATTCAAACTGCCAACCTTTTGGTTAGCAGCTGAGCTCTTAACCACTGTGCCACCAGGACTCCCCCCCTAAAGATTACAGCCTAGGAAACCCTATGGGGCAATTCTACTGTGTCCTATAGGGTCTTACCTGACTTGACAGCACACAACGACAACTACAGCCTTCAATACTGAAAAAGGCAATCAAAGGTCCTGCTAAAATTTTAACGGATTCACAATGTGCTGACTAGAAAGGGATGAATAATTAACAAGCATAAAGTTTTTACAACATAGTTTTCTAAGAACATCAGTGTATCTGTAAATAGCAACTCATAGACTCAGAAGCTCCCTACCTCTTCTAGGCATTCCAGAGTGCAGTGACCCTCAGACCAGAACTCAGGCATCCCTGGAGGTATGGTATGGAAGAGGCTTACCCAGAGGCCAGCCTCAATCACCCCGGCATCGTATTTCCTTATATCAGCTGTATGAAATAACCTCAGTCCCGAATTATCTATTAATCCTGGAACAAGAGCACGAAAGTAAAACTGAGTTTGAGTGCTTAAAAAAGTTCTCCATATTCAGTTGAAATGGGTTGATTAATTTTCCTTAAAATCTCACAATGGGAGTTGAAGACAATGGTGATGGAATAATTTGGAAAAGAATATTGAGAACAGCAGCACAACTGGAAGAACATAATCAATGTCACTGAACTGTACATGTAGAAATTTTTGAAATAATGGGGTATCTTTGGCTATGTATATCTCCAAGGTCAAGAAGGGAGAGTGTTGACATGTCATAGGGTTGTTAACCGATGTTATAAAACAACACTGGTACTGACTGTTTAATGAGAAACTATTTGCTCTGTAAATCTTCACCTAAAATACAATAAAAAAAATTTAAAAAAAAAAATCTCACAATGGAAAGGAATAAAATCAGAGACTGACAGGAGACAACATTCACTGTCACAGACATATTGTCTGCAACCACTTTGGACTCACACAGCATGGGAGAAATGTTTGTTATCCAGCTGATACACTCCACAAGTCTCTCACGTGGTAAAATGAAAATTCTAAAATCATTTATTAGGATATAGAATAACTCAGCAAAAGTTTTATCTTATATTGTTCTGAGGCGAAGTTCAATGATATTTACTTAGAGGTGAAAGTCCTTTGGTCCAGAAGCTATCTGTTGATGGAGAAAAGTACTAAAGATTAACTTTCTCTTTTTATACTTTATCACTATTCTTTTAGTCATTCAAAAAACAGTCATTCAATAAATAGTTATTAAGAATCTATTATGTGTGCAGCACTGTCTTAGGTTCTGTGGAGGTAAGAAATAAATAAGACATACTTATTGCTATCACATAAGCTATCATAAGGAGGAAACTGAGTCCCAGACACTTCATTAATCTATTGTACTAACTATGAAATTAACTGACTTCCTTCTGCAGTGATTTACCTATCTATGACTACCAAATTGACCCTTTCCCTTCATTTTGCTTTTTCATCTTCTTTAAATTGATCAGCTTCATCTACTGATCACTAATCCCTCTTTGTTAAATACCAAGTCTTTATACTATTTCTCATTTAATATTATACATCCCACAAACTTACACCCACACACACATATTTAGAAAATATCCATTACTTTGAATGCTTTTAGGGCATCATGAATTCTTATAATTAACTATCCCAATAATTATCCTAGGAAATCTATATCTCTCAACCTCTTTAACAGCTTTGAAAAAGTGCAAGCTTCCCCTGCTTAGTGGTTTGTTATTATGAACATACATTAATTACTTGTTGTTGACTTGGGTTTGTTCAGATCTCTAGGATAACCATGAGGAAGCACTGTAATGATTAAAAACACTGGCTCTGGAGCTGACTTCCCCGGCTTTAAATCCTAGCTCTGCTGCTTACTAGGTGTGAAAACCAAACCAAACCTGTCACCATCGAGTCAATTCTGACTCATAGCGACCCTTGGGGAAGTTGCCTAATCTTTCCGTGCTTCAGTTTCCCTATCTGTAAAATGGCCTTGAAAGCAGTAGTACTACCTCATAAATCTCACATGAGGCTTAAACGCAAAGTGCTTAGAACAGTGTTTGGCACAAATTAAGTAGTCAATAAATGGCAGCTGGTCCATAAGCTCCTTGAGGCTAAAGAGTGCATTTTTTCATCTTTGTATCTCTAGTGTCTGGCGGTCAGACATATATCAGGGACTCAACCTTTTATTAAATAAATAAATCATGAAAATAAATTCTTATATTATTACCAGTGCACATACAAATGTACATTACAACGGGGATTGTCTATCATGACTCTAGAATATTCTTTGGACATATCTTAGACAATTTTATTTTGTCTTTTCTATATTTTTAACCTGCCTCCTTCTTATAACAGATAGGGGAAAAGTAAGGAAGAATTCCAGTTGGGTTTTCTTGTAGTTAGGTTCGTTCATTGCATTAGATGTTTGGACTGCTAATCTATCATCTAGTGAAACAAAGTAATAGTTTATTAAATAAATAAAAAATGCTTATTGAAAAGAACTTTTCTAGGACTTCCGGCAAAATGGCACTCTAGGCAGAACCACCATGCCGTCCCTCCATAGCAAAGACCCGAAAAACTAAGCCAAACACAGAAAACAGCAATCCTGAAACCCTAAACCAACAAATGAAGAGATAAAGAACTCAGCCAAGCACCAGTGGAGTGAGAAACTGACAGAGAATGGAAAGAAAGGAGAGATTCATGCAGAGGTCCCCTATCAGCTAACACAGCATGGATCTGCCATCTTGGACTCCTATCAGAGATCAGCAAATAGGGGGTATGAGAAAGCAGCCTCACGGAGCTTCCAGCGGGAGACAGAACAACCGGTAATTTGTGATATATGCTTTCCCACCCCCTGCTCTTCTTCACCCCCACACAGCCTCCTCTGCTTCCCACGGCCACAGTCTCATGTCTGGGAAGCACCGGCTGCTTGGATTCCACCAGCCCACACTGGCTGGCTCTCTAAGTGCCTTGTTGTTGCTTTTTTTCCACTTCTTTTAATTTCTTCCTTACCTATCACCACCTCCACCACCTTCTGCTCAAATACCTGGCTCCATGCGCCATCTTTGTTTCTTCCTGAGGGGCTGCAGTTCCTTTCGAGTGTGGAACTGCTTCCCGGTCTGGGCTGCCATGCTGGTGGAATCCTGGGGCTTTTGTTTGTTTCTTTTGAATTGTTTGTTTTCTTTTCCTTTCCTTGAGTTGGAAGCCCGTTCTGGCCAGGCAGTGCTACACGTCTTGGAACCTACCCCTTGCATTGCACAGATGCACAGAGGGATCCCTGGGGGCATTTCTTTCTTTGTGGGTTTTTTTTTTTTTTTTTCCTGTTTTTTTGGGGGGGATTTCCTTGTTGTTGTTTTTTTAAAATTTGTTTTGTTTTCTTTTCCCTCTTTTTCCCTTTGTGTCTTTCTTCATTACTCAGTTTCTCATCTCTCTATACATTCCTTCTCTTCCTGTTCCCTGAATACCTGGGGCTGAATACCTCTATGCCTTCTAGCCAGGCTGTACTGCAACACCTGAGAACAACTTCACCAGACCTCATAGCTGCACCGGTAGGATTGCTGGGAGCTTTGCTCTTCTTTTTCCTTTCTGATTTTTATTTATTCATACTTTCCTTTTTTTTCTTCTTCTTCCCCTTTTTGTTTTTCTCCATTTCATAGTCTCTCATCTCTCAGCTCCAACAGCAAGCTCCCATAGCATTCTTTTTTGTTTGTTTGTATGTTTTTGGGTCCTGTTCCTCTCTCCTCTCTCCCATAGCCATCTTAGCTCCACACATAACAATCTCCCCCCTACATCCTACCTACCTGCACCGTGCGCTTAACATCACACTACCAAGCAGCACAGGCACAACCTACTGGGACCTGCCCTGCACTGATTACCAACCCACTCTGATGGCTGTAGTAAGTGCCACAAACAACCCATCCCAGTAACTCCTCTTCAGCTAGACCTGCCCTGCTGTACCATATCTGAGCGACTGACCCCACCAATTGGAGAAGGAGGCAAAAAGTATCATGTCCACAGACGAGCAAACAACAAAGAACACACAGCCTGCCTGCTCAGACATAGCCAAATAAAAAAAGGATGAAACAAACAAACCTACAATCAATAAACAAGAAAAATAACTACTGAAAGCCCTGAAGACATAGACAATATCAAAACATTTACAAAAATAGAACAGGATGGTTCCAGTAGGCATCCAAAATAAAACACCAGATGACTCTCCTCTGGAAGAAAATGCACTAGAACTACCTGACAGGGAATTCAAATCTCTAATACTCAGAATTCTCCAAGAACCGAGGCAAAAAGCTGACAAACATGAGGAAAAAATAGACACATTCATGGAAAATACAGACAAAAAATTGGAAGAATTAAGGAAAATAATGCAGGAACAAAATGCCAAAATAAATTCACAACAAGAAATTATACAAAGACAACGATTAGAAATCCAAAAGATAAACAACAAGATTTCAGAAATGGACGGTGTCATAGAAGGGCTGAGAAGCAGATTTGAAATGGTGGAAGACAGGATCAGTGGAACTGAAGATAAACACTTGGATACGACTCTGTTTGAGGAAAACTGAGAAAAAAGAACAAAGAAAAATGAAGAGACCCTGAGAGTTATGTGGGACACAATCAAAAGCAAAAATTTACGAGTGATTGGAATTCCAGTACAGGGGGAGAAAACAGAAAACACAGAGAGGATCATTGAAGAACTGCTGACAGAAAACTTCCCCAATATCATGAAAGGTGAAAAGCTGGCCATCCAAGAAGCTCAACGAACCACATATAGGAGAGACCCCAAAAGAAAATCACCAAGGCATATCAGAATCACAATCGCCAAAACCAAAGATAAACAAAGAATCCTGAGGGCAGCTCGTGAAAAACAAGAAGTCACATACACAGGAGAAACAATAAGACTAAGCTCAGATTATTCAGCAGAAACCATGCAGGCAAGATGGCAATTGGATGACATATATAAAATCTTGAAAGAAAAAAATTGTCAGCCAAGAATAAAATATCCTGAAAAACTCTCGTTCAAATATGATGGTGAAATTAGGTCATTTCCAGATAAACAGAAATTAAGGGAATATGTAAAAGTCAAACCAAACTTACAAGAATTATTAAAGGGAGTTCTTCTATCTGAGGACAAACAGCTTCAGCTCACAGGTAGAAGCTAGGACACAGGATCGTACGAGCCAGATACCAATCTAGGAAATGAACTCTCGAGGACTATCCAAAACCAAAAGAAATACAACAGGGAATCAGAGCAGTTAATTGGTAAATGACAACAACATCAGAACAATAAAAGAGGGAATAAACGCTGTAGGTATAGAACCTTCGAATGGAGAGGAAGGCAAGGCGATACCAAGTAATAAAAGACTGCTTCAAACTTAGAAAGGTAAGGGGAAATTTCATGGTAACCAAAAAGAAAGTTAATAAACATAAAAATAAAGCGGAAAAACATAAACTATCAGCAAAAACAAAACCTACAAAAACAAAAGAAATGAAAAAAAAAATTCCACAAAAAAAATAACTCAGAACAGGAGAGTAAGAAGAACAAAGAAAACATCAGCACCACAAAAAGAAAAAAAACACTACAAAATGACAACAACAAACTCACATCTACCAATAATTACACTGAATGTAAATAGACTCAATGCACCCATAAAGAGACAGACAGTGACAGAATGGATAAGAAAACAGGATCCATCAATATGCTGTCTATGAGAGACACACCTTAGAAACAAAGATATAAATTAATTAAAAATAAAAGGTTGGGAAAAAAATATATCAAGCTAACAACTACCAAAAAAGAGAAGGAGTGACAATTCTAATCTCAGAAAAAATAGACTTTAAAACAAAATCCACCATAAAAGACAAAGAAGGTCATTATATAATGATTAAGGGGACGATCCATCATGAAAACATAACCATAATACACATCTACGCACCCAATGACAGGGCTCCAAAATACATAAAACAAACTCTAACAACACTGGAAAGAGAAATTGACAGTTCCACAATAATAGTAGGAGACTTCAACACACCACTCTCAGTAAAGGACAGAAAAACTAAGAAGAAACTCAGCAAAGGTACAGAAGACCTAAAGGGCACAATCAGCCAACTTGAACTCATAGACATATATAGAACACTCCATCCAACCGCTGCAAAGTACACATTATTTTCCAAGGCACATGGAATGTTCTCCAGAATAGACCACATCTTAGGCCACAGAGCAATCCTCAACAAGATCCAAAACGTTGAGATAATTCAAAGTATCTCTTCTCTGACCACAATGCCATCAAGGTAGAAATTAACAACAGAAAGAGCAAGGAAAAAACATCCTTACATGGAAACTGAATAATACCCTGCTTACACATCATTGGGTACTAGAAGAAATCAGAGATGGAATAAAAAAATTCCTAGAATCAAATAAGAATGAAAACACATCATACCAAAACCTTTGGGACACAGAAAAGGCAGTCCCCAGAGGACAATTTATAGCAATAGATACACACATCAAAAAAGAAAGGGACAAAATCAAAACATTAACTACAGAACTCAAACAAATAGAAAGAGAACAGCAAAAAAAGCCCAGGACCACCGGAAGAAAGGAAATAATAAAGATCAGAGCAGAAATAAATGAAATAGAGAACAGAAAAACAATAGAAACAATCAACAAAACCAAGAGTTGGTTTTTTGAAAGAATCAACAAAATCAACAAACCACTGGCGAGACTGACAAAAGAAAAACAGGAGAGGATGCAAATAACCCAAATAAGAAATGAAATGGGGGACATTACAACAGACCCAACTGAAATAAAAAGGATCATAACAGAATATTATGAAAAACTATACTCCAACAAATTTGAAAACCTATAGGAAATGGATAAATTTCTAAAAACACACTACCTACCCAACTACAACAAAGTGATGTTGAAAATCTGAACGGACCCATAACAAGAGAAGAGATTGAAAAGGTAATAAAAAAACTCCCAACCAAAAAAAAGCCCCGGTCCAGATGGCTTCACTGGAGAATTCTACAAAACATTGACAGAAGAGCTTGTACCAGAACTACTCAAGCTATTTCAGAGCATAGAAAAGGAAGCAACACTTCCAAATTCATTCTATGAAGCCAGCATAACACTGATACCAAAACCAGGCAAAGATGCCACAAAAGTAGAAAATTATAGACCAATATCTCTCATGAATATAGATGCAAAAATTCTCAACAAAATTCTAGCCAATAGAATTCAGCATCATATCAAAAAAATCATACACCACGATCAGGTAGGATTCATACCAGGTATGCAAGGATGGTTCAAGATTAGAAAATCAATCAACGTAATCCACCACATAAATAAAAGGAAAGAAAAGAATCACATGATCATCTTAATTGATGCAGAAAAGGCATTTGACAAAGTCCAACACCCATTCCTGATAATAACTCTCAATAAAATAGATATAGAAGGGAAATTTCTCAACATAATATAGGGCATCTATGCAAAACCAATGGCCAACATCATTCTTAATGGAAAGAGGCTGAAAACATTCCCCCTGAAAACAGGAACAAGACAAGGATGCCCTTTATCACCACTCCTATTTAACATTGTGCTGTAAGTTCTAGCTAGAGCAATAAGGCAAGAAGAAGAAATAAAGTGCATCCAAATTGGTAATGAAGAAGTTAAACTGTCCCTGTTTGCAGATGATATGATACTATACATAGAAAACCTTAAAGACTCCATGAAAAATCTACTGGAATTATAGAAAGATTCAGCAGAGTAGCAGGATACAAGATAAACATACAAAAATCAGGTGGATTCCTATACACCAATAAGGAGAACGATGAAAAGGAAATCAGGAAAACAATACCATTTTCAATAGCCCCTAAGAAAATAAAATACTTAGGAATAAATCTAACCAGGGATGTAAAAGACCTATACAAAGAAACTACAAAACACTACTGCAAGAAACCCAAAGGGATTTACATAAATGGAAAAACATACCATGCTCATGGATAGGTAGACTCAACATTGTGAAAATGACAATTCTTCGCAAGCAATTTACAAATACAATGCAATCCCGATCCAAATACCAACAATATTCTTCAAAGAGATGGAAAAACTAATCATTAAATTTATATGGAAAGGGAAGAAGAAGCCCCAAATAAGTAAAGCACTACTGAAGAAGAAAAATAACGTTGGAGGACTCACACTACCTGACCTCAGAACCTACTATACATCCACGGTAGTCAAAACAGCCTGGTACTGGTACAACAAGAAATATATTGACCAATGGAACAGAATTGAGAACCCAGATGTAAATCCATCCACCTACGGTCACCTGATCTTCGACAAGGGCCCAAAGTCCACCAGATGGGGAAAAAGACAGTCTTTTTAACAAATGGTGCTGACAAAACTGGATATGCATCTGCAAAAAAATGAAACAGGACCCATACCTCATGCCATATACAAAAACTACTTCAAAATGGATCAAAGACCTGAATATAAAGCCTAAAAGTATAAAGTTCATAGAAGAAAAAATAGGACCAACACTTCAGGCCTTAATACATGGCATTAACAGGATACAAACCATAACCATCAACGCACAAACCCCAACGGATAAGCTAGATAACTGGGATCTTCTAAAAATCAAACACCTATGCTCTTCAAAAGACTTCACCAAAAGAGTGAAAAGAGAACCTACAGACTGGGAAAAAATTTTTGGACAGTACAAGTCAGACAAAGGTCTAATGTCCATAATCTACAAGAAAATCCAACACCTCTACAACAAAAACACAAATAATCCTATTAAAAAATGGGCAAAGGAAGTGAACAGACCAAGAAGACATTCAAATGGCCAACATACACATGAGGAAATGCTCGCCATCACTAGCCATTAGAGAAATGCAAATTAAAACCACAGTGAGATACCATCTCACCCTAGCATTACTGGCACGAGTCAAAAACACTGGAAATAGCAAATGTTGGAGGGGCTGCAGGGAGATCGGAATTCTTATGCACTGCTGGTGGGAATGCAAGATGATACAACCATTTTGGAAAATGATATGGCACTTCCTTAGAAAGCTAGAAATAGACATACCATACAATCCAGCAATCCCACTCCTAGGAATATATCCTAGAGAAATAAGAGTCGTCACTGTAATAGACATATGCACACCTATGTTCATGGCAGCATTGTTCATATTAGCAAAATGATGGAAACAACCTAGATGCCTATCAACAGATGAATGGATAAACAAACTATGATACATACACACAATGGAGTGCTATGCAATGATAAAGAACAATGATGAATCTGTGAAGCATCTCATAACATGGATGAAACTGGAGGACATTATGGTGAGTGAAATAAGTCAATCACAAAAGGACAAATATTGTATGAGACCTCAATTGTAAAAACCCATGAAAAAGTTCACACATCATAAGTAACAATCTTTGTTGGTTACCAGGGATGGGAGGGGTGGGGGGAAATACTAAATAGGCAATAGATAAGTGGTATCTTGGATGAAGGGTGAGACAGTACACAATACTGGGGAAGCCAGCACAACTTGTACAAGGAAAGGTCTTGGAAGCTCCATAGACACTTCCGAACTCCCTGATGGACTGAATTGCTGGGCGGAGGGCTGTGGGGACCATGGTCTCGGGGAACATCTAGCTCAACTGGCATAACACAGTTTATAAAGACAATGTTCTACATTCTACCTTGGTGAGTAGTGTCTTCGGTCTTAAAAGCCTGTGAGCAGCTATCTAAGATACTCCACTGGTCTCACCCCTTTGGAAGCAAGGGAGAGTGAAGAGACCTGGATACAAGGAAAAGATTAGTCCAAAGGACTAATGGACCACAGCTACCAAGGCCTTCACCAGACTGAGTCCAGTACAGCTAGATGGTGCCTGGCTACCACCACTGAATGTTCTAACCGGGATCACAACACAAGGTTCTGGACAGAACTGGAGAAGGATGTAGAAGAAAATTCTAACTCACAAAGAAGAAGATCAGATTTACTGGCCTAAAGGAGACTGGAGAAACCTTGAGAGTATGGCCCCCAGACACCCTTTTAGCTCAGTGGTGAGGTCACTTCTGAGGTTCGTCGTTCAGCCGGAGAGTGGACAGCCCCATAAAACTAAATGGGACTAATGAGGCACAGCAGTCCAGGGACAAGGACTAGAAGGCAGAAGGGGACAGGAAAGCTGGTGATAGGGAACCCAAGGTTGAGTAAGGACAGTGTTGACGTGTAGTGGGGTTGTTAACCATTGTCATAGGGCAACATGTGTACTGTTTAATGAGAAACTATTTTGTTCTGTAAACCTTCATCTAAAGTAAGAATAGCAGCACAACTGGAAGAGCGTAGTTGATGTTACTGAACTGTGCATGTAGAAATTTTTGAAATGATGTATCTTTGGCTATGTATATTTTCACCAAAAAAAAAAAAACGGTCAAGAAGGGAGAGGGTTGACATGTTGTGGGGTTGTTAACTAATGTCATAAAACAATATGTGTACTACTGTTTCATAAGAATCTATTTGTTCTGTAAACCTTCACCTGAAATACAATAAAAAAAAAGAACTTTTCTATTAATCTAAATCCATATGATACTATGTTTTTAAAGGTAAAATTAATATAATGCTAAGAATGTATTCTAATTATGAATATGAATAAAAATAGAGTATTAAAAATCTTAAGTTCTATATGAACCTATTCATAGAATAAGTTTATGTTCCATTTTTGCACTGAAATATCATGAGAAAGCAAACTTGACTGAAAATAGACAAGGCAAATCAATCAAATCTTCCACCTTTATAATACTGTATAAATGAAGTGATTCATGTTGAATTTCTAATTGCAGAATTATTATACTTTATATAGAATGTTCCTTTTATGAATAATATAAAATTAAAAATGTAAAAGATTTTTAAAAATAAAAATTGCAATATAAACATAAGACATTTAAGAGTTTTTCTATTCTTATTGTATTATGAACAACTTTTATAAGTTTTATAGACAAATATATTTTCATGGAAATGTAAACTTTAGAATTGGTAATAGTTTATTTAAAATTTTTTTTTGGTTTTACAAAAGTTTTTAACTTTCTTATCAAGGTTCAGAGTAAGGGATTTGACTTATGGGTGAAAAATTAAAGTGAATTCAGAGAAAGTATTTTGTATGAACTACTTTGGGCAGAAAAAACAATTAATTAGCTTGCTAATAAACAAGCACGGTATCTTGATAATTACTTTTAATTTAGAGAAACATCAATCCTGAAAAATCTCACCACACTACCCTTCCTTACAACCTATTTTCCATGCTGCACTAGTCAGGGTGGTCTTTTCGAAATACAAATCTCAATATTTGACTCCATTGCATCAAACTCTTCAGTCACTTCCCACCACCTTTAGGATAAAGACTGAAATGTTTACCATGGCCTACAAGATCTTAGATGGTCTGATTTTGCCTTCATCTCCAAACTCATCAGCTCGTTTCTTTACCTCTACCCTAGCACATCCAGTCATCCAGTTGAACAGCTGGCCTCCTGGAGGAAGATTTTCTGCCTACCACCCCCCCTCCTTTACTCACATGCTTACAGCTAGATTAGCTCACGAGTTAGTCTCACAGTGTCAGGCACCTCTCCTTGAGATCAATTAGAACATGTATAAATTTACAGTAATTGGTGTGATTATTCGATTGTTTCTATTTCCTACTAGACTATAATATCCATGAGGGTGGGGGCAGTGTCTCTTCTCTACTCAGATTATATAGTCAAGCACAGGTCTGGCATATAGTTGGTGCCCAGGGTTTGCTGAATAACTGTATGAATCAATGCAAGATAATAACTGGGTTACTTCTGCTTATAATTTCATATTGAAGCTATCATTTTGGGGGGTTTTGGAATTTTACCTAAATAAATTTAAAAATCAAATGTACAAGCTTAAATCCCTTCTCTTCAACATCATATTACACAATGTCACTGCATAAATATTTCTTGAGTATATTTATAGTTTGTCCCATCACACAACAAAATGCTTAATACTTTTTTTAATATGATGAATAGTAGTATTTTCATATGTTCGGTTAGAAAGAAAATGTTTCATAAGCCCTAGATACTTAGGATTAATTTATATCCCCCTCCCCTCAAAAAACCTATTCTACAAGTCCTGGTAAGTAGCAGGCAAATGTTTTCTAAGATTAGTGACTACACATGCTCACATATCTGGTCCGGCTCTGGTTAATGCCTGTCGTCTCTGTGAAATTATTAACGGGTATCCTTGTTCACTCTAAAATCATCTTCATCTGGATGATAAATGTGTAAGTTAACTCTACCATTCATCACCCATCTGTCAGTTTGTCTTACTGTGGTGACTTGCATGCTGGAAGCTATATAATTGGTGTTTCAAATACCAGCAGGTTTACCCATAGTGAACAAGTTTCATTAGAGTTTCTAGTCTAAGACATACTAGAAAGAAAGGCCTAGTGATACACTTCCAAAAATTAGCCAGTGAAAACCCTATGAATCATAACAGAATATTGTCCAAGACAGTACTGGAAGATAAGCCTCTTAGGTTGGAAGGCACTCAAAATACACAGTGGCCACAACTAAGGACTCGAGCATAACCAGTGATCATGACAATGGTGTAGGACTGAACAATGTTTCATTCTGTTGTACATGAGTCTGTGATGAGCTGGGGTCAACCCTATGGTAATTAACAACAACAACTTTAGCATAGGCTGCTATTTTGTTTCAACTCTGTTAACATAAGAGTTACAAAACATTTTAAAAGCATTGATAAAATACATGAAGAATAAACTCACCTTCCTTATATGTTGGGTTGTCATAATGGACTTCCAGGAGCACATAATGAGGATCTAATGGAGCACCAAGGGATAAGCCAACATGAGGTGGATAGGAAAAGCCCTAAATGTGGAGAACTGCATGAGTCAGTGTCCTATAAAAGTCCTAAGAGCTTTACTCCACTCAAAACCCAACCATTCTCAAAGATATTTCATTCTGGAACTCCATTAATCTATAATTGATCAAATAAAATGACTTACAGAAAAAATCATCTCCTTGAGAAACGGAAATAAGGCACTTTTATATCAAAGATAGTGTGTATAGCTTTACTTATAGGTACAGGTAGTCCCTGACTTACAACAAATTCGGGTTATGATGAACCACACTTATACAACCATCAGTGTATGTGGAACACTCCATCCTCCTGAGAAGAAGTTAGGAAAAAAAGTATGCAGGGAATATGGAAAAAATTACTGAGTTATGTGAACATACTGCAAGCACTTGATCAGGATAATATGATGGAAAAAATCAGTGGAAAAATCATATACATGTCAAGAATGCTGAATTTAGAGCTTGTTATCACCAACATGGAACAACTCATGGATCACAAAGAAGGGGAATTGACAGACCAGGACTTAATGGATTTTGAAGAGGAAAGAAATCTTGAAGGAAAAAAAAAATAATGAGGAAGAAGGTGAGAGGTTGCCAAAAAATTTTACAGTGAAAGGATTAGCTGGAGTTTTTCCAAACTAAATCAGGGGCTTCAGTTGCTTGAAAACATGGACCCAAATGCTGATCACTTTATCAAAGTCAGTAGGAAGATTTGGGAAGCAGTGAGATGTTACCGCAAAATAAATGAAGAAAAAAAGAAAAGGACCATACAGACAACTCACACCAATCTTCTAACTAAAAACGCCACCCCCATTCTCAGGGATAACCCAGATGATCCAGAACTTTCCACAAGTGGAGTTATTACCACAACTGATAAAATGCCAATGTCATCCAATTCTTCTTCCTTGTCAGAGTAAATTTTTATGACTTGTGTTTTTTATGTATGTATGCATGCATTAAAATATATCTGTAAGTTTACATGTAAATGCTTCCAACCCTCAAAGACAAATAAAGATCAGATCTGTAAAGATACTGATAATAAAAGGCAATAATAATGAAAACTAAAAAAAAAAGGTATTCAACTTACGTCAGAACCGACTTACAGTGGAGTTGTCAGAATGAAACCCTGCTGAAAGTCAGGGACTACCTGTATTCAAATCACATTTGGGGCTCTGGGGGCATGAACAATTAATTGTGTTACATCACAGCAGTCACTAGCCCCACCTCTCCACCAATGGCCCAGGCAAAAATCACGGTCTCGCAGGCGAGGAATGCATCGGGCATGTTCGGGTGGTAACACTCGTGGCCACAGTCCAGGACACTGTCGTTAAAGCTGCTGCTGCACTGATAGAGCAGGATGTGATGCACCAGACTCTCGTGGCCTCTCTGTAACACTGGCTCAACCTATGCAAGCACAAACAAGAGGGCGGATGTGACAAATAAACCATCCTACAACATCCTACAACAAGCATGAAACCAGCAAAAATGATTATCAAAGGATTATTAGCCGTTATCAATGATCAAAGTAGTTTTCAAAGGATATTCTTTTCAGTGATGTAAAATTTATGTGCTTCATGTATAATTTGCTCTGGAGATGGTGACAATAAGAATGATGTGGTGATGACAATGATGAAGACGATGATAACCACTCACGGCAATAATCGTAAGATTTTACCAATCTTTTTTTTTTTTTTTTAACTTACTTTTGTTTCCTTTACTCATTCCTCACAGCAAGTGTTTAAAAACGTGATTGCTCTCTTCCACGGTTCCCTCTCTGTCTCCCTGTCCTCCACCTCACAATGTTGTCTTTACCCATAACAACTGGAGGTGACAGACCATCTCTCATTCGTTTTTATATACCGGGTGCTGAGCATAATGCCAGGCTCAAAGTAGGGCACGATAATGGATATATTTATTTTAGTGATTAAGACTGAGTTCTAATAACAATTTTACTATTAGAATTTGAAGGAGATTAAAAAAAAAATAACCCTGTAACAACGTGCTCCTGTGACACTGCTGAAATTAGGAGAGGCAAACTAAAACCGGTTAAAACCAAATGGGCCATGAAGTTGGTCCTGATATTAAAAGCATCATCCATATGAACACGCTCCTACCCCCTTGTACCCTCAGTCAGTTCCCTTCATAACACTTGCCCACTTCAGTTCAGGAGCCTGGGGACCAACTGAGAATGAGCTAAGCACATCCTAATATCCTAAACCAAAAAAGCCAAACTCACTGTAGTTGAACTGATTCCAATTGCTGGCTACTCCATGTGTTACAGAGTAGAACTGCTCTATAGGTTTTCTTGACTATAATCTTTACAGAAACAGATCGACAGGCCTCTGCAGTCTGCTGGGTGGGTCTGAACCACTAACCTTTAGATTAGTAGTCAACCACAAACCATCTGCATTACCCAGGCACCTTCTAATATCCCAGAGATCCTTATATCCAGAGGAAATGGTAGTCATGTGCTTAGCTTAACTGGGCTATAGGTGCTGGCATCAGTTACAGGGTTCTTTGAACCTTCTGTTCAACTGATAAAAAAAGAAGCCCTGGTGGTCCCCTAAACTTCCAAAAGTTTAGCTGCCTTAGAGTTCATCAACACTTGGGTTTTGGGTTCTAACTACGCAAATACAGGCACTGTATTTTGAAACCCTTGCTGCGCTCTCTAGACATACATGCTAAGAAGTATTTTCAGCTGTATACTCCTAGAACTTTTAATTTTCCATTTTCTCCATTGTTTTTCTTTTCTTTCTTTCTTTATTTTTTTTAATAGGAAAATCAAAGTGGCCAAAAAGGGAAGAGGTATGTAGTGTCTAGAGGTCCGAATGGGACGCCAAGGGATTCGAGTTTTTAAATCCGCTCCTCATTTGTGTTGCACAGTAAGTCAATCATGCCACACTGAACCCACATGTACATTTTTAACATCACATTCCCTAAAATGACACTGCACATAGTTTTGTTTGCACTTGTTCTGTCTCTAAAAGGTTGTGAGCCCTGAAGGCAGAAACTGTTTTCTATTCTACTTGAAAATGTCATTGTTATTGTCCAAGCATGGTTGCATAATAAATGATGAATGCACAGAAGTGTAGTCCAGAATCTCCACTGGAATTTAGTTTCCACATCTAGTTTGAGGTTACATGTGGAATCTGACTTATATGGGTGCCTCAGTACTCCAAGAAGGACGGGGCATTGCCCTGTATCAGCTGTAAAATACTCAGGCAAAACATAGGGTTTCTGCTAAGTCTTTTATAAGTTCAGGCAGAAATTGCAGGTTGTACCAAGCCTGCAAGGTAGGTCCTGCAAAAGAGCCATTAGAACAAATGAAAGTTGGCTGTTGTCAAGGCAGTTACAGAGAGCAGTGGCCTTCATTAAGGCACAGCAAGAGGGAGCTAAGAGAGCTGGGGCTGAACCTGTGATGCTGGTTGGTATCTTACTTTATGGTGCTTCAAATAAGCTGCTTAAAAGACCCTTTTAAAGAAGATGCCTTTTTTTAAAAAAATAGGCACCGCTAAAAGTGACACCCAGATGTCAAGCTACCAATGCATTCTACTACTAATAATAGTAACATCTATCTTTTCTTTGGAGTCCCTGGGTAGTGCAAACAGTTAACACACTCAGCTGTTAACCCAAAGTTGAAGGTTGGAGTCCACACAGAGGCACCTTGAAAAATGGTCTGGTGATCTACTTCCAAAAAATCAGCCACTGAAAACCCTATGGAGAACAGTTCTACTCTGAAACACATGGGATCAATGAGTCGAATTATCTTCTATTGAGCATCTACTATCTGCCAGATGGAGCCCTGGTGGTGCAGTGGTTAACAGCTAGGCTGCTAACCAAGAGGTCGGCAGTTCAGATCCACCAGCCACTCCTTATAAACCCCATGGGGAAGTTCTACTCTGTCCTATAGGGTCACTATGAGACAGTAACAGGTTTGTATTTTTTTTTTTTTTTTTTTTTTTTTTGGTATCTGCCAGATACTGTATTAGACATTCTATGTATCTCATTTAATATTTACAACAAATCTATTAGGTAGATGTTATTGCTGTATTTTATAGATTAGAAAACTGAGACTCAGAAAGATTATGCAACAAGCCCAAGGACCCACAGTTAGGAAGTGGTTGATCAGGATTTGGAACCAAGCCAGTTTGACCCCAAAGTTAGTATTCTTTTAACTACAACACATTAATGCAAGTAGACATGTTGGAGTCCCCCTGCCTCAAGAATCCTGGAAGCTGCTGCCAGTGAGAGGGAGGAATGAAAGGCTTCAGTAAGGAAAGCTACTGATAGCTGTCATCAACAAGGATTATGACACCATGGAGCCAATACCAAGAGATACTTTTGGGAGATACTAGCAAGAATCACCATAGAACAGTGCCATCAGAGGAGCAGCACCACACTGGAGGCCCTATGTGTGGGGGTCTCATACCCTCCTTGCCACCCCAGTCCAAGTGCCCCTTGACCTCCAGGGAGAGGATCGAAGTGGGGCCTTGCAATGTCCTCCTCCCTAAGGAGGGCAAATAAGAATGTCTCTCCTTGAAACCTGGTGAGGCCTTCAAGGAGAATTACATTGTAATCTGCCCTTTGGATTATAAATGAAGGGTACAGCCTAGAAAATGAGGATTCCTTGAGAAAAAATACACTCATAAAACAACACACTTATCTGTATGCAAACCAAGGTACTGATCGTAGGAGAAGAGGATAAGCAGGCTTGGAAGAAGCTAAGTCCTTGATAAAATAGAAAGGATATGGGAGATGAGAAGAAGAAAGAAATAGAAATGCTTGGGAATCATATGTCACTAATGGTGGTGTAAATGTTAATGTTCTCAGCTGCTTACTAAAGGGTTGGCAGTTTGAGTCCACTCAGAGGTTCCTCAGAAGAAAGGCCTGATTATCTACTTCCAAAAAATCAGCCATTGAAAACCCTATGGAGCACAGTTTTACTCTGACACACATGGGGTCTCCATGACTGGAGTCAATTCAGTGGTAATTGGTTTGGGGTTTGTTGTTTTGTTTAGAGGAGGAGGGTGATAATTGAGACACAAAGAATATTTTTAAGAATAGTCAGGTGACATGTTCTGGAAAATGGGAGCACTCTGATCTCTGTAGGACAGAGTCACTGCCACATAGTGCCCAACATGGGATGGAATTTCCCAGGATGCTTCAGGCCATCCAAGCTTCTGCCATGCTTATAAAGCCCTAATGATGCCAGTGCGGTTCTGCCAATTCCTAAATGATAAGCTTTTATCATCTACTTCCTCAACCAACTCCACAACCATTTCTAGCAGTCATAAAACTCATATTTTAAATGAATTATGATATTCTTCTTGAGCCCACTAAGGCTGAGGTGGAGTCTGTCAAGCACCATCTGAGGAAACGAAATAAGGACCACAAATGTTCTGTGGCTGAGAGTTTGCTGTGGCCTCCTCCTGCTTGTTGGCTGAATGCCAGCATTAAATACTACTCTTTCATGTGTACTCAATAACTGTTCATGGAAAAAAAAATTTCCCTTTGCATCACTGCATTGTGTGGAATGATGTTGGACTTAAACATTTTTTAGTTAAAATATGTCTGAGGCAACACTGATTCAGTGCTATAGGGAGCAGCACTGAAAAACTATGCCCTAAATATAAAATGGTACAACCACTTTGGAAATCGATTTGGCACTTCCTAAAAAAGCTAGAAATAGAAGTACCATACGATCCAGCAGTCCTATTCCTTGGAATATATCCTAGAGAAATAAGAGCTGTCGCACGAATAGATATATGCACACCTATGTTCACTGCAGCACTGTTCACAATAGCAAAAAGATGGAAACAACTTAGGTGTCCATCAACGGGCGAATGGATAAAAAAATTATGGTATATTCACACAATGGAATACTACGCAATGATAAAGAACAACGATGAATCCATAAAATATCTCATGACATGGATGAATCTGGAAGGCATTATGCTGAGTGAAATTAGTCAGTTGCAAGAGGACAAATATTGTATAAGACCACTATTAAAGGAACTCAAGAAAAGGTTTAACCACGAAAGAAAATATTCTTTGATGGTTACAAGCGTGGGAAGGGAGGGAGAGGGGTATTCACTAACTAGACAGTAGGCAAGAATTATCTTAGGTGAAGGGAAGGACAGCACACACTACAGGGGAAGTCAGCACAACCGCACTAAACCAAAAACTAAGAAGTTTCCTGAATATAACCAAACATTTCGAGGGACACAGGAGCATGGACAGGGGTCTGGGGACCATGATTTCAGGGGACATCTAAGTCAATTGGCATAACAAAGTTTATTAAGAAAATGTTCTGCATCCCACTGGTGAGTGGCATCTGGGGCCTTAAGAGCTAGCGAGTGGACATCTAAGATGCTTTAATTGGTCCCAACCCAGCTGGAGCATAGGAGAAGGAAGAACACCAAAGACACAAGGAAAATATTAGCCCAAGAGACAGAAAGGGCCACATAAACCAGAGATTCCATCAGCATGAGACCAAAAGAACTAGATGGTGCCGGGCTACCACCAATCACTGCCTTGACAGGGAACACAACAGAGAGTCCCTGATGGAGCAAGAGAAATCTGGGGTGCAGAACTCAAATTCTAGTAAAAAGACCAGACTTAATGGTCTGACTGAGACTGGAGGGACCCCAGAAGACATGGTCCCCGGACTCTCTGTTAGTCCAAAACTAAACCATTCCCGAGGCCAACTCTTCAGACAAAGGTTAGACTGGACTATCAGATATAAAATATTACTTGTGAAGAGTGTGTTTCTTAGTTCAAGTAGATACATGAGACTAAATGGGCAGCTCCTGTCTGGAGGCGAGATAAGAAGGCAGAAAGGGACAGGAGTTGGTTGAACGGACATGGGAAATCTGGGGTGGAAAGGAGAAGCATGCTGTCACAGTATAGGGAGAGCAACTAGGGTCACACAACAATGCGTGTATAAATTTTTTGTATGAGAAACTAACTTCAATTGTAAGCTTTCACTTAAAGCACAATTAAAAAAAAAAAACTATGCCCTATTTTGGTTACTTCACGGAGGTCAAATTATTATCACAATCAAAAGGGGAATGCTAAAAGTTGTCTCTTATTAAAAAAAATGAGAATTATAGAAGTTATTAAAGAAGAGCATGGCAGGGAGACAAAGGCTAGCATTGCATTGTCCCTCTGTCTCTGCTCGCGAGCTGCTTTTCTCAATGAAGCTTTGTTCGTGCAGGAAAAAAAAAAAGAAGAGCATGGTAACATAAAGTTTACAAGTGTAGATAAACTGGTATTTCTGAGATTGGGGTGACATTTAATTTAATTTAGCTTTTAATCTGGCTCTATAATAGCAAAGGAAATAAATACAAAGAAATATAAATCAGTGCATATGGAGTGGGTAGTGATGCAAACACAGAACTAAATGTACCTGATGACATTTCAGACTGTGTCATGGAATCACTATATTATTGTACGTAAGTGAAGTTTACCGACCAGACAGATGATAGGCCTCTATGCCCATCTGCATATGCAACAGAGGCCAAGCAAGGCTGGCCTGGCAGCTGTGGGTTGTCTGTTAGCCTCAGTGCTGGAAAGTAATGGCCTGGGAACCAAAACACAGATGAAGAAGAGAAGGGAAGGCTTCAACCTGAGTCTTTTAAAGAAGAGTAAAACAGTTCCTCCAATTAGTTCGAGAAATCAGAGCAAAGCCAAGACCAAGTTCGAAATGAACATTGACCATGAAACTGAACCTAGAAATTGAAAAGTTCCAAACATTTATACAGTTTCTCTTGACCATCTCCTCTTACTGTCTTTATAGAAGTTAAATATGCCTAGTATAGCCCCTGCAACATAGAGTGCTTAATAACTATTGAGTTGAACTAAATACCTTCCCATGAAGCCAACATTAATGAGGATAAGTCATCAAATTCATTTGCCTCCTAGTTTCTTGATTATCTCCAGTGACCTACCAATTCCTAAATGATGCACTCCACTTCAGCAATCCAATCCCATTGTCACATCCTGTCCTTGTAACCACCCAAGGCTGATCTCCCTCTGAAATTCTTTCTGTCCCTTTTTCCTGCTCTTTTAGGTCTCTTGCACCTTTTTAGTCACTCAGCTCATCATTTTCTCCTGGGAGGTCACTTGAATACTTACTTACTAGCACTCTCACAAACGACCCAGAAGCTCACCACTGTAGATCAATCTTGGATTCTGCCTTTCTCATCCTCCACTGGAACAACTCTAAGTAATACTGGAGATACTTTCACAACCATTCATATAAACCCCAAAAAACCAAACCTGTTGCCATCGAGTGGATTCCAACTCATTGCAACCCTATAGGACAGAGTAGAACTCCCCATAGTGTTTCTAAGGTTGTAATTTTTATAGAAGCAGACTGCCACATCTTTCCTTTGAGGAGTAGTTGGTGGGCTTGAACCACCAATCTTTTGGTTAGTAGCCAAGTGCTTAACCACTGCATCAGCAGGGCTCCTCAACTCTTCATGTAAGACGTCAAAATTCATAATTCACACTTATACCTCTGCACATCGATCTTTATTTTGCTCCACATTTGTTCCTTTCTCCAAAATGCATTCCAAACCTTTGTCTATCTATGCATACCTCCTAACCAATGCTCAGTAAATGAATCAATTATTTTGGTGAGAGAGGAAAAGATTTCCATCCACTTTCTAGTTTCATGAGGGCAAAGCCAGAGTTAGAGTTTGACACAAAGGACACCATATGACTGAAAAATTCTAAATTTCAGCAACCCATTTTAACATTAAAAAGAATGTTACAAAGTAATAAAGTGAGGCAAAGATTCTAACCTTGGTATCATCTTATTCTACTTATCCTGAACCATACAGATGGGATGAGATGTGGAGAACCAAAACCAAGGGACTTAGTACTGGGATAAGACAAAAAATTCTAGATGTTACAGAATTCCATAGAACTGAACCTGTAACTGTCAAGTCAATTCCAATTCATGGCAATCCCATGTGTGCTACAGTAGAACTGTGCTCCACAGGGTTTTCAGTGGCTGATTTTTCAGAAGTAGATCACCAGGCCCTTCTCTCAAGGTGCCTCTGGGTGGACTTGAACCTCCAATCTTTCAGTTAGCAGTGAAGTGCATAAACCATTTGTACCACTCAGGGACACCCCCTTAGAATTTGGAGCCAAAAAACTAGCTCAGAAGAGAAGGTAAGAAAATTTTATGAGACATGTACGTTATTTTTCTGTTATTTTTGGAGAAACGGGATCTTTGATAAAACTATGAAGTGTCTACCCGCTGACCTCTTCTCATGATCTGTGAAAACAGACTTAGTTCAAAGAGTACTTCTCTTGAAAGTCATTGAGAATCAGCAAACTTAAAAATCCACATGCTTTTGCAGAATTCAAAGGGCCAATTACCTGTAAACAATTAACGCTTGCTGAAAGAAACATATCTTTTGGTTAATTCCTCTATCCTCACTTTTCGGTCAAAAGCTAATGATTTGCAGATTTGTACAGGGTTGTATCCTTTCACCATACTTAATCAATCTGTATGCAGAGCAAATAATCCGAGAAGCTGAAGAAGAATGAGCCATCAGGATTGGAGGAAGACTCATTAACAACCTTCGATATGCAGATGACACAACCCTGCTTGCTAAAAGTGAAGAGCACCTGAAGCACTTCCTGGTAAAGATCAACAATCTTCAGTATGGATTACACCTCAACACGAAGAAAATAAAAATCCTTGCAACTGGACCAATAAGCAACATCATGATAAGAGAAAATATTGACGCTGTCAAGGATTTCATTTTACTTGGATCCACAATCAACACCCATGGAAGCAGCAGTCAAGAAAGCAAAAGACTCATTGCATGGGCAAACCTGCTGCAAAAGACTTCTTTTAAGTGTTCAAAAGCAAAGATGTCACCTTGAAGACTAAGGTGTGCCTGACCCAAGCCATGGTGTTTTCAATCACCTCATATGCAAGCGAAACCTGGACAATGAATAAGGAAGATGGAAGAAGAATTGATGCCTTTGAATTGTAGTCTTGGCGAAGAATATTGAATATACCATGGACTGTCAAAAGAACGAACAAATGTCTTGGAAGAAGTACAGCCAGAGTGCTCCTTGGAAGCGAGAATGGAGAGACTTCATGTCATACTTTGAACACGTTATCAGGAGGGATGAGTCTCTGGAGAAGGACATCATGCTTCGTAAGGTGGAGGGTCAGTGAAAAAGAAGACCCTATATGAGACAGGTTGAGACAGTGGCTGCAACAATGGGCTCAAACACAGCAATGATTATGAGTATGGTGCAGGACCAGGCAATGTTTCGTTCTGTTGCACACAGGGTTGCTGTGAGTCAGAACCAACTGGACGGCACCTAACAACAATAACGACAGCACATGTATATACCTAGGTCATGATTGTCCCTGCAGCTGTTTGTGACACAGACTTATCACAAATATACATGTGTCCCTTAACATGATTGAGGTTAAGTAGGTTTCATTATCTATATAGCTAAACATATGTGTAAGGAGCCCTGGTGGCCAGTGGTTAAAGCGATCTGCTGCTAGCCAAAAAGTCAGTGGTATGAACCCACCAGCGATTTCCTCGGAGAAAGATGTGACAGTCTGCTTCAGTAAAGATTTACAGCCTTGTAAACCCTATGGGGCAATTCTGTTCTGTCCCATAGGGTTGCAATGAGTCAGAATCAACTTGACAGGAATGGGTTTTAAATATATGTGTATCTTGGTTTAGTTTTTAATTTTTAGGACAAAAAAAGGGAAAAGTGCCGTTAACTTGTCTATGTATACTGAGCTCCATGTGAAAAAAATAGGGAGGTTATCAGAGCTCTTATAAACAATTTTCCTATATTTATTTTTCCAAGTCTACTCATTTAAGATGTGGCTCCTTGCTTGTTGAAACATGAGTGGAACATGGCTCTCCAGAAACAACTTTCAACTGAATAAATTAAAGCCTAAAACAAAAGGAAGAGGTGATGGGTGGAATGTGTAATGAGCTGGAATTCTGCAAAGCCGTATCACTATTGTTCCTGTCTGTTCTTGTCCCTGGCATCCTGTTTTACATACCTACCCAGGTACAGGTTGTTGTCCAGGTAAAAGCAAGTAAACCATTTCTGACAAAGGTCATCAGAAGGTCAGCTGGCTTATACTGTGATGCTTCACAGAAGGACATTTCAGCCAGAACTAGCAGCTTAGATAGGTGATTATATGATCATGCTGTCCTGCTCATCTAACATAGGATAGTGGTATCTACCCCATCAATCTCTCTCTTTGTCTTCCTCCTCATCCCTAACGGGAAAGCTCTTTTGTATGATAATTTATCCAGTATGAGAGGCAACCAAATTTAGCAAGAGAATGGGATATTTGCCCCATAGGCAGTTCACTCTGAAAAAGTTGAGGGTTCAGAGCAAAAGACCTGATGTGGCTTCAAGGGGTCACAGCATGAATGGAATTGGCAGCTAAAGAACAGCAGGGTTGGCAAGATGAGGTCAAATGAGATACAGATGATAAAGGGAAGAACTGGAGAAGAGGAGACTTCTGGGAAATAACTCCCTCCCCCACTACTGCAACCCTAGTGGCGCAATGGTTAAGGGCTTGGCAGCTAACCAAAAGGTAGGTGGCTCAAACCCACCAGCAGCTCCGCAGGAAAAAACACCTGGTGATGTGCTCCTGTAAAGATTACAGCCTAGGAAACCCCGTGGGGCAGTTCTACTCTGTCCTACAGGATCACTATGAGGCAGAATTTTACTTGAGGGCACACAACAACTGCAACCCTGGATTCTCATGGGAGCTGCCATCTTTGTACATGATTTTGCTCTGCCAGCTATAATTGTTCAGTTCAGAGATGGGTACCCCACCCAGGATGAGCCAAAAGAATGTTCCTGGGATTTTTTTTTTTTTTTTCAAATTAAGAAAAGAAATCAATCCCCTTGGAGACTCTGGAGATTGTGAGATTCAGCAGCTCTCAGGAGTGATATGTTTCAGCACATGGAAGAAGCCAGTATACAGTGAGATACAATGAAGCCTGCACAGAGAGATACCAAAGACGAGATAACACAGTCTTGGCCATGTTTGAACACCTAACTTGTTTCTGAAACCAGCTGCATCTCTGCCATTGTGTAATTTATTTATTCAACCTTTACTTTTATTTCATGAATTAATACATTCCTCTCCTTTTCCTAAGCTGTTTCAAATTGGGTTCCTGTTATTTGAAAATGAAGAGTCTTGATTTATAAGCAAACACAAGTATGTATCATCAATTCATCAATGTGTATGTGCATTCATGCAGGTGCCACAGGAAATTATCTTTTTTTCGGAACCTTGCCACATAAAACTACTCTGTTTTTGTTTTAGTCTCTCAGTTGATTTATTATTCTTCACTAGATCTGAGTAAGTTAAGAAGAAAACTTCTTCAGTAAATCCCCTTTAAGAGTGATAAGGGGAAAAATAACCCTTTCTAATACACACAAAAGAAACCCTGATGGCGTAGTGGTTAAGAGCTCAGCTGCTAACCAAAAGGCTGGCAGTTTGAATCCACCATCCGCTCCTTGGAAACCCTATGGGACAGTTCTACTCAGTCCTACATGGTCACTATGAGTCAGAATCAACACGACCGCAGCAGGTTTTGGTATTTTTGGTTAATACACAAAAATATCTTCCTCAATTGCTTAGTAATTCCTGAAATGCCACTTAGGCACTCTACATTAAGGCTTTTTTACTTGAATATGCAAGCACCCTTGAGAGAGGTAACATATTCTGATTTAAAATCATTTATTTCAGAATGTAAATTAATTAGATTCTTTTGTCAAACGCCTAAGAACATAAAACAGAACAAAATTACCTTTAACAAACTTTGTAACACAGCATACTTAACATACGCGTATATTGTTCTTTGAATTTTTAACAGATTATTCATGAACTCTAAATTAGCTTGTGGCCCTGTGGTAAAATGTATGCTAATTTTTGGTTGCCTGGGATATTCCATAAACCAAAGACCACCTAGCTACTCTAAGAAATTTTAAATTAACCTGTATAAGGCCAGCAAGGAGTAGAGGTCTGGAGATCAGGCAGCTAAGTTCACTTCCTGGCTGGACCACTAACTGGCTGTGTGATATGCCTACAAGCAAGTTACTTCACACCAGGAGCATCACTTTCCTCATCTGAAAAAGGAAGAATGAGAGTAAGATCCAACTGTATACTCCTAAATTCTACTTATTGTTGTTGTTGTTAAGTGCCATCAAGTTATTTTCGACTCATAGCGATCCCATGTGACAAAGTAGAACTGCTGCATAGGGTTTTCCAAGCTATAATCTTTACGGGAGCAGATCACCAGGTCTTTCTCCTGTGGAGCCACTGGGTGGATTCAAACCTCAAACGCTTTAGTTAGCAGCCGAGAGGTTAACCATTGCAAAACCAGGGCTCCTTATATTCTATTTCTTACACCTCACTAAACAAAAACAACACCTATCTACTACCTACTATGTGCTCTTCGTTAGGTGATGAGGGAGGAAACAAAGATGAATCAAACATGAAACATAAATCTGACGATCACATATAGCTTCTATTCTACAACAGTAGAGAAGCTAATCAGGAGAAGGAGAATTTTTGGTTGCCTTCTAGCATTGATTCCCCCATGTGATCCTCCTCCCAGGACCCTGAATTTCTTAGCTACACCATTTGGCTAAGAATGATCCCCATCTCCCTTGAATAGCCTAAATTTATCCATGTTAGCCCATCCTTGGTGTTAGCCTAAATTGGTCCAGTTAACAGAAATTCTAGGATTTTTGTATGGTGGTTGGCAGAAAAGCTATCCCCTCCTTTTCCCTAGATGTGAAAAAGGAAGCATGTAGCCTCAGGAGTTTGGGCTGCCATTTCTCTACCAGGATGGAAAACAGCCTAAGCCGTAAAGTCAACACAATGTAAAGGGCAAAGCTGCAAAATGAAGCTAAAACTCTTGAAACATCATAAACCTCTGGACCAAGAGGTTTACTTGAAATAAAGCCTTGAGACAGAACACTCATTTAAAATAAAAATGTGTTTGATTTGACAGTAATCACCAATGGCAATAGTTTTCTTCAATCACCTTTTGTTTTTTTCCCCCTTTCAAGCAAGCAATGAAAGCTGAGGGGTCTATCCAAATCTGGATTAAGTTGGAAGCTTTGTTAATTCAGATATCTGGAGGGAAAAAAAAGAGTTACTAAAATGGCAAATAGCAGAGCCTGTTTCAATAACGTGTTTGAAAATCAACTTTCTTCAAGAGAACACTGTATGTGACAAATGCCAAAGAAACATGACTCATCCTATTTCCTATTTCTCATCTTCAAAACGTCCTTTGAGTTACTTTCCAGTCACAGAAATCATCCTAGTCCACACCTTCCATCCATCCTGACTGAATTATTTTGACACCCCCTTACTTAGTCTTCTTGAACATTTACAATCTTGCCTTCTGGTCAGCCCTGCATATCGCAGCCAGACAATCTTCCCAAATCAGCACTTTTCACCTTGTCAACCCTCTGACCAATAACATTCAATAGAATAGCTCCAAACACCTTTACCATAGCTGATAAAGTCCACACTACTTTTTCTGACATTTAGGGCCCCCTGTCATTGACTGAAGGTCCCTCGGCAGTGCAAATGGTTTGCTCTCAACTACTAACAAAAAGATCGATGGTTTGAACTCACTCAGCAGCACCACAGAAGAAAGGGCTGGTGATCTGCTTCCATAAAAATTACCCATTGTTATCAAGTTGATTCCGACTCAGATTGACCATAGAGGACAGAGAAGATTGTAAATCTTTACAGAAGCAGACTGCCAAATCTTTCTCCTACAGAGTGGCTGATGGGTTCTAACCACTGACCTTTTGGTTAACAGCCAAGTGTTTAACCACTGTGCCACCAGAGCACCTTCTGTAAAGATTACAGCCAAGAAAATCCTATAGAGCTCAGTTTTACTTTGTAACACACGGGGTCACCATGAGTTGGGATTGACTCAACAGCAATGGATTTGGTTTGGGTTTTGGTCATTGACTGCATTTACATATGTGGTCCTATGTGCATAAATTCCAAGTCATATGACGGATCCTGTCCCTTTATATACCTCGTTCATTCTCACCTCTATGATTTTGTTCACTCTGTTTTCTACATCCAAAAAGCTCTCCTTCTTCAATTTTGCTCCCATTAATTTTTGAAAGCCCAAATTTTGTTTTTCCTGGATGCCTTCTCTGATTATTTTGGCTCATATCTTTCCTGTTTCTCTGAACTTTTTTCAGGAGGCAGTAATGTGCAGTGGCTTGAAGTCAAACACCTAGTTTAGAATCCAAGGTCTGCCACTTACTAGCTGTGTAACTTGAGGCAAATTACTTAACCTTACTGAAACTCAGTTTCCTTATTTATAAAATGGAAATACAATTGACTTTTAATCCATTATAAAAACTAAAGAAGAAAATATGTTTAGTGCATAATAAGTTGTACTAAACATTATTTTAAAACTGTACTCAGTTCTGTACAATTTAGTACTTAATAACTTTTTTATTCAATGAAATTATTTCGTGCATATTTTTTTTTTACTCCTTAGTTGGAGTAGCAACTCTTTGTTTTGCTGCCAATTCGTTACAAGAAGTAGTCTTTTTCAAAGCCTTTATTATATATGTGTGTAATTAAGAAAAAACAACATCAGGACTAGGTCTTGCTAGTTATTCTTTGACATGCTATTGCTTACATCTTTACAAGTCTGAGCTGTTTTAAATGATACATTGAATTATTCTTTAGGTTAACCTGCACTCAAATTTTGGTAATTCATAGAGTCAAAACCATATACAGTTCATATAAAGAAGATTTGATTTTTCTGCTTCACATTCTTGTAAAATGGTTCAAAGAGCTTTTCTAACAGTTTTATTGGTCATCACATGATCTTCCATAAAGCAGTAGATTAAAAGTATGAGTGTGTCTGGATTTTTGCCCATCCTATGCAGGACAGATAGCCACATATGGACCAACATGTTTTCTGGAGGATGAAAACTACAAAGTGGAGACCATCTTGTTAGGAACACAGACCCACATCACAGAATTACAGGGAGATAGAATTGTGCAATAAAATGCATGGATACTCCAACTTTACTTTACATGACCCATCCTCCTAACCTGGAGAAGAGACATAAAGGTTAATACAGGAGAGAATCTAAAGCAACACTTTGCTAAGAAAAAATATAAAACAAAACCAACTCATTGCCGTTGAGTCAATTCCGACTCTTAGCAACCCTATAGGACAGAGCAGAACCGCCCCATAATGTTTCCAAGGAGTGGCTGGTGGATTCGAACTGCTGACCTTTTGGTTGGTAGCTGAAGCTCTTAACCACTGAGCTACCATATATAAGGATTAATTTACCAAGACAACAGAGAAAATATTTGCAACATTTATGTCAGACAAATGTCTAATTCCTTTAATGTAAAAAAGCTTTGATAAAACAAAACAAAACCTATAAAGAAAATAGGCAAAGAGATATAACTGGTTACAAAACAGAAAAGAAGGTGTTAAAACTCATAATTAAATAGGTAAAATCAAAACAATGACATACTTTTTTTTCACCGATCAGATTGGCAACATAGAAGATTTGTTAATAGGCAGTGTTGAAGAGAATGTGTGTAATGGCTTAAAACAGGAAATAATTTAATGTGGTTAATAAAATTCTATTAAATTCAGACAATGGACTACCACACATCATAAAAGAGTAAGACAGATTTATACATACTGAAGTGGAGCATTTTCCAAAGGGTACTGTTAAGTGTAAAAAGCAAGGGTCAAAAAGTATAGTGTAATCCCATCTGGGTCTAAAAATAAAAACGAGAAAAAAATACACAGAGAGATGAAAATAGAAACACAAGTAGATATATAGTATGTGACCGCATATGTATAGGCAATTTCAAAAATAATACACAAGAAAATGTTAATAATTTATTATGAGATGTGAAACTTGATAGAACTTAGGGCTTTTTGCTTTTTACTTCATGGGCTCTGTATCTGAACTTTTTACAGTGAGCAAATATTAATTTTATATGTTTTTAAATTTTGGTTTTATCACTTACTACTTGAATGGCCTGTGACAAGTTAATTAACTCTATAAGTCTCTATTTCTTACCTCCCAAGGTAGTTGTGAGAATTACAGGAGATACTGCGAACCCAGCACAATGTATGGTATATACAAAGCATACAGCAAATGTTAGTTCTCATATTTCCCATCCGTTATCTATGACATTTCCTTGAAAATTACATATGCACTCATGCCATGCTATTATGCTGAATTAGATAATATGGAGTCTTCAAAAACTTTTGAAAGTATTTATTTTTTCTAATAATGAGTCAATACAGTATAATCTACCTCCTCTCATAATTGTTTAATTTAAAGTTCATATTTAGAGTAATAAGTCACTAGGATAGATTTAGGGCTAGGTTTCTAGTATAGCATATTGTTCCTCTGAAAACCCAAGTAATATCATTTGAGTTTTTCGGCCTTTAATCAATCAGTTACTGTTGAGTTGACTCTTACTCACGGTGAGCTCATGTGTGTGAGAGTAGAACTGTACTCTATAGGGTTTTCAATGACTGATTTTTCAGAAGTAGATCATCAAGCCTTTCCTCCCAAGTGCCTCTGGGTGGACTTGAATCACCAATCTTCCGGTTAGCAGCCAAGGCATTAACCATTTGTACCACCCAGGGACTCCTTAGAGTCATTAAAAGACTTTCCTTCCCAGACAACACATGGTAGAGGGGAAGTCAGCACAACTGGACCAAAGCAAAAGCAAAGAGGTTTCTTAGACACATCCAAACACTTTGAGGGACAGAGTAGCTGGAGCTGGGGCCTGGGGACCATAGTCTCAGGGGACATGTAGGTCAATCGGCATAACATAGTTTATATAGAAAATGTTCTACATTTTGCTTGGATGAGTGGTGTCTGGGGTCCTAAAAGCTTGGAGCCGCCATCTAAGATACATCTATTGGTCTCATCCCACCCGGAGCAAAGGAGAACCAAAGACACAGGAAAATACTAGCCCAAAGGGCTAAAGGACCAAATAAACCAGAGACTCCACCAGCCTGAGACCAGAAGAACTAGATAGTGCCTGGCTGCCACCAATGTCTGCCCTGACAGGGAACAAACAGTGAGTCTCAGACAGAGCAGAAGACAAATGTAAAACAGAACTCAAATTTACATAAAAAGACCAGACTTAGTGGTCTGACACAGACTGGAGGAACCCCCAAAACTATGGTCCGGACGCATTGTTAACCCAGAACTGAAACCATTCCCGAAGCCCAGTCTTCAGACAAAGATTAGACAGGACTATAAAACAAAAAATAATACAGGTGAGGAACATGCTTCTTAGTGCAACCAGATATAGGAGACCAAATGGGCAGCTGCTGTTCAAACGCAGGATGAGAGGGCAGGAAGGGATAGGACCTGGTCGAATGGGCATGGGGAACCCACAGTGGATAGGGGAAGTGTGCTGTCACATTGTGGGGATTGCAACTAATGTCACAAAACAATACGTGTATAAATTTTTATTTTTGAATAATTAATTAACTTGAGCTGTAAACTTTCATCTAAAGCACAATAAAAATAAAAATAATTTTAAAAAAAGAGTTTCCTCCCACAAACCTGCTATCAGGGCTTCACATGCCAAACGGCAGATGTCAGTAAGTTGGCTTCACCCTGAGCAGTGAGACCTCCTGCTGGGAGGGAGGTCTGCGTGTCCTCTCCTTGGTTTTGCATCCAACATTTTTTGATCTCTCTGGATTGGTTTTTGCTTTTTGGCCTTCTTTGAAGTTACAGTTGCTAGTCTGTTTTTTTGTTTTGTTTTGTTTGTTCTAACAGATGATCCTCATGATAAAACATCACAGCCCCAAATTAGGGGAAAGGAAAAAAAAAAAAACTTACTTTTTCATTTAGTGTAATACAATTTTCCATATAAAAAAACCCATTTAACAACATATTTTAAAACTATTTTCCCATTTTAAAATTGTTTTCACATCCTGAAACTTCTAGTACCTGTTTTCATATGTAATTTATCTTAATAATTTTAGAAGTTTTAAGTAAAGTGTATTATTTTATCACTTATTCAACATGATTTAAAGATTTTACTTCCTGGAGAAATTTAATAAATGAGTCATCTTTTTTTTTCTTCTTCTTTTAAGAGCAGGGAAATAATCATTGAATGACATGTTTTATTCCTTTGGGCACAGTTTAAAGATTAGATCTAATTGCAAGCGATACAAGCTAAGATCGCCAGAACTCTGTGCTAGCTTTTATCTCTATGTGGAGCTTTTAACTCTATGTTTGCTCTTCAAAATGCCTACAGAGTAAATTCTGTTTTATCCTATAATTAAAGTAGGAGAAACATATTTTGCTTGCTCTAAGATACAAAATAATTTTAGATCTGGTAATAAATCTGGATCTTCAAATCACAACTTGCATCATTAAATTTTGAACTCCTTCTATGAAATGTCTACAAACTGCATGGCGAATTGTACAATTCAGTCCTTAACTTAGATACATGGTGCCCAAACATTCAAAGGTCATTTGTCCCAGGAATAAAACAGATTTTTTGAACACTGTTCACAATCCACCTTCACTGACTTCAGTTTAGATTTGAGTCATCCATCCAACAAAGAGTCATCAAGCACCACTGTCAGGAACTGTGCCCAGGGATGATAATCCACGGGCAAGCGTGGCACAACTGTCAGGAGGCTTAAATTCTATGATCAGGTAAGATGATGAGTCCTCTAAAAATATACAGGTGCTTTGGTATCAATGTTGTTGCGACAGCAACTCATGGTGCCCTTCGTACAATAGAACAAAACGTTGCCCGATCCTGCATAATCCTTATAACTGCCAGCACGTTCGAGTCCATCACTGTAGCTACTGTGCCAATCCATCTCATCAAGGGGCTCCCTCACCTTCAAAGGCCCCCTATTTCACCAACCATGCTGTCTCCCTGTAGTGATTGATCCCTCCTGATGATGTGTCCAAAACAAGTGAGTCAGACAATGTTCTGATGAGATTCATAAGGTTTTTCATTGGCTTAATTTTGAAAGTAGATCACCAGGCCTTTCTTTCTAGTTTGTCTCAGTTTAGAAGCTTTACTGAAACATGTCCACCGAGGGTGACCCTGCTGGTATCTGAAATACTGGTAGCATAGCTTTCAGCATCATAGCAACGCACAAGGCACCACAGTATGACGAACTGACAGATGGCATCAATATGGATGGTATCAACATGGGCTATCATTTGTGAGTGCTTATCTGTAGCAAGCACATTACACATACTATTTCACTTAATTTTCCTTTTCACACAACCCTGAGGAAGGTAGTACCATCTTCACTTCACAAACCAGGTAACTGAGGCACAGTCAAGCAACTTGAAAAAACTCACACAGCTGCTGAGTAGCAGGCTAGAACTGGCACCCAGGACTGACTGGCTCAAGCCCCATTCTCTTGGCTACTGTGCTTGTCTACCTTATCTGTACAAGTTACCACGGGGAGCAAAGGAGCAAGCAATGATCAGACAAGGAACTGGAATAGGCTCAAAATAATTTTGTACTTTAATATTACCATTCTGTTTCAGAGAGATATTTGATTTATTTTATAGAGCACGGCTCTCTAGATGGAAAAGGAATAATCAACAGTGCAAATGACTATAGTTGCCCTGTCACAGAGACTGTTTTTAACCTTTGCTACAAATTAGGAAATATTCAGTCTTTTGTTTCAGGAACATTAAACGAGTAAACAAATACAAGCCGGTGACTTTGGCAATTCTAGCTCTTCTCTTCATTTCTCTTATTCTCTGTGTGTTTAAACATGAGACTTCCACAACAACAAGCCCTCATTTACAGGGCAATTCCATAATTCCACAATGATTGCCACAACAATGGGCTCAGACATATCAAAGGTCATGAAGATGGTGCATGACCTGGCAACATTTCCTTCTGTTATACAGAACGTCTTCATGAATTGGAGCTGACTGATGGCAACTAAGAACAACAGCATGATAAGGGGAAAAATAACAAAAGGCTACAGCTGAGTTAAACACTGGCCTTCATGTCTGTGTTTAAATCCTCAATCTAGGTGGATAACCTCTACTTCACAAATCTTTGCTTAGCTCAGTAAACAAGTTTACACTGAATTTATCCTTTCAAAGCCTTGTATCTCCCACTGGCCCCCACCTATTTGAATAAGTCTTCTCCTCTAGATACAAGCTTCTGGAGAGTGAGATAATTATCTTACTAGTTGTTTACTTGCTTTTGATTTATTTTGAAAAGTTTATATAGAGAGAAAAGAGCATAACAGCATTTATGCAACAATCACCCAGAATTAATATTTTGTCATTTTTACTTCGTTACTCATCTTTGAATAAATATAATGAAAGGAAACCATGGAAGGCGCAGTCAAGGAATCAAATAACACATTGCATTGGGCAAATCTGCTGTAAAAGATCTCTTTGGAGTGTTAAATAGCAAAGATGTCACTTTACAGACTAAGGTGCACCTGACCCAAGCCATGATGTTTTCAATCACCTCATACACATGTGAAAGCTGGGCAATGACTATGGAACACCGAAGAATTGACGCCTTAGAATTACAGTGTTGCTAAACAATACTGGATATACCATGGACTGCCAGAAGAATGAACAAATCTGTCTTAGAAGAAGTACAGCCATAATGCCCCTTAGAAGTAAGGATGGTGAGACTTCCTCTCACATATTTTAGACATGTTATCAGGAGGGATCAGTCCCTGGAAAAAGACATCATGCGTGGTAAAGTAGAGGGTCAGTGAAAAAGAGGGAGACCCACAACAAGATGGACTGACACAATAGCTGCAACAATGGGCTCCAAGCATAACAATAGTCATGAGGATGACGCAGAACCAGGCAGTGTTTCATTCTGTTGTACATAGGACCGCTAGGAGTTGGAACTGATTCGTCGGCACTTAACAACGACAACATTCATCTTTGCCCCCACTTATCCCAGTACATGTCTATGTTTTCAATAGGTACTTAACTGATTAACTGAACTGCCCAACCACACAGAGTCCAGCTAGCTCCCAAGGACAAACTCAAGTATCTTTTGTCTTAACCAGTCTGATCTGCCTTTCTTCCTAAATATGTCAGCTATCTCCTTTAAATTGAGCCTAACACAGCCTTTCTCAATTAATACTTTTTATCAGGTTTAAATATTCTCAGGTCGGCAGTCATAGAAATAACATTAAAATTGGATCTACTTATGAAGCAAACAAAAAAGCATAAGTGATTTATTGTAAATTTTCCCAATCAGTTAAAATTCATACTCAACCTAAACCTCCTAATTTGAAGCCTTAAGCTTGACTGATTTATTTCACAACCCACATAGGTATTCAAAGAGAACTCTGCAGTTTCAGAAATGTGGCCAATCTCTTGTTGGCAGATGAAAGAAGAAACCTAAAAGAGATCTGATAAACCACACTATTGTAATGGTTCCAAAAGAGAACTCATCATCTCTCTCCCCCATGAACCAACCCTTCTTTTGGACTTTTATTTAAGTTCTAACCTCTCACATCAAATGAGTTGCCAAGTATTTCAACTTCTATCTCCACAGCAATGCTTGCATGCATTCTCTCCTTATTTCCAAGGTCACTTTCCTAGTTGAGGCTGACTTTCCCTCCATCTAAACTGTCCTAATACATCTAGACTAAACTCCTGGCTATAACCTTCTGTATTCTAAAATTTCTGCAACAAACCATGCCACTTCTCTAAACAAAAAACTCTACAGTTCTACTTATCTCAAGAATAACTCACTTTTTGGATGCTATGATAACATCCCAGGAACCACAAAAACTTTCAGAAATAGCTTTTCTCATGCCTTTGGTTATGCCATTCCAGCCTTCTCAATTCTGATTCTGGCAAAACTGTATCTATCAGAAATTGAGCTTCCAGCAAAAAGGATAACTAGATGTTCTGAACACCCTTCACTTGATAAACATCTGAATTCTCAAAAATTACAACATACATGCCTTGAAATGTATTGCTAAGCTCAATAAAAAATAAAGAAAAATTTTCCAAAGGAGAGGCAGAAATGAACACTGAAAGAAAGAAAATTAAAATCAAAGTGATAAACAAAAACAGAAGCTAAGGCTGTTCTGAAAACAGATGCTCATACTATGATTATACTAGAGTTTCCTGGAATAATGGCTATATATAGGCAAAGAGTACAGTGGGGAAGAGACTGAGCTCGAGATGCCCCACTTCCCCCTGCACCCTTACTTACAGATAGAACCTGGACCTGTCCAAGGTGGTACACTCCAGTGCAATGCTGGAGTAGAAAAATCTAGCTGCTGATTAAGATAGTCAGTAAAACATCTCGGTCTCTGCCACAATTTTGGGTAGAAAATAATAATAATAACATTCACCCCGGGAATGTGTAAACATAGGTCCACCCTCATGTGACACTAGGATTTAAATTTGTAGACTTGCATGATTGGAGGAATTCCAAACCAAGAAAATAATCTCCTCATGGGTTGCATCCTCTGGGGTCTGACGAAAGCAAATACAAATATTACACTTCCTGGAAGAAAGCATCCTCAGTCCAGCACATTGTGATTCTCACAAATCAGCTTAACCTAGCAAAAATTAACAAACACCTGAGGAAATCAAGAGACTATCCAGGATACGTTTTTTAGATCCCTAAGGACTTCAGTTATTGGATTTATTCAACAAGAAATATAAAATAACTATGTATAAAACATTTAAAGAAATAAAAGATGGACTTGGAAAGATGGGCAAGAAACAGAACATAGAAGTTCTACATAAAATATAAATAGTATAGAATTTCTAGAAATAAAAATAATGTAGTAATTGAAATTTAAAACTCAATGGATGAATTAAATGACATATAAAAAACAACTTAAGAAGAATTATTGAATGAGAAAATCATTCTGACTTCAAATTTCCCCAAGAAACTATATTTCACCTTTATTAAGGTATAATTGATATACACTAAATGGCACACATTTAAAGTGTAAAATTTCAAGTTAGCACAACTAGACCAAAGCAAAAGCAAAGACGTTTCCTAGACACATTCAAACACTGAGGGACAGAGCAGGCTGGGGACCAAAGTTTCAGGGGACATCTAGGTAAATTGGCATAATATAGTTTATAAAGAAAATGTTCTACATCCCACTTTGGTAAGTAGCATCTGGGGTTTTAAAAGCCTGCGAGCAGCCATCTAAGATACACCTATTTGTCCCATCCCACTTAGAGCAAAGGAGAATGAAGAAAACCAAAGACACAAGGAAAATACTAGCCCAGAGGACTAAAGGACCAAATAAACCAGAAACTCCACCAGCCAGAGACCAGAACAACTAGATGGTGGCCAGCTACCACCAATGACCACCTTGACCGGAAACACAACATAGAATCCTAGGCAGAGCAGGAGAAAAATGTAGAACAGAATTCAAATTCATGTAAAGAGACCAGACTTCATGATCCGACAGAGACTGGAGGAACTCCCGAAACTATGGCCCCTGGACGCTCTGTTAACCCAGAAATGAAAACATTTCTGAAGCCCACTCTTCAGACAAAGATTCAACAGGACTATAAAACAAAAAAACAATGCAGGTGAGGAATGTGCGTCATAATTCAAACAAATATATGAGACCAAATGGGCAGCTCCTCTCCAAAAACAGGATGAGAAGGCAGGAAGGGACAGGAACTGGTTGAATGTAAAAAATAAACTTTAAAACTTGATGATCTGACGTTATGTATATACACGTATGGAATTATCACCACAATCAAGATAATGAATATATCCACTATCTCCAAAAGTTTCTCTGTGTCCCTTTGTAGTCCTTCCCTGTTTTCCCTCCCTGCTCTACCATCTTTCCCCAAGAGACCACTGATTGGCATTGTGTTGTTATAGATTACTTTCATTTTCTAGAATTTATAAAAGATGGATCATATTGTAAGTACTCTATTTTGTCAGACTTACTGAACTCAAAATAATTATTTTCAAAGGAGCCCTGGTGGAACAACAGTTAAACACTCAGCTGCTAACCAAAAGGTTGGTGGTCTGAACCCACCCAGTGGCTCTGTGGGAGAAAGACCTGGTAATCTACTCCCATAAAGATTACAGTCTAGAAAATCTATGGGGAAGTTCTACTCTGTCACATGGCACTGCTGTAAGTCAAAACCAACTTGATGGCACCTAACAATAACAACTATTTTCAGATTAGTCAATGTTGTTGGATGTATTAATAGCTCATTCTTTGTAATTGCTGAGTAATATTCCATTGTGTGGATATACGCTATTTACCCATTCACCTCTTAATGGACATCTGGGTTACCCATTAACAGGTCCATGAATAGGTTTTTTGGCTATTACAAATAAATGCATGTACAAGTCTTTGTACGGACATGTGCATTCAGTACTCTTGGACAAATATCTACTAGTTGAGTAGCTATATCATATGGTATGTATTTAATTATTTAAGAAACTTAAAATAGTTTTCCAAAGTGATCGTACCATTTTATATTCCCACCAGCAGTGTACGAGAGTTACAATTACTCCACATTTCGTCAACATTGTAATTTTAGCCATTCTCAGTTTTGTGTAGTGGTATCTCATTGAGGTTTTCATTTGCACTTCCTTAATGAATAATGATGTTGATTAGTGTCTCAAGACATTAGACATGAGGCAAAAAAAGATAGTGATCCCTAAGAAATGAGAAACAAATGAAGTCAGTCTTGTAATTCCCCCACATCTTACTATTACCTAGAAAGAGTTTCCATGCTGCTGCCCAGGAAGGCAGAACCCAGATAGAAATCATTCTCTCTGAGCTGAGGAGATAGAGCTGAGAGTCCATAGAGGACAAGTAGGTGACAGTTCACAGAGTAGAATATGGCACAGTAGAGAGCTACACAAAAGTGAGAACACAGGACATCTGCAGAGTCCCCCTTAAGTACTCTGTTGAGTACTCATCAGTCCATGCATATGAGGAAACTACCCAAGGCCAGGGAGAAATCACTCTAAAGGATTAGGAAGAGCGGTGATGGATATATCACAGAGAGAAAATAGTGTCTTTTCCTCATACTTCAACTGGAAAACCTCATATTTCAGGTAGAGAGTCAGAAGGGTTTTGCATAACAGTGGGCAAAATGGGCACAAAACAAAGCTTAAAAACAAGACCCAAAAGGTATGATTTCAAGTAACTTAACTGCATCCCAGAATAAAGCTCAAGAATATTTACAGGAACATAAACATACCCAACACCCAGCAAGGTAAAATTCAAAATGTCTAGCATCCAATAAGAAATTACCAGGCAGGCAGAGATGTAGGAAACTAAAACCTATAAGGGGAGAAAACTATATCAAACCTAACCCAGAAATCACACAAATGACAGGCGTAGTAGACAAGGACATTAAAACAGTTACTATAACTGTATTCCACATTTTCAAGAAGATAGAGCAAAGACTGAATGTGTTAAGCAGAGACATGGAAGATATAAAAAAAACACCCAAATCCAACTTTTAGAGATTAAAATTACAATGTCTGAGATGAATAATCCAGTGCATTGTATTAAGGCCAGATTAGACAATGAAGAGGAGTCCCTGCATGGTGCAAATGGTTAATGCACTCAGCCGCTAACCAAAAGGTTGGCAATTCGAGTAGACCCAAAGGCACCTGGGAAGAAAACCATCATGATCTACTTCCAAAAAATCAGTCATCAAAAACCCTGTGGAGCACAGTTCTATTCTGACACACATGGGGTTGCCATTGAAGCATTGTTTATGATAGCAAAAAAAAAAAAAAAATTAAATCACCTTGAATGTGCTTCAGTAGGGGTAGTTGCAAAAACTGTGTTTTATTAATAATAGGGCGCTAAGCTATGCAAAGATTAAAATGAATGTATTAGTCATTATAGTTTGACCATGGAATAATGATGAAGATGTTAAGTTGAAAAAGCAAAACTCACAGTAAAACAGATATAGATTCTGAGACAGAGAGATAAAGATTAGATAGATATTCTAAAAGGGAGATTAACCTAATAAAATCCTACATAATTTTGTGAAAGTTTTCTTTAGCACAGAGAAAGTTACAGAAGAATACAAATAAATCTGTTGACACTGGTTACCTCAGGGAAGGAAGAGACACCACTAATTTTTCTTTTATATACATGTTTCTCATTTTTTCACTTGTTATAACAAGTAAATTTTACACTGGAAATAAAGTAAGTACATACGTTAAAAACAGAAAAAAAAATCCAGTATTTAAATTAAAAATTAAAACAAAAACATCAAGTAGCTTCATTAAAAGGATCCCTATAGGGTCGCTATAAGTCAGAATTGACTCAAAGCAGTGGATTAACTTAATTAAATGCAGTTTTAAATTTTTAATTATGTCAAATCAGTTCATGTAGACATAGACTTCATGCAAAATAGGAAAAACAAAATCTAAAACCTCCTCTTGAAAAGCTGTGTGCAGAACAAACTCCTTAATCTTTTAACTGAAGAAGCATAAACATTTAACGGTTGTAATCTCATTGCAAGATTGTTAAAGGCCATTCCAGCAGCATAATCATATCACATGTGCATTTCGTACGATTATTAATTCAAGCTGAAGAAGAAATAAATCACTCCGTAAAACATATTTTAGCATTTGGAATAAATATAGTTGGAAAAAATGTGACCAAACCAACAATCTGTTGGAAAATTTTGCTATATGAGTGAAAAATATTACTCAGAGTACTGATATTTCCTGTTTATCATTAAAAAAAAAAAAAAGGAAGGAACACAGTTCTCTAACCTTGTATATTTAATTTAATTGTGAATCTTACAAACTCTTACAATGAGAGCTTGTATTACATAATAAATAAGATGCATCTGGCAGGCTAGTTTTCAAAGAACTAATCTTTATCTTAAAAGTAAACATAGAAATAAAAAGCAAAGAGGGTACAAATAGTGAATTCCAATTTATAAAGGAACTAACACAGCATATGAAATCCAGGTGGATTTAAACAAATACATTTCAATTTTTCCCTCTTTTAAGTCTCACAGAAAATTCAATGAAATCAAAGTGAATTTCATAACTGCTCTAAATTACTGGATAATTACATACAAGTAATTAGGAGCTTTTTCTAAAGCTCTAAAAATTCTTTCACTATAGATTTTCAAAAGATTACACAGTAGAAAGGGATATTAACCTTTGCTACATTTTTTACCTTGTAATTGTTTTATATCTCATATATTGAAAGAAAAATACAGATAAGTAACATCAATCTGGGGCACATGACCTAAATTTGAATCCCAGTTTCAAAAAACAAGCCAAACCTGTTGCCATCAATTCTGACTCACAGTGACCCCATAGGACAGAACAGAACTGCCCCATAGGGTTTCCAAGGACTGACTGGTGGATTTGAACTGCCAACCTTTTGTGACACCAGAGCTCCAATTAACTGCACAGGGAAAACTGTTTTTTTCACAACTACATTTTCTGCAACCACAAAAAAAAACTGTTGACATAAGCAAACAATGCTTAGAGTGTTAGGTGAAAACAAGGTCACTGTAAAAGGAGAGTATTTAGCATCTATCATGTCTCGCGTGCTTTATAAACATTTTAAAATAATTTTCACAATAATCTGTGAAGAGGTAGTATCTCCATTTTGCAGATGAGGAAACTGAGGTTCAGGGAAATTCTATAAGTTACCTTAGGTCATATAAGTGGTAAGTGGTAAAGCCAGGATTTGAATCCAGGTCTAAGTGACTAGAAAGACAGGGCCCTCCAAACTTAGGCTCAGGTAAGTTAAATAAAGTGTTCAAAATCCCACAGCCAGACTAAGTAAATGATATTTTATAATACTAATAATACCTGAATGTGCAACACATTGCACTGAAAAAGGAGTCCACCACAATGGTTAAGAGTTTGGGCATTAGAATCAGACAAGTCTAGATTCTCACCCCAGGTCTGCCACTTTCTAACTCTGTGACATTAGGGAAGACACCTAATTTTTCTGACTCTCAGTTTTCTCATCTGCAAAATGGCGTAAGTAGTCATTATGGATTGAATTGTATTCCCCAGAAATATGTGTTGTAAATCCTAATTTATGGTTATAATCCCATTTGGAAATGGGTTTTCCTTATGTTAATGAGGGCAGTATTACGTGTTGAGTGTGTCTTAAATCAACCTCTTCTGAGATACAAAAGGACAGATTAAGCAGCTGACAAGCACAGATGGAGGGGAAAATACATGCCACATGATAGGGAAAGAACCTAGGAATAGAAGCTGAAAAGAGACAAAGACCTTCCCTCAGAGTAGACAAAGACAGGCTTTCCCTAGAGCCAGAGTCCTGAATTCAGACTTCTAGTCTCCTGAACTGTAAGAAAATAAATTTGTTTATCAAAGCCACCCACTTGTGGTGTTTGTGTTATAGGAGCACTAGATAAATTAAGACAGTAGTAAAGAAAGCAGTGTCTGGCATATAGTAAACAATCAATAAATATTTGTTTTTTAAAATTCAATATTTTGTACATCATTTTCAGAGTAATTCTAAGACAGGAACTATTAAAGTGTTTCTATTTAACATACGAGGATACTGACACCAAGATCATAAAAGGCAAGAGAAAAGCAAAGGGGCGTATTCACTGACAGGCCATTATATTGATTCTTGTGAAAAGGCCTGTGTTCCATCTCTATCTACCAATACTAATTTTAACTTGAAGATCATATGGCCACAATCAGCTATTCTGGAGAAAACACCCAATCTCACTAATAAAGATGATGTTTAAAAGTCTATGGAAAATTTTATTATTTAGGAGAAACAAATATCCATCTTTGGAAGACGGTTTTAAGGCAACATTTTTTCAAACATGGGCAATAAATAAGTAAATGATCTCTTGAGATCTGTATTAGGCCCATGATACAATACAATGAAAGGTTAAATGATACAAACCTCATCAGTAAAATGGAGCCCACATATATTATATACATTTAAACTATTAAGTAAACATGACGAACGTTGACAATGAGAATGGGCATCCATTTCTACCAACAAACTCAACCTTCAGGTCATTGCAGCTCAAGGGCAGACCCCTTCATGCCCACAAGCACTGAATAGCCATCAGCCTCATCTGAGGAACTGCCTTTACTTTAAAGCGCTAAATGGTGACATGCATATGTGTGCAATTAAGAGGTAGCCTTGATTTCTGGTTTAGGGTATGATCCAATTTGACAGAGTTTTAATACGATGTAAAATGTGTAAGTTCAGGCCTGAGGAGGAAAGCTACACAATGGTATCATTCAAGATACAATCAGTGCCACCATTTAGGTACTAAAGGCCATAGTCTGGAGACCTTTTCAATATTTCACACTGAGGGCTTTGGTATGGTCAAGGCATTCCCTAATCAAAAAATGCAGTTTCCCTGACAACGAATAACTACAGGGCTTCTGCATCCTAATCTGACATAACTAGACTATGGATTTACAGTTTAGCTAGCAGCTGCTAGCGGGCTCTAGCACAAGCAGATGTTGGTTTCAACATCAATTATTCTTTGCTTCATAAGAGCCCAAATGGGGCTTCTGCACAGACCAATGTCTAATACTTCCAATGTGTAATACTTCAGAACTTTAATGCTGCAGCAAGTCTTATTTTTTAGTCCACGAATATATCCTGTTTTTCACAGACCTAATAGTCATGTTTTGAGGCTAAATCAGCAAATGTGCTTATACCTGTTTATTTTTAAACTATACGATCTTCCTCAGGAAAAAACATACAACTAGAAAAATTATCAGCAATGGACAAGTTACTTAACCTCTCCGAGCTTCAGTTTCCTCATCCGTAAAATGAGGATAATACTACTACCTACTTTATAGGTTTGTTCTGAGGATTATCAAGATGATGGACAAAATGTACAATGCTTTCAGTAAATGCTGGTTCTCATTATTATCTAATTTCATTTTGGCATTTAAACATATAAACAGAGAGGCTGCCTGCTCATCATCCTCACCACACCCACAACACATTTCCAACTTCAAGCCTCTGTTCATTCAGGCTCCCCCACCTCTATCTAAAATCCATCTGCTTTATACTTCTCCCGAATTATTCTTTCTATATGGCATGAGACTGTGCCTGAACCCTCACTGCTCTGTCTTCCGCCTTGCATTTACTGTCTATACCATGTATTTTGATTGTTCTTTGCAGTTTGGAGCTGTCATGCGAAGGAGTGCTTTCCAGCTGATTCAGATACACAGTAGACATGTTAAGTACACCTCTGGCTTCAGAAACACACCAAAGCATCTCTGCTATAGTCTCAGGACTTCCTCAGGCCACATTAAAGATCCAGAGGTTCTGGGTAGCATTTAGATACTTGCTAACAGTTATTTGCATGGTTACATCTTTACTAATATTTAAAATGCCATATGGAGCAATTCAGTGATACTTAAGGGAGGCAAAGATCTCTCTTTATCTGCAGTGGAATGCATTTTAAGGTCAGTGAGGTAGCTTTCAGTGTACAATTTCTAAAATGCGTCTCACACATAAAATATTAATGTATAAAGTTAACTTTAATATCTATATTTCAATAGAACATAAATCCTTTTCCCCTCATATAACAGATTATCCACTATATCTGAATTAGTTCATGTTCAAATTTTATAATGAAAGTCAGCTGTGGTTCCAGGAAACAGCTGGTGTTTTGCCTATTTCTACAAAGAAATATGCAATGTATCAAGAAGTAAAATATCTCAGAACAATAAATTGCTTAAATCTTCCTTATGTGCAGATGCCTTAAACATACTGCATTTGAACAGTAGGTGTTCAATGTTGTGCATGATATTTACTGAAGAAAACAGTGTACTACTACAACAATATATATTAGTGCTACTTAATATAAAGGGTATTTTGCTAGATGCTATAAAATATAGCAAATGCAGTCTCCTGGGATATTTTAATAAATCTAAAACAATGATTCTTAACCAGGGGTTTGCGATCACTTGAGGAGCTTTTCAAAATGACAGCAATAACTACCACCATAACAAAGTTCTGGAGTCCATCCCTAAAGATCTCGTCCTGATGACTGTAATGTGCACCCTTACTTATGAATTAAGGAAAATAACTAGTGAATGAAGCAAGATGTAAGTATAATGTTTTTGATATGTTAGCGTAATATTTTCCTTTATGAAATAGATATATTTTTAAGCTTTTATGCATAATCTGAAATATGGGGGAGAAATATGATATTAAATGCACCAAGAAAGCCTCAGTATTTTAAGGAATACAACTGTGCAGGCTTTTATAACTTGCTGAAAGGTTGTATAAAACTATCCCCTAATTTATAAATTTTATAAATTTTAATTTTAAATATCTCATTTATTAAAAGTGAATTTGCACTACACATATAATTTTTCCTGCTAATTGCCAAAAGTTCCATTCCTAAATACTCTAAAAAATTTCATTACTGTCTCCATAGGGAAATAATAGGTATCAATCTGTTTTGATAGGCATACAATTCTTTATACAGAAAACAGACACTGAAATACAAATGGCATATTATATCCTATGAAGACGCACACAAAAATTATCTTTATTCCTGTTATGAAATTTTAAAGACTTTTTATTACAGTCCATTTTGTTATTTATTTTATAAATTTCCAGATTATCAACTCCAATATTTAACTAAAGAACTCAGAATTTTAAGGGTGAGAGATCACTTAGAGCAACCTCTCAGTTACACAGATTGTTGGTCTTTAAATTGTCTTAGAGTAAAACCTGCAAAAGCTGGAAGCTGTGTAATGTGGAATCTGTTAGAGAAGGAAAACTCACTGGGGTGTTTTTTGAGGCAGGATTCTTAACAGAGAGCGATAGGAAGCTGTTAAGCACCCTGTCAAAGTTGAAAAACTTGTGAGACCCAGAAAAACAAGGCAGTCCCGTTGCATTCCAGCTCTCATAGGTTTCACTGTATTAACATGAATTCAGTCCCTTGAGAAACTCCATGATGCCTACTCCATAATTTTCAGCTGACCAGAGCTGAAGGCAAAGTTAGAACCTGAACTTTCAGTCTGGCTCTTAGGCCATCTGAGATACCACCACTTCTAGCTCTCACCACCTCCACATTTCTGGTTTTTAGGGTACTTTTCTCTAGGTGGAGTCCCTGGGTGGTACCAACAGTTAAGCACTCAGCTACTAATTGAAAGGTTGGTGGTTCAAATCTACCCAGAGGTGCCTAGGAAGAAAGTCTTGCTGATCTGCTTCCAAGAGTTCACAGCCTTGAAAACTCTATGGAGCACAGTTCTACCCTGCAACACATGGGATTGCCATGAGTCAAAATTGACTTGACAGCAACTGACTGATTTTGGTTTCTCTAGGTATTTTGCAATAAATTTAACTGCCAAATGAAATGCTAGTATTTATTCTCCAAAGTACTTTTATAGACCATTATAGTGAAGACGGGGCCCTGGTGGTGCAAATGGTTAAGTGCGTAACTGCTAACCAACAGGCTGGAGTTTCGATTCAAACCCACCCAGTGGCTTTGCAGGAAAAAATACCTGGCAATCTGCTCCCATAATGATTACAGCCAAGAAAACCTTATGGGGCAGTTCTGCTCTGTCACATGGGGTCACTATGAGTCAGCATAGACTCAATAGCACCCAACAATAGGTGAAGAGGAATAAAACAGGACTTTACCACTATTTTCACTTCATTCCAAAGAGGATTTTAGCTTAAGCAGAAGGCTGCTGGTTTGTTTTCAAAGATCCTTATGCTACAAGACGTGTCCAATCAGATTAGCACACTCATTACCTTTTTTTCCACAGAAGTTATTTCCAATTTCTCTTTCCCTAATGTCATCTCTGAGATTTAACAGTTTTGTCCCTTTTTGTAACCATATCCATAGTCTTTCGCCTAATCATTTTAACTGTAATCTATTTAAATGACTTCCTAAATCACAATTAAAATAGATTATTAATGAGGATTTTCCAACTCCCAAGGCTGAAAACACCAGGCCTCTGTGAACTCACACTCTTCCAACTAGGTCTAAGTCAGTTCCTAGAATCTTTGAACTGACATCTCTGGAAGGTTGTGGTGGAGTCAACTCATGTTGCCCTTGATCTATGCACTGATCTTCTAGGTCTCAAAAGTATCCTAGGCTCTGAAAAGCTTACTCCAAGGGCGCATGGCTGAATGTAAACTAAGGTATCAGACATCTCTCCTGCACAAATTATTTTTCATTGTAGCACACATTATCTTGAAAAATCGTAAGGTCTGGGCTAACAGAACCATATAGAGAAACAACCACTAGCTTTGGAAAGTCGATTCATTCATCTGAAAAGTGGAAGTAATTCAACTTACCTCATGGGAGGCTGTGAAAATATGAGATAATGTATCTAAAGTAGCAAAAGATGTATGTATTTTACTTCATACTTCCCTATATGTAAGTGAAAGTTATTCATATCTTATGTTACTGTACCTCCTAATCCTATTGTATCATCAACATCTAGAATTCAATATAAACTTTTTTTCAATAAAAGTGCTATTAATTATTTACCAAATTTATTGCCCATAATTACCAACAAATGTGCTAAAAGTTTTCAATTATATCATCCAATTCTTTAGGTTACTTGGAAAAAGCATAGCAGATTGGAGTAGAGTTGGGTGGTAGAAGAACTAAGACAAATAAATATCCTTTTTGTCAGTTGAAAATGGAATTACTCAGTCATAGAATGGAAGGCTAATGGGTGACCTAAGAATGTGAAAGAATAGTTTCCAGGGGAGAGTCGCCAGCTGGTTCTTATCCTTCCTCAGACAAGAACAGGAGGAAATTAGCTTAAATTTCATTTGGTTTGGAGTAATGGAAGCAAGCTATGAAATCTAATTCCCAGGGAATCTTTTCTTCAAAATATAATACGGACTTACCGACTACTGTGGCTTTGGTGCAGCCTAACTCTAAGTATGAGAAAATACCGATGAAGTTTTAGCCGTCCATCTCTATAATCCCCATCAAGGGAAGAAAACAACCAATTATGAGCCTATTATGCAACAGGTGTTTTCACTTGTACTCATTTAAGCTTCATTAGAAAGCATTTTCCCTACATCACAAGTAAGGACACAAGCTCTGAGGCGTTAGTTTGCTGAAGGTTATAGAGCTAATGAAAAGCAGAGTTAGAAATTCTAACCTAGTTAGAATACACTCCTAGAATACTCTCTGGAGCCCTTCCTCGAGGACTGTGCCAACCTGTCTCCGATACTTGAAAGATACCTGAAAACCAAAGTAAATTTGGAATGTAACTAGTGCTTATTGAGCTATCTAATATATGCCAAACATAAAAGCATGCTAATGAGTTATCTCATTTGATACAAACAACTACCATTTAAGACAAGTACTATTACTAACCTTATTTTCAGAGGGAAACCTAAGACTCTAGGAGGTAAAATTGCTTGCCCTGGATTATGCACTGGTAAATTGTGGAGCCAGGAATTGAACCCTGTGGTCTGACCCCACTAATGCTGTGTTAGGCACTAGACAATATGGACTTTGTAAAGATTTGTGGTTTCATAGTTTAACCTGATGTTAATGCTTTTAAATTTCCACTTTTTTGTGTGTCTTATTAAGCCCTTCTTATAGATGCTTAATAGTGATTAACTAAATAATATCAGTAACGAGCTCAGTGAATTGCATGGGCATTTAAAGATTACTAAGTGGTTCATAGCCCAGAAATAAGAAAGTCTATGAGCCTCTAAAAAAAAAAAAGGTTATCTTATTTTCCTTAATAGACCAAGAAGCCACAGATGTGACATTCTGGATGCTCCTGGGAATTCTAGGATGTTTGTGTAAACTCTGGAAAGCAGTGGGGCACCTCAGAATATATGCTAAGACAGCTCATGCCTAAGGGGCTAGAAAAGGGACATTTGACTTCAAGGGAGGCAGTGGGGTCCTAAGCATTTTTACTCTGGCATGCCCAGGAACTGCAAGAAGCAAGCTTGTCAGGAACTCAGACTTAGGGCATCCAAAACCACAGCATGGATTTCACTTTTAGTTTTCATTAAGTCATAGATATTTAGAAGTACAAAGAGCCAGTTGAGATCATCTTGTCCAATCCCTTTATTTTATAGATGAGGAATCTGAGACCCAGGGTGAGGTTAAGTAGTTTCTCTAGGGTCAGAAAGCTAATTAGTGACAGAGTTAACAATAAATCACTTCCATGAAAAGACATGCTTTCAAAGTGAATTCAATTACCTTGCATGGTCAAGTGACTATTAAGAACACCCACGTAGCTAGAAAATCCCAAATGTTTTTGTGAAGTGGATCTGGAATGAACTTTACAACACTGGGCAATCTAAGTCAGCAATCTTTAAAATACACTAATTTGAGGCAAATCATTAGTGTTAGGGGCAAGAGTTCATAACTTTTTCTGGCCAAAGTTGTAGTTTCAGCCACAATAAATGCCTGAGTATTTCACTTTTTCTGTAGTACATAAAAGATATATTAAACTTCATATATGCTTAGATATAAAGGATAAAATTATCATGGCATTTATAGACTTTGTATAACAAATTCCCAAAGAAGGGGATTAAATGAGTTCTATAATTTTATGGCATAACTTTTCCTAAAAGATCAAGAATTATCCATTTTGTTAATCGGTGACAAAATCCACAGGTGCTGATGGTAATGCATTGGTATTAAGAACTTAATAGCCACATATAGTGTTGCAAAATACTTAAGAAGGAGGGAAAGTATTTTCACGTAAAGTGTATTCTGAAAATTAATTCACCTCAACATGGAAAACAGATCTATCTAAAGATACAAAGATGCAAATATTTGCATTTAGGACATATGATTAAATAGTAAAGTTAAAAGGGAAATATCAGTGAGCAAAAACAAATACTACAGATCTGGAATGGAAACAGGTAAAAACACAATCATTCAGTCATCAGTGTCCGCCAAACACCTACCGGCTAGGCAGAGTCTCTCACATAATGAAGTGAAACAGAAGGTGAACCCATGAAAAAAAGAAGGAGAAAGTAAAGTGCCGAATAGTGAACATGCATCCTGATGAAAAATCAAAATGCTAAAAATGCCACATCAATTACAAAATGTTTTTGAAATGTCATTTCAGGGGAAAAAAGGAAGGAAATATACTGACTGAGAAAAGATAATTCTAATAGTTGTAAAATCATGTACTTTGACACACATTGAGGATGCTTAAATTCCCACAGTTGATTAAATTTAAACTTGAAGGCTTACACATTTTCAGAAATAGAAACCCTCTATCATACTTGACGTTTCAGAAATGCGTTAATGCTAAAGTTCTCCATTTGAGGGTGTCCTATTTTAAAAAGGGAAACTAGGCTGTGATGTCCATTTAACATAGTATATAAAGTCAAATACTCATGCTATGTACCTATCATAGTAAAACAGATTTCTGAGTGACTATTACATGGCTATACAATACTCTGGCTTTAAAGACATTTCATGGCTATTCAATGCCAATTATTCTTAGATTTTCTTTCTTGTTCTAGAAAATATTCCCCAAATAGTTCAGATTTATGAATCCACCAATAAAAGGAAACAGTAGTATCTAATTTTATGGCAAGAAAAATGTTCCTTCTGTTCAGTAGCAAGTAATAAAGCCTAGCATTTCTCTTCTTGTGACTATTGATGAAAACAAGCATTACAGTGTTTTGTTTACTTCAACTTCATATTTCTCCAAAACAGAAACAAATGATTGACAACCTAGATTTTATCTGAAACTCTATCTAAAAGAGGTTAGCCAGTTTGAGGTCCTTCAGCAATCCAGAAACCTAACAAGATCAACAGATTAGCGATTGTGTATTGCTAGGGATCTAGTACATAATTTTATTTAGTTACTTCACTAAACAAATCTATGTGCCAGGCACTGTTCTAAACACTTTACAAATATTAGACTTATGTGATTCACTTAATAGTCATAACAATTCTGTTAGGTAAGTATTATTATTATCCCCATAAATGGCCTAATAATTAGATCAAGGTTTAAAAAGAGATTCTACGTGTTAGATACTGTAAGTGCTAATAAAATCTCCTATATAGTCTTCCGTCTAAACAACTTCATAAGGAAGGTACCGTCCCATTTAAAGGAGAAAACTGAACTTTGCATGGTTAATCCCTTTCCCACAGTTACACTAATAATACATAGAAAGAAAAGGTTCAAACCCAGGCCACTGGATTCAAGAACTCACCTGCCAGACTACGAGGCTTACTGCCTCCATGTATTAAGAAGGTGGTCCTTTAAGGGGAGAGAACTTAAGAATGATGATTCTGCCTGGCTCTTTTTCTTTTTTACTTCTCTTTAATATAATAAGCCTCAAAAACTATTAAATTGGATTAGACACAACGTGTTCTATCCTTAAATAATAGATAATCCTTAATTTATCTATAAAAATTATCTGACAATAAAAGCTCCTCAAAAGAAGCAGTGTGTTATACCAGTTGATAACTGAAGCTTCTAGCAGAACATAATCCAATCATTACTATTAGTTGTGATAATGATATGACTCTTGATTAAAGAGAGTAGAAAAATCACCTTCTCTAAGAAATTTTAAGTTTAGGGTAGAGTCATACATTTAGCTGGACAGTAAGTCTCAAGTGTGAGAACAGATTATTTCATTTGAGAAGTGTCACAGATTGAACTGTGTCCCCCCTAAATATCTGACAACTTGGCTGGGTCATGCGTCCCAGTATTGTATGATTGTGTACCATTCTGATGTGATTTCCTTATGTGTTATAAATTCAATCACTATGATCTAACAAAATAGATTAGCAGCAGTTATACTGATGAGGTATACAAGATTGGATAGTGTCTTAAGCTGGTCTCTTTTGAGATATAAAAGAGAGAAGTGATCAGAGACACATGGGAACCTCATACCACCAAGAAAGCAGTGTTGGGAGCAGAGCATGTCCTTTGGACCTGAGGTTCCTGTGCTGAGATGCTCCCAGACCAAAGGATGCATCACAAGGACCTTCCTCCAGAGCCCACAGAGAGAGAAAGCCGTCTCCTGGAGCTGATGCCTACTGGACTGTGAGAGAATAAATTTCTTTTTGTTAAAACCATCCACTTGTGGCATTTCTGTTAGAGCAGCACTAGATGACTAAGACAAGAAATGTGGTTTTAATATAAATTACCAACAATCCTCTTTTCTATAATCTCCGTATCTGCCTGCAACTGCGATGTGCTGTTATCTGCAGATACAAATATTTTAAACATTTTTTGCAAGAATCATAATACAAATTGGTAAACTAGAAACATGAGTGAACATGAGTCACCAGTATTTTTTATTATAATCCCATCTTTCCTACAGATAAAATTATTTAGCTTTGTTATTTTATAATTTAGCAATTTTAGAAATTGTTTTTATCTCATAATTTTACAAGTAAATAATTTTACTACTTCATTATAATTTAAATTACAAATGTAGTTAATATTTTGAATTTTAGACATTCCCATCAAACATACTCATGATAAACTCTGATGTATTTTATTTATCTGTAGTTATTAGAACTACAAAATGTGTATTGGGCAGCACTATCAATATTTAAACTGAAAATATAAACTATTTTTTTGTTTGCATTTCAGTCAAGGCAAGAAATTGATTTCTCACAATACTACTGTAATCAATACTTTCTTAAAAGACACTACAAATGACTGACAGTAATACAATATAGAAGCAATGTTCTCTTTTCTGAGAAAGCACTTTTTGGTTATCAAAGAAGAAGTGAGGTTTTCTGATACAGAGATTTGTAGGACATAAAATAAGTGATATGGAGAAGCACTTAGTTGGATGGCTTTTCAAAACATATGAGTCCTTGATTGTATAAACAGAGGATTTGCTTTTCTTAAATTATTAGAAACCATCTCTGCTAGGGAAAAGGAAATGGAACTTAGAGCACTTCTTAAGGTAAACTCTAGACCTATGGATTCTACTTGAAAAATGTATTAAATTTTATTGCAACCTGACATAAGCTGCAAATTAAAACTGACTTTGTCTCAAAACAAATGTTTTTAATTTATTTTCCCAGTAGACTTTTCCTTGTTTGTTCTTTTTTTTTGGGGGGGGGGGTTGTTTTGTTTTGTTTTGTTTTTGTTTTATTGTTTTGTATATTATCCTATTTGAGTTCATTTTCAAGAAAAACTATGAGGATAATGTTTCATAATACTTAATGAACTTTAAAATATTTCAGGACTTAACAAAAAGCTCAAGAATCTACCCTCTAAGTGATATTCTTAAAGTAATAAAACTTTAAATTTTAGCCACTAACCCTTTGCCCCTACCAACAATAAAAATTTGAATAAGCACGCCTCTCTGACCTACTTGTTCCTCAAATCCTCTCTTGCTCAGGGTAAAGAACTTTGGTTGTTTAATAGACCTCCAAATACTGCAAAAAATTCTCAAAACCTTTCAAGCCAAACCTAGCAAGAGACCTTCTTGATATAAATGCCTACTGAAGACAGAAATGTGATTCTAAAAGTACTTAATTCTAAGCACACCTTTCGGTAATAGATGCCCACTTATCTGAGTATTACAATGACAGTGGTAGGAAACCTAGCAAAGACTTCTTAAAAGAGGTACCAAGAAAATATTCCACATAGAGGGCCAGAATATATACTGCCTCCCTTAAATGTAGACAAGCAATTGTTTTTATTTCATTCACCTCAATTATTAGTATTTATAATGACAAGACAAAAAATGCATTCATGTGAGTGGTTAAGGACTTTAAACCCTATCAATTAATGTTCGGTGAAAAACTAATAAAGAAAATACCTGTAGAGCATTTGTTTTCATTTCTGAACCTGCAGTTTTACATCTGTCTCTTAAACCAGGTTCTGATTAAATTTACTGCAAATGACACAGAGTAGAACATGATATAAATGTAACAGTATCTTTTCTGAAAAAGACTTTTTTTGCTGGCATAAGAACTTAGGCACTGTATGAAGTTATAAGACTAGAATTTGCACAAAGTAGAAAATAACTTATTGCACAGAGGTAAATGACTCATACTCAGTCACAGTGATGGTGAGTCTTCTGATGGCAAAAATATGCTACAATTACTTAGGACTACGCACTAATTCAGTAAACATGCCTCTCTTGCCTCTACATAGTTGTGAATCATTCTGTAAATAAAAGGCAGGGCTGTGCAACTGGGCAAATATGGCAGAAATTTAAAATGTGAACCCGTCATAGAATGTGCTCAGTGAGTGTTTCCATCTCTGCCAAAATGTGCTGAGGTTGGTCAGGGAAGTGTTATGACTGCCTACCTTTTACTGATGAAGAAACTGAGGCCTGCGTGTTACCTGAGAACTTACTTGAGAGCACATACTTAATACAACAGTGGATCTGCAATTCAAACCTACGTATTTCCCTCTAGATTCCAGAGTCTAGAGGTTTATTCCTTCATCACTTCCACACTGCTTCATTACATAGTCTGGGGGCTGACAAAAAGGAGGCATTGTCTGGCCTGGCTTCCAATTTTTCTAAATATTTACAGGATTTTGTCTGCACTATCTAATTTTATTTTACCCTTTCTTGTATCTTGGCCATGTCTCCCACAATCTCACTGTAAGTTCTTTGAAAGCATATATCATATATCTTCAGCCACTGTGGAACTGCCAACAATCCCTAGCAAAGAGCCAAGGACATGTAACTTTTCCAAAATACTTGTTTCATTCACTAACTGAATATAAAATTGTTGGGGAGCCCATTCTGAGGATGGGAAGGAATTCTATGTCACAGGCAAATTGGGCTTATTTATTACCCAATTCTGTATTTTTTAATTCTGTAGAATTCCATTAATTTTCTTGTTTCCAATTTTCAAAAAGATACAATAACAATTATTTTTATAACAATACCCAATATTTTCAATGAAGCAGATATTTTCAAATAATATTGGTGGGAAATATAACCTTCCTTGATGTAATTTAGGAATATGTAAATACCATATTTTTCCACAAATAACGTGCACCTTTTATATTTGTTCACCAACTGCTTACGAAAACACCTCATGGTGGGAGGGAATGGTTGGCAAACAAACATAGAAGGTGCACATTATTTGCATAAAAGTGCAGTAGATTATTTAAAAACGCAATTCCAGCAATAACAATTGTAGAACTATTTCCTGAAGAAATAGAGGTATTCAAATGCACTCCAAAATTTTACCTTTGACATGTAAAAATAGGAGATAAAAACCAAAATACTAGCTACAATCCAAACTTTTTCTTTAAATCCAGTGACTCTTAAGCCAGTGGGTGGGTCAGCCAAGCCAGTTCTTTGTTCTCTAAATAACTTTCATATAAATGAAAACTGTTATTTTTTTTTTTATAATTTTTATTTTAAGGGCAATAATTTCTTCCTCCATTCATACAAACTAAGTTTAGCCTGTGAGTGAGTCACATACCTTTATTACATGATGCTTTTCTTGGAACACAGGAATCTTAAACATTTGGCACCAATATGTTGTACCTTTGTTTGGGATGGGAACCTGTCTTAATAAAAAGGGAAGGCGGACACAAAGTCACATTCTTTTGACATGTTATTAAACACAGTATTTTAAACAAAAACTCTCTTGTACACTTTGAGAAATCCCACCCCTACAATCATAAAGAATCAACTGGTCAGCAACTAGCAACAATCATTTCAAAAGAAAAAAACTTACGTCTTGATTTACCAGGTCAAAGTATGGTAAAGCTGTAGACAACACATTGTTTTTCTCAGGATTCAGTAACCGCAGACTCTTGGTCCCCCGATTAGAGTCATGGTACTTGGGACCAGCTTCTCCAACATCCTCATAGTGGTAAGCCCAGATCACTCTCACAGTGCTGTCCTGGTGATCAGACATATGCACGATTATGTCTCGTGAGACCACTTCCCTTACCACTGAGTTGAGTTTAAAGAACTCTATTTGAAGCAGAATATAGAAGTGAAAAAAAGAGAATAGCATTTGGAATTCTCAATATCGTCTCTAACATTAATTGTGCAAATTGGATTAAATCACTCAATAGCTAAATAGAAGAGTTACTTTTTTGGAAGAAATTGTCTATCTCAGTACACACAGTTATGTGTTCCAAAATAAAGTACAATTGACTTAGGATTTATGCTTTAATTAACACAACAGTAGATCAGTGTCATGCTAAAATTCCAAACTGACAACTCGTAGTTGCCAAGCAAACATTCTTGTTAAGGAGCAGAGATTCTGCAAAATTAAAACCTGTTTTAATGCCATGGAATATTTTAGGGAAAATCAATAAATAGAATTAAAACTAAAATTACCTTCCAGGTCAAGACTTTTACTTTCACAATCGATGTTTCCCATGCCCTAAACTAGTGACATATATGAATTCACAGAAAGTGAAATACAGAGGAGTTTCTAATTCTGGGTTTGCTATTACACAATAGTCTACCTATAATCATTTTATAAATCCTAGGAATTTCCAAGGGGCTGGGGTGCTCCAACTAGGGAAAGTACTGTCAGGTGAAATTGGTTTCCTTTGAACAGACAAGTTGCCCAAAGGGTTGGGGGAAGGATTTGCTGGGGTGCAAAGAAACCACTCAGTCCTCCCAAAGTCAAAGGTGTTTTTGCCAGATCTGTAATAAGAACTTTAGGGGAAAAAAAAGAAAAAAAAAAAAAAACACAATAAAGCAAAACCTATTTATTTTAAATCTTCTCTTTGCTATATTCTTTTTTAATAAGTCAAATGACTATAGTTATTATTCCAATCAAAATGTAATTGCACTTTATATTACATGAAAAGCGATCCATGTCTTTGCTTGTGTTTTTCTTTTCTTCCTCTTATTCTTTATGCTGAATGTTAATCAGAACAGCTTCAGGTTTACAGTACCATTTCTAAAGCTTTAAGTTATGAAATAAAAAAATAATAATTTTATTGGTCTATACAAAAATGAAATTGATCCAAGCAATTTGTGGAAACTTCCAAAGTACCACATGAATTATATATCCTCTAAATATTAATTTGCATGTGCATAAAGATACTAATTTTTACATGAAGTTTGCAAATAAGAAATCTTGTATAATACATTGGTAGGCAATTTTAATCAGCCATGATTTTAGAAATTCACATAAACGAATCAGTTATAAATAAGATGAATTATATCCTAACGTCCTCTATCATAATTCTCCCTTGTGTAATACCTTTCCTCCAATATTTACCCACTATTTTCAAAATATATAAAGAATAAGCTAAAAACTTTTTATAGGCAAGAATATACTAGTTTTAAAGAGCCCTTCGAAATTTTAGATTCACACAAAAATTGTCTTTATTGAAATTTATGTAGTCAGATTTTTTTGTGGCTTCTAAAGGGATTTCAAAAATATTCCCAAACAGACTCTATGTGCTTTTGTTTGTCAAAGATTATTATTAACTATTTGTTCCTTTCATCCTACAAAGTGCATCACAAGTGTAAATGTATAATGTATTCACGCATACATTCCCTCATAGACTCCTTACCGTTATACTCTTGTCATTTACGTCACATGTATGCAGTTCTCTGGTAAATTCAATTACTGTGTGTGTACTATTCTCCATGGCATATTCTAGGCGGTAATCTTGCTGAGCATCTTTTTTCAACTCTCTATCTGCATCTGTAAAATAATCCTGTGGAAAACACAGAAAAGAAAAATCAGGATACCCTAAATTCAGAATGAAAAGAATTTAGATTAAGAATATTTATAGCATCCAAAAAATTGTTCTATGTTTCCTTGTTACACAATGCTGCATCTAAAGTCATTTTTATAAATACTGGGAGGAATTTCTAAGGGGCTGGATTATCTCTAGTAGGGAATCAGTTCCAGAGGAAATTGGTCCATATCTGGATTTCTGTCCCTTTAGGAAAAGGAAGTGAAGATTCGTAATATCAGAGAACATTAGAGATGGAATGAACAAATCTTTGAAATCACTGAGTGCTTTTTCCTTCATTGTACAAATGAAAAGAAGAACTTCAGCATGGCTAAATGTCTTGTCCCAAGTTGAACCAGCCAGAACCAGCCCCCAGGTCAACAATCTTTCCACTATTACACTTTAGGGGGAAGTTCCCTTCCACTCATAAAAGCAAGGAGATCCATCCCATAGTCACAGGTTGTTTTATTATGACTTATGGCACATGCTTATTAAAATCAAAGGTGATGGAAAAAATATGAAAGGAAATAAAACTAGTTGAATTACAAGGTATTGAAAAACTAAGGTAGTTTCATTTTTGGATCTGCCATAATTTCTATGTTAAACTCATTCAATGATGTACATAGCACTTTCAGGAGGCAGCAGAGGGCAATAGAGACAGCCTGGGCTTTGACCCCCAGCTCTATCCCTAAATAATCCTGAAGAACTGTTGAAGTCAACATCTGTGGGATTTAGTTTTAACATTAGTAGAATGGAGATAATATGTGCCATTTTATAGATCTGAAAGATAAATGAAATCGCATATGGGAAAAAAATGCCTGCCATGGTTAGTGCTCATTCAATGCTAATTTCCTTTCCTCTTTTGCAATATGATTTTTTTTCCCAAAATACTTCCCCATGCTTTTTACCATAAGCTTGTTGTGTTAAGAGTTACAAAAATCCTGTGGTTAATTTTCCTCACTTATAGAAAACACAAAGTTTGCCTTCATTATTCTGGTTTTTCAGTACACAATATTTTATTTTGAAAAATTACCAAGAGTTGATTTATAATACACATGCTGAAACATAATTATAATTACTTTTACTAACATCAAATTTGCATTTGAAGAAATGATTACTATGCTTGGCAGAGAAAATACAATATAAAAGAAAAAAATTGGAACAGTCATAATCAAATGGTTGGCATCTGGCATGTTTACTATTACTCTTTTTAAGGTGTTTATCAAGTGGGTATAAATTTGACATCCAGGATACCAGATCCAGATATTCTTCAATATGTCAAAACTCCACATTATTGGCAAAACACAGGGCCTAACTAACCTTTCCTTACCTTGACAGCAATAACTACAGCTTACTGAGGACATACTGTGAACAATTCCTGTTCTAAGCATCTTGCATGTACTAACTCATTTAATTTTCACGTCAAGTCTATGAGATAAAACTGTTTCCCCATTTTACAGATGGAGACACTGAAGCACAAAGATGTTAAGTAACTTGCCTGAGATTGCACAGCTGTTAAGTAGTAAAGCCAGTATGCAAACCCAGGCAGTCTGACCCCAGAGAGTCTATACCCTTCGCTATTCTATACCGTAGTGGCCACTGTTGGAAAAGGATGGGTTCAGTTTATTTTCTGCATCTACAGAAAATACTTACCTATATCAATTTTTTTTTTTTTACATAAAATGTTACTTTTTCTACTACTAACATTGGGGTTTGTCAAAAAAAAAAAAAAAAAAACCTTATTCTGAGAACCAGCTTATAATTGTGAAAATAATTCATATGAAATATTCCTATGATATGGTGATTTTCCCATTTTTTATCACATAGGTTGTCAATCTGTAAATAAAATAATCATGCCAATGGACAAGGAGGAATTTAGATCAACTAACTGTGCCTTTATACGGAACTCACATTTCATTACATGATTCAAGCAATCACAGTTTTTATAAGCAAAGAGAATACAATACAAATTATAATCAGTTCAAATAATAGACTAATTATCCTAGTCTTGAAATGTTTTCAAAACCGTTAGTCCCACAAAATATGCAATTGGCATATCAATTTTCCACTAACTTTATTTCCACTCAACAATACCAATTCCTTCTAGCTACTCCACCTTTTTCTGGCTTTTCAGAGAACTTAGATACAAGGAAATGGCAGAAACTTCACTCAGCTTTTACTGAAGATCTCCCCTTGAGTTCATCTACCCTGTATAAACTACTAAGTGCTTAACACTTAGAAAAGACAGCTGCTAATTATTTAAAATTTTGGTCTCCTGGATAAACACGTTTACCTAGAAAAGACTGATTTCTTGAAACTTAGTGAGGGGAAAAATGGTTGAATTATTTAAAACTAAAATTGAAATGTGAAATGTGCTAACCACCACTGTCATTCCATTACAATATTTTCACATTTTCAAAAACTTTAAGGCCTATTTTAGAAACATATCCTCAGATTTGATCATAGTATATCTCAGCTATCCAAATTGTATTATTACTTACATGTTTTCTTTAGCTGGGCCCTCACTAATGTTTGGAAATCCATGTAATAATCTCTTGCTTGCTTCCCAGGAGACCTCCCAGAATAAATATTCTAAACCCTATTGTCATGGATTGAATAGTGTCCTCCAAAAATACAAAAATACGTGTATCAATTTGGCTGGGCCATGATTTCCAGTATTGTGTGATTTTCCACCATTTTGTCATCTAATGTGATTTTCCTGTCTTGTAAATCCTGCTTCTATGATGTTAATGAGTGGGGGATGGGTGACAGTTGTGTTGATGAGGCAGGACTCAATCTACGGGATTGGACTGTATCTTGGGCCAGTTTCCTTTGGGATATGAAAGAGAGAGGTGAGCAGAGAGACAAGAGGACCTCATACCACCAAGAAAGCAGTGCCTGGAGCAGAGTGCATCCTCTGGACCTGGGGTTCCTGTGCAGAGAAGCTCCTAGTCCAGGGGAAGATTCATGAGAAGGACCTTCCTCCAGAGCTGACAGAGAAAGCCTTCCCCTGGAGCTGATGCCCTGAACTTGGACTTTTAGACTACTTTACTGTGAGGAAATAAAATTTCTCTTTGTTAAAGGCATCCTCTTATGCTATTTCTGTTACAGCAGTACTAGATAACTAAGACAAGATGCCATAATTTCACCACCCTCAGCTTATGATCTCACATTTCATTTTATTGACAGAATTTCAGTTATGACATATTGACACATGAGAGCTTCATTCTAGCCTAAAAAAAAAAACTCCATCTTATGAAGTCATAAAAATAATCATTCTAAAAGGAAGTGAAAAAGAGAAAAATAAAACAACGAACAGATGTGACAAATAGAAAATATATAGAAAGATGTAAATGAAATGAAACAAAAACATCACAATAAAACCTAGAGATATTAAAAGTTTAATAATATTTTGTACACCTTTATGCCAAAAAACAGGCCCCTGATTTGCACTTGACTATGAACCTAAAGGAGCTCTGGTGGCACAGTGGTTAAGAGCTCAGCTGTAACCAAAAGGTCAGCAGTTCAAATCCACCAGCACTCCTTGGAAACTGTATGGGGCAATTCTACTTTGTCCTATAGGGTTGCTATGAGTTGGAAACAACTCGACAGCAAGGGGTTTGGTTTTTTTCTTGTGTTTACTAACCTAAAGGTTGATGGTTCAAACCACCCTGCATGCACTGAGGAATGATCTGCTTCTATAAAGATTACTGCAAAGAAAACCGTATGGAGCTGTTCTACTCTGTAACACATGGGGTCACCATGAGTCAAAAGTGATTCAATGGCGATGCTTTTCCTTTTTTTTTTTTTGTCACAAAATTTGATAGTTTACATGAGAAACAGACAAAGTTCTTGAAAGACACAAACCAGCAAAGTACACTCAGGAAAAAATAGATAATCTGAATAACTCTATAATATACTCACAGGTAAAAACCTTCCTATAAAGAAAAGTCTAGGCCAAGATGATTTCACTTAGAATTTTACCAAATATTTAAGGAAGAGTTAATACCAATACTTCACAAACTCTTTCAGACAATACAAGAGAACGTACTTCTTAATTCATTTTTTGATGCCGACATTATCTTGACACCAAAACCAAAGACATACAAAAAAATTACAAGAGAAAACATTGAAGTTATCAAGGATTTCATTTCACTTGGATTTACAATCAATGCCCATGGAAGCAGCAATCAAGAAATCATTGTACTTGCATTGGACAAATCTGGTGCAAAAGACCTCTTTCAACTGTTGAAAAGCAAAGATGTCACTTTGAGGATTAAGGTGTACTTAGTATTGAAAATACCAAACTATGGTATTTTTGATCACCTCAAATGCGTGCAAAAGCTGGACAATGAATAGGAAAGACTGAAAAAAAATGATGTCTTTGAATTACAGTGTTGGCAAAAAATACTGAATATACCACGGACTGCCAAAAGAAGGAACAAATCTGTCTGGAGGAAGTACAGCCAGAATGCTCCTTAGAAGCAAGAATGGTGAGGCTTTCTCTCACACACTTTGGACATGTTATCAGGAAGGACCAGTCTCTAGAGAGGGTCATCATGTTTGGTAAGGTAGAGGGTCTGCAAAAAAATGAAGACCCTCAATGAGATGGACTGACACAGTGGCTGCAACAGTTGGCTCAAACACAGCAACTACTGTGAGGATGGTGCTGCACCAGGCATCATTTCGTTCTGCTGCACACAGGGTCACTATGAGTCAGAACCAGCTTGACAGCACCTAACAACACAACATCCATCTCAAACCTAGATGTAGATTTTCTTAAAAATATATATTAGCAAATAGAGCCCAGCAATTTAAAAAAAAAAAAAAAAAGGATAAGATAGCATACCAAGCGGGGTTTTTTTCAGAAAGGCCGAGTTGGTTCAACAGTGGAAAACCCATCAAGGCAATTGACCATCTCAAAAGACTTAAAAAAAAAAAGATATGATCATCCCAAGAGATGCAGAAAAACCATTTGAAAACATTAGTAATTCATGGTAAAATCTCCAGTAAACTAGGAACAGAAGAGTGTTTCTTCAACATGATAAAAATCTATGAGAAAACTACAACTAACGTCATACTTATAAATGAAAGACTGAATTCTTCCACTCTAAGTTTGGAAACAAGGCAAGGATGTTTGCACTCCTCACTTCCAGAAAGCCCCACTGTTGACTGTCTACTTCTGATGGCTTATTTCTGTTATTCCCTGGCCCTATTTTTCCTCCCATTCCTAACTATGGGTTTCAAAGTTCTGTGCTTGACATTATACTCTTCTGTCTTCTTATTTCATCCTTTGGGAATCTCATTTTTCAAATTATCACTCTTATCGAGGACCACATATCCAAAAGTCTACTGGACACCTTCACTTGGAAATCTGGTCATTTAAAATACATAGTCAAGATTATATTCACCCTTTACCTGTAAGACTAGTGTTCCTGATTTTCTTTAATTATACTGCTATTCTCCAATCATCCAAATTCAAAACTGAAGTCTTTTTTAACTTCTTCCTCTCTTACTTACAACTCCATAAATAGCCCCTGCTGCTAGCTGTTCTTGCTTTGAAAAAATAACCCACCTTTTACTTCTACTCCACCACTACTTCCTCCTATCTCCATTCAGAGCCTATCACCTATATACTTCTGTCAAGGTCTTCCCTGAAAATCACTCTCAGTTTGTCATTAATTTTCATTATATTGAGAAAATCATTCTCAACATGTGTTTACACTTTATTCAAAGTATATAGTACAAAGTCCTATAATTTAGACTCAAGAGTCCCTAAATTTTAGCCTAACCTGGCTTTCCAAGTTATTTCTATTAATCTCCACACATGACTTCTTTTATCTATTCACCATTCCCCTCAAATACTCTACCCCTTTCCAGCTATTTGCTTTTGTTCACATTCTTCCTCTCTACCTCTCCTACTGTCTTCCTTCCACTGAAATATCCTCTCCACTAACTCCACCCATTGAATCCCTTTCTTCTCTTCAAAGATCATGATTCTATCTCCTCTATGAAGTTTTCCTTGATCATTCCTATTAGAAGTGATCACTCTGTGAATCACTTTTCCACTATTCTAATTCCCATGTACCATGTAATATATTCTATACATAGCATTACCTTGTCAATCATGTGGTAACTGCCTAGAAAATAGGCAGTTAATCATGTTACGTAGTCCAGTTATAAATGTGTACCTTTACAAAAGTTGTTTACGTTGCAAATGGAACAAACAGGGAGAACAGATTATTTTTCCAGTTGTTCTCAATAATATTTACACATGGTTAAGACCTGGTGTGGAATGTATTTAACCAGATGCTGGGATGAGTTTGGATCTGCATGATCTGTCACGTAGACACATCTGGCAATGAAATCTGAGTAAGTAGTTAGGACCTATTAGCCCTTAAATGGACATGAATCTTATGAGGCTGACATCAGTATTTAAAATAAAGAGTTTATGGACGCAATGACTCTTTTGAATCTTTTTTGCAAAAGGAGAGCATTCCCTATCTATTAAAAAAAAAATCTGAAAGACAGAAAGCACATCTCAGAATGTTTCTAATGTTAATTTATATTCCCAGGCCTAACAGTGTGACTTGCACATTGCAGACACTCATTAAATATGTGTTAAAAAAAAAAAAAAAAAGTAGCATCCTGGTTTTCCTTTTGCTAAATCTAAATAAGGAGGTAATTCTGAAAACAAAAGATAAGAACACGAGAGCCATCATCCGATTTTCACGTTTTTATAGAATGGGAACAGTTTAACTTGATGGGAGCAAACTATTTCCCTAAACCCAAAAAAACCCAAACCCATTGCCATCAGGTTGACTGGAGGAAGAAGAAGAGCCTGGCTGCTAACCAAAAGGTCAGTGGTTCAAATGTACCAGCTGCTCTTTGGAAACCCTATGCGGCAGATCTACTCTGTCCTATATGGTCACTGCGAGTTGGAATTGACTCGACAGCAACAGGTTTGGTTTGGTTTTTAGTTTATGAATAAACATTGCTCAAGTGGACAATCAAATGGGTAGCTATTAAGTCACTGTCTTAGTTTCTTAGTGCTGCTGTAACAAATACCACAAACGGATGCCTTTAATGAACAGAAATTTATTTTCTCACAGTTCAGGATGCTCAAAGTCTGAATTCAGGGCACCAGCTCTAGTGGAAGGCTCCCTCTCTCTCTGTCAGCTCTGGGGGAAGATCTTTATCTCTTTCAACTTCTGTTGCTCAGTCCCTTGTGATCTTCATGTGGCATCTATCTTCCCCCTGTTTGCCCTTGCTTCTCTGTGTCTAATCTGCTCTTTTTACATACCAAAAATGGTTAGGTTTAAGACACATCCTACACTGATATGACCTCATTAATGTAACAAAGAAACTCTTATTTCCAAATGGGATTGCATCCACTGGTACAGGGGTTAGGATTCCAACACGTATTTTGGGAGGACACAATTCAATCCTTAACTGTCACTATCACCCTCTAATAAAATGCTGGACAATGAAATTGACCCGGTAATCTACTGACCAAGTAAGAGATTGAGTATTGATAAAAAGTCACCTAGAAATTTATATTCACTAAGCCATACTGTATGGAAACCCCAGTGGCATAGTGGTTAAGAGTTTAGCTGCTAACCAAAAGGTTGGCAGTTTGAATCCACCAGGCACTCCTTGGAAACCCAATGGAGCAGTTCTACTGCATCCTATAGGGTCGCTATGAGTTGGAATCAACTCAACGGCAATGGGTTCGTTTTGTTTTAAGCCATACTGTATATTATGAAATATTTAAGGAAATTTTCCAGGTCACTTTTATTATATCTGATTTTCTCCTTAAGAGTTAGAACCTAAGGTTTCCCTACTTCTACTCCCTGTCCCATTTAGCAAATGTAACCAGATGCAACTCTACCGTACATCCGTGGCTAGTACCATTCCACTCAGACCATCTTCCTATAGGGCTTGGTATTCTAAGGTTTTTAAAAGAAAAAATAGGAATAGTGATCACAGTGTAGGCTCATTGTCATAGTCTGATGTCATAGCCATTATAAAAATTCAATTGTATGGTATATATATTAAATATATTGTATAATTATAAGTATTCTGACAGAAGTAGGCTCCAATTAAAAGTCATTAAAAATAGACTTTTTAGTGATAAGAGAATTGGGGAGGACTCAGGGAAGCATGATTCTGTAGAGATTTCATAGGAATTTAAGAATAAAAAGATATAGCTGTTTATAAAATGTTATAAAAGCTGATATTCAGAAATCATTATTCTTTGCAGTAATTTAGTTTCATGTTCTGTAAAGTGAAATGTGAAATAATGTTATACTATACAAATGGTTATATGTGACTGTCAATCATATTCTAACTCAAATATCTGTTTTAAGATCAGCTTTAATATGAATTGTTATTGAGGTATAATTTTTTTATTTTATTGTAAATTATTATATTGATCATATATTTAACTTGTTTATACTTTATCTAGATATTACCTGTTACCCCTGAACATCTGAGTTGATAATTAGAGTCCAGTAATAAAGCAAATCTTGAGTTGAGTCATAAAAATAACTATTTCAGAAACAAGTTTTCATAGGATTTTTTTTTATTTTGAACACTTGGCTTTGAAAGAAATTATGAAATACATAACCGAGGTTTTAAAATGCTGTGTGGCAACAGTAAAGTAAGTCAGCATCTGCAGAAGTTGGCAGGAAGTTGACATTTGTCATTGAGCATGATAGCATGAATACTGCCACTTTCAAGCTAAAATAACATTGCAAAAGAGCTAGCTTCTATATGGTACAAGATTGCTATGACCTCTTGATAAAAAACATGATTACACAGATGTTAAATTGATTCTCACTCATTGTTAGTCTTTCTTCCCCCCTCTCTCATGAATAAAATCTCTGCTACAGAAAAGAGCTTTGGTGCCGTGTTAAACAAGATGAAGTGAAAATTCTTAGGGGTGTAATAAAAGATGTGAACAGATTTTGGTTCAGCCTTGGAGAGCAGAATGTAAGCACAGCTGCAGAGGGAACATTGAGAGAAATGTTACCATCTGTCATCATTTCTTCAACAGGTGCTTCTAGTTTTTCTTCTTTTTCTAAATCTCGAAAGCCTTATTACTTCAAACATGTCTGTTCGTCATATCAATTTCTATAATAACTGTTATGGTAGTTTAATAATATTGACACTATAATAATAAACATTTTTGTGTTAAAGAGAATCTTTGATCCTAAAAATATCATAAAGCTTCATAAACAAACTATACAAACACAATCATCAAATTTTAATAAAAGGTAATATTAATAAGTTATTTATTCACTAATGTGAAGAAGTAGAAATTGTAGTGAGAGGGTTGCCTTCTAGAAACCACTTCAGATAAAATTAAAGCTCTAGGTCTAATAAGGGAACTGTTAAACACCTACCGGAATGCCAAAGATGAATCCTGTAGCTGGCCTTCCAACAAGAGGACCATCTGAGCAAACTGTTTCCCAAGTGCCATCTTCTAAAAACACATACCCTGAATTTTCTTCTACAGCAAATCATCCCATTTCAGTTTTCATGTCAAGTCATTTAATAGTTTGCTATAATTACAGAATTATCATAGGAATGATGTAAAATTAAAATTTTGACTCTATAATTAACTTCAGTGGAAAAAACAGTTTCCGCTTTCACCATTCAAATAAGTAATTATTTTACCTTCATCCTTTTTAGATAACTTAACAGTTCATGATCATTATATACAAGAAATAAATTTTGAAGAGAAAGCTGATTCATTTACTCCTTCCTCCCTTCCTCCCTCCCTTCTTTCCTTCCATACATACCCTCCTTCCTTCTTTCCTCCCACTCTCCTTCCCTCTCTCACTTCCCCTATCCCTCCTTTTCTCCCCTCTTCTCTTCCTTTAAAAAATATTTGACTGAATGACTACTTTTCCCTAAACCCTGTTGTAGGGCTGAGGATAATTATATGGGATAGTAGACAAGATCCCTACTGAAATAAAGCTTATAGCTTAGTTGTGGGAGGAGCAATTTAAAAAAAAAGTAAAAATATAACCTAAAAATCTCTGTAATAAGTGCTTAGATGAAAATAAAGCAGGTTATAGAGAGGCCACTTTAGTCTGGGTGATTAGAGAAGTCATCATTGAGGCAGGGATAGGTAAGGCAGGAAATAAACTACCATTTAGAGCCAGTCATCAAAGATGTAGAGGAAGTAGATCCCAGAAAAAGAAAGTAACTATTGGAAGAGGCCTGAAGAGGAGTAGGTCTATCCAGCTTCATGAAGCAAATAAAAGTCAAATCCATCGCCATGCAGTCAATTCTAACCCATAGCAATGCTACAGCACAGAACAGAACTGCGCCATAAGGTTTCCAAGGCTGTAATCTTTACGGAAAGCACACTGCCACATCTTTCTCCCATGGAGCAACTGGTGTGTTCCAATCACCAACCTTTCAGTTAGCACCCGAGTGCTTAACCACTGTGCCATCAGGGCTCCTAAAATGAAAGCCAGTGTGGCTAAATTATAGGGCTTAAAAGAGGTGAGGTCAATAGGGATCAGATGAGCCTCAGATGTTTTGGGACCTTTTAAGTCAGTGTTGTTGATGTTGTTGTTAGGTGCCACCCAGTTGGTTCTGACTCATTGCAACCCTACATACAACAGAACAAAACACTGCCCGGTCCAGCACCATCCTCACAATCATTGTTATGCCTGAGCCCACTGTTGCAACCACTGTATCAATCCATCTCCTTGAGGGTCTTCCTTTTTTGCACTGACCCTCTACTTTACCAAGCACGATGTCCTTCTCCAGGGACTGGTCCCTCCTGATAACATGTCCAAAGTATGTGAGACAAAGTCTCTCCATCCTTGCTTCTAAGGAGCATTCTGGCTGTACTTCTTCTAAGACAGATTTGTTTCTTCTTTTGGCAGTCCATAGTATATTCAATATTCTTCGCCAACACTATAATTGAAAGGCATCAATTCTTCTTCAATCTTCCTTACTCATTGTCCAGCTTTCGCATGCATATGAAGCGACTGAAAACACCACGGCTTGGGTCAGACACACATTGTCTTCAAGGTGAAATCTTTGCTTTTCAACACCTGAAAGAGGTCTTTTGTAGCAGATTTGCCCAATGCAATGTGTTGTTAGATTTCTTGACTGCTGCTTCCATGGATGTTTATTGTGGATCCAAGTAAAATGAAATCCTTGACAACTTCAATATTTTCTACATTTATCATGATGTTGATTGCTGGTCCAGTCGTGAGGATTTTTGTTTTCTTTATGTTGAGGTGTAACCCATATTGAAGGCTGTGGTCTTTGATCTTCATCAGTAAGTGCTTCAAGTCCTCTTCACTTTCAGCAAGCAAGGTTGTGTTATCTGTACAACACAGGTTGTTAATGAGTCTTCCTCCAATCCTGATGCCTCATTCTTCTTCATATAGTCCAGCTTCTCAGTTTATTTGCTCAGCATACAGATTGAATAGGTATGGTGAAAGGATACAACCCTGACACACACCTTTCCTGACTTTAAATCACGCAGTATTCCCTTGTTTTGTTCAAACGACTGGCCCTTGATCTATGCACAGGTTCCTCATGAGCACAATTAAGTGTTCCAGAATTTCCATTCTTCACAATGTTATCCATAATTTATTATGATCCACACAGTTGAATGCCTTTGCATAGTCAATAAAACACAGGTAAACATCTTTCTGGTATTCTCTGCTTTCAGCCAGGATCCATCTGACAGACATCAGCAATGATATCCCTTGTTCCACGTCCTGTTCTGAATCCAGCTTGAATTTCTACTGCTGCAGCCGTTGTCTGAGTTATCTTCAGCATAATTTTACTTGAGGGTGATATTAATGATAGTGTTTGATAATTTCTGAATTTTGTTGGATCACCTTTCTTTTTAATGGGCACAAATATGGATCTCTTCCAGCCAGTTGGCCAGGTAGCTGTCTTCCAAATTTCTTGGCATAGATGAGTGAGCACTTCCAGCACTGCATCCATTTGTTGAAACATCTCAGTTGGTATTCCGTCAATTCCTGGAGCCTTGTTTTTCACCAATGCCTTCAGTGCAACTTGGACCTCTCTGCCTTCAGTACCATTGGTTCCTGATCATATGCTACCTCTTGAAATGGCTGAATATCAACCAATTCTCTCTGCTATAGTGACTCTGTGTATTCCTTTCATCTTCTTTTGATGCTTCCTGCCTTGTTTAATATTTTCCCTGTAGAATCGTTCAATATTGCAATTCAAGGCTTGAAGTTGTTCCTCAGTTCTTTCAGCTTGAGAAATGCCAACCATGTCCTTCCCTTTTGGTTTTCTAACTCCAGATCATTGCACAGGTCATTATAATACTTTACTTTGTCTTCTTGAGCTGCCCTTTGAAATCTTCTAGTCAGCTCTTTAGTTCATCATTTCTTCTATTTGCTTTAGCTACTCAACGTTCAAAAGCAGGTTTCAGAGTGTCTTCTAACATCCATTTTTGTCTTTCTTTTCTGTCTTTTTAATGACTTCTTGCTTTCTTCATGTATGATGTCCTTGATGTCATTCCACAACTCTTCTGGTCTTCAGTCATTAGTGTCCAATGTGTCAAATCTATTCTTGAAATGGTCTCTAAATTCAGGTGGGATATATTCAAGGTTGTACTTTAACTCTTGTGGACTTGTTTTAATTTTCTTCAGCTTCAACTTGAACTTGCATATGAACAATTGATGGCCTGTTCCACAGTTGGCCCCTGGCCTTGTTCTGACTGATGATATTGAGCTTCTCCATTGTCTCTTTCTACAGATGCAGTCGATTTGATTCCTGTGTATTCCATCTGGCAAGGTCCATGTCTGTAATCACCATTTACGTTGTTGAAAAAGGTATTTGCAAGGAAGAAGCCACCGGTCTTGCAAAATTCTATCATGTGATCTCCAGCATTATTTCTATCACCAAGGCATATTTTCCAACTACCAATCCTTCTTCTTTGTATCCAAGTCAGTATAAAACCAAATCAAACCAAACCCATTGCTTTCAAGTCAATTCCAACTCATAGCAACCCTTCAGGACAGAGTAGAACTGCCCCATAGGGTTTCTAAGGAGTAGCTGATGGATTCGAACTGCTGACCTTTTGGTTAGCAGCCAAGCTCTAAGCACTGCACCACCAGGGAATTTGATTTTAACACTAAGTTTATACAGAAGTCATTTCAGCTTTAAGCAGGGAGTGAAATATTGTGATTCACAGGAACATATACACATACTACTCTGGCTACCGTGCGGAGAAAGAAGAGAAAAGGGGATAAGAGTGGTAATCAGGAGACACTTAGGAGTCTCTTGCAGTGGTGTGCGCTTGAACGGTGGTGGTAGTAAACTGGAGAGAAATGGATAAGTTTTAGATTTAATTTGTAGGAAGAGTCAACAGAACCTGAAGATGGGTTTTATACATGGGGTGAAGGAAAGAGAAGAAACAGGGTGACTTAAATTTTTGACTTGAGCTACCAGATAGTGCTATTTACTGAAAGGGAAAAGGCTGGGAAGGAAGCAGTTGGGATTGAATCAGGTTAAATCTCAGATGCCTAACTAGACAGCTGGGTGGGAAGCCAGGAGGCAGACAATACATAGATTGTTCTTACATATGTCAAAACAATGCACCAACCAGGGACTTTCCAGAAACTCACCAACTTTACACTCAGCTTTGCTCTTGACGCTCTCTGAATTTTTGCTTTTAAGTACCATATATACAAGTCATAAAATTCTTTTTCTTTATGCATTTCCAGATTTCAGAGTAATATATTCATTATACATAATTCAAATATACTGAAATATATAACAGGGAAAGAGATTAAATTTCCTCATAACCATTTTAACATTCAGTGCAGACCTATCCACACAAACCAGGAGAATTTCTTGAAGCTGGTTAAAAAATAACATGGTCAGCTTTGTAATTGCTAATATCTTCCCTCCTATTCATTTCTTGAACAACCTAGAAGCATGAATGTGAAGCAGAGCTGTTTTCCTATCACAGACAACTTGGAAGACAACCTGAAGGATACCTAATTTCAGATCCCACCAAAGGAGTATATCTCTCAAAAATATTTTTTTTAAGAAATGTTCACATAGTGTTTCCTTTAACGCTTCCAGTGACAAGTTTGAGGCAACCCATTCAAGTTTAATATCTCTGATTACCAGAAATTTCTTACAGTAAGCCAAAATCTTCTAACCTTTGATGTACAGCAATTGAGTCTTTTTGTCCCCCCCTCTCTGGAGCCTAATAGATAGCATCTAACCCGTATTTCTTGGGAAAGACTGTCCACTATTTCAAAGACAATGATCTTTTTTTTTAATTGTTCTATCTCCAGGCAAAACATCGCTATTTCCCCCCATTCCTCAGATTTCCAGAAGTTTCACCATCGTTATAGTCCTACTCAAGAATACTCTAGTTTACCTTTAAAAATGCTATTCCTTTAAGGGATACTCCAGTGTGGTCAGATTAGTACAGCGTATAGTGTCAATATTACTTCCTTTAATGTGAGCAAGAGAGTTACAAGCTAATATTGCATTTGTATGTTTAGCAGCCATATCATACTATTGGCTCACATTGAGCTTAAAAAGAACTAATGCTTGATTCTTTTTCATAGGAATTCCAATTAAGCCAACTTTTAAACATTCTATAAAACACAGCTAATTTTTTAACCAAGTGCTGAACTTTACTTACGTTCCTACTGAATTTTTAACTTTTAGTTTCCTTTCATTATTTTAATATGTCACTATCTTTTGAGTACTCATTCTGTTACCTAATGTAGCCAGACTGTTAACAACACATTTGGGGTATGGATGTTTAAATATTTATGATTACAACTAATTTGACCTTATTAGTCCATCTTCTATAAGGATATCATGAGAAGCCCTGCAAAATTCCTTGCTATCATTCAGATGCACCATTTATTTAATACCACAATCTACAGGTCCAGCAAATCACGTGCAAAAAAGAAAGGCAGTCTCCTTAGTATTACTTGCGTTTACTGAAACCATACTGGTCTCTAGTCTTCAATGATTGAAAAGTATTTACAACCAGCTTACTTGAAGTTTGTTTTCAAATTTTCTCAAAAAATGCTATCAATTTCTCCAATTATATGTTTAACATACAACTTTTCCTTCAGTTTAAAAATTGGGACATTTGTCTTCGTGTGATCTTCTGACAATTCTCTAAGTGACTGATTCATTATAATACCCAAAACCCGTTGCTGTTGACTTGATTCCAACTTATAGCAACCCTACAGGACAGAGTAGAACTGCCCCCTATGGTTTCCAAGGAGCGGCTGGTGGATTTGAACTGCCAAGCTTTTGGTTAGCAGCTGAGCTCTTAACCACTGAGCAACCAGAGCTCCATGATTCACTATAATAGTACCTCATATTTATCAAGTGCTAACAATGTGTCACATACTCTGCTAAGAATTTTACATGTCTATTCCATATAATCCTCATAAAAACCCCAAGAGTTAAATATCATTATCCCCCTTCTTCACAAAAGGAAACCATCACTTAGAGAGGTCACTTGGGAGTTTGCCAAGGGCCACACAACTAATAAGTAACTAGCAGTGCTGGATTCACACCCAGTCCAGAATTCCTGGTCTTAACTGCTCAACAGCTATTCATCAGGTATTTCTTGAGGACCAGCCAAGCACATGAAATTGTTCCTGGTACCCAGGAAGGAATTGGGAGCAACAGTACAATTAACAACTGGTAAATATCCCATCCACACCCTAATACAGCACAATTATCCTCCACTCCTGCTACTCTTCTTCCTCCTCCCTTCTGCAGTTATAGTGGGGCATTTCGCTGCTTATTAGTAACCTTTGAGAATGGTAGACCAAAACCAAAACAGTTGCTATGGAGTCAGCTCCGACTTATGGCAATTCCATGTGCTGCAAAGTAGAACTGTTCTCCAGGAGGTTTTCAAGACTGTGACCTTTTAGAAGCAGATCACCAGGTCTTTCTTCTCAGATGCCTCTGGGTGGGTTTGAAGTTCCAACCTTTCAGATACTCGAGTGCTTAGCAGTTTGCACCATCCAGGGAATTTAGAGGGAAGGAAAGGATATCTATTTACATCCTGAAAAGATGCTTGAGAAGTTTTTCCAAATAGCAAGGGAGTCCATTTTGTTACTGTTAATTATAATAAAAGATTTTAGAGCAGAACACTTCTCTTGGCTTAAATATAGGCTCAGAAGTACCTGGGACTTTCATTGATTCATATTCTTTTGTTCACCTGGGGCTATGTATAAATGATAGATATTAGACTCTGTGTAGGCAGATATTCCTGTTGCTTAGAAATAAAG